>CM076271.1:8220000-9590000 GCA_038380795.1 Pyrocephalus nanus | reverse complement strand
TACACGTGTGTGCATGTATGTTATATGTGATACATGTGTGTGCATGTGTAGGCGTGAGTGCCCGCCTGCGCACACCCCCGTGCTTGTTCCCCGCGTGTGCCGGCTGCGGGGGTGTCCCCGCGCACTCACAGCCCTGGCCCACCCGCGGCGGGGGCACACAGATCCCACTCCGAAGGAGCGGGGGAGAAGGATCCCTCCAGGCCCGGCCCCGGGCTCGGCAAGGGTGGTGTTGTGCATCCCATCCCTCCCCCTCCCCCGAAGCCGCGTTCTCCCGGTGGGATTTGGGGAGTGAGGTGAATGGGGGAGGGGGGTTCATAGCACCGCTGCTGCCCCCCCAAAGCCCACGCGGAGCTGCGCCTGCAGCGGGGCTCCAGCCCCTCGTCCCCCTCCCACGGCGCTCAGGGGTTGCGGGGGCGGCAGCGATTCCCAACCTACCCACACTCCCCCCCACACCGAGCCAGGCTGGAGACCACCCCCAGCCTCCCTCTCCAGACCCCCGGCCTCGCCGATCTCCCCGCATCCCTCGCTGCGGGGCGATGCCAACCGGGGGCGGGGCGGGGGGGCACACAGGACACGCAGCGCTCCCACGTCGGGGGCCCCGCCCGGGCGGCCGCGGGGCCGAGGGTCGGTGGTGGGGGCGGCCCCAGTCGCCGGGGCGGAGACCCCCGGCCTCGGCGCGGCACCTCCGCGCTGCTGCCGGCGGCCGCGGGAGGGCGTCGCCTGTGTTAGTTCCCTCCGGAGAACCCGGGGCCAGCGCCGCTGCCGCCGCCCCCTGCCGCCCGCCGCCTCCCCCCGCCCGCAGCGGTCCCTCTTGGGCGGCGGGCGGCGGCGGCGGCGCCGCGCGGGGGGGCCGCGGCGAGTCCCCAGTCGCCGCCGCGCCGGGCACCCCCCTTCTTGTCGCCGCCGCCGCGCCGGGCGCGCCCCCGAAATCCATGCGGGAGGCGGCGGGCGGCGCTCGGCGGGGGGCGCGGGGGCGGTGGCGGGGCTGGGGCCGGGGGGGCGCGGGGCGCGGCGCGGGCGGGGCGGCGCGGGGGGGCCCGGCGGCCGCGCGGGAGCCCCGCGAAGCGGCCCCAAGAAGCACAAGTTGGGGCTGGCGGCGGACCAGGCTGTTGTTGTTCTCAACGTGGTCCGCCCCGCGCCCATATAAGGGGCGGCGGCGGCGCCCGCCCCGGCAGAGCGCGGACCGAGCGGAACAGACACAGCGCGCCCGCCGGGCCCCTCCGCGCCGCCACTGCCCCCGCCCGCCCCCGCTCCGGCCCGCGGCCCCCCGCACCCCGCAACATGTCGGTAGAGCTGGAAGAGGCCGATCTGCCCCTGACTGAGGCGGAAGAGGCACCGCTCTCCCCGGAGAAGAAAGCAGCCGCTAGGAAGGCGAAAGGAGGCGGCGGCGGCTCCTCGTTGTCGCCGTCGAAGAAAAGAAAGAACAACAAGAAGAAGAACCAGCCAGGCAAATACAGTCAGCTGGT
Source organism: Pyrocephalus nanus (assembly GCA_038380795.1). NCBI lineage: Eukaryota > Metazoa > Chordata > Aves > Passeriformes > Tyrannidae > Pyrocephalus > Pyrocephalus nanus. The sequence continues at coordinate 9,588,534 of CM076271.1, read as the reverse complement.
GGTGGAGACGATCCGCAAACTGGGCGAGCGCAATGGCTCCTCGTTAGCCAAGATCTACAATGAGGCCAAGAAGGTGGCCTGGTTCGATCAGCAGAACGGCAGGACCTACCTGAAGTACTCCATTAAGGCGCTGGTACAGAACGACACGCTGCTCCAGGTCAAGGGCACCGGCGCCAACGGCTCCTTCAAGCTCAACAGGAAGAAGCTGGAAGGCGGCGGCGAGGGGAGCGCGGGCAGCAGCGCCCACAAGTCCCACAAGAAGGCGACGGCCTCCACGTCCCGGCGGGCGGAGAAACCCGCGGCCAAGAGCAAGAAGCCCGAGAAGAAATCGCACAAGAAGGGAGCCGGCGGCGCGGCGGCGAAGAAGGACAAGGGCAAAGCCAAGAAAGCCACCAAGAAGGGAGCCGCGTCTCCCGGGGGCAAGAAAGTGAAGAAGTCGGCAAAGCCCAAGGCGCTCAAGAGCCGGAAGGCATGAGATCGGGGCGCTGGGAGCCCCGCGCCGCCCCCCGGACAGTGAGCCCCGCGGCACAGACTGCTCTGAGGACAGACCCCAGGGGACCCGCTTTGTCTTTGTGTTGCTGATTCGGCTTCGCAGCCGCCGCCGTGTGCGGTGAGCGGGGCTGCGGCCGCCCCGGCCCCCCCTTCCCCTTCTCCGCCGCCTTATTTTTCTACCCCAACCCCCCATCCCACACCGCGGCTTCTCCCCGATCGCGCCCTTTTGTTTTCGGCCGTGCCCTTCCCCGCCTGTAGACGGTTCCCGGCCCCCCCCCCCCCCCGCTCCCCCTTGTCTGCCCGGTTGTTCCCAGGGATTTTTCCCGCCCGGTTTCCATAGCAGCCATTTTGCGGCGGGGCCCCCCCCCGCGCCACGTGGGCCGGTCCCGCTCTCGCCGCCCGCGCGCGCCCCGCCCCGCCCCTCCCGCCGAGCGCGCGCGCTTGACCCCACCCCCTCTCCCGCCGAGCGCGCGCGCGCGCGCCCCGTGCCTGCTCGCGGCCGCCCCGAAGGGAAACGGCGCCCTCTGCCGGCCCGCGGCGCCCCCCGCTGCCATGGCAACGGCCCGGCGCGCGGGAGCGGGCGCCGCCTGGCGGCCACCGGCCGCACCTGCGATGGCCTTCGATGTTTTTGTATGGGTCTGGGGGGGAGGGAGGGGTCGGGTTAGGGGGGTCTTTTTTTGGGGGTTTTCTTTGTTTTTTGTTCTTTTCATTTATCGTCGTTTCAAATAAATTGTTACAAAACGCCGCCCCGCTGACGCGTGTGTGCTCCCTGCAGGCGCCGGGGAGCGGGCGGGGACGGGGGGGCCTGTTTCCCGCTGGCCGGGGGTCTGCCCGGGTGCTGATGCGCCAGAGCCCGTGATCCCCTCCGGGGGAAGGGCAGGAGCAGAAGGAAGAAGGTGCTCTGCCATGGAGGCGGGCAAGGAACGCAGTGCCTGTGTAGCTGAGCTCACTGAGGACCCCCGGGGCGCACCCGCAGCACAGACCCCCGCCCCAGCCGGCTTGGAGCGGGGGCAGCTCCCAGGGCTCACTCCCACCTGCCTCCTCGGCCTGGAGCGGCCCCCAGGGCCGGGTCCCCGCGGCAGGAGCGGAGCGGGGGGAGCGCCGGAGCCCCCTGCGGCTGTGCCTATTTATAGCACCCGGCGAGGTTGCGTAAATCCCGGCAGGGATCTGGGCCATCTTGTTCTGCTTCGGGAGGGCTCATCCCTTACCCCGGATCATCGCCCTCTGCGCTCCAGGGTCCCTGGGGGCTGCAGGAGAGGGAGGGGACGGGAGAGCAGCCCCCATGTCGGATCCCTGCTGCAGGACGGGCTGTGGGTGTATGGTACCCTCAGGCCAGCTGTGGTTAAACCCACAGCAGGGCAGCGCTGCCCTCACCCAAACCATCAATACCAGCCTCACACAAGGGCTCTGCCCTGCTGCCCCCAGCAGTCTCAAGCAGTTTCAATGAAGCCCCAGAGCTGCTGCAGTCCTGGCGAAGTGCTGTGCCCAGAGCATCAACATGCTCCTGATCCCTGGGGAACACAGCGTGGATCAGCCCCATGCACAGCCATCCCCATGAGGAGGGGACAGGACAGCAGCCAGCGGTGCCCTGGGAACAGCCACAACATGAGGCCATGGCAGGGCCTTTCAGCACTCCTGGGAAAGGAGCAGCCCCTTCCTCCAGGGCCCAGGCCCAGGGCAGCTCCTTTATCCCTTTGCCCCTTGGAGAACCAGCAGAGAGAAGAAAGTTTTGCTCCCTGAAGCAAGGTCCATCCTGTAAATGCAACAAGAGAAAGCTGTTAGAAGAGACCAGCAATGCTCTGCTCTGCTCCAGGAAGCTACAGCCTCCCTCCAGGTCTGCATTTAGGACAGGCCAGCCACAATCCCACTGCCCATACAAATTCCACACCAAGCCTGGGTGCCTGCCCACAACCTCAGGTGCCAGAAGGGAGCTGGTGCTGTCCTAGGAGAAAGCTGCTGCATTCCAGCACCGACCTGCAGCTGTGTCCTTAGAGAACAGCTGACACTGCAGGTTTGGGAGGGCTGGCAGAGTTATACCTGGGGCAGGGGGGTCACCCCCCCGGGGGTTGGTCAAACCAACCACATCTCAGGGCACAGCTCCTCTTGGCACTCACCTGCGAGGCAAACAGTGGCCATAGGTAACCACCCCTCCAGGTAAACCAGCAAGGTTGCTGGATCATCCCCCAGTGAGCTGACAGGGGTGCTGCCAACCAGGAGGACCACGCTCTGGAGAGAAACCCAAGCCCTGAGGACTTCCAAGGGCCAGTGACTCATCTCATCACCCAGACAAACAAAGCCAGTCCCAGAGCCGAGGAACTCAGCTGGCAGAGGCTCTGCTGCACGTGGCAAGATGCACAGCAGCCTCCCACAGCAGGCAGCTGCAGCTCCAGGTCTGCACTCGTCTCACCTTCAGGCACCCAAGGAAGCAGGGCAAGAATCCTGCAGCCCCCCTGCCCTCTCCTTAAGGGAAGCACAGACCAACAGACACTCTTCCAGGCTTGCTTGGCCTCTGGGAAGCCTCTGCTGAGCCAAGTCCTTCCCATTTTATGAGCTCGGCTGCTCTGGTGCTATGAAGCATTCGGAAGAGAGAGCCAGGACCAGCAACACCGGCTCCAGAAAGCTACAAAACCAGTGTCTGGAGCTGTGGGATTAAAGGTGACCACATCCACTCCAGCTTTCTAGTAAAGATCAAGGCTTTCAACTCTCCTGGTCACGATGGTGTTCAGCTGTGAGGTTCATGAGGTGATAAAGGCCAAGCACTTCAGCAATGTTTGGTGCGACAGGATTTCCTTCCGTCTGCCTTCCAACAGCCCAGCTTTCCCAGCTGGTCCGTCATGTCTGTTAGAGGAAGCTCAGACCCCGGCTGGAGCTCAGTGCTGAGGGCACTACATATGCCACCAGCACCCAGCCATCGTGCCCACATCACCCCACCGTCCTGGGCAGAGCCACACAACAGCCAGGGTGGCTGCAGAGCTCCTCAGGAACAGCCCCACTGTCTTTATTCCTGCCTGGAGTGCTGGCAGTGTGGTTGGCAGGGCAGCAGGCAGGACACTGCCCCAGAGACCAGCCCAGCACCCCCAGTCCAGCCCCACAGCTCCCACAGCCCAGCACAGACCAACCAGCACCCAACCATGACCCCACTGGGAACTGCCCAAGCTTCCCACAACCCTTCCTCCCCAAAACCCAAGCAGAGCAGTGCTGGTCTGCAGAGTAGCCACCAGGACAGCAAACTGGCAATGTCCAACAAAGGAGAAGGTGTGAAAGCAACAGTCTTCTATCCCCAGGTTACTCCCTTCCTTTCAGGATCAGCTTTTCTCATCTCTGCCTACTTGTCTGCAAGGTCACCCAGAGGGTCCTGGAGGAACCCATTGGGAGGAGAAAGCATCTCCAGGACTGGGGAGGGTCCTGGTTCAGCCTCACCCTTCCTCTGCTGTATCCAGCCAGGAGCAGCTGAGGCTTCCTGGCACTGGTGATGGGGCAACCAGGCAATGAGCATTCCCGTAGCAGGGAGAAGAGCCAGACAACAGTATTATCTGCTCCCAGGATAGGAAAAGACTCTTTGTCTGAGAGAAGGGCAAACACAGCCTAGCAGTGGTCCTGTCTGGTGTTTTACTAGTCCTTCCACTTGGAGAAAACTGAGCCCAGACAACAAGCTGCCACCAGAGCCTGCCAGATTCCATGGGTTTGGTGATGTGACAAGACACAGCACATTTGACAGCATTCAACAGGGAACCAGTTTAATCAGATATTTGGTTTGCACCGTTCTTTTCAGTATCACAAGTTCTGCATTTTTCTAAGAAATACAAAACACTCTCAGGTTTACAGAACACTAGTCCTGGAGAAAACAAGAGGGAGAGAACAAGACACTTGGATACAGACACATCAACCACCACACTGGGCAGCAGAAAGCAAACTGCTCGTCCCCACCTTGCTGATGGTAACTTCCTTATACAGGAGGCAGAGATCCGAGAGGGGCTTTGTTGCCACAGCAGGGCTGTGCCCCCCACCCACCTGAGGTCAGTGACTGTGGGACACCTCCACACCCCCACGAGCACACCACCAATGAACAAGCCACTTCCACATTCCAGAGTGAAAACCCCCTTCCTAAAGCCGGTTGACAAGTGTCCAGGTTCATCTACTCTAGATCTAAACATTACACTCAGAGCCAGGGTAAATTACTTCATCCACGAGATTAACAGCTGATTCCATGGGTCGAACACATGCTACTTAACAGCACATAAATAGGAGATGCTCTTTTTTTTTTTTTTTTTACTTAAAAAAAAACCACGTGATGAAGGTCTACGGTCGGGTTGCCTCGACACTGCCGCATGCACACGACTACGGGGCTCGCAGAAGCGGCTGCGCCCGGCAGCCAGGAAAGCTGCCTCTGCATCAGCTATTCCAGGGGTCACGGGACAGCTAGCCTGCCCCCATGCTCGCACACTATCCACACAGCCATTAAATAAATACAGTGCTAGCTAAGAGCGGGCTTTGATACAGGTTTTGAAAAGAAATATTAATCCGTAAGAGGGTTTACAGTTAACACGTATCATCGTCACTTTATTTCTCAGAACCAGAAATAGTGCTGAACAAACAAACAAACACCAACAAAAAAAGGGAGACACAGGATGCCATTTTCCAGAAGTGCAACCAGGGTACCGGGGAGCTCTCAGCGAGGCGAAGGGCTTCTGCAGCTGGGAGAGGAGGGGAGCCACGGCAGAAGATGGCAGCTCCCGCTCCCGGCGGGCGCCTGACCTTGCGACGCTCTCCGAGGGGATTTGTCACCGCAGCCTCCACCCCACCCCGCCAGCAGGACCCACGGCATGTGGGACCACCGAGCCCCCCAGCACCCACCGAGCCAGGGAGCTGCGGGGAGGTGACTGTGCAGGGGAGCACCCCAAAATAAAAGAGACCTTAAAATAAATAGGACCAAAGCTTCTTTACAGTAGGCTATGCACTAGCTTTACCAAGAACAAAACTAAGACTAACAGCCACTTCTTGCCAACGGAGAAACTTTTCCTCCTCTTCACATTTTCCAGCCCCCCGCTCTCGCAGCTGCAGTGCGGCCAGAACGGCATTGCTGGGGATGGAGGGGAGGGCACGGCAGCAGTGAGTCCCATCCTTACACCAGAGCGAGCAGGGCCAGCTGGGGGGGCCCTGCACAGTCCCAGGGCTGGCAGAGGGGAGAGGCAGCCGGGGATGCCCGTGTCCATCCCCACACCAGCCAAAACAGTCCTCAGAAGCTCCCAGCAGCTCTGCACCATGACCCAACCATATGGCTCCAGATGTCACCACTGCCAACAGCTGTGATCCAGCTGCCTCCTCCAAAACCACATCTTCCAGAGGGAAGAGGGGCAGGGTGGGGGCACAAGCAGGACCTGACCTCACCCATGCTCCCCCAGCACCCTGCCGCAGCCCAGGCCAGGGGGGGCTAGTGGAGGGCTGGTGGGGTGCTGCCAGGGCTCACCACCCACCCCGGGCTGAGGGGCAGGACGGGGAGCCCCAGCCCCACCGGGAGGAGAGGTGAGGCAGTGGTGAGAAGGGAGCTGGGGGCAGGGGGACGAGGGGCAGCGCTCACTTCTTGGAGCTCTGCGTCTTCTTGGGCAGCAGCACGGCCTGGATGTTGGGCAGGACACCGCCCTGGGCGATGGTCACGCCGCCCAGCAGCTTGTTGAGCTCCTCGTCGTTGCGGATGGCGAGCTGCAGGTGCCGCGGGATGATGCGCGTCTTCTTGTTGTCGCGGGCCGCGTTGCCCGCCAGCTCCAGGATCTCGGCCGACAGGTACTCCAGCACCGCCGCCAGGTACACCGGCGCCCCGGCGCCCACCCGCTCCGCGTAGTTACCCTTCCTCAGCAGCCGGTGCACCCTCCCCACGGGGAACTGCAGCCCGGCCCGCGACGAGCGCGACTTGGCCTTGGCCCGCGCCTTCCCGCCGGACTTCCCCCGGCCCGACATGGCCGGCAGGCAGCGGCCCCTCGCCGCCGCCTCTCAAAGCAGCGCCGCGCACAGAGAGTCCCGGCGCCTGCGGGGAGACAAACGCCGTTACACCGCGCCGGGGCCGCGCCGTCCCCGCCCGCGCCGCGCCGCCCTTACCCGCAGGAGCCGCCGCCGCTCCACCCTGCGCGCCGCCCGCCGCCGCACTGCCCGCGCTGCCGCCGCCGCGCCGCGGATATCGCCGCCCGCCCGCCGAGCGCCGGGCCCCATTGGCTGCCGCCGCTGCCGCCGCGCCGCCGATTGGTCCCCGCGCCGATCCCTGATTTGCATAGGGCTCGCGGCCCCCCGGCCGTGCCGGCACCCAGCGCGGCCCGGCCCCGGCCCCGCTCCCCGGCCCCGCTCCCCGGCCCTGCGCCGCGGCACAGGAGAGGGGCTTTGGCCCGAGCCCCCCGTGGGTGTCCCGGCAGCGCCGCTCCGCACCGGTGCCCCACTTGCCTTGCTCAAACCCGTGGCCCTCTCCGCGGCCAGCGGGATGCCTCTCCCGTGGGGATGCCTAAAGCCTGCGGGCAGGGAGGATGATCCAAGGGAAAGAAACCCACGATGGGAAGGGCAGCCCGCAGCAAGCACTACCCTTTCTTGTGTCATCACGCATCAAAGGGGCAAGGTGCTCCCCAAATTGTTTTTGGGGACATGTCACGCGGGGTGGATTGCGGTCACCTCCTCGCCAGGTTGGAGTGACTGCTGCAAACAGCTTTGGGCGAGCAGTCAGGCTCCAGTTTAAAGGTGATGTAGTTCAGCAATAACACCTCCTCATTAAACACTCAGCATAGGGTTTTTTTTGGTGATGCTGCTGCTGGAGCTCACAGCCTGGAGGGAGATAATCCGTACCCTGTGTCTTTGCATTGCCCCTGACTCCCCAAGGGAAGGATTATGTTCCCCAGAGCAGGGAAAGTTGAGCATCCCCCACTCGTGCTCAGCATCTTTACTCCCTCCACAGCAACTGGAGACCTGAAATGAATTTGAGATGAGCTAGTGACCTTTGGAAAAGCCTGATCTGCAGTTAGCACTGACCGGGCTAGGTCAGTTGAGCTGCTCATCCTGGAAAAGTGATGGCTGGGCAGGGAGAGAAACCTCCCATTGTAGCTTCTGCAACAACAGGTACTAAGGTGACAGCCTCGGAGCCTGAAAATCTATTTATTCTGCCAGGAGCTGCTAATACAGTGATTCTCTTGCCTCAAGTCATGGTGGGAGCAATGAGGAGCCAGCTAGCAACAGGCTTTCTGGCTAGAAATCCTAATCCCACCCCAGCTTCCCATAAGCCAGGAAACCTGGGATCAGCTGCCTCCATAGCACACAAGGGATTCAGAGGTGGATTTTGCTCCAAGAGCACTCGGGTTTCCCCAGGTGTCCATCCTGTGGCTCCTGCCCTGGCTTTGCTATCCCTCTCCAGGGACAAGCCTCACCTACAGCCACCCCTGCAGATCCACAGGGACAGATGATTCAAAACAAAGCCCCAGGGAGTATTTTCCACTGGCAAACGGAAATGCTCCAGCAATATGGTCCTGCCAGTACCATCAGAGCTCAGCAGTGAGTAGATGAGTCTTCCCCTCAGCACATGGAGAGGAGGTGCAAGCCCTGCCTGCGAAACAGAAGTGGGGCTGTGGTGGGCAAGGGGGACACAGACACGCACACGGACAAGGGCACTGCACAGTCAGCCAGTGAAGCCCATTTTATTGTTTCCAATACAAAGGAAGTACTGATTTCCAGCAAGGATTTCACCGTCTAAGGTTTCTGGTCTGTAACATCTGGCTCTGTTTACAAAATCCCTGACCTCAAAAACAACAGCCCTATGCTACTCTGTAATGGCACTTTGGTTATCTGGGCTTTAATGAATGACCTTTATGAGCAAGGCAGAGTGCATCCCTCCACAGATCAAGGAAATCCTCTCTAAATCTTCAAATCCCATTAACAAAATGATTGTACAAACAACGTGACCGAGACACACTGTCCCACTCTGCTGCCAATAGGGAAACCCGCGCAAAGTCCAGTTCCTCCCAGGCACTGTTTAAACATCTCCCTGTTTAGGAGCCATGGATGCACGTGGCAATGCTGGTGCAGAGCGGAATGGCTCTGGCAGATCTTCCCAGCCTGGAGTTTCCTTACAATATTTACATCTTGTTTCTCTGTACTGCAGCCATCTTTTGAGGGAGAGAGTATTGGAAAGGAATTTGTACAGAATCAGTGTGGAATTAAGTGGAAAAGAGGTATCGGTTTAATACCAAAAAATGGGAAGGGAAAAGCAAACAGGAGGAGACATGAACTGTGAACACTGACAGGAGGCAGAAGCTATTCCTCCCTGGCAGACTGAGATGCTTCTCAGGGCTTTATCTGTGTTTGGCACGAGTGACTGGCAGAGAGGGAAGCCAGCAGGTTATATTCTCTCCCGTCAGCACAAAACAAAGACAAAATCTTTAAAGACAAACACCAATCTTTAACAAAACACAAAGAACAGAGACAACAACCTAGAGCAGCGGATCAACACCTGAGAGGCTTGGACAAACTCAACACCAGTCTGCAAAGCCTTCCAAAAAAACCATGACTCACTCTGCTTAGGAAAATCAGGAGGTAAAAGGATGGCCAGCCATCCCAGCTGGTGTCTAAGCCTTGTGCTTCTTTGCAGCTGGCTCTCCCTGCTTCCCCAGCCACTGCTGCAGGATATCTGCGCTGGTTTTCTTGGGTGAAGGGCTGTGGATGAACTGACTTTTCCACTTGGGCAAATCGTTTCCTTTCTTCTGGGGAGAGCCCTCCTGGGAGTTTTTTAACCAGCCCAGCAACACTTTGTTGCTTGGGGTGGCTTTGACCTCCTGGAGAGACAAAAGACAATGTGGGAGAGGTCAGAAGCATGGTAAGAGCAGGGCAGGCTGTGAGAGCTGGTCCAGAGCAGGATGTGGAAGCTGAGCAACGGCCCTGCCTGCAAAGCAGGCACCTCTGTTGGAGGTCCCCCAGGCTGCTAGGGAACAGACTTGTTCCAAGACCCATTTCACATGGAATTTGCCTCATTTGGCAGAGAAATCCTGGCACGGGGTGACAGTTTAATTCTGGAAGCAGAGGGAAGGGAATCTGTCTAGGGCTCTGCACTCCAGCATCAAGCACGGGTATGCCCTGCAGTTGCCGCCTGCTGCCCCTCCTACAGCCTGGCAGCTCTGTCCCAGCCCAGGGACACCATCATGACTGACATCTCCCCTGCCAAGCTCCCACCAGCCCTCACCTTCTTGGCCTCCAGCTCGATGGGTGCAACACACTCGGGTGTGTTGTTGCGGATGCTGTTGACAAAGGTGGACACTGGGTGGAAAACAATGTTCTCCGTGGGCTGGATGAGCTTCACGGCTTCTTGGGTTGGCACTTCAGCAAAGTCCAGCCATTTCCTGATGGCTTCATCTCCATCCAGGATGGCTGGCATCCTAGGGCATAAGACAGTTGGAGCTAAAGCTCAGCACCAACACGGCAGAGTGTGGTGGCAAAAGCCAGACTTGTAGCTAGCAAGGAGCTGGCAGCCTGGGGGGAACAGGGAAAACGGAAGCAGCAGGATGCTCTTCTGCAAGGCAGAGCACTCGCTTCACCAAGGTAGCTGCTCTGTTGGAAGAGACAGAGGGGTTGACTGCCAGGCCCTGGTCAGGCAGAAAGTGATCCAACTCTAGAGAGTGATCCAACTCCAGCTCCCTCCCGCGGGGCACAAAGATGGTGATTTATGGAGAGGGCATGAGCTGGTGACCCGAAACGAGCCAGTAATGGTGTAGTGTTTTTCTCTGAGGGCAGGAAGAGGAGGCAGGGCTCTCTGCCTGTGTGCTGCCAAGCTGGTGTCCAAAGGTGCAGCTCTCCTTCCCCGCTCCCTTCCACCCTGCAGCCCCTTTGCCTGCTCTCACTGACCTGTGATGAATGAAGCTCACGTCCTTGGAGGCATCCACAGTGATGATGGTGTAAGTGTACAGCATCTCCCCTCCCGACGGCGGCTCCCAGCAGTCGAAAATCCCAGCCATGGTGAGCAACCTCCATCCTTTCCACTCCTCATCTCCCTCTGTCCCCTCATCCTGCAGGAGAGGCCACATCACCCTGGTCAGTGCTGGCCCATGGGCAGCCAAAGCAGCACATATCTTCCAGTCGTAAACTGAATTAATCTGAGGGCTTTCCAGGAGCCTTTCTACTGATTTGAGGTAACTCCAGGAGAGGTACCGGGACCCTCATTTTCCCACCAGCAAGCCAGCACTCTCCTCCCCTCCTGAACATCCCAGCTACCAGCTCAGCTGAAGGAAAGAGGTAGTGAAACTCCCAGCCCAGTCCCCTGTGAGCCACATTGCCCACCCATGCAAATACCCGGCACGTGGGGAGCAGCAAGCGTGACGGCGGGGACGCCGCGTCACCTTTCACAGCCCGGGGACCTCCAGCCACAGAGGGATGCCAGAGTGCCGAGCCCACTGCTAAACACAGCCCTGTTGGGAAAGAGGCTCCCAGAGATGTGCACAGCTGCAGGGAAAGGGGCTTTTTTCCCAGGCAGCTGGAGGGAGCGGGGACACAAGAGTTAAGACACAGCAAAGGACTCCATACCACGGCGTCCTTGGTCTGGGGGAAGTAAATGAAATACGGCTGCTTCCCCCCACTCTGCTGCTGCTGCCACTCGTAGAAGCCATCAGCCAGGACCACGCAGCGCTTGCCCTTGAGGAGGGCACCCTGGGGAGAGAAAGCACAAGCGAGTGGTGAGCAGCAGCCTCGGGCAGCCTACGAGGGAAGACAGGGCTCCTGGGACCACTCAGCCCACTTGCTCCCTCTCAGGGCTTTCCTAAACTGCTCCGTGGGGTGCACAAATGCCACTAGTGCTAGGATGAACTTTGCCAGCAACTACCCTTTCAGCTCTATTTTAATGAAATCCGCCACTTCCACAGAACAAGGCCTCGCTCCCCTGTGAAGCAGGCAAGTGGTGACCAGTACTCCCCAGGGAGATGCTTCGGCCCTGGTTCTGCTGACTACAAGATCTCTTCAAGCGGGACACAAGGACGGCAGCAGCAGCTCACCTTGTAGGAGGTCTTTTTCAGCATGGTGTCACTGCGGCAGTTGGAGGTGTTGAACTGCAGTTTGGAGGGGTCGTCACTTTTGAACCAGGAGGGCACCAGGCCCCAGCGCATGTCCATGAGGACCCGCTCGGAGGAGTCGGCATCCTTTTGAACGAGACAGAGAAACACCTCAGGTCAGAGCCACGTCACAGGGACCACAAGCATCTCCAAAGCTTGAGAGAGGGGCTGTGGGAGATCCTGTGGAAGCAGCTTCTCCCTCTGCAAGGGGGGAACCAGCCAGCATCTCTGCTGAGAGCTGAGCTGGGGGTCACCGCCCCTCCATCACTAACTCTGCCTCTGCTCTCCTGCAGGGATGCCCCTCACAAGCCGTGCAGAAACAACCACTGATTATAACCCTCTGCATATCTTTAACAACTTTCCTGTAGGAATTAATATTCAGCAGAAAGCACAAGAATATTTTGCAGGAATGAATAACTCTGTCTCACTGAAGCTCACATGACAACTCTCTGGAAGAATTAACACAGGTTCTTTTCAGTGGAAGTGGCTGGAGACATGAACTCCCCAGCTCTTGAATAAACAGCCACATCAGCCTGGTGCCACAGTCCTCAACACCCCCCCGGTGACAGCAAGTGTCGCAAACAGAGTAAAAGCCTCACCTTCATTTTAATAACGTGATTTCTGCCAACCTGGTGCACTTTCACTCATGCTTTGCGTATTACCTGCCTTAGGACAATGGAAACAGCTTGCGGTTTTCAGTTCTCCCCCAGCTCACTCTCGCTTTCTGCCCACATGTGCCAGCCCAGGCGAGAGGGGCCCTTGGGGCCGAGTGCTCCCATGGGACTGCAGTACATGCACACACATGTACACCTGCCACAGGTGTGTGCATGAAGGCAAGTGTATGTGCCCAGTTTTGTGAAGTCTTCCAGAGCCTCCCTCAGAACAGGAGTGGCAAAAAGGGACATCCTACACCACACCAACACCCCAACAACTTGAACAGCAATGGACAACCAAGCAAGTGTCCTGAATTATGTTTCCAGCCCCATATTCCTCTGCTCCATCAGTTATTGCCTGCTCTCTGGGGGATGTGGGACCCCCAAGGCAGGAAAGGAGGGTATGAAGGACACCTGATAACACTTCAGAGTGGTCCCACTGAGGTGTCCCACCCCATCCCCTGTGGCGGGAACGGATGCAAAGAGCAGCAGCCCCTTCTGGTGCCCCACCAGCTGGGGAGGGGGTCCAGAGCAGGGTGTTTCGATTCAGCGCACCTCGTTTCACCCCACTGAACGCCAAAGAGCAGCAGTTGGCTTGGCACCCTCTTATGTGGAACCAAATGAGGTGTTCAAACAGTCGTACAGGCTGCCCAGGTTGTCTGGGGGAGGTCGGGTGAGGCTTAAATTAGCCGGGATAACGGTCACCACAGGTGTACAGCTACCGTACAGCTCTGAAGTTGAGATCTTTTTCTTTTTTTTTTTTTCCACTCTCCCCTACTGTCAATGTGACCTGGACACACGCAGCAGTGTTACGAAATGCAAGTGAAAAAAAAAAAAAAAAAAGCCTCAGAAAAGCCGATTAAAATCCGCAGAGAAATTATAGGCATTTGGGGAAAACCCCACAAACCTCTACTAAGGTTAAGCACTTATATACGTATTTCTGCAGAAAACATAAATATGCTGGAAGCACGGTACCGATCTCCCCCCCACTACCCCCTCCCCCCCGCCTCCTTCGGAACACGTAAATAATAACGAGACATTTTTTCAATTATAAGATTCAATACCTGCCACGTACAGAGAGCAAAGCGAAAGCAAACAAGCCGCGGCCGTTCTGACCGGTTCCCACACACCCCCCTGCCCGGGACCCAGCACGGCCCCTTTTCCCACTGCTCCGCTTCGAGCCGCAGGATGCCCAGCACCCGCCCCTCGCCCCAAACGGCGAGCCGGGAGGAGGTACCTGGTGGAGGTGGCGGCGGGAGAGCAGCACGGGGCCGCTGGACTGCGGGCCCTTGTTGTAGGAGGGCTGGTACCGCTCCTCCCGCACCCACTCGGGCTGGCGGCGGTGGCCCCGGCGGTCGCGGTAGGCGCAGGCCCGGCGGAGCTTGTCGGCGCCCAGGGAGCAGGCGGTGCGCCCGCACATCCCGCCGGCTCTGCGGGCCCGGGCAACGCGCTGCGCTCCGGGCCGCCCGCGGGGAGGGGCCGCGGCCGGGGGCAGGGCCGGGCCGCGCCGCGGAAACGCCGGTCCCGCCCCCGACACAGCCAGGAAGAGCCACAACACGGTTTTATTGGAACGACACCGGGAGGAGGACGCGGAGCGGCGGTCGGGGCCGCCCGCCGCGAAACGCTCCGGTTTGGCGGGGACAAAGCGCGGCATAGGCAGAGCTTAAAAACATGGTGGTTTTATAGACAGAGCCCCAAGTACAGGTGTACTGCAGAGGACACAGAAGCTGCTCTAGTGACCGGGATTTCTATTCTGCTGCCAGAGAAAAAAGCGTTGCCCGCGGGGGCTCGGAGTCAGGGCAGTCCTGAGTAGGGGGTTTATCCGACGGAGGCCATGATCACATCCACGGGCAGCTCCTCCCCGCTGCGGGCCGTCACCTGCATCGTCACCGTGTCCGTCAGGACCAGACGAGACCGCACCAGGAGGTCATGGCCACCCCGGAACACACCTGGAAAGGAGAGGGGAAGGAAGGGGTGAGGTCGCTGCAGGCTAAAAATGAACGCTACTGCTTGGCACGGGCAGGTTTCCCACAGGTAGCCTGGCAAAGCCCAGCACTGGGCGAGGAGAGACCCTCAAGCAGCATTATTCCCATTCATTACAACACACCTGGGACTCCTGCTACTGTAAAACCCATGAAAGCAAAGTGCAAAATAAACTCCAGGTGAGAAGAGATCCAGGCACTCAACCAAGAGCTCCAGTACGGACTGGTTTTGCTGGGCAAGGCTGCTCTATTTCCTGCCCCAGACTAGTTACAAACTAGGATGCCACAGATCATGAAGACAGTAAATTCCACCCAGCTCAGCCTGGGGCTGATCCAACATCGCCCCACGACAGCACCCTCCCTGATCCCAACACCAGCTGCTCCACACTGCAGAGACAGAACCCAAATCCAACTTGGAGTGCATTGGGTTCCATCAGAAACTCCTGCCCCACTTTTCAATAGGCAGCTCTGTGTGACATCCCACAGAGCTGCTCCTCATGCAGAGACCTCACCCCACAGCTCACCTGCCAGGTACAGTGTGTGAGAGTTCTTGTTATCTGGCACTTTATCCGACCGCTCACAGGGCTGCATTCCCAGGAACTTCACGATATTGCTAACTGCCTCTGTTAGAAAAAATAAATAAAAGGGGTTCCATGTCACAGGTATCTTAACAGGGGCACCTAAAGGTGACTCAAGCCTCTCCAACATGTTAGGGTTCATGTTCATTGTCCTGAGGGACACACAGCATTGGTCAGAACGGTGGTTTTGGAGGCCACCAGGGAGGCAAAGACAACACATAGAAAACCCACTGGCACGAGAGAGCTCTGTGATGTAGCAAAGGTGCAACAGAAAGAAGAGGGTGAATGAGTCAAAAAAGGGCAGCAGGAGAGTGCAGCTGGCTGCACTTAACTGCACAGCCCTGAGAGCCTGCAGAAGGAAGAAATCCTGCAGGAGACGCAGGTCTTCTGAAAAGGCCTTAGGGAGGGTATTTCAAACCCCAAGGACCTGTGCAAGGGAGCACAAAGATGGTTATAGGACAAGGACACTCTGCTAAGGCATCAAAAGCACTGAGTTTTCACAGGCTTCTCAGTAAAAATAGGACTCAATAAGTGATGAAAGACGAGGGCTTACACCACCAGCCTGTCCACCAACATGTCTTCTGCTTTTTGCATTTTTTTTTACTGGCCTCAAGAAGAATGGTGGGAGCCCACAGCTGAACTACGGTCTGTCTGCTTGGGAGGGTAAAGTGTGAAAGCAAAGCAAGACATTCTCTTGCCTCCCACAATCCTGGTTTCCACTGGGCCCAGAACACTCATTTGGTTTTTTGAAACCTGAGCTTATTTGCTATCACAGTAACTGTAGCTCCACATTAAACAGCTGTGGTGAAAAGCTTATGAAGGGTTTTGCCCCATTAGCCTTTCTGTCAGAGCTCTAAAGTGAGCCAGACTGGGCCTCCAGACTCTGCCTGCTGGAGGGAACAGTGAGAGCTCTGCTGTGCTCAGACACCCCCTTCCTTACCTTCAAGGGTTTTAATAGCAGATAAAGTAAAGGTCTCTTCCTTTTCAAACTCGTCACCCACTTCATCCCAGGCTGCTCCAAAGTTTGGCTTCAGAACTCGCTGGATGTGATCAGCCACTGTTACCTCCAGGTCTTCAAGCTGGTGGTAGAAGAGGTTCAAGTGAATCATGGTTGTTCTTAACCCTGTTCTCCATAGAGTAAGCCTTAGACTGGATTCCCTGAGATGAGGTGAAGGCAGGAGACTGCCTCCACTTCCACTTATGGTTTGCTTGAGCAAACATCGCTTGTTTGAGCAACTGGCAGGCCTGAGAAAGGCACTGGTGATGCCATTTCCAGGGCTTACAAACCAGGTTCCCCCTCTGAGCACAGCCCTTGGCCTGACAGAGATCAAAGCACTGGACAAACAGCCAAAGCAGAAGGAAACCCAAAAGCTTAGAAATAGCTGTTTGTGCTCACACAGATGCAGCATTTTTCCCTGAAATGCACATAAGTTTGTGGTTTGCTTTTCTGGCTTATCATTTTGTAGGTTGGTGCAGTGAGACACTGTCAGACATGTGCTATCACCTAACACTGGCACAGGGGTAGCTGAGCTGCTGCTGTGACTACACCTGTGTAGGGCAGAACTGGGCTGGTCCCTCCAGAGTGCATACTGAAGGGCAGGCAGTGCCAGAGCTGGCTGGACACCAGCCTGCACTCATTTCAGCAATCGCTGCAGGAAAGAATCTCCTCCTGATTCCAGTTGAAACACATGGAAGAGTTTGTTTAAATATCACTCAGATGCCTTGGTGACTGGTGGGAAGCTGAGAGAGGGGTTAACCTCGCACATTCCATTGAGAAAAACCCTCCCCACTCCTGCGGGAAAGACAGTGACTCACTGCACAGCAGTGCCTCTAATCAGATTCACAGCAGTGACAGGCAACGCATAGAAAACAGTCTCTGGAGCTAACAGGGCAAGCTCAGGCTCTGTACAACATCCCTTCCTCTCTGAGGAAGAGAGGTGCTTCTGCAGCATTGGTGCTTTCAGTAGTCTCAGTGCTGGGGAGGGAAGAGCCCCACCTTCCCCAGAACAAGAACAAGGATGGCAACTTCCCTGTACCAGGCAAGCCTCTAGACAATTAACTGTGCCACCACAGGAGCAATCCATGGAGAACAAAAGATGCCCAACAGCCCCCTGTCTCCACAACACTGAGTGTGCCATTGCTGGAGTCTGTAGGGCACAGCCAGCCAAACCTGGGCAATGCACTGTGGCCCTCCAAAACTACATATCCTGCATATTCAGGTGTCCATCTGGAGAGCAACAGGAGAATACTCCAAATGAGACAAGGCAAGCCCTGTGAACCCCCATCTGCATCCTTGGACAGATACTAGAACTCTCTCCTCACATGATGCTGCCCACATCAGTGTCAATGGTCACATCACTGCTTGCAGGGATCCAAGTTCAGATCGTAAACCCTGTCAAAATGACAGCAGTTTCCCTGACCAAGTACATGCCCAGCTCCTTACCACATACTCATCCTCATAACCCTCGTCATCTGTCTCCCCCGTGTTCGGGTCACAGTCCTTGACAGTGAACTTCATCATGCAGCTGAAGGTACAGGCCACTGGAGGCAGGGAGACAAAGGCAAAGCCACGTTACCACCACATCCTCACAACCCTGTGGCAGAAGGGGCTGGGAGGTTTGGGGCAGCCAGGTTCTCCCTGTCACTGTCAGCAGCACAGGCTTAGCCAGTGACCCAGAGAGGGCTCTCCAACAGTTTCTGTCTCTCATGCACAAGGAATTTTTTTGTAATATTAAGGCTAGCAAACAGTGATAAAGACAGGCTCATGATGGTTGTACAAGACGATAATCCTCAGATCAAGTGCTATTACTGATGATCCTCATGTTGTGTTGGGAATACTAACTAAACATGTCCCACCAGTATCCTGAGAAGAGGCAGGATCTGTATCTAGGGATGGGTTCATGCGCCTCTGAAATGAAACCACCTTGCACTGCAATGCTGCAGCTGATTAATACCACTCAGCTGGGAGAGGAAGCGATGACTCATCCCTAGAAACTGGGTACAGCTGAGTGAACAGCAGCAACACACAGGTGAGCAGTGCCAGAGCACAAACCAGGGAGACCAAAGCACAGGTAAGGCCTTGTTCATGTTCTGGACAGTGGCAAATGGGGAGATGTTCAGTTCAAATAGGCATCCCTGAAATTCTAGTGGTTTGTCTGAAATACTCCTTTGCTCCTCAGAGCATCTGGGGGCTCACAGCACTTTATAAGTACCAGCCTCCCCTCATCTAACATAAAGAGAGGGCCGAAGAACATGCCAGAGTGCATGGGAGACAACTCAGCAGAGAGCTGAATACTCAACTGCCAGCTCTCATAGCCTGACTCGGCAGTGCTACAGTACAAGGGAACCAGGAGAGGAGAAGGGAGGCCTGAGAGCCCCCAAACAGCCGAGACAAGTCATGCTCAGCATCACTCAGGGCTGCACCCACACACAGGCTATAAATATCTGGCTAGGATGCACAGTAGAATGTGTGGGGATGAGCAATACAGGAAAAAACAGAGTGCAAACTGTTTACCTGCTGTTGGATCCTCTTCCGACAGTGCCACCAGCGTGTAGCAGGTCCCCGGCTGGTTGTACACCAGGGTTTTGGCAGGTACGTAGCCAATGACCTCATACCCCTCTGTTGGCTCCATCTGCACTGTGACATTCTCCAGGATCTGATCGTTCAGGGTGTTTGTGCAGTCAAACTAAACAGGGAAGAGGAAGGCAGCAACAGCTTGAAGCTGTTCACTACTCATCTGATAGCAGACTCAGCTTAGGCAGAGTGGGAGCGTGGTGTCACTCGGTGAACCCCCAGCTCTTTGTGTTTCCACGGTGCTCCTTGCTATCAGCTGGGCAATCACAGAACAACTTTACAGGAGAAACAAAAACCCTGAAGGGGAGTCCTTTTTCCTCCAATGCCCTGGATAGTCATTCCTGGATTAACTCTTTGCTCTGTGGAAATGCAAGTACTGTGTTGCCTATATCATCCCACCCAATGCTACAGGGACAGAGTGCCCCACAGCAGGTGGGAAGATAATCCTTTGCATGGCTCAAATTAGGGATAGCTTGAGCAAGTTTCAACAAGCTTTATGTTTTCAGTGAGTCTGAACTTTCTGATTAGTCTTTGTTCCGGCTGTAGTACCATATCCCCTAACCTCATGCAATTGCATCTGGTGGATGGACAACAGAAACAAAGATCAACCCCCACGAGGGCTGTGTAAGCAGTTCTGAGCTTTTGAGGAAGGAGCTGGCGAAGGACAAAACACCGCCGTTCACAAGCTACCGTAGGACTCGCTGTGCCTCTGACTCCCCAAGGCCCAGGCAAAGATGCTGACACATCAATCCCAACACCTCACATGTACAGCCAAGGCCAAGATGTACAGAAAACAGCACGTGTGCTACAGAGGCTAAAACTAAACACAGAGGATGAAGAGCTCTCCTGCCCCCCGCAGTGTCCCTTTCTTGGGTATCCTTTTCAGCTTCTCAGATGTAGCAAGCTTTGCTCTTTGATGCCTAAACTATGTGCCTGGGGACTCTAAGGGAAGAACACAGCTCCCCTTGCCAAATGCACAGTCAGAACAGCCCCATCTAGTGCTTGTTGGATTTGTTTTGACTGTACTTGTAAGCACTGTTCAGCCACATCCCCTCCCACCCCCCAAATTATTAGTTTTCTCTGGGGGCTCTGCTGCCATGGATGAGAAACTAAGGACTCCTCATTGCAGTGTCCTGCTTTGAACACAGATATTCCTGAGATATTTCTTCCAGTGGAGCTTTTAGCCAGTCAAGAGCTTCTTTTCTGATAGTTTTCAGCACCATACCCCACAGCTACCCACCTGGAACACCATGTGGTTGACAAACGTGTGCTTGGTGCAACGAACCACATACTCTGTCTCCAGCTCTGTCAGGGCGACAGGCTCTGGGGAAGACTTGAAGAGTGGGCCCAGTCCCCGAAACTCTGGGATGGCCCCCAGTTGCTCTGAAACAGAGGACACAAACCATTGTCTTCCTCACAGGAAGGTGTTAGCAGATTGAAAGCCCTCGTTTCAGCTGCCAGAAGCTGCTACAGCAAGGAACTATCCATCAAATACCCATAAACATTCCCTGGTGACTTTTAAAATTAAAGGCAGAGTCATACTTTGCCCACATCTACCATAAGGTAGAATGAACAGGACTGCAGGCACTCCACCCCCCAGGAGTGAACAGCTCATCTTAAGATGGGAGCCTGTGTCACTCCCTGTAAGATGAGAGAAAGCCAGAGAGGCTATGGCAGGCTCAGCAAGAAGTGGCTGCAGAGTTCTCACACATGGCCACAGGAGAAGCCTTGCATCAGTTTACCTTGGAATATTTCTTGCCGTGTTGCTGCCACCTTCTCTGGCTGTTTCACTACAGCAGCAGGGGCATTTTCTGCAAAAGAACCAAACATACAAAAACAAACCCAAAAGATTTGAAGGTGAAGAGTAAGTAGCTAAAAACAGATCAGTGTCTGGAGAATGATTTGACTAAGGGAAGGGAGCTCATTTCTCATCTTGATATAGACTAGACCCCTGTATTTGGCTTCCTAAACACCTTTAGAACTGCAGCAGCTGCAGTGAGGATTGACAGCTACTACTATTATTAGCAGCTGGACTAACTGAAACACTAATGTGGGAGCAGCCAGATTTGCTGGTCTTAGTCTTTACAGAAGTAATCCCACAAAATTCAAATAGGATGGAGCTCAGAAATCCCCAGCAAGCTCAATGCAGGGAATCACTAGCATCCAGGGACTGTTCCTCACCCGCTCTTTGCTCGATGATAGGAGCTGTTGCCAAAGGAACGGATTTCAAGTCAAAGGGCTTCTCGGAGGGCTCCAGGGTGTACTGATGCAGAGCCCTCTCCAGGCCAGGGATGGAAACCGTCAAACCTGGGGATGGAAGGGACAGGGCAGTGAAACCACAATAATGCATTTAACTCTTGTTAAACCAGGAAAGAGGCGTAGACTTGTTTTTAGGCCTTCCTGTAGTACCATTCAGGATGTAACCAGCATTGAGGGCTTTCTGCTTCTGCTCCAGAACGTTCAGGTAGAAGGTGGCTCTGTCTCTCACTTCGTTGTCGTCATCCATCACACACCTGAGAGGAAAGTGAAAAAATTTCTTCAGAGTCCATGTGAATAAATCCAGGTGACCGAGCCACTTCACAGGGCCAGAAAGGACATGCCACAGAAGGGAACCAGCAATCTACTAGTAATTGTATTAGAAAAGCAGTAATCTGCCACACGTGGCTTCTGTCCCCTCTGTGGTGCTGAATGCAGTGTGATCCCATCACAGGATCCCAGGTACAGACTGCACCTTCTCAGCTCCACAGCCAGAAGAGACTAGACGTGCATGGGGATGCTAACAAGATCTCATGCAAACAGGGTTTTTCACCTAGGATGCTGAGAAACTCTGAGGTACAACTGACCTTTTCAGTAAAACCAGGATACTGGGTAACATCTCCTCGTTCTGGGCTCCAAACTTGGCCAGGGCACTTACAGCACCTGTGAGCAAAAGTCATGGAAACAGAATTAGAAAACAAAGAAATGAGATGAAGTTTCCTCCATTTCTTGGCCTTGATCAAAACAGCAGAGTGCCTTCAAATATCTGTCTAGTTTCAGAGCCAGTGCATATCCCTTCCCATTTCTCAACTGCAGGCCACCTCTTCCATCAATACTAGTGCAGGATCTTTGCTGTGTAAAAAGATCTGCTAAAGCCTAGAGCAAATCACAACCCTCAAAGGCAGAGGTGTTCCTGCACTATAGTTCCTTGAAGATCTGTCATAGGGCAGGCAGCTTTGCAGGTCTGTCCCTTACCTGCTCGGACTTCTTCATGCTCTAGAACAACCCTGTTGTAGATGAAGCGAATGTATTTGGAGGGGTTGTTTGTTTTGGGCCCTTCCTGCCCCAAGAGGTGGAGGATTCGTGTGGCCAGCACAGTGAACTCGCAGTCCTCGATGAATTCACACAGGTGAGACAGGCCTGTCTCTTTGCTCTCCGAGTTCTCCTCAATGATGCTGATGATGCAGTCCACGATGGCCCTCTTGTATTCAAAGCCACCCTAAGGAGCAAAAGGGAACTGTTCAGCTGGAAATCTCAAAGTATTTTAGAGACTGAGCTAGCCAGACAGGAAAAACATTCCTTTGAAAAGGTCACTCGCACTCAATGCTTTTAATCTGTGTTTTAAAGGAAAAGGGCGGTAATGTTGCCCCCACTTTTGACCCTCTTTACACCCAGAGGGCCAGCTAATACTCAGGCTCTATTGCCAGCTGCCTTCAGAATGGCTGCAAGGAAGAAAAAATCCCCCAAGTCCTAAAGAGGGTAAAAGAATCCATCTGCCTGAAGAGTTTATATCTCCTTCAAAATCCTCTGCTGCTAGAATTAGTGCTTAAAAACAGCCATATGGGAGGAGAAAAAAACCCAACCCTCTCCTCTTTAGCACCAGACATCTGAGGATGAATCACAAGAGAAATATACAAAGGATCATATCTGCCACAGCAGGACGCAGCAGATAGCCCCATTAGTGTGGGATGATAGACAATCAATACGTCCCCAGGTACAGCCCATAACCTGACATGCCAGTAATGCTTGGTTCTCTTCAGACATTATTTACAAGTGTCCTCAATACACACCAGGGGATTAAACCTCACGCCATCCTTTGCCAATTACATGCACAGTGCCGGGCATTTGGATCTTTCCGGAGCTACTTTGGATTAAAAAAGCTTTAAAACAGAATGGTTTGAAGTACAAAACCACATTCAAAACGATACCATCCACCCACAGAAAATCTGGGAAAGGAGAATGGTCTATTTTTCACAGGAGCAAAATGAGATGCTCTGGTTTGTTCCCAACAGAGAGGCTGTAACTGGCAGAAAGTGATGTCAGAGCAAGCAGCGGTGCCAGCTGTGTTGCAGGCATGTTTGCTCATTTAGAAATGGCCTTAGTAAACCTCTGTAAAGCTGTCTTTCTGCTATTTATGTCCGAATGAATGCAGAGAATGGTTACAGGTACTCGTGATCACTGCCACAGCGCAGACACCAGAACAAAAGTGGTCCCCTGTCATCAATAAATAGGTTGTTACTGAATCTTTGCGTACAAGACAAAACTTCTTGGAATTTGCTGTCAAAGTATAAAAGAAAGCTGGTTCAAATGGGAAATACACGTGGACTGCCAACAGATCTGCTGTTGCCTGCATTTGCTTTGAGAGTTAATAAACTCCCAGAAAAAAAAATAATCAAGGAATGAAAATCACACTAAAAATATGCCTGTCGATATGGTTATAACTATCGTGCACAGCTGGGCATATCTGCAGTTAGACTGCAAACCTTTTAGAGAGAGGCTTTTACTGCACAGCATTATCAGCAAAAGCTGATAAAAAAAACCAAACATCTCTCACAAGGACCACGATTCATGCACGCAAACAAGGAACACATGGTTGTCCTGCAAACTTACCTCTTCCCGAAGCATGGTGAAGAGAAAGTTCATGAGGACGGCGTGTTTGCGAGGGTACTTCTGACACAGCGCGTTGATGGCCTGCACCACCACCACCTGGGGGAAGAGGGCAGCGAGTAAAAAACAATTCTGTTTCACCAGGCAGGAAAAACTATATGAATTGTGTCAACTTTGTGCTGGTCCCCGGCCTGGAAACCATGTTAGTTATCCAACAAATGCAGTTCCAGGAGGTACAGTCCTAGGAATTGGAAAAGACTGATCTTTATGCATGGGTTAGCCCTGAAAAAAAGCCCACACCCACTGGAAAGAAGGAAGAGATTTGATTCTCAAAAGGCATCTCCCCAGAAAAGAGCATGTGACTTTAGAGCTAGGTGCTGTACAACCAAAGCATATAGCTTAGGCCAATAGTTTCAAATTATTTCTCTTCCCTGCAAGTATTCCATGGTCCAGCTGCTGGAAGCAGTTCCATGCAGGTTTCAGAGCGCACACACAAACATGAGCAAAGATCATTGGGTTTCTTCAGGAGCCTGGGTGTCCCTTCCTCCTCCCACTTCCTTACCTTGAACTCATCTGAGATTTCTGACATGAAGGAGGAGATCTGTTTCATGAGCCGGTCAATGCTGCTCTCACTGCCGGTTTTCAGCAGCGTGGTGATGGCCAGGGTGGCGATGCTGCGGTTGGAGTCTGTCACAAGGTTCTCCAGGTCCAGATTGCAGGCAGTCACAGCAGAGGGGTGCTTCATGGCCACCTACAGCAGAGGAGGAATAATGAAAATAACTCAATAGATGCAAAAGGCCCAGCTGGCAAAACCCACCAAAACTCACTCCCTTCCTATAGAAATAAATGGTGCAGACTGTACAGGAGGGGCTTCTCAGACAAACAGCTAATCTGGAGCTAAGGTAACAAACTCTCATTTCCTGCAGAATTCCACCCCTTGCTGGAAGAGAAGCAGTAGTGAAATAAACAATCTTTTACTATTTTTAGCTTTCTCATTCTCCTCCATATAGAAAGGAAAGAAAGATACGAACTCACAACAAAAATTCAGCCAGACTAGCTGGGCAAAATACCTCCGTGGGTGGAAGCACAGCAGTTACCAGACACTGGCATTCTCTTTTATAGACTTTGTAAGGTGAAAGGGAAAAGCAAAGACTGCCTTGGAGCAGGCAAGAAGCAGCATCAAGGTTTGATCCCTGTTTTACAAGGAGCTTCTTCACTATGGGAAGCTCAGAAGTGAAAGCAGTAATACCAAGAGCAATGACACTGTAAGAGATCTGTGAAAATTATTGGTTTGGGTTTTTTCTTCCTTCTGCAGAGTGTTCTTTGAGGTTTTATTCCACTCAAAAAGCAATGAAATGTAAGGCTGTAGCCACAGAGTAGAGGTTATTCACACAAAATCATCACATGATCTGGCCCCGCTTTCTTCTGAAGTCTGCACCTCCCTACACAAGGCACTGTGGGAGCTCCCAAGGGAGCAGCTCCTACCTTGTTGAGGGTACGGACGGCTGCATATCTCAGTGCTGCCTTCGGGGAGCTGCAGAACAGCTGCAGAACTGCGAGGTGGGAAAAACAACAAAGGCAGACATTTGGGCACTCTATTACTGAGAAGCATTTCATACGTAGAGAAGAGCTTTGGTGAAAAGAGACAGCTGCAAGCAGAAGGTAACTAGAAGCATGCTTAAGAAGCAACTGTGAATTTACCACCTTCCTCCCTTCTTCTTGTCAGCTTTGCCACACATCCCTGCTGACAACTAGTTCTTACCCACCTCCTTCTTTTTCCACGGTGCTGCTGTCCTTCATTCCTCATGAAAGCCAATGTCATCACTTTGTCACCTTTCCTATTAAGTCAATTTGAACTGCTGTTCTCCATTTCGTACAAACCCTGCTCCTTTCCCACAGCTGGCCCACATAGGGCACTCTCCCTGTGCGGAGAGGTGACATACAACCTCCCTGCCAAGAGTCCCAGCTCAGGACAGCCTTTGGACTGGACTGAGCTGGTAAGGCAGGATCCCAACACCTTGGCTTCTTGCACAGTTACACTCAGCCTAAAGAGGGACATTTATAATTCAGCCCTGTTACACAGAAAAAAAAAAAAAAGAGACCCCTCTAGTAACCTAAACTTGAACACACCAGGAAATACCTTTATATAGGAACAAAGCTAATCACACACACCACAGGCTCTCAGCAGCAGCATAAAGCAACAGAGTACAGCAGAATTACAACCTTGAAATTACACAAGGTCCTTGTTTCTTGGGGCAATCAGCAGGTGTTCCTACTGCAGGCCTCATAATTCCATGGCCAAGAGCACCACCCTTACCTGAGACAGCGGGGGCCAGCTCCTTGGCAGTGCAGTTGGGCAGGTTAACGATGGCAGATGCAGCTTCATACACCACCATCTCATGCTTGTTCCTTAGGCAGCTCTCGATGAAATCAAACAGGGGGCTATCCCGGCTAAGGGATAAAAAAACCCAGACGAATGAATTAGAGCAAAGGCACCAACAGAAATGGAGAATTCAGCAGCAGAAACAGGCAGGTACCATTACCTGTAGAAAGGTAAAAGCAGCCCTAAACCCACTTTGTCCCCAGATTTTGCAGTGGTCATTATACTGTACTTCCAGCTTGCTTGAAAGTCAGGCTGTCCTCTGAGAAGACACCCTCTACCTTACTAAAGGGAATCTCCCTTAACACACACTGAGAACTGACTGTACAAACCACAACTCTTATCAAGGAAGCCACACTGGATACATAGTCGGCAAGTAATTACAGAAGAGAAAATTAAGTAGAACATCTCCATAAGGAACAGCTGTGCAAAACAGTCCAGAGAAACAAGAAAGCATTCAGCGTGCAAGCACGCAGACAAGACTCACAGAAGCCATCTCAAAGCAATGAAAGCATCCTGTATTTTCTCTGCTTTTTGACCCAACAATAAGAGGATAGAACCTGCATGCTGCTCTTCAAAGACAGAAGTAATGAAATGGCAAGGGAGCCTACAAGAGGAGATGGAATCAGGACCTGAGGAAATTCTTCCAGCAGGGCAAAGGAGCCCCCTCACCTGCCAGCCTCCTCCTCCAGCAGCTTGCTGGCTATTCGGATCATCATGCAGTAGGCAAACGGGGACTTGAGGCCATGGCGTGTGAACTTGCTGAGCATCTTGTTGACTGCCAGACGGTCGTTCTTCCGCACGTGGTAGAGCAAGCCCAGAGCATGGTACTGTGCAGGGAGACAGAATGTCACAAACCCTTTCTGTCCCCTCTGTTGCCCAGAGGTGGCTGGCTGAGCTCTAACAGCTTGCTCCACTCCCAGCTGCTGCTGGCTATTTCTCTGTGTTTCCTACCTGCACCATGACATTGTCACTGGAAGCTGCCTCCTGAGCCTCGTTCACCCAGCGTTTCACCACATCGTAACTGATCTTCAGCAAGTGCTGGAGGGAGATGAAGCCACAGACAACCCATGAGGTAAGGAATCTTCGGGAATTGCAGCTCATATTAAGAAACAATGAGCCTTCCCCATGAGTGTGCTGGCAGCAGCAACTTATAGAAGAGCAAGGGATCAGCACGCAGAGACCTGGGCATTACAGCTGTGGCCTCAAGAGGTCCACGATCTCTCACAAAGTCAGCACCACTCCCTCGCTTCACAAAGACAGGAATAGCAACAAGGAAACCCTGAAACTCTCAAGGTGTCCAGTCCCACCACAGATGATTTTTCAGCTTAATAGAGCTTCAGGCCTGTGCTGCAGGGAGTACATACCAAGGAAGACACGAGAGCAGAGCTGGATACACTTGGCACTTTGTCAACAATTGCCTGCTTCATGTAGCGCTCAATGGCCTGCAACATGGTACTCTGCAGGGAGAGGGAAACAAGAGATGATATGGAAAAGCTGTTAGGAGAGTGAAAGGGGAGATGCAAAGGCATGAAAAGCAGAGTGGAAGGTGGGATGGGGTGAAGTAGGAAAAGGTGAAGGGTTTAGGGCTGCCCCAAGGGAAAAGCAGCACTTACATCAGTGATCTGGCAGAGCGCTCTCACAGCGGGGCCTCGGTAATTGTCATCCTTCCCAGTCATGTCTTTGGTTAAGCTGGGAAAACAGGAAGCTCTCAATACTGCACTCCTGAGCCAGAAGCTCTCAGGTGCACACACAGTGCACACAGAGCAGCGGGCAGCCAGCATCACAGCTGAATGCCATGCAAGGCAACTGCAGGCCTCAGGCAACTCCCACCACAGTGGGCAGGCAGGAGGGAAAGATCAGTACCCAGTTCCAAGCCCATCAGCAGCTGCACAGGCTCCTGTTCACCAAGTGAGGCTGGAGCACACACACATACACATAACCCCCGAGTCATTTGCCTTCCTGTTCATTCCTGCCCCTTCCTCAGGGTCCTGGTCAGTGTGAGACAATCGATGAGCCCTCAGCAGATCCTATACCCTCAGGCTCCTGACTCCCCACAGGGCATTTTAGTGGAATGATCAGCAATTCAGGAATGAATCACACAGGGAATTTTGTTCCCTGGTGAAGTCGCATTCTGTGCTGCTACAGGAGCAGTAAATCCTTGTCTACCTGTTGAAAGCCTTGGGATTTATGCCAGAATTCTTCAAAAAGCTTTGAGGCATTCAGACAGGAGTTAATGAAACAGCCTTTTGCAAAATGGGAAAAAACAGCAGTGCTGCCATATCATGTAACCAAAAGAGACAATCCAAACACCCATGGGTATAGGATATGGGGGCACAGCACATTTCACATACATCACTATGAGTCCAGCGTCTCTATTTTAATGATCTTTTATAAAGGAAAAGTTTTTCCTCACCAAGATCATTCCCTATATAAGCTCACCCTCCTTAGGGACTACAGTCATCTCCAAGAGGTTGGACAGACATTGCTGGAGGGCATGTCAATATAACAGTAAGAGAAGTGAAGTGACTGACCTGCTGGTAACAATGATCACATCTTCTGCAATTGAAGACATCTCTTTGATAGTCAGGTAACACATCCTGCGGAGAGTTGGCTGACAAGGAAAAAGGGAAGAAAGACATCAGCTGAGATGATCCCAGATAGGAAAGGATCTCAGTTTTCCCTGCTTGCATAATTTTATTGCAAAGATCACAAGAACCTGATACCTTCAGAGAGCCCCATTCCCCAAGTGTAAAAGATGTACAAAACCCATATTGATTAACAAAACACCTCTTCTTTTTCTAAATCCCTCAGTCTTAGGGTGAAGCCACAGAGATACCACTTAGCTGGATCTACAGTTTCATTTTCCACTTGTCATTCACATGAACAAGGAGAAAAGCTTGAAACTATTAGCAGAAAGCACTGCGTTACTTCAAAAGCAAGAAAGCAAGCCATTTTTATTCCTGAGTCTGGGGATTTCTACACTGGTCTCATGATTTTAATGCCTTGTGGTTTGGGGGACAACTAGTGACAGTACTACTGCGGTGGGTAGGCACTAATTCCTGGCCTCCTCCAGGACGTGCAATCATTGACCATCAGCGGGAAGCAGGATCTTTTAAAACTGGGCAGAAAGCACAGAAAATTCCAGCTTTATCTGTGCCTAGCACAATCTCAAGAGGTAAACATCAATTCAGAGGTAGGAATCTGTCTCAAGAGCAGAGCATGTTTCAGTTAAGCTGCTACAAGGTCTGGGAAGGGCAAGGAAACTGATCACTATTTCTGAACTTTCACCCTACTCTTCCCACCTAGATCAGGTACCTCCAGACAGGACAGAAAAGCTGTGTATAAAAATGCACCGCTCAAGAGACAACTTGTCCCACCAGGTAAATACAGAAAACAACAAGCAGACTTACATCATTGGACTGAAACAGCTTCGTCATAGCAAAGAAGGATTCGGTAGCTTCCATGACACCAAGGTGCTCCCCCTAGAAGATGTTTGGAAGGAAGGAAGTTAATCCCAGCTATCACAACCAGCTTTGGGCCTGATGCACATGTCTATATATGTGTACATTTTCTCTCTCTTACCTGGTTTATGAGATACAGGATCTTGGTGAGGATATGAGCACATTTTCGTGGGTTTATGGGTGTCTCATTAAACACTCGAGCCTGGAAACAAAGCACAGACCACGATGCTGACACCAACACCCCCTTGTAAACACTGTCCTGGTCTTGGACACTGATACAAACAACACACTGTGAGTGAGGCATGGCAAGATCCTCATTGACTTTGGATCACGTTTCCCCTTAATTCCTGTTAAACTTGGAACTCTTTTAAACAGCGGGTTCTGCAGTCTGGGATTGCAAATACAAGTGCAATAAAGGTTTAAAGGCTAAATCCTCCTGACACTTTCACCCACACAAGTCTGGATGGTGTGCTAACTGAAACACTTCTCTTCTGACAGACAAACAGGAGCTTGGGAGCCAACACCATTCACAACATCACAAGCAAATGGAGAATGCTCAAACAACAGGGTCTGGGGATAGAGATATTCACCTGCTCTTGAACAGAAAGACATTTTTTCAGAGGGAATTCATAGACTATTCAATAACCACTCACACCCCACTCATCAGCTTTGTCATCCACAAGACTTTTGGGGTGTTCAAGGCCTATTTCTCATAATTCCTGTTTTAAGGTGAGTTTTCCCAGATATTATATATGTAATATAGTGTATATATATATAATATATCCTTTTATTACCATTTATAGTTCACAGTCTTTGATTCGTTACAGAGACTATTTCAACCTTCTCCCTTTCTCTGTCCAATAACAAAATAAGAACTGTTGTCCATTTCTGTCAGAGCTAGCAGGACTGTAACAAACCCCCACTTCCTTGCTGAAGTTCTCCAGTAATCTACTCAAGAGAGGGAGAGAATCAATCCAGAAGGGGGTACAGAAAAGAAACTGTCTGAGGATTTACCTCTTGCAAGACTGCACTCTTCTCCAGGTGCTGGAATGGGTTGGAATTCCCACCTGCAAAATAAAGAGAGTAAAAATCTCTCCAGGGATCGTGCTATGGGGAAGCAACTTTCTAACCACGCCCATACTTTAAAAACAGACTGAGCATTTTGGGTTGATTTTTTTCCATGAACACCAAGAAACCAGAGCTCCCTCTTCAAGTAATATTAATTAGATGTCTTCATGGCAGTCAGGGAAACCAGAGCAGACAGGACATTCTTCAATCTGTCATCCTCTCCAGAAGTAACTGACTTTGAGCCAAGGTAGACTGATTAGCTGTAAAATAACTGTGCTCCACTATATCCCCAAACACCTATTTCCAGCCCCTGGGCTGGGAACTTGCTGACAGTTAGAGCATCAATAAGACAGGCCTAGAAACAAAAGCTTATACAAAAAGAGGTATTGCTTGCCAGACTGGTGAGTCAGGAGCATTTTATGCCTCCCATATAAACCAATCAGGAATCCATCAGTAAAGTATTTTTGGCTCTATCACTAATTAAGATAACAAAATAGCAGAGTAGATACACTGGACACAGAGTAACTTTCATTGTTCCACTTAACAAAATAAATTATACTAAATAATTAAAACCCTCACCAATTAAGGACAAAATAATCAGAGGGAAAAGCACTATCATTCTGCATGGCCTCGATTAGCTTGCCTCCCAAGCATTTTTGAGCTGCAGCTTTTCAAAAGCTGCCAGTTATTGATAAGCAGGTTTTAATTAGTACCTATGTTCAGCCTGGCCCTGGGACAAAACCCAGCCATTTTCATGGCTGTTCCAGTGCTTGTTCCAAAGCCTGATCTGCAAGAGAGAACATCTCCCAGGGCTAGATCTGAACTGACCCAGGCTTGAGGCATCCTAGGCTGGTGCCAGGAGCCCTGGCTAGAGTCAGCCTTACACCCAAAAGCAAACATATCTGCACTCCAGCTCCTTCCTGGTTCATAAACTGCCCTCCTTTGGCTCAGGAAAAGTTTGCAAAGGCAGGAGGTGGCTGAACAAAGCATGGACTTTATGTGCGGTTGAGAAGAGAAGAAAACAAGGGAAAAGAGCAAAACCACCTCTAGTGAGAGTATGAAACAGTTCAAGTATGAGCACGTGAATGTGTTCCAAAAAACCTGCCCAGCAGCACAGTATTCCCACAGTCCCTAAATCAGCCAGGAACAATCAGCCACAGCATCAGCTCTTCATCTTTCACAGCACTAAAGATCTTGAAATACGTCGTACATGAGGTCTCAGTCCTCACAGCACCTTGTGCTGAAGAATTCTTCCATAGAGAAGGAGAAAGATGCAGGGAGGGCAGAGGCTGTGTGTTCAGGAAGCTCCTACTATTGGATGACCAGTAATTGTTTTAATTTGTAGAGAGACAGCCACTGGCGCAGCAAGGATCTCAGAACAATTTTATGCCCAAAATAACATGTTAAAGTGCATTGCTGAGCAGAAGCAGCTCATCCCAGGCTAGCTAAACTATCCATGGAAAGCAAACATACAGAAGCAATTAAGTGGATACACTCATCTCAACAAAGACTGTCCTGTTAGCCTTTACATGGAGAGAATGAGAATGCAAGGCCTGTAAATTCAGGGATGATGCACTCCACCTAATACTGAGAACAGCAAGCACGCAGGATATACATTTTGGACACAGACACGCTCCACAGGAGAAAGGCAGGCACAGTAAATGTTAAGAGTCTTCATTTGAGACAGAAGCAACAGGATGAGAATTAAATGCAATAGCAAATCAAAACTGCTGTGGAGCCACAAGCAGCAGCGGCAGAAAGAAGAAAGGAGGGTTCTGTGAGTTCCTGGTATGAACAAAACCAACAAGGCTCATCACCATAACACAAGGAAGTGCATCTCCTGCCAGCCTTGGCCATAGGTAACGTCAGTACCTTGAAGAGTGTGGCAGGTGCAAATGAAGAATACCTCCCAAAAGGAAAGTCAAGAGCAATTCCCTCCCAGGAGTTGCCTCACTAAATTCTCTGCTTATCAAGACCTCACTGGAGGCTTTGGACAAGGGAAATGCATATTAAAATAAAAAGCAAGCAGTCACGCAGAACCATCACCAAGATTTACACTGAATCAATTAGCTGCAGGACGCACTGATTTGTTATGCAGAGCAATCTGCACAGAAAGCTTCACAGGAAGATGAAAAAGATGGCACAACCATGAAAGTAAACACTGTCTGAAGCATCAGTCCCACCTGAATTACACACCACAGAAAATATCAGACTTTTCCTTACTACTCACCCTAACGTTTTGAAAGGTCAAACAATCACTTCATGTTTCTTTAGTGCTCTCAGCTTTTCCTGATCCACTGAAAGTTGCAGTGATTGCATTGGAAGAGCAGATCATGTGTTTCAGAAAAAGTGCCAGTAACTACGAATAGGATTCTGCCTGGCTTTAGCACCTGGTTAGAGAGCTGGGCGACTGTGAACAGAACTAATACGCTCAATATTTACTCTTAGACCCTGCATCTGGTGACGCGGCCGGGTAACCCCGGCGTGCTGTGCCAATGCAACCAGTTTAGCCTCTCACTGCAGCTGTGAGGAGACGGCAGCAGACTAGTTCCAGTGCTTCCACGGTGCTCCCACGGTGTTTCCCACCGCGCCAAGCTCTCGCGGGGGTCTCCCCGCACGGCTCCCCCCATACCCACAGGAGGGGTGTCCCCCTCACAGCCACACCCCGTACCCCCGTACCCACGGAGGGCTGTCCCCGCTTACAGCGCCCCCGGCCTCCCCTCACCCGACTCCTCGTCCTTCTTGTCGAACTTCTTCAGCATGGTGCTGCCTCGCCGCGGCCCTCCCGCACCGTGACAGTGGTGGTCCCGGTCCCGACCCCGTTCCCAATCCCGATATCCCGGTCCCGGCCCGGGCACCGCCCCTTCCTGCCAGGCTGTCACTGCCGCCGCGCCGCCCGCACTGCGCACGCGCCAACCCGCCCCCCCCGACGTGGCTCGCTGCAGCGGGCGGGAGGGGCGGGGCGCTGGGGCTTGATTGACAGGGAAGGGGGCGGTACCGAGCGGCAAGGGCGCGGTGTGATTGGCGGAGAGGCGGGGCTGGGCCGGGGGGTACGGGGGCAGCTCTGGGTCTGAAGCTGCACTGGGAATACTGGGGGCACTGGGAGTGGAGGGGGGATACACTGCGGGACTGGGACTGGGCCTGGGGCAGAGGCACTGGTACCAGAGGAGACACTGGGACTGAGGAGGGGGCCACCGGGATCCTTGGGGAGACACTGGGCAGGAGAAGGGTGGAGCAGAACACTGGGCAGGTGAAGGGACACTGGGGACAGAGGGGGTTGGAGCGTGGGGGCACACTGGGATTGGGGATGGGAGATGGGGCGCTGGGGCAGGACATGGGAAGGAGATTCTGGCAGGGGCTCAGCACCCCAGGCGGCAAGTGGGGGTGGTAGAGGGGAACC
Source organism: Pyrocephalus nanus (assembly GCA_038380795.1). Classification (NCBI taxonomy): domain Eukaryota; kingdom Metazoa; phylum Chordata; class Aves; order Passeriformes; family Tyrannidae; genus Pyrocephalus; species Pyrocephalus nanus. The sequence goes on along the minus strand of CM076271.1, from coordinate 9,555,023 downwards.
CCCTTCTCGGGATGGGCAGTTGTCACCCGGGCTGCCTGCCCTGGAGCATCCTGCTGGGATGCACCACCTCTGGAAGCACCTCCTGGGCCCTCCATCCCCACTGCTACCGGCATCCTGTACCCTGCACCCAGAAACCCCAAGCCTAGCCTTGGGGCACCCACCTGCTGCCATGGGGGGTCCCCAGGGGCCAGCGCTGCCCAGGCGTCCCCTGAGCCCCGGGGCAGGTAGGGACAACAAAGGACCTGTTGGCCACCTCACCACCTCACCCCAACCCACCATCAGCTGGCACATCCCTTCACCAGCTACCGAAATATGTCCCTCCCAAGGAATGTGGGGTCAGCTGAATTGCTTGGGCCCCCTTTCCAAAGCCAGCGTCTGCTCCAAGGCCAAAGGGCTCACTCACCCTGCACCAAGTACTCGTCGAAGAGCATGGCCGTGTCCCCCACCAGCTCCAGCAGCCCCCCCAAAGGTGTCTCCCGGCCTCTGCCTTGCCTGCACCACCCTGTACTTTGCACGGGGCGGCCGCACTCTGCTCTGTGCTGCTCTTATCTCCCAGCTGTGCCGAAGACGGCGGCTCCGGTGGCACAACACAACGTCCCTGTTGGCCCAGAGCTGCTGTAAGCTAACTAGGCCAGGGGCTGGCCCCGCTGCTGGTGGTGCTGGCACCCCTCAGTTGGAGTTTAATGAGCTCCTGTGCTGGATCTGGCCCAAAACATGCCCTTGCTGCAGCTCTGGGGAAAGGGTACACAAAATGGGGGTATAAAGGGGTGCAGAACCAGTATAAACCAAAACAAGTTGCATTTGATGCCATGTTTTATTGTGCACGCTCACCATCTCAGGCTCCAAGGCTCAGCCGAGCTCTGTGGAAGGTTTTGTGTGCTGCAGTCACTCAGGGAGAAGCAGCACACAGGAAAAGCTGCCTGGCTGGATACAGCCCCTTTGGAGACATCCCAGCAGTGGATGAGCAGGGAGCAAAGCCAGGCACAGAAATCCCTGTGGTTCCTGAGGCTGGGACTCCGCTGTGCTCCAGCGTTGGCCTGAGCAAAGGCAAACCCAGCTGTGTCTTCTCCAGTGGTGCTGAGGTGATGGTTATTAAACCAAATCCTACCATGGCTGCTGCTTGTGCCACGAGCACCGGGACCAGGGGGATGAGATGCTGTGTCCACAGCCCCCTGCAGGCACACCAGTGCCACTCCACGCTTCCCTCCGTCTGTGCGCCTGGCAGCCCTGCTGCCTACTCCGGCCCTGCCTGGGCAGGCATGTCCCAGCCAGGGGAGTTCATCTCCTGCGCCCGAGCCGGGCCATCAGCTCGGCATTGGCGGCTGCCTTGTCCTGCTGCTCCTTCTCTCTGGCCAGGTCGAGCAGGATTTTCAGTAAGTGTGTGTGGACATCAAGTGACAGGGACACCTTCTTCCCCTTTTTCCCGGGAGCAGATCTCTTGGTGGCCGGGCTGATTGGCCAGGGCAGTGCTTTCCTTGCTGACCCCTCTGGCAGCGGCAGGCTGGTTTTGTCTGGATGAGACCCTTCCCCAGAGCCAAGGTCGCTCCTCCTTATTTTGGGGAGACCTGGCAGCATCTTGTTAGTGCTGGTGGTTTCCTGGCTGGTCAGCTTACCTCCATCCCCAGCTCGGGGGACTGGTGGGAGCCGCTCATGGCTCGGTTCCTTCCGGGCTCTCACTGGTGGCCCGAGGACCACCAGGAAGGTGAGCAGCATCCTGCCTCGCAGCGTGGCTGGGAGTGCCTGTGGGGAGCACATGGTTGAGCATCACCCCCCATTACACTGCCATGGCCCCACAGCCCCCCGGACAGGACACATCCCCACCAGAGTGCTACATGCAGAGCCCCCCTACTCCCCATGACAACTGAGGGGGGGGTTCACCTTCCTTTCTGGAACCCCTAATTTTTTCACCTCGATTTTAACCTTTTCAAACAGGGCGGGAAGTTTTGGGGAGGATGAAGGGGATTTGGGAATCAAATCAGCAGGGTGCCCTTGTCCTTTCGCACAGCCCCTGTCCAGATACTGGCTGTCAGCTCCATTTCACACTCTCCAGCCCTTTGTCATCCAGAGTAGGGGACATTCCTTCTCGGGAGGCTGCCTGGGGACTGTGGCTGCTCCCCAACCCATACTGCCCTTTGGCCAGGGAAATGTGACGTGCCCGGGGTTTTGGGGCTGGGCACGCTGTGGGGCTTCCCACGCCTTCCCACAGGGTTCCTGGGTTCTCCGGGGCAAAAGTCAAGTCCCCTAGGAGGGATATGAGCCACCTGGCCCAAAATACACAGCAGATTGGTGGCAGGGGGGTGACAAGGGCATGAGTTGTGCTGAGCCTCCACCCCATCCCTCATTCTGGTCCCAAGGAGGGCCCTGGGGGTTTCAGGGTGGGGGTCAGAGCAAGTGCAGGGGCACTGCTGCACAAATCCTGCTGTACTGCTGCCTCTCCCCCAAATCAGTCACCCAGTTACGTTTGTCCAGCTGGAAAGTGAAGAGTGAAAGGCATCCAACCTCCTGCAACCTATCTCCTGGGTGAAACCCTTTGGAAAGTCCCAGAGCAGGCAGCCAGAGGTGGTTTAACTCACTTGGAAGGGGGAAATGAAAAACATCCAAACCCCTGCAACCCATTTCCCAGCTAAAACCCCCTGAAAAGCACCACTGAGGGCGCAGTCTCACCATTTCCAGCAGGTCCTCGTCTCCCCGATGTTCAGGCAATGCTCTCACAGTGCAGGGACCACGAGCTGGGGATTTGTCCTGCTCCCTGCCAAGCCCTTGCTCTTATCCTGTCCCAGCTCCACCTCTGACCCGCAGAGGGGGTGACGGTGACATGGGAAAGGGGGAGGGGGGAGGAATGTTATTAATACATTTTGCCTAATAGCAGATGAAATCATCCTGGGATGTGGGTGGGCGTGTGCCCCCTTGCATTTAGAGGGCGTTCCGGGAACCTGGGACATCTCAGTCATAATTGTTTCATGTCTGACTTGTGAGATGTTTTTTCTCCATCTAATTAGGCCTTCCTGCTCCTATCAGCCTTAAGGAAGGGAGAAAACATGCATATTGGTGCTGGCCAGTGGCCATGGCACTGGCTGTGAGTGCCAGCCCTCTGGGCATTGTGCCTCGGGAGGCTCCTAGATATCTCCTGGTACTGGTCTGATGCTGTGTCCTGATGGACTTCCTGGCCCTGGCCAGCTGGGGGAGATATCTGGAGAAATGTCACCTCCCTGCTGTTCCAACTGTTTTATAGCCCACCTTCACCCACTCTAACTGCCATGCCATTGGTTTGCAGCCCACCTGTACTAGTCCAGTCTGGCCCAACCCCTCTTCCAGCTCTGTGATAGGTAACAGCCTGTCGGCATTGCTGTGGGGTGAGTCCCACATGGAAGGGCTTTGCCCCAGAGTTCCTCGCTTAGGGACTGGGAGCATACCAGGGCTCTCAGGCCAGGCAGGAACCTGCATGAGATGAGCTGGTGAGTGCTCAGCCCAGAGGGCTGGCCAGGGCAAGGAGCCAGGGTGCTCTGGGTTCAGATCACTGGGGGTCTGCCCACCCCCATGGCCACAGGGTGACCGGTCCTATGCCACCCCCCCCAGCAGTGGCAGGGAGTGGAAATAATGCTGGTCTGTTCCTCCTCCTGGGGACATCCAGAACTCACAACCAGCAGCCAAAATTAGCACTGATTCACACAGCACATCATGCAGCACCACAGACCCACGTGCCGACACGTCAGGGCCTGGACAGGAGGTCACGGCCTGGCTTGCGTCAGCTGGGCATGTGCCGGGCACAGGGATGGGGCACCGGGTTCCCTCAGGGGGGTGAGGAACCCCAGCCAGCGCTGCCAGCAGTGGGCAGCAGGAAAGGACAACCCAGCTGGGGTGGGCAGGGGACATGCCTGACTCAAGAGCTGACCCCAAACTCCATGGGCATCTCCAGTGGCGTGCCAAGAAGCGTGACACCCCCCTGTGAGCACAGCTTTAATATCACATCCCCCCCACATTGGTACACATATACATTCGCTGTATACAGATATACACAGAGAGCAGCGGTGTGTGGGGGAGCCACAAAGCCCCCCCAGCGGCCCCTCAGGCCCTAGGGCAGTGAGGGGCACATTGCTGTCAGCCCTGGGGTTGCGGGGAGGCAGGATTTGCGACCCCAGGAGCCTTTGAGAGTAAGCATGGGTGAGCAGGAACCTCTTCTAACATAGCACCATCCTCAGGGTTTCCCTGACAGGCCAGGGGTGCAGGCAAGTACCCCCCTGGATTACAGACAGATGTGCTGCTGGCAGGCGTGCGAGCTGGGGGCAGAACACGGAGAAAGCCTCCTGTCTACCCACAGGTCATTGCTAAACCATCGCAGCCACAAAAGGGGAACTGGGCCCCAGCTGAGGTTAAGGTGAAATTTATTCAGATGGAGCTGGTTGCAGGGTGGGGATGTGGGATGATGTGCAGGGAGGTACTGCCTGGCCCAGGGATGCAGGCAGCTCTCCCAGCAGAGAGGGCAGAGGAGGGGAGCCTGACCCTGCCAAGCCCTTCTGGGCTGCCAGAGAGGGGGGACAGGGATAAGAACCATCCTGTTGGCAGCAAATAATTTAAAAATCAAACTGGAACAGCCCAGGAAACCTCGATGTGGTAAAGGGGTTACACCTTGGTGGGAGGTGGTTTCCCATTTGATATAAATTTCACCTTAACGACAATAAAAGTGGTGTGAAATGAAAAACCCATGAGCAGCATAAAGACACGTTAGAAATAGCACCAGGTTCCTGCCAGGGACTGGTGGGTACATGACCCCTGCCACCGTGGGCAGCCCAGCCCCAGCTGGGGTGGCAGCTGGGCCCCATGTCCAGGCAGCCCTGCCTGCCAGGACACTGCCCACACCTACACCTTTGGCTGCCCTCCCGTCTTGCCACCGGCAACATCACGGGCACCTGCAGAGAGAGGCGAGGCGGTGTCAGAGCCGAGGCTGGGGACCAGCATCGTGCCCCCAGCTCTGCACTGCTGAGCCCATGGCACCGGGTGGGGATGCTGCCAGGCCTGAGCCAAGCCCTGCCTACCTGCCCCTGGGCGCTGCCTGCAGTGCAGCTCACACTCCTCCTTGCTGTCGAAGCGGTTGAGGTTGCCCTGGCAGCCGCTGTAGACAAAGGGCCGGCACTCCGTGACTCTTTGGTTGTAGTACCAGCGCAGGGTGTAGTGCTGGCAGTGCCCCTCGTCCAGGGGCAGGCTGCAGGGCTCAGCTGCGGGGGCAAACAGGGATGGTGAGGGCAGGCAGGAGCTGGCAGCACACCATCCATGCCCACAGCCAGGCACACTTGGCAGAGAAGGGAAAACCCCAGAAGGAGAAGGCAGGGAATGGCTCCCAGCTGAGCATGGGCTGGGTTTGGCTGGAGGGGCCATCTCTGTGCTCTGCCCAAGCGCTGGAAGTGAGGGCAGGAGATGCTGCTATGGGCAAGCCCTCTCCCAGGGGCAGCTACCAGCAAAGACAGAGCTGGATAGAGCTAGGAGGGAGGTGGCATGGGGACACGATGGTCACAGCACACCTTGGAAGGCTTGTGGAGGGACACCCTCTGCATGCTGCTGCCATTGGGGCTTCCCTGATCTCCTGGGGGCTTTGAGATCCCCTCCTGCAGCTCATGACCAGGAGCACAGGAAACCTGCCAGGGGCAGCAGGTCCCACAAGCCCAGCAAACCACCCATCACTGCTGGTGATGGCTTCAGTAAGGGAACAGTGTGAGGTCTGCATGGTGTGTGCAGCACTGTGCTCTGATGGGGAAGGCACAACGTGCCCGGATACCAGCAAGAGGGCTGCAAATCCTAAATCCCCACAACCATAAGGCACAGGGACCCACTGCCAGGCAAAGGCCTGGGGCAGCCCTGGGGTCACCCCAGGTCATCCTCGGAGTCAGGGAAACTCACCATCCATTGCAGGTTGCTCCGAGCTGTCCATCTCCGGGGCCTCATCGAATTCCTCCTCCTCATCATACATGCTGTCGTACTCGAGGTCATCTGTGTTGAGATTGATCTCCCTGTCCTGCCCTGGGGGACAGCACCAGGCATGAGCAGCTCTTGCCATGCTCATGGAGCAAGTAAAAAAGAGGACAGGGAGATGACAGACCCTCCTCCTCTTCAGTGTGTGACAACTTGAGCACAGGGACTGTGTGAGCGCTGCCGGCAGGGAATGGCTCTGTGAAGGGGAAGAACATGGCACAGGCATCAGGGAGGAGGTGAGGGAGTCTGGGGCACTTTCCACTTCCTTCCCAGGGGAAACCCATGCCTGTCAGGTGCAGAGCAGTCCAGCACTGCCTCAACACTTCTGCAGCCTGAGAGGATACATGGACAGGGGCTGGGGACCTGGGAACACCCCCTCCTGTCTGTGCACCACAGACCAGGGCTGCCAGGGGCTTCTGGAGAAGGAACATGCATGAGAGGCCTGGGGAGACAGCACCCACTTGGAGCCCAGCAAGTTGGGGACAGGGGAGAGAACAGGCGGGCACACGTGCCCATGGGGCCAGATCTTGTAGGTCCTCTGGGCTCTCTGTCACCTGTTTGGCCATGCTCCCTCTCCTGGCGAACGATTCTTCCTCCTCCCTGGGCAGAGCGGAAGCTGCTCCTGGCCTGAGCCCCCCAGCCTCCTTGGAGAGAAAGCACCCACCTCATCCCAGCCCACCCCTTGCTTCCATCCCTCCAATCCCACTCCTCCAGCCCACCTTCCCTTCCAGCACTCCTGACCTCTGCAAGATCCCTGCCCCAGCTCTGACACCCAAGCATGGATGGGGTGCAGTCCTCATGGTCCCTCCACAAATTGGGCAGACCCCAGCAGCACCCGGACCCCATTGGTACCATCCTGAGCCAGCTGCCCTTGTGGATCACTGATGGACCATTAGTCCTGCCCCACACCATCCCTTCTCCCTGTGCACACTTCCACGTGGATGCTGACCCAGACTGAGGGGTCATGGAGGGCCCAAGCCACATCCAGCTCCCCAAAACTGGCAGCACCCCTTTGGTGCCATACGAGTGGGGCAGGGGGGGTAGAAAGGAAAAGCCGCAACCTGAATGCTCACGTGAATCCAGGTGCCGTGGGAAGTGGCCACCACAGGCTGTGGGAGAGACAGGACGGGGGTTAGGGGCAGCAGGGCCAGACCCCCAGCCCTAGGGCAGCAGAGGGGGATGCTCACCACAGTGCTGGCTCATCTCCTGCCTGACGAAGGCACGGATCTCATCCTCCTGCCGGGCAAAGGTACCATGTTGCAACGGGGGATGGTGCAATTAAAGAAGAGGAAAAACCCTTTCCCCAGGCCCCAGCAGAGCCTGGAGGTGGGGCAGCCCCTCCATCACTGGCAGTGGGATGGATCCAGTGCCCCTTCCCAACCCAGTGACCCAGGTGCCATGAGCCTATGCTGGCTCCCTCCTGGTTCCTTACCGTCATGCCTGGCTCCCCCTTCTCCCCACGGAGCCCATGGGTGCCGGGACTGCCCTAGGGACAGCAGAAAGGGGGTGGGACACTGGCCCCGGCTGGGCTTCACCAGGCAGGGCCAGGCACCCACTCACCCACCTGTTCTCCTCTCTCACCGGGGATGCCAGGAACGCCACGTGCACCCGGCACTGACTGTCCAGGGGGGCCTCTCTCCCCCTGCAAAGGACACATGCTCAGGATCTGGCTGGTGGTGCTAGAGTCTCTCTGCTCTCCTCATCACTATAGATATGCTGCTTTCCCTATCCCTGCACCATGGGGATGCCTGTGCAGGTTGGGATGGGGATGGGTCCAGCTCAACTCAAGGACAAGCAGGGTCCCAAACCCCTCAGGCTCCTATCCACTGGGCAGGGGACACAAGGGAGGACCCTAAAGCCAGCGAGCTGACAGGGCAGGACAGGGCTAGGACATAACTTCAGATGCCACCAACACCTCCCCCACTCAGGGGACTGGGCCCTCCCTTTTTAACAGCCCTCCGAGAGAGAGCAGCCCCCCATTGTGAGGACTCACCTTCTGGCCCTGCATGCCCTCAGGACCTCGTGGGCCAATGCTCCCTGGAGGTCCAGGGGGGCCAGGAGCACCATCACTACCCCGGGGACCAGGGCCACCAATAATGCCAGGGGCGCCCTGCAGGAGAGCAGAGGGTGAGACCAGGGGTGTCAGAGCCCTTGACCCCAGAGCAGGTGCCATGGGCATCCTCTGACCCCACAGCTGGGCATCCCTGAAGCAGCAGCATTGGTGCTTGCTTGTAAAGAGTGGGGAGAGAGTTGTCACTCATAGTTTAGTGATATAATTTAGAGCAGCCCCAAATGACTCTTCTGGGAGCATCAGGCTCTGATGTGCTTCTGATGTACCATACCCTGGTACAATCAATGGGGTGCATTGCATCCCATCTCTTTCCAGCTCACTCACCCGGTCTCCTTTCTCCCCCTGATCTCCTTTGGCTCCCTGCTGCCCATCAAATCCCCGGTCACCCTGCAAAGAGGAAGGGACAGGCAGTGGGGACAGGCAGTGGGGGACAGGCAGCGGGGGACAGGCAGCGGGGGACAGGCAGCGGGGGACAGGCAGCGGGGGGGCTGAAGTGCCAGCACAACTTTTCCCAGCACTGCTCTGACCTACCTTGGGTCCCATGAGCCCTTCCTTCCCGGGGATTCCTGGTGGTCCTGACAGACCCAGCTCTCCCTGGAGGACAGAGCAGATGTCCAGCAGTCATGGGCCATGTGCTCCCGTCCCACCCTGGTGTCAGTGCAGTACTCACCGGCTCACCTTTCCTCCCTGACAGCCCTGAGCGCCCCGGGATCCCCGGATCCCCCTACAGCGGGCAGGAGAGAGGCAGGGCAGTCAGTCCTGTACCCATCAACACTCACCCCACAGCCACAGGCTGAGGAGAGGACCTCATGACCCTATTGCAGGGTCAAGGTCCAGCCTCAGCCATCTCCCTGCTCCCGCTGGCTGGTGGAGGGGATCCAAAGGGCCACAGCCTCCAGGCAACATCCAGGCTCCTGCAGCACCCTGCGGGCACCCACTCACCTTCTCACCCTTCTCCCCATTGAGGCCACAGGCACCTTTCATGCCCCGGTCACCCTGTGAGGATAAGGAGGGGAGTCAGAGCCATGCCAAGCTGGCACTGGTCCTGACCAGGAGAACCCCAGAAGCCAGAGAGGACAACCCACCTTGAGGCCTCGCATGCCTATGGGTCCCATGTCCCCCTTCTCTCCCCGAGCCCCAGGGATCCCGTCACGGCCAGGCTGACCCTGTGGGAGAGCACATAGCATGGCAGGGGTCCACTCCTGCCCCACAGCAGGGTGACAGCACCACCAAGAAGCAGCTCCTCACCGGCTCACCAGGCTCTCCCAACGCTCCAACCTCTCCCTGGGGAAGGCAAAGGCATCGGTCAGGGCAAGCAAAGGGGATGGTGCCACCAATGTCCCCCAGCAGTGGGGGGGACCCAGCTCCTTACCTTCTGCCCACCAGGGCCGCGTGCCCCAGGGAAGCCTGTGGAGCCCTTCTCGCCTTGCTCACCCCTCATCCCCTGCAAGCAAAACCCCAAATCAACACAGGGCAGGAGGGAAAGCTCCAGCCAGCTGTGGTCACCCCTAAGGCTGGATCCAGCAGCTCTCCCTGCACCATGTCAGGGTGCCCACAAGCATCAGTCAATGGGGCACAGGGATGCCGTCATGCCCTGCTCTCTCTGTTCATTGCCCTCTCAACAGCTCCATGGTCCCCAGCCCAGCCACCCCCAGTCCTGCACAAGTTCTCCCAGCCCTGTACCTTCTCTCCAGGCATGCCTTGCTCCCCTTTGTCCCCCTTGTCCCCCTCTGTGCCCTTCAGGCCTCGGTCTCCCTGCAAAGGGGGAAAACAGGGAGGGGTCAGGGGATGGGGAGAAGCTCAAACACACATAAGGGTGGGGGGACAGACCCCCCCCGTGGGCAGGGACAAGGGAGTCCATAGCCAGGCTGAAGGAGAGGGTCCCTCAGCGGGAGGAAGCTCTCTCAGCACCTCACAGAGGGATGGGGAGGATGGGGAGAGGGAGGTTAGGGACAGGTCTTACCGGCTCCCCTTTGCTGCCCCGTGCTCCAGGCGGCCCCTCCACCACCACAGTATCTCCCTGTACACCCAAAGGAGAGAGAGAGGTGGGGATGAGCAGGGGGGCCAGGGCTGCTGTCTGCTCTCCCACTGCCCCCCCTGCTCTGGGGACTCACCTTGTCTCCTTTAGGTCCTGGTGCCCCAAGGTCCCCCTGCAAGGAAGGTGAGATGCTGCAAGGATGCACAGCAGGGAACAAGGAGCACCTCCCTGGAGACCCCAATCCCTGGAGGTGCATCATTTGCCCCCTCAGCTCCCCAGCTCTCAGATTCCCTTACCTTGTCCCCACGCTCCCCCCGGTTCCCAGGCAAGCCCTGTGGGAGAAAAGAGAGGGGTGGTCAGGGAGAGGCCTGGATTGGGGTGTAGCTGGGGAAGGGGGGTACTTACCACTGGCCCACGATCCCCTTCTGGCCCTGGGCGACCGTCTTCACCCTGCAAGAAGGAAGGGATGTGAGAAGGGGGTTTGGAATGGGGGCACCCCAGCATCATCTCACCCCAGGAACAGGTGCAGCTCTGGCTCAGAGTCCCCTCAGGGCTGACAATGAGAGATTTCCTGTCCCTGGCTGTGGGGACATGGGGGGATCTGGCAGTACCTACCCGTGGCCCCGGGTCTCCACGCTCGCCTCTGGCTCCTGGCAGTCCAGCTCCTGGAGCGCCCTGCCAGGGGAAGGCAAGAGTTCATCCCTGTCCTCCCAGCCCTGTCATGTACCCCCCATGCCAGGGGACACCTCACAGTCCCCAGCACCTCCCCAGGTGCCTGGCACTTGTTGAGGTTCCCATGTGCCACCATCCAGAGTGGGCTCAGCACTCTTATGTGGGAAGTGGCTGCAGGGACACCCCATAAAAGAAGCAGCCTCACACCCCTCATGCTATTGGGTTGTTCCCATCCTACCTTGTCACCCTTCAGGCCAGGGGCCCCTTGTATGCCCTAAAAGAAAGGAGAAGGGTGAGCAAGCCATAGGAGGAAGACAATGCCAGGTGCACTCTGAAGCGTTCCTGAGACTCCCACAGCAGTTCTCACCCAGTACCACAGACCCTGGCAACCCCCAGGCGTAAGGGCCAGGGAAGTGCAGGGTGAGTCCCTGTCACCTTGTCTGAGCCAGCAGGGGAGCCAGGGCAGAGCCTACAGCCCCAGGACTCCTGTGGCATCATACTCACAGCTGGCCCTGGGGGCCCCACAGGTCCTGGTGGTCCAGCAGTGCCATCTCTGCCTGGAAAGCCGATCAAACCCTGGCAGGGAAAAAAGGGTGAGTGGGCAGGGACTGTGGCTGGGAGGCAGTGGGGCTTGCAGAAACCTTGCTGAAACAGCCCAAGGGTCCAGGGTTACCAGGTTGTGGTTGTAGTCTTTACCCTCTCTCCTGGGGGACCTGGAGGGCCAGGCTGCCCATTGTCCCCTCTCAGGCCTGGCTGTCCTGGTGTCCCAGCAATGCCTGCTAAGCCTGGGGGTCCTGGTAATCCTGGTAAGCCAGTGTCCCCCTGAAGCAGGGAAGAAAGAGATGGGGCCCATGAAAACAGCCCCTTAGCACTGTGTTTTTCTCTTGGCCAGCCAAACTAGGGCAGCACCTGGGTATTGGGAATGTGATGAGAGCCAGGGTGACATGGGGACAAGAATTACCTTCAAACCTGGAGGCCCATCCTGTCCTGGCGGTCCCCGTGCACCAACACCTGGTGATCCCTGTGTGGTGGCAGAGAGAATGTGGCACATCCACTGGCTGGTGGGCACAGGGATGCCAGGAGCACTGTGCCAGCCAGAGCATCCCCCCAGGGCTGGGGAGCCCCTCTGGGAGCAGGGAACATGTACCTTCTCCCCTTTGGCTCCAGAAGACCCCTTGGCTCCCTGTGAAGAGACCAAGCCCCCAAGGGCTGGGCAACAGTTGACAAGGACACAGATCCCACACCCCGACAGCAGCCATTGCCCCAAGCATCCACCCCAGCATCCACATGCCTCCTACTCACATCTTCCCCAGGATCTCCTGGCTCCCCGAATCGTCCTGGCTCCCCCTGGCAGGATAAAACAATGAAAAAGCAGGTGTATGGGACAGTGGATTGGGGAAACAACTGCAGCTGGATCCCCACACTACGGCCAAGCAGCCAGGAAGCCGGGGCCCCCAAAGCACCCTCCCAACCATCCTCCAGGGTAGCACCCACCTTCTCACCCTTAGGGCCTGGCAAGCCTCTGTCACCCTTGGAGCCCTGTGGGGGAAGAGCAGTTTTAGGGGAGGGGGTGGCCTCAGGCTTGTTCCACAGAAGGCAGGGGTGGTGGAAGAGGGGTATGAAGTTGATGGGGGAGACAAAATTAATGGTGGGAGAAGGGTTAATGGAGGGAGATTAGGTTAGTGTGGGTGATGAGGTTTATGGGGCCAACTCACAGGCTCTCCCAGCACACCCTCCAGCAGCGCTGGCTCTCCCTGCAAGGACACACAATTGATCAGATATGCCCACAGCAGATGCCAGCACCCTGCAGGCTCCTGTCCACCCCAGCCCTGGGGCTTTGGCAGATCCCAGGGGTGGGGGTTCCCCTACCTCCCACCCTGGCTCCTCACCTTCTCGCCTTTGGGGCCGGGGGGGCCAACGGTGGCCTGGGGCAGAGAGGAGAGAGGGGCCAGGTGAGCAGGGCTGCATGGGGATGCTCCCCCTCATCCCGGCCAGGAACACCAGGCAAGGCAGCCCTGCACTCACCTGCCCTGGGGCTCCAGCATCCCCTGGCTCTCCCTTGGGACCGGCAGGGCCTGAAGGTCCTGGCATGCCCTGGCACAAGCAGCACAGCCCTCAGCCTCAGCTGCAGACACCCCAGGCTGGGCCACGTGGGGCTCCCACTGGGACAGGGTGAGCAGCAACGTACCATCTTCCCAGGCATCCCTGCCTCGCCGTCCTTCCCTGGCACACCATCCCTGCCCGGCACACCCGGCTTCCCACTCTCCCCCTGCAGACAGTAAGAGTGGGGCTGGGCCATGGGGGTCCCACAGCCCCCCAGGCAACCCCAAGCACCCACAGCCATGGCAGCCAGGCAGGAGGGACACAACACACTCACCACTTGTCCCGGTTGCCCGGGGACACCCGGTGGGCCCTGCAATGGAGACATGAGCAGAAATCAAGCAGCATCCCAGGCACCAGGAATGGCCAAGGAGCAGGTTCAGAGGGTTGCAAATACCTACCCCTGGACCAGGGGGGCCAGGGGGCCCTGGCAGCCCCATGCTGCCCTGGGGACCAGGCAAGCCCTGCAATGGAAACAGCCACATCAGAGAGAGGATGGCACAGCCAGGACCTCAGCTGCCCCTGGGGGAAGGTGTGTTGTGGGGGGATGGCTGATTCTGGGGAGATCAGATGGCTTTGGAGGGGTCAGGTAGGGATGGTGTGAGTACTCACACGGATGCCAGAGCCAGGCTCCCCTGGATCACCCTGAAAAGAATGCACTTGCATCAATCCAAAACAGTTCCAACCCACCGGCTGCCGCAGTCACAGCCATGTCTCCACATCTGGATCCAGGCTGAAATGTCCCTCCCTCCAGCCCAAAACTTCCCAAAACGTGGCCCTCCCTCCAGCCCTCAAATCTGGCAAGGCACCACTTCCCTATGCCAGGTTGGAGATGGCAATGCCAATGCAGATGCCAATGCCAGTGCCATACCTTGGTCCCAGCTGGGCCCTGGGTTCCTGGTGGGCCAGTGCTGCCCTGCAGAGAACAAGGGGACATTATTGGGGTGCTGCTTGTTGCTGGCCCAGGACAGGGAGAGGGCAGCAGGGCTGCTCGGTCCCAGCACTGCCACCCCACCCCTGCTCCTTGGGGGAACACCCAGCCTGGCTGACCTCCCCCTTGCATGACAGTCCCCTGCACGAGGTGCAGGGTGGCACCTTACCGGAGGTCCTGGGGGTCCTGGGTCTCCCTGGTTGCCCTGAAGGGAGGAAGAGATGGGGTCACTTCAGGGAGGGGTTTCCCCCAGTGGGATCATGAGTGAGGAGACCCAGACAATGCCAGTGGCTCTGGAAAGCACCCACACCAAGTAAGACAAGCCTAGATGGCTCCTGCTAAGATGCAGGGGGCCAAGCACCCACCCTGGCAGCAGCATGACCCCACCAAGAGCTCATGGCCAGGAGCCCCCAGGTGTGTGCTGAGGTGGGGGAGGCACAGGGACATGGGGGACACACAGACACCTACCGGGCGTCCCAGCACTCCAGGGAAGCCTGGCAAGCCCTGCAAAGAACCACATTAGAGTCAGCAGGCAGGCAGGAACCCACCACTCCCACACAGCCCTACCTCTACCCCAGGGAAGCTCCCCATTCCTGGTGTGTGGTACTCAGCCAGGGTACTTACAGGGGGTATTGGTGTGGGAAGGCCCTCTAAAGGCCTGCAGGGCCTGCATGGGGTGGGGGGTAAGGAGATGAAAGAGGCATGTATGCTCCCACTGGTGTTGGTGGAGGCTGGTGTGGGACCATAGGACCTTTCCCCACTCCCAGCCTGCATCCCTCCACCATGTCGCCACTCACCGGCTTCCCTTCGGGGCCAGCCAGCCCTCTCTCACCAGGGAGACCCTGGAGCAAGAGATGGAGACAGGGTTAGTGCCAGGCATGGGTCTGGGGTCAGTGCCAGGCAGGGGAACAGTGCAGTACTCACCGGGGCACCATCCCTGCCCTTCTCGCCAGGCTCCCCTCGGTCACCCCGCAAGCCACCTTCACCCTGCAGTGGGGACAGGCACAGAGTCACAGGACAGGCAGGGACCTTCCCATGACGTTCCAGGGCCTGCTGACACCCAAAGAGGGGTGCCCCCAGCAGTGCCCCCAATGCAGGGCTTTGCTCCATGGGGCTGCTGCTTTGGCAGTGGGAGAGTTATGACCTCAGACCTTATCTCCTTTGGGTCCCCGCTCGCCCTCGACTCCAGGCTCACCCTGTATTGGGAAGAAGATGGATGCAATCAGCCCCTGCTGTTCCTCTACCCTGCTATCATCCTCAGCCCCAGCTGATCATGTTGCCCTGGCTCTACTGCCTTGGCTGCCTCTCTCCTCCCTGCCCAGTCACACACCTTCGCTCCCTTGGGTCCAACAGGGCCACGCTCGCCAGGGAAGCCCATGAGGCTGCCCTCCGCCACATCCACCTGTGGGGGCAGGGAATAGTCAGGGCCAGCACCCAGGGGACCCCAAGAAGGTCGCCTCAGGGGCACAGCCCTCCCCAAGTCCCTGTGCCAAGGGACTGGACATGACCATCCATCCCCAGAGGTGCAGGCTGGCACCTGGAGGATGGTCACCAGCAGCAGCTATCACCTACCTTGGGTCCTGGGGGTCCTTGGGGTCCGGGCAAACCATCCCTGCCCTGGGAAGGTAGAGAAATAGGTTGAGCACAAAAGGGGACAACAGGGCATGGCGGAGCAGAGCCATCCTGGTATAGCCACTCCTGGCCTCCACAGGGCATCTGCCAGCCCACCTGAGCACCCTGTGTCCCCTCAAGTGGGGCACAACACAAGGGGAGATGGAGTGGACCATCTGCCTCTCCCAGCTCACCTGCTCACCTCGGTCGCCCTTCTCACCCCGGTCGCCCTGTGAACGCAACACGATGGCTGTCACAGCGCCGTCCCCAAGCCCCTGGACCAGGTCCCCCAGCCTTCCCCTCACACTTCTACACAAACTCACCTTCTCACCAGGCCGCCCGGGTTCCCCCAGCTCCCCAGCCCGGCCTGGCACCCCGGGAATGCCTGGCTTGCCAGGCTCCCCAGCCTGCCCCGGCGGGCCCTCGGGACCCCGCTCACCCACGGCCCGGCCCATGGGGCCCTGGGGTCCAGGGGTGCCTGGGTCCCCCTTGTCACCTTTGGGTCCTCGTTCGCCAGGGAAGCCTAAAGAGCCCTGCAAAACATAAGCCATGCTGCAGAGACAGCCCTGCAGATGTCAGCCCCCTCGAGCTCCCCAGGGCTGAGTTGGCCCTCCCAGACAGAACAGGTATCAGGAGTGGGGCAGCAAGCTGGGGCTTGGCATGGAGCCTGGCTCTGCTCACCTCTCGGCCTGGGGGCCCCCTCTCCCCTGGATCCCCCCGACTGCCCTTCTGGCCCCGCAGCCGCTCGGACACTGGCAGAAATGAGTCTGAGCTCCCATCATAGGCACCCGTGAGCTCCTTCAGGGATGAAATCTGGGAAGGAGGAAAGACCCACCAGTCAGGATATCAGTGCAACCCAGCAGTGGCAGCACCCCACAGCCCTGCTAAGGTGCCCTGGATGGCTCTGATCTCCCACCACCTACCGTGTCCCCCTCCTGCTGCCACATGGCAGGAACCAACCCCAGCCCAACAGTCGGGAAATACATACCTTGATGCCAAGTGCTTCCAGGCTACGCTCAACATTCTGCAGTAAAGACATCAAAAACCAAGTGGGTGTTAGCCTGCTCCCACTGTCGGGGCTGTGGACAGTTCTCTGTCCCCCAGAGCTGATGTCCCAGTCCAGCAGGAAGGATGGGGACTCACCACTGCAGTCCCAGGGTCTCCACGTACTCCAGGGCTGCCAGGTCGCCCCTAGGTTTGCAGAGAAAGAGGGAATGAAAAGATGTGCAGAGGTGCAGTAGGTAAGGTGAGCAGTGCTAGTGCTGCTCTCAGAAGGTTTCAGAGTTAACACTTTTGGTGTTGCCTGGACAGGGGCTGTGGTTGCCACCACCCTGGGGTGCTGGCAAGTTGTCAGGCTCAGTGCTGGGTACTCACAGGCTCTCCTTGCAGTCCGGGCTCCCCTGGGTCCCCCTGAAACACAGCAAAGGGGTCAAGGGGACAGAGTCAGGCTGCCTGGCACCAACTGCAGCACCAGGGTCCAGCCCTGTCATCTTGGGAGCCTGCCAAGGACTTGTTCCCTCTGGCAGAGGGTCCCTCAGACCTTTGTCTTGAGGGGCTCTGGAGCAGGAGCACACTTACCTTTGGTCCAGCCACCCCACGGAGGCCTGGAGAGCCCTGGAAGACACAGAGGGGACACAGTGGCACCCAGAACCCATGGACACAGGGCAGTGCCCTGAGGGAGCCATGGACAGGGGTCCTGCCTGGCTCACAGTAGCCTGGACAAGGGTCTGGTGCTGAGTGACACCGTGGGCTCGAGAACTACTCACCTGGCCTGGGGGGCCGACCTGCCCTGGGACACCGGGGAGGCCAGGGGGGCCAAGAGGGCCCGGCACACCTCTGTCCCCCTGCTCACCCTTGGCACCACTGCGGCCCTGACGAGAGAGCTGTGTCACTCCCAGGACCTGGGACCCAGGTCTGTCCCTGGCAGGGACATGTACTCAGTACCCCCCATCACTCCTCTGCAGGGAGTACTCACCTCTCTGCCAGGTGGTCCCATATCACCTTTGTCTCCCTAACCAGGAGAGAAAGGAGTTAGAGGGATGCTGCCCCATTCACATGCTGCAAAATGATGCTCCTGGTCCAGGCAGGGAGGAGCCACCAGGCTTGTGGGCATCACAGGGTGACCATGCAGGGACCACACAGAGACCACCCATGGCTCATCTCCTTACCTTTCTCCCATCCTCTCCTGGTGTTCCATCTTCTCCCTGGGGACAAAGGCTGACAGTCAGAGCATGACTTGACCATCTCAGCATGGGCACCACACAGGACAGAGGTTTGGCTCAGAGCTCTGCCACATCTTCCCCTCGCTTTTGTGTTGTACTGGGATCACTGTCCCTCAGCACCCCTGGGAGAGTTCCAAAGCCCAGCCCTGCTCCCCCTACTCACGTTCTTGCCGTTGAGGCCGGGTTTGCCATCCTCACCAGGTTTGCCCTGGGAGGAAGAAAAGACAGTGAGAGAGGCCCTCTAGCTCTCCACCAGCCAGGGGTCCCTGGGCCCCACTGCAGCCCCAGGGTGCAGGGAGTGGGGAGTTGGGCACAGGGCAAGCCCCAGCAGATGGATCCGGCTGGGATTCAGCAGAGGGCATGGGGCAGGATGTGTCCCCAGGGTGCAGGGTGGCTGGTACTTACAGGGATGCCAGGTGGTCCCAGTGGGCCAACGGGGCCAGGTGGTCCCTGCTCCCCACGCAGCCCAGGCAGCCCCTGCAGGGAAAGGAGATGGGGGGAGCACAGGGCAGCAGGGCTTCCATCTGCCCCAGCCAGCTCTGGGAGGAGGGAGTGTGACTGGGACAGTGGCACCCTGCTGGGGACAGAGGAGGGTCCTGATGCACTGCCCCAGACCAAGAAGAATGGAACAGGACATCAGTCCCTTGCAAGTACAATGGCCCCAGCAGGAGCACAACCAAAACCCGCCCTCTCTGGAGGTACTTACATCCCGGCCAGGGTCCCCCTGCTTGCCCAGGTCCCCCTGCAGACAGGGAGAAGGTGAGGGCAGGGACACCCCTACCCTGCCAAAGGCTCCCCCAGGAGCATCCCCAGCCTGGAGCAGAGGATGCCCAGGGGAACAGCTCCTCTCACGCCATTGTCTCTCCATCCCAAAGCTCCCACACGCAGTGCCCAGGGGCAGCTGTGTCCCCCACCCTGGACCATGATCATCCATAGCCCCCAAGGACAGCCATGTCCCCCACCCTGGACCATGCTCACCCGCAGCCCAGCAGGGCCCGGTGGCCCAGGTTTGCCTTCCAGGCCATTGCGGCCATCCAGACCTGGTGGGCCACGGTCTCCCTGTAAGAGAGTAGGGCAGGAGTGTTGGAGCTGTGAGATGGGATGGGGGTGTCATGGGGCAGCCTCCAGCCCCCAGTCCCCTCACCTTCTCTCCTGGAGGGCCTCGGTCCCCAGGGTCACCCTGTGGGGTAGGAAGAATAGTGAGCATCATCTCCCATGAACAGGAGATGAACAGGGCACAGGTCCCCTACCCAGACCCCCGTGAGAATGGGGACACTCACCCGAGCACCAGGGGAGCCACGGGGGCCCTCCAAACCCTGCAAGAGAGAGACATGCTCAGCACTGGGGTGTGGTGGGAATAGGAGGGAATCGTGGGTGCTCACCCACCACCCCCTGCACACCAGGATCCCCAGCTCTCCTGCAGATCATCATCGCCTGTCCCACACCTGGGACCCAGCACCTACCCTCTCTCCAGGCAGGCCAGGGGAGCCGGCATCGCCCCGGGCGCCCTTCGCACCATCCTCGCCGGGGTCCCCGGGATCCCCCTGCCAGGGAAGGGCACAGTGGTCAGAGGGTACTGCCCTGTGCTGAGCCCGTGCCTGAGCACACGCTGAGCACCTCTGTCGTTTAAGGGTGGGATGATAGCAAGGGTCTCAAAACAAGAGACTGAAAAAAAGGTGGCTGGACTCAACACGGCCCCCGAGGGGCCAGAGAGCAGTCGTAGAAGAAATGCTCTGGGCAGCACTGCTGAGCCAGGAGCCAGCTTGGCCATGGCTTGGGACCATGATGCCACACAGCAGAGAGCACAGCCCGAGGCCAAAACTGTCCTGAGCCTAAGCTGGGCCTTAAATGCTGAACACCAAGAGCGTGGGGTGCTGCCATGGGATCCCTGTGGGGCTGGGGAGCCAGGATCATGCTGGCTCCTTTGGGGACCTCAGCCCTACAGAAACCTTGCAAAATGGCACCCTCTTCTCAGCACTGCACAGGAGTGTCAGCCCAGGTGTCCCCCAGATCCCATATGCCCCCCAGATCCCATGTGTCTCTCAGCTGTGGTGCACATTAGCTCCATGTGGCAGGGGCTGTTTTGGGCAGGGAGGGCTTCATGGACCATGATCCCAGTGCCCAGCCAGAGGCCAGCAGGCGACAGAAAAGCATATCCCCCCACCAGCATCCCAGGGACTCACTCGTTACCTTCTCACCCTTTTCTCCCACTCCTCCGAGCCCCACGTCGACCTGTGGGGCAGAGAGGAGCTGTCAGAGCACTCGGGGCAGGGCAGCAGCCCGTGGGCAGGGAGAAGAGGAGGTAGAGCTTACAGTTCGTCCTGGGGGTCCAGCAGGCCCCTGAAAGAAGGGTGAGGGAAATGGGTTAAGGGGAACTGGCACAGCCCCAGGGAAGGCAGGGCTGTCTCTGGGGTGAGGGCCATACATGGCCCAGTGTCACTCACCGGCTCCCCACGGTCACCCTTGTTCCCTGGTGCTCCAGGGCTGCCCTGTGGTAAAGAGGGATGGCGTGAGAGGGGGACAGAATGGAGGACCAGTGGGGTGGTGGTACCCCTGGGGTAAGTGTGGGTGCAGGACGATGGGGTGCGAGGTGTGGTGGTGCCCATGGCGCAGTGGGCACACACGGGGGGTACTCACATTCCTGCCTTCAGGACCTGGGTCACCTGGGTCACCCTTCTCCCCGGGGAGGCCCCTATAGCCGGGGAGGCCCTGGTTGGAGGGCAGAGGGAGGGTGTGCATTAGCAGGAGCCACCCCAAAGGCCACAGGCATCTCACCTGCTCCAGGGTGTCCCCCAGCCCCGCACTTACCCGGGGACCCCTGTCTCCAGGTTTGCCAGGCGGACCTGCTTCACCCTGTGGGGAGAGAGGGGGTGAGTGGGGGGCACTAGGGAGGGGGACAGTGGTCCTGGGGGTCCCTCACTTACCGGAGTGCCTTCATCACCCTTCTCTCCTCGCTCTCCCTGCAGCACGGGTCAGCAGGCACCGGCCAGGGTAGAAAAGCACAAGTCACCAGCATACCCCTGCTCCCTGCGAGCCCCCCATCTCCTCAGGGACACAGTGCCCCATGGCCCCTGGTCCCACCTCCCCTTTGCCCCATACTACCTCCTTGCCTCGCATCCCAGTCTGCCCCGGGGTGCCTGCTCGGCCCGGCTCCCCCTTCTCCCCTGGCTCCCCCGGGTCACCCTAGGCAAGGGAAGAGGCAACAGGTCAGGACAGTGTGGGGGCAGCACATGGGCTTCCAGGGGGAGAAGAGGCACAGCCTGCAGGGACAGTCCCTCCAGAGCCCGATGAACAGGTGGATGGATGGACAGATGGAGAGAGGGCAGTGCCTCCTGCAGTGACAATACCTTCGGGCCACTCCTGCCTGTGAGGCCAACGTTACCCTGGTTGTTGAAGAGAAGAGCATGTGTCACCAAGAACCTCAGTGATCTCAGACCAGGGTAGGGACCAGGACCATGAGCCAGCACCTCGGGGTGCACTCAGACTCACCCGATCACCTTGCTCGCCTTTGGGACCGGCTGGTCCCGGGATGCTCAGGCCAGGGGCACCCTAGACACGAAAGGATGCAGCGTGAAGCAATGGCACAGGCACCACGAGTCCAGGGAGGGCTGTGCCATGTGCCCTGTGCCTCCCATCCTCAGGCAGTACTCACACGGGCACCTTTATCTCCTGTATCACCCTTGGGGCCAGGAGGTCCTTCTGGTCCTGGGAATCCTCTGTCACCCTGGAGCAAACAAATTCAGCACCCCAAACCACCCCCTTTTTCCCCACTGCAGCTGTGAACAGCCAGGCCTCGGACTAGGACAAGCATCCCCCCTCAGGTCAACACCCAGCTGTGCAATCCCCCTCCCAGGCCATGGCCATGCCCAGAGGATGCTGTTGCAGAACAGGAGGGCACAGCTAGGTCAGGGTTACCTTCTCTCCTCCAACACCAGCCACAATAGGAGCCTGGGGAAACAGAGGAAACCGTGCTGGGTGCTGCCCATTGCTCCCTGTCCTGGGGCTGGGACAGGCAGCAGTGGACCTGCTGGGCAGCATCACTTACTGGTTTGCCAGGTGGTCCTGGATCGCCCTGTGGATAGACAAGTGTCATCACCAGCCCCTTCCCCACCATCCCTGCCACCCCACTGGGACCCCACTTTGCCCTCACCTTCTCTCCCCGGGGGCCAGCTGGTCCTGGAGCTCCCTGTGGCAAGAGAACAGACCTCAGGGGCTGGAAGTGCCTGGGGACATGCCCCCAGGGCATGGCAGCCCCTGCTCCACAGCACCATGACTGCTGCCTTGACTCACCTCTCTGCCTGATGGCCCTGGGCGCCCCGGGGCTCCTGTCTCACCCTGCAGGAGAGGAGGAAGAGGAAGGTGTCAGGGGAATCCTGCCACCCCATTCCAGGGTGGTTGCTCCAGTGCAGAGCAGGCGTCACTGAGGCACGGCCAGAGTCACCCCAGCACACTAACCTTCTCACCCTCAGGGCCTGGCACACCGCGGTCCCCCTACAGGGCAAAGCAGAGGAGGGTTTCAGGGAGCTTCCTCCCTCCATGCCACACTATTCCCATCCCACACACTGCTCCAGAGCCCTTTGGAGCCCAGCCCAGCCCTAAATGCCATCCAAGACCACTGGGACACCTGGTCCTGCCAGTGCTGTTGAATGGCACAGTCCCTCTCTAGTGCCTTCTCACCTTCTCTCCCGTCTCTCCCAGCTCTCCTGGTGCCCCACGGTCTCCCTGGTGCAGGAGGAAAACAAAGTCAAGGGCAGCAGGACCCATGGGGAGACATCATGGTCCGGGCACAGAACCCAGAACCCTTTTCATCCTGCCAAAGGCAAGATGAGAGCATCCCTTCAGTCCCTGCACCACTAACCTTCCTGCCCTGCTCCCCTGGTGGTCCCCGAGGGCCCTGCAAAGGAGGGTGGAGACATTGTCACCTTTGGTGTGGCAGGGCAAATGGCCAGGCTGTCCAAAGCGGGTGCCCTCAGGGCTCGGCTCACCAGCATGGCAGCTCCTGCCCGCCTTACCTTCTCTCAGGAAACTCACCCGATCTCCTGGGTCCCCGGGGCGGCCAGGAGACCCTGGAAAACCTTCTGTGCCATCACCCTGGGGATTAGGAAAGTTGACAGCCACTCCCATGACATGGGGATATCCATGAGGTGGGGAAGGGAATCCCCCCTGGAGAGTGGTGTGAGGTCCAGCCCCAGGAGGGAGCATCCTCTCTTACCTTCTCTCCCTTCAGGCCAGGGGGCCCAGCAGGTCCCCGGGGCCCAGGGTCCCCAGGCAGGCCCTGCAAGAGAGAACAGCTCAGCCCCTGGGGATGCAGCTTGGCCCTGGGGTCGCACAGCCACTGCAACCCTGTTCCCCTCTGCCATCCCTGCTGGCCTAGGGCCCGGACTCACCGGGGGTCCAGGCTCCCCTCGAGGTGCTGCCCCATCCACGAGTCCAGGGGGGCCCTGCAGAGATATGGGTCAGCTCCTGTGTGGTTGCACTGGGGGCTCAGTCCTTCCCAGCATGCTGAGGGGCTGCAGTGCCCTTGGACACTCAAGAGATGTCCATCCAGGAGGGCAGAGGAGTCAGGGAAATGCAGAAACACTCACCCTTTCCCCTCGGTCACCCTTTTCTCCCTGTGAGGGCAAAATTGCAAATAAGGGCAAGTCTGTGCTCTTCCCACGTGCCCTCCTCGAACAGAAGGGGAACAAGCTGGGCAGAGCCCATCATCACTGGTATCAGGGAACAAGCACACCATGTGCCTCTCCCCACACTGCCCAGTGCCAGCAACAGCTCATGCAGGTACAAGTGCGTGCAGGCACAGCTGGTGGGGGCACAGCCCACAAGCAGGACCAGGAGGAGTCCACAGGGGAGCAGCTCCAACCTGCTGGCTGTTATTCTCATCCATCTGCCCACACATCCCCCCAGCTGTTCCCATGCAGCGGGAGGATGTACCTTCACAAACTCTCCTGGAGGTCCTGGTGGCCCCATGGGTCCAACTGGACCAGGGGGGCCTGGATCACCAAGGGGCCCCCGTGGGCCGGGGATCCCAGGGGGGCCAGGGTTGCCCTGGAGGACAGAGATGGTCCATTAGTTGGGGGTGTGACGTGGGCTATGGGTACCACATCCATATCCCCAGACCTACCGGCACACCTGGCTCCCCTCTCCGGCCTGGCAGCCCCTGTTCTCCGTCTGTGATCACCCTGGGCTCTCCCTGAACAAGAATGGAGAGGAAGAATCAGTGTCCCCATGTGCCCTATGTGGCCCCAGTGCAGGACAGGGGCCACAGTGCCACAAGGCTAGGACTCTGGCAGGGAGATGGGAAGACCCTGTGGTCACCCAGACGCCAAATACCAGGAGATGCCAGCGGCCAAGATGTGTCCACCAGGGTCCCCACTGCTCCCCAGGGACTCCCATGGGGCAGCCCCTGCTCATCACTTACCGGTTCACCTTTCTCCCCCTTTAGGCCAGAAAGTCCCATTGGCCCCCGTGGTCCCTGGGAAGGAAAGATGAGAGTGAGAGGGAATGTTGGGTGAGAGTGGGTCTGGGGAGGGCTTGGGGCCATACTCACAGGATCCCCTCGGGGACCAGGGACTCCCTGGATGCCCTGGAAAACAACAGCTCAGGAGGTGAATGCATGTCCCTGCCAGCTGGGGGAGCAGGGATGGGATGGGATGGGAGCACGGATGGGATGGGATAGGATGGGAGCTCCAGCCAAAACAGGGATAGACAGTCCCTTCCCAGTACCCTTGGCCTGGGTACACACAGAGGAGACAGCTGTGACTTTGCCAGATAATGAGACAGTACAAGGGAAAGGTAGGCAGAGGCAGGCTTAGGGAGCAGGCAGAGTGATGGGAAGAGCTGACCATGCAGCAGCAAACCCAAGGGACATCACTACTCACTGGCTGCCCAGGTGATCCAGGATTCCCTGGGCGTCCAGGGCTTCCTGGTGTTCCATCAGCTCCAGGGAATCCCTGTAGGAGAGAGGAGCATCACACCAGCACCTGATGTTCTCCAGCACTGCCAGACCCCCCCAGTGCCCTGGGCAGTGCTGTTCCTGGCACTGGGAGCCCAGAGCAGCCCCATGGTAGAGCTGGGTTTGGGGGTGCCTTTCCCCTGTGTATTGAGCTGGGGTGTGAGGGACCAGTGTGGGGCTGGACTGGGGCTCTTCAAGGGGATCCCTCCTCCAGCCTGGGTGAGGAGGAGAACAGAGGGATGAGGAGCAGAGACAGGCCCCAGGGGCCAGGTCACTGTGCCCAGGAACCTTGGGGTGCCTGGGTGAAGGAGTCAGCAGTACTCACCCTGTCCCCCTTCTTGCCTGGACGCTCAAAGCTCTCTCCTGGTGGACCTGGTGGCCCTGGGGGTCCTGAAGGGCCAGGCAGCCCATGGCGACCCTGGAGGGACAGTGGAGAGGGTGGGCTGGGTGGTAGGTGGTGGTCAAGAGGTGCTCCCTGTCTGCCCCTGTGGCAAAGAGCTAAACAGGTTCTTGCCCCACTCCCACCTGCTGGCAGGACAAAGGGACAAGAGAACAAGGACATGGGAACTATGTCATTGCCCCTGCCAGCCATTTGTCTCCCATCTCCCCCACTTCAGCAGGATATTACCGGCTGGCCAGGGGGGCCTGGTGGTCCCACACGTCCTTGTTGTCCCTGTAGAAACAAAGCCAGCAGTAAGCATCCCCTTTGGGCTGGCATCAGCATGGTTTAGGGGATGCAGACCCCTCCAGAACCACCAGCTGGGTGGGGACACCAAAGTACTCACTGTCTCGCCGCGGTTTCCCTTCTCACCCTGTAAGGGGACAGAGGCAAGAGGTTATGGGCTGGCACCCCTGTGTTTGACTCCCTACTGAGCTGCTGCCATTGGCAGCTT
Organism: Pyrocephalus nanus; assembly: GCA_038380795.1. Lineage (NCBI taxonomy): Eukaryota > Metazoa > Chordata > Aves > Passeriformes > Tyrannidae > Pyrocephalus > Pyrocephalus nanus. The sequence goes on along the minus strand of CM076271.1, from coordinate 9,529,629 downwards.
CCCCTGTCCATGGCAGACAGTGGGGATGCTCACCTTGGGGCACTGCACGGTACAGGGCTTTGGCTTCAGCTCTGGCTCTGGCTGGCAATACAAGACAAGCCTGTGTGAACCCAGGGGTGGGAGAACACCCTGGCTTATATAGGGCTGCCGCTCTCCATACCCCCTGAGGCACTCTGACCTTACCCTGGTGGAGATGATGGTGCAGAGGTCATCAGTGAGCTCTCCCTCCAGCTCTGCCAGGCTGTCTCCATAGTAGATGTACCGCGGGTCCTCGCTGGTGACCATGCGCTGGAGCTGCTCCCGGTCTGCCCCCTCCAAGCCCACCGCCAGCACCTGCACCCCTGAGCCAAGAACACCCTCAGCACCCCACAGAACTCCCTGCACACCCTGCTGGGATCCCATCCATTCTCACCCCCAGCCTTGACATCCCTGGCTGCAGCGATGGCATCGTCCCCAGAGGGGCCATCAGCCAGGACCACCAGCACCGCTGGCACCCTGGGCCGGCGCCCTGCGCCGGGGCTCAGCAGGTAGGTCCTGGCAAAGGTGATGGCTGCCCCTAGAGAGGGAGAAGGAGGAGGGGACAGTCAGCAGGATCCCGGCAGCCACTGCCCCAGCTCCCAGTGCAGCCCCTCACCGATGGCGTTGCCGCTGGGCTCCTCGTAGCGTATGGTGCGGATCTGTTCCAGCACGGCCGGCAGGTCGCTGGAGCGGTTGAGGAGCAGCCAGGGCAGGCTGCGGTAGCTGTATGTGGCCAGAGCCACCTGCAAAGGTGCAGGGGAGCAGTGGGCACCATGGCCTGCCCATGCCCCCTGTGCCCCCACCGCTGCAGCAGCACCCTACCTGGGTGCCCTCAGGGCCCAGGCGCCCCAGGGCAGACACAGTGTTGGAGAGGAGGGTGCGGACAGCGTCGGCACCCGAGGAGCTGTCACGGGTGCCATGCACCAGAAAGACAATGTCACCACGGGCATCCCTGCAGACTGTGGGCAGGGAACGAGTGAAGCCACCATCAGAGTGGAGACAAGCCCAGCCCACCCCTGCAGTGAGCACACCGTACCTGTGCGCTCACTGACGGATGTCTCGGCGCCGGGGGCGGTCCCCAGGAGCGGGCGGAGGGTGAAGGTGTAGCGCTGGCCCAGGCGCAGCCCGGAGACCTGCTGGGAGCTGGCAGAGCCGGGCAGCGTCCGCCCCTTCTCCCCACCGGCTGCCGCCCAGGGCACAGTCAGGGGGATCAGCAAGCCCCCACGGGCATACCGCCCACTGTCCAGGGGCCACCCCTTCATCTCACCTGCAGGAGGGCTCCAGGAAAGGACGTAGCCAGAGGCACCAGGGACTGGGGTCCAGGTGAGTGTCACTGAATCTCTTCGCACGTCTGTCACTCGCAGGCTGGTGATGTGGCCTGGGGCGGCTGCCAAGGAGGAGGAAAGGGTGTCCCAGCCCCATGGGGCAGCCTCCAACCTGCTCCCAGCTCCCTCCCCAGCCCAAGGCTGGGACAGCCCAGTTCCTGGGTGCCCCTCTGGGCTCAAGCCATGTGTCAAGGGGCAGATGCCACCTTGGCACCAGGCAGTCCCTTACCAGTGATGGCAGTGACAGTGGCTGGCTCGCTCTCTCGGTTGCCAACCAGGCTGGTGATGCTGATGTGGTAGCGCCGGCCCGGCTCCAGCCCCGCCAGGTCATAGGATCTAGAGGTGGCTGGGAGTTGCTGGCTGCGCTGGGGCCCCCCTACCAGGGGCAGAGAGGAGTTAGCAGGTGGGGGTGGGGACTGGTGGGTTTGCAGGGGTGCTTGCTGGCCACACTCACCTTCAGCCAGGCGCCAGACCAGGCGGTACCCAGTGCTGCCAGCTGCTGGCAACCAGGCCAGGCGCAGGCGGGTCTCCGAAGCTTCCGTCACCTGGAAGCCACTGACAAGGGGCAGTGGGACTGCCTCCGCTGTGGGGAAAAGGGGCAGGAGTTAGGGGAAGGGGTGCCCAGTGCTATCCTGGAGTGCTGCCCCCTGCCCCAGCACTCACGGGTGGTGACGACAATGGAGACGGGGTTGCCCTCCCGGTTGCCGATGAGTGCCGTCACCTTCACAGTGTAGGAGACACCTCCCTCCAGGTCGGGGATGTCAAAGGAGTTGGTGTGTCCAGGAACTCGCCGGCTATTCTCAGAGCCCCCTGCCAAGGACTGCGGCATCAGCCCACCCACCCTGTCACACTCACAGCCCAGCCCCTTCCTCGTCCCACGTTACCGTCCCTACGGCTCCACACCACACGGTAGGCGGTGGCTCCTGGCACACCAACCCAGGTGACACGGGCAACGTTGCTCCTGGATGCCTGCACCTCCAGCTGGGTCACCGTCCCCACCTGCTCAGGTGCTGTGACACCAAGAGGGCCACTGTCACTGAGGTTCACAGCACGTGGCACCAGACAGCACTGACAGGCAGGAGGACACCTCACCTATCCGTCCTGTGGCAGTGACGGGGCTGCCCTCACGGCCATCCATGATAGCCGAGACACCAACGGTGTAGACGATGCCAGCACGCAGGCCCTCGATGGTGAAGATGGTAGGATCGGCAGGGAGGAAGCGGGATTGCTTCACACCTAACACAGATGGCTGGGATAGAAAGGGCTCCGGCACTGCCACCACAGCATCTCACAGTCCACACGCTCACTCACCGTCGCTGCCTCGCCACGTCAGCAGGTATCCCCCAGCGCCTGGCAGCCCTCGCCAGGTGACCCGCAGCTGGCTGGGACCGGCCTCCGTCACCCGCAGCTCTGAGATGCTGCCCACAGCTGGGTACTCTGCACCCCCCCATGGCACCACAGCGTCACCTTGGGGAGTTCAGAGGGACCCCAGAGCCACCCTGCCACCCCAAGGGGTTCCAGGGGGATAGAGGACAAATGCATGCCGGACTGCGAAAATGCAGTACCGGCAACCCTGGTGCTAAACCCTGATGTGGACTTACTGAGACGGATGGGGAGTGTGGCAGCACTGCCCTCCCGGCTGCCTGCCAGCGCTGAGACACGCACCAGGTAGGTGATGCCCTCCCGGAGATCACCCAGCTCCAGCCCCATCTGGCTGCCTGGGATGCGCCTCGTCCTCTCCGTGCCGTCTGCCGGGAGGGGGTCAGTGTGGACACCCTCAGTGTCAGCTGGTCAGGGTCCCCCAGGTGCCACCCGTGCCCCTGCCCACAGACTCACCCTGGTTGTTGCGCACCACCACTTTGTACTCAGTGGCACCAGGGACTCCGGTCCAGCTCAGCCGCACCCACCTGCCCGATTCCTCAACGAGCCGCAGGTCTGACACAGCGCCCACGGACCCTTCCACACCTGTAAGGGGACATGAGAGGCACAGCTGAAGTTGCACAGCCTGGACAGCACAGACCCCGTAGTCATCCTGTGCTACGACCAGGCAGCTGAGGGGTCTCATGGCCAAGGGGGTCCCCAGGCTGAGCAGTGCCACATGGGGGACCACCCAGGGGACCCACAGCAGTCACTCACCTGTCTGGAAGGTGGTGACGGGAGTGGCCACCTCCCCACCATCATAGAGCGTGTAGAGGGTGATGCGGTACTCGGTGCCTGGCTTCAGACCAGTCAGCTGATAAGTATTGGTGCTGCTGGGGAGAGACACTGTTCTGGGGGGCTCTGGTCCTGTGGGGAGGAAAGGGTCACCGCCAGCTGCTGGCATGGAGAGCCCGCAGGGGCAACGGGCACCCTGAGCCCACCTGTGGCTCTCTTCCACTCTAGACGGTAGCCACGGGCATCACGGGCACTGGTCCAGAGCACCTGGATGGATGTGGGACCCAGGATGTTGGTCTGCAGCGTCTGGTCTGTACCTGTCTCTGCAAGAGGAACCCCATGGGCCAGGCTACCCTGTGCCACTCTGCTGCCAGCCACCCACCCCAGCAGGTCTCCAGTCCCTGCACTCAGCAGGATAGGGAGTATGTGGGGCGATGGCAGATGGTTCTGGCCTCATCCCAGGGCAGAGTACAGGCCAGCAGCAGGATGGCATCACCTACCCAACACCTACCTGTCCTCTGCCGCACGGTAGCTGTGGGCCCCTCCAGCTCCCCGAAGAGCGGGGCCACTGTCACCACGTAGTCGGTGTTGGGCTGCAGCCCCACGAGTGCGTGTGACGTTCGCCCAGCATCCAGGTCCACCCTGTGCCTGTCCTGCCCTGTGGGAGCCGGTGCAGCAGTCCCTTGGGGGCTTTGGGCAGCGGGTGCCACCAGCCCCTTCCTGTCCCTCCTCCTAGGGGCCACAAGCTCTGGAACAGCCACCTACCTGCGAGGGTCGCCCAGGACAGCCGGTAGCCAGTGGCACCGCTGACAGGCTGCCAGGCCAGCAGCATGCTCTGTGCTGAGATGTTGTGGACGGCCAAGTGCTGCACACCCACTGGATGCCCTGAGGGAAGAGAGATGCCTGTCCATCCCCCACATGAAAATAAGGCAGGGGGCAGCAGAAATCACCTTCATCTGCAAACTGCCTGCTCCAGAGGCAAGAAGCCCTCTTGCCCCTGCTCACGGATGCTGAACTGCACTGAGGTCACTGAGTGCAGCCCGCGCCCAGGCGGCTCCTTCAAAGCACCAAACTCCTGCAAAGTGGAGCTCAAAGCCTTCCTCTTAATGCCTTAAATACTTTCTGTGGGTTAAGACTGCCTGGGGCAGCTGAAGGAATTGGTTTGCCAAAATTTGAGGCTTGCAAAGGTTTGCCCCAGGGGCCTCACCCTCATTTCTACTTGCTTTCCACCACCCTTTTTCCTGGTGGAAACCACATTTTCCTCCTGCAGAGCACTGTATTCAAATTTAAAAAAAAAACAAAAAAACTGCATTTTTTCAGTCAGAATTTTTACATCATGTGAGGAAAGCTCTGGTCGAAACACTCCCAGAAGGCTGCAAAGGAAATTGGAAGCACACAGTGCTGCACCCTGCCCTGGGACCAACTTCTAGGGCTCAGAGCATCACCTTGTAGTCATGCTCACCTCCATCCCAGCCTCACTCCCACAGGCTGCAATGGGCCTGGCAGCCCCATCCCAATGAGGCACTGTGACTGGAGGGACATCCCTGTGCTGGGAACCCCTCCCTAACCCCAGCTGAGCCCAGGGCCAGGCACAGTGCTTACGTGTCCGGGCGGTGAGGGTGGCAGGGACAGCAGGCTGCTGTGCGTAGCGGGGTCGGAGCACCACCACGTATTCCGTGTCGGGGCGCAGGTTGCTGAGTGTGGCTGATTGTGCACTGGCCCCCAGGCTCTTCTCCTCCCCCTGGGCTGCTCCTGGAAGGACAGTAGAGGAGTGTGGGTGAGCACAAGGACATGGAACACACCAGGCCCAGCAGGGAAGGGGTGTCTGTAGGCTGGCACCCTGCCCTGAGGATGCCAGTTGTTGCCAGGGGTGGGGAGTACCGGGAGAGGCTGGGACATGGGCCAGGGCAGGGGCACCCCTTGGATCGCCCAGGGCCAGGGTGGGGCTGCCAGGTGTGCGGCTCCAGCCCAGCCCCTGGCTGGGACCGGGGTCTGCTGCCTGCCCCCCACATGCAGCAGTCATGGGGGCAGATGTGTGTCTGCACTCCCAGCCCTGAGTTGGGGTGCACACATAGGCCCCTGGCCATCATGCACACCCAAGCACACGCTCTGAGCCTTGTGCATGAAGCCTCCAGGAGCAGGAATACACAGGCTGCCTCCACAGCCCTGCACACACGTGTGCCCCACAGCCCACGCACGCGTGCTGGCTGCCGAGGTGAAGGCGGGCGTGCACACACCTGCAGCACTCTGGGTATGCACCCCTGCATCAACCCCCACCCATGCACTCCCCGTGCCCACGGGGCTGTGCAAAGGCAGGGCATCCAGGCAGCACTGAGCCTCGCAGGGACCATCCCCTCACCTTGCATGGTGTAGGTGAGGCTGTAGCCCTGGGGGAGCTCAGGGCCAGGCTGCCAGGCCAGCCGCAGGAAGGTTGCTCCGGTCTCCACCACGCGAAAATCCAGCATGGAGCCAGCACGGCTTTCTGGGGGCACACAGGAGAAGGGATGAGCTCCCAGCCCCATGTGCAGGCACCCAGTTCCTATGTTCGCCCCTGTCCCCAAGGGTATGGACACTCACGGGTCCGTGCTCGGCTGGACACTGACTCGCCGATGCTGTTGGCATACTGGGCAGTGACAGTGACCAGGTACTCCGTCCCCACGCGCAGTCCCCGCAGCACAGTGCTCGTCTCCCGTGGCCCCAGGCTCACCTGGGCAGGGACAATGTCATCCCCTCAATATCCCCAGGTCACTCGTGGAACCACCAGGGACCCCCAGGAACTCTGAGCAGCCAGGTAGGAGCACTCACCTCCTGCCTCTCTGCCATGATGGGCTGCCCCAGCCCTGTCAGTGGCACGTGTTGCACCCTGTAGCCAGTGACAGGGCCGCTGGCTGCCGTCCAGCGGATCCGCAGCTGGTCAAAGCCCCGCTCCAGGATCTCTAGGTTGGAAGGGCCAGTATGGCTCTGCCCATCTGTGGAGAAGCACAGGGGCTGTCAGTTCCAGGGTGCAAGAGGCAGAGGGGAGACCTTTACGGGGCAGCACAAATGCATGCCCGTTGGGATGATATGAGCAGGAAGGCATTGTGGATAGGGATGGGTGCTAAGAGTGCACCCATGGTGAGCACAGCCTGACTCCTGTCAGGGAGGAGGATGGGGGCCCGTACCCAGCAGGCGCAGGGTGCCCCCGACACTTGTGCACACTCTGCGCGTCATCAGTGGCACCAGTGTGCTCAGCAGCTTGAAGTCACCAACGTAGGAGAAGAAGGCATCAGTAGGAGTTGAGGCCACACGAACGAGCTCCTTGTGGTCAGCATTCTTAACCCCTGGGAGGGATGGAGATGATGGGTGAGGGAGGGACCCTGAACCAAGCAGGAGAATCCCTCACATGGCGCTGAAGCCTCGCTCACCCACTGCAAAGATCTTGATGCCCTGACTCTTCAGCTTCGCTGCCGGCCCCTCGGCATCATCCTGTGACTTGCCATCTGTGATGAGGATGCAGATCTGTGGGGGCCAGGCAAGAGATGTGAGACCCAGCATGGGGCCCATGGACCCAGCACTTCTCCCCGTGTTGCCAGAGCCCTCCACGTACCTGGGGGACCCCAGGCCGAAGCTGTGTGGGGCCAAAGAAGTTGTCAGCAACATAGCGGAAGCCAGCACCAGTCCGTGTGTTGCCACCCTTGTAGCTCAGCTGCTGGATGGCCCTCCGGACACTTGCGCCGTCAGTGTGCTGGGAGAAGGTGAACTCCACCCTGGGGAGTGCAGGGGGACGGTGTCACCTCCCAGCCCTGCCCCCCTGCTGCCCCACATGCCCCCTCCCCGGGGCTCACCGTGGGTCATCGCTGTACTGTGCCACGGCAAAGCGCACTGCCTTCTCACCCACCACCTGCACGAAGGGCGCCACCAGGTCATCCATGAAGGTGCGGACGGTGCGGAAGTTGTTCCTGCCGATGCTGGATGAGCCGTCCACCAGGAAGGCGATGTCAGCCTCCAGCACATCCTCACACACGGCTGTGGGGCAGTGACAGTTCTCAGGGCATGGACCAGCACAGTGGCACAGTGGTGCTGGCCCTCTCTCATCATCCCACCTGCTGCATGCACCCGGTGCTCAGCACCCACCTTGGCTCCTCTTCTGCGCCATGGCAGGCACGGGACCCAGGAGCACGGGGAGCAGAGCCAGGAACAGGAGCTGGCTGCTCATTGTGGGAGCCTGCAAGAGAGGATGCTGCCACCATGGCCCCAAAGCAGCCCCACACCTCGGGGACAGCAGTCGGGGAGGTTCCCAGCACCACTCGTGCCAGGACCCCTGGCAGCGTTGGGAGGGCAGGGTGCCAGTGCTGTCCCAGGCACCCCACGGCGCAGGGAGAGCCCCGCTTCAGGCCGGAGCAGGGAGGTAGCAGCTGGCCCGTGTACAGCCGGTGGGGTTTCCCACAGTGCGGGGGATACAGGCAGTGCCTGGCCCCACTCCCGCCCTCCCGGTCCAGCCCGGGCTCTGCCTCCCGCCAGCCCTTCCCCTGCCCACGCCGCGGCACCGGCAGCAGCGCACCCCGGCCGCTCCTGCCTCCCGGCCCCCCCAGCCCGCAGGGGCTCCCTCCGCCCCAGGAAAGTGCTCTAGGGCAGCGGGGAGCCAGCGTGGGCAGCCCTGCCCGCCAGCCCCACGCCCCGCAGCTTCCCACCCACGCGGTGCCGGGGCACACCTGTCCCGAACCCCCGCGATGGCCACGGCGGGTTCCAGCCCCAGCACCGCCCGGCCCGGGCGGAGCGAGCCCCGCCGCGGGAGGGTGGGCGAGCGCCCGTGGGTGCCCACGCGGGAGGCTCGGTAGCCCCGCAGCGCCCCCCGCCCTCGGCGGGACCCCCGGCACAGCCCCGCGCTCACCCGCCGTCCCCGCGGGGGCAGCTCCGTCCCGCTCCGCTCCTCTCCGTTCCGTTCCGTGCCGAGCCGAGCCGAGCCGAGCCGGGCGCAGGCGGTGCCGGCGCACACCGGCCCCCGGCGCTCCCGCCCCTTTATGGAGGGCGGCCCGGAGTGCGGTCCAGAGGGGGGGGAGCGGCGCGGCCCCCGCCCAGCCCGCCCCCCCCCCAAAGGGCTTTTCCCACTCGTTCCCCTGGGAGGGAAGGAAGAGAAACGGCTCCTAGGGCTGTCCCCCTCAAGTGTCACCCTTGGCTGCAGCACGCACAGAGGCTGAAGGGTAACGAGGTGGGGATGAAGCAGGAGAGGGCTGCATCCCCAGGGAGCGTTTGTGCTGGGCTTTCCACCGAGACCTCGTTGAGGGGCTGAGTAGTCTCTAATAAGGCTCAAGGCAGTTTTCCCTCTAGCATCTGCATCCTCCAGGAAGGTGAGGAACGCTGGGACCTGCCAGCCAGGAGCTGGCTGTTCACCTCCATCCATCTCAAGGGAATGTGACCACAGGGACTGTAGGGCGGCACCCTGGGCAGAGCTGGATGGAGCTGCCACAGGGACCAGAGCCCCTGACCCCTACCGGGTTATAGCCTGACTCTGAGCACCAGTCCTGGGAAGGACAATGGTGGTGAAGGGCTGCTCCCCACACCAGCACAGCTCACACAAGGCTTCAGGACTGCCAGGCCTTGGCTGGGACTTTTCCTGCCCCCACAGCTTGGAGTACCCAGCATATAGGGCTCTAGCACCCTTGTACAGGAACTGCCCTGAAGCCATCTGTGGGGCATCCTCCTGCCCTGCTCGAGACACCATCTCCCACCAGCTACCAGAGCAGACCGGTGCCTGAAACCTACCCCAGAGCTGGAGAAACCGGCCACTGAAGATGTGGCTGCACTTGATGGGAGGAGGCAAAAGGGAAAGGATGCCCAGCAGGATGGTCTCGTTACCCTAGTCTCACTTCCTGCCCACCCAGTGACTGGTGGAACTTTCCTCGAGGTTCCACAACCCAGGGTGCCTCCCTGACCCTCAGGGTGCCCCTCACCCCCAGGGTGGCTGCTCCTTGGGGGCACATCACACTGCACCCCATCCTCCCCTGTGATGTCTGTGCTCACCTGGGGCTGGCCCTGGCTCATGGCCCTGCCATGTGCCTCATGCTACCCCCACTCTGTCCCCTTGGTCACCCCACATTCCCCTGTCCCCAGCACCTCACATACCTGTGCTCTCCCAGCCACTGGCGCAGGGGCTCCCCTCCGGCTCCTGGCAGGGCAGTGGACAGGTCCGGGGGCATCTTTTTGAGGGCAGCAAGGAGAGTGACAGTGGGGGTCGCTGGGACCCAGGGCCGCTTCACAGCTGGGGGCCCGGGACAGGGCCACCGGCCACCGTGCAAAGATGCTCCAGGGTCGGCTGCAGGCAACTTTCCCAGGCACACGCTGTTCCCAGGCAGGGGAGGAGTGGCGATGCCCCAGCTCTTCTTAAAGGCGCAGCAAGCAGTGCATCCCCTCCTCTTCGTTAGCCCTCCTCTCCTTAGACCCCAGCCCTGGCCCCCACACCTGGCTGGGGGGTTCTGAGGTTAACCGTGGTCACAGGTTTCCCCCTGCCTGCCCCATCCCTGTGAGTCCGGCCGTGAGTCCAGCATCCTCAGGTCAGGACCATCCCCAAACCCTCCTCCCGCCAGAGTTCGTTTAATGACGACAGGGCGGCCTGTCCCAATTAGACAAGGGGCTTCGTTAAACAGGGAGAGCGGAGGGGCCTGCCAAGGGCGCTGTGTCTGGCCCCGGGCCCGGCGCTGGTGGAGCAGCCCCAAGGCGCGGTGCCGACGACAGGGCACGGGCGGCCGGGGGTCACCCCGGCAAACGGGGGCAGCGATGGGGCGAGCATCGCCCGGCGGGCACCGCAGGCAGCGGCACCGGGACAGCGACACTTCGCAGCCGTGCCGGGGGCTCTGCCTGCCACCTCGGCCTCTAGGACTGTGCCAGGCACCGATTTGGGGTAGTCCCAAAACCCCATGTCCATGGGGGTACGGACAACATCTTGACCATCTTGTCAGGAGCATTCCCCTTACAATGGCACTGGAAGGGGGTACGCAGGTGTGATGGGTCCCCAGAACCAGAGTGCCTCCCCCTCTGCGGTGTTTCCCAGCTTCCCCCTTCATACCAGGGCCAGGGAAGGAATCCGCGGCCCGCGGCGCGGACGGTGCTGCCTCTGCAGAGCGAGAGCGCCAGGTGCGAGTGATTCACGCGGGCGCCCCGTGCCGCTGCAGCGAGTCCCTCCGGGAACATCCCGAAAGGCTGTCAGCCCTCCCTGAAACCTGGCAGGCTGGCAGCCAGGCCACCAGCCACTCCCACAGCCCAGTCTTGGGGTTCCCCATCTCCCAGCTAGCTCAGCCCCAAAGCACGCTGACTCCTCTCCACTGACTCTAATCAAAGTTTGCAGGGCTGACCCCGACCCCATCTTCTTGCCTGTGCATGCCATCCAGGTTCCAAATGCCACTCACCAGCCAGTCAGATCACAAGAAGACAAAAAACATATCCCTAGGTCCCACTGACCCTGGTCCTTGCAGGGCATTGCCCAGGCAAGCAGGGGGCCACCCCCAGGCACAGGAGTCCCCCCCCAATTTGAGAGTGTACACAAGGGAAGCACCAGGGCTGAGCTTTTCCCTGCCCACACTTGCCAGGCATGAGGCCTCACCGCTGCTTTAGTGGGAAACAAGAAGTAAATGTTTTCTTCAGCCCCAGGTGAGGTTTCAGCTCTCTCGGATAGGATGAGTCATACATTCATCATGATGAGATGCTGCACGGTGAGATGGGTGCTGGGATGCAGAGACAGCTGTGCCTGTGGTGCTGTAGGGTCTGCACCCCATCCTCTGCCACCCTCTCCACACCCCACAGCCACTGCCTCTGGTGCTGATCTGACACAGGCTGGGATTCAGCACAACCCTTACAGGACTCCAGTTTTCTGGTCCTGCAGTGGTCCTCACTCCAGCATGACACAGGCATTTCCCAGCCAGTGGGAATGCATGGGACAGCTCTGGGGGTGCTGTGAGGGAGAAACCCCCTCTCCAGGCACTTTTAAATTGGGAAGCTTTCAGACCGAGGGGAGCAGCAGGGGGCTGGTGCCGAGGAGGGTGAGAAGAAGAGAAGCTGGCCAGAGCCCAGAGGGGGAACCTCGCCTGCCACAGGGGCCTGTTGGGACACGCTCCAGGAATGTCTCCCAGCACCAGTCACCGCCAGCTCCATGCTGTGGCACCCAGCCACCCAGTACCAGCATCCTGGGAAAGGGGCCCATGATCCCTTGCCATCATCACCAGTCAGCTTGGGGACACTCCCAGTGCAGCCTTGGGGAACCCCTGTGCCACCCCGTGGGACACCCCAGCAAGCCCAGGGGCCACAAAATAGGCCAGGGTGGGAAACTGGTCACCCCTTACCTCCTGCTGACCTGTCCCAAGGGATCTGGGGTGGAAGACAGCCGTGACAGCCCCTCCAGGCTTCAATTCACAAGGGAACAGATAGCAGACCCCCAGCTTTTATGTGCTGCAGGGGATGGCTGCAGCCCAAAGCCACATCCCTGCAAGAAAAAGAATCAGTATGACATCAGGGTGAAGCCATGACCAGCGAGCTGCCCTCTGTGTCCAGTGGCTCTGGGGATGCCCAAAGCGAGGGGGATGCTCCCAGTTGTGGGGATGATGGAAGCAAGTGGTCTCACTGCGGTCATACTTGGGGTTAGGCTGAGCCCACTGTACCCCTACACCAGGGCTCCCCAGGGGGTAGGTGCGTGTCCCAGCTCTCCCACAGCTGCTGTGCAAGGATGGGAAGTTTTTCCTGCCCATAAACTGTTGTGTCTGGAAGCTGCTTCCAGCACGGCCGCACACCGGCATCGCACGAAGCTGCACTGGAATGTGGCCAAGCCCTGCCGGCCACGCAGAATAGGATCAGAGAGAGAACGGTAACACCATGAGCATGTGACCCCCTGCCTCGGCTAAGTCGGCAGGAGAAGGCAGCCCTGGTCAGAAGACAGCAGGGTGGCTCTCAGGGATAGCAAGGGAGAGGAGAGCCAGGCACCGCCAGGGCTCTGCAAAGGGCCAGCGGTGCTCTGCAATGGCATGTGGCCAGCATGCCAGAAGGGGAAGGTGAGGATGGGGGTGATGGCAGCAGGATGAGGAGCCAGCAGCACTGCATGGAGTTCTAGAGTTGCCAGTTAACAACTTGCCTTCAGCTGTGTCCTGTGGCTGGGCTTTGGATGATGCTGGGGATGCCCAGAGAGGATGCAAGGTGGCTGGGGCTGGGTGTCAGGGACCCATGGGGAGGCAGGGGGAAGGGTTAAGCAGGGTGCAGGCAGGAGCTGCAGGTGACCACTCACAGAGCCTGGCTCATCTGCAGGAATCCAGCTTCTCCACTGACTGAGGCAAGAGCTGCTCCCCTTCACTCCTGGCCCTACAGCCCCAACTTTGCAGCAGGGTCTGGGCTTGGTAAAATCAGCCTTGCTTGCCCTTGAGGATGAGGATGAAGGAGACAGTGGAAATGCAGGGACCAGGTGCAGCAAAGGTCCTCCAACACCTTTGTGTGAAGCCAATGCTTCTTTTCCTCATGCTGAGAGTCCCATGGGGTGCTCATGCCCTAGAGATATCCCAGACAGCCCAGCACACACAGCTATGGAAGGGAAATTCCTGCTTCTTCGTACAGGCAGATGAATTCCCTGCCTTGGGGTTACATGGATTGAGGTGCTCCCAGCCCAGCCCTGGCTGCAGGGTTTGCAGGCAGCAGCAGGCAGTGTCTGGCAGCACCTGGGGCACAGCCAGGCTTGGGCTGCATGACGGGAGACCCAGGGACTTAAAGCAGTGCAAGAGCAGGGACTGGCAGAGCAGAGGGAGTGGTTTCCCCTTGGGTGCCTGCAGGAATGAGGAGATGAAGGGAAGCCGAGGGAGTGCTGCCAGCCCACGCTGTGCACACTCAGGGCATGTGTAGGCTGAGCAGACAGTGCACAGAGCATGACTTGACACGCAGGGTGGCTGAGCCAGCCCGTGCCCGCCTGCACCCACCAGAGCTGCCCAGCCTGCCTGCCCAACTCCAGGGGGGTCCCCAGGGACCAGCATCATCGGCAGCACAACACCTTGGGCCAGGTGATGAGATGCAAAGGTGAAAGGTGGCATTCCTGTTGCCCCGGCTCCAGGGAGAGCAGCCCGGGGCAAGGCCACGTCACTGGTGCTTCCCTGCAGCGCTGGGGAAAGTGAGGGGATCATCTTACCTGCAAACACCAAGGTGCCACATCTCTGGCTGCCTCGAGCCCTTGCAAGCATCCCCCTGGAAAGGTGTGTGGCAGACAGGACAGCTCAGCCCCTGTTGGGTGCTCTGGGCTGACACTTGGCCTTGCAGGGTGCTTGCCACACTGCTCCAAATCTGGCTCCCAGGGGCACACAGCTTCAGGGAACTGGAGGGGCACACAGGAGCCCCAGCACTGTTCCCAGATACTTCATAGGAGTGCAGGCCTGCAGCACGGGCAGGGTGGTATTACAGCTCTCTGCTTCAAACCAGACTGACCTGGGAGCAGTCAAGCAGGAGTGTCTGCAGCAGCTCAGGACAGAGCTCAGCCCTGCAGAGCCGGGGCACTTGCAGCAACACAGCAGCCCATGCCACATGTGGAGACAAGCTGCCCACCAGATCCCAAACCTGGCACCACCTGCACAGCCCATCAGAGGGGACAAGTACCACGAAGCCAGGGCTGCCCCATCCCTCCTCTCCAGTCTGTGCTAGGCAAGGCACCACCACCTTCCCTGTGCATGAGAGCTTCTCTGCTGCCTGACATTGAGCTCTTCTGGGAAACGGCAGTTGCCCAGCTCCCAGTGTGGGACGCGGGGCCACAAGGCCAGTTGTAGCCTAACCTAGCTGTGGGAGCCCCCACAGGAGCCCTCATAGACCCTGAAGACCCTGCAGGAGTGGGCAGCAGCGTGGCAGGGGGTGCCAGGGGAGCAGCAGAGTGGCAGGGGCTCACAGAAACCACTCACCAGGCAGGGAGGAGGAAGGGCAGACAGGCAGCACGCAGCCCTGGGAAGCTGGAGCCGTTCCCGGGATGCTGCCAGCTGTGCTGGAAGAAGCTGCTCCTCGTGGGGGGTTCACACAACTTGATGGGGCCGGGAGTATTTGTTCCTGCCTCCAACGGCAACAGCAGATGCCTCCCCGGCTGCAGGGGCTCCGGGCAGCGGTATTCCCAGGGGAGGAGCGTTGCCAAGAGGAATAGCTGTGAGTCCGAGGAGCCAGCCCTCAGGGGCTCACCGTGGACTGCCATTTCCTTCTCAAGAGATGGAAATAACAAGTCACTAATGCCTTGTGCTCAGTCCCTCCTGCTGCCAGCCCACAGGCATTGCCACCACTGGCCATGGCAGAACAGCACATTGGCCTGTGCTCACAAGCGACACAAGAGAGACCTGCTCTGGAGCTGCCCCAAGAGGGAGTTTGCTCACCTCAGTCTCTAAAATCTGTTCTCTATCAGCCCTTGTGCCAGGGAAAGGCTGTCCCTCACTTGCTCCATTTTTGGCTGATCCTGCTCTTACTTCCCCACTTCTGCATCTGGGATGCAAGTCTGGCATCTGGGAGGATGCGGTGGTTGCTCAATTCTTCCTCTCTGCCTCTATTCAAGTGTTTCACAACCTGCACCAACACCCCATTAAAGACTACCTGCAGCTTCTTATGAAGTTCTGCCAGGACTCGTGAAAAGAGCCCCCATCTCACTCTTCCAGGGGCTTGGCTGCTCGAGGGCTGGGGGGAGACGTGTTTGGAGGGGGCTCTGCAGCCCAGCAGGCACCTATGGGTACGTGCTCCACCAGGGAGGGGACGGCACAGCTCACACCCAGGCGTGGCGGGGGCCCTGCCTGGGACAGGCAGGGGCACAGGATGGGGTACATACCTCTGGAGAGCTGGGAGCGTGCTGCAGCCTCTAGGGAAGGGGCTTTGGTAAGCCTTGGGTGCTGGTCCAGGCACATGGATGGCACAAGCTCTTTTACCTGCACTTTCCTGTAGCCGGGGGATGCTGGCTAACAGTGCTGGATCCCTGGCAGCTGCAGGATGCTGCCCTGAGTGTTTTACACGTGGGAAGGACAATAAAGTTCTGGTCATTAGTCTGCTGGGATAGTGAGCAAAACACAGGGACCCCACACCCAGGGGATCAAGGCTGCAGAGGGGTCAGGATCGCCCCTCCGTGTGGGGCAGCAGCCAGGCTGCAGGGGGGACTGTGCTCCAGAGGAATTTGTGCAGTTCACAAGACCAGACTTGTCCTCATGTCTCTCCCCCGCGAGGCTGGGCCATTGCTCCTTCGGCTCTTTGGCTGGGTGCCCGACTCCAGAAGAAAGGAATAAAAGGGACGAAGCACCCGCCCTGCCCTGTCGGGTGAATCGCTGTCTGTCACCATGGGAACTCCTCCCTCCCCAGGCCCCCCCAGGATGACTTCATATCTCCACTGAGCAGGAGGGTGCGTCACTGGGATGGCACAGGGAGGGGGGACACGTACACCCCACACAAGGACCCTGTGGGGTGGACGTGGGGCAGGATGCTGCAGAGCGCCAGGGGGAACGCTGAGCAGCCCAGGTGGGGGGCCCAAAGAAGGTGGGGGTACGGTCTGCACCCACAGAGTGCATTCCCAGGGGAATGACAATGGGGGGCTCTCAGAGCTCCATTTCCTTGCAGAAAAAGTGTCACCAGCACCTCTGCACCCTCCACACTTCCACGAAGGAGGGAAGAGCGCAGCATCCTGTCTCTGGCCCCTCACCACCTTCTGGAATCACCTTGAACCACAAGGACCTCATCCTCCATCCCCCTCAGCAAAGCTGGGGCAAGGTCACCTGTGAGTCACTGCTGCACGTGCGAGGCAGGAACAGGAGATACTTGTGTTCCCATGTCATAGGGGCTCCTGCCAAGCGCTGCACATCTGGAACAGCTGTAAACAAAGCAGGGGACGACTAAGAACCACAGCGGACAACTGCCAGGGGCAGCAGGGACCTCCAGCCTTGCAGCAGCCAGTGGGGGAAGGGATGGAAAAGCAGAACTGCCACGTGGATCCCAGATGCCCAGGGCTCAAGGACACTCACGGGCTGCCTCTCCCTGAGAGCCCCTTGGCACACCAGGGTATCCTTCTGCCAGGGAAGTGGAGGCAGAAACTTGCCATAGACACAGTGCCTGCTACTCCAGTTCCTAAAGCTACTCCTCACCAAGCCTCCTGTGAGAGACACCAGCCCTGCTCACCATACCCATGGGCAGTTATCCCTACCTGGAAATCTGCCCTCCAGGCTTCACAGGTAGCACCAGGTCTGTTCCTCAATAACTATGAGCGCTGCTCAAGAGCGGCGCGGTCTGAACTTAGGGGCCATGGGTTTGTTTATACAGCAATCTGTACGGTGCCAAACTGCGCACTGCACCCTGAGAAACTCAGAATGCATTTTTCTGAAGCAGAAATGCATCAACTGCTAAATCTTGAAGCAACATAACTTTAATTGCCTGGATTAAACATTCAAATAAGGAAGAAAAAAAATACCCCCCAGAAGAGTAAACTCATCCTTCCCTGAATGTAACAAATCAAAGATAAGCAGCACGCTCCCTTTATAGCGTTATCCAAGTGCCTACTCTGGATAAAAGTCACATGTAAAGCAGAAAGCAGTGAGTGCACAGTACTGGGACTGTTTTGCACATCTGTGCTGAGGGCAGTGCACAGGGAGCAGCTTTTTCCTGTGCACTGCACCTGGTGTCAGCACCCACCCTCACAGCAGGACAACACAGCACCCAGGAAAGCTGAATGCTCAGCATCACACTGCAGGCTTTTGGCAGAAACAAGAACAGCGCTCAGATATTCAGGCTCCTCTTTCACTATTTTAAGCCTTGCTCAAATCAGGCCATGTGGCATTCAATCCAGCTTCCTTCACTGTCCCCATGCTGTCTGTGCTGTGCAGTTCTTGCATCAGAGCAGGATATGGAACCTTAAATAACCCCAGAGCACGGCAGAGGCTCAGCGATGGATGGTGGGACACCAAACAGGAGCAGTGTCTTTAGGGCACCTGAGAGGCGATCCAACACTGTTGATACCTCTTTGCACAGAAAAAAATCCCTCCTGCTCTCACAGACCAATGCTGGAACCTCCCCATGCTGCCACTCCAGCAGCCCAGTGCTGGGCCAGAAGTTCCATTTTCCATTCCTGGGCAGGTAAGAAACCTGGGCAGATCCTCCTCCAGGCCCCACGCTTGAAGTAGCTTTTCTGGCCAACTCCAGTGTTGGGCTGAATGGGCAGCAAAGCCAAAACTATGCCTGGCAGTCCCACTAAAAAACTCAGAGCCTTGAGGAAGGAAAACATGTAAGGGGAAAGGACTAGAAAGCAGCAACTTGCATGGAAAAGTGAGAACCACTGATCCTCTTTGGATGGCACGTGGGGTAAAGCAGCTTTTAATGAGGATGTTCAGGGCTCTGAGTCACCCCTTCCTGATACACCATTGAAGACAGAGCCGAGACAAAGACAAGTCCTGCCACCATGCATCGTGCCTCAGAGCAGCCCGGGTTGGCTGTATCTGGCAGTCAGGCCTGGATGGGCCTTTTGTCCACTGCTTTTCCACGCAATGAACACGCTAAAGCTTTACACGAGGCATTTCCTTTTCCAAATAGGAAATAGGATCATTGTATGTGTGTCTGGATACCACTGCTCACTGTTCCTCTCTCCGGGTGTACAAAGCCCCAGCAGTGCTCAGAAGAGTAAAGTGAAGTGCAGGAGCCCTGGGCAGGGCAAGCCTGTCAGTCTGCCAAGTACCATCTACCACCCTCAGCCTGGCAATCCTGCAGCCTTGCTGAGTGACACTTCACCACAAGGAGAACCCACCCCTCTCCTGGGCAAACCACACCCCCTCCCAGGGGCTGGCTGGGGGAGAAGGCCCCTGGTCACAGCCATGCTGATGCCTGGGTCAATCCCTGCACCGGGGTCTGAGCAGAGCAAGGCTCCAGAAACACGATGCAGCCCAGAGCTGCACTGCACCCTGTCTCCTAAACCCCGCTCACCTATGGCTCCCACTGCTTCACCAGCCTTGGCAGGAGAGCAGGTAGAGAAGCGGGCCCAGAGGGCTGTGGGCTCTCCTCCCAGAAGCTCTCTGGCACCAAAGAGCGGTACGGCTCCAAGCCTCTCATTTCTGTGAAAGCCTCCCTGCAGCTCCCTGCTTCCCCAGGACAGGCTTGGCTCAGCACCTATGATTAGTATCAACTGTACTTTCCAGGGCGGGTAATTAGTTCAGGTGAGGCAACTCTGACAATTGGCTGCTGTGGCCCCTCTCTTGGCAAGCACCCGGATCCCAAACAGGCATCTCACATATCAAAGGGGCTGCCTGCTCCACAAGCAGATCCACCCTGTGCATCTGCCCAGCCCTGCACTGGGGGTACTGGCAGCTTTTCCTGCAGAGAACAAGGAAACACGGAGCGCCCAGCACACGGCTCTAGTGAGTGCTCCCCATTTTCACTGCTGGAGTTTACATACCTGGAATAGCTCTGCATGGTGGACACAAGCCACTGTGCAGGTAACTGTGCAGAGCCTTGCACAGGATGCCACAATGAGCATGGTATCCTCCTTTCCAAATCCTCCTTTTTGACAGCCAACAGACAGAATGCCAAGCTGTCATGGAGGAAAGCAAACTGCCTAGAGGCAGGTGGAGAGTGCAAGGTTCAAAGAGGGAATTCACCAGGAGAGGATGAGACCCTGCAGAAGGGGAGGGAGCAAAGGCCAATTCATGCACCAGGCTAAATTTATCAGCAGTCTAATGGGATCCCAAGTAACCTTCCAAGTGAAGTAGCAAAATAAAACACTTAAGCCATTGAAAACTAAACTGGTCAAAGAGCCCCGCTGAACAATCCCGCATTGTCCATGGAGCCAGGAAACAGATTTATTAGGTCACCCAGGCCATCTCCAGTTACAGTGAACTTGGGACGGTTCTAGGGATGGTTCCAACTCCCTCCTCTGGCACTGCCACTGTCCTTCACTGGGCAGCGGAAACTGCAGGAAAGGGAGGGGAGAGGTCCAGCAAAAGATCTCACTTTTTCAAGGTTCAGGAAAAGCACTGAGGTAGGACACTTCCATCATGCCAGACGCTTGCCAGTTTTGATTCCCTTGGACTGAGGCTGCTCCAGTGGAGCAACAGAAACACCCTAAGATAGCTCAAACAACAAGGCACCTGCCAATGAGATCAGAGATTCCTTCCTCTAGAACCAAGGGATTCAGCTGCCAAATGCTCAATGACTCTGCACCAATTCCAGCTACACTTCCCAAGTCCCTGATAAGGCTCAGAGCATGAGTATCTTTGCCAAGCAATAACGCTCTCAACTCCCGAATGGATTTCCCCTCCCCATCTTTTAGATCCCCAGTCTGAATGCTTGTTGTTTACCAAGGAAAAGTTATATGGCAAACCTCGCAATCCTTGGAGCTGGGGAGATGCCTATGTTTCTGGAAGCACGGAGTGCCACAGCACACAAACACAACAGGCACACACTTACAGGTGCCATCACAACTGCAGTCAGAAGATGCCAACATCTCAACCTCGACTCCTAGCAGGCACCCAACAGCCCTCTGCATCCAGTGCCAGTCACCAGGGCATGGCTCCTAGTCCAGGTCAGCCCAGATACTCAGAGTTCTACATGGAAAAAGCATCCACAAAATCCACGTAAGGCTGCATAAGCCAGGCACCCTTGAAGAGCTGCAGTCCTTTAGTCAGGAGTTATCCTTGCTGCAGTGCTGGGAGCACACTGCTCAGCACAGCCAGCTGCTTCTGCAGAGGAACAGCAACTTGGAAAGCAGCAGTTTCAGAGGGGTTTGTATCTGTTCCTAGTATAAACTAGTGCAAGAGAGCCTGAGGAATTAATTACTCAATAAAAAGATACCTCCAAAGATGAAAACTTGTAGGAAATGCTAAAGCAAGGATATACATCTCCCTTCCCTTGTATTTCTCACCAGCTGCAAAACACCCTGGAAGCTCACTCGGGAGGGGAAAATATATAGTAATGGAAGACAAAAGAGGATTACAGTCTGATTGCAGTCACCAAACCAAGACAGAATCATTTACTGGTTCCACAGGGCTTGAGGCATAAGTGAGCCTGTTTAGTTTTTCAGCCCTCAGTGCACTTGTAACGAGCCAGAGCTTGTGATGTTAGTTAAACCCAAATTGCACCAAGAACATTTAACAGTTTCAAACTTGCCTTGTATACGCAATGAGTTCAGACACACTGACTCTCTGATCGAGAATCCAGATTCAGCACAAATGATTTAGTACACTGGATTAGTCTCAAGTGTAATGACTAAATCTCAGAAACTTTTTCACTATTTTTAAATCTCACTTGTCAGGGCAGAACCTGGAAATTAAATGACAATCCCAGAGACACTCATCCCAAGACAAAAATCAAACAGGAGTACCTCGCAGCCTCCAAGGGTAGCTGTGTCAGGCTAGTGCCACCTGGTGGGAAACTCTTCTCCACCCCCCTTGCTCAGTTTCATCCTTTCTGTTCCACGTCCCAGCTTCCCGGAGGCAAGACAAGGGAGCAACAACCAGATTAACACCAAACAAGCAGAAAGAGCTGGGTAGGTCTTCCAACTATTCAGATTATCTTCCAGGTATAGACCACAGTTTCTCAGCTATTGTAAAGCTCAGTAACTCAGCTGAGAAACTCAGCTCAGTAAAGCTGAGCCTGACTGGATGATGGAGGGTCGTCTGCAAGAAGAACATGTAGACCAACACACTTCACAACAATCTCTGTTATTAAACTGGTTTACAGATAACCAGGAAGATTATTGACACATCTCCCTATAGAAACATGGGTTATTATAACACAGCTCCTCTGGAGAGACATTCGTCTAGCAACAGCTCCAGCTCCTCACACCACCCTGAATATGCTAGGGCAACACCAGCAAGGCCCAGCTGACCACCCTCTCCATCCTCAGCAAGTGGTGGAGACTCAGCTGGCCAGGTCTGGCTGCAGCTGATGAGGGACAGAGGGGTTGCACAAGCTGCCCTCCAACCCCACCCCCCCGGTGCTCACTCCAACAAGAGGGTCACAAACACTACCACCACAGCCCAGGGACAGGACAAGGACCCACTTTACACAGATGCATTCTGATCTCCTCGATGAGCAGAAAAGTGCAGAGGTTCCCCCAGACAGTGCCCTCTACTCTTAGGTCTGCACAAACAGCACAGCTACAGCTCCAGTGTGACCGGGCTGCTCCTTGCACAGAAGAGCACACTGGGAATAGCTTGAGCTACCCTGGCAGCCTCATCCCAGTGTAAAGATTTCATTCAACCAGCCTCTAAAACCTTTAAATGACACTGCCAGCTCAGGACAGAGAAGGCAGGGCTAATGACAGACACACAGACAAGATTCTAGCCCTGACAAATCAAGACTGATCGGTCCAATATGCCCTCAATTTGTCAAGATTAACAATGTCTACAAACACAACCCAACAAGACACACTTGACTCCCAGCAGAACCAACACCACATGGGATGTCTTTATTTTTATACATTTAACACCGAGAAGACAGCTGCTTTGAATGGACTCAGCCTGCCCGTGGTGCACAAGGCATTCAGTGGCAGAAGGAACCTGTCACAGTCCACAACTTCACTCCTTCCAACCTGCAGGCACACATCCTAGAGACGGATCCAGTACATGGCACT
This sequence comes from Pyrocephalus nanus, assembly GCA_038380795.1. NCBI lineage: Eukaryota > Metazoa > Chordata > Aves > Passeriformes > Tyrannidae > Pyrocephalus > Pyrocephalus nanus. The sequence continues at coordinate 9,507,579 of CM076271.1, read as the reverse complement.
GCGGAGACGGTTGTAATCCAAGAGCTGTTCAATGGGACCTGAGTGAACAGAACAAGAGTTAGTCACTGCAGACACAGTTAAAATCCCTGTGCAGTTTCTCATGGTCTTAAAGCAGACGGTGGCAGAGCAGACCATGCTCACAACCCAGAGCAGTTTTGCACAAAAACAGGCAACCACAGCTCAAACCTGCATCAGGAAACCCAGGAGATACTATCCCCTGACAGAATAAGCTGTTTTCTCACACTGCTCCACAACGCCCAGTACAGCTCCACATACAGGGAGCCACCAAGTCATTCCAACTTCCTGTTCATAAACTGTCTCCCTTTCCAAGCTGCTCCACTTAGAAGGCCACAGGAAACAGCTGCCTGGAGGAGGGGAATTCACGACACACAGGAAGGAGGCAGCAGAGCGGAGCTGAGCTGCTTAGGCAGGTTTTCTGAGAGGAATTTGTCCTTGGCCAGACAGACATGCCAGAGCAGCACAGGAGAATCAGGTCCCTTCACTTCCCTTACATAAACCACCCTGACCCCAGGGTAAGGACACCTGGCAGACGTGCTGGGCCCACACCCAGCTACAGGACTCCCAGTCTTAGTCACGGCTCCACAGCAAGGAGAGGTGGGAGGACAGCCAGCAGCTCCCTGCCACTGCGTCTCCCTCACCTGCAGGTCTGATTTCCTGGGAAATGTGCCTTGGCACACCTCATGTGCACAGGCAGGAGGATACCAGTAAAGAACTAGAGTGGCTAAGGAGGTCAGGACAGACACACCAAGACTGCCTGCAACTCACTTCCACACAGCTCTTGGCCCCATCCTGTTTTAAGAGAGTACTAATTACCACACACTACTTACCCACTGCTGCAATTGCCGGGCATTTGTCATAAATGTATTTACTGCAGACATCTCTCACCATTCTTGCATCAACAGCCTAATAAATATCAAATAACCAATTAATGACTCTTTCAGTAGACCCGCACTTCTCACTGTTGCCATTACATATCAAGATCATTAAAAAGACACACTCAGACTCCTGGGGACCAACTGCCCAGCTCTGCCTGTGAGGATGGCCAATGTCCTACACAGCACATTCTTCTGAAGGTACAGAAGACAAGGCAGTTAAAAATATGAAGCCTTCCAAGGGATACAGTGGCTGCAGAACTACACAAATTAGGTGTTGGACACCTCTAGGGGAAATATTAAAGGAATTTCAATTTGTGCTGCTTAAAACAGATGTATGCCTTCTTTCTGGGATGCCCACACAGACATAGGATACACTGAGTCTATGCCAGAGATTCTGACATCTACATCAGTGTCGGTGTGATAACCACCTGGACTCCAGGCAGTCTAAGGGATAAATAAGCCACATGTTACTCCAGCAAACTAAGGCCAGAAAATGCTGACATTAACCACGCTCAGGTACCCCAGCCAACACAAATGGATACCTACAGAAATCCTGGCATCCCACTCCTCCAGAGGGATACGGCGCCCATAGTTCAACACATGGCTTGCAATATTCTCACACACTCGTGTAGTACCTAGATATTGAAAATATCACATGGTCAGTGAAGCAGAAAGCCGTCCACAATAGCACAGCCTAATCATCAGCCAAAGCACAAATGAGAAACTGCAACTATTAAACCAGTTGCTAACAAAGCACAGTCCTAATTCCCACTCTATGCAGCTCCAGCAGGAGCTAAGCAATACACAGATTGCTTCACTAGTCTCCAAAGTCTTACAGCCAAGGCAGACCAGTCTGAGGGTCTCAATTTTTAGGTCACCAGGCAGTATGTCACTCGCTGGAGCACAGCAGGCTGGGGTCAGCTGCTCTGCCAACATGGCAGAAGAACGAGAAGCAGGGAGAGGAAGTTTTGCCCGGTGCCTACCAGCAGAACTGCAATGTCTAGCACAGCTCCTGCTGCCCAGGAGAGACACAAGCAGTAACCCTCTGAAAGCTGCACAGTGGTCCATCCATAAAGCGGAACATACCATCCAGTTGAGCCACCATGGCGTTTCGGAGATAGTTCTTGGCTCTTGTCACCTCTGACTCTGTGGTACTAGTGCAAAGACGCATCCTGGAGAGGAGATGGAAAAACCACAAAAGCTCTTAAAGTTGCTTGTCTGCTCAGACAGAAAGGGAATTCCTCCCTTTCCCAAGCCTCTGCAAAAATAAGCTATTATCAACACTGCTTGCCCTGCAGGCTGAGATTCATCCTTGATCTCCACAGAGCAGCTAAGAACTGGGGAGCACCGAACAGCAGGAGGCAAGAGCTCAAGCTAACAGGCAGGGGATCCAGACAGCAGGATACATGCTGAGTTACACTCACAAAGGTCTAAACAGCCCTGGTGCTGGCTCTGGCTTGCCCAGCAGCATGTGGAACGCACTGCCCTATCACAGGAAAAGGAAGGCGTGTCAGCCATTCCCACGCATGGCAAGCTGCTATGGAAACTGATGCTGAAAGAACAAGACAGCTCCACAGAGTCTGTTTGGACTCCAGCTGCTAAATCCCTTCCTCCCCTGCCAACAGCAACGTCTCTGGGGCAAGGGCTCACTCCACCTGCTCCATACACAGCACAGCTTGGCTCTGAATCTCAGATGTAGCCTCAAACCATAACTGGTTCATAGACACAATGAGATGGACAGCCAGAAGGTTCCCAAACACTGGCATGACTCCAGCAGCAGGACATAAATCAGCTGCAACACAACAGCCTGAGCGGCAAGAACGTCGCCTGCTTTGCTGAGGCTTAACAAGACAATGAAGATATGTCTCCTGGGCACCCAGGAAAGCCCTGCCTCTGAGGAATGATCTCGACTGTATATAAAAAAAAACCCCAAAGCCTCAGTGCTAATACTTGAAAGTGTGAACAAAAGACCTGAAGAGCCCTAAGGGATTAAAACAGCTCCTCAAAAACCACATCCTACAAGACTTACAGAAACCACTTACAGGATCACTTAACAAGAATGCAGGTTACCAAGAAGTTCACAGAGACACAGCTCCCTGCAGACTTAATGTGCTCCCCCAGCAGCTCAGTCTCCCACAGGAGGGTCAAATCTTAAACACAATTTCTGCCGAAGTTGTACTTACCACTCCCCCTGAGCACAAAACATCATATCATCTATGGAAAGAGGATCGGACACAAAATGGAAACCGAAGAGGCCAGTGTCAGAGTAAGAGGTGTTGAACGTCTGGAAACTGTGGCAGAGATTATGCTCCACAGCAAGCGTAGCCAGCCTGCTAGACTGATTCTGTAAATAAGGAGATACTGTCAGTCATTTCGCTCTCAGCTTCCTCACAGCTCAAATTCTTTCCCACTGAGATGTTTTCACAAAGACCACAGACAAGACAGAGCGGAACACTTTGCTGAAGGGGATCTTAATTTAGACCCTTCATGTGGTCAGCAGATGAGACTCACTGCTGGAAAAGCCACAGACAAAAGCCTAGGAGTCCATCCAGCAAAACCATTTCCTTTCCCAGCTGCAGATGAGGAGCTGGTATGCATACCACCGTAGGAGTGGGAGAAAATGGGAAGCACACGGTCTCTCAGCAGCAGGGGTTAGCACACTTACACAGTCCAGACAGATTCCAGACGATAATGGATGCAATACTGGGGTTTTGAACAAGTTCCACTTGCTCTGCAGTTGTAAGGCAAGCTTGCATCATGAGACTGTAGACTGTGCTTCCATCGCCGCCCCCACCAAGTGGTTAGTTGTGAGAGTGGGAATAAGCTGCTGAGAATTCACCAGCTAAACCTCTTCCAAACTTAGCAGAGAAGGTTCAGTTCATCTCCCAGCATCACCCCTCAAGATCTGCCCCAGATTACCCTTGATTACTCTTCTATCCTCTTTTCCAGGCTCCTAACCCCTTCACAGTTGGAAGCTAACCACAACAGCCTTCCCAAAGGCACATTCACACCTGGATTCCCCATAATACTTCATATTAAAAGGCTCCAGGCTCTCCCTGTCACACTCACAAGCCTCTTACCTTCCCACCTCCAAAAGTGCGGTCGTAGCGCCCAATGATGGCATTGGCCACGTTGAGGACAACGTTGTCTGGATCAGCCCATCCTGGCCCCTCCACAGCAAGAGCAATATGGGCAAGGGGCAGAGCATCATCTCTGGCACGGATCTAGAAAATTAAAGGGGTGGAGGAGAACAGCATGAGCACTGTGACTTGCCTGCAGCCTGCTGCAATGCCAGGATGACAAAGTAGGGTACTTGATGTGATTCCAGTGAAATGAAAGAGTCTCAGGCACTACTGAGCACAAACTGCTCTGATGTGACTTTTCCAGCAGATGATGTGAGCAACAGCCTCTCATTCCTAACAGATGTGGGTCCCATCTAAAACCCAACACGTGGCAATAAGCCCCAAGAGAGCTCCAATTGGGAGCACTACCAAGATGCCGCATCATCAGCTTCTCTGAGATAGACAGATTTTTCCTCTCAGCAGCTGCTGTAATTGGTTTCACATTCATTCAAGAGTTGGGCAACACCTGCTTGTTTTGATGGGGACCAAAACAACTTTACCTCACTCCCTGTGAAGCGACAATGCGAGAGGATAGGCACAGCATCCTCTTTGTATTTGACAGGCACTCCACTGAAGTGTTGCTTAGCTGCATCTACCAGCTCTTTGTGCGAAATACCTGGCAACAGCAAAGAGAGACTTGCAGTTCTGGAGTACTTTAACAAAATGATCTGATTTTACATTAGAGATATGTGACAGGGGTTTGATCATTAGTTGAAAATATCAGGCTTCCCAGAAGCACAAGGATCTAGAACTTACCTCCAGCAGCTGCCAGGACCATGCGGGGTGCCTTGAAGTGAGTATCAACATATGAAGCCAGATCTGCTCGAGTCAGCCGCCTAGAGAGAACACAGAGACCTGGCACATCAGCATCTCTGGTCTGGAGGAATGAGAGGCTTAGGACAAGCAAGTTCGCAGTGCAGAGACAGCAGTGATTCTCTTTGTTGTGGGGTAACAATACTTTTTAGAAACAAGACCGTGCACTGTGTTTTCCCCATGCTCTAATTCTAGAACACGAAGAATGGGAACCAGCAGCTAAAATGAAGAGTTAAGGATAAAATTCAATGCAGATTGGAAAGTACTGAGCCCGGTCACTGACCTAATGCAAGGCCACTGCTTCAATGACCACCCTAGCTCTCAATTTCTCTAACAATTGACAACCATGGGAGAAGGTTCAACCTGTCCCTTCCAACCTCAAGTCTTGTACTAGGGGGTTCCAAGGAATGTGTGCAGCATTATGCTTTCACCAGCTCCAACAAGGAAAACACAGGGCACAAGGAGAGCCCCATGGGCACAGATCACCTCCATGCACACACTGGTTTCCTCATGCAGTCACCACAATCAAGCAGCAGCAGTCATGCACCCCACAGACTGAACCCCTGGGTTGTGCCCTGCATCCAGCCTGTTGCTCACTTGATGTTCTCTGTGGTCCCCTCAACAGTGTGGGCCAGTGGAGTGCCCTGGAAAGCAGTGGCATGAAGGTAATCAAAGGTGACGTCCATCAGGTTGCTGTCCATTTCTTTCAGCTCCTGAAGGATGACGCCACGCTCCTTCTCGATCTGAGAGTCCTCCAGCGCGCAGTTCTGCACAATGTCAGCCAGGAGTTCTACAACTGCAACACAATTCCCATGTTAGCATCCCACTGCCTGACTGCCACCCACTGCTGCTGAAAGGAGAAGAGACACACAGGAGGAGTGAGAACAAACCACACTGGGGAGGGGATGCAACATAAAAGGGCTGAGTGCTGCCCGATCCCACAGCACCAACAACGTCGGTTTAGCAAGAGTCTCCAAGTCAGCTCATCACTGCCAGTGGAAAGCAGGCAACATCTGCAGAAGGTGAAGCATGTCAGAAGCAGGGTACTGCTCCAGAAACACACTGAATCCTTAGAGAGTTTGTGATACCTACAGCATACCCCATATCTACAGCAAGGCCCACAGCCCTGACTCAAATTACTGCCTCTGGTCAAAACCAACCCAGAGGATTCTGCACATGGCAGCAGAGCACAGGCAGCACCCACAAGAGCTGCAATGAGGACTCCTCACACAGCAGCTGTTCCTGACTTCAGTTTCCCAGCTCCATAAAACAACCAGACTCCTGAATCCCCTTCATCCTCCCTCCTGGCAATACAGTCCAGCCTGACACAACTAAAGCTCTTTTTTTAGGAACGCATGAACTTGCAGCGCTGAAGCACCATGTCACTGCACTTCTCTCTTTAACTACCAATCAGAACCTCTAATTTATGTTCAGCTACAACTTCAATCCCTGGTTGACAGAAAGGATGCTTGGGGGAGAGAAACACAAGCACATGCGCTTGCTGAAGCTCCCAATCAGACTTTGCCCCCTGGCCATCCTACCTTTGGGCATGTCCTTGGACAAGGCTTTTATGTAGAAGGCAGTCTGCTCACGAGATGTGTACCCATTCAGGTGAGCACCCAGACTCTCCACTTCCTTCTCAAAGGCAGAGCCAGGACGATTCTTTGTGCCCTAAAAGGAAACAGATAAACTCAATCACAGAATGAACAACTTTCCCCCCCTAGGAAGAATTAAAGCAAGGAAAATAACAACATTCAGTATTCAGAACAGACCCAGCACACCTCCTTACCTTAAAGGCCAGGTGTTCCACAAAGAAACCAGCCCCGTTGTTCTTGGCGTTTTCATAGCGGCTCCCGGCCCCGATCCACACTCCCACCTGGCAGCACAAACAGGGAGTGACAACAGCAGAGAAGAAAACAATCAGCATCCTCGTGCCATAAACAAAACAGCAGGGACAAGAAGTCTGCTACACACACATGACACCAGTAGCATCAAAGTAAGAGCAAACACCAGCCACTGTTTCCCGCACAGGTTCTGGCTTTTTATCTGTCAGCTTCACCAAAGCTGCTTTTGCCAGAGAGAGAACTCCTACTGATCACTTACTGCTCACGCAAAATTGTAAGGCTAAGAAAACCTGTAGAGCATGAAAGCTTGACTACAGACTTAAGACAACACCACGCTGGGCCTTCTGCTGTTAGTTAATTAATTAATTGATCCCACCAGTTCATAGAGAGAAGCAGTGGGGACTCTGCCAAAAGCTTTGGTTCAGACAAGGTCTGCCACTTTTTGGAGACCAGATACAGGCTTCAAGGAAGACCTCAACCTATCCTAAACTTACGGTGCAGGTTGGCTGCCTGGACTCCTCCGAGGCTACACGGAGCCCGTTCTCCAGGGTGGTGACCTCGGTCTCGGGGATATTTTGGAGTGTCTGGGCATAGGTGGCAGCACCTCGCTTCCTTGTCAAAGTCAATACAGCTGCCTGAAAAGACAAAGGGTGTCACGACCACCAGCGAGCAGCACCCCTCGGCGGGGCCGAGGACCCGCCGCGGTGCCAGGGGTTTGGAGCAGGAGGAAAACCCCATGGACGAGCCGCGCGGTCCAGTCACACCGGCACCGGGGCAGGGAGCGGGCGGCGGGCCCCCGGCAAGCCCCGCACCGGGTGACAGCGACAGCCACCACCGCCCCCCGCCCGCCCAGCCCCGCTCCCTCCTCGGGGGTCTCACGGACACCGCCGCCCGCCCGCGCCGCCCGCCGCGTCCCCGTGACCTTCCCGGCCGCTGCGCAGGCTGGGCCCGGCGGCAGCACCACCGCATCGCGGGGCCGCCCGCGCCCTGCCCGAACTCCCCCCGCCGGCGCTGCCCGCGGAGGGCGGGTTGACTCACGGAGGGGCGCGGCCCCCACAGCAGCGCCCGCCCGGCCGCGCTGCCCGCCCGGCACACAGAGCGCGCCGCCATCTTGTCCCTGCCCCGGCCGACCGACCCAGCGAGCTGCGCCTGCGCGGAGGGCGGGGCGGGAGGCTGGGGGGCACGGGCGGGCTGCTGGGGGCGCCCCCTGGTGGCGGGAGGGCATGGGCGTCCCGGGAATGGGGGTACCGGGGAATGGGGGTCCCGGGGAATGGGGGTCCCTGAGCAATGCGGGTCTCGGGTCCCTAGGGATGGGGGTCCCATGGGATGAGGGTCTCAGGGGAATAGGAGTGCCTGAGGAATGGGGGTCTCGGGAAATGCGGGTCCCTGGGGAATGGGGGTCCCTGAGCAATGGGGGTCTCGGGGGCTGGGAGTCCCAGGAGACGGGGGTCCCTAGGGATGGGAGTCTCAGGGGAATGGGGGTCCTGGAGGATGGGGGACCCTGGGGAAGGGGGAACGGATGTCTCGGGAAATGGGTGTCCCTGTGGATGGGAGTCTCAAGGGAATGAGGGTCACAAAGGAATGGGGATCCCTGGGGATGAGGGTCCTATGGAATTGGGGTCTCAGTGAGACAGGGATCCTGGGGAATGGGAGCCTCAGGGGATGGGGGTCCTAGGGGATGGGGATTCTGGAGGACGGTGGCCCCGAGGACAGGGGTCATGGACAATGAAGGTCCTGGGAATGAGGATCCTGGGCAAAGGGGGTACCAGCTCATTCCAATCCCTCTGCCACAGCCCCACGGGCCTGAAGGAGTTGCAGGGAGAAGGGGCAGAACAGAGACTCGGGGTGTCAGGGCAGCCCACCTGCAGGGTGGCTGTGCCCAGCGGTGCTGGGGGCCAGCCAGCCAGCCTGGCCCGAGAGCACTGTTATTGAGGAAAGGGCATTGAAACCAATGCTAAGAAACACCACGATGCTTTATTGGCGATGCCAGCCCACTGCTGGGAGTGGGACCCCCTCGACCCCTCCACTGCCCCCCAAACCATGTCATGGCCCAGTGGGACAGGCCCGTGCTGGGGCAGAGCAGGAGCACCAAGTGGGGTCACCAAGCTGGGGCACCAGGCGGCCCCTCGGTGTGAAGGCCAGCAGCAGCTCCGTCCAGCAGCAGCCCCATCACAGGGGGTCACAGCCAGGGCAGGACCCTGGTGGTCAGAGTCCAGAGGGGCTGGTGGGGGTACAGGGCCTTCGGGCCCCGGGGTGGGTGAGTTGGTCCCATCAGGGTGGCAGAATCCTTCTCGCCCGTCCGGCTCCTGGGGGAGACGTCTTCCTCTTGCAGGGCTACATCCTGGTGCTGTGGTCCACCTAAGGGGGACAGACGGGGAGAGGTTGGCTTGGCTGCCCCCTCCATTCCCCCCAGCCTGTGATGGGGATGGTGCTCACCGAGGCCTGGCGCCGCTCCCTGCTGATGTGCTCCACGGCGTCATGTACAGAGGGGAAGAAGGAGTGCTTGGTGATGGTTGAACTGAAGAAGTTGCCACGTTCCAGCTGGGCCAGCACAGGCCCTGTGTGGAGGGAAAAGCATCTAAAGTGATGGCACCAAGCTAAGCCCCCCATCCCCCACCCGGAGCAGCCTCCCGCCTCCTGTGTTGCGGGGGGACACCAGGATCAGCACCAAGGATCCAGGCTCAGATTGGATCCATGGGACAACCTGCAGCACCCATCCCCTGGGGAAGCCCTGGGGATGGGAGCATCATGGAGGGATTCCCAGGCCAGCAGCTGTGTGCAGAAAGGGTGGCCATGCCCATCAGGGGCTCATGGCTCTGCAGATCCCCCTCACCCGGGCAGCTGGCAATGAAGACGTCCACTTCTATTTCACGGAAATCCCTGAAGATCTGCAAATGGCAGAAAATATTTTACACAGGAGGAGGGAGGGACAGCATTCATGGGGCCACCCCACAGGGCTTTGGAGACACCCTCGGTGAGGCTGCTGTCCTGCCTGCTGCCCTGGGCCCTTACATTCTTCAGGATCTTGATGGAGACGGTATCCACGAAGCTGACAGAGCTGAAGTCCAAGATGATAGCATGGAAGCCAGGCTGGGGCAGCCCCAGGCTGCGCAGGGTGGGCTCCGAGGGCACGCTGTTCTCCCCTGCATTCAGTTCAATCACTGCCACGCCTGGACCATCCTCTGCATTCTGGGGGAGGGAAGGAGACAGGGTGTCACTGCTTTGGGGCTGGAGCCCCCTGGGCTCACCCTGCCCTACAGGGCGGTGTGGTTTGGTGAGGCTCTTTGGCTGCATGAGGGCATGGTGCATGGTCCCAAGAGTGGGTGCCCCTCTCACACCTTGACCTACTTTTGGGCTCTTTCCAGATATGTCAAGACCCACTCCTCTCCCCTGTGCTGCTCTCTGGAACCAGGCTCATTAGCTGGCACCAGGCCTGCCTTTGCTCTTGCTCTTAATTCTGATTAACTTGCCGAAAGGTTAATGACTCTCTGGCTCCACCACATAATCATTAACAGCCCAGCTTTCCCCCCGACCTTGGGTGTGGCTCAGTTCAGTCTCAGTGCCTTTCTCACCCCTTGGCCCCAAACTGAGCTAGGAATCCTGTGGGCCACTGAGCCAGGCCAGTGCATGGACAGTAGGGCCAGAGCCAGGCAAAGAGGCAATGCAGGGTGGCACTAGAGCAGTCCCCTGGGTTAGGGAAGCACCTTTTTCTTCTTTGCCTTTTCCTTCTCTGCTTTCTTCTGTTGTTTCTTCAGCTTCTTGAGGGCCTTCTTTTTCTTCTCAATCAGGCGGTCCACATTGATGCCGCTCTGCAAAGCAGTGCAGCTTTGTGTCCCCAGCTGCCCCATTGCTATCCTGGTGCTGGCAGGCAGGGGGACACGGGGAGCACTGTGGGGCTGGTGACTTTCCTACCTTCTTCTTCAGGGCATCAGCGTACAGCTCCACGTTGGCAAAGTAGAGGGTGCAGGAGGAGCGGAAGATCTTCACGCCAGGGACCTCCTGTGCCTGGGGGCGGATGGGGAGGGTACTACCCCTGGGGATGAAGCCACCTGCTCCCCTTCCCTCCCTTCCCCAAAATGCCACCAGCTGCTTTCCTCAGTGAACAGCCACTGGGGGTGCATTGGAACACTCCCCCCACTGCAGGTGGCTCTTCCCCCAACCCAGTGCTGTTACCATCTCGTATTCCGCCACATCCCTGTAGACATCGGTGTTGGAGATGCGCCCCAGGATGGAGTAGTGGGGGCTGTGGGGAACACAGCAAGGGGCTGAGGTCACCATGGGCTTCTCCTGCCCTCAGGGTGCAGCACCAGCCCCAACCCCAGGGTACTCACAGCTGGGTGCGGAAGATGACTGTGAGCAGCCCAAAGGCCACCGAGGCTGCCAGGCCAATGTCCAAGTTCAGCAGGAGGGTGGCCACAAATGTCACAATCCAGACCATCTGGAGAGGGGACATGGTCAGCTGCAGCACAGCCTCCCCAGGGCACCCTCAAGCCTCAGGGAGGGTGGAGAAACCCTCTTCAGGGATAAAAGCACAGCCTCGGGTCTGATCAGCACCTTACCAGGTCCACCCGGTTGGACTTCCAGAGCGTGCTGAGGTCACTGAACTGCTTAAACATGCCCTTGAGGTTGACGATGATGATGGCAGACAAGATGGCCTAAAAGAGAAGTCTCTGCAGCTATGAGGAAGCTGAAGGCAGGTCTGGGAATGTCTGTTGGCTGTTACCCTGCCACACCACCATGCCGTGGGATGGGCACAGGGGTGGGATGTGGAAAAGAGGCCGTGGGACTAGATGTACCTTGGGCAGGTCGTAGAAGAGCTCTCCGATCTTCAGGATGGTCACCAGGATGACCAGGGATGCAATGACACCAGCTACCTGTGTGGAAGGAGAGTGGGAGGTGAGGGGCGAGCCCCCACTTCTGGCTGTGCTGTCTGCTCCTGCTCCAGCCCCACTGAGGGAGGCAGCACTGCCTGGACCCACCTGACTGTTGCCACCCGTGGTCTCCTGTACCAGGCTCCGCGACATGGAACAGCTGATGGCAAAACACTGGAAGAAGCCTCCCAGGAAGTTGCAGAGGCCCAGCGCAATCAGCTCCTGCAGGGACAGAGCAGCAGCAGGGCAGCACCATTCTTTCCTCTGACTGCAAGGGCAAGCTTGGCTTTCACCCAGGGCAGGGGCCCTGCGCCTCAGAGCATCACCTGGTTGCTGTCCACTTTGTAGCCATGCTTCAGGGCAAAGATCTTGCCCAGGGAGATGCAGATGGCATAGCCAACCACGGCAATGGCAAAGGCATTGCCTGCCACTTGCCCAAAGTAGCTGACATTAGGGACCACAGGTGGCTTCAACCTACATTCAGGACAGAGAGATATGGCTCAGAGAGGGGTGCTGTGGGGGGCACAATGTCCCTGCCCAGCCCCTGCCACCACCTGGCCCTGCTCACCCGCTGGGGATGGTGCCCACCACGGAGATGCCAAACTTGTCATTCAGGTTGACGCCGTAGGAGATGCCGGTGGAGACGATGATCTGGGGAAGAATGACTGGAGTGAGGCAGGGCCTTCCTCCACGGGGACCGTGGTGGAGGAGGAGGGCATTACATGTGCCCTGGAGCTGCACTCGCCAAGGAACCCCATCCCACACCTCCCCTCCCTGGAAGGGACAGGGACACAAGTCTGCATCCCCACAGCAAGCTGGGGCAGCTCTGTGTACCGTGACAAGTTCGATGGGGATGGGCATGGGCAGCTTGGCGGCAAACTTGTGGTTGAGCTGTTTCACAATGAAGATGGCCACCATGGCAATGATGGCGGTCACCAGGGTGCCCACATTGGTGTCTGGCAGCTTCTTGCAGATCTCAATGAAAGTCTAGAGGATACAGAAGGAGGGAATGTGCTCAGGAAATCAGATGCCTCCCCCAGAAGGTTTATGGGGGACTCACCCCACAGGTGAGCCCCCGGGGTGTCCTGGGCAGCAGCGAGCCCCCACTCACCACAAACAATGAAAGTGGCCCCGAGTGCTCGCCTATGGAGATCCCGAAGACATTCTTGAGCTGGGAGACGAGGACATGCACGGAGGCAGCAGTGGTGTAGCCACGCACCAATGGGTCCGAGAGGTAGGTCACCACAAATCCAAACTGCAGGAGACCCAGGGCCACCTGAAAGGAGAGGCACCAGAAGTGACCCACAGCTTACAGCTTCCTGTTCTCTGCTAGGCTAGGCTGAGGCCACCTTACCTGGAAGATGCCTGTAAGGACAGTGATGGTGGCGACCAGCTCTACCCTGGCAGCGTCCCGCAATGCCTCATTGACCGTGGCGTTGCTGCCATTGACAGACTCCATGAAGTTCTCACTAGGCAGCAGGGACTCTGTCAAGCTCCCAATCATGACGGAGATGACAGCGAAAGGACCTGGGGACACACAGAGTGTGGGCAGGGAGCCCAAGGTGAGCACCAGGACCTCTTTGAGGGCACCTCTTAAGGGGTCAGCTCCTTTCACCTTGGGTGAGGCTCAAAGCCCACCCACTGTTCTTTGGCTCTGGTTTGGTCAATCACCTTCTGGGTGGGGCAGAGGCAAGAAAGGTCCCCCCTCAACCATTCATGGGGCAATGCTGTGCCATGGATGAAGGCTTGTCCCTCTCATCCTTGCTCCCTCCCCACCATTGCTGTGCAAGCACGTGGTCCCTCAGCTCACCCACGGAGTTGTGCCTTGATGTCCCGAAGAAGAAGTAGAGGAAGACAGGGTAAAAGGAAGAGTAGAGACCAGTGACGGGTGGCAACCCAGCCAGCAGCGCATAGGCAAGACCTGGATGGTGGAACAGGGAGAAAAGTCATGAAGGGCCAACCCCTGCCCCCCCTCAACCCGCAGGGAGCCCCTGGAAGCCTGGGCATAGGATTACTCACCCTGGGGCAGGTGCATGATGCCCACACTGAAGCCTGAAATAATGTCCCCCAGGAGCCAGTCCTTGACTGGGTAGCGGGGCAGCCAGTACAGGAAGGGCAGGAAACGGAACAGCAGGGACTTGGCAGTGGAGCCCGTGCATCTGGGGGGAAAGGAGTAGGAGCTGAGGCTGAGCACAAGTGCAGGGGCTTGGGGACATCAGTAGGGGTAGACAGGGCCCCAAAAGAAGCAATGGGTCCCATGGGACACCCAGCTCCATCCACTGGAGCCTAGTGTCCCTCCAGTCAGGAGAGCAAAGTAGGGACATGGGTGCTTGGGCTTAGGGGAAAGGATCCCCAGGTCTGCAGCTCCCCATGGTGGTGGGGCTGGGGTGTACAGTGCCTGGTGAGGTCCAGGCACGTGCCCCTGGCCATATGGTCCTACCTGATCTTGTGAAGACCAATCGAGCCCTTGGTGGGAGGCTTCCTCTGCGCCACCTCCTCCAGTTCAGCCTCACTCAGCACCTCACGGGGTGCTCGGTGGCTCAGTGCCATCTCTGCCGCCATGCCCACCTGACCTTCCTGCATGCCAGTCCAGTGCAGGGACATCAGGGACAGCTCAGCTATGTCCCCACAGCTGGAGACACCCAACACCCTACCCACCCCCTAGCCCCTCCTCCAGCTCCACTTACCCCACAGAGCCATCCCATCCCAGCCAGGCAGGCAGGATTGGCCCTGAGGATAAGCACGAGCCGAGTTTTGGGAGTCCTGAAGCAGTGGCAGTGGCTCACAAGGGCAGGTGGGCAGGGAGGGAGCCGAGGCTTCAGCAATCAGCACTGCCTGCTCCTGCCCCGCACCAGCCCCCTCTGCCCCACTGCAATGCACGGGTGGGGTCTGCCAGCAGAGCTGCCCTGGGGGGGCTCCCCCTCTGCCTGCGCCTGCAGGACCCACCAACCCCTCTTCCCCTCCGTGTACTGCAGCAGGGCAGGGCACAGCTGCCGAGCAGAGCCCCAGCCATCCCACAGCCTTGTCTGCAGACTTTGTCCCTTTACGCATGAGGGGAGCAGGAATGTGAACCCCCCAGCAAAAGTCACAGCTTTCCATCCCTCCAACAGTGCCCTCCCCTGACCACTGCACTGCAGAGCTGGGGTGAGCCTGTGGTCAGAAGAGGGAGGCTGGGCTGAGGTTTCACCCTTCACAGGGCTGGGATGGTGGGACCGAGGCATCTCCCTCTAGATCCACAGCCTGGTCTTGCTCAGGGCTCAGGCTGAGAGCTGCACCATCCTGCTGGGCTCACCCAGCTGGTGGCCTGCCTGCTCCTGAGGTGCAGCTGGACCCATGATCCCCTCACAGGGTGCCTGGGGTTGTGCCAGCCCGAGTCCCTGTGTTGACCCCTGTTATCACTCCTACCTGCTGTGCCCAAGTTGGTCAGGAGCTGGCAGGCAGGTGCACGCTCTGCTCTGCTTCCTCCTATTTATTAAAGCCAGCCCGTGATCTTTGAGACACCGCTCCCTGCCTCCTGTCCTTCCTCCTGCCCTGCCAGGAAGCTGCCTGCTTCCCAGCCCCACTGCTGCACCCACAGCACCCACCTCGCTCCCCTCCATGCCCTGGTGTGCTGAGTTCCTCAGCTGTGGCCCAGAGCTGTCACCACTCTCCCCAGAACCATCCTGTAGTGGGGACTGTCCATTCCAGTCTCAGTTCCTGGTCTGCAGCCATACCCAGGTGCTGCCATGCCCAACCACCCATGGAAGGGGCAGGGCAGTGGTCTTGCTGCTGGGCACATCCTGGTGCCAACTTCCTGCCAAGAACTGGTTCTGGGCACTCACCACCCCAAGGCACTGCTCAAGGTCCTGCCATCACCCTCCTGTGCCCCCACAGCTCCCATGGGTGTCCCTTCCCCACCCCCTGTCCTGGAGCAGGAGCTGTGCCAAGGACGAGGAGGGCTATCCACAGCTTCAGGTCATGGCATCCAGAGTATTTTCCACAGCCCCTCGCTTACCTTGCTTGGAAGAGGTGTGCTGTGCCCTGTGGACTGCCCCACTCTCCAACAATTTAAACAGACTCAGCCGTTATCTTGTTCCAAAGGTCCCCAGCGGGCACCAGAGTCCCACTGAACCCATCATTCCTTCCTGGGCTCCATCATGACCTAGAATTGGTTTCAGAGAATGTCTGAGTCATGCTTGGCCCAGTCCCATAGCGGCACGACTGTGGAAATCCAGGCACCCATAGCTGACTGGTATCAGGGTGTGGGGTGAAGGCAGCGGGCAGGGTCAGGCATCAAAGAGTCTTGGGTTCCCTGGGTGGTGGGATAGGGCTGGTGAGTGGAGTAAGTGGTGACATCCAGGGCCACAATTTCCAGAGTTGGAGCAACTCGTCCCCCTCCCTGGTGTAGGGTAACCCACAGCCACCTTGGCTCTCCCAGTGGTGAGCATGACCCACATCCCACAGCAGCCCTACACCTTTCAGGCAGTGGGGCTGAGCCTGCTCCCTCAGCCTCTCCCACATCCCTGGTCCCTGCTGTCCACCCACATGTCCATCAGTCCCACTGTGACCAGGTAAAGGCACACCGATGCTGACACAAGCACCATGTGACTGTTGCCTCCTCATTGTTTATTCACTCACCCAGCAGGGAATCAGAGGCCATCCCAGGGCTCCTGCTCGGAAGCAAATAGCACGGGGTGTCATTTACTGCCTCCTTATCACCGCTCCTCGTCCCCACCCGTGATATTCCTTCCCACATCCCTGCCTCCAGCTCCTGACATGCACCCCGGGCTGGCCACTCTGCCTGTGACTCCCCCTTGCCACCTCAGCCCCCAGCCAGCTCCCCCTGCCCCTCACCCCCCTGCCAGCCTCAAGAAGGGCTGCAGGACAGGACCACAACTCCCAGCACTGCCATGACAACTCCCAAGGGTCACCCTGAGCTGGCCCCCAACTGCTTAGGGGATGGAGCCCGGGAAGGACAGAGGGATGACAATTGATGGTGACCCTTGCTCAGAGTGCTGTGGATCAATGCTGACCTTTGATCTCCTGCTCTTTCCTCAACAGGAAGGGAGAGACGGAGGGCATCAGGATCACACTCGGCCTCTGCTCCACACACTTCCTTCTCCTTGCTGGAAGCCAGCTTGACACCGTTGAGGTCAGGCAGCCTTTGGACAGTGGATCTTCTTTCCTTGTTCTAGGTCTGACTGGGTGTGCCAGCTGCTGCCAGGCACCCACCCCACGGCTAACCAGCCACTGTGGCACCACAACCCTGCTGCCAGTGCTGGGGCCACCGGCCACCGCTGCAGCCAATCCCAGCTCTGGCTGAACCGGCCTGGACACAGCCCAGTTCAAGCAACTGACAGCACCTGAAGTCCCGGTCTCCTGGTCACCTCACCCTGTCCCCAGTGACCCCCCTTCAGCCTACGAGCTGGCTGGGAGCTCCTGCCCAAGCCTCCGCCCACCATCACCTCAAGCCCCGGCGCTGCACCCATAGCCCCATCCACAGATCCACTGCACAGGGAGAGAGGGCAGAGAGGCCAGCACCATTTTATAGACTTTTATTTCCAAATCTGGCGCTTCCATGATACACTTTTACACAGCCGGAGAGGGGGCACGGGCATCTCCCCACTCCCTGCCAACAGAATCGGGAGACAAAGAGAGGAAAAAAAACCCAACCAAACCCCACAAAGGAAAAAACCCAAACCCAAGGAGGATGCTCCCCAGAGCCCAGGTCACAGCACTACAATCAGAGACCAAGCCAAAGACTGGTCTGCAAGAAGTAGACTCCTGCTTCTTGACCGGCCCAGGTCTGCAGGGACAGCCACTGGATCCGCTGCTCTCTTCTTTTTGGCACTTGTCACTTGCTCTCCATTTGGCACCAGCATTAAGAGCCCCACGCCCAACTTAGCAGAAACACGGGCCCTACAGCACCATAGAGAGGGAATCCCAAGACTTTGGTGCTGGCACTGCACAGCTGGAGAGAAACATGTAAACGAGCTTGTTCCCAAAGGCAAAGATGGGCAGCATGGAGGGGCCCGGCTGTTCCCAGTATGTGGGGCCAGCAGGCTTTCCCTCTGCACACTGGTCCCGAATGGCATGTAAACATGTCAGCAGGCCCTGCTGTCCTCATCCCTGGGAAAACAGTGAGCCTGCCTCATCAGGGCTGTGCCGGGGGGCCCACGGCACCCTTGTCACCAGCCCTTCTGTTCCCTTCACACTCTTCCCACTGACTCTGGGATGTAGCCAAGAGGCCTTGGCCTCCCCAGGGGCCTGCAGGACAGCAGCACAAATCCTCTTCTGTAAACATGTTGGGCTGGGCTACAGTAAGATGCTATGGCAGTGTGGCAGTAAGGCAGTAAGGGGCACACGGTCACACAGCCCCAGGAGCACCACAGGGTGGCTGAGCAGAAGCATCACGCTCGGCCAGTGAGACGGAGCACGCCAGCCCCCCAAGCCAAATGTCCTGGCCCGAGGCTGGGGTAGGCACAGAGGGTGTTACTTCACAGCAGGGCCAGTAGGAGCCCCAGGCCAGGCCCCAGGCTGAGCAGACACCATCAGGGCAACCTGAATTTCCAGAGAGGGCAAAGTGCTGTTTATCTCCATTTCCCAAAATCCAGGCCACTCTGAGCTGGGGTCCTCTGCTAGTCAGAGGATAGCAGATTTATGCAGAGCTCCCAGGGATCCAGCTAGATATAACTTTTGTGGGCAACGCTGGACCCCGAGACTGGGGTTCAGCACATCATGCTCCTGTGGACACTAGTCCTTCACAGAGGGAGCACTGGCTCTGGGAACAGCCTAGCCTGCTGCTGAGCAGGATGAGGGTCATCCAGCTCCATGCCTGGACTCACAAACTAACACAGATTTTCTCTGAAACATCCAGGTGAAAGAGCACAACACCCAGTGGGTAAAAATACAGTGCTCCCCTGCTGAACAGAGGAAACCAGCATTGACGAGACTGGGACCATCCTGGTACAGGACAGGGCGGCACAGCAAAGCTTGTCTCCTCCCCAGCAGGTCCCTACTCCTGAATTTGCTGCCCTATTCGTTTTTGCTCTCACTGGCACACAGCCCCTCACCAAGGTGGGGCAGTCCCAAGGGGGAGGGTCCCACGGGAGGGCAGAGGGAGGCCTGGCTGCACAGGGCTGAGGGTCACCAGGCAGGAGGGTGGCAAGACACGTGTGGAGCTGCACAGTGGGGGGGGTGGGCAGCAGGGCCAGCTGTCCTGCAATGGGGCTTGGACAAAGTAGTGCCAACAAAGACTTAAGGATCACCTGGCACTGTCTCTCCAGTCCACAGGGACTGCGGTCCTCATAGCCCCAGGGAAGCTGGCAAAGGGCTGTTGGTGAAACAAATGCTCCAGGTCCTGGGAACAGACCATCCGTAAAAATAACCATAGAAATTTCTTTTCTCTCTGATTACAAAGATACAAAAAGGTAGAAAACCCTCCCCTGCTCCCACGTCCTGGGTTACATCTCTGTCCCTCTGCCACTGCCCACCCTCCGCACACACACACACACGTACACCCCACGCACAAACAGCTCGCAGAGAAAGAGCTCAGCCCCGGTGGGTTGGAGTTGCCACCCTTGCCCAGCACTACCTGTCACACCGGGCAGGTGACGGGGAGCACAGCAGCAGTTGAGAGCCTGGGGGTTCCTGGCAGTGGGTGTTGTGGGCTGCCGGTCCCTCAGCCCACAGGGCAGGGGAAGGCAGGGTTGGTTTTGGGCCTCTGACCACCATCAGTTCTGGCCCCTGCCCCCTGGGGACACCAAACATTGGCTGGCAGTGCCTGGCGAAGGGCTCTGCTTCTTCCGTCTCTCTTCTGGACAACTTCGGCCCTTCAGGAATGGCCCTCACTTCTCATTATTCTTCTCAGAGGAAAGAAAAACATGAGTTAAGACATGGCATCTCTCCTGGGCTCCAGCATCCTTCCCCTGCTAGGCCAGATCGGGACAGGGCAGAAACCTACTCTCATGTCAGGGAAGGAGTAATTGTATCCAAGTCCCTGAGTCCAGGGAAGAGGAAAGCAGGGAAGAGGTGGAGTGGGGTGTGGTAGCAGCAGTACCAGCAGGGAGCAGAACTGGAGGGGAAGAAATGACAAACTGGGACAGGGTCCCTGGGGAGAAACATGGCTGAGGCAGGCAGAGCTCCCCTAGGATTTGGGCTCCCTCCTCTCCAGCCAGCTTGGCCCTTGCATACATCTGCCCTCTGGGACTTAGAGCCAGCGTTGACCAAGGGGACCGGCCTGGCTGCACAGAACATCGTCCCCCAGTCCCCACAGGCCATAAGCAAGGGCCATTGTCTCTGGCAGAGCGGGCAGACTCACATACACAGATGTTCCTGCCCGTGTTGCACTGCAAGCACCCAGAGCTGCCACACCTGAAGCTTCTCCCTGCCCAGTCACTGTTCAGGACCAGGAGACACCTGCTGCTCACCCTGGGGGCTCACCCCTACACAGCCCTCTCCCTCAAAACCAAACACCCCTCGGGAAGAAGCCGGGGAGGTGGACAATGCACAAGATCAGCTGAACAAGAGCTGGCTGAGGAAGGAAGGAACACACTTACTCTGAGTCTGGTGACAGCTCCGAAATGCTGTGGGAGGTGGCAGAGCGAGGCGTCGAGGGACACACTGCGGAGGGTGTCGAGGTCTGCAAGGCAGAGGGGGTGGCAGTGGTCTGGGGGCCTGAAGGCGTGCTGGAAGATTGCACTGAGGACAGGACGGAGGAGTTAAAAGAAGCAAGTATGGAAGAAAGGATATCTAACTGTTCAGTGGAAGGATGTCGGCTGGGAATGGCCTCCAGGTTGTCCCTAGAAGGATGTCTCCTCGACAGCGGCTCTAGGCTTTCCCTAGACAGCTGCCTCCGAGAGAGACTCCCCAGGTTGTCCTGTGAGGGCTGCCTGCTAGGCACTGCGTCCAGAGGCTCTCTGGAATTAGATCTTCTGGATAGAAAGTCCAGCTGCTCCCTTGAAGCTTGTCTAGCTGATGCTAGCAGGTCCCTTGAAGGCTGTTTTCTAGAAAGTAAATCCAATTGCTCTCGAGAAGTATCTCGACTTGGTAACATGTCTATTCGGTCTCTGGACACTTGCCTACTTGGCAATGTGTTTAGCCACTCTCTAGAGACTTCTCTTACTGGCCCACAGTCTAGCTGCTCTCTTGACCCAAATCTGCAGGGTAAAGTATCAAGGCAGTCTCTGGAGCCCTGTCTCCGGGGCAGCGTGTTTCCATGATCTCTCTGACTGGACCTAGCAGCGAGCAGATCCAAGTTTTCCCTCGATGCATGTCTGCTTGGGATACTTTCCAGGTGTTCAGTAGACCCATGCCTGCTGGGGATAGTGTCCAACTCCTCCCTGGACCCATGCCGACTGGGCACAGTTTCCAAGCACTCTCCTGAGTTGTGTCTGCTCAGCTGCTCCCGGGACATCTGTCTCCTCATCAGCATGTCAAGCTGCTCCCGTGACGAGTACCGGCTGGCTGGCTGCGACAGACTGCCGGCTCCAGAGTAGATCCTGCCGTAGGAGGCAGCAGGGACAGCCCTGTGACCCAGCGTGGAGGTCTTATACCACGTCAGCTCGTTGGTCATCCTGCCAACGGATGGCAGGCCCTGGAGAGTCGGTGGGTACTGGAGACGGTTCTTCAAAATCCCTGCACCAGACAGAAAGAGAAGTCAAATCTTCACACAACAGTGAAAGGAGCATGAAAACCAGGGAGATAAGCCATATCTCCCTAAGGGCATAGCCAGATGGATCTGATGCTCAGCCTTCAGGGCCAAGTCAGCCTGATACAGGCAAGGCCACCCTTGCCCGCTTGCTCCAGGCTGTTACCTTTTCTTTGCCGTTGGGTCTGGGTGAGGGAGTTCTCATCCCCGCTGGTCAAAGCCAGGTCTGGCTGATTATTGTTGGCAGCATCCTTGTTGATGTCAAATCCCAGCTTGCGCTCAGAGCCCCACTTCTGCAGGGAGCAGGGATGAACCTCGCACTCGCCCAGAGCCGGCCAATACGACATGAGGTCATTGCCATCCACATCTGAAGGACGCAGCAAAACGGGCCCCAGGGAAGAGGGAGAGAATATTTCCATGAGCAGCAATTGAGCCATCACAAGACATGGCCTGGCCCCCAAGGGACCTGAGCTCATCCTTTTCCCTGCCAGAGCCCTGGACTTGCCTTTGGGAGTGGTGTTGGCAGGGTTGGTGAGGAGGCGTTCGCTGTGTGCTGCCCGCTTGAACTGGCGCTGGAAGCGGCCCCGCAGGCGTACGTTCTCCTCGCTCTCCGAGGACGGGATGGAGAGGCTGCGCTCCTCATCCAGAGACAGGTCACTGTCGGAGTCCGAGTCCTGGTCTGCAGGAGCACAGTGTGTGTCAGGGAGACATTTGGAATGAAGGTGAGAGAGGCTTCTGGTGACAGTGCCAGGCAGGTGGAAACACCCCAGGGCTGACCACCCTTGTGAGAGTGACTTACCCCTCACTGCCTTTCCCTCAGCAGCAGACTGTGCCGGCTGCCCTGGCCTTATCACCAGGTACCCATGAGAGGAGCCTGGCTCCCTCTCACTGCACCTCCCTGTAAAGCAGCTGCAAAAACCCTTTAAGATCCTCTCTGCCTCCTCCTCCAGGCTGAGCAAACCCACCTCCCTCAGCCTCTGCTTGTTTGCCCCGTGCCCCAGCCGTAAGGGTGGCTCCTGCTGGTCTCCGTCCAGTGAGTCAAATGTCTGTGCTGTACTGGAGAGCCCAGTATTCCCACAGATCCCGCAACAGCCAATGTTCCCTCTCTTGCTTTCTCCATCTCTAGCCCCTTGGGACCCGGCTATGCCCTTTGTCATCTGTCCAGGAGGACGCTCTGCTAAATCACACAGTGGCTGCCTCTCCCTCCTATCCACCGTGTTTGGAAGTCACAGATGAGCACAGGGTGGAGGACATAACCATATAGCCAGAGCCTGCACTGGGAAGAATTTCCTTAAGCCAGGAGTTTGGGATGCACAGAGCTGGCCCCAAACCCAGGCACAGGGTTGAATCTTACCTCCCCCAGCATCGCGGTGGAACATGGCCACGTCGATGTCTGTGGGTCCAGCATGAGCCAACAGGCTGTGATCCAGGGCCGAGCCCTGACGTGCTGTCACATTGTCTCTGAAACACAGGAGGCCCAAATGGTCACAGAGGCAGAAGCCTCCATCTGCCTGGGCACTGTGGCCCCCCCAAGCCCCGCTCCCTACCTGAGGTACGCCCGCTGGCTGGAGTGGGTGCGGGCAGAGCGCACGCTGCTCACCGAGGAGACGGTGGAGGCCCCCAGGGTGATGCGGATGAGCCCGCTCTCCTCAAACAGCGCTGTGTTGTTGTAGGCACTGGGGCCCTGGGGAGGGCAGGGAGAGGCTATGTTAAGGAGTTGCCATGGCAGCTGCCACGGGGATGTGGGGACATGCCTGTCAGCTCCAGAGATGCAGCCTGACCCCAGAGCCCTGGGCTGCTCTGCTCTCGCCCACCTGTGTGCTCCTCGTGGCCTCCTCGCTCTGCCCCTTCTTGCCAAGGCAGGCCAGCTTCCAGGCCTCCCACACCTCCTCATTTAGCACACAGAACAGAACCAGCACAGCCAGGCCCTGTGGGGGGAGATGCCATGAGAGACAGTCACTCATTGCCAGCTGACCTGCTCACCCACAGCACCAGTGGCAGGACAGTCCCTGGCCCCTCAGGAGCCCAGCACATTGGCTCTGGTGGCCACCAGGACTGGGATGCACCAAAGACCCCCCAAAGCTGATCGGAGCTACCACTCGTGGTGGCCATGGGTGAGAGAGGAAGGGGTGGGGTGTCCTCCTGGCTGGCAGTAGCAAAGGAGCAGATGGCAGAATCCCCTGCAGCAATACCAGCCATAGTGGTAGCAGGAGGTTGGCAGGGTGCTGCCATGGGTCTGATTTCGGGTATCCAACACTTCTGCTGCACGCTGTTCTCTGCTCTGCCCTCTGAGAGCATGGAGGCACCTTCCCTCCAAAGGTGGGCCTTGCTATCCTTTGGATGTCACCTCTGGATCAAACATCTTGCAGCTACCTCCTGCTCACCACAGGCACAGCAGCAAGGACTGGCAGGAGTCACTCACTGCCAGTCACAGTGTCACAGTGGTGACAGCAGAAGGGACAAGGAGCACAGCAAGATGCTGGGAGCTCAGTGCAGGCCACCCACTCTCCACAGATGGCTGTGGGGACCACAGGGACGCTCTCCTGGGCTGACCCACGCCCTCCCCAGCAGAGGCTGGGCAGTTACCTGGAGGCTGCAGAGGACAGTGTAGAGGTAGTGGAAAGCCAGGACACTGTTGTTGACAGCCAAGAGGCCAAAGAGCCAGGTAGTGCTAATAACTAGAAGCAGAACAAAGGAGCTCCGTAACGTCATGCTGGAGAGAGAGAGAGACAGACAGACAGGCACAGAGACACACACCAAGAGGTTAGTGCGTACTGTTAATCTACAGGCTAGTGCTCACAGACAGAGATCCAGAGGGGAAAGCGATCCTATCCAGCTCTCCCTGTTGTTCCCAGCACTGTGGGCACATCCCTGCACAGTGGTCTAGCTCCTGCCGACTCCCAGGCCTTCCCTTCTGGATCACACATGGCAAACACAGGTCATTTGGAGCCACAGAGAGCTGAGCCATGCTCCAGGGCTGGCTCAGAAGGGAGTGGGAAAAAGTCCTCAGGAGCATGTAGGAGAGGAAGAAGCAGGTGTTGGTAGCTGACAAGGGTGAAGTGTTGAACTAAAGCACACACATGGGGTGGCTGTGAGGGCAGGTGGTGAAAGAGGACCAGTTGGTAGGTGAGTGTGGAGATGGGGATGTAGGAACAAGAGGAAAGGACAAAGTTTAGGAAAGGTTAATGTGGCTGGCAGGTGTGGGAGAGGAGAGTGGCTGCGAGGCTGACACTGATGCACAGAGGGGACCTCTGTGATGGTGGAAGGAGGAGGATGGTCACTGAAAATGCTAAAAACCATGAGCCTGTTGGAGCTCTGCTAGGAGTTTGGCCACTAATACTCACAGAACCGATTTCTTCTTGGTCTCCTTTTGGCCTGGGGAACAGGACATCTTGGCCACAAGCAGGAACATGACCCCATTCATCTGAAAGTGTTGGCACTGATTAGAAGCTGTGCCAAGGGCTGGCTCTGACCTGACTTCCCCAGTGCAGAACATGGGCAGACTCCAGGTCCACCAGGCCCATGCAAACATCCCTTCCTTTCCCCTTCATGCCCGAGCCATGGCCTCCCCCAGGATTGACTGGAGTGAGGAGGGACAAAAAGAGGGCCTCTAACTGAGGGAGGGGGGTACAGAGAACAGGGCTGGCAGTGGGCAGCCAAAGAGGAGCAAGTGCCCATGGTGCAGAGAAGGGAGGCAGGAGAGGGTTGTGGGTGAAACAGGACAGGGTTTTACCACAATGACGACAGTAATGGGGCCTGCAAAGCTCCAGACCAGCTTATCATGAATGGAAATCCAGCAGAAATCGGGGTTCCCATAGCCCTCAGGATCCAGGCCAACAGCCAGCCCTGCAAGAGGAAGAGAGAGGTCAGGTCCAGACCCAGCAGCCTTGGACTTGTCCAAGTCATATCAATTCCATCGCAGCACTGAAGGCACTGAAGAGGCTCTCTCCCTGCTCCTTGCGCTGTGCACAGGCTTCCCCACCACAGGAAAAGAGCCAGGACTGTGAGCTCCACCAGCAGCAGGGCTTTTATTTCCTTTTCCTCAGGTATCCCTGATAAAGCCCAGCCCAGCAGGCACTCACTGCCAGCAAGAGGTCACTCAAGAATGCATGCTTACGAAAACAGGAGACCTCAACTACAAGTCCTGGGATAAGCCATGGGGAGATGTGCTGAGAAATTACTGCTCCCCAGGAGGCAAGATGACAGCCCTTGAAACACAATCCCCAGCTGACCACTCCAGCACTGCTTGATGCCAGCACTGATGTCCATGGCAAACCCACCCTCAGCTCTCTGCACTGGGTGAGCTGGGCAACACCAGGTGGTCAGAAGGCTGCTGAGAACCAGCACAAATGGTTTTGGCACGGCTGTAGGACAGGCAGCTCTTACCAGTGATGATGGCAGGCACTCCCCAGCCGATGGCATAGTAGAAACGCATGGCCCCGAAGTTGACGTTGCGGGCTTCAGTCTGCATGCGGTAGATGTGGAGGCCCTGGACGAAGAGCCAGGCAAAGGTGGAGAGGAAGAAGCAGTGGAGGAGGATGGCAATCACAGTGCAAAGAAACTGGGGAGACAAAAGCCACTCAGAGATGGTGCCACTCTGCCAATGCTAATGGCATCATCCACACCTCACCCTCTCCCCCACAGGCGCGCTGGTTCTACCACAGACCTGGTTCTCAGTGCGGTTGATGCCCAGGAGAAAGAGCAGCTCAGAGAAGAAGAGGGTGACTGATATGTTGGAGTGGATGCCACGGGTGTTGGACTTGAGGCCTTTGAGGCAGGTCAGGAAGGAGAAGGTCAGCAGCAGAGACACCAAGGAGAGAGACATCAAGGAATAGGTGACAATTGCCAATGTCTCCAGGTCACCTTCCAGTTGCTGAAGCAACAGAGAACCAAAAGCAAACAGTGGTGTTAGAGGCAGACACAGGATGCTTGCAGAGCTCTCAAACTCTAGTTGTGCCCACAAGGAATTTTCTGCCTGTGCCCGTTTATTGTTATTTAACAGTCCCCACCAGTGCCCACAGCCCCTTGGGCAGAGTTTACCTCTCGGTGCGAGCTGTCCATCAAAACCCCAAAGGTGCCGAACTGGGAGCACTGGCAGTGGACGTGTGTGGTGTTTCGGTACACAAGCTCGCAGTCCCTGGCTGTCCAGAAGCCAGAGGGGTTGGTCCTGCAGCCACCAAAAAGCAGAGTGCATTTAGGAGAGAAGACAGATGAGTGTGGTGTGTGGGGAAGGAACTGCAGAGAAGATAGGTGACTGGCAAGGCTCTTCTGCCAGCAGATACAACTGCACTCCTACAGTTTAAGTACTGGAGCCAGAGTGTGGATGTGGCACTGAGGGACATGGGTTAGTGGTGGGCTGGAGAGTGCAGGGTTAACAGTTGGACTCGATAGTCTTAGAGGCCTTTTCCAAACTAAACAACTCTATGACCCTGCTGTGCCCTCCCAGCAGGGAACCACACCAGGAGAGAGCGGAAATCCCCACATCCCAGTGCTGCCCAGGTGCACAGACTGTTACAGCCAGGGAAACCTGGGGAACGAGGTGTCTGGGGAAAGCAGCTCAAAGAGAGTGGCTCAGCCACGTTCAACTCACAGGTTGGAGTGGTTCCACTGCACACAGAGAGGTTTGCTCCTGTTGGCTGTCTCCAGCAGGTAAAATTCCAGCACAAGAGGGGTGTCCAAGGGCCCTCGCAGGAAGGTGTGATTACTGAACACAGACACGCTCACGATGGGGGAGTTCATCACAGGATTCTTGGGGAGCCTGCAAGGAGCAACAGAGCTCTACCATCACTGTGCATGGCATCTGTAGACCCTTGGGGACTTCCCAGATGTCCTGCCCTGACATCTCACAAGGAACAGGTCTGCCCAGTCCACACCAAGGGCCTGGGAAACATGGGACATCGCAACGCCAGGGTGGGGAGGAGGCAAAGGGGAGGGGCCGTACCTGACACTGCGACGATCCACCTGGTAGCGCGCAGGCAGCAGCCCCCCGAGGGTGCGGTACATGATGAGGATGACCACAGTGAGAGCGGGCTCAGGCTCCGGCAGCGCCTGCCTTGGGGAGGAGTTCTCCACAGTGTAGTTCCCTTCACCCCCAGCCAGTGTGGGCACTGCTGTAGGGGCAGCTAAGGCACACAAGGGAGTGGTGAGAACACACACACACATGCTGAAGACAACTTGTGAGGCCATCAGGAGCCTTTAGGATGTGATGAAGCCAGAAGCTCAGGCTACCAAGGGGAGACTTGTGGACTTCTGACAGTCAGGTCTCAGCAGGGAATGTGCAAACTAGATGGCCTTTAAAGGTCTCTTCCAACCAGAATTATTCCATGATTCTACATCTTTCCTGCCAGCCATACCCACCCAAGCTTTTCCTTGAGTGATGTTCACACGCTCACCTTCAGCTTTTGGCGGGCTCAGCACAGACAGCGGCAGCACAACGTGGGTGTGGGGGTCCCAGGCAGGTTGGCCCCGGAAGAGGCTGCTGTGGTAGCGAGGGTAGCGCCGGCGGATATGGGAGTGGTTCTCCATGCGATCGATGCTCAGCACTGCAGAGGAGCAAGGGAGTGAAGACAGATCTAGAATGGCCACCTGGAGAGAACCAAGCTCCAGGACACCTCAGGTTTCAAGTCGCCAGCAAAAGGACTACATGAGACACAGGCAGGGTTGTGGCTATGTCCTGTGTTGGGGCATGACCCATGACACAAATCTCAGCATCCACAGTGCTCCTTTCCAGCCCAGATCCATGCTCTGCTATAGGGCAGACTACTTCAGCCACCAAGATCAGCTGCTTTTTTAATCTAGACTGGGAAGTAACTGGGAGTGGGCAGCATACTCCTGGTTCTGCTGCTTTTGGTGGTGTGTCAGCTAGTCCAGGCAGGGATGGAACCAGGACATCTCTCATGAACACCTCTCCATGTTTAAGAGAGCCACCAGGGACATTATCAGCACCCTCCCTGAGATGCAGTGAGATAAGAAGGGAAGCAGGTTAATGGAGGAGTGTCTCTGCAGCACCCCAGCCAGCTCCTACTCACTGATGTTGGGGGTGACGACGCCAACAGGATTGAGGTAGGTGAGTTTCATGTTGCTGGCCAAGGTGCCCGAGTAGTCCCGCAGCTGCTCCATGAGGCTGGCACTGCCGTGCTCTCCGTGTGGCAGCATGGCCCAGTGCTCCCGGTTCTCAGGCGCCAGCACGGAGCTGCCTGCGCGCAGCAGGTTCTGCACGGGAGAGACGTGAGGGCAGGAGGTGAGGAAGCACTGCCTTTGGGACCCTCCTGGCCACTCCCAGACTGCAGCACTGTACTCTCTGCCCAACTTGCTGCACAAGGGCTTCAGGTAGAGAGGTACTTTCTGCTACAATGGGCCTCCACCCTCATCAACCAGTGCCCTACAGAGACATCTTCCCTGCACTCCTGACATGAGGGACTTGCAGGCAGCAATAAGATCTCCCTTTGCCTTCCCAGGCTGAGCAAACCCAGGTCTCTGCCTCGCCTCATCCACCTGGTGCTCCAGCCCTGACCATGCCTGTGACCTTGCTTCTGCTGGGCCACTGCCTGTGTGGCACTAGGGAGCCCAGTGCTCCTGACGTGGTCTCACCACATCCTCGATGCCCTCAGAGACACAGGCTCAGGGTGGCTGATAGGAGAAGCAGCATCAGAAGTCACTGATCTGGGGGAAGGACTCACCTCATTGAAGTGGGCGTCCTGTGTGGCTGTCAGGCCGAAGCCATGCTGCTGGCTCTCAAAGGCCATGAGGCGGGACAGCAGGCGGAAGGCGATGTGCACGTCATTGCCAAAGTAGTGGTCCATGTGGTCTGTCACAGCCCGGAGCCGGTGGGCCAGCTTCTTGGCTTCAATTGTGTTGAGCTCAGTCTTGTTCCTCTCCAAGCCCTCCAGCTGCCAGTGGGGAGAAAAGACGGGATTAAATAATTGAGCAGGTTCCTTACCGGGAAACTGGGATGCTGCGGGCCCCATTGGACACAGAGGTTATTTTTGAAGCCATGGCACTGGCAGTGGTGGTCACTAGAAGAGGGAGCACTTCTGGCAGTCTCCAGCAACACGCTAGGAGCTGCACTGGCCCAGCTAGCCCAGTGCCATATACAACAGAGGCCAAGATGAAAGGACAGGGCGAGGGCCTGGTGATACTTCCCTGGAAACTCTCCTGGCTTAAGTTTCAATTCAGCCCAGGTGAGATGCAAGTATTGAAGATACTTGCCTGGAAATATCAAAGGGATTTGTCACTGATAGATCTGGGGGCTACAGAGCTTCCATGGAGCAGACATTCCATCAGGTTCAAACCACTCAGCCCAGCTCAGGGTTACTTATTTTCCTCTCAAATGCTGTGGCAGGACACAAGTAATTTCTCAGATTAAATGAAGCCAAGTGAACTTAAGTTCAGACCAGTGCTCCCACAGAATGGGTTTGGGGGCAGGAGATGAGAAAAAAAAGGTGCTGAGCACTGTGGCAAGTCCCTCTCATACTCCAGGGAGAGCTGAGTGCTTTGAAACCTGGCTGTGAGCCCTTGTCAGAAGGCCCATGCTCTGTCAGGGCTGCAGAGCCAAGAGGATTACCAGCACAGACAGTTCCTTGAAGGCAGGGGAAGTGCAGTTGAAGAGATCTGGCTCCAGCCAGCCCTTCTCCTCATCACAGTGTCTGACAGCTGCACCTGAAGCAAGAAGAAAGGGCATGTTGGAAATTCAGCACAGGATACACATCCCCAGCAGGGACCCTCTGCAGCAGCTAATCCCAAAGAGCAGCACTGGCAAGTGACGGGGAGGGTCTATAACACCCCAGGGCCATTGTCCTGCAATTATGCAATTCATTCTACCTTTGGTCTGTAACACCTGCAGCTGCTGCTGTTCCTTCCCTCCAGGAGCTGGACTCCTCTGTGTGCTTTGGGGCTGCGTCACACCAAGTGACATCACACAGAATTGCAAAAAGGACTAAGTGACTTGGCAGGACTCAGGCTGGAGAAGCTCCAGGGCATATGACTGTGTCCCTAGGGCACATCTCACCCCAAGCTACAGAAGCCCATGCAGCTCTAGGCATCCCCTGGCTGACAGCCTGCAATGCTTGCTGAGGTCCTGCTCTCTCTACGGGGCAAAGTCACTCCAGGAGCACAACAGCCCTTCAGTGGGCTGGCAAACCCCAGTGTAGAGGATCCTCTGTGGGTTCAGTATCCAGTGCCGGACCCCAAACCCTGGCTGGGGCCTAAGCACTACAACACAGCAATGGAGTCACCAGCACTGAGTGGGATCAGCTGTTAAACATCACCGAAAACCCTGCTAAAGCCAATATGGAGAGCAGTGTTCTTGGCCGGGAGTGTCACCACAAACACTTTACACAGGAGGAAACAGGCAACCCCAGTGTACCCAGCAGGACTGTGGAGGAGGTCTTCCTGGGGAGAACTCTAGGGCACAGGAGCCCACCTGAGTGCCCATGGCTGGGAGAGGGCAACAGCATGGCCAGGGCAGGGAGGGGGAGCCTGGAGGAGCCTCCAGTTGCTGCTCAGAAAAGCTGCAGTAATAAATGTGTCCCTCTCATCACCTCCAGCTCCTAGCTGTCCTCCCAGCCACCTTTCTCCCAGCTGCAGAAGCACAGGGACCAGTGCCACTGCAGCTGGGAGTAGGGAGGACAAGGAAATCTTCACACTGCTGGCCTCTCTCTTGGACAGAACAGAGATCTACTCAGAATCCGACCTTCAGGTCCCTGTGCCTCCCCCCACCAGCTGGGTAGAGGGAACAGGACCTAGTGCTGTATCTGCCCATTACTGACCCTGTCCTACTGCCCCCCACTCTAAAAACTTTCCCCTTTCTCCACCCCACAGCCATTCATCCATTGCCCATCACCAGCTCCTTTCCCTCCCAGCCTAAGCAAGCAGGTACCACCCAGGAGAGACAGCATCCATCCCAGCCAGGGAGCAGGGCATGGGCCCACCCAGAGCCAGCACTGCAGGCTCAGGACAGTGGGTGGCAGGGGCTGCATGCAGCTGCAGCCGGGTTTGTGCTGGTTAGTGTGCTAGGAGCAGGGAAGAGTGTGTAGGAGCAGTGAGGCCAGGCAAAGCATTGGGAAGACTCTTGGCAGCTCCAGAAGCGGAAGGGAAAGTGCAGGGGTGCGCAGGGTGTCAGGCAGGGAGCAGGGAGGGAAAGCCGTGTGGCGCAGCCCTTATAGCACAGGGGGAAGGAGATGGGAACAACCTTACCTGCACCCCTCAAGCCTGAGCACGGAGGGCGAGAGAACCAGGGAGAGAAGCGACAACAGTTAGGAGCCAAACCTGTCTCCTCCTGGGGCGAATGGCTGGAGAAGGACAGGGTTTGTATTGTCCCCTGGGACAATACATCTGGGATGTAGGGCTCCCACTGCCCTACATCCCAGACACCCCGTCACCGAGGAAAGCTTCGCCTCCTCCAGCTCCAGATGCTGCCTCCTACCCGATATTCACCTGGCGGGAGGCTGTGCCTGCTTCCCTCGCAGGACATGTGGAGATGGGGCTGGCAGAGCCCCAGAGAGGCACTGCACTGCTGAGCTGCTGTGCCAGGCCTGACCTCAGCCTCAAGCCCACTGAACCCAAAAAGCAGCAGGAACAAGGTGGGAACCAAGGCTGAGGGAACAGCACAGCCTCAGGGCTGGGTGATGTGCCTAGACCTCATAGTTTTTATCCAGCCTCAGCCCCATGTCCAGCCCCTTCTGCTCTCCCCCAGGCTGTGGCATTTTCTCCACCTACTTGCTTCTCCCAGACCTCAGGTCCAGCTAAATGAGACTGGGGTAGCACAAGAACAGTGATATCACCTGGCAGGACAGCCAGGCAGCCCCCTCCCCTCCCCATTGCGTCCACCACTCACCTAAGGAGCCTTTGGGACACAGCACTGCAGCTGAGAAGCCAAACTTGGTCTGAGGCCACCACACACCCGCCTTCAGGCTTTTGGGGCAGCCATCATAGAGCACTGTGGAGACATGCAGCCCGAGGGGCTGGTCACAAGGGGAAGCCATTGACACTGAGCCCCCAGCACCAGCTCCCCACTGTGCCCACACTCACCCTCACAGCCGCTGGGCGTCACCTCAGCAAAAGGGCTGTCACAGCTGTTGCACTGGCGGCCGATGACCCCCGGACGGCAGTGGCACCGGCCTGTCTCCCTGTCACAGGAGCGGGAGGTGGAGCCCACGGGGTAGCAGTCGCACGGCAGGCAGGTGTCACTGCCTCTGGGGCGGTAGTGGAAGTCCTGGGAGGAGACAGAGACAAGTCATCAGAGAGCCCATAGGGACAGCAGCTGAGGCCAGTGCCTGGGGAACCCCTGGAGCCAGAGCAGAGAAGAGCCAGGCTCTCCTGATTTGCAAGCACCCACAGTGCCCCCACCATCACCATGCTGGGGCACAAGGGCCACAGAGAGGACCTGAGCAGGGACACAGCCCAGAATTGGGCACACAAAGCAGGGCCTGGGCAGCTGACAAGCCTTTGGAGGGGACAGTGAACAGCATGAAGAATGAGCAGGGCTTCAGCCAAGCCATGGGCCACATTCCCATTGGCACAGCTGCCCCTCACCTTGCAGTGGCACTGCCCGTTGGTTTTATTGCAGTCGGGGTCAAAGCCCTTGTTCACATCACAGTTACAGGGCCCACAGGAGGGGTTCCCCCACCAGCCCTTCGGACACTGCTGGTCCATCCTAAGGAGAGAGACGTTTCAGCCAAATCCCCAGGCCTTCCCCTCCCATCAGCCCAGCTGCTCAGCAGCTCCAAGGAGCCAGATGGCACTGAGAGGTTCCAGGACGAGAGGCCAGCATAGAGCCAGGCACAGAGGATATGGCTGTGCCCTGTATCTCACCTGTGCTCACAGTACTGCCCAAAGAAGTTCCCGCTGCACTCACACACGTAGCCCAGAGGGGAACCTGGCTTGCGGCGACACACAGACTTGTTCTTGCAGGGGTTGAGGTGACACACATCCACACAGTCCCCTCCGTAGTACCCTGAGGTGTGGACAGATACCACCATGTAAAACAAGTATCTCCCCCCTGAGAGGGGCCAGAGCACCAAGGAGTGGACTCAGAGGGCTCAGGAGGGATTCTGCCCTCGAGGAAAATGGATGAGTGTCTGACAGGGATGTGACTTGCCCAAGGGATGGACAGGAGAGCAGTCACAGGCCAGAAGACAGTCACAGGGGTAGAGAAGACAGGCAGGCACAGAGAGCAGAGGAGTGGCAGGGTGCCGCAGGTCCTACCTGGCTGACAAACACAGGAGTAGCTCTGCCACTCATCCTTGCAGACACTGTTGGCTGGGCAGGGGTTGGAGTCGCAGGGGCTTGGCACACTGCAGCCAGCCTCTACTCTCAGGGCATGGCTGGGCTTGGGCAGCACAGTCCCGGTGACACTGTCACCCAGTCGCACACCCTGCGGTGCAGGTGAAAAATTCACAGAGAAGCTTTGACAGACGCACAAGGCCCCAGTCTCCTACTCTCCACAAACCCCCAGCCACTTCCCACCACCCCTATTTATGGCTGCCCCACAGCACCTCAGAGCCTTGAATGCTCAGAGGAAGAGTGACACCAGCAAGATGGATGATGACAGCAGCTGCCAGACCTGTGTTTTCACCCCTCCAAGTAACATACCCACTGAGGAAGGATCAGAGCAGTGGACTCACCTGTATGCAGCCCCTCAGCCCGTTCTGCACCTCGCCAGAGCCCAGGACTCCGCCCACATGCAGGTGTTTCACCTTCAAGCCATGTAGTTCATTTCCTACAATGACTGTATCCTGCAGAAGGAAAGGGAGTAACATGAGGCAACCAGCACCAGCCCTGCCCCAGCCCTCTCTGAGGGTGCAGAGGCATAGCCTGGCCTGTGTTTGCCAAGCTCCCCCACAGTTCCTGTTCTGGTGCTGTGGTCTCAAACAGCACCCACCTGGTAGAGCCCAAAGTCCAGAGTGAGGGTGATGATGTAGCGCAAGTCTCGCCCACTGCGGACGTCCCGCAGCTCCAGCTGGAGGTCGTGCCACTTCCCATCGCTGAGCTGCAGCTGGTCCAGGAGGAGGCTGGTGCTGCGCCCGGACCCCCTGCTCACCATGAAGGAGAGCAGGCCTCCAGCCAGCTGCAGAGAGAGAACCAGCAATGCCAGCAGTGAGAAAAAGCCACTGATGCTTTCAGTCTACTCCCTATCTGAGGAAACCCAGCCCTCTAAATGCTCTCCCCAATATCACACTCTGCTTGGGATGGAGACAGCAGGGAGAGCAGTGTCCCCCTGCTCTCCTGGGGCAGACAGCAGCAGAGGCTGAGGCTGTGTCCCTACCTGGCAGAGCAGGGTGGTGTACTGGCCTGCATGGGCCTGCACAAGCACCCCATCCATCTGGCGTGTCCGAAACGCCAGCCCCAGGTACCACGGCACGGAGATCTTCACATCTGTCTTGAAGTCCCAGGTCAGGACACTGTTGCCCTGGAAATAGTGGGCATGGTGCATGGCTGGAAGGGAAAGTGGAGGTGAGGAGAAGGGATGGGCACTTCACAGGGAACACTAGATGCAGGGACAACAGAGCTAGTTCAGCTCACACAGATCCCTCACTCTGTTTCCACAGCAACTCCAGCACAGCCTTGCACATACCCGCCCTGCCCGTGCCCAGCAGTGCCCGCTCACTCACGGTGGTGGCAATCTTTGCCCCCAAAGCCAACAGGACAGAGGCAGGAGTAGGTCCCCCAGCTGACAGAGCAGGTGCCACCGTTCTTGCAGGGGCTGGAGTCACAGAACGTGTGCTTGGCGTGACAGCCTAGAGGTAGCAAAGTCATCTGTATCAGCATTAACCTGCTCACCACCTCCCCCCAGCCCACATGGAAAGGGGGAGAGCCTGCCAGCCTTTTCCCTGGCTGCCAGAGGGGCAAGCCCAGCCACTTAGTCTCTTTATACAGGCCCTGTGTGCTCAGTGATGAGGGTCAAGGCTGTCACTACTCCTTATGCCAGAATAAAGACACTATAGAGCTGGGCTGACTATCTAGCATTTCCCCAGCGGGCCAGCTCTCCAGGCTCTGCACTTGGGATCAGGGGACATTCCCAGAACATTAGAGGAGGTAGGCATTGGCTCATTTAGGGGTATGTGGAAGCCCCGTTCCCCAGGGGGAAGTAGTTCCCTAGGGGGAAGCTGCTCAGCTCCAACTGTGCTGCCATGATGCTGTTACAGCCCAGCAGTGCTGCTGCCTGAGCAATCCTCAGGGCAGGGGCTGGCAGGAGTAGACAGAGGTGCTGGTACCTGCAGTGGTTCCATTGTTGGCAATGTAGGAGGCCAGGTCGATGCGTTTGCTGTCAATGTACAGGTCTCTCATGCATCCCACAAAGTCACGGTGAGTAATGGGAAAGTTTTCTGGAAGGTTGGGGACCCCTCCAAGGAGCAAGGGACCTGTGAGATCCAGGGACCTACAGCAACAGAAGCCCAGAGTGTTAGGAGCTACAGCACCTCAGGCTGGCCAGCCAGCTCCCCAGTGCACAGGGCCGGGAAGCAGACATCCTCGGGAACAGGCACACACTGCCAATTTCCCAGATGTGAAGGGCTGGCTCCTCAGGGGACCTCTCCCCACCACAGCAGTGCCCACCAGTCTCCAAGGAACTCACTTCTTCGAGCTGGTCTGCACACCTTCTGCAGCACAGGAGTAGTTCCCAATCTCGCTGCCGAACTGCAGGGCCACCGAGGCATCACATTCATCTATTGTCAAGATGGCCACCTTGTCCTTGGAGGGGCCCTGCACCACCCCCTGGGTGCTGACCTTGGGCTGAAAGCAAATGCAGGGTGTCAGCAGCACATGTGCCTCAGACCCAAGTACTCAAGGGTTCACACAACAGTGAGGAAAGGCCTGAGCATGACTCAGGCACTGCTGCACTGCTGGAGGTTTGAGCAATGCGGGGGGACATCTCTGGCTGAGCCCAGAAAGCAGCACCAGAGGGGGGCATGGGCAAGGACACTGCACGGAGAGCATTCCTGCAGCCTCCAAGCGCTGTCCTGAGTGCCAACCTCCCCCTGCACCTGGCTGTCTGTTCCACTGCATCCATCCCTAGAGGGCTGAAAACCACCTCTACCTTCTCTCCACAGCCTCCCTCAGAGAGCAGGAGAGCCAGAGCCACTCACTGGTGGTAAGAGAGAGCCACACATACCTTGTTGTAGTAGCGGAGCTGCAGCGTGTGCCACTGCCCGTCACTCACACCCCCCGGCAGGTAGGGGCTCACCACTGTGCTGGACTCTCCTGAGGAGACAGAGATGATGGCAGGCTGAGGGAAGCTGGACAGCCCTTGGATGTGCCTGCCCTTCCTGAGGCACCAAGCCCACCGTGCTGCTCATGGCCTTGTGAAGCTTATGGTGACATAATGGGCCAGAACAGCAGCAGAGGCCCCACAAGGGTTTGTCTTGGTTTGTGCTCACAAAGCACTACTGCACTTGCACTCCTGAGCCCAGGGAGGGTCCTGAGACACACCTGTCCCCTGTGTTATCCACTGATGCTCACCAACACCTCTCACCCCTGCCTCCCTGAGCATGGACTCCATCCAGGGCACCACTCTGCTCTCCCTGCTCTGCACAGGCCTTCTTACAGTTCCATGACACAGATCCCACAAGAGGCAGGGCTGAGCATACCTGTTGAGTATTTCAGCTGGACCTGCCCCTGGATGATCTCCACTGCCAGGAAGTCATGCCTCTCGTTCAGGCGCCCATTGTAGAGCAGGAGGCCACTGGGCTCCACGGTGCTGAACCTGGGGCAAGCGAGGAAGCAGAAAGGCAGAGTGAGTGCAAGGAGCATGTGGAGATCCCTGCTCTCCTGTGGCATGCACCACCATCCCAGCACAGGGACACTGAGACCTGAGCATGGAGGCAGTGAGCTGGCAACACGGAAAGGCTGAGGCACTGAAGGGAGGGATGAGCTGACGCCAGGGCAGATTCAGAGCCCTTTGGTCAAAGGTCCCACAGCAGTCCCATGGGAAAGCAAAGCCAGTAACACACAGGTCTGGAGACCATTGGCCATACTGGCCCAGGGAGCCCCAGATCAGGGCCAGGTGAACCAGGGATGCTGGTGTCCAGTGTAGGAAGGAGAGCACTCACGAGAGGGCAAGGGTGAAGTGGAAGCGCTGTCGCAGGCCCCGGAACATGACGAAGGATCGTGGTGGGAAGGAGCGTGTGGACAGCTCACAGAAGGGCGTCTCAAAGCCGCCCGCTGGGCACTGGCAGCGGAAGCCCCCGTCGGCAGCGTTGGTGCAGGTGCCGCCGTTGCGGCACACGCCGGGCACACACCGCCCTGAGCGGCTGTCCACTTCACAGTTCTCACCTGGGGGAGCAAGGAAAGAGGATTGGGACACAGGCACAGTGCCCACCCATCCTTTCCCTAGGAGTGCAGACCTCAGTTGGGTTTGGGGCAGGGCAGCCAAGGGACAGGATTTTGTGGAGCAGCTGGGGGCCAATGAAGGATACGACAGCCCAAGTGTCACCCAGGTGTTCCCCACAGTAGTAGTTCCCCACAGGTAGCCAGTCAAATGAGGGATACCAAATACTGTTGCACCTTGCTGGCGTTGGTAACAGGGATGCCTCATGCCAGCTCAGCAGTGCAGTGCAGGGGGTCCGGCCAGCCCCTTTTCCCATGCTATCCCCACAGCACACAGGGAACCACTCAGCTGCAGTCCTACGCCCCCGGCACTGCTCCCATTACTTGCTCTGTGGCATGCAAGGAGGATGAGGAGACAGCATGAAGTGACAGGGAAATGAGCTCATTAACCCTTCTGCTAATGGCTGTTCACGCTTCAAATGCTGGGGGTTAATTACCACTGACTCTGCTTATCTCACCAGGAGCCACCAAGAGGAGAGCGGCTCCGAGGCAGCCATCTGCTGCCACGATCCCTCCCGGCAGCAAGGGCAAGGCAGGGGATCCCTCCTCAGTAGCCACAGGCCACCTCCCCTTACCCACAGTTGCCAGATATGGGTCTCCACAGCCTGCTGGTGATTTGTGGTAACAAGACAGTGGCTGGACTAGAAATTTGTCCCCCACAGTTAGGATCAGATCTGCCTGGATTGGATCCTACCTGGTGGGGCATCAAGGCTCAGCCTCCCCTTCTGTTCTGGGTGGGCAGCAGCTTACCCACTGCACATGGGGCCATCTCTGCCAGACCAGCTGAAGCACAGGCAGACACCAGCAGCTCAGATAGTACCAGAGCCTGCTAGCATGGGGGATGGCCAAGAAGCCTCCTGTGCCCCAGCCTAATACAGTCCAGCTTAGTCCTCTTGCTCTGTGAATAAGGCTGGGAGGTGATGGCCAGGCTCCCCAAGAGCCTTTCATGCCACCTCCCAACAAGACAGATTTCTATGGCAACCTCAGCCCTGCACATCCAGCACCATGGAAACATGGAGAGCTGGGCTCTGGCACTTGCTGCCCTCCTGGGAAGAGCACCCCGCCATGGTGACAGCAATGTCAAGGGACCCGCCCACCTGTCCCCACATGGTCCCCAGGCTCAGCACTCACCGCTGAAGTGCTGGCGGCAAACGCAGGTGTATCCCCCCTCCTTGCGGGTGCAGATCCCACCATTCAGGCAGGGGTTGGAGTAGCAGAGGTTGATCTCTGTCTCACAGTAGTCCCCGGTGAAGCCCTGCGGGCAGCGGCACCGCAGGCCAGTGATGGGGTGGATGGGCCTGAAGAGGGTGGAGGGGGAGGCGATGAAGGGGGCTGAGCTGTCGAACTTGAGGACGGAGATGCACTTCATGTAGTTCTGGCAGGGCTCCCGCAGGCAGACGTTGTCATCGAAGGGCAGCACCTCCAGCATGGAGGCGCCCGTCAGCACCATGCGCTTCATGTACAGCTGCTCCTGCAGCTCCTCCGAGCTGAAGTAGCGCCCGCCCCGCGGCGCCAGGGCCGAGAAGCTGACGTTGAGTACCGTGCCGCCCACGTCCGTGTCGTTCTGGATGTTGAAGATGAAGATGTCCTCCTTGGGCGTCGCAAGCACGGTGGCCACCCCTTCCAGGAAGGTGGACAGCAGCGGGGAGAGGAACCGCTCCTGCCACATGTTCTCCAGCCGCACCGTAATGCTGTTGGCCAGCATGTCCTCCGTGATGATGATCACACGCAGGACGCACTGGGCCGTCACGCTGTGGATCCCATCTGTTGGAGGGAACAGGGACACACTGCAGGTTTCTGCTGTTTGGAAGGTTTCTTCCCTCCCAGCCCAGGGCAGAGACCTGCAACCCAGTGTGGCCCCTGAAAGGGCTGAATCCTTGGCTAAGGAAGCCTGGAGCCAGAGACCCAGGTGCCACCTGGGCTGGAGGGGGAGTGGCCAGCGTGGCTGCACCTTCTCCCTCCCATCAGGCTCTCCACTGAGAGAACTCTCAGGTTTTCTCCCTGTCCCGGATCTCGGCAGCAAATTGAGCTCTGAGGAACAAAGGTGCTCAGGAGCAGAAGGAAGTCCCAGCAGGATGTTTGGCAAACACAGAAGCCGATGCCAGGGCCCAGGGTGTTTTGCTTCCCTGCTGTGCCCTGTCTGCCTCCCCCACGCTGCCTTTCCCTGCGCTCTCCTCCTGCCGTTTCCTTCCTCTCTCCTCCAGGCTCTCCCAGGCTTTTGTGCTGGTCTCCCTGCTTCCCCCCTTCCCACCATCTGCTCTGCATCTCTTCCTCCCTCGGTCCATCTCCGGTTTGTTTAATTCCCTTTAATCTCTATTTTCCTTGGAAGCAAACTCCCTCCCTTTGGGACCCCGCAATCTCCCAGGCAGGAGCACAGGAGCATGCAGGCCCACTGGAGCGTGCCCACCTGCTCTCTCCCAGGACCTTG
Organism: Pyrocephalus nanus; assembly: GCA_038380795.1. Lineage (NCBI taxonomy): Eukaryota > Metazoa > Chordata > Aves > Passeriformes > Tyrannidae > Pyrocephalus > Pyrocephalus nanus. The sequence continues at coordinate 9,467,654 of CM076271.1, read as the reverse complement.
GCCAGCAGCAGCAGCTCACCCACCCCACTCACAGGCAGCAGCTCAGGCTGCAGGGGCACAGGCAACTCAGCACAGCCCAAACAGGCAATGGCAGAGCTCCCACCCCAGCACTTCTACGATCAGGGGCCCCTGTTTCACCCCACCTACCCAGCTCCCAGCAATCCAATGGATCCTGCTACTTTGGAGAGTCATATGTCCCCCCACCAGGACAACTCGGACAGCTCTGCTAGAAGCTTTGCCAGACACACAGCAGGGAGAAGCCTGTCTGCTGCCCCCAGGATGCCTCCTTTCTCCTGGTCTGCTCCTTCTGGGCCCTCCAGCCCCAGCACAGGCTCTGGCAGGCAGAGCCAGCCTTCAGCATAGCAGATGCTAAAGCAAGGGCCACACCAACCTCGGTGGCCCCAGAAATGTTTGATAAGGCTCATCAGGAACCTCAGTGCTCCTGAAATGAGGTAATCCATCTTCCAGCCCACTGCCAGCACCCCAAAGCTGGTGGCCCGCAGGCATCAGCAGCACATAGCTGTCACCTGTTGTTCCCATCTCCCGCCCCACATCCACCTGAGAGCCCCAAACCCCCATATTCCCTTGGAAACCTGGCTCTCCATCATCATAGCAAGACAGCACATCTCAATAGTGACTACCAGGACTAATCCTGGATCTCAAGCCTTGCTGCAACATTCCCTGTGTACGTCACCTCCTCCAACCCAGCGCAAGGAGGCACAAAAGGCAGCAGGTTTCCTGGCACCCTGGTCAGCCTCAGTCCCAACAAGGACCAGGGGTCCAAATGCCAGCCACCTGTCCCTCACCCCTGCCCCAGCTCCAAGCCTCATGTGCAAAGGTGCCTTTACTGTTCCCCTCTTCCAATGGCTGCTGTGCTGCAAAGCCTTTTGATTTCCCTCAGCCCTGTTTGAAGCTTGCAGTGCAGGAGGATTTAAAGATTGTAACGTCTCCCTTTCTTCCCGCCTCTCTCTTCTGCTCTTCAGAAGGTGAAAGCTTTCTGGCGACCCTGCAAATTCCTGTGCAAGCACCAGCCTGCACAGCAGGACTGGTGCTCTGGAGATAAGGCTCACTCCAGGCTGGGGGAGCAGCGTGCCAGTACAGTCACCCAGGAGCTAATCTCCTGTAGGAAAGGGGGGTTGCTTTTCTCTGAAATCAAACTGCTCCCATCCCACATGGAAGCAAGGTGAGAAACCATCCCTCTGTGTGACACCCTGCCAGCTCTGACATGGAGGGCAGCATGAGCAGCAGTTACTAAATGGCTCTGTCTGGCACCTGGCTGGACATGCCAGTGGATTTAGACCTGGCTGGGCTCAGGGCAAGGAACTGGCATCATCACCTGCATCCCTGAGGCATCTTCTCTTTGCAAGAGGCTCATGGGGTGCCAAGATCACACAGACCTTGAGGGGCAGAAGTGAGAGGAAAGCCACAAGCCTGACTCAGTTGTATTTGGCATAAGATTCTCCCCAACCCACCATCAGCCTAGCATCCCCCCTTGAGGGGCCACCTGGTGAGGCAGCACCCCGGGATGCCACCACTTTGTCACCAGGTCCCTTCTCAGCACACAGCTGGGTCATGTCCCAGCTCCCCCTCCTCTCTCTTTGTCCCCTCCTCGCGGTTTGCCTCTCTGGCCAAGGCAAGCGTGAGCTCAGCCCAAGCCCAGCTCCCTCCCCCCTCCTCTCTTTGGCTCATAGCTCACCCGGAAGCAGCCATGAGGCCCCAGGGACAGCTCTCGCTCTCCCCAAGGGCTGCTCAGTGCCCAGCAATAGGCAGGCAGACATCTGCCTGATTTATGGCTGTTATTAGGCCTTGGCTGACACGATGCTGAGTCCTGGGGCAGGCCAGGGGCTAGCAATGCCTCCCAGGACCAAGGAGGCTATGCCTGAGGAAGAAGGTGGGCTGGAGGGCGCCTGATGGCTTTGGTATTGCCCAGCCCATAGCAGGAAAGCCAAGCAGCCCCTTCCCATTTTCCCACAGCAATGTGGAGCCAGCTCCAGACCCACAGCCATCCTCAATAAGCTCTCCATAACACACTGTCCCACCTCATCAGCACACCCAGGGCTGCCTCCAACCTCAGCTCCGTGCAAGGAGAAGCAGATGGTTAAGAGAATGACCCGCTGCAAATGGGGAAAGCAAAAAAAAAAAAGGGAACCAGAAGAAAGCCCAAAGCTGGCTGGAGGCACTGACCCCCCATGGGAGGCATTTTAATCACGAATGCTCAGCCTTTCTGATTAAATCCTGTGGCTGGAGAGCTGGTGCCTGGTGAATATTCATGCAGCAGTGAGGAGCCCTAGAAACATGGCTACAGGGAATGGAGCAGGGAAAAGGGACAAGGGGCTCTAACCCCCTTGCTGGGCAGCATCAGGTTTGCACTTCCAAGACTGACAATTACCAGCTTCAAAAGCAGCAAAGCTAAAGAAAGAAGAGCTCTGTCTGGAAAAGAGGATGGACAGCAGACTCCTCCTAGGAAGCTGCACTGTCAGTCTGGGAAATGACATCCAGGCTTGTACTAGAAACCTTTGGCAGGGAGCAGGGCTGCCAAGCACTGCCCAACAGTCTCCTGGGTCTGCCAGAGTAAGAGCCCATCTCTTCTGTTCCTTTGTGCTGCCAGAGGTTCCCTGGGTCCCTGGGCAACATCTCAGCCTGCTGTGTGGCATGAGGCATGGACTCCAGCCAACACTCCCACCCCAAGAGTCACTAGCAGAGTTTCCCCTTCCCCTACACCAAATGGTTTGGCCTTCAACCTCCCAGGGAGCTCCAGGGATTTAGAAGAAGGCAGCTCAGCTCAAACAGCCTTCCTGACCCTGTCCCTCACTTGTGGGGACCAGGAGCTCACAAACAGGCTCCAGTGCATCACTACCTGTCCTCTTCTGAGTGGCAGAGACAGTGTCCAAGAGAGCAAAAGCCACCACTCTGCCTGTAGTGGCCATCCCAGGGACAGCAAGGGCATTCTGGGGACAGACTGCTGAGGAGCAGTAAAGCATGTCCAAAGGGATAAGTCCGGAAAGAAGGAGATGAGAATGGGTATGGTGAACACTCCTCACCACTGATGAAGGGCTTTGGCAGACCTCTCAACATTTTGACGATACTTTACCAGTTAAGAGACCTTGGAAGTAAATCAGGCTCCCATCACCCAGCACAGAGGAAGAATGTCACTGTCTCAGAGCTAAGCCTCCACCCCTGACACCAGGCCCAGAGAAACTAGTCTGAAATGGTTTAAAGTCAACATGATGTCAGTCTCCTACACTGCCCTGATTTCACACAGTAGTGCTGGCCATGGACACAGCCCCTCCACGCTGCTGCCCCTGCAACCTCAAAGGTCAAGAGCAGATTTTAGCAGCCATAGGTGTCCACACACCTGTGAGAAGCTGGGGTCAGTTTTGGGGCTGTCAGTCCCACTGGAAAGGCACTGATCTGTGATGGCCCAAGTCTTCCCTGTCTCCTACAAGGGACTGAGCTAAGGATACATACAGCTTGCACGCAGGCAGGCAGAAGGGCCCCTTGCCCTATGTTTTAGAGGGATCCTGCCTCCCTCAAAGGGGCGATGAAGCTCACAGGCAGGCAGGGAAACCACTCCCTCCTTGGATGCTGACCGTCGGGGTACCCTCCTCGGTGCTACTGCTGCCTTCCAGCAGCAGGAAGGTGCTCTGGCATGGTACTGTGCCGGGGGCAAACAATGCAGCCAGGTCTGAATGTCCTGGCTGCCAGCTCTGTAAACCCACCCTCTCTCTGCACACAGCGACAGCATGGGGCTGACAGAGCTGCCAGCTGGGCGGGGGGGCTTCCAACAACAAAGACGGAGAAACCAAACCAGACTTCCACTTCCACAGCCAATATCAGAGCCAACAAAAGGCCCGTTTTCCAGTGTCTCGCTTCCCTCCCTGAAACGGCTCTTTCCCTTCCATCTTCCCCCCTCCTTCATGAGCACACCTCTCCCATTCTCCCTTCCCACTGGAAGATGACGACATTCTAATTGCAAGGGCCCCCTTGCCGTGAGGCGGCTCGATATAGGACTTCAGGATGTGATTGTCTGCTGCCTTTGTGCAGGGTTAAGTGTGCGAGGAGGCAGGGCTTGCATAAACACACTGGGGCAGAAGCTGGAAAGGTCAAAACCACCCCCCACCTCCAGCATGTGTGCGCCTGCACCTGCTCTCAGCCAGCCCTGCGGCTACAATTAGCCCCAGAGAGCCCCAGCCCACCGCCCGGCTGGCGCTGCCCATGCAGGATTGCCTTGAACAGGTCTCCTCTTAAAGCCCTCGCTCCATCTTTTGAAAAAGATCCTCCTCTTGCTGAATAAGCCGGACAGAGAGAGGTAAAAGGGAGGGCAGCTGGCTGGGGGAGCATCACCATTTAGTGTACGGTTCCCCAGGCACTTTTGGCAATTCGGTACTTGGCCCCTCCAGAGAGGGCTGTTGCCCTCCCTCCCCCAGAGCCACTCCACATTCAGCGATGGACAGATGCCTCCATTACAGATCACACATCCGCCAGCAAAGAAAGGCTGATGGTGAAGGCAAACCTCAGACTCTGGGAGCTCCAGGTCCAAACCCCACTTGCTCACGGGCAAGGCCCTAGGTCCATCTTTGCCCTGTCCTCAGCTGGGCTGGAGGGGACCCCAACACACCGCCAAGCCACCCCGGCAGCTACTACTAGCATCTGCATTTGGATACTCCAGCAACATGCACTATGCACGAGTTCCGAGCACTGCATTCAGGTTTGTCACAGCTGTCCCCAGCAGCACTAAGTTGGCCACAGAAAGGTAGCATCAGGCTTTAGAAGACCCCTCAGAAGTGCAGGTGTTGGCAGGTTCTTGCCAGAACCAAGACTGAACCGTATGCTACCAGCAGATGGGTATTTTTAAGACGGTTCCCTCCACACGGAGTTCAGTCCCTCCCTCCCACACAAAGTCGGAGGAGCGCTCAGTCCCAGCAGGGAGAACCACCCGGGCTTGGGAGCAAAGTGGTGTACCAGCCCCTGGGCCAGCAGCTTGGCCCTCCTGGGAACTGTCTGCTTGCCTAGCCAGCACCCTACAGCACACAACACAGCCTGCCTGGCCACAGCACCTCCAAATGTGCCTCACTCACAGCTAAAAGCAATCCCCACACCTGAGTAATGATGCTTTGTTCTTGCAGACCATCTCCAGCCTCAGCCCCTTTACAGAGCATTCCCCAGCAGCCTGGCTCCCCGCTCCCACCCTTCACACCACTCCAGTAGTATTCCCTGAATAGAAGAGACTCCCAATTCAAATCTTGCTGCCAGTCCCCAACTCGTCCCCAACAAAGAATGGGCTCCCTGAGGGGGACTGCGTGGAGTTCCCCCAAGGTACTGCACTAAAGGTTTAATGATTTTTCACTCCCTACCTGTGACAGTCACCAGCATGGAGGCCACAAGTGGACGGTTGTTGTCCAGCTTACGGCTCAGCCTCAGCTCCCCGCTCGATTGATTTACAATCAACAAGTGCAGTTCATTTCCCCGCTCAAAGGTGTAGAAGAGGCGGTCGGATGCATCTGGGTCATACGCTGGGACCTTCCCTATGATCCCTGAGGGGAAGGTGTTGGACTTATTGGACACGTAGTTATTGAACAGGATTTGGAAGTTCTTGAGAACAGGGCTGTTGTCATTCTGGTCAACGAGTTTGATGTGGACTGTGGCCCTGCTGACCAGAGGGGCAGAGGTGGCCTGCACTACAATCACATACTCGGGTTTTGTCTCATAATCCAAGTCTATCAAGGCTGTGAGCTCCCCAGAAAAGATGTCCATCTGAAATATCTCAGGGATGTTGCCCTCCACAATTTGGTACATGATCTGGGCATTGGGTCCCTCATCTGGGTCGACAGCTGTGATTTGGGCCACCACAGAGCCTACGATGCTGTTTTCCTTTACCAAGACCTCAAACTCTTCAGCGGGAAAGACAGGGGCATTGTCATTCACATCTTGAATGGTGACCTGGATGTGGACAGGAGTTCGCTGAGGAGGGATGCCCCTGTCCACAGCATACGCAGTCAGTTCATAGACGGGAACGTTCTCTCGGTCCAGCCTGCGGACAGTGCGAATGATCCCCGAGGTGGGCTCTATGGTGAAGTCTCCATCCCCGTCCTCCCCGTTCTGGAAGGTGTACTGCACTCGCCCGTTGGTGTGGGCATCCCGGTCCGTGGCAGAGATCTGGAGCACGCTGGTGAAAGGAGGCGCATCCTCAGAGATCATGCCCTGGTAATGAGGGCTGACGAACTGAGGGGCATTGTCATTAACATCATTCACCATGATTTCAACATATGTGGTGTCTGCTTTCTGGGGGATCCCGTTGTCCTTGGCAGTGATAGCCAATGTGTATGTGACCTGGTCTTCATAGTCCAGTTCTGCCTGGAGAGTGATGGCCCCAGAGTCTGGATCAATGCGAAACTGAGGGACGTTGTCTTCCAGATAGTACGTGATGCGGGCATTTTCCCCCACGTCATCATCTGTGGCACTGATCACCACCACGGTGCTGCCCACAGGCCGGTCCTCGTTGATGCTCACAGAGTAGTGGGCACTTTGGAACACAGGCCGGTGAGTGTTGGCATCAGTGATATTGATGTGAACATGGCAGTTGTCACGCAGGGTGCGATCAGAGGCTGTCACGGTGAGCACGTAGCGCCTCTCCTGCTTGTAGTCCAGTGGCAGAGACAAAGTGATCAGTCCCATCCCGCCTTGGGTGCTGATGGAGAAGCGGTTCCTTGTGTTGCCTCCCGTGATCTGGTAGGTGATGGCACTGTTCACATCCCGGTCGATTGCTGTGACGCTGAGGACACTGGTCCCCACAGCTGCATCCTCGTTCAGGCGGATGAAGTACTCCTTCTGGGTGAACTCGGGGCGGTTGTCGTTGACATCCATGACAGTGATGGTGACGCTGGCCGAGGCGGATAAAGACGGAGAGCCATGGTCACGAGCCTCTACTCCAAAAAAATAGTGCTCAACTGACTCCCGGTCCAAGGGCCCACTAACTGTGATCCACCCTGTGGCACTGTTCACCACAAAGGGTGTGTCAGCAGAGACCCCTGTCAGTTTGTACTCCAGGCGCGAGTTCTCCCCGTAGTCCGCATCCACAGCCTGGATGTGCATGACAGAGTGGCCAAGGGGAGCATTCTCCAGGACAGAGATTTGAAAAGGGGTGCTGACAAAAATGGGGGCATGGTCATTGATGTCCACCACCTGGATGCTGGCCATGCCAGTGTTGTTAGAAAGGGGAGGACGCCCTGCGTCCTGTGCCCGGATCCTCAGGGCGTACTCCCGCTCCACCTCAAAATCCAGTGGGGCCACCACCTGTATCTCCCCAGTGACACTGTCGATGGAGAACTGGCCCCGGCTATTCCCGCTGATGATGTTGTAGTGGACCAGCGCGTTGTTGTCCTTGTCCAGGTCTGTGGCAGTGACGCGCAGGATCTCTGTGTGGGGCCGTATATCCTCCCTCACTTGGACGATGTAGCGTTTCTCGCTGAACTGAGGGATGTTGTCATTCTCATCGAGGACCGTGATGTAGACCTTGACCGTGGCAGAGCGGGGCCCTGGTTCCCTTCCCTGGTCGTTGGCTTCCACCACGAGGGAGTACCTCTCCATCTTCTCCCTGTCCACTGGCCCACTGGTGGTGATGAGGCCGGAGCGGGGGTCAATCTCGAAGACGTCGTGGGCAGCCCGTTCATTGACAAAGCGGTAGCGGATGTTGGCGTTGGGTGGGGAGTCGACATCCGTGGCCCGCAGCTGCAGGATGGGGTATCCCTCCTCCACGTTCTCCCGGATGGTCTCCCGATACTCGCCCTGCTCAAAGACGGGGTCGTGGTCGTTGCGGTCGGCCACGGCAATGGCCACCATGGTGGTGGCGGAGAGCCGGGGCGTCCCGTGGTCGGTGGCCGTCACTCGGAAGTAGTGCAGGTCCATGCTCTCGCGGTCCAGGGCCTGGGTGGTGGAGATGAGCCCGGCCCGCGGGTCGATGCTGAAGAGCTCCCGCGAGCGGCTGTTCATCAGCGCGTCCATGGAGTACACCAGCCGCCCCGCCTCGCCCCCGTCGGGGTCCTGGGCCGCCACCGCCACCACCGCCGTCCCCGCCGGCTGGTTCTCCGCCACCTCCGCCTGGTAGTTGTACTGGGGGAACAGCGGGTGGCGGTTCGGGGCTGCGCGCCGGCCCCGCCGCCCCGAGCCCGGCGCCGGGGACAAGGGCAGCGGGCGCGGCGGGGCGGTGCGGGGCGGGCAGCGCGGCGGGGACCGGCGGCGGGGCAGCCCCGGGGGCGCGGCCGCCGCCCGGCACGGCACGCCGGTGGGGCAGCCCCCGCGGGCCGGCGACCCCCAGCCCGGCGGCGCGGCGGCCCCCAGCCCGGGGGGGAACAAAGGGAGCAGCAGCAGCGGCAGCAGCACCGGCAGCAGGCCCCGGTGGTGGTGGTGGCGGCGGCAGCAGCGGCGGCTCGGGGCGGCCACCCGCTCCTCCGCCGCCGCCATGGTGCCTCGGCGGCCGCCGCCCGGCCCGGGCGCACGGCGGTGGGCTCGGCGCCGCCCCCGCTCAGCGCCGGCCGCCCCCCGCCCCGCCGGTGCTGCCGGGGGAGGCGGCGGCTCCTCCCGCAGCCCCAACATGGCTCCCGCCGCCCCGCCCCGCCGCGCCCCCGCCCGCCCCCGCCCGCCCCGCGCCGCCATCTTGGGCAAGCGGCAACGGGCGGCCGTGGCATCGGGTGTGTGGTGTGTGCTTGGTGGCGGTGCCCGCGCCCCGGGGACACCCGAGCACCGTGTGGGGACACCCGCCCGCCGGTGCCAGCCCTGCTCCTGCCCGAGGGGCGAGCTGTGGCGGGCGGCTGACAGCGGCCAGCCCCGGGCGAGGCGCTCCCAGAGCCTCCCTGGCGAAAGCGCAGGACACCGTGGACACCGACACCGTGACACAGCACCCACCTGCTGACCCTCCGACCCGCTGCTGCGGCGCTGCCCCTGCACCAGCGCGGTCCTTGTGCCACCGCCAGCGTCCCCAGGGCCAGGCGGCTCCCCCAGGGTGGCGCAGATTTAGCTGTCCCACTCGTGTTCCCAGCGCGGACCTCAGCTGCCATCACCCACCAGGTGAAGCATCAGCACCAGGGAGAGAGTCTCACGTTTTTCTTCCTGCATCCATGATAAAAGAAAAAAAAAAAAAAAAAAGAAAGCCAAACACAACATTTTTTCTAGGAGGATTCAGTTTGGGGCCCTTTGCACCAGGGTGGGTCATTGGCTCATCAGCCTCATAACTTAGCTGTTGGTTTGATCTCAATCAACTAATATCGCAGCCTAATCCACTGGAGCTTGTAATAGGCTTAAGAATACCAGGGATTTAGGTCCTCATTAGCGTTCCATGCCACAGTGGGAGGACATCCTTGTCCTCGTCCTGTTGAAGGAGAGGGCACACTGGGGTGAACACAAGGGAACAAAGAGCTATGACAGGGAAGAAAATAGGGCAAATCTGGGAGATGGGGCAAATTCAGAATGGGGTAGGGAAGGGAGTACATGGGACACAGTGCCTCCAGGCACATCCCGGCTCCAAGGGGGCTGCAAGACCCCCCTGTGCCACTGTGCTGGATGGGCTATGATTTCAGGTGGGTAGGCTGTGGAGCAGCCCTTGTGCAGCCCCTGCATAGCTCCCCAAAAACCTCACAAACTAACAGCAAGATGGATTCAGACTGGGGAGACGGGACTTCACTGCTCAGCTATCACTCCCAGCACAGCAGGAGCCACATTCACTCTCCAACACACTCCTACCCTGCAAGAAACAACACAAAGCTGTGCAAGGTCCCACAGTCCCTTGGCAGAAATCCAAGTGGTGGCTTGGGAGCCACACACTGCTTTGGACAGCACAGGCCATCTGCACAGTGAGGAGGGGGTCAGAGGGGACGTGTTGGCCCCAGGACACAGGTCTGGGCACCTCCAGGGTGTCCAGCTGCCTCTGCCATGGTGGTTCCCTCTGCTCCAGCTGCGGATGAGGCCATGGCATCCCACTTGCTGCAGCTGCAGTGCTGATTCCTGATGTCACCACTGCCTTGCCTCTGCTGATGCCCCATGTTCCTGTGCTCCCCCACCAACCATGACCATCACCAGCTCTCACCCAGCTTCAGTTCAACTGACAGTGACAGATGGTCCCCTAGAAATTATTGTTAATGTAGATGAGGGGGTGGGATGAGCACATGCTGCCCACTGATCGGGGGTTTGACAGCAAGCAGGCTCCCACTCCCAGAGTGGAAACTGAGTGAACACAACGTGGGGTCTTCAGCACACCCAACGTGTCCCCAAATCACCCTGCTCTATCCTCATGGCTGGTGGCTCTCCATGCAGGTCTGATGTCTCCCAACAATATCAGCCATGAAGAAGCTGAGTCCTGGCCACCACTTGGGCAGCCACGGGGTGGGCAGGGCAGGCAGGGCTCTTCCTTGCCCTAGTGCTTGTGGTGAGTATGGGTTTTAGGACCACCACGGGAAACACCAAGCAGGCCCTAAAGTGGTGGCCAGTGCAGCTGAGAAGAAGCTCCCCTGATGCTTACACAATGCTCAGGGCTGATACTCCCTTGGTGTAGATTTCTGAGCCTCCAGAGGCATGGGCATGCTAATTTATAAACTCCTAGGATTGGCCATCTGCTATGATTAACTCCTCAGCCACCACAAAACACCTCTGGCTTGGCTGGTCCAGCACCAGCACTGATGCAGCTGAGGTCATGCTAGCCGTGTGTGCGTGGTGCACCAGATTTACATTCTCTTTTCCAAACCCCCGAGTGCCCACCTGAGCCCTCCTGGTGCCATTAGGCTGATGCCAGAGCAGCCCCGGCCCCCCACACAGCTCACCTGAGAAACCTCACCTGACAGAGGGCAGCACATCACCCACGTGCAACAGGAACACACTGGCTGGATCATCCATCACACCCCCTCAACTGGGGATGTGCCATCAAGAAACTGAATCAGGAGAGAGGCAATACTTTTAAAAGTAATGAAGGCTTTCAAGTTTATTTGTTCTAATTGCCCAGCTGACAGCTCAGGGGAGGAAGAGAAAATTACCAGGGTATTACTGCCACAAAATAGTTGTAATTGAATCATTCCAGACAATAAAGCACAAGCGCAAGTCACAGGCAACGCATCGCTCCCCCCACAACAGTCCCCCAACTCCCTTGACTGTTGCACCACCATAAAAACACACCAATACAGGGAGACAGTACTCTAATAGCACCCTATTACAGCTAACAATCTCAAGTGTGTCGCCTACATGGAGAGCAGGAACTGCTGAGCAGGCTGAGTTTACACACTGCAGTTCAATTCCCTGCAATGTGCAAAGGCCTTTCCTGGGCAGTGGGTACAGCTTTCCCCTGGGATCCTCAGAGCCAGCTTCTTTCCCCCCAGCTCTTTCAGCCCTGGCTGTGGTGGCAGCAGGGTGGTGGTGCAGATGTCATGCAGCTGTGCAGCTGGGACACAGGGTGAGTGACCCAAGGGACAGCAATGGCTCAGGGATACCGACAGGAGCCACCAGCTCTGCTAGTCCAAGCTCCTGGCAAGCACAGCCTTGGGTTCTGCCCTGCTGCTGCTGGGTTTGCCTGGCACAGCAAAGCCTGGGCTGCATCACTGAGGGCAAGTGCCAGAGGAACATCCCACCACGGCAGCAGAGCACAGGCCAACAAGCCCCAGCAGCACTCAGAAACAAGCCAAGGTTGGCTCAGGGGGATGTGCAACCCTGCGCTGCACAGAGCAATGGGGCACAGGAGAGCCACTGTGGGGGAGGCACCACACAGTGCTGGCAGCCCTTGTGTTGTGATTCTCCCCAGGTGTGCATCTTAATATACTTCAAGGCTGCACACCTGGGCACTTAGGAAACACGAGTCAAAGAGTCAGGAGCTGGGACACAGCCCTGGCTCCATTTCTGCAGGCAGCTGTGCTCAATGCCATCCTCATGTTTGGAGTGGCACAGCTTGCACCTGGCACTGACACCCCTACCCTTGGCCAGGGCTGAGCCCACTGCCTGGCTGGCTGGCTCGCTCAGCACACAGCCAGGAGCACAGACCACCTTCCCTGCTGCCAAGGCACTGCTTTACCCAGCACCCACTGCCCTCCCACCACACACCCCCAGCCATCCCAGGCACCTCCAAAGCTGCACACACAGGGCTGAGTTTTGGGAGCAGACATCCACAGCCAAAGCGATTCATTAGCACTCGATACAGACCATTAAACTCTTCCTGCCCGGGCTTGCTGCCTCGGCAGCTCCACTGGGAGCCAGCTGAGGCTGCGCGTGCCTTGCAGGGACCGAACTGCTGAGTCCAGCTCTGCCAAACCCTTAATCTGGAGCAGCAATGCTGGGCAGGCCCCCAGCAATGATTGCTGTGCCCCTACCAAGGGCTGCTGCTGCCCTTCACCACTCCTTGTTGGCCAGCAACATGGCAGAAAAATACCAGGCAAGAAGCTGAGTGTGGGAGAAGTATTGGATTACCCCCATTTGGATGTCAGCACCCACTGCTTTGCCTCAGTGGGCAGCAAGCACCCCAAGTCCCCCCACTACTTCAGTTCCCCCATGACAGGGTGGGGCAGGCAGGGCTACGCTCACAGAAGTCCAGTTTAAGACATTTTTATTCCTCTGCAGGTTACACTTAGTGTTTAAGAAAATACAGGATCCCTTTTGACATTCATACATTTTTACAGGGAAAAAATAGGTTTCTCTACTAGGGTGGTTATTAAGCTTGGGCATTCCCAGGCTGACTTCAGGAGTTCCTTGCCTCCCTTGGCTGCCAGGCCAACCCGCTCTGTTCCCAAGCATCACTGCCCCAGTGGCCAGTCCAGGCCTGCAGAGCAGAGCTCGTGTCATCACCTCAAGCTAACAAAAAAAAAAAACGTAAATACAGTCCCCAGTATTTTCAGTTCCACTTTCCAACAGCTCCTACACTGGGTACTGCTAAGGAAGACCTGGGGACAGAGAGTGACCAGACTGCGCACACAAATATCTAAGAGACCCACATTAGTGTGTGTGACTATCTGTAACAGGGAAATAGGTTAATCTCATTTACTAGAAACCTAAAGGAAATATAAATAAGGGTTCCCCACACTTAGCGTAGTCACAAACAGCTACTGGACACCAGGCTCACGCTGCCTCCGAGCGCTGCCACGGGGAGAGGGAGGGCAGCGAGGCAGAGCTACTATGAAGCTCAAGGCAAGAAATCCACACGCTTCATGAACAGAGCACACCTGCCCGTGGGCAGCCCCTCTGCTCGCGGGCAACGCTGCGATAGGGCTGGCAAGCGGCAGCTTGCACTTGGCAGGACACGTCTTTGTGCTGTGTCCGGGCCAAGGGCTTCCTAAAGGCAGCGTCACCCACGTGGCTGTTACTTCTAGGCTGCCACAGTGTGCAAGAAATTCAAATTTAAACATCACTATAGAAAGCAGATTGAAAAAAGCAGCTGCTGGGGTAAGACCTCCGTGACCCAAGGTGGGCTGCTGCCTAGAGGCAAAGCTGAGGGCCAGGAGGCAGTGAAAGGCTCACTAGACGAGGCGTTAGACAGCGAGCAGCTACCTTCCCTTGGCAGGGCTGCAGCACATTGGCACTAGCAGCAGAAAACAAAACAGATGTTACGAAAGCTTCTTCCAAGCACCAGCAGACTCCACTTGGTCACTGCAGGGAGAGAGACGCACATGGAAAAGAAGTGATACTCTAAGGCAAAGGCCTTTCTCTTCAGGAGACCTTGGGACACCAGTGCAGCTAAACACCTTCCCCCCCAACCAGGCTGCTAAGCCCCCCACAAGCTCTCTGCCCTTCCCACTAACACCAGCTGCCCAAATAGCTCCTGCCTGAGTCTTGCAGGAAAACCACGCGCCAGCGCCCACCCACTCCAACTGCCCCGGGCACCAGGCCCCGGGGGCACCCCACGCCCTTTCTGCCACTGGCGTTTCTAAAGGGCCGGTGAACGCTGTCCCAACCTTAGGCCTCGCACAGAGGGATATAAGGTATGAGCTGTACTGGGAGGGAACGGGGAGAAAGTGTCAACAAGAGACGTCATCGATCCAAGTGGTTCAGACTCCAGTCCAAGCTGAGGAGCATTAGCTGGTACCAGGAGAGATCTCTGGGAACTCCTTGTAAATCTCCAGGATGATCAGTTTGTCCATCTGGCACTGCTGGTCCTCCTCCTCCTCGCCCAGGATGCGCTGCAAGATGCCCTGCAGGTCAGCGAGGCGGTGCTGGTGCTGCAGATAGGGTGTGGAGCGGATGATGGCGTGCATCAGGGACAGATACTCCATCCTCAGCTGCCAAGTGGGAGGGAAGACAAACCACAGAGCACAGTGAAAGATTTAAAGTGAGATAAACAAGCAGGCCAGCCTCCAGTGCACTATGAGCACAGGAACAGCTGCTGCTGCTCCACCAGTCAGAGCACGACTCCAGAGGCACCTGCTTTTCCTTAAGGCTTATTAGTAACTATGGAAAACTCTCCTTTTCCCACAGTAACCCAGTGCTGCTCCTCACCCACCCTCACATCCCCTGCTTCTTGCGATACCAAACCAGAGAGGTTCCTCCTACTTCTACTACTCACAGAGGGTCCCCCTTCCCAAAAGTCCCTGGTCAGAAGGCTGCAGACCACCAGAAGCCTGGTAGATCCTTCTTCAAATATGCCTATGGGCCAGGCAGGATAAATCCCCCCTTTTTCCTCAGCTCCCAAGGTTGATTTGAGCACCCAGAAATGCTGTGCTCATCCTTGCCTGCAGCAGGAAGCCCCACAGGGGGCCAGGAGAAACACTACTGCTTTGGGACTGTGCTTCCTTCCCCAATGCCCATGGGTTGGTGTGAGCACCTTGTCTCCTGGGGAGAGATCAGCAATCTGCCGCACCAGAATGTCTATCAGGACCATCATGTCTGTGTGATAGAAGATGCTGGCCGTGTCCTTGCTGGCAAAGATGTCCTGCAGAAACTTCAGCACAGAGTGTGGTGGCTGAGGCTGATGTTTGAAGATACAAACTGGATCATCTGAGGGAGGCAGAGAGACTGTGCTAAGCCACACGCTCCCTGTTGCCCCCCTCCTCCATCTTCAGAGCACATCCCTTCATTAGACCCTTTGGCTCTGGGAGAAGAGGCTGCCCTGCCCTTGTCCAGGCCCTCCCTGCTCGTGGAAAGATTCGTGACCACAGACCTCAGTGTAATCAGGATGGCAGCTCTGCAGGGTACCAAGATGAGACCAAACTCATTATGATTAGCATTAATCACTGTTTATGTCTCACCTACCATGCCAGGTGAGAGCTCATTAGCACATCGCCTCTCAGTGCCTCCCCTCTTGGCTCAACAGCCACCACTCGTTTTCTCCCTGGTTTATTAAGTCTGGTCCAATGACCCTTCTGAAAAGCGCATCAGAGCCTGTACCAAAATTAAGCTTTCACCAGAGACCAGGCTAGTACTGTCCCAGAAGCAAGAAAAGAAACACTTCCAAGTTTAAATGAGTCACCACATCTTGTTCTCTTCCAAAACACATCCCTGCAGACCCCAAGAGGGCTCTGGGCCACTGTAGCCCTGCCAGCAGTTGTCAGGAATGCGGGCAAAAGAGAAGCATCTTCATTAGGTTGTGGTCTCCCCCTCTTTCTTCACCCAGCTCCTCATTGTAAGGTGATCCCTGCAGGGATTCTGGCAGGAAAAGGGCTAAACAAAGGCTTTGGGAGGGGGCCAGACAGAAGAGCACTGAGGTGCCGGCTGCCCTCAAGCTGATATAGTGTGGAGACAGTGATTTGTTACCCCAAAGAGAACTAAAGCCAGAGTAAGACAAGCTGCAAGCGTCCCAGGATGAGTTATTTCCAGCAAATCAACAAAATGAATCTCGGGCAGCAAAGCCCCTGTGCTCCAGAAGGTATTAAAAAGCACAATAGCGTCGTGCAGCACAGGCTGAAAGACCTGGCACTGCTCTTCCCACGGAGATCTCCAGCTTTCCAGCAATCTGGGCTGCAACAGCTCTAAGGTGCAGTGGATTTCACTCCATGCCTGGAGCTGACACAATGCTAACCCTCTGCCAGTGACTCCGAAATGGGAAGTTGCACTCTAGGCAGCATTTCGGGAAGGGAACAGCTCCCTCTGGATCTCTCCCCCAGGGCAGATGATTGTCAGCACCGGCTGAGGTTTGTGTGCCAGCACTCACTGAGTCCTGCCTGTCCAAGGACAGAAGTGGCCCAGGACCAGCTTTCCTCCCAGATAGGTGGCAGCTGGCCATGCTGTGAGGTGGGGCTGATCTGACCCAGGAGTACATGGAAACCACGGCCCAGAGGCCACTCCCCTCTTCCTACATGCCATCACCTTATTCCTTGTGCAGCTCCATCCTCAGCAATGCAGACTGTCACCCTCACAAACTCACCAGGAAGCAGCACATCCATCCTGCCTGAGCTGACAGGTCCTCAGCTACTGCATCCCTGACATCCCACCCCATAATGAGCACCAGCCTTGTCTCCCCGAGCCAACATGAGCTGCATCCCCTGCCAGGCTCACACAGGAGTGCCACACACACTCACCTCCTCTGTTCAGCAGCAGCAGCAGTTTCTCTGTGAAAGTCTTGACATTCGAGTGCTTGCTTATTGTAGTCATGATCACACTGTGTTCTGGAACTGAGGAAGAAACCTGTTCAGCACATTCCTTTGTTTCTTCAAGACCATGGTAATAAAAACACATAATGGGGGGCTCCTATTTTGCATCAGTGCTCTGGGGAACCATAATCTACCAGAGCTATGAAAAGTTTCAGCCTCACAGAGTGGACGGGCAGGGAGAGGGAAGGTGAAATAAATCTGGAAACAGCACATGAAACACTTGGGCCTTGGTGCTTTCTCTGTACATCTGATTCACATGTGAGCTCCCTAACCCTAACCCTGCTGGAACTTACAGTCTTGAAAGTTCTCTTAGGAAGGGTCCCAAGAGCATCCCAGAAGGGAAAAGTCCTTCCCAGCACTCAGCTGTGCAAGGGCATGGGCTGAAGACTTCTCAGAACTGTCCCCTAGCCTGCTTTGAGGGTGATTTGCTGTAACTGAAATACATTTACCCCAGCAGGCCTTCACACATGTGTGTATGTGTACACTCAGAATCACACACACAGCACAGCGGTGACTATTTCTGTGGCCTGTAATATTTCACAGGCTGCAAAGTGCCTCAGGGTCCTTTATATTGAAGGGCATCAATATAATATGGTTTTAGAAGAGTTTTTGAACTAATGCTGCACCACTCAACTGCACGATAGATGAATCTTGCAGACAGAGGAATAAAAAATTCAATCCACTAATAAGCAACCAGAACATCATTTAACACGTTCTTAGCAACAGAGAACAAGTCACTGCTCTCAGCTATGCCCCAGGTGGGCAATAATCCCCAGAAACACACTGCCTGTCATGCATTACTGCCTAATTACTGCAGCCAGCAAGAATATGGGTAAGTGTGGGAAGGGGTAATGAATGAAAGCAGCAGAGATATACTTAATCAGTCTCTGTGCAATCAACTTTCACATGAAATTAGAAACTTTCACATAAATTTTAATGAAGCGCAATTCAAAATAACAGGTAAATTACTGGACACGTCATCGCTGCTTTATCCTCCCCTGTCTCCACAAAGTCATGAAGGATAAAGCCATGAAGCAGAACAAGAGAAACAGAACAGTTGGAGCAACAGGAGACTCTTGGTTTAGGAGTGGCCTTTTTTTAACAGGACCTGGAACTACGCTTGGATCTTCCAACAGGCTTCAAAACACACAGGCAGACTGAGGGCAAGTGCCCTTCTTTAGGGACCTGATGCACTGTCTGTCCTCATGACCATATTTTCCTCTAGGGTTTTGCACCACATTTAAATATAGTGTAGTGCCCAAGACTAGGGGAACTGGAGGGGTGGTTTTAGCACCATCAAGACCCAGTGAGATTCTCCCTCCCCATTCTTCACACCCTCACTCCAGACCACTGAAATTCTGCCAAGGCAGAGCAGCACCAATTCAACCTGGAATGTGGAGATTGAAGGCCAGAAGGACGTTGACAAATAAGTCAGGCAGCTGGTCAGTGGTGTCCGAGGGCAGCCCATCCTCAATCACATCCAGCAGGAACTGCACAAACTGAGAGTTGAGATGTTCTGCACAAGGAGAAAGGGGCATTTACAGCACAGTGAAAATAAACCAAGCAACAAGGGACCATACACAGACCCCTCCTCTGTGCTTTTATGCTTAAAATCCATTACTGGAGTGTTAATGTCAGTCTCCAGGGAATGAAAAGCCCTGCAAGTGGACTAGACAGACCACTGAAGTGTCTTTGTGTACGAGACAAGTGGCTCAGAGAACTATCCATAGTGCAATGGAATACAGAAATTTGGTCCTCCATTGGCATTTTTTTTTGAGTAAATAAAACACTAAATCCCGCTCTGTTTCAGCACCACTGCTGCCAGTGAAGACTTCAAGGTAGGAAGAGATTTGTATTCTTGACCACTGGCTTAATTAATCTATTTTTAAAAAAACCCTAATAATCTAGATCATTAGTAATAACCCATTTTTCAATTTAGTTATTAGGAAAGCTCAGGAGCTCATGCAAATAAGTCCACCTGCAGGAAATAATTGCCAGGGTTACATGAGGAAAGAAAAGCAGGAGGTGTGGAGGCTCACTCTAGTCTCTACTGCATCAGTTTAAATCTTTTATGTGTTTACTGGGTGTTAAAGTAAAGCTGCTGAGGAGATACTAATAAAAAATCTCTATTGCATTTCTAGGAAAACTAAGCCCAGAGTTTCCCAAATACAGGGAACACAACATAGCCTAGGCTAGAAGCAGGCAGGGTTTTCTGGCTGAAGGCTGAAAAGACAGAGGAGAAAACAGGCAGAACCTTTGCACTTCATTAATGACTTCAAAACCCTTAATCACCTCCACTTTCTCTAAGAGCTTAAACTACACAGGACTGCACTATCCTGTTAGAAGAGATACCAGAAAGAGGCCACATTATGCAGCTGACAGCCTTAGTGGGCGTTCATGGAGGGATCTGGGATCTCAGCCTCATCAGCAGACAGTCTCTAAAGCAAGTAAGAGGTGTGTGCTTTCACAGAGGCCAGGGGTAAACCAAAATGCCACCTAGTTACAGTGATGGGCAAATCCACCTCTTCTACAGTGTGGCATTCAGTCCTCCACTGCTCTAACCCAGATTTGTGCTGCTCCCTGGAAATCTCAGCCCAGCGCTTCAGCTGCCAGGCTCTACTGATAAAGGACAGACCCTACTCTCGCTGGGCCTTCCACTGAGCTGTCACCACCTTGGCCAAAGGGCCCTTCCCTGTGCGTGCCAGCACGCCCCAGATGTCCCACCATCAGCTCTGCTGTCCTGCCAAGCCGTGAGCACAGCCCACTCTTACCATAGTGGTGATATGGCAGGGGCTCCCCCATGGAGAACATCATGGCCAGCACCAGCGCAGAGTAGCACATCTTCTGATGATCTGCAGAGCAAAGGTCCTGCCATTAGTTCTTCTGAGGGAGTGAAGCTGCTCCCCAGCTGCAGTGGGAAGCCACACATTTAGTACAGGCATTTAACACTGATTAGCCTGCTCCTCAGTCCTGTGTTGACTGAGCTGTAAGGGTGTTTTTCCCCGTTTTAGCACACCACACGCCTTCTGTGCCATGTGTTTCCAAAGCAATTTAAAAATAATCACAACAAGAATCCTCGATTTTTTTTTTTTCCCTCTCCACTTCAGAGGATCTGGGCAAACTTGATCTGAATAATTAAAAACCTCCCCTGCACAGTCCCAGGACACATCCCATAGTTATGTAATTACTGAACCCAGAAAAAGCATCCATCTGGCCACCTCAAAATACTGCCTGTTCCAACCAACACCACCCCCGGACAGCCATGCTGCTTGTTACCATCTCTACACTGCTCTA
Organism: Pyrocephalus nanus; assembly: GCA_038380795.1. Classification (NCBI taxonomy): domain Eukaryota; kingdom Metazoa; phylum Chordata; class Aves; order Passeriformes; family Tyrannidae; genus Pyrocephalus; species Pyrocephalus nanus. Next base: position 9,447,816 of record CM076271.1, on the reverse strand, counting down.
CTTTCACTACCTCAGCTCTGCCTGGAGGTATAAAAGGTCCCTGGGGAGACCAGATCACTGCTCAGGACTCGGGCTGTGCATCTGCCCACCTCCCAGGCCACACGTCTCTCCAGCAATGATACATCCCACAGCCTGCTAATCCAACACAATTTCCATTGGCAGCAGCTATTTGTGAATGCTCCCCAGAACCCCTGCCAGTGCCTTTCCTGAATTTTAATTAATGGACACGTCTCAATAGATATTTGCAGAAGGAAAAAAAAGGCATGGAATAGGATCTGTGTCACCATCAAATGTAGCCTCCATCCAGTTCAGCAAGTCTGAAGACAATAGGAAAATGAGTATTAAACTATGTATAGGTCACCACACATACTGCCTAAATACAGTTCAGCTGAATCTGCCAGAAAGAGCCCAGGGGCATTTGTTACAAGGAAACTTAGGGTTTATTTATAAAAATCTGACCAAAACTACTTTTCATAAGAGGACAAAAAGTTCCCTCAGTGTATGATGGTTCTCTCAGCAGTACTGCTGCCCTGCATGACACATGTTGGTTCCAGTACCCTCTCCAAATGCTTTAAGGTATTTCACTTCTTCATGCACAAATCGACCCACTTCTAAGCACCTGCACTCTGCAGTTTGGCTTTGGCTGCACAACCAGATGCCTTCACTGTCACCACAGACTCCTGGACTTGGCCAAAGGACTTGCAGCACTTGGCAGCTCTCAGATTCATTGTTAGCATGGGGGACAAAATTCTACTGAGTCATTCCAGCCCTGTGCCCCTGGAAAGTCAACTCTGTGAGCAAAGCCCCTACAAACAGAGCACACACAGACTTTATCAGAGCTCTACCAGATGCCTGAGTTTTCAAATAGCAAGCAGTTTGAGTAAAAATAGATCACTGGGGGCTTAACCAGAGATACTACAGCATTAACAAGATTAAGACTTTGTAGGAGAGCACTCTAGACCATGAGGCAGCAAAGGAAAGCTGGAAATGGTTGTTTACTCTTGGTAAACAGAGAGGGAGGATATTTAATGACTTAATTATAATTCACACTTATGTAAGAAGCTCTCAGCTATAAGGTGACAGTGATGCCAAAGCTCTCTGTAGCAAAAAGGGATTTGACAAACTGTTCACAATTTCTTCATTCTTTCCTCCATGGCTTCACGAGTTGGGTGTTGGAGGCAGGATAATGCAGATACACAAGAACCTGCTGTTCCCACATTCCTAGAAAGGCTTTCATCAACGAAACATTTTCTCTTATCACATCAGGAGCAATGAAATAATGAACAGAGAACCAGAAGCCAGTGATAAATATGGTTGTAGCAAATATAGAGGAAAAGACTAATTAGAGATGGGAGGGAGGAGGGCAGTTTTACATGTCCTTGGCCCATCTGCCATTAACTGATGTCCATTCATCTTGGCTGACAGCAGACTCCATGACTAGGAGGCAAATCTTGTTCTATTTCCCTAAGGACACAAAAAAATAAAATCAAAATATTCTGAAATCACTCAGAAAGCTGAACCCGGGGCAAATCCAGATTAACCTGGCACACTCACCCTCTACAAGTTTTTGGGGTGTCCCAGCTGCAGAAGGACTCATCCAACACTCACAGTACCAAAGAACAGAGTAACTGTCAGTCAAAACACAGCTTTTTTTTTTTTTTTCACCTTCCAGAGCAGCCCCAGTGGCTGCAAGAAAGTAAATAGCATTAATGCAGCTCTCTTGAAGCAGAGGGACTGCTGATGACAGACTGATAAGCATCACTGAAGAAGTCATGAAGGCCAGGGGAGATGCAACTGTTTTCATTTCCAAAGCCTGCTGAGATACTGGTAGGAAACTATTGTGTATGAAAGTTATTTCTCAAAGGCCTTCAAAGACCTTGCTTCCACCCTCTAAACACAGCAGTGCAAAATTCAGGCCCTGGGAGCAGACACAATTGTCTACAACTGAAGGGAGAGGAGTCCAACAGCTGACTTGTGTGTACTGAGCTGCAACAAGGGAGAAAGTCATGATTACAGACTGGATTATCCCTGTCTGTATTCTTCAGGATTGTTCTGGCTAATTCTGACTCGCTGTGGCTTATTATAAGGTCTTCTAACACTGATAGATGTGCAGGCCAGCTGCAGCAGAGGGAAGGGGCTGTCCAGAAGCAATAAGACCCAAGCATCTGGCAGAAGAACTGGCCAGCAGCCAACATGCCTGCATTAGTCCCAGGGAAAAGTCCTTCTCATCAAAGGCACCCAGCATCCACGCACAGAGCTTCTGCCTCGGCTGCTCTTCAGTAATAAGGCAGGAGGGATCCCACAGAGCTGCTGCAGCCAGTTCCACACTCCCCAGTTGCACAGTGCTGGCACTGATTGCTCTGGCTCCAGCCACCACAGAAGGGATTAGCTATTCTGCAGCATGTCACGGATCAGCTGCTATTCCCCAGTTTTTAGTACCAAAATAAGCTCAAGGATTCAAGGTCATGTTTTCACTGAAGGTACTGCTTGCCATTTGCTGGCAGGACATGGAGCCATAACCATCAGAATGGCAGGAGGGACCTACTAAAGCCCTAAAACACCTCTGAAGGACAGACCTGTTTGGGTCAAGGATGGTTACTTCTCTGCAGCCCTGCTGTGAAGGCCAAGAGGACTGGATGCTGCACAGATGACACTGCACAAGTGCCTGCCATAAGCTCAGCACAGGGAAGGTGGCACAGGATCAGGACACCGATTTGTGAGGCTCCTGGATCCACACAGTGGTCTGTCAGCAAAGGAAGAGCAGCTTTTCACCCTTCAACTGTACTGGGAAAAAAACCTCACCTTGAGATGAAGTTAGGGAAGGAGGAGATGCTGCAGAGCTGCAGGTTGGCAATGTGGAGGACACAGCAGAGCCACTTCTCACTGCAATGCTTTTCTGGTCCCCAAAGCAGAGATAACACATGCTGTGAGACAGGCCTGCTCCAGCCCTAAGTGCTACCTGGAGATCAGCAGAGGTGTGCAGAATTCCCCTAAGTCAGAGCTCAATGCTCCATCACACCAAGAGGCTGAGTCACCTTGTGCTGTCTGGGATGAGACAGCCCCAGGAAAAACACAGCATCACTGTGGCCAGTCAGGGCTTAACAAGGGTGACCAGCCTGCCCTGCCTGCACAAAGACAGCTCAGGGACAGGGCAGGAGACAAAACCCTGTTTGGTCATGGTGCATAGGATGCTCACCTGCAGACCATCTTTGTGAATTAGTGATGGAGGCACAATAAAGTTTATTTTTGGCAGCACAAAAATCAGGAGAAATCTTGCCGCAGAAGCACAGTCATAGTCCCATAATCAAGTATTATTTGCTTCTTGGCAGGAAAACCTCAGCCTAGAGAAGATGCTTCTCATGCATAACAAGATCAAACACCAACAGCGTGATGAGTTCATGACATAGAATTGATGTTAAACAGCAGTAGAACAAAAAGAGAGCACAGACAACACTGAAGTAATGATCTCACCCCACCAGTCCTTTGCCCTGCCCCGAAACACTATTTTTCAGGCCCTCCTCACCTCTGAAATGCCTCCACTTCAAAGTGCTAAGCAAAGATGAGTGCAAAGCTGTGCAAAAGGTGTGATACCTCACATAGTCCTTTCCAGACACAAAGACACAGCCTCATTAGTCCTGTCCACCACAGTCAGGTTGGCACAGTCTGCAGTGGGAAGCTGGGGACAGGAACAGTTCAAGGTGGTCATCTTGGACATTTACTTGGCTGCCATGAAATGGATGTGATTGGTCCCTGGTGTGTGCAGACCTGTCAATCCCTACACAGTCTTATCACCAAATTATACCTCTACAGCTCCATGACACCTGCAGCAAACCAACAGGCTACAGACTGCAACCAGGACAGCAAGGCTGCAAACACCAGGCTCCACATGGTCCCTGAACAGTCACAATCAGCACAGAACAATGGATTTTCAAGATTCCTTTAAAGGAAAAAGTAATATATGACACTGACAGCATGGGTGGCCTACAGGCTGATTTCAGAATGAGGATTAAAGCTGTGACTGCTCAGAATCAGGCATGTCTGGGGAGCATTATTACACGTTCAACTTGTTCTCAGGTTCTTCCTGGAGAGGACCAGGACCACACTGCCATCTCCCTTGGCACAGTGGTGGAGAGAAGGCCCTTTCCTTTAACCAGCACACATCTCATTCACCAGGAAGAAACACCACAAAGATCAGGTAGAGAGTGCTGAGAAAAACTCTTTAAGAAACTGCAGAGATCTTCCTTGAGATCTGCAGGTGTCTCTTGTTGGCATCATGAAACAAAACTGTAACAGCTCAAAATGTGCTTTAAGACATCTACAAGAAGTGGCACAGATCATTAATGGCATGTTCAGAGCTGGAGGGCCTCGCATCATTGGACTGAAACATCCCCCCCTCAATTTACAGCTGTAATAACCTGAATAACTTTAAAGTCAGACACCATTCTGCCCAGAGCACTGGGCATGTAGAGCAGCCAGGCAATGGGGGGCCACCAGTGCCGCTGCAAATCATTTAATGGAAAGACATGTTCCAGGGACCTGGGCACAGCAGCTCTGGCTCACCCTGGGTGTGGGTCTGCATGTCCCGGGCCAGCTCCATGGGCAGCACAGAGTTCACAAGCGTTGAGATGACGGCAGCATCCAAGTTGCACATGGCTCCAAAGCACTTCAGCAGCAGCAGCCGCAACGGCACCCTGTGTTCCTGCAAAAACAAGTCATTAGTTCAAACCATGTCCCAGATGAAGGCTGACTGAGCTAAGATGTAACTCCTATAAGTTCCCATTGTTGGGAAGCCACAGATCCTCCCAGGGTGACAGTGAACCCAAAAGCTCTACAAGCTTTTAACAACAGCACGGGAGTTCACACGACAACGTTCACAACTGGGCTGGCTATGGGTGTTTGGCACATGTGGTCAGAGGGCACGTGGCAGTCAGAGCTCAGATCTGAGGTGCGCCAATTCATCCACTAACTGTGATAACACACCAGCAACCTCCATCCATCCCCAGAAAACAGGCTGACTGTGCTGGAGCCAGGATTCCCTGAGCACACTAGGGTTTTGTGAATGCTGCTCTGATTGAGGTTTCCTGACAACACAACATTTGTAAACCCTCATCAGCATGTGACAGTCAATGAGCAGGACTAGAGCAGCTCCTCCACTGTGATGCTGTTGGGTTTGTGCTGGGAGCAGAGAGTATAACCAGAAAGTTCTGGGACATGCAGGGAATTCCAGCAAAGACAATGCTCAACCTGCAGCTCCCATGGAGGAACTCTGATGCTGGGGTAATCTCTATACTCCAAACTCAGCCAATCACTCCAGGGGTTCAGAGAACAGAAGTGAGCTAAGCCCTGGGACTGGGCATGACACCAGCCAGGACAGGAGACCCAACTGTCCCTACCTGGTCAGGCTTCCTTGAAGTCCTAGTCAGAGAAGAGCAGGCAGTGAAAGCCAGCAGGCTCTGCTGTGCCCCGCCTGCCATCCCTCTGCTCTCAGATGTGCTACAGTCCCCTGATGCTGAGCTCCGACACAGAAGTGCCAGATGAAAGTGAAATGCCACAAGACTTGATGTGCTGTAGCTGAGGACTTAGGGAGAAGATGGGAACAGGTTTCCAACCCCCACAGAGTCCTATAACAGCACATTCCAGGAAGGAGAGGGGCAAAGCAATGCTGAATAGGCGTTGAAAGCAAAACTTCCATTTCTTCCTCTGAATACTGATTTCATTCCTCATTCCCAAGGCTTCTACTCACTACCCACTTTTCTAAGCAAAATTATTTACTAATGCACAGGAGTGCATCAATTAAAAGAGGAACAGTCACAGCCTGTCAGCTTTCCCAAGGCATCCTAAGAAATATTTCCTCTAGATACTAGTGATGCCAATGCTGTCCCTCAACGGGCTGGTAAAAGCAGCAAGCTTTACCCTTGGCAGTTCTAGCTACTGCTTCAAAGTCTATAGCATCCTCTTGCTCTTTCACACAACTTTCATGCATAGCATTGACATTAGCCAACACTCAAAAAGGATATGCTGCAACTCCAGCTAGACCTCAGAACTGTCCTACTCAAGGGAAACGTCTTCTGTACATTCATCATATCAATCCTGCTCTTTTGCATCTTCAGGGAAATCTCAAAAAGAGAGAACGGGTGCATTCTGCCACCTTACCATCTGATAATATGCCACAAGGGAGAGGACAGATTCAAACTCATTCTTCTTGCACATTTTCTTGCAAACTTCTGGGTCTGCATCTGTCTGGAAAAAGGAATAGACAGGTCAGCCCAGTGGCACATCAAGACACAAGGTGCCTGCTGCAGGGACCTTGAGGGGGTCCAATTACTTTCAGATCTGAGTAGACCCAGCCCAACCATCTCACAAAGAAACTGAAGGCAGAGCTCAGGAACCACCCTTCAGATTCTGCATTAAAGTGAATTCCTGAGACATGCCTCTGTCATACAGCACATCTTGGGCTGAAAACACCTGAAACTTGACCTGAGCAGCACCTTATTGAGTGCATCATACAGTTACACATGGCAGCTCCAGCACTGTTCCCATCCCAAGGAGTACATCTCCTCTCACCCCTAAATTATGAGGGATGGTTGCACAAACTGCAACTCTGCCTTGCCCTGCAGGCCCCCAGTGAGGCGGCACAGGCTGTATGTTGAGTGATAAAGACACTAGCATTTATTACAGAAAATTTACCTGTTCTGCTTATGTCAGAACTGGAGAGGAATACAAAACAGTGCCAGAGCAAACCCCCAACACAGATCACGTCACTGCACTGAGGGCAGCTCCCATATCACCACGCTCCCTGGACACAGATGGGCTTGAACTGCTGCTCACTGTGGGGATGTACCTCTCCTGCATGCACAGATGTGGTGAGATGCTTTGTAGTTTCTCACAGAAACAGCCTTAAAGCTCACTTTCAAGGCAGCCAAAGAATTTTCTTCACATGTAATGAGCCCCACCCCACAGATACTTCCCAGCAACAGAGGATGTATTAAATGGAAGACGTTTTAAATGGGCCTAAGAGTGCAACAACCCTCACAGCAGGCTCTCCAGGTTTTCTGTGAGAGGTTGGGTGTTTTTGGAGGTGAGGGTTTATACTCTCCTGTGATAGGTAAATACCACAGCTATCAGGAAGAACAGCTCTGTAACACTTTTCAGAACAGCTCTGTAAGGTGGAGTTGAGAGTAGATGGCAGCGCTGCAAACCCCACACAGGAGGGCAGGGCTTCACTTTAACAGTAAAGGATGCACAAGAAACCTATGCCCCTTGAAACAGCAGATCTGATGGCAACATAGGGATGAAGGACATCAGAAAAAGGAACTTCACCAGGGCTGTCCACTCTGCTCTGTACTAAAGAGAAAAATTTACTCACCAGGATGCGAAGCAGCTCCTCCAGGTAGCAGCAGATGACATTCTCATCCTCATAGAGTGCCCAGCTGCGCTGCTGAGCATCATCCTTGTGCCTGGCCAGATCTGCAAAGATCACCTCCAGCCGCTGCTCATCATGGCAGATCTGGCCCGAAGGCAGCCCCGCACTCAGGTTCTGCACGACAGCAAAGCCACTGGTTAGTGGGGCCCTGACAGCTCAGTGTTGTTTGGGTGCCTGTTTCCTCCAATCTTGTCTCAGGACTGGCAACTGACCTCATTCAGTCAAGATCTGGCAGTACAAAACCAGCAAGTTTAACACACGTTATTTCAGGTCTCAGACTTTTGGAGCCTCTGCTCTCTGTAGCTTCTGAAAGTCATCCTGAGAATGGGCAAAGCCAAACCCATGTGGCATGGGTTAGGACCACTGCTGTGCAGCAGCTGAGCACCCCCAGTAAAACAGACGTGTCCTGGACATCAAACCACCACACTGCACAACTGCCTCTAGGAAGTAGAAGTTCCCTTCACTGCCCACTCCCTCCAGCCTTTAATCTTTGGCTCAAGAGCAAGCACTTGTATGGTGCTCCACATGCCAGCTGTTCAATACTGGGTCTGAATCCTCTGCATCAAGGACAGAAAACAATTCACCACGGCCGGTTTGGTTCTGCTTTCTTCGAAACAGCAGAGCTGGGCCACCATTCACCACAGCTCTGAAGTGTAAAGCTACTCAGCAAATCTTACTGCACATACTCCTTTCTCAAACTGCTGTCAACTGCATCCCCACCACTTATACCTCATCCACAGCCTTGCCATGGAGGCCTCACTCTTTGGCTGTCTTTCCTTTGCTTCAAGAAAGAAAGGGGAGCAGTCGGGCAGCATTTAATCTCATCCTGGAAACCAAGAGAAGATTTAGTCCTGTCCTGGTGCAGTTCCTTCCTACAGGTTGGCTGTGCAGGCAGGGGGAGCAAGCCTAAGCAGACTTCCCATTGGGAACAGAGTGGAAGGAGACACAAGCCCATGTCCTGTGCCAGTGGCACAGTCATACACCCACATGGGGACAGCCGAGTGCAGGAGCTGCACCCTTCCTGATCACCTCCCACCCTCCAGCCCTCTCCGGGAAAACCACTCCAGGTTTAACAGTAGAGTCTCACCTGTTTTTTTAGAGACAGAATTGCTAGTCATTTGCTTTGGGGTATTTGGGGTGAATTAATTAGGACTTGCAGTCCATGCTTCAGTTATGCAGTGAAGAAGTTTTCTTGTTGTTGCTGCTTGTTACATAATTTTTATGAGGCAGGTAATGAAGGAAGGAGTGTGCTGGTTAAACACAAGCCTCTGTACAGTCTTAAAATTTTGGGAAGCTGTGGGTGGTCTAGCAGGAAAGTAGGTAACCAGCTGTGAGAGAACACGGCAGCTTTCAGACGCCGAGTACAAACACAAGAGAATCTCCCACTGAATGGTGATTTATCACAGGAGCAAATACATTAAGAGAATCACTTCAACTTGCTATTTCCCCTTCTCCTTAGAAGGACCTACAGCATTGCAGTGTCACCTGCCTGTCCTCATGCATCCCAACTGCTTGGCAGGCTTCTCCATTTATGTACCTTACTTGCATCCTCCTCACCACAGCAGTGGAGGGTTGGTCCTACCTCTGTGGCACTGCTGGGACATCTTTTTGGATGATCATTTTAATGAGTACTTGTTTTAATGATCACTCTTATTCAGCCTCTTATCACTAATCTGCTTTCTCCAATCTTTCATCTGCCACCCTTGACAACTCCCCCCCAGCATCAAGCTCCTAATGGACTTGGATGAGATCAGTCCATTAACAAGCTCTTCCATCCCACCAGTGTAACTACATCCACACTGTCTCAGTGCAGTCTCAGCACCATTCTCTGCCCTCTCACCACCAGGGTTAGGTCTCTGCTTATTAAACATCTTGGCAGCTACTACAACCTGCAGCATCATCATATGGTGGTTTCCAGGAATCTGCTGGAGAGCCCATAAGCAGAAGGAAATTTTGGTATTTCTAACAATGCCACTTTGCATTATCTTGTTGCTCAAATGGTTCCCTCCCCCCACCCAGCAGAACAAGCTGTTGCAGGGATTTTGTTCCTTCTGAGCAGCCCAAAACCATTTTAGGAACTTTATCATACCCACCCTGCTCAGAGGTGACCACACCTGCCATACAAACCCAGCTGCCATTTCTTCTTCATCCCTTCTCTTCTTCCCTCCCCACCACCAAGCATGATGGATCACCAGTGCCATGGATACACACATCTACCAGCAGTTTGCCTTCACATGAGTCCCAAACCCACATAGCAGGTCCCAGGCACCTGCAGTCCAACGCACATTTGCTCCACAGACATTCCCAGCAGCTCTGGAGCAGTGGGATCCAACTGCAGCTGAACTGAGATGGCTGTGCATGAAGACCCTGCCATGGACCTTCATAAAGTCTCCTCCAGAAATCAGAAAAGACTCGCCTAAGCACTAATGTATTCCTCCCACCCTCCAGATTCCCTTTTGTTACAGTATTTCACTAAACTAAGGAGGAGACCTCCCAACAGTTCCAGCCAAAGGACTCGGCCTTGAAAGCACTCACTGCTGACCTTGCCCTTCTCTCGGGTGAGCAGGGGGACAAAGCTCCCACGGGCAGAAGCTGAGCCCAGAGCAGCCTTTGTGTCTTATCAAAAGCAAGACTCCTTTCAGCAGAGCTGAATCAATGAATGAACGGGGAGGCAGCCCCATGGTGTCAGGGGAAGGAGAGGGGCTCGGCCACATTAGCCATGAGGTTTGTCAGAGCTTGATGGGGCCAGCAGGGGCTGGTGACAGGCAGCTCAGAGCAGGTCACAGCCCAGCACTACAAGGGAAACCCCCTCCAGAAACATGTCACCTCCCACACCAACTTCCTGACTTTTTCCTCCATCTCTGACACATCCAAGAACAGTTTGACCCCTCTCAGCAGCCTGGGCCGATCTATAAGATCCAACTGCATTACACATCTTTGTCAGCAGTTTTCAAGCTTAAACTTAAGGCAACCAGAGATAGGTCTGAATCACAGCTACAACACAGCAATGCTAATGTAATAAAAAGCAGATAAGTGATTTCTAAGTGCTCCCTCTCAAGGTGCAGCCAGCCTGTGCATTGGGCAATTTTTGCTGCCACACACTGAGTTTAATAAATCCTCAAACTCAACCTCCCTAGACAAGACATCTACAGTGCTACTCCCTCCTCTGATATGGGAATTAATCCAGCAGAGCTAAAGGCAATCACATATCACCAATACATACTAATCCAAGTGCTTCTCTAGAAGCTCAAAAACCAGGCAGCATCTATATTATCTTTAGTTCTGTTCAAATTTTCAACAAGTTGCCTTGAAAGACAGCTCCAGTTTAGACAGTCGCTGCAGCAATGCCTTTTTTGAAAAGATGTTTCATTTCCCCTTGCACATCTTGTCCAGTCACTCTGCCACTCAGGGACAAGAAGAGGGGCCATTTCCAAGGCCAGGGTAAATGCTGGCACAGGGAAGCCAAGTAAGCAGTTTTGCTCCTGTAGATCAGGCTTCCCCAAATAGTTTGGCACCTCTAAAGCATCTTTCCTAAGGTGTGAGCTACTCAGCATGCTTCTTGCCTCTGCTGTTCCCCCAGCTTAGCCTTAAGTCACCTCTCTAAAAGCAGGAGCAGGATGCTGTCCCAGCAGAAGAGTCTTTCATTCTCTAAAACACACAGGCCTGGGCAGACTCCACGCTGGAGGATCAGCAAGGTAAATAAGAAGGAAGTGCCACTGCCAGTCAACCTTCAGAAGGCACTGGGGATAGAAGAGAGGTAATGGATTCTGGAATTGATTTAGTAAACCACTGAGCTGACTTTAAATTAAGACTGGAATAGGAATAGAAAGGATATAACTAATTAAAGAACACGATACAAAAGGTTGAAGCAGGTACGGTATCTACTAAGAGCCGACCAAAGCTTTAAATCAAAGCTGATCTCTCGCTCTGTTTTAGGCAGTCGAAGACAAAAAACCTTGAAAAATATGCAAGAGGAGAATTGCCCACATATTTGCATGGACTGGGGAGTAGAGGGATTTCAGAAGTTACAAATTAAAGAAAAAAAGTCCTTGACCTAGAACTGACGACTCAGCAACAATTCTACACAGAAACCCTTGAGATTGTGGAATGATTTGGTTTAATGAACAATGCAAAGTCAACGATAATAATTTGTACCCTTAAACTACACCGGTGAAGCTATGGCAGTACAGCCCCCCACGACTGCCCTTCCAGCTGCTAGAGCTGGTCTTCTACACCAGAGGAACAACTTTACCTGGGACCAGGCCCCCATGTATCAGCAGAGCTACATCCTCGGTGTGGGACACTGAGGAAAAATGCACAACCACAACATTTACACTTGGCCACTCTGCAAGTTCACCTAAGCTCTCCTGAAAGTAGTACTGCTCAAGATAGGTATGATGAGGTATTATGAAATGGGACAGGACCTTCTGCTGTGTCTCCATACACTACTGTCATTTCAAGGTCCCACAGATGTCCTAGATTACAGATATTGAACCAGATATGAGTAGATCCATACTTGTCCCTGCACCAGCACCAGAATTTCTTACCCTCTTTTTCAGGCTGGTCTGCAGCAATGGCCATGAAATTGAGGCTTTCAAATCCCCTCTGCAGAAACCTGGCACTAAATGACTTTTATGGAATTAAGCTTATTGTATCCAGAGTACAGGTATTAACAATAAAAATAATATTCAAATCTTGGACAAGGTCCAAGTAACAGAAAACTGAACTTCTCAGCACTCAAGTCAGAGCCGGAACATTTGCTTAAAACAGCTAAATTTTTTTGCTGAATCTAGATCTCACATTGACAGGGCATTGTAATTGGAGTAGGAAGTAATTAACTGTTGAGTTATAGCCACAAACAGAGACTTGATGATTGCTTATAGGACTCTCCATTCAGTGCAGACAGTCAACCAGATTAGGATTTGATCTAAAATTTGAATGTCATTAGTTTTCCATATTCAAATGCCTCTGAACTGTTCATTATAATCTTGCCATTAGCAATGGAATTCCAATCTTAGATGTTTATATGAAGCTTACTCCTCAGGGTTGCATTCAGCAAGTGGGAGCTGAAATTTATTATCCCTCCAACTAAAGCAGGCAGCTGCCCAGGTGCACTTCACCATTTCAGTGACTGCTGCAGAAGAAGGAGGAATATAGAATTATTTTGGCATAAGGTTTATTTAGACCAAGCTCAGGACAGTGCTCTTCAGTGGCTGAAAAACTGCTCTTCCGCAGACTTTAAAAAATGCAGGGCTGAGGCATGTGCTACAGAATAGAGAGGTTCACATTCTGTGGAAACCAGTTTTCATTGCTGTGATGAAAGACCAGGCCAGACATATGGAAATTTTGGGTGCTCCATCATCCAAAGGGACGAGAATCTGTGCAGATTTATAGTATGAATAGGCATGCTGAATCTACACAGAGGACATGCAGCACCATAGGATAAGTTTCTACAATTCATTATTTTATAAAAGGTTTCTACACAGAAGCACTTATGGTGCAGGCTCCATTTTCCTCAGCTTCTATTTGTCATGTTTATAACAGAAAATACCTCTTTTAAAAGTCACTATTTATTTCTTTCCCTGATTTTATGCTGCCACATAAAGATCTGTGATCTTTCAGAATGAGAGGTCAACAACTCCTGTCAGAGCTTTTTAGTGTGCCTCAAGTCCTGCTGCATCCATTCCCACTGCTGCTTTTCCACCATTGCCATCCCCGGGACCAGAAAGGTTGTCATCTCCCATTGGTGTGCTCATGTGGTTCAATTCACTGCTGTCCATCTCATCATCCTCTCCCCAAACTGCAATTTCAGATGGCACCCACCCTTCCACCACAGCCTACCAGTGCATCCCAGCACCAGGAGCCCCCTCAGCTGGTTCTGCCTCTAACCCCCAGCTCCAAACTCAAGGTTATGTCATACATCCACAGCTCATCTGGGGAATAAACTCACCTGTTTTCCACTTCTACCAGTACTCGGAGCCCAGTTCCTTTGGCTAGACAATTACCCCCCTCTAGCACCTTTCCTTTGGGATCTCACTGCATTTCTCATCCCAAACATCGAGAGCTCACTGAGCTTACATCACCTCATCCTCGATGCCAGGAGTTGGTTTGCAGCAGTCCCCAGCCCAGCCTCGCAGGCATTACCTTACTCTCCACCACGGAGATGAGAATCTGCTCCATGATGCTGCTGGTGGCGGGGATGGAGGTCTGGATGTGGCCGATGATGATGCCGATGGCCACGCGGGACAGCTCGTAGCTGAGGTGGGTGTTCCTGCGCACCAGCTCGATCAGTTCGGCACCTATCGTCTTGGGCACGGAGGCCACCAGGCTGCTGGGCTCTGGTGGCACAGGCTCCACCGCGGCCGCCTTCTTGTCCTCCAGGCAGAGGTTGCTGAAGGCGTCCAGGCTCGCCGGCGGGGCCGGAGCCGCTTTCTTCCCCTGAGAAGTCTTCTCCCCATCCACAGCGTGGGACCTCTGGGTCCCCCCTTCGGCCGGCGGGGCTGGGGCAGTGCGCTTGGACTGGGGAGACTTGCTGGCCCCATCCTTTGGGGACGTCCCGTAACGGGAATGGGTCACAGAGCCGCTGTCCAAGTTGCGCGTGATCGTGGTGTGGACGCTCCGGCTCGGGACAGGGGGTGGAGTGTTGGCAGGACTGGAGGTGGCCGTCGGGAGAATGGTCTCTGACACAGAAGAAGCAGTGTACAAGGTATCCAGGGATGTCGTGCTTATAGAGGAGGCACTAGAAGCTGACCCAGGAATAATTTCAACAGCGTCTGAAAGGGAACAATTAAACATTCCTTAGCAACAGCATCAAAGGAAGAGAGAAAAAAAACAAATTGCTACAGCACAGTCCATTAAAAGGCTCATTGTGCATGTGACCAGAGCAGTTTAACTCCTCTTCCTGCCTCACTTATCTCAAAGCAAAAATTGTACTAGTTCTCTCTGGAGCATTCCCACACAATCACCTCTTTAGAAAGGGGAAAGCTACTCTATTGAGATGAATACCCTTCAAAGGGCTTAGTGTTTTAGAAGGGGAAGGGAGGAAGGGAGGGACAAGACTAAGGGACAGAAGTATTTCCCCCCCCTGGCTTAGCAAGGGCCTTTTTCTGCATTCAGGAGCTAAGCCCTGACTTCTGAATGATGGTGCCTCAGAATTGCAAGACACCAAGGGCTTCACATACCAGCCAGCACCTCCCTCTTGCATGCACTTCATGGTTAGCATTGACAGTGAAGGAAACACTTGACGGACAAAACCTCCAGTCTCTCCCTTTCAGCGCTCTCCAACATTTGATCGTGAGCCCTGCAGCCCTGCTGGCACCCACTGCCTTCACCTTATTTGCTCTACTGTATTTGTCCCCCCACCTCCACTTTTGACTAGCTCTAGCAGTGGGAGTCCCACTTTCCATGGGAAAAAAATCCACTACAAGGAATATTTTTCTTTCCTTTAACCTGGTCTATTAGACAGTTTTGGTAAGTCTTATCTGTTAGTTTCTAGAGGACAGAAACACATCTGGGTCCTTCCCTGACTGAAAACAGTTGCTTGGGCAAACAGTGAGCTATCTAGAACTTCACAAGAGCTTGTTAGTGCTAAAAGAGAAGGAGCTGCACCCCATGGGGAGCCCAGCTCTCACGGAAGGCAATTACTCCCCACAACACCAATGGAAGGAGCAGTGGGACAGACATGAAATGCCTTTGCTGCACCTCTGCAGGCAATTCCAACCCTTCCTGCTCCATCAGTTCTGGGAGCCCTCTGCTACTCCATCCACTGCTCCACCCTAAGGCAAGCACTGGCTATGCAGAAAAACTGCGCCCCTCACTCCCACAATGGTTCAGCATCCCTCTTGATCCTCCTCCTCATCGAGGACCTTCATGAATCACAGCTCCCACCATGCTTCATTAAATCAAGATAATGAGTTGAAGGAAGCTGACCTTTGCAAACTCCCGCTACCACAGTGAAAAATGGCTCAATACCATTAAGTACCATTAAGGAAGCTGGTGCCAGTCCCAGGTCTCAATTAACTACCTGCAAGTCAATAGTTCTCCCCTGATCCATGCAAGGGGACATGAGTGGGCTTGAGATGGGCTGTGTGTCGCACTAATGGCATCACCCTCGCAGCACAGGAGAGCATTAGGGCAAGCTGGCAGCAACTCTGCAGGATGACCACTGCCTCTGCCAGCCCAACCACACTGAAGATGGAGAAATTCCTGCCCTGTGGTCCTGATATGAAGTGCTCCTCATTAGCTGCTCCTCTACCTGTTGGCAGCACATAGGCAGCTGTGCCCCTGGTATTATTACTGCTCCCTACAGGCACCAGCCACCGATTTCATGGAAATCCCACCATTGCACAGAGAAAGTGCCTGACAGAGTGGGATTTAAAAGCCAAACTTGAGACTGTATTAAAAGCCACTGAGCCCCCCTGGTGAAGTATCACACTCTGCACTGCAAGGGAACACTCCCTCTGCCTTACTGGGAGATGGCCATGGAGTCTGTGGGAGAAAAAGGATCTTGAACCACTGAGGTTGAACACTGGCCAGACCAGCCACATGAGCAGGCAGAGAGTTTGCTCCTTGGAGAGCACCACGATTCCCAGGGTCACAGATACCAGAGGAGCAGGAGAATGCTGTACCTGGCACCTATCCACAAGCATCAGGCTGCCCAGACTCTCCCAGATCAAAGAAGGCTTGAAGGACCATTGACCACCAGCTCAGGATCATTACATTAAAACCTACAGGAATTTAGGCTATATATATATATCTTACAGAGATATATTTAATAAGGATATAAACCCTATAGGAATTTACAGCATAGATTAGGATGCTCTTCTATGCACAAAGCAAAAGCATCCAGGCACCCTGGCTGTTACATTGCCCAGTGTTTGTTTCGTGCCCGAGATCTGGAGAGCTGTTTGTCCTTACTTTTAATGGGAGCAGCAATCTGTGCGTTCTTGCGCTTCTCCGGAGGTGGGGGGGTGACAGGAGCAGCACGCCGGGCCTGTGGTGGGATCTATAAGGAGACATTTCAGAGCAATCAAAGGAGGTTGACAATAAAGACATTCTCTGTTATGAAACCTTCCTTCTCGCGTGTGTGTACATTTGTCCTTACATCTCCCTCATCATTCGGGGAAGTTTTCTCAGGAGGACAAATATTAATAGGCAGCTCTCTAGAAGAACAAAGCAGGACTCAAGCTGGCTTCATCCCCTCCCTGTGACAGGCAAAGCAGCCCTTGTTTAATTGCTGTGTTCAGCGGCACACGGCACATACATCGTGTAGACCTGTCAAGCATTTACTCCTCCTTTATTCCAAATGCAATCCCACACACTCGCTGTGTCTCCACATTACCCTCAATAGCTCCACAGAGGCTGCAAACAGAGTGCGTATTTACACACTCTTCTGGGGAGATCCATTACATCAGCTACAAATACCCCTGCAGAAAGACAAAGCCAAGGACTGGAGACATGTAAATGCCTTTTCCATGCTCTCAGAGCTACTTCTGTTCATGCGGGAGAAAACAGGGATAGACCCTCTGTGCAATACTACACTACCTATAGCAAGACTGCTGGGAAAAGCTTTTGCCAGGGAGTTGTATTGACTCTCTGCATCTAGGGTTTCTCCTCTAAGTCTCTTCTAGGAATGCCAAGCCAGGTTCCTACACTCGTCTTTTCCTGTCAGATCTAAACACCACAATCAGCGATACCACTTTCACCTGGAATTACTCTGGTGAGGTGCAGCCTCGGGGTTAAACTCTGATCAGTCACTGAACACAGCAGCCAAGACAGGTGGGAGCACACTCCATCGATACTCCAGTCCCCACAGCCCAACAGCTCAGGGCCAGGAGACTTGGTTTGGGACCTCTTAGGACTTGTGCAATTCAGAGCCTGCTGCCTGAAACATGCCTCTGTTTTTATGGCATATTACAATCACTGTCTGCAGCAAAACCACCCAGGGCAGCACAGGAAGGGAAAAGAGGTGATGGCCTCAATGTCTCAGGTAACCCAGGCTGAAGCCAGTTGGAATCTGTAGCAAAATTTAGTCCATCACAAGGGTGAATTTTCTAGATTTGTTTAGCTCTGGATGAGAAGTTTTTCTGTGGCTTGTAATTACTGAATAGGCCTGGAACTCCACATAGGGCACAGTGCCACCCCACAGTGAAAACCTGAAATAGGTTCCTGAAAGGGTCTCTATCTTAGATAGCTCAGTACAAGGAGAATGAAAAATGTACTATTTTCCCCTGGACTCAGGAAGGGCAGAAACCTCCTCTGAAACGGGAGCGAAAATAAGACACTTCAGGAGCCACCTCAAATATTCAAGATTCAATGCCGAAAGCTGACAAAACAGGTGCTCACAGCCCATGACTCGACTCTATCAGACAAGTGAAGATGCAGCAGTTTGCATAAAGACTTTTTAAAAGGCATCTCTCAGTTCCTTTCTCCCACCCAACACCAAAAATATCCAATCTTTTACTATATCACTGAAGTTGCTTCTTTACGAGTGCCTTCAGCTGGTGGATTAGCACGAGACACGGCTGCAGACTCCCAGGCTGAGCTCTCTGCTCTTGTCAATCCACCCCACATTGTTCTCTGGGTGCAGTGCTATATGATACTTGCATACGGCTTCAAAAATGATCCGTGTCAGTCCAAAAAGAGACTGCACAGCTGAGAGAGGCCAAGCAGATCAGGAGGGGTCTCTGCATCGCAGGGTTGGCAGGCTGGTCCCAAATGCAGAAAGCTCAGCTGTGCTAAAAGCAGAGCCCTCTCTGCAGAGGATGGAGCTGACAGCACGAGTCAGAGCTGCTCGACATGGCACGGGATTTAACAGCCAGGCAGGCTCGGAGCTTAGAGCAGACGCATGACATTATTTGTAGATAGCTAAGGTTGGGTCATTCTGGAGTATTTCCATGGCTTCACTAGCTCTTCCAAATTTACCACGCAAGTTTAACACAGTTATTACAGGCTAGTGCTTAAATTAATAGATGTACAGCTAACACTAGCTCAGGCCTGCCAGCCTCGCTTAGATGGCCACGCACCACAGTCCAAGCGGCTGTGATGGGAATGTGAAGTATCACATGAATTTCCCCAACGCCTGCTCGGGCTGGGAGGTGCCACAGGGTCAGGAGTCATGAAGTGTAACTGATGGCCAGCCCCAGCCTTCACCCCACATCCCAGCCACTGCCTGGGGCCAAGAGGAGGATGTACAACACCAACTCTCCCAAGGTAAGGCAAGAAAACATTCCCTGTGCAGCTGCTGTGTGGAAGGTGAGCATGCAGGAGTCCCTGCAGTTCAATCCCACCTGTTCAGAGGGGAGAAGATGAGGGACCTTACCAAGGATCTAGAGGAACGTAACTATACTCATGTTGTATACTCCCTTTCTCCAGGTCTCTACAAGGGGTATGCTAACTTCCCTGAATCTGCAGATTTCACACATCTGCTTCCTCCCCCTTTCCATTTTGCAGAGGCTGCTAGCAGAGGCTCTGCTCCCTGCACTGCTCAAGACAAGAGCTGACTCAACCATAACACTCCCATTCCCTTCCCAGCAAGGCAGGCAGAGAACACCACCCCTCACTCCTTCAACTCCTGGGAACAATGCTATTACAGCAGGAACCTTTAAACAAAATAACAAAACAATAAACCAAATGAACAATCTCCCACCCACCCCCTCCTCCAGGCAAACTCTGCCAAGCCAGACACACTGGTCTGCAGCAAAGGTTTCTGAGATGAGCATCACAAACTCACTGAGCATGCACAAACACAGCAGATTGACTAAAATACTGTGAGAGCCCAGCCTCCTCCCTTGACAGCTGGTATGAAACTGCCCCAGCCTCCCACCTTATGCTAACTGTGGAGGAGCTGAAGAGAGGCTCAGCACCATTGCCATCACTGCATACTTCAGCCAGTTCAGCCCTGGGAGCAAAGCTATTGAGAGGAAATTTGCACCTCAAATTTTGCTTAAGTTTTCAGATGCAAACATTGAACACACCTGAAAATCCCAAGCAGTGAAAAGCACTTGCCAGACCTCTGCTTCTCCAGAGTTAGTTACAAAGTTTGGATTGCAGTAAGTCTCCTCTTAGGCTGCTGCATAACCAGTGGAAGAAGGCAGTGCTGCTTCCTCCACTTGGTATTTTCAAAGCACGCAGGAAATCTGTCAACTGAGCTGTTAAAATCTCAAGGACCCCTTTCAGCACAGGGCTAAGCTGGAAGCCCTTCGACTGCATCCTCAGTGCCACCCAGGCAGAAACAGATCTTTGCCAGCCAAGGAATTTGTCTTCCTCCTTTTCTGACAAGCAACCAAACCACAGACAAATAAAGACAGGGAATCAGCATGGAGAATGGGATGTAAGGAGCCCCATTCACTCAGCCCATAATATACAGGCTTGGGAATAGAGCTGGTTTGGCTGCCCAGGAACAAAAAAAGAATACCAAGGAGAAAAATGGGGCTTGCAGGGATTGATGTGTTCTGCGTGAGCCAGAGCTACCTCTCATCTCCACAGACTCACAGTTCTTCAAGTGTAAAACAAGCCTCATCTGCTAGGAGTGACAGCATATCAGTGCCTTATAAACACACTGCCTCCAAACACTCAGCCCAGAGAGATGAAGAAAAACTACAGTGCACATGTTCATCTGTAGGAGAAAAAAAATACCTCCGTGCTCATCCTTGCTTGGCGCCTTTAGCCCTAACATGCAGCTACACCTACACAATGAAATCGGCTACATCCTTCATCCCCAACAACCACTACATCCGTCCTGGGCTGCTACTTTGAAGCCTTACTGGCGCCACACAGTAACCTTGGAACTTCGTGTCACCAAGATAAAAAATATCTGCTCTAAATCGTATTTCCTGCAATTTATCATGACAACTTTAATTCATCATGACAAGCAATGCTCAGACAAAGAGGGGGTTTGGGTTTTGTGTTTTGTTTTGAGTAGTATAAATAGACAGCCACAGCAGATAAAATGCTTAAGGACCAATGATCTTTGTTGTGCAGACATAACAAGGGGAAAATGAAGCAGAGCTCAGTACTTGGAGGGAGTTCTGCTGGTCACGTCAAAACTGCTTTTTAAAGTATTCTCCAGGGAGCCTGCAATCCTTTTAAAAAGTTGCCAAGCGACAGTCACACCATATAGAGTGGATCTTACTATAGAGTGGATCTTACATGTTACTATAAAACCATGGACCCTCAAGGATTCCAAAAGAGCATCACAAGTGCAAATGGCAGAGGGACTGTTCCAGATTTCTTACACAGAGACACCACCACTTTACACTGCAGTAATTGCAGGCAAGCAGCACAAATGCTCGATTTGTGACTGAAGCTGCAAAGGCATTTTATTCAACAGGACGAGCGATGTCACACCACCAAAGGAGAAGCCTAGAAAGCGTCCAGCCATTGTTACCTGGTAGAGACCTTCATCCTCCTCCTCGAACTCGGTGTTTGGAAGACTGTGGTGTCGCTCGTACCCTGTCCGGCACACGCCGTTGGGCTGCCGTGCCACATCCAGGTGGTGGTCGCTGGAGGACTGGGTCATAACCGTCCCCTGCGGGGTGGGAGAGTGGCTTTTGCGGGACACAGTCTCCTTCCGGTGATGGATCAGCTTTCTGAAACAGAATGATGATATCAGGAAGAGCAAAGCTCAAGGGAGCGACCATGCTGCAACATTTAAATGGTATTTTTAACTGATTTATTGCATTTGGGTTATATATACCAGAATGGGCTACATTACTCTGAACACCAACTCCAGTTTCATTAACAACTAAGGAAGCACTTCTGGGGGAGGAAGGAAGAGGCTTTGCAAGAGCCCATAATTTATTCATCAGTTCGCTGGAGAAAAATGCCTCTTCCTCGGGGGAGAGTCACATATTGCATCGCAAGCTTCAGAAATTGCCTGCACTTTAGAAACGCTGTTCAACTGAGATTAAACCAGCGTGCCTCAGCACAGAGTGTGAGGTGTCAGAGAAAAACAAAAATCCTCCCCACAAGCAATTATTTGAGAACATATTAAGGACCTTCTGCCACATGCCAACAACCCCTACAATTCCTGGCTGGTAGAGCAGAGAAAATGCAGCCAGAAAGGTTTCGGATTTCTCCTCCAAGCCTACAGTGCAGCTGAGAGTTTCCTCTTCTTGGCATTCACAGGGATAGAGGGGCAAGGCCAAAGTTCTTCTTTGCTGGACACGGTTGTCAAGAGGAGCAGCAGCAGTTGCCAGCTGGGAAGCTCAGAGTGAAGCAGTCACCTTGCAGCACAGGGGCTCAAACCAATGATGTCCAGCTTGACCCCCAAGGATAGAATCACATAAGCATCACACACTGACCACCCTCCATTCACCAGCTCTTCCAGGTGCCCATCATACTTACTGGAGGACATCTCTCTGCTCCAGGTTGTATTTTCCCCCATTTTTCATGGCGGCATTGTGCACAGCCTCAATTGCACGGTCAATAGACTGGAGAACCACATCTTGCTCCAGCACCTGAGAAACGACATTCCACACATTATTGCGCTGCTTCAGCTGCGGTTCTGCTGAACCAGAGTTTACAGCAGGAGAGACCACAGTAAGGGAAGCTCCCAGAGTTTACATCTGGAAAAGAATGTCACTGTTACAAGCACCTACAGGAACACCAGGGACAGAGCTTCAGGACCATTTGGCAGCCTTGGATATTCAAGGATGCTGCAGGCAGCTTTTGAAACCCCACTGCAAAGCCCAGTTTATCCCAAACTTAATTATTCCTGCTCTTACTGCCCTGCTATAGGGCAAATACACAGCTGTGAATGTGAAAGACAAGAGTTGAAATCTGGTGGCCTCCAGAGTCTGTTGACTCTGGATTTGGTTTTCTTGCTCACTTTTTTTTTAATGGCTTTTATACTTGTTTTGTAACTTGAAGTGCCTTTTCCAAATCGTCACCCAAACTGTCACAGCAACATTTACTCCTCCTGCCAGCCACTTTAGTGCTTGTTACTGCAGCTTAAATAAACACCATCCTTGAAACAAGAAATACCAAAGACACCATTCCCTGGGCTCACATGGGAGGCTGGGAGAGCTGTAGCAAAGGGGAACAGGAAGGTAAAGCAGGTTTCTACACTTGTGACACTCTCCAAGGCTTTGTTTATCAGCAGTTGACATCCCTTCAGGAGAAAAGACCTTTACAGGACTAAGGCAGAAGGCAAAGGACATGCTATGGAGTGTGCCTAGGATCCAGCAGACTCACAGGTCTCCCACAAGCTGCCACTGGTGCCTGCACTGTCCCTTCAGTCCTGCTGGTCCAGCTCCAGCCCACGCACAAGGGGAGGAGGGGAATGTTTGGGCGTCAGTGCTCACTGCAGCTGTTTGAACACTAAACTCCCCTTTATCTTCACATGCTTTGCCCCCCCTCCCTGCATCAGAGAAACTATCCAGCCAAGGAATGGCTGGAATCTCATCAAGGATGCACCTTAATTGGCCTTAGGGGGCTGCAGAGCACAGAAGGCAAGCCCTCCCCACCGGGGCCAAAAGTGCCTGCCTCCATAGCACTGGCATGCAGTTTTCTGATAACATGATATGTATTATTTATATCCTGATTAATTGCTTAACCAAATGTGAATTAGCAGCTACCACAGACTGTGGGGGGAAAAAAACCAAGGTGTGGATGAGAGGCCTCCTTTGCAATACTCAGCGTTGAAAAATTTAGGAGTTTTTTTTTTTGTTGTTGTTGGTTTGTTTTCCCAAGAAAAAGAGATAGGGAAGAAAGCAACTGGGGAAAATTTAAAAAATAAAGTCAAATTTCTTAACGTATCAGGTCAAGGATAAACCCAACACTCAGTACTCAACTTCAGGGTGAAGCCTACAAGCAGCCCCATACGGCCTAGGGAGCATTTCACCACAACTACAGAACTAAGTAAGGAAACAGAACAAAGCACATTTGAACACATTCCAAGGAGGGTTGGAAGGAACAGCAAGTTATTTCAGGGAATTCACCTTGTTTTCTGAGAAGATAAGAGAAAATTACAGCAAGCTGCATGTTCTGTCTAGGAAGGGGGAGTGGGAGCAGTGCAGAAGTCTCCAGGACTGCTGTCCCCAAGGGAATACCAGTGCTGCTCTGAGCACTGCAGACCCCTGCCTGCCCTTTGCACAGCCCGCTCACCCTCCTGCAGTCCCACAGGAGCTCCCACCCCAAAATTCAACAGAACTCCTGTTACAGCCTCCAAACATTGGCCCCAGTGCACTCCCTGTTCCCCTATTTGTAGTCCCTCCACATTCACCACCACCCCCCTCCAAAACCAGCCCCTCGTGCTGCCTTCTCTCACCCTCTCCATCCTGCCAGCCTTTCATGCACATGGGTTTCAACCCTTTCTCAGTCTGTTCATCCCAGGGAATACTGCAGTAGGAGCACTGAATCCTGCTGAACAGCTCAGCGTCTCTGCCCTCCTCCGGAGGGCACATCAGCACCATCCACAGCCCACAGGAATCCACAGGCTGGAATCACAGCATGGTTTGGGTTGGAAGGGACCTAAAATAATCTAGTTCCAACCCCCCTTCACGAGTGGGAATGTCACCCATTAGACCAGGTTGCCCAGAGCCCCAGTTGCATCTGGCCTTGAACACTTCCAAGTGCCCACTTCCTGGGCACTTCCAGGGATGGGGCATCTACAACTTCTCTGGTCAACCTGTTCCAGTGCCTCATAGCCCTCTAAGTAGAGAATTTTCCCCAACACCTAATCTAAATATCTCCTCTTCTAGTTTAAAACCCTTCCCTCCCTGTTCCATCACTACCTGTTCTGTGTAAAAACTCATTCTCCATCTTTTCATAAGCTCCCTTTACTGGAAGCAATGAGGTCTCCCCACAGCCTTCTCTCCCCACTTTCTCAACCTGTCATAGGAGAGGTGCTTCTATAGAGCTGCTCCTTGCTGTGCAATGCCATTTATTATGGAGAGGATGCTTCCTTTCTGATAAAACACGACATCTTCGCACTAATGCAACAGTGTTGTGACAACTGGCTTTTAGCTGCTGTGCTCTTTCCTTTGTTTCTGCTCCCCAACCCTCTATTAAGAGGGCCCTGTCAAAGGACTGGAATAAAA
Source organism: Pyrocephalus nanus (assembly GCA_038380795.1). Classification (NCBI taxonomy): domain Eukaryota; kingdom Metazoa; phylum Chordata; class Aves; order Passeriformes; family Tyrannidae; genus Pyrocephalus; species Pyrocephalus nanus. Next base: position 9,423,351 of record CM076271.1, on the reverse strand, counting down.
AAGCAGCATTAACTTGCCACTTGCACTTTATGACATTGTTGATGCTGCTCATAAATCATCTCCTCCCTTTCTCAGCTGAGCTGGGGGGGGCAGCAGGGCTGTCAGCGCAAGGGCTGCTTGCATTCTGGGTTTGTAGGACACCCAGCATTGGGGATCCCCTGAACTATAGTCATAAACTTAAAAAATAAAAACCAGTATCCTGGATAGATCATATGGTTCGAAGGAATCCACACACTCCTGGGGTTGACCAAAATGACACTGCTTTGTTTGAGGAGGATGGATGAATACACACATTGCAGTTGAAAGAAGCACGGGTTGCACGGGAGAAAAAGTCAGGTTTGCTGAAGTCTCCCCTATGATCTCCTCCTCCCTGGGACCCAGCAGGAGCCCTGAGCTGCAGTCCTGCCCCATCCCATGCTCTGGGATGCAAAGATGAAACCCTGCTCATAGCGGACTAAGCTAAGGCTCACATGGAAGCACGGGAAGGCAAGAGAAGGGCACGGCTGTACAGCGTGCTGTCAAAGGAGACGTACAAAGCAAAGCCCAGGAATTCAGCAGGATTTACTGGAGCTGCACGGGTGGGGGTTGGCAGAGCCCCGAGCACGCGAGCTGTTAACTGTGTCCTTCACCAGCCACCGGCTCACCGGGCACAGCCACGCCAGCGGCTCTGGAAGGGCGGAGAAGGCGGCAGGGACAGGGCACTGATGGCAGGGGAAGGTACCGGCCCTTATGGGGTGAGTGCAGGGGTCTCCTCGGTCAGTGTGGGGTGACAGTGCCCAGGCTGTGGCCAAGAGGCACCAACAGGGCACCACCTTCTGCCCAATGTACTGTGAAGATCGAGGGGTATTTGGTGAAGTACTGATCCACATTCCTACTGGCATCTCACTCCAGAAGGGAGTGGCTGCCACCCCCTCTATCAGATATTTCTGGTTTAATCAAACAAAATGCTGCAGCAGAGAAATGCTGGGCTCTATAAGCAGCCTGACACAACCTGCCTGGCTGCAGCAAGGGGCAGGGGACAAGCAGGACAAGCAGACAATCACAGGTCTGTCTGACAATGGGGCAATGGATCAGAGAACCAGGGGCACTGTCAGCACACCCCACAAGGTGAGCTGCCCTGCAGGAACAAGTTACTGCTCAATTAGAGCCATGAATATCAGCCAGGAAACTGAATTTCTTCCTTCATAGCCCAGTGTAGGAGAATCACAGAAGCATCAATAAATCATTACTTCCTCACTCCTTGCTAATAACACAAGCAAACAAAGGGTCTCCCCAGAGCCTGCTGCCAATTTCCTCCCCACCTGACGAAGACAGAGCTAGATCTCAGCACTGCCCTGGGGTGCTCTGCATACCCCAGGGCAGGTGGGGAAGGACGACTTCACCGGGCCAAAGCCAGGCTTTTAAGAAGCGTCATTACAGGATGTCTCGTGGGTATCTAAGCACGGCCAACACAGGGCATGGCCCTGCACAGGCAGGAATTCATCTACCCCCCCAGCTCACACTGCTCCCCTCCTCACTGCCCCAGGAACAGCCTCCCCAAAGAGAGCACACCTGCACAGGACGTGTGGCACAGGATGATGAGAGACCTGAGCCTCTCAGAAGACACTACTGATGTCCTTGCACAGGCAGTTCAACCTCCTCTCCTGCCCTCCCAGGGCTGTTGAAAATGTTGCCCCCTCCCTCTTCATTTTCAGTCCTTCCACCCGTACCACTGGCGTTGTTTAAATGCATTCACACATAAAAACTTGCTCAACAGTCTAGAATAATCATACCTTTCAGAAAAGCATTTTCTAGACAAACAGGCTGACAGCTGCATCAGCTCAGACAGGCTGAGCCACTCTGCGTGTGCGAGGCTCCCACGTTTATGAAAGTGGCCCATTAACGTATGGCAGCCTTTTCTTTGCCTCCGCAGGGGGCTGATCCAAGGAAACATGGCTTTTTTTCCCCCCCACTGCCTCCCCAGTTTTTAGTGATCAAGGGCATTTGCTCTTCTGCATGTGCAGGAATCAGTGCCCTCATGCTTGCGCCTGCCTTTGCAGCCAGAAGGATGCCCAGGCAGGGCTGCTGATCTTCACCCTCATCTCATTGCTCCAGCTCTCACAACACGACAACAAAGGACAGACAAAGTTTTGTCTCCAGTGACAGCTCAGTTTTCACGCAGCTGCACTGACACGGACCACTGGTGAAATTAGGATATTTATCCCGCTGGCGTACACAGGCACAGGCTGGTTCTTTGTTACTCAAATCAGAGAGGAACACCACCTCTTAGGTCACATGCCCTTCGCCCCCAGTCACCGCCAGACTGTCTGCATGCTGTATTCCTTCCAGATTTAAATGATCGTGGCACCAATTTACAAAAATCAAATATCCTTTGTCTGCGGCAGAGTGATGTGCCAGATCCGAGTCCCCCCTTCGGGACCACAGCTCAAGCAAATGGGCTGAGTTTTGGGTTTTTGCATTGCTGGGAGAAATTCAGCTCCTTTCTCTTCCCCTTTTTGCAGCCCCAATCAGAAATTTGTAGTCCCCAGGCTGTTGGCTAAGAGATATGCATTAACTTATTCTTGTCGGCACGAAGATATTGCGCCTCGCGGCACTTAAAAACACACGATAAAAACGCAAGTGAAAAACAATGGGCAACTGTCCTGGTTCCTGAGCAAATAAGATGAGAGAAGCTCCAAACAAACCTGCAGCATCACTAGCGAGCAAACAAAGACATGGCTGAGCTCTTCTGACAAAGAGGCAGCCCAGGAGCAGATCAGGAATTCCTGCTGATGCGCTGCAGTGGGTTTCTAAAGGATCGGTGTTTTTCCACTGTGTGCTGACAGCAGCCGCTCGAGCGGACAGCCTGCACAAATGGGAAATGAAGAGAAAGGATAGCCAGGGAAAGGGCTTAAGCTGTGCAAATCACGCTAAAGCAAAAGCCAGAGCTCCTGGCAAAAGAGATACATTAACGAGGGACAGCACAGGCACGAGAGGCATTTGGAACAAACAGAACCCTGAAGGCAGCAGAGGGATGCACAGCAACCAAACCTCGACTGATTTCTCTCCCAAGAGCAGGCAGCTTTGGAGTCAGGGAAGAAGGGCAGAGACAGGCTGAGGAACAGCGGAATGCATGCAACCCACCACTGCAGGAGACTTCCCAAGGTGGAAATGCCTCATCCTGGGTCTCTCCAGCCATGCTCAGACCCTGTTTGCTGGCCATGATGACCAGAATTAGCCACTGATTCCTTCCCCTTGTAATTCTGTGCCCTTCAGTAACCAGAACATGTGTCTCATGCCAAAACACTCTAAAAGGATAAAAGCAGAGACAGAAGTTTTTGAAATAAAGCAATCAACATAATTACATATCTTGCTGTTCTCTGCTGCCTTAATTCTTACTGCTCTCAGTGTTTCAGGGGACTTCCAGGCTCAGCCTATCCCAGGTGAACAGCCTCCAGACAACAAAGCTGCCCCTCTGTTTAGTTTTACCTGCTCAGCATCCTTTTGGCATGCAATTGTCAAGCCAAGTCAATACTGACATGGTCAACATGGCATCTGTGCAGGGGAAACTTATATTTTGACTGATATATACTTATATATAAAGGATATATACATACACATATATATATATTGGAGTTACCATCTATACTGAAAAAGAAAACTTTACATAGGCTCTGCTTTGATGAAAGCTCAGGATTATGAACCAGGATATATCAAGGTGGAAGGAAAGACACTACAGGGAAGTGCTAGAAGTTATTCCAAGATTTTTAACATATTAGCACTTTAAGTTGCAAAAAAGGCCAACAGAAGGGTCTGTGCCAGTCTCTGCACAGTCTTCAGCTTGGCAGCCAAAGAAACTGCTACAGATGCCCTTTGCTCACTCAGATTCAGCACAGCTCCAAGATCACTTGCACACAATTAGCACAGGTCTATAAGAAACCCCCTATATTAATTATGATCAAAAACGCAACTAATTTCTAAGTTCCCAGAGTGCTGGGAAGAGTGCAAGGTGCTCATCTCAGCCCATCTTTGTTTTGATTGAGTTGGCAAAAACGTGGACTGTGGGCTGAAGATCCAGTTGCAGAAACACTCTTTGCAGTTAATCAGGTTTGCCAAGCATTGCCAGGACAAGGAGCAAGGTCAGAGCCCAGAAGAGGAAGGAACAAGCCTGGGAAACCGTGCAAGTCCTGGCTCCTCTTTTGGCATTCAGAGATGAAGGTTGAGTTTCCCTCCAAAATCTATTTCCATAGCAGGGATTGTAGCAAAATGCCAGAAAGGTGACAATCATATGAGAAGTAGGATGAAGAAATTCAAATTCCTGATGCATTCAGAACTCTCTCCCTTCCCATTCACCTCTGCCTTGGAGCACATTTCCAGCATATGAGGATTGAGTGAGTAAAGTCTCCAAGGTCAAGCAGGAAAAATTGCAATTAAGTTGGCAATTTAACTGATGCACAAAGACAGATGCAGGAGAAGAGCACGTATGTACATGTTAACTGAAAGGGACTTACCTCCTGCATGCCACAGACGGGCACTGATTTTACAGCTTGCAGTTACATGTTTGAGAAAGAGGTAATAACTTGTGATGCATCTTGCGCAGGAATTAATGATTTATCAGCTTTTCTTCCAAAAATCCTCCCTGTCCCATGACTGGTGCTCTGGCAAAGGTCAGAAGGAAGCACACTGCAGTTATGATGTGCTTTGGGCGTAGTTATCGATTTGCCCTAACCCGAAACTATGGGCAAATTATAAAGTGTTGCTTATTAACTTCACAGAAAATGGGAAAATGGAAAATTAAATGGACCTGCCATCTCAGTCCCTGATCATGGGAAGGCAGACCTGGCAGTAGGCACAGACAGACAACCCAGGAACACCATCCAGGCATGAAGGAAAAGGGGCAAGGGGGGTGTATAGGAGGACACCATCCAAAGAAAGCACAGAACCTGAGGGCTCGGGCATGAACAACTCAAATCTTCCACAAAGAGAACAAGTGCTGTTCCCTGGTATCCGCTGGATGAACAGCCATATGTACTTTATTAAAGCCACTAATGAGGGAAAAGAGCTTCCATCCTCAAGGGGCAACCACAGGAAAGTCATCAGCGAGATTCAGACCTGGACAGATGTAAGCTGCAAACCAGACATGAATCCCCAGGATCTTTTGAGCAGCTCTGGGATCAGAGCTGCCAGGCCTAGCTCAGCCAAGGCTCCTTCCTGCTAAGCTGTTACTGCAAGGATGAAAACCTGCCTTGCATTACCATGAGCAAACCTCAGAGAGGCCTTGGAAAGTTTTCCCAAAAGATCATTCCAGTCGGGAGGATCAAAGGGAGCTTGCTGCTGCAGGATCAGTTAACAGTCTGGCTAGAAAACAATTTTTCTGTGTTTTGGACTCTACATGCAGAGTAAACATTGCCTCTTTTGCCACAAAGGAATGCAGCTCCCCTGTACACCCCAAAATAGAAAGCAAGCCAGCAGGGCAAGATCAGAAAACATATTAACTGATACAGAAAACCCAGTGTTTGCCTCTGTAATGAGCATTTCTCTTCCTCAAGTTACTGATGCATCCTACCCGAAACTGAGCTTGTCACAGTGATGTGATCAGATCACATGTGCAACCTGCTCCAAAATAAAATGACCCACAAACCACCATATGGAAAAACCTGAGTATTTTTTTTTGCCAGGAGTAGAACTGCCCTAAGCAAATGCAGAAAGGCTGGGTTTATGCTGCCCCTCTGCTCAAAGAGAGCGGCTCCACATTCTCACGGATCAAAGCTCGTTCCAAGGGGGAAGGATCACTTACAAACAATACTTTTACTATCATCCCTTCACACAACTCCCAAGCACATGAGTTTGACCAAGATCCTTGAGGATTTCTCCCACTAATGTTTCAGACCAGGGACTCAAGAGAGAAGCACACTTACAATGTTTCTCCACAGTAGGTCCCCCAAAAAAAAACTTATTTCCGTATAATGTTCCACAGTATGGATCTCACCAGCAATTTCTCTTCAGTCCACAGCCTCCTCTGGGTCACAGGCACAGGTATTTGAAATATCAGTATTAGGAAACCCCAGGATACCCAAGCACCTTCCTCCCAACATTTTCAGGCTGTACAGACCAGCTCCCACCAGTGTGGAGCAAACACAGCTCCCCTGTGCTGGGCAGGTATTTCCCAACATGGGAATCCCAAACAAGTCTTCCACACAAGCAGAATGGCATGTCCAGACCCAGCAGCCTCCTTCTGGTTGCCAGGAACCTTCATGACTTAAATCTGGATACAAAAGACTCATTAAGGGTCTCGAGAAGCATGACAGCCAGGCCCCCAGTAAAAGATAACCCTCGAATGCTCATTTGCTTTCAGGTGGGCCACTATAAAGCCGAGGCAAGAAGGAGCATCCTCTGGAAGAAAACAGGCATCTCTCTCACTCTCCTGCCATGGATTTTGGTAGCATTGTATTTTGAGACGTTCAGAGTAGCACTATAAAACAGATGTTATTCGTGCTTTTGGCTTATCCGTGTCATACACAAGAATTAGACAAAGTTAGGTGTGCCAGATAATTACAGTACAGCCATTTTCAGACCTCTGAGAGTGCAGGTGCAGGGCAGCAAGGGAAGGGGTATCAGTGGGGCTGAAATACTGCACGCAGGCTGTGCTGTCAAAAGGGAGATCATGTTAATTGGCCACAGACAAAATACCCAAGTGTGCCAATGTCCTCGTTAGCTGAGAGCTGCTGCCACAAGCACATTTATTCCTGGTAAAGTGGATGTTTCTGCAGAAGCAATCAGCACCCTGACACTCACCAAATCCAGGGAGTCAACACAACTGAGCTTTACTGGGACAATGATAAACCTAATGCTAATTCATACTGCAAAATAAATGAAGATACCACTGAGATATACAGCAGTGACTTACACTGTTACATGTGTGCTCATAAAGACAGAGCAAAAGACAAAGTAAATCCCAGAAAATTATGAACTACAGACCCTACAGTTGCTTTATGACCGGTAGATGGGGGAATGTGATTTTTTCTATGCTGCAAAACTTCAACAGACTGACAGCTTCCACTGACCTACAAAAGTACCTTGAGAATTGCAAGTTTAGGTGTGTTTATCAGAGGAATGAGGCTAACTTGCTGCTATCTCCAGATTCAGCTCAAGAACAAATTCTGGGGTTTGTTCAGTGGGCTTTTTGACCTTAAAAAAAGATTAAAGGTTCAACTGGATTTTCTGACATTTCACCTATAAGGAGGTAAGAGGTGAGTCATGGAAGAAAAGCAATTCATTAGTGTCCCACACTATCTGTAGAGGAAAACCAGCCTCTGCTTTAGCTGCAATTTATAATCCTATCTCCTTTTGCAGCTTAGAGTGGCACAGGCTCCCCAGAAAACACGAAGAAATGGGGACAGGAAGGGAATGTCCTCTTAGGACACTGTGCTACAGGCAGCAAAACAGCCAAAATCCTGTTTTCCACACTTCCCGATGCAGTGAACAAAAAACTGCGTTTGTTGGAGTGTTCCATTCTCATGTGCAAAACTTGCTCCCAGCTCCCACAGCTCATTACAGCATCGATTTCTTCCATCCGCTTCCTCACATGCCACATTCACCTGTGTCAGCATCCACCTCACTCAGTGGCACCAGGGAGAGCAAATCGCTGTATTTCAGGAAATCTTCCCAGCCCATATCAAGTGGGACCAATCCTCCAGGAAAGGAGATGGCCAGGACCCAGATCACCTCCACCCAACCCATCTGGTAGCCCCTCCACAGACCCTTCCAGTGTACAAGGCCACCCTGGGGCAGACATGTGCAACCCATGTGCAAACTGTCTCTTCCCCAACCCTCTAAACTCTGACAGGTCAGGGCTGATCACTCCTCACCCCACCTAACTCCCCCCAGCCCAGCTGTGAGAGGTTTGGGTGGTCCTTCACACCTGAAGAGTTACACAAGACCAAACACTGCCAACAGCGGAGAGAACTTTTTTGCTCAGTCATTAGGAGTGTTTAAAAGCTTTTAAAGTGACCAGAGCTCAATGTAATTTTAAGATCTCAAGCTTCTGAATAAGAGCTCGAGAACACAGACAGTTCAAATGTGTTCATGAATGTGAAGGCTCAGATGCTGCCCCACATCACTAGGCAATGCTTCTAAGGCAGCCCGAGACCACAGACAAGATGATGCTTCACAAAACTGGATGCTGGAGGGGGTTTTTTTCCATCCCTGGTATAAAGAATTATACTGTGCAGGTCCCTTGGTAATGACTGCACAATTATTTCAATGCAGCTGCTATCTCTTGTCATCAAGCTAATGGAAGACAGACACATGAAATCAATTCAAAAAACAAACTAAAAGGGATGCATTTTACAGTTTAAGTCAATAAAGGTGATTCTGGAACAAAAACTTCATTACATAGAACTCAGCACTTCAAGGGACATGGTTTTTTTGATGTCAAATGGAAAAAGTCTCCAGCTACAAACAGTTTGATTTGGCCAGGCTCAGGAAAATCCCTAAGCTTTTGCAATAAGTAGGTAATGAATTTTTATGATCACCATTCTTACTTGAGGTTGCTGTGTTTTCATGCAATTATTCTTTTAACATGCTAAAATGTGGGTTTCCCCGATACCTGAGCTTCTCCCCAAAGATTCCCCAGGGACAGTTAAGCCTAAGCATGGAGGAAAAGGGCCCACAGACCTGCCTTCTGACAGGTCACTTGGGTGCAACTCGGTGTTCAAACCACAGTGCCCCACTCTATCCACCTGCAAACACACATCCTTTCCTCAGAAGGAAAAATGGTATCTTCAAGCAGCCTGGAAAAGCACAGAATGCACCGAGTTTACACAAAAAGAAATTGTCACCACATCAGATTGAGAGGCCACGGAGGTTTGCATTTGTCTGCTCAATGAAGAGCTTCAACTTAATCTCTCTAGGCAGCCATCTGGTTTTCACAGGAGCTGCCCTGGTTCTCTGTAAAACCATCACAGCACATGCACTGAACCCGACTGATGGAGAGCCCTCCACCCTGAAAACCTGTCCACCACCATTTCCATCCCCCACCTGTGAGCGGGGGAAAGGCGCCTGCGTGGTCCATCAAGGCTTGCTTTCCACCTCCAGAGAAAGGGGATGAAACTCAGAGGCTGAGCTCAGCCTCCTGGCCAGCAAGCTCAAGAGCAGTGGAGGGGAAGCAGGCAGTGGGAACAGCAGAGGTGACAACCCAACCACATCAGCAACTGTGGAGGTACAACCCTACGGACAGGCATTCAAGACCTTTTCATCAAGACATCGTTCCAGCTTCCAGGAGATTCCCGCCTCCTCGTAGGCAAGTGTCTATTTTTGCAGCTCTTGCCTCATCTGTTCCCTCAACCCTTTGTTTTTATTCAACATAATAGAAGGTTTGGAGCAAGGGCCTGACCTCAGGTTTCCATACTACTAGGCACTGCCCCCACTTGTACTAGGAAAAAACCCAAGAAATAATTAATAGCTATTACTTAGAAGTGATCTAATCTGAACTTGGAACCGGTGATTTAGCAAGAAACGACCCACAGCCTGGAATTATCTAGCATGCCTAGTCCAACAGCTTGGTTTATTTTTTTTTTTATTTTTAATTATAACTCTTGAGCAGCTGAACAAGCTAAAATATCAGCCTGTGGTGACATTTCCAGATCACAGGAAAATGTGACACAAAAATCAACACCTCACAGACCGCTTTCATGCACACCACCCAGCCTAAGCACAGGAGAGGGACAAAGCAGCATGACAGCAAACAGACCCCTATCCAAAAGCACATCCCACCAGCATGAACAGCAGCCTGAGTCAGAGGAATGGGCTCACTACGCTCACAGCTGGGAACATTGTCCCTCCAGCTGCTCCAGACGGACAGAAGGAAGGACAATGGGCTTCACAACTCAGTAATCAAGATGCAAGCAGTTTCCAAGGAGGAAGGGAGTGACAACTTCTTCTAAACAACTTCAACAGGCAGGCAAATAACCAGGAAAAACAAACCCATGAACTTCCCACCTCACCCTAAAAAGCACACACTGACAAAATTTTACTTCCCCTTCTCGCCTGAGGCTCATGCAAGAAGGGGACAGGATTAGCTCTTTGTTCCCTTTGGAAGGGAAACAAACAGCTCTGCCACGCGAGCTCTGCATCGCAGGGCACCAACACAGAAGAGCTCACATGAAGCTGACCCGTCTCTCCTGCTGCAAGGGAGTGGGTCTTGTCTTTAGGACAACTCTATTTCCCTGCTAGTGTTGACAGAGCTTTCCCTAGAATAGTGCTCAGTATCCCTGTGGCACAAATGCGATGGGAGGTTAAGGGGAGTGGAGACAAACAGATGCAGTCATGAATCGCGTCCTCTGTTCCACTTCTCATGTGACAAGCTTAAAAACCCTTTAAAAAAAAAAAAAAAAATCAAAGGTTTTGCCATGTGATAAAAGCCAAGACAAATTAGATTTGACAAGACCTTCCTGTAAAGGTCAACACTTCATTTATGAGCCACTGGCTGAGGAAGCAAAGCGATGCTCCTCCAGAAGCAGGACCAGGACACAGTTCCTGCTGTGACTCAGACCTGAGGCAGTGAGGGTGCTCGGGGTTCAGAGAAAGAATTTCCAGTGGACTGCCATTTCAAATGAGAATTTTTCTTATAAATACAGCAAGCATTTTGCAGCTCCAGACTCCAACTCACAGAAAAAGCAAAAAGTGGGGTCATCCAACAGTGCCAGCATTCATTTCTCTGTGGAGAAAGAGGGCCAGCCCTAGAAACAGGATCTCCTTCCCACCAAAAGTTCTCACAGCAACAGTCACACAGCAACAGCAAGTCTGGGAGGCAGTGATCACCAGCCCAGCAGGACCAGCAGACAGCAAACACTTCCAGCCCTCACAGTCCTTGCAAGTCCACACACAAATCCACCTCTTCAGTGAAACAAACTGAGCCAACTGTTACTGCCACGGCCAAGATGAAAGCCTCATTTAACGGGTTGTCTCTGGAAGAAATACAATGGACATGCATTTTAATTTAAAAATCTCTGCACGCAGAGCTCTATTAGAACCTGTGGCTTGTAAAATTTTGGTTACAGCATTTGGCCACATGGGATGTTAGTAACTGTGAAGTCTAATTTTCTTGCAGACTACCTATTGCTGTAGTTGCATACTAAGGCTGCTTGCACTTCCCTCCCTATAAACCCCTTCTGGAATTTGTCCTTCTTCCAGGGCCCAGACTGACAGCTCATATGCTGAATATATAATCCTGTCTGGAATGACAAAGTTTAAATCCTTCATGAGGGAGTAAATCTGGGACACTCTTATAAATTCTGTTTGTTTTTATGTACACAAGGAAAGGAAGAAAAAGGAGGCTGCTTCTGTTCCAGAACTAAAGCTCTCCTAACAACAACCTCAACAGACAGGTTCAGCTGTTTTCCATGTTTCACCCATAAACAAATGTAAATACCCACTTTACACCATGGGATTTGACCTTCCCCACAGGCATTAATATGCCTCAGGCTTTGCAAGGGATCTTAGGTCAGCAAGTGACCATGATACAGTCTGGTTTTGTCAAAGCCTTTCCCAGTATGCAGGCTGTTCCAAGCATGGAGGTTACCCTTCTCCTGCAAGGAGGAGACTCTTCACATTGTTCTCTCATCACCAGTAACACAGCACTTTTTTCTCCAATGACAAGCAATATGAATTCCTCCCTGCTCTTCAGTGTCTTGCTCCCTCTGTACTTCACCACAGAGCAATGATTACAAGAAAATCAATTTCCATGAACTTTCTGGTTTGTTGGTTTCAATACAAATCTCTCCTCCTCTGTTTTGTTTTTTTTTTTTTTCTAGTAAGAGTTCCCCTGACAGAATGCTGGAAATCCTGAAAGGAAACACAAGAATGTGATCCTGGGAAGAGATGCACAAGCACAAACACAGAGCAGAACGCTTCTAGTTCAATACTGCCAGTTCTTCCCGTTGCAACAAGAAAGTGATCAGTAAAATTGCAAGATAACAGCCCACATCACCAATGCTGCTCATACATGGGCATCCAGGTCACAAAGGCAAATTTTATCTGGTATCAAAAAGCCTAATTATTTTTAATCAGAGTAAAAGTGGGAACGTGTTTTCACAGCCAAGGCTAAAGATCATTACCATAGTTCTACTTTAATCATTCTGGACCGTGAAAGATAGTAGAACTTCCGGCTGAAATTTCAAGTCTTTAGCTACAGTAATTAGAAATGGTTATAATTCCCCTGACTGTGTAATTTAGTCTCAAGAATAAAACTTCATCTCAAAGCATTAGCAGCTCTGACATGATAACATCTCTGCTATGGTGAGAGCCCAGAGAAAAATGTTTCATTCTTTCACTTTCTTGCATGCATCAAGAAATGCAGCCTCAGCTATAAAGCGCTACCAGCTGCTTATTCTCTAAAATAAAATTTTATTTTTAGCCTAAGCACTTACTCAGGATCTGTGAGTATTGCGATTAAGCTCTCACGCCCATTGAAAGCTCTGTCAATTCTGCAGCAGATGACAAATAACACTGCAGGCTCCAGTGCAGGGGGTGGTCCATACAACACCCTGTACAATGATCACCTTCTGTCTAGGAGCAGCGAGAGCCAGGGGTCAGGAGCACCGGTTTTAAAACTGGATTTTGTGTAGATGGAGGGAAAAACTCTTGCAGCAAAGCACAGCTGCAAAAACTGTTTCCAGCGACTGGGGATTTGCTATCAGAATGTCTCATGATCTGATATGATAGCACTGGAACAGGCTGCCCAGGGAGGTTGTGGAGTGTCCCTCTCTGGAGGCATTCCAAGCCAACCTGGATACATTCCTGTGTCACCTGCACCAGGTGACTCTGCAGGAGGGTTGGACTAGATCTCCAGAGCTCTCTTCCAACCCCAACAATTCTGTGATTGGCATTGTACAACCAACTGGGGTGCTGGAACCAGGTGATCTTTCCAGTCCCTTCCAACCCAAACTGTCCTATGATTACCTCCATGCTCCACAACTACCATCATCCCCATGCTTCCGTGCTCCAAGCCATCATCATCTCCGTGCTAGTGTGGAGGGTTTGGCAGCACCTGAGCTATCCCAGCTCGCTGCTTCCACAGTGCTCCTACACGGCAGCAGCCTTGGCACGTGCTGCTCCAGCACCGAAGCAATGCACGTGCTGGGCTGGCAGAGAAACAACTCAATTAGGAACAAAGAGTTTTCCAGCAAGCCAGTGAACTGAATTAACTGAGAGTGGGGCTGACAAGAGCAGAGGCAGCTCAGGGGAAGGCTGGAGAGCAGGGCCAGGTGTAGGATGTGGGATCAGGCTGATGGAGTGGCAAGGAGCTGCCAGACCCACACTTTTGAGCCCTGGCATGCCCTGGTCTGCAAGGAAAGGCAGCTCCTACACTACCTCACACTGCACCACGCAATTCCAGTCCTGAACCTGGTTTAATTCTACAACACAAACCAGGACAGAAGGGTTTTGGGAAACAGAGAGCACTCAAATCTCACTCTTTACAGAATCCTCCTCTCTTCTCTTTGGAGCTCAGCACAAACCACTCCTGTGTCTGTCTGGCCAGGACTACCTGTACTCTGCCACTGTGCACTCGCTCGTGCTGCAGGAGAATTTTAAGTTGTTGCTAGGCTGCACAAAGCAGTCTCTTATTTTTATCACTTGCCTGTTTATTCTTGCAAAAAAAGATACAGCAAACAGCAATCTAAGGCACCCTCAAAATGCTTATTACACTCTGCTTGGCTATGTTTTCTCACAAGGCAGACCAAAGCTTCTTGGCCATCACCATACACACCTTTCCACCCAGACAGACCTCTTCTTGCTCCTCCAGAGTACCATGTGAAAGCATGACCAGAGAACCAACAATCACATTGCAAACAATTTTTCAGTTATTCCAAATAAAGTTCAAGTAATTTTGAAAAGGTTATTCAAAGTCATTTCAGACCTATTTCCTAATGGCTTAATGCAGCCAAGCAGCTGATTTGCAGCAGCCTGCACGCTAAACCATTCCCACTTGAGCAGGAAACATCCCCCTGCAACTTAGCACTTATTTTTGCACCCCTGGCATTTACCAATACATCATTTTACAGCTGCCATTCCCCTCCTCGGCATGCAATGTTAACACTTCAATTGACAGGGAATTTCGCCGGGTCAGCACAGACATGAGACAAGGCAGGATTGGGATCAGCTGTGGTGCCTGGTGAGGATGGGAGATGAAGCAGATTGCTGCTCCTGTGCTGTGGGTGGCACAGTAGGAGCAAAACACTACGGCCAGACCCTGTCTCACCACAAGCAGAGCAGACCAGACCAGCTTTCCTGACAGGCCAAAGTGTCACTCATAGTTCAGTATCCTCCCAGGAGCCGCCTGCTTTGTGCTCCTTGTGCTGCTGTGCCACATCCAGAGCTGGAGTAACTCCACACTCCTGTTACAAAATTACATGTCCCATCATGACAGCAACGTACAAGCTATTTAACCCAAAAGAAGGGCCCTTATTACTTGCTAGACTCAGCATTTTTCCCTTCCTGACACTGAGTGAAGCTCCTGCTCCTAAGGAAACTTTTCAAATGGAATCTTTTACAGCTTCACATAAAGCTCCGAAAGGCTTGTCTTCTGGAGTGACTGTGTGGCTCCAGAGAACACTCTAAGCTCCATTTTGACCTCACATTTTTCTGCCACTCACGCATGACTTGAGCATCAGCACACAGCTGGAGACAAAAGACCAACTTCATGCTGACAGGCACCTTTCCATTCAGTGGGAAGCCCTGGCACTCGTGCTGACAGCTGTGCTGCAGCAGTATTCACCTGGCATTAGGTATTAGCACGTCTCTTGCTCTGTCAGGAGCTGGAGGCAATTACCCTCCATGCTGTCACCAGCCAGCGCAGCGCTGGGGACGTGTTTTCACCTGTCTAGGCAGCAGCACCACCAGCCCCTGAGTTCATGACTTGGCTGGGCACTGCCATGCCAGTGTCGCCGTCCAAGGTCTCTGCCATGGGTGTGCAGAGCTGGGGCTCAGTCACACACGAAGCCACTGTTTTGAGAAGCAGTTCACTCTGCTTGTAGTTCACAAGATGCCCCTGTTCAGCAGCACAGCCCAATCCTTCCCTCTTGCTGCTTGACGGCCTCAGCATCTATCCCCAGAACAGTACTCGACTTGAAATGACTCCTGATAACCCACAACAGAGCTAAAAGGGAACTACAGAAGGAACATCAGCTGAAGTTGCGAGTTTCTAATTGACTCAAATTAACTTCACATCATCTGCACCTTCTGGTGCTCTGGCTAAGCCCTAACTTGTTTCTTAGGGGCATTTTTAAGAAGGATTTGTTGGTGGGGCTTTTTCCCCATCTACAACTTACCGTCTTTTAACAGCAACACTGAGCCACAAGGATCTCAGTACGAAATTCTGTGAAAACATATCAGCCAAGAATAAGCTTTAAATAATAAGTGGGAATTATTTTTTCCTCTGGAGAAGCCAGGGCATCAATTTCCTGTATCTATGAAAGCTGAGCAAAAAAACCACTGAAACTCAAGAGGAGCTCATCAGAAAGGTAATGCTCCTAAGAGTGCACAGCAACAGCAGCCTAAGCATACCATCAGCAAGGGGCTTTCAGGAGATGTGCTGTGAGGGGCTGGGATTGTTCGGCAACCTACTGCTCACCTGACTGCACTGCTAAAGGAGCCCAAGCTTACCTTTACAATGGTGACTCCTGTTGGCCAGTCTCTCTCCCTGCTAAGCACGCTAATCATTAGCGGTGTTTTTTCCCTGCTGTGGTTGGGGCAGCGTTAATTGCCTCCCAAATCGCTGTCACTAATTAGTCTCAGCGCCTTTACTGAACCAAAACTGGGTGGCATATTGTTCGCACTCATCCTGGACACTGAGCAAACAGTTTCTAGCAGGCTTTTAGTGAGCAGATGCCTTCTGCTGTGAATAAACACAGGTTTTGACTTCACATCAGCTCTTCAGAGCTGGCAGAGCGCAACAGCAGAAAGTCAGTCACAGACACAGAGCATTATGGCAACTGCAGAGCAGCAGATTAGATCCTGCTGCCTCATACATCATCAGGCAAGTTCAGGTGCTGGAAACATAACAGCCAAAACACAGATGAGCAGATGCAGGGAAGACTCTTTGATTTCCTGCTACAGGGTCTAGGAGTATTTGGGAAAGTTACAGCTGAACTAGAGAAGAATGCTCACAAAGCCACCAGCAATGCTGCTTTAATATCAGTGCATTACTAAGAACCTAGCAGGAGCCAGCCTGACAGGCTGCAAGCTGTGTTAAGGCTGTAGCAAAATATAACATGAGAAATTAATGTAAAGTCGACGAAGAGATGCTTTTCCTGTAAGATTTTGAAATGTGTGCTGGTGAGATACCTGCAAGAAAATCTGGTACGAGAGAGCAGCCCAGGAGAAGGCTCCTGCACCCACAGCAGCGAGAAGACGTCATGGCACAAGCAAATGAAGCAGGGGACTGCAGAGAGGAAACTCATGAGCAGCAGCCTGGAGCTCTGCCACCATGGGGCTTTAAAATCTAGCAGTTCATAAGGTCTTTGCTGTGTAACTAAATAGCTCCTGTAAATAGCTTAAGGGCTTATTGATACACAAGATGTCCCTCCTGTCAGGCCATCCTGCCAGGCTGCAGAAGAGCCTCAGCCTCGCAGGACAGACGGACCAAGCGGCCGACAGAGAGACCTGGCACTGCCCTAGCAAACATACACACACTCCCCAGATAATGCTCGTCTCACTGGAGTGTTCTGCAAAGCCCACACCCACACTTACTTACAGCCTGAGTTACTGCTAATCAGAAATTCAATGGCATCTGAAGGAGCAGCAGCAGCAGCACACTGAAATAAAGGGGTTTGTCACCACGTTGAGAAAGACTTCAAAAGGCCCACTTGTAATATTCACATGCATTTCTGTGCAGTTTCCCACTCACTGATACAAAGAGTCTTCAGCATCCAGTTCCCACAGCTATCCCCTGAGGCCCGAATGTATAAACCCCCTATGAATTAGCTTTATATGAAAGGCCTGTTTTAACTTCAGAAGCCATGTTTTCCCTCAGAAGCCCCCACTAAACAGCCCCCTGCACTGTACAAGTTGTAAGCAACCTCTTTTTCCTGTGACAGCTGCATGGGCACAGGGCTCATGCCCCGGCAGCCAAAAAGTGCTCTCCCTCCTCTGACCCCAGTTAGGGCTTCAGCAGGTGCTTGGACCTTCTGTAATTCCCAGTATCAAGTGCTGCCATGGCAGGCAGCTGCCGTGGTCTCTCCTGGCCCCCAGAATGGCGTGGGTGTGCTACGGGTGTTGTGGTGGAAGGATGACCACCCCCCTCACTGCCCTGTGGGTGCAGGGGTGCCACGCACACAGAGTCCTCCCGGCTGAACAGCCAGCACAGAGACAGCCACGGCAGCACTGCTGAGTTACAATTGGGGCTGCTGGCCAGGAGAGTCCAGGGCACCTGTGGCCATGTACACTCCGGGGAGGAGGATCCCCTCCATCATCTGCCAGGGCATCACCCAAGCATTCCTCTGCCTTCCTCTCCCAGTTTTACAGGAGTGAACAGCCCCCCAGCCCTTCGCCCCTGTGGGCTCCTGACCCGGAGATAGCACCCAGGGGACCCACACCCAAGCCCTGTCCCTGGGATGATCCCGCTGAGCTCTCACTTTGTTCCTGACACGGGGGGCTGGTGCTCCCCAAACCCGACACTCACGGGAGATGTCTCTGATTCCCTGCAACCTCCCGACTCCCACCCCACACGGTGCCCCACAAGGTTCCCCCCTGCCAAAGCCCCGGGAACCGCACACCCGCTTCCCGAGCCGGGCCAGCGGCTCCCGCAGGGAACACGGGACGGACCGTGAGCGGCACGGCCGGGCTATCCCCGCGCCCCGGGCTGCTGCTCCGGCACAAACCCAGCCCGGCGCCGGCAGGAACGCGCCGCTGCCTGCGAGGGGCGCGGGCAGCGCTGCCCAGCCCCGGGACCCCCGGCCCCGCCGCCCCGGCCCACCTGCAGCCGCTGGAGGTACGAGGCCGGCGCGTAGCCCGTCTCGCCAGAGCCGGCGCGGGTGACGAGCCACCAGTGCTGGTTGCTGCGCTCCAGCAGCAGGAAGGTCTCCCCGGCGGCGAAGGGCAGCGAGTTGGGCTCGGCGGAGCGGAAGCTGTACAGGGCCCGGTACATGGTGGCGGCCGCGGCCCCGGCCCCTCCGCCCGCCGGACCGCACCGGACCGCCCCCGGCCCCGCCCCGCGCGTCGACAAGCCCCGCCCCCGACAAGCCCCGCCCCAACAAAAGCCCCGCCCTCCGACAGCTCCGTAACGCCCCCTGGCGGTGCCGCTCCCACCGCTGCCCGTCCCGGCCCCGCCCCCGCCCCGCGCACCAGCAGGGGGCGCCAACGGCCCGCGCAGTGCCCGGGGAGCGGAGGGACAGGCCGGGAATGACCCCGGGAGTGACCCCGGGAGTGATCCATGAGAATAACCCTGGGAGTGACCCCGGGAGTGACCCCGGGGGTGATCCATGAGAATAACCCTGGGAGTGACCCCGGGACTGATCCACGGGAGCGATCCATGAGAATAACCCTGGGAGTGACCCACGGGAGTGATCCACGGGAATGACCCTGGGAGTGACCCAGGGACCGACCCCTGCACCGACCTCGGCACAGACCGGGTACCGACGCAGGGACCGACTCTGGGAACAACCCTGGAAATGACCCACGGGAATGACCTCTGGCACTGACCCTGGCACGGAGCCGAGACCAACCCAGCGACCGACCTTAAAACTAACCTATGGGAATGACCCCCAGCACTGACCCAGGGATCTACCCCCAGGACCGACCCTCGGGACTGACCCCTGGGGATGGGCCATTGGCAGGACCCATTAGGCACTGCCACTTCCCTGGCACTGGCCCGTTTGTGTCCTGGTGTCCCTTCCCCATCACCACCGGCTCCTGGGGTCACTGCTGCCACCTCCCACCCATCATCCACCTGCCCCCAGTCCCTCTGACCCTGCCATGTCCCGACTGGCCGCAGGAGCATCGCTTCGCCCCCAAACCCTGCCCCATCCTGGTATGCCCCCAGCAGGCCCTCCTCTGAGAGTCCCACACGGCACCAACCAGCACCACTAAATCCCCAAAGTCCCCCCCTGTGTGCCATGGGGACTTCACCTGGCAAGCCACCCGGGGCCAGTCCCTTCCCCCAGAACAGGAACAGGGCACGGGCAGGGCAGGCTCTGGCCCCATGCTGTGCCTGCAGCGGACACGGTGACCTGGCACAGGGCCGTGGGACAGGGCCTGTCGGGCCAGGAGAACTCTGAGAAGACTCAGCTGTCCCCAGCCCCATCCACCTCTTTGCCTTGACACTGCATTCCAGGAGAACAACTGTTTGGGCCACTATCCCAAGCAGCCCAAGGCCCCTGCAAGCTCCCCTCCACAGACATCAGGAGCTTCCCTTGGGCTTCACTGTCCCTGCAGGGGGTCTGAGCCCTTCCTGCTGCCCTGGGGAAGTGAGCAGCAGCCCTGCAGCACATCACCACTCCTTATCATCCTCCCCACCTTCTTCCCAAGCCAGGGCTTTCTCCATGCTGTCCCAGGAACAAGAGGAATTTTCCACCTGGCAAAGCCAGCACAGAGAGCCCAGCATGGGGGTATCAGCACCAAGGCAGGTGGGGGCTGGTTACAGCATCCCAGCAGGACTGGTACACATACTCCTGCAGCCAAGACCACCACAAAGACACCCGTCACCCACCTTGCTCACCCCCATCATCCTACTGGGATGCAGGGATGGAGGGATGCAGAAACGGAATGGTCCACAGACCCCTGCTCACAATGACAGGGGAGTTTAATTAATCCAGGAACCATGCACAAACAGATCCAGCCTGTGGTTGGATATAATGAAAGCCAGGCTCGCAGTGGCCACAGCCTGCTCCCAGCATGGCCCTCCCAGCCCCCTGCTTTTCCCAGCTCTGCCGGTGAGGTAATCCTGGCTGAGCCTGGTTACGGTGGTGGAGGGTGGAGTAGGAGTGAGCCGTTGCCTAGGCTCCCCCACTGCGGCGGTGCCGGGAATCGCTGCCGGGGGCTGAAGCTGGGCACATTTGGGCTGGAAAGGTGATGATGGGCTGCTTTGGCTGGAAACTGTGACATGCAACTGGGGCTGAATCCTTCAGGAGGCTTTCAGAGTCTGGGCTCCCTACCTGGTCACGGTCCCTTTCAGATGCCTGGCGGAACATGGAGTGATGGTGGGCAAGGGGTGGGCAGCTGTGGAGCAGCACTATGGGAAGGAAAACCTTCCTGCTTGTGGGTCATTACTCTTGGTATCACCCATATCCAGTGTTTACCCTGCCTCAGGGTCCACTCGCAGCTGTGTCCCCACTCCAGGTGAGCCCTGGCCACTCCCTGGCTCATGCCCAGCTGCTGTTTGTACTGGAATAACAGCACTTTGTTTCCCCGAAGTCAGCAGCACAGGCTGTGCTGGCAGGCAAGGCAGCTGAGGGGGATGCAGGCACCCACCTCCCACGCACACGGCAGCAGCACCCAGGCCTCTCCCGCTCTGCACAGCATCCCAGCACTGCCAGACAGTGGCCGGGAGGGAGCCTGGATTTCCTCTTCAAGGGCTCCTGCAAACCCTTCTGCATCTGAGTAGAATGCAGAGCCCAACACACATTCCTGCTGCTCAGGAAACGGCTTTGAATTGCAAGTGCCGGGTAATTTGTATTGGACAGGGAGGGGCAACAACCAAGGATCCCGCTGCGTCACTTGCAGGTGACTTTTCAAGACGAACTTGACACCTCAGATAATAACACTTCCATCCCTTGCCCTCTGAGCTTTGGGGACCGGGATCACCGTAAGCCATGGAGGGCTCTGCGCGTGCACAGCAGCCCCCACACTCCCGCTTTCCTCAAGGGCTGTGGAGGGGAAGAGTTGCACAACAGCTCTCATATGATTGGAACACAAACTTGCCAGCTCCACGTACACTTATATAATTCTGCACCGCCCGCTCGTCAACACGTTGCAAAACAGTAGCGGGATCAATCGCTCTACTTTTAGGTATACAAATATTATTGTACTCCCACCAGCCCTCTCTGGGTGAAAAGTAATAGGGCATGTGAGGTGCTGCGAGGACCCTGGGCCTGCAGCTCCTGGCACAATGCCTGTCCTGCAGGGACTGGGGCTGTCCATGAGCAGGATGGCCAGGCATTGGGATATCTCTTGGGCATGTCCCTATTTCCCAATATCCTGATAGCCCTCCCTTCCTGGAAAATCTCATTAAAAGGCTGTAGCTATGACCCCCCGATGCACACACCAACATCACTTAAAGAAGGTCTCACTCCTCCAACTACATCTGCTCCCTTATGGGAGAAGCCCCCAAACCAGTGCTGCCTGCCAGAAGCAGGCAAACGCTGCTGCTGCCTCTGCAAGGAACACAGTGATCCGTGCTAAACCCAAAACCACCACAGACAGCCTGCTCTTTTGGCAGCTGCTTCCCCGTGGAGCGCAACACGTGGAGGAGCCGAGGCCGTCGGTGGCTCTGGGGCCCACTCTGCTCTGCCCGCCCGAATCGCCGGGGTGTCCGCGGGGCTCCTTGCGCAACCCGCCCCCCACAACGCCGGGGCTGGCTGGGGCCCAGACCCCTCCTGCGGCCGCAGGAAGGAGCAGCCAGCGCCTGCCAACAGCTGTGCTTCCTGGAAATGAAGAAGACAGAAGGTCGGGAGAGTTGAGCGGTAGCGGAGGGGGGCCTGGGGGATGCTGCGGGAACGATTGAAGCACTGCAGGTTGCAAGGCGAGCCGCACACAGCCCAGCCTGCCCTGCAGCTCTGCTTTGGGAAAACAAACTCTTTGCTTTCACACAGCAGCACCATGTTCTTCATTAAGCTCTGCTCGTGTCCTGACCTGATGAGCGCCTTGCCAGCCCACACACTCTGCCTGCTCGCACAGCCCCTTCCCAGCTCTCCTCCACCGGGGCAGCTCTGCAGGCTCCAACGCCATGCTGTGGTAACAGCCTGGTCAAGGGAATGCTGATTTTTCTGCCATCAGCCCAGCAGCAAGGCTCCCTGCCACACCTTGCCTGTGGTGAAAAACCTGGGTGTGTGAAGAATGCGTTTACAGGATGAGGGAAGAGAAGGGGGCTGGGGGTAAGGTGCTTGGCAGTGAGAGCACAGGGTGCCCTGCAATGTTCAGCACCATGCCTGGACTGCCCATGGTGTCCTTCCAGCTGCAGGGATGCCAGGATGAAGGAGACGCTCCCGGGTTCACATCTCCAACGAAGCCAGCTCTGCCTTGCCCAATACCACCTTTCTCATGTCCTTCCCCTGTTGCACGTGTCGGCCTGGGAAGAGCTACAAAGTGAGGGGTTGCCTGGGGAGCAGAGCAGATCCTGGCCCTCTGCTTTCCTTTCAAAGAGAAACTGAAAAGACTCCACAGGGCCAATGCAGCCTGTCACAGCTTGGCTGGTGGGGACATTGCTGTGGTGCAAACCCAAGAAAGAGAAGGGGACAGAACCCATCACCTCATCTGGAGCCTGGCATGGCAGGGTGGGTGCATGTGGGTGGGTGCAGCAGGCCCTGGTGGGCAGGTGAAGAGTGGTGGGACAGAATCAGATCCCCACTGAAGGAACAGGGTGCTGGGCATGGTGGGGGCTGTCTCCAGTCACCCCCACCAGAGTTTTCTCTGCTCCTATATGGGCGGTGAGTTTCAGGCTTTGAGCAAAGGCCGGGGAAAAGCAGCTGGGAGAGGCCCCTTAGCAAGCTCTCATTTCCATACAATTGAGGGAAGGTGGCTTTGCCCCGGCACTCCCAGCCAGGGACACAAGCCATTCCTTGTCCCCTCTGCCCTGCGTGACTCCAAGGCTGGGGCACCACTGCAGCTGGCCACGTGGCAGCACAGGCCCCGTGCCAAGGATAGATTCCTGCATGGGATGGACAGACAGCAGCCCCCAGTCCCACTATGGCATCACCATAGAAGAAGATTAATTAGTGTCCAATTGCACAAATTGAGCCCACCACCATTAGACTCAGGGAAGGTAGAGCTGCTGGGACACACAGAGCACCCTCTATCCCTGGGGCAGTGGGTGGCACAGAGGCTTCAGGGCACAGGGTCCCTATGCCCCTGCACACTGAGAGCCACTGTGTCCTCACAGGCTCAGGGCAGCAGGACGTGCCCTATGCCTTGCTGGGGCTGAGGCACTTTGCAGCTCCAGGGCCATGGGGTGAACCACTCTCCTTTGGGCAGGGATCACAATGACATCAGGCTGCTGCCCTTTGGGGATGTTACTGCCCAGCCACAAGGAAATATTTTGTTCTTGCTCCATAAAAGACATCTGTGTGTCCCTCCCTGCTGGCAGGGACCCAGCTTGGGGGAAGAAGTCCAGCAGCTACACAAGAGGCAACAACACAGGATGGGGACAGCACAGGGACCAAGATGCCCTCTCCTCCAGGTTCAGAGTCTCTCCCCTGCCCCTCTTTGCTTCTGCCCTGCCCAGCTCCAGTGCCAGGGAGGCCACCTACCAAAACATCCTGGCAGGTCCACTGACTCCTGCTCAGCCCCCACCTCAGTCCCCAGTGCCTTGCCATCAAAGCAGAGCTCAATTCACGGGAGAAACCAGTGCCAGCTGCAGGAATGCATTTCATCTCCGGCCAGCTGACGCATGGCAATTCCCGGCAGCCACCCCAGTTTTGGGCTAGAAGTGACCTATTTACATAAGGCAACCTCGCCACAAGCCTGGGGCTGGTGCAGCATCCCACAGGGGCAGTCATGGGGAAGAAGCAGGAGCGGGTGCTGGGGGCCAGGGCCAGGCCAGGCTGGGCCATTTGCTGTCTCTCCCCAGCCCCTGCAAAGCCCCAGGTGCAGGGTCAGGCCTAACATGTTGCAGCCACCCTGGGTGATGGTCTTACTAGGGCTGGGCTGGCAGGAAAAGGTGGGTCCTCTCTGAGCATCAGGAAGCAGACAGGGAGGAGACCAGACACAGGGGAGCCTTGAGGAACAGAGACGTGCGCTCAGCATTGTCCTCCATGGAGCAGAGGCTGCAGCAACGCAGAGCAGAGTGTCCCTGCCAGGGCACAGGCTGTCCCAGCTCCTGTCCCCCCACCCAGCTGCAGGGCTGCTCTGCAGAGGTGCCTCTGGCTCAGGATTCCCTAGGACCCAGGCTCAGGAAGCCAGCCCAGCTGCCCTTCCCAGTGCTCCTGCTGGCACAGCCAGCACCAGTGGAAGCTGACTACCCAGGGAACACCAGAGCTGTGGGGAGCCGTGTTCAGAGCACACAGAGCAAGGGCAGGATTCGTCCCTGGAAGGTAAACGCTTTCTGCAGAGGCAGAAGCACCAGTTCCCATGCCATAGATCTCCAGTCTGCTGGAGGTTTTCTCTCCCAAGGGCATGGAGACCAGGCTGCTTCATCACCACCCTGCTGCCAGCCCTGGCCCAGAGGGTCATCTCCAGAGCTCCCTCCTCCAAGCTCAGCCTGGTGCCACAGCAACAGAGGAAAAACAGGAACAAAAAAGCCCTTGGGTCTCTTCCCCAGCCCAGGTTCTCCTCTCCCATTATTCCATCACTCTGTCCTTCACCACGGCCCAACAGGAGGGTGACCACACACCCCCTCCCAGCCCCACACCCTGCTCATCCCAGTCCTGTCCTCTGAGAAGCCCAGGCACAGGGCCGAGGGGCAGCCCGGCCTTTTGCAGGAACCATGGGAACCCTGTTCCCACCCCGGCACGTCCCAGGCTGGCAGTTACACAACTGCCTTTCCACAAACACAAGGAATTGCTCAGAAGGATTTGTGCAGAACAGCATGGAAGGAAAACAAACCTGCTCTTGAACTTTGCAAGATAGTATGTCATTCAGAGGGACTTGCATCTAGGTTGCCCACTCTTCAACCTTCGAGGACATGGTGCAAGCAAGGCATCTTTCCTCCTGACATTTTGCTCTTATATCCTTTAAAGCAACTAATGAAAAAAAGTCTCCTCTGTCACTGCTCCCCCCACTCCCATTGCTGCAGCCCAGGAAGCTTCCAACCACCTTGTTGTTGCTTTGCAGCACTGGCACAGCCTCTCTTAATCCTCGGACAATATTGGCAAAAGGATTTTAGCAGCATAGGCCAGAGCCCACAGGGGCAGGTCCCTCCATCTTCCTACAGCAGCACTAGTTCTGCAAGGGCAGCTCCCTGCCTGTAGCCTGGGCCCTGTCTGCAGGCAGCAAAACAAAGAGGACTTGTTCTGGAGGCAGCTTGCATCAGAGCAAATGCGATTGTTCTCATCGGATTTTATGAATTCCCTCCAGAGTTCCTACGTAACACAAGTACATTAGGGGGACTTTATCCCTGCTAATTTCAGACCTCAAAGTCAAACGGTGTGTATCAGATGAATCTGCACAGGCAGGCTTATTCATAAGCAGCAGCAGTGATAGGCAACTGCAGCGCCTGCCAAGAGGCTCGTCATTAGCTCGTTAGCAGAGGGCATCCCATCCTAAACTGGGGAACTGAAAGGGAAACGTCATCTTGCAGCCACAGTCCCCCTCCCTGTGCCAGGCACATCTCAGGAATAGCAGGCAGGAGTGCTGCTGATCAATGCCCAAAGCATTTTGTAGTTGAGAGTGCCAAGAATAAATGGCCCCATCCTTCCCCTCCCCAAGGCTTCCTGCAGCCACTGCCAGGAGCGGCTCGAGGGGTGCTCAGAGGGCCTTGTCAGCTGTATCGAGCACTGGACACTCACCCAGCAGAAACAAAGGGCCTGTTCAGGCTGGACAAGCACATCTCCAGGGAAAATAGCCCAAGTGCTGGCATAAAATAGTGAGGTGACTGCAAGATGTAAAACTAGCTATTTAATACGGACATCAGTTTGTACCTGAATGCTCTGAAACAAAAAAAACACCCAACAAAAAACCAAAACCAAAAGCCACCACACTCTTGTTGTATAAGCAAAGGTAAAAAAACCTCATCAAAAGGTACGAAGGAGCACAGGAGAGCCATCAGAGACTTTGATCAGAACTTGATAGCACCTGCTGGGGAATATGAAACTGAAGCTGCAGGGCTACAGGCAACTGAAGAGGGTGACCTTCCACCAGCAGCTCTGCAGCCTTCCTGTCACATCCCACCTCTCCTCAGCATGCCTGCAGGCTAAGTCTGGGCCAGGGAGATGATTCACCTGAGTCTTCTGCACAAACTGACTTGCTTATCCCAGGCATCTGTAACAAGAATATCCCCACACTTACCTCAGCACTTCCACACCCAGTTTTCTCCTGCATGACGACATAAAAGCTTCATAAGGGGAGAAGTCATTTATCTAAAACCAAATAAATACATGTTCCTTTTAAAATTCTGAGACAGTGGTTTAGAGTTACTCTGTTATTTCTCTTACTCACTGCCCTCTCACTTTCTGATGCTTCCTTCCTGTGTGTCTGTCCCAATTAAGATTTTAAGCTGCTTAGGATATCTTTCAGGTCCTGCAGCTCTGCCCCAGTCGCTGCCACTGCAGCTAATCCTGGACAAATTTTACATATTTGGCCTCAGCATAGGTTAAGACTGTCTATGGCTTTCTAGAAATAGGTTACACAGTGTAAGATCTAGTTAGAAAAAACCCCAAAACAAGAAATAGGTTGTTGGAGAATTGAAGTGCAAGTTCTCACTTATCATTCCAGCTGGGAAGGACCTCCGGACACATCTTACAACCATTTGATCCTTCTGAGCATGTTTACCTCGTCTCAGCCTCTCCTCCAAGGGCAGGTGCTCCAAAAAACAGCTCTCTGCTGGACTTTCTCATCACTCTTGATGCGAGGGCCAGAACAGCCTTGCTTGTCCCACACAGTCGTAAGTTAGGCTGGCTGTTCACATGCTGCTTTTGCATTACACCAGAGATCTGAGCTTCATCTCCTCCTCAGTCACCAGTAACAACAGAAGCATCACTTACAACGACCAAAAAGAATTTTATTGGAACATATACACACAGGGATAACAGAGGTATCTGAGTAATCAAATATGGAATGTTTAAGAAAGTTAAAATAAATAAGGATACCAAGTTTTGCCAGTGCTAGGTTCAGCACCAATATAAGTAAATGCCCTCCAAACAAGTCTGACTCTGACAGGACCATCCCTGCAGAGCCTGTAAAGATTCCTACCACCAGAAAGTGGCCAATAATTTTGGAATACAAAGAGTCACAATAGTGCTTTCTACTGATGTGCATTCACACTGTTTATTCACTGCTTTCGTCTCTTATTTCTTTAATAATATCTATTAAATTCTGAAGTCCAAAAACATAGCCCGTGTCTTGGCCCTCATGCACCACACTATCTTCTCCATAGTACTTGCAGGTTGTGTGGGCAAAGTCTATCATACGGACATCGACAGTACTGGCAGTTGGTTTGTAGGCATAGGCTCCCGCAGACTCATCTGAAGATTCCTCTGAAAGGTCCTCTAGGTCCTCTGGGTCCGAGTCAACAGCAACTTCCTGCCTTTCCTTTCCATCATAAATGATCAGCAAGGAGCTCGAATAGAAGCGGTAAGACTCCTGTTTCTCTAGGACAGACTTGAGTTCAGTCAGTTTTTTAATAACAGACTCAAAGAGTTCCCTGCGCAGGTATTTGCCGTTATGAAAGAACTGGTAAAGTGCTTCTTTAAATCCTTGGACTGAGAGTTTTCTTCCGTGGTATTTATTCATGAACATCAGCTGGCCAGTGCCTGCCTGGTAGACCTGCATATACAAACACAAGAGAAAAGGAATAGTTTAAGTTGCTGGTGATACTGACTCAAAGCCTTGAGGGGACAAAATTAAAAAAAAAAAAAAAAAAAAGAAGAAAAACCCAAATGCTACAGAAAGCTTTTACAGGATGACATACTACTCAGTAAAATTGCTCTTCCACAGTTACACAAACTGCTACCAACAAAACTTGGAGAACTGTGGAACTTGGGAGGAAGTGGAAAATTCCTTCAGTTCAGATTTGAGCTTTTCCAGCAGGAATGTAAGAATGAGGACTTTAAATGAGATTAGGAAAGCTGTGGCCCAAATCTCCAAAGTCAAGCTACAAACTGTACCACAGCCACTCATTCAGCTCATTACCTGCCTCTGCCCTAGGATGGTACCGACTGCCAGCATGCTGGGATCTGAGTGACAGCAAACACTTCTGCACAAAACTAAGCTGTGCCCCATAATCATCTGCATTTAAATAAGTCCAAAGTGCTCCTGCAGGAAGATGCCTTCCTATAGGACAGTGATCTATATACTCCATAGCTCAGCAATGCCTGAACATCTGGGCCAAGGACTGCAGGTGCTTCCAGAGTTCCTCTTTGTTTTCCAGCACAGGTCAATACTGGAAAGCGAACAATGAGCAGGCCCCGCTCAAATCCCAGCACACTGTGCTCAGAAATGCAGCTCCCACACTTTCATTTCTGCCTCGTGTTTTTCTCCCAAGTTAAACAGTGAGCTGAACACCACACAGGCCAACAATCATGCAGTGGAACAAGTCCTAGCAAACACTGCTAGCATTCCTGGAATCTACTGGATGGGAGGAGAGAGGCTTCAGAAAAGCCTCGAACACAAACATGTTGTTTCCCATTTCTCATTCACATGTTGCTCTAGGAATACAGAAACAAGTAAACAAAAAAATTCAGGTGAAAGTCCACGTAACTGTCCCCTCATCTGGCCACGAGTCTTATCACATTGACCAAGCACTTCTCACTTGCACTTTGTAACAAGTAGACTTCAAGCAGTGAAAGATCTGTGGCTTTTCAAAGTCTATGAGACAAAACTGATTGCTTCTTACTATTCTAGCAAACTTTCACACGCTTCAATCAAAATTCCCATAGTGGCAGACCCTCCTTTAAACTGCTCCCTACGCCATTCTGAAACATTAATGGAATTAGTTATTTTCTTGTGGCTTTAAACTGCTGATATTGTGCAGGAGAGTGAGTGCTCACACTGCACTGGATACAGAGCAGAGGCTGCAGGTTGCTCCTGCTGATGCTGCCACCTCCAACTCACCAAGGATCCTCTAAAGCCTCACTCCCCTCCCTGAAGAAAACAGAGCACAGCACCTCAAGGGCCGCAACTCTCGGGATGAGGACATAAGCCCAAACCCCCACTAACAAAAATGGGTGCAAGCCTGTTGCCCCACACATGGTCAGTTTTGCCCTCACCTGCATGCCACAAACTCGCACCCCGATCACAGCCGACGTGCTCTGCTGGCACTTGCGGATCTGATTTGCCTTCTTCTCTTCCGACGCGTCGTCCCCGTGCTGCCGCGTCCCCATCTTAAGGTCCAACACGCACGGCACTTCGTATCGGGACGTCAGGTTTTCCAACAAAATGAATTCTGATCAGTTAAGGAACAATCCTCACAACGAGGGACACAGGTTTTAAAAACGTTATCTCAGATTTTACAGTGCTCCAGTGTTAACTTTAAGCGTAGCCAAAACATGCCCAGTATAGCAGTCTATCAAAATCTGCAGTTACATAAACTCAGATATCTACCCTGCTTTACACCAGTTCCAGTTTTACTGGTCTTTAGAGAAGACTACTGAATTTCCACATTAAGTGAAAGACAAAGTAATCAGGGCTATAAAGAAACATAATCTGGCAGCTGACTTTGAATTATGCAGTGTTTGGTGTACAGCAAGAGTTTGTTTTTCGTGGGAAATGAAGATTTTGTGTGCTTCTGTTATCATTTTAAACAAGTGAAGCATTTTCACACCACCTCTAAAATACAGAAGTCAAAACCCACTTCAAAACATCTGTACTGAGACTGTTCCAAAGATATCACACATTTCTTAGGCAACTGAATAATCATCTAAAGTGAAATGGTGAGAGTACCAGCCAGAAAATGCTTTCTGTTGAACAGTTTATTAGTCATAGGTGTTTTAGTAATCCATTCACTGAAAGCCTGATAAGGAATTTGTTTACCTAAGTATATAGATAAGGAATTTGTTTACCTAAGTATATAGATACTACTACTTTTGCAGGATATATCAGCTGCATCCAAGCCTGCACACAGCAAGATCTTTTTTCCATAGAGTGCTCTGGGTGGAGATGTTTGCCTACAGTTCCACAACACAAAACCAGTGTGCTTCAGCTTTCATGGATTTGGTCACTGTTTTCCTTTCTCATGCTCCAATTCTATGTGACACTTTATACCCAGCTATTTTTTTTTACCAAAAAGGTTCACTAAAAAGAGGGTTCTAGTAGCAGAAAACTCCAGGTATTGGAGTATCTTATGTATTTAAGAAAGTGCTAAAAAGAGAAAGAGAATACTAGTTTTTAAGATCATGTAAACAGTAATAAAATTGACAGAACTCTTCTTTGAAAGCTCTCAATAGAAAACTATTTTTGTGGAAAACCTCAAACACAGTAAAACCTGTCCACTAACTAACCCACAAGTTGTAGATTCTAATTCAGTTATCTGAGTTTCCCAGCCTAGCTACTTTATCACATGCTGGAAAAGCCCATTTCTAGAAAGCACTGGCAATCCCTTCAAAGCCATCAAATAAATCACAGCTTCAGAGAGTCTCTCAGGACCACAGTTAAGCCTGCTCTGTACTTTTATCTGGCGTGTTCAAGAAATAAAAGGCAGAGCCCTACTCATTCCATTGTTGTGAGGTATTTTCAGGAAAGGATACTGTATTGGTTTCGGTGTTTTGCGTTTTCCTTCATCCGCTGTAATTGTTGCTGGTGACATTTCATGCTCCAAGGATTATGGTGTTTAAACTGAGAACTGACATTTCCTTTTTTCTCTACAGTATAATACAAGACTTCAGATTTCTTCAGCCACTCAAATTCTTCCTCCAATTTGTGACTAGAAAAACAGAACAGAGCAGCAAATTACAGGTCAAGTGGAAGAATAAGCCTTTGAAAGGGGTTGTCAGTGGATTTAACTTTACAAGCTGTTTTGTTCACCTTCACTAACAGCTAGCAAAAGCTTTATTTTGCTCCCTGTACAACGGACAAGATGCCCATCAGTAGTATCTCAACCTTTATAAAGCTACTTCCATACCTAAATAAATTAGCACGAAGCCAAATGTTACAAAAGATGCCATAATTCTACTTATATATCCTTTACCTGTGCAAATTACTCCTATGAAGTAATGCAAGAGGTAGTGATGCGCTTTAAGGTTTATCCTTTGCTAAGGTCACTGTTTCTAGCACAACAATCACAGCTCACAGTTCACGGTGGGCACAATTAACAGAAATGAATGAGGGGGAAAATGTCACTAATAGGGCCAAAGCAGGATTCCTACAAAGGTATGTCATTTATAGTAACACTGAGATATGCTTGGGGTTGATTGGGTTTTTTTACAGCTACTGTGCCTTTGCAGGTGGGTGGAAGTTTTTTTGTTTGGGGGCTCTCATTTTTTGTCCTTTCTGAAGCTTCAAAAATAACATTGGGAAACCTGTTTCAACTGATCACTGCAGAAAAAAAAGAGAAGATTCAACATGCTACCGGTCTGAGGACACTAGTTTCACTACTGAGCCTGTCTGCACTGAAGAGGTCGGGAAAAACAAAAGAAACAAGAGAAGAAATGAAACTGAAAGTGAAAGAGTTCTGGAGAATTCTCTGAAATTCTTAAGACCGGAACTGGGCAGCAAAAAATGTTTTGCTTCAAGGTTCTGCATTCCAGTTCCCCTTGTCAAACTTACCTTTTCATTTTCTCCTCTTTCCTGTGCTGTCGGACCCATTCCTTAGATATCTTCTCATTTTCTAACAACATTGTTTTTTTGTTAGTCCATCTCAACAGCTTACTTTTGGGTTCACAATCAGAGTTATCTAAGTTTTCTAAGTTATCGTGGTCCCCATTTAGTGGATATGCTATTAGACATAAGTTTCCATCTTCATCCTCTTCAAAGCTCACCGACACCACACCTGAAGAGAGAGAGGACCTGGACAGTTATGAACTGCTCAAGTGACAAGCAAGCCTTTTAGAACACGTTATTTTACACTAAGAATACAGCAACTTTATTTTTTCTCTTACCCTGGTCCTTAGTTTCTATCTTGCCACAGGCCAAACCTCATCTGCCAACCTAACAAATATCAAAAGAGCTAAACAAAAATGACACCTCACAAAAGACAATTTATCATATTGACAAAACAATGATACAGAAGGTCATTTTCTTTCTCTGAGGCAGTCAAGTAAGAATCAAATAATAACAGGACACAATTTCAATTATGAAAAATTTTTATTAATTTAAAAAAACTGACTGGTCTGATTCTAAGTGAGATGTAAAACATTTGTTAACATCTTGCAGTAAAAAGTGACCTGCACAAAAAAAACTTACACCAAAACCTTTTAAGTTTTGCATGACAGCAAAGCAAAAAGCACTTATCCAAACAATATCTGGTTACTAGATCCCCAGGGGACAGGAAAGATGTGCAAGTAGACCAAAACAAGGAAAATGTCACATTACAACAGAAACTAATGCAAAAGCTTCCACTTAGAATCATCATGTTTAATTATACATTTTCTTCTCTTTTTTTTTGAAATATATTTTATTGATACTGGTTATGCAGCAATCTTGTGAAATATGTAACAAAAATGCAATACAAAACAAATTTGTTTGTGGTACAGAAACACAGTGAACCTCGAAAACATTTGTTTTCCTCACGCTCCCTCAGGAATCTCCAGAGCACTGCACTGCGCTCTGAGGGTCTGAGTGGAGCGCTCTGACAGATGCACTGAGTGCTACATGAGCAAGTTTCTGGGATTAATGGAGAAGCAGTATCAATTGTCTGGATTGGGTTTTATTTTGTTTTTCAGTCCTCTCTTTATTCTCAGATCAATCAGTCTGCACAGTTCTTGCAGCTCATCACTAGCTATGGGAGAGGACTCGGTGAGAGACTGGAACTTCGGAGCTGGGCAGGCAAGTCCCAGACCTTTAGTGGCTGGAACAGGGAATGCAGAAGCTCTGACAGTCCTGCTGTCACAAAGGAAAGAACAATGGGGAAAAAGGGGGGCTTGGGGGGAGGGAGGGGGAGCCAGCTTAGCAAATGGTTTTGGCTTTACACTGGAAAAAAAATAACAGATAGGGACCAAGTGAGACCCCTAAATCCCTCCCCCCACTTTCCAGAAAGCCACATACACTAGTACAGTTTTTCTATTACATTTTGAGAAGTATCATTCAAAGACCATATTTTCTTGCAGTCCAACAGAACTTGTAATTAGACATGCCAAAAAGTCTCTTTAAGTGAGCAGGGAGTATTAACTCTGAAACATGTCTGAAGTCTTCCACCACTTTCACAAACAGTATGCAAAACTTCATCACCATTATGGTTGTTAAAATCAATGTGCTTTAAAAAGCAACTCCATTTAAAAAAGTGCTTCAGATATATTATTTATTAATCACCAGGCAGCAGTTGATGAAGTAGGAAAGAGAAAGAGTGTTCCTGTTAACTACTGCAATTCTTAGGAGAACTGGAATTTCCACTCCTACATAACTTCTGACTCAGCCTCATCACGGCTACTTGATCCTTGCCTACCTAAATGCCATGAATTTTCATTTCCTTAGTGGCAGAAACAACATTCCAAGTATTCAATAAGACACCTTACTGACACGTATTTAGTGCAATCAAAATGAAAGTCAGGGCAGAAATCCAAAAACAAAAGAGACCACAACTAAGCTTACACAAAACACAGCCATCCAATCTTATCAAATCCCTTGAAAATAAACATTAAACAATTGGGGGGAAAAATCAGAAATCCACACAAAAAAAGCAGCAGATAGTTAATGAAACCATTCTCAAGCTGTCAGCTACTTACCTGTGCCTAAGGGAGATATATGGGCTATCACCAGCAGAGTTGCTCTACTCTAATGCTGTTAGTCAGCATAAACACCAACTTGGCAAGCATTTCCACCCTGCATCTCCACAGCCTGCCTCAGACAACATCAAAATACGTGAAAAGAAACCCCTAAAATCTCTTCCATACAGAAGAGATTTCAGAGAGAACAGAGAGCACAGCACACTTGCATTCACAGCAACAAAAAGCCCAACCCCATTCAAAGGTTTGGTGACTTACCCTCATATTGTGGAGTGAATTTACGCATTTCTGTAGGGAGAGTCTCATAGAACTGGTGTTCCCTCTGAATAAGGGGTTTACAGATTGTCTTGTCATTAAACCGGAGGACACAGGAGTGTCCTCCAACCTGGTGGACAAAAGGCTCCAGCAGGACTCCCTTGGAATAGTGCTCCACTTCCATGGCTCCGAACGCTGGGCTCATCCTTGTAGCACATTAGACGGAAGGCGGCGACAGCGGTGAAGGCAGCTGGGCCTGGCTGGCTCGATTGCTGGGGTGCCGGCTCTGCGGGACAGACACACAGAGCGGTGAGGGCAGCCGTGCCCGGCTGGCTTTGCTGCAGTGCCGGCTCTGCGGGACAGACACACAGAGCGGTGAGGGCAGCTGTGCCCGGCTGGCTTTGCTGCAGTGCCGGCTCTGCGGGACAGACACACAGAGCGGTGAGGGCAGCTGTGCCCGGATGGCTTTGCTGGGGTGCCGGCTCTGTGGGACAGACACAGCGGCTCGCGCTGCGCACGGGCCGACTGAGGGCGTGCGGCGGGCGCCGCCGGCCAGGCTCGCGCGGACACGCCCCCCGCGCGCCGCCACCAATGGGAGGCCGCGCGAGGCGCGCGCGCGGGGCGGGGCGGGGCCGCGGCTCCTTAAAGGGAAACCCACCCGCCGCGATTCCCGGCGGGTCCCAGCGATCCCAACCGCCCAGCCAGGGGATTAACACCGAGCGTGCAGTTCCTCCCGCCCAAATTCTCACAGCAGCCAGCCCGGGCTCTCATTTCACCGGTTTATGCACACCAACATGGCAAAGGCCGAAAATATTACACGGATGCAAACTCTCCAGAGGAACACCGTAACGCTAATATGCCGTTTCCCAGGAATTTATTTTTGCGTGCATCCAGCAGAAGGCAGCGCTCCGTGCCAGCTGCATCCCAATGATCTGTACTGTACCCTGTCACTGCACTCTGGTCAGCCCTGGCCTGCCGCCAGCGTCACGCAACCTGCACTTCAATAGCAATTAAAGGAGCGAGGCTGAAAAACAAAACATGACTGTCTTGTTCTCTGCCTTCCAGTAAATTTTTAAGTCGAGTTACTCTAATTTTAGACCAAGGCTTTAATCATTAACTTTCTGCAGCTAAAAACAACCTCATACTTATTTTGCCTGAAGATCATTACACGAACAATAATGCACTTAATTCAAAGAGACTACAAAGTGTTCTAGGTCACAGGTCTATTTTTATTTGTCCTCCTTAGATATTTAACAGCTTTACATTAACTGGAAAAGCAGAGACCTGCAGGCTTAGAGCAGCGGTTCTACCAGAACCACAGATGCCCACAGCATGCCCTGGACATAAGAGCATTAATTGAATTAAACAACTAAACTGCTTTAAGAAACAACAGGTCGATCAAGTGAATGAACTCCAGCTCCTGGAATGTTTACCTGCACCTAAAGATAACAGGTCAATAAGGGTTGAGTGTGTTTTCGTTGCTTGTTTTTGGTTGGTTTTTTTTGGTTTGCCTTCCCCCCGCCTCCCCACTGCACACACCAGTCAGGGGTTTTTACCTCCTTTTTTCCAAGCACCTTATTTGACAAAACGTTATCAGTTTCTTTTAAAAAACAAACAAACATACAGAAAACAAAACTCAGACCAGCTCTGCAAGAGAATGAATGTAAAATTTAATCTGGAAAAGTATTTCCCAGAAACACTACTCTCTTCTGATACTCTATATTTTAAGATTAGAGTAAGATCAGTAAAATTTCGCTTTTTCTTTGTACTACTTTGAATTTCCTGATAATTTTTTATTAGGAAGCTACTGCACCCTCAGCCAATCTTCTCACCTCCCTCAACACCAACAACTTGACAACCCAGAAACACACAGGTAAAAAACCCCTCAGGTTCCACTCCAGAAAGCCACTTCCAAACCCCTATTTAACTGCACGAAGCTGAGCAACCCTGGAGCAACCCTGAAGCACCCCGGCAGTGTGGAAAAGCCGAGTGTCTTGGCCTTGACTGACACTGTCAGTGCTCTGGAGGCACAGATTTGCTCGATGGCTCCCCACAGTACCACCCTTCCGTGCAGAGCCACAGGCTCCTCCTGCTAGGTGTTCCACTGCAAATTGAGTTTACCAGCATGTGTAACACACTTGGAGCCTGGACCACACACCCCTAACAGGCTGCATGAGCTCCTCAGTAAGCCCTGACTGAGTGGCTTCCATTTTCTATTACAAAAATTTTAAGCATCAGTCTGTGCTTGTGTAACGCACCAGTAATTTTACGACTCTTTTTCATTAGCATTTTCTAGAGCCAACAATACCTCCAGTCTTCTGGAATTTCCCAGGGAAAGCCAGAAGTGTGCCAGGTTTCATTGGAGGCACGGTAACACACGTACACACGATCTCTCAGTGCCAGAGCTTTACACTGACATGGCCACTTTTAGCAGCCTCACAGAACATCAACAGTACGAGACCACTCTTCCCAAGACAGCATTACCACTCCGTGGCCATCATCCTGATGTACACACACCGATTTCCAGCTGCAGAAATTCAAACTGAGAAAGTACCTTGCAACATCCCTTAACCTCCAACATCTAGTTTGCCCCATTCCCTTTGCATCAGAGTTGCATCAGGAGCAAAGCCTTGAAGATGTTAACGCCTCAGAAATAACTCTAGCAAAAATCACCTCCAACACAGGCAATGTACAACACCTTGTTTACCCAACACATCTTCAGGGAGCTCATTAGTAGCAGCTCAACTTGTTTGCTTTCATGTATGTCCAAGTGGTCTGGACAACACTTGTACTGGATCCCACATTCAGTCAGCAGTGAAATTGCCGAGCACAGTATTGCTCAAGACTACTTGTGCTACTTCGCCTTTTCCTGGAAAATTGAGATCTGGCAGCACATCACAAAGTGTAATTTCACATTCGAGGAATAACAAAGCAAGTTTTTTTATTGCCCTGATATTACAGAAATATAAGTTATGGAATATTTAGGGTTGGGTTTGGTTGGTTTTTTGTTTTGTTGGGGCATTTTTTGAGAGAGAAATGCTAGAAACATCTATACATAGTCACCCTGCACCCTGTCTGCACTACCACAAGACAAATGTGAACCTACCAGACATAAAGGGGGAAGCTCACACAAGTAAAGGTGAGTTTACTGTGCCTGTATATTAGTAAGCTCTGCTTCTGCTTTTATCTTTCAAAGCCACAATACAACTCCCACATGTTCCGTTTCTACGACAAGATTTCTGTAGTATGAATCCCTGCTGAAAAAGCTCTATTAATAAAGCTCTGCAGTACAAACTGTGTGCAAGGCACTGCTGAGATGAGCGTCACCAAGGAGTTCCTTGCTGTACACCCCTTAACCGAGCTCCATGATTGTGCAAAGCAATTTACTGCCTTCTTATAAACCTAACACATGTATATGATCTGAACAGAGCAACAACAATGCTCAACAAGGCAGCAGCAAGCCCACACGATCTTTTCCACAAGTTAGATTTCAATGAGGCTTTAGTTTTCACTTCGAACAATTAATATATTTTAGTCTTTCAAGATAAGCACTGTTTACTTAATAAATTGTTCCATTTCACCTAATGAAATTCTTCTTGCTTGCAAAAAGATTTGGAGCAAGCTGCTAAGGTTTTTTTCTGCTGCGTGCTGTAACATTACCACTACAAACAATCAGGATTTGTTTGTCATTTTGGCTCTCCTCAGTATTTGGAATCTTGCCATCCAGATTAACAACAGAACCTGGAGCACAACTGTAATGCCCATCAGAAATACTTTGTACTGTTTCATTTATAAATATCTTAATTCCATAAACAGCCTCACAGTATGCCAAATTGGTTTCACTTCCTTAGAAATAAAAGCTTTGACCTAAGACCAAGAGCTTCAAGTGGCATTGATGTTGACCAGCACAAGCACAATGCAGTTTTTCACTGCCTTTCCTCTGATTCTACACCGGGTTTGTTCTAAATGCTCTTTGGGTAAGAAAGAGCCCAGAACAGCTGTTTTTAGGCAATCTTCCCAGATACCAAAGGCAGACTCAGAGTACCCTGCCCTTTTCCTCCTGTGTGCTTTTAAGTGCCTTTGGCTAAGAGCTTCTGTTCAAAGGACACATCAGCCAAAAAAAGGCAAATTTACTAATCCTTCATGAGTCAAGCATTTTAAGAGAAAAATCTGACATAACTTGAAGAAAGCAAACAAAAATGTGCCTAGACACAGTAACATTAGCTTGAGAAATGTCATTCTTACAGTAAGCAGCAAAAGATGTTTAAAAGCCAAACCTGCAAACCAGAAGTGACACAGATAGACATCTTATTCTCATCACGTGTGGCAATGACCATTGAGAGAATACTGCAGTGAACTCATGTTTTCAGACTCCTAACATTAATCCCAGGTGACGGCATTCTTTGGAAGGTATTTCATGTCATTACAGATCCTCGACTTAAGTCCCACACGTAATTGTATTAATGAACACATCCTCTGGAGAGCACAGCTCTCAATTAAGCAGCAGCTCCTTCCTTCATAACAATCTCAAAATTAACACCTCTTCCAGAAACTTCATAATAGCAGAACTACTGATGCAGAGCTGCCCTTCTAACCAACCTGTTAAAACTGGGTTCTCTCTACTGCAGACTTTTGATTTTGAGTGGTCAGTATATGCAACTCCAAACAGCCATAAATCAGCTTTACAGTGACAGAAATAGCAAGGCAGCAAAGCTTTCTGCCTGTCCTTTTTTCTCAGTTCACTGGACAGTACAAAGAGGAAGCTGACAGGGTAGAGACTGCAGAGCAGAGCTGCTGCAGGGTGCTATAACCCTGCTGAACCAGACAAAGCAAAGCCCCTTCCCGAGGCTCCAAGGAAACAGAGGATTGGCACAGTCAGCCAACAGGAGAGAAAGAGTAGCAGTGATCCATTTGAGCAACCAAAGAGAAAGCTGCCTCAACCCACAGAACATTCAGGAAGAAACAGTATCAGCTGAAAAAGGACAGAGGATGATGCAAATATCAAGGTGGAAAACATATGGTGTGTTTTAGAGAGCCCACCCACCACCTGTTACACGAACAAAACTGAGAAGGTACCTCAGGTCTGAGTTAGTAAGTCATCACAAAGCTCAAAGATAACAACCCTTCAGGACTGAAGCAGGATAAACACACTTTAAGAACCTACAATACACCTATCAAACAGGAATTTTACAAATCCTCATATGACAGAACTACACATCCCATTACTAATAATGTGTTATTTTACAAACAGCAAGGTACATTCCTTGAATCAAAAAAAGCAGAGGATGCACCATCAAAATATTAAAAGCATTAGGTATGTTAAGTGTGCTCAGGATATAAGTTCTTGCACAGCTTGTGATTAATTTTGATGAAAATCAATGCTATCCCTCTACACAAAGTACTATTTTATTAGCAAATTTTCCCAGTCTAACACTGTTAAGGAGTTGCTGCTAACATTCACTTTAGCTACTGCTT
Source organism: Pyrocephalus nanus (assembly GCA_038380795.1). Taxonomy (NCBI): domain Eukaryota; kingdom Metazoa; phylum Chordata; class Aves; order Passeriformes; family Tyrannidae; genus Pyrocephalus; species Pyrocephalus nanus. Next base: position 9,383,962 of record CM076271.1, on the reverse strand, counting down.
GGCTCAGGAACTGAAGTTACTCTGCTGTGCTCTGCTCCAGAAGTTCTTAAAATTAGAATGGCAATACTCATATCCTCTGGTGCCCGCTCAGCTGCCGTGGAACAGTATCAGAAACACAAAATTATATTTTGAAGATGACCTCCATGAGATTAGAGAGCAAACCCTGTACAATAGATGGTTTTAACTCTTAACAGAAAAAAGTCCTGTGCATGCAATTATCACAACTGTTTTAATCGATTCTTAATTTTGAGGATGCATTATACCTCTAAATATAATGCAAGTCCCACACTGGGATGCTTTTTGAAGCCTTTTCCATCTACAACAGTAGTAATATAACTAAGCAATAAATAATAGAGTTTCTAACTTTTTAACTCATTAGGACACAGATGCAGAGCTCATGTAATAATGTGCTTGTATGAATCCTGGTTTTGGAAACAGTTTGAAGAGAAGCCTTAAATTCTGCCCAATCACAGAAAGCAAACACTTATTCTGATAACTAATTTTGAGGAAAAAGGTTATCTTCAGTTGAAGAGTGTGCTGACATTGTTGAGTCTCTGACTTTTTTTAGCTATCAACAAAAAACTGGCCCCTAAACAGCAAGTAATTAAAATTCAATACAGCACACTTTGTAGCCTTCAATGTCATGGGGGGGAAGAGGAGCAGTGTCACAGCATCAAGGGAAAGACTAAAGGTTTTCTTTAAAATTAAGACTGGGGGGGATCTTTTTTTTCATTAAGTATAACTTTGAACCAAGTGGTTGTGATGAAAAAAGGATGCTGAGCTGTAACTTTCTACGCAAGTCAAGGTTATTTAAGCTCTTCTGCAGCAAATCAATCAATGTAATGATCATTAAGTTACCTTTATGTGACTTGTACTCAGAGATGAGTAAGCATGACGTTTTGAAAAAACACTCAGCAGAACACCTGCAAACCCAAGAGTAAGATACCAGCTCCTTCATACCTACATATTGGGACTCTGTGTGCATTCCCTTTCCAATCAGGAATACTTTTCCTGTACCCTTAGTGGTAAATCATACTGGGACTCAAGCACTGTAGTGGCACGTCTGTCATAACCACCTACAGACACAAAAAGCCAAGAAAGCACATTCTTCATGTTGAATGTAGGGTGCTTGGGCTAAACCAACAAAATAAGCCACCTGATTGTTAAAAATGCTGATATAATGTAATTTTCTCTTTGTTCTTTTAATTTATCTTTACTAAATGGCAAGTAATTGCAGCAGCACGTTGCTGTGGTGAAGAAAAATTAAGTAATTTCTCCATAAATAAGGGAAAAAATTCCTTGAATTCTTTATTTAATCACATAAAACAGACTGAATCTAGAAACCCAGAATTATACATGAAGTCATGCACAAAGTTTCTACAAAACATGTTTGGAAAACCCTTTTGGAACATGGCTCAGCTAACTCAATAGCAGTCTTGGCCCATCAAGGTAGAAAGCTAATCCTATTTTTAACATCAGACTGCGAACAAAAGATTCCCACCAAGAAAGAATGAGTTTTGCCATTTTCAAACTGAAGAAAAATATCCTGAAATGCCCTTGGTTCTTCTGAGGATGTCAGGTATGTCACACCTAAGGGTACCAGATCTTCTTCCCCTCTGAAAGGAGAGGGACAGTGCAACACTGGCTACAATGGCCAGGTTAAAACACCTCTTTGCACCTGTAAATTTAACACCACAGCTGCAGAGCCACCTCCTACACCAAAAAGACTTTTGAATACAACCTTAGCAGGCAGAAGTAATTATGAAACATAAGGCATAACACATTAAGGGAGCAAACTATAAACAAAACAATCTGAAGTTGCATAACTATCATTACTACTCCTCACGCACAATCATTATCCCTGTCTTCCTTAAACCAGGTCTACATTATTAGGAGAAAACCAGTTTCCCTTTTGTCTAGGGCAAGGCAAGGCAAGGCAAGCCACCAAGGCGATCTCCCAAAACTTCCTCTTGTTAACAGAAGAAGGCACAGCAGCCCCTCACTGCCATTTCTTAAACCTCAGCAAGGAGGTTAAATGCTTGCTGTAACCAATATTTCAACATCCAAAAAGGCAGCAGCTTTCAGCTTTCCCTACACCATTTGTAATCTGTAAGCTTAACACCTACATATACGAAGTTCTGGAGAAATGCCAGTTTTACCTCTCAAGTAAAGCTATTTTATCTCCCTGGAACTAAAATAAAGCCAAGTTGCTAAGCATACTCAGCCAGAAAAGAGCATGCAATTCTGACCCATGCACTTTTTCAGGGATTGTGTAATTTAAGAACTAGCCTCTTTTCCAAGTAAAAATGCTATGGAAACTAAGAAACCTGAACCACCAAAACTAAACCACTTAAACTTCCTATTTAGAAACTGATCCATCTTAAAACAGTATTCTGGCATCACTGGCTAAAAACACCAGTTGCTATGAAAAGACAATACCGCCCTTTGTCATGGAGAAAAAATAGCCTTCAGCCTTTAATCTTCTGAAAATATGAAAGCAAGAGCTAAATTGTGTGGATTACACATGAAAGTATTATTCAAGACACCAACACCCTCAGAAATTCCAGCACGGAGATTAAAATAAATCCAAGGCTATGCCTTTCTCATTATCATGAATTTAGCAGTCTGGGAACTGTACTTCCAGCCACTCAATAAAAGAACACAGAATCTTTGTGACTGGCCCTTCAGTTGTGACCCATTTGCCACATATGATAAGCTGCTCAAGAAGACAAATGTCAGGTCCCTTTCAAAGTTCACATTCATTAACTACACAAAGATTTCCCCTCTAACTATTTCCTTCAGAAATCCCGACGCCAAATACTTTTTATGCCGCGAGAACTAGGGGCTCATAGGACAAGATTGTTAAATTTAAGTTTTAATGCCTAAACCCTACAATCCAAGCTAACTCCTTGAGGAAAAACTTCCACAGGAAAGCACAACAAGGATCATCCATAAATAAGCTATTACAGGAAGAATGGTGCCCACAATGCAGTAATGTATTTCATGCATCCCATTTATGTATATATTCATCTATACCATCAATATAACTCAAATGAAGTTTACTCCCTTTATGAAGAAAAAGTTGAAAAGTAGCCCAGGAGGAGATACAGTCAGATTTGGAATGCCCATCCACAATTTTATCTGTAATTTTTCAAGTGTCGGTTCCAAGACTACTTCTGATGATTGTGATAAATGGAATTTTTGCTCCAGAACAGCTCAAGTTAATGAGATGCATTTAACTTTTAAAATCGTATTTATGTTTCAAAAAATCTCAAACTACTGAAAACATCTCAAATCAGACAACACAGTACAGGTTTGCATCTTAAAGGGAACAGTTTTTATGATTCAGTGACCTCTATATGCTCCTTCTCTAAAGAGTTGTATGTAACTGGGTCCTAAGGCCTTAAAACACAACACCCTGCAGGGTTGACAGAGCAGTTATAGAATTGCAAATGCAGAAGATACAACAGAATAATTTCAATGTGCTTCTTGCTCAACTGCAGCAGATTGGACAAGAGCAAGTAAGGACAGGAGAGGAGTCCTACATGACAGACTCTCAGGTGGCACAACAAAACCAAGGGGAAAAATTGTAACCATTTCCCCTGGTAAATGCAACTCATTTTAAGAAGTTTCCTCCAAGTAGAAGGGACGAGAACCTTTTGTACAAGCACACCTGCACAGTACTTCAAAAATGCTTTTAAAAAATTATGTACATATTTAATGTTTCATCATTGAGTGATCTCATAGGACACCATCTGGGGCCAATTACGGGCTCACCATAATAATCACTGCCAAAGAATGAATCCATTTTAATCCCATACAGTTTACATATTCAAACAGCAGTACAAAACCACTTGGAAAAAAAATCTTATCAATTTCAGTAAGTTAGAAAAGGAAGCTTCAGCAGCAGCCTGGCTATACTGCTCTCATCCCTGCTCCAGCTGACAAACACAATGATGCACAAGAGCGAACTACTTTTATTAACCCGGGCAATGGGACACAGCTATGGTACATCTTATTCCCTTAAAAATATCTGTTGCTTTACTGGAGTTTTTAGAGCAGCCAGTAAGTGTGCACTCCACAACTGTCTTCAAAGAGAGAACATCACTCACCAAAAAGGGAACACTCAGACAGGATGACTGCCAAATACCTATTTTCTCTTCAAATATCTGCAACATAGCACCACTATTTGCACTGTGCTCATGTTCCAAGTCTGCATTTCCAAAAATCAGCACACTGCTAGGGGAAAAAAATACTTCAAGAAGTCAAGCTTATGAAAAAATAATTTTATTTTTTTGAATGCAAACTTTGTGCATAGTGATGTTAAATAATTTTTTGCACTTTAAAACATAATCATCATTCAGCACTTAGATTTAAATATGTGAAAGATTTTGTTTAAATAGAACAACTTGAGTAAGACGGTCATCCTTTCATCACACAACTCACTGCAGCTCCATCAGCATTTACTTCGTCTTCTTGTTGAGAAACCACTCATCTTCTCAAATTCCAAAACGATTCTCCCAACCCTTTTGTTGCTTCCCTATCTGGAACTGTGCTCTCAACTTTAACACTCTCAGATGTCTCTTCAGAAAACTGACTGGTGCCATTAAGCCAGAACCAATTTTCCTAAGATAGCTTGAACAGATTCCCAGTTACAATGATAGTTAAGTCAGTATGAACATACGCACTCATCAATTTAACCTCTTATCTCCTCTTAAATTGAATCAACCTTCTGAAAGTGCCAACACCACAGAGAGATCAAGATGATGCCTAATCATGTCAGCAGTTTGTCATTTTTATAACAAGGAACTTCATTAATCTAATTGATGTCATAATGATAAAAAAAAAATCAATTGTCATCACACTGCCTCCATATACCCAAAACAAAGGCAAATAAATCACTGTTCTTCTGGAAAAAAGATACAAAAAATGAAAGGAGCAAATGTTAAAAGAAAAGAGGTCATCTTCAATAAGCATGAAATTAAGCAGCACCCAAAATTCCTGATAAGGTTTCAGGCACTGTAGAAAATTTCTGCATCACAGCACTGCACAGCTATTTGGGTATGCTAAAAGCCCTCTGCACTTCAAGAAAATAAAATCATTTTGCTGTGCTCATGCAGACTTTGGCATAAACCCCCAAACCCTTGCTTCTTCTGTGATTTTCTGATGAAAAATTGCCTCAATAATTTTATCATCTGTCCTTGAGCTTGTTTAAGTCTCAGCAACCTGGGGCACTATTAACCAGCTTCAGCAAGTCATCCAAATGATTTTTTTTCCAGTTCCTTTCAACCTTTTGGATGTCAACAGAGCAGGACAGAAGAGAAGCAGGCAGGAACCAAGAGAGGCAGTACAGCTGAATGGCTACTGTGTGAATTCAGGACTTCCCTGTTCTGTTTGGGCTATTAATTGGCTGATGAGCACGTGCACAGCTCCAAACCAGGCACAGCCTGTGCCATCTCTTGTCCTGCCATCCATCATGGCACGCACACAAAGTTTGCCTTCATAAAGCAAAACTCTCAGTGGTCAAAACCGTTTCATTCAAAGCTTTCTTTTTCCAGTAAAACAATGCAAAACTGGGATCTAACTGGCTCCAGCCATCTCCAAGAGACAATCCTCCAGTTGCATAAGCAATCCAGAGACAGGGTCAAAGGCTGCAGGTTAAGTATCTGATAACAGTAGAGTGGTACGTTCTGTACCTATTATGAAGATTATCATTACTTTATTCTAAACACAGCCTGTCTTTCAGAGAACAGTCAGGACTTCAAAGACTGTGCTACACAAGCCAAGAATTTGCAGAACATTTCAGATTTCAAGCTCCTAAACACCCAATTAAACACAAGCAATGTTGGACCTTCATTTGAACAAACAATTTTGCTTCCATGATGCCTTCCAGTACTTTAGACTTTGCAGAAGGAGAAATTTCTAGTTACTTACAGCACATGATACAATGTCATACAGTTTTTTGCAGAAAGGGGAGGGGGGGGAAGGAATTATTTTGAAATTAAACAGTTAATAAGAAAGGCCCAAAATTACCATTCTAATGAGACATTTTTAACAAAAGTTATAGAAAACACACATCTGCAGCTATACCTCAAAGCTCTTAAAATGTAACCTCTTAATATTTCTAAACTACCCCTACATTGTTTCAAAGATGCAGTAACCTTGGGCAAGACAGAAAGCCAGATAAAAGAATTAGCAAGAGGAAAAATCCTCTCCCCGCAATGGAAAATTTTCATCTCTTCAAGCAAGGCAGAGATGCTCAGCCGGACCTGCGTTGCCTGGAGACCAACCGCAGCTTCTTGCCAACAGGGACGAGCTCAGCATCAGCAAATTCAACAGCTGATAAGTGGATGAGCTGAATGAGAGGCGGCAAGTTTTTTCCACACATCAGTGTAAAAACCTGACAGCTTTCAGATAATAGTTCTAGCCCATGCTCACTAGAAAAACAAGAATTACTGTGAATGTAAAATGTCAGCTTAAGAAAGCTTCAAGCTCCATCGTACTTGGCTCTTATCCCCACACGCAGTAAAGAGCACATCCAAGTTAAAATTTTTAGCTGCACCTCAATTTCTGTCCCCTCCATCTTTTGACACAGTATCTGAACTTTCGGAATATGTTCTACCCATTAAACGAGTTCTCAGTCTAAGCACTGGTGCAGAAATATTAAGAAAACTAGTGAACTACATCAAAAAGGAAGAAGCTACAGATCAGCTTAGCATTAAAAGCCACATCAAATCTTGTTTCACTTCAAAACCCAGCCTTTGCCCCCAGCCTTTCTCACCTAAACTGCAGCTCCCCAGGGGAGCCAGCATCAGATGTGTTAGAGAGGAGATACTTGTTTTGCCTACTCTGGATCTGGACCTCAGATCCCAGCCTCAGGCAGGCATGGAAAGGCTGCAGAAGCAGCACTCTTGACCTTTTAAAGAAACACCTCAGCTGTCTCCCAATTTCCAAACCATCAGATAAGAATTGCTGGAAAGAACTGATATTTAATACCAGTTACTCCAGAATTTCCCCAGACCTTATCTAATTCAATTCACTGAACATATTCAGACAGTAAAGAATTGAGAGATTTTAAAGAATGACTTCTATTTAATTTATCCCTTCTGATAAATTCCATGAATGAAGTAGGTCCACCACCGACCTGACAGCACACACTTCCTTGCCTCCACCTATGCCTAAAACAAAGGGCACACATTTGTGTGTCACCACTACTGAAAGACTAAGGTACCCTCAGTGCCTTGAGGTTTGTACCCTTCCCCTACCCCTCCAAAGAAAAAACACCCCCAAAATAGCCTCACACTCCCCAGCTGACCAGAGAACAACTGAAGTACCACCATGCCAGCAACCTGGATGGAAGCCCATCCACCACCAAAGAGGCTCTTTCTTGAACATCTTTGCTCATCCTGGTTTTTCCCAACCTCATGCCTAACAAACCCAAAGTCCCCCTTGCAAGCAACTGGTAGGGAAAGAATTTTTGAGAGCACAGAGCCCAGCATTCATATGACTGACCACCATCCAGTTTTCCAGCTGCTTCCCAAACTACCACACCACAGGATTATGACAGCCTCTGATCCACCTTTCCTCAAGAAGAAACAGCAACAGCTTACAATGCATCTATGACTGAAGTACCACAGACAAGAGAAGATTTTTACTTCAGAAAGATATAAATTTCAAAGACAGCAAAGGCAGAAAAATAGCTTTTCAATTAAACAAATGCAAATTTATGAAAAGCTACATGGACGAGTTTAGGGTTTGAAATTTTTTACAAACACGTACACAAGTGACTGTAATCCTTCCCACGGCCCTTAACCAGAAGACACTTCTGTGCACTTTAAACTACTCTTTTTTGAAAAAACTTCCCTGAGTTCTGGCAGTTAAATCATTACATTCTTCCTCATTCAGTAATATACTTTAATTAAAAAAAAAAACAAAAAAACAAAAACCAAACCAAACAACACAATCTTGAAGATGCCAAATCAGCCAAATGTAAACAAATCAATTAAAACACATGGTTACGTGCAGACATGTGTACATAAACCCAGTTTCCATTGCTCAATGTTATTGTTAAGTCCTGAAAAAATGCAAGTTAATTTCAACTTAAAGACAATTTTATAGCTATTTTTTATCTTATACAGGCTTTAATGATTCTCTAAGCAAAATTAAAAGCAAAGATGCCAATTCTTGGCCAAAATTACCCTGACTTTGTTATACTCAAGTGTCAAACTTGAATTGTTCTACTCTCACTTCAGTGTTACATGTTGAGTAATGACCAATAATACATCACTTGAGTGAAAAGTTAAAGCAAACATTAATATTCCAAAACTAAATATTGAAGTATAATTCTAATAATAATATTTGACACAGAACTGCCCCTTTACATGTCCATGAGTCTAAAAAAGCACATGGGCACTGGATGAATTTCTAAAACATCTGAGTATATGGGACAACTAAGGCACCGTATCAAAAGACAAAAAAAGAAAAAAATACAGCCTCGAAGTGGAGGGCGATTAAATTCCAGCACGTATCAGGAAAGATATCAGTGTTAAACACGCGTACTTTTCACAGTGGAATTAAGGCCAAGGACATATCTGGGTGTAACTACCAAGAGGCTGTTATTCCATCAACAACGATAACATTTATTTTCCTAAACTGGATGCCTATTTCCAAAGCCTCAACCGTAAGTGTTTTTGTTTAAACGCCTGCAGGTCTCAAGCCACGTTAACAAGCCATTATAAAACCGTGATGCTCGCACCAGTTCCTAACAAGCCATCACCCAGCACTCCCATTTCACACGGGAAAAGGGTACCCGCGAGCAGCACGTCCACTTATGCAACACACCCCGCAGCACCCGTTTTTCATTGTGAGCTATTTCCCAGAGCAAAACACGGCGGTCGGAGCCGCAGCACCCCCATCACCCGGGCAGAACGGGCAGACAGCGTCCGGCGATTCAAGGAACGGCTGAGCAAGGGGCGACCACCAGCCCGTACTGGGCAGATGCCAGCGATGCAAGGCAGATACAAGCGATGCAAGGCAGATACAAGCGATGCAAGGCAGATACAAGCGATGCAGGCGCGGCCCCCCCGCGCCAGGCCCGGCCCGGCCCCCGCCCCGCGACCCCCGCGGGGGGCGCAGGAAGCGCCGAGCGTACGGGGATGCTCCGCCAGCGCCGCCAACGCCATCCCCCCACCCCCGACCAGCATCTCCGGGGTGACGCCAGGATAGAGCCCCCATTTCCCACCCCCAGAACCCGGCAATGCGCCGAGAGCGCCGCCGACCATCCCTGCCGGGCAGCCGCTCTCCTCCGCCGGGCCGGGCACCGACCTGCGGGCGGGTGGGGCTGCGTCCTCCACAGGAGGCCCCCCGGCCGCGCCCTCACAACTACTGCCGGGGGGTTATAGAGGGGGGGAAAGCAGCATCAAGGTGCGGGTGAGCGCGGGAAGCGGGGCACGCTCATTACCTGGAGCGGGGCCGGCGCCGGCGGCGGCCTCAGCGCTTTTGTTCCTCAGACGTCAAGATGGCGGCGCGGCGCGTGGCCGGCCCTCCCCGCTCCGGCGGGCCCCGCCCTCCCGCGCGCCTCCCCATTGGCTGGGCCCGCGGCGCCGCGCGCTGATTGGGCGGCCGCCAGCGCCGCTGTTGCCAGGGGAGCCGGGGCAGGGGAACGGGCCCGGCAGGAACCGACCGGCCTCCGCATCCCGGCCTCGCCACGGGAAACGCGGGGAAACGCTGGCTGGGAAGCGGCTCCTCCGTGCCGGCCCTTCCGCCCGAGCAGGCCCGCCGGGCACCCTGCTTGGCTCCAAGCTTGGAGCCACCACCCAGTACCCACAGGCAGGAGCCACCCCCGTACACCTCTCTGACCTGTGGGTTACACCTCCTCAGGCCGCAGCAGCCATGGACAGAGCTCTCAATCACTTCCCCTTAGTGCCTGCTTGGAAACCATTTCTCTTTTGGCGTGACACGTTCAGATGTTCCATCACTCGCCCCGTTGAGGAGGCAGAGGAAGAACATCTGAGCGTCCCTTGAAGCAGAGGAGGCTCGGAGGGTTGTATGACTTGAGCTCACTGTTCATCCTGTGCTCCTGTTTCTATTCCACCAAAACTCTCACTTAGGCAAACGCAGCCCAAAATCCTGGAAGCTCCCCCCACTCGACTTTACCCTGGATGACTTCTCCAGTGAGTGTCTGATGTCTGAAATGCAATTGCAGTTATGAAGGTTTGCATGCAAGGCCATGAACTGCGGGTAACAACAGAGCCACCATGGTTGTGAGGAAAAAAAGACAGAATAATGAGATTATTGCAGTTTAAATTACTAAGCAACAGTCTCTCTGACAATGAACTTAGTAACGCTGTGCCATCTATTTAATCACGCTAATGAGACAGAACAACTCCACTTAGATACAAAGTACTCTGCATTTCATTTAAATAAGGGTCAGGGAGCTAAAAGGCACACAAACCACCACACTTCTGCTATACAACATACCCAGCAAAAGGCCTGCTTTGTTTCCAGAAGGCACCCAGCCTTTCTGGTCATGAGTTGCTAAGGCAGGGCTGCACAGGGCATCTTGCTGAAACCTCCCACCTCTGCTCCCCGACTGCCTGTGCGTGGGCCCAGGGCCTCTCTGGCTCAGGAACAGCTCCTTGGTTTGGAGGAACACTGATTTACCAAACAGATTCAGAGGGCAAGAGATCTCCGATTTCTCTTTGTTCTAAAGTAAAAGCATGCACAGTCTCTTGTGTAAGAAACAATTATATCCCCCAGTTCTCACTGCTTAAAATATGCCTCTTGTTCATCAGGCTGACAGTCAAAGCCAAGCAGCACTGCTTGTTGAGAGTCTTCTCATTTATCTCGCTGGTGCCATCATGATCATCTTAATATAAAAATCTGGTTTGGTATCTGTCTCTCACAATTTAAAACTGATGACTTCCCTTGGATATTTAAAATCCATGCCTCTTGGGCTGAAGCTGGTCGTGAGAGAGCAAGTTTGTTATATCAGAAAGTAGAATATATATATATATGTATATATATATGAAGAAAATTAACTGGCAGTTACAACTGGAGATTATTGACACATGCTAATAGATTTAATCTTTGTTTGGAAGCCCAGAGCTGGCCCAGGGCTCACATCTATGTTCCCCAGCCACAGGGAGAGGGGAGCTGAGGTGACATCCCATGGGCCCTTCCCCAGTGGGTGGCTGCATGATCCCTCCAGAGGCTGGGAATATTCCCACATGCTCACACCAGCATTAGGTTTCCTCAAGCCCCACTCCTCGCTGCACTTCTTTCCGTTCCTCTTAATTAGCAGGGGAGTAATTCCAGGCTATTCGAGTCACTCGGCATCTCCTCCCTCCTTCCCTAGTACACGATCAGCTTCCCTAGTACAGTTCATGCCTGTAATAAGATGTCAGCCTCAAGATCAGCTTGGCAAGCCTTTCATTCCCGCACTGCTGTTGCCTGCACATGGCTCCTACTCACTTCCCAAACTTCCAGCTCCCTATACCATGGGCTCTAGGATGAACCTCCAGCTAGCTTGGCTCCCAGACACACAAGGAAGGCTGATCCTCTGGCTGCATGGCCGTCCAGGTGACCCCACAGCACTTCTTGAGAGCATTTCACCCTGAGCAATGGCGTGAGGCCGGTGTAAGGCGCTTTAGCTGCAGGAGCCACTGCAACAGCAACGTGGCTCAATCCTCCTCCTCGCCAAGACAAAGGAGATGAAGCGTTTAAGCTGGTGAGGATCTGCTCATGCAGGCAGTTTCTCCCATTGCTAAAACCATTCACAAAATAAACAGGCAATAAACGTTCTGAGTGCACAAACACCTTTCCTCTCCCTTGTGTACACTGTGTGTTTATATATACACATATGTACAATTTTTAAGATCTGGTGGAAAGTGCCAGACTGACAGTTTAAAAGAACAAGCACTTCCTGTTATTTACAAAGCTGGTACAATATAGGAAGCAGCAGAGCAAACTTCTCCCTCTTGCACTGTCAACTCCACAATCCAGAGGAAACACCCTTGAGCATAAAGTTAATGCATATTCATTTTTTCATCTTCCCTGCTAAGGACCTAAGAATTTAACCATTTACAGGGAGCAAAGCACTGTTATGAAGTTCCCTAATTCAGTATTATTCTTACCATGTGAGGGTTGCAAAATTTCATTTATATGAAAACCGAGACCCTGAATCAAAAAAATGTAACCCTCCCCAAAACTCAGCCACTTCTCACCAACCCAGTTCCAACACAATACAATGTTCTAACTGCTTATTCCTCACCCACAATCTTAATCCCATGCTCTGTCTGCGTGGTGTGGTCTGTGCCATTTTTACGTGCCTGTGGTAGTTCAAATTAATGCACATGGTTTTAGTTATTATTTACTTACAAAACATTTCATCAGAGGATGTGTCTGATTCAGGACTCAAAAAGTCAGGCCACTAAAGGAGGACAGCACTTAATGAAGCAGCAGGGAAACGTCATGCTTTAAAGGTGTCTTGCACGGAAATAGATTCCATGCTCTATCCTCAGTCCTCCCAAGGTCAAAAATAATAATTATGAGAATGGAGCCGGAAGAAGGAGGATAGGAATGGGGATTTTTTGCACAGGGCAGCAGCAAAGCCCTATCAGTTCAGCCGCCTGCTGGGCAGCCCTGTCCTTTGCCAGGCACTTTCTATTACTCCTGAGCAATACATGTTGATGGATGAGTCATAGAAGAAAAACACAACTGGACTTTGTTTACTGGGGTGCAAGCTCAGCTCTGCGATTTCTCAAGAGCTGCAGACATGCAGAGCTGGCAGTTCTGCTCCACCAGCCAAGGTGTGAGTGACGGCAGGTGAAGGATCTGTGCTTTCCTGCAAAAGGCTGTGATTAATGGCAAGGGTTTTCTCCACCCCAAGTTCCTTCTAGCTGATCTGCCCAGACGCAGGAACCACGAGCAAAAACATCTGTAACTTGTGGTTTAAGGTTTAGTTTGTTGGCTGTGCTTCAGGCAAGCGGGGAGCACACAGTGTGCTGACAGCAGGGGCAGTGGCAGTGCCAGCGGGGAGGCTGCTCTCCTGCTGGGAAGGGGCTGAGAGCCACGACCTGCACTCAGTGGGTTTCTGCAGGAGCCTTGGACTGCCTGTGGTGTGCCTGGGGAAGAGGAAGGAGAGCAATCAGAAAAGACAGCAGCAACAAAGAGCTGCCTCTGAGCCAGTCACACATGCAAACCACTCCCATGCCCATCCTGGGAGATCTTCAGCCTCTTCAGAAACCAAGGACTATTGCCAGATCCACTCCTGGGGGTCCTGGATGAGTCCCCCATCTCCAGAAAGCCTGCCTTGCCCACTCAGCCACACGGAGCCCCGGAGATGGAGATCTGCCTTGGGCTCCTGACAACAAAATGCCAGTTACAGCTGTGTCCCCTGGCTCCCCTCCCTCCACCAGTCCTGTCTGCAGAGGCTGTAACTCTCCAGCAGAACTCTCTTACCTAGTGATCTGCTGTCACGGCAGAATTCACATGCTATTGTAGGATAAACCAACTTGCCAAAAAACACATGAGAAGAACAATACATACATAGCAAGTGTCCAAAGGTTAGGAGAGGCCAGAGGGTTTCTTCCATACAATCTTTTCTAAGTTTTTCTGATGGGCAAGGCAGAGCCTTAAAATTCAGAGGCAGGACCCCAGCTCCTGGTGTGCGCTGGTAATACTGGAGTTATGCAGACGTGGCCACCCTGGCACAGTGGCATCACTCACACATGGTCTTCCAGCACTTCTGGAAAAGTGTGCTGGGAATCCGTCAGGCTAGTGGGGACTGTGTTTGGGCAGCAGACTTTGCAGCCAGAGTCAAACCCCAAATCCACAGGCTTGGGTCAGCCCCTTGCTCCTGCCTCCCGTGTCAGTGCTGCCGTTCTCGTTCTCCGTGGGGGACCATCTCAGCTGCAGCTGAAGCCAGAAAGAGCCGGCAGTTTCGGTTTCCTCTTGTGTTCCTAGGCTGAAGTGGCGCCATCCCCCAGTGCCTCACCTCCTGCAGCTTCGCCAGTTCATTCTGCTTGTTCTCAGCCTCCCTTGGGCACTCCTTAGTGAATAAATCTCCCTGCTTCTTTCCCTATGCCATAGGGCCAGGCAGCAGCACAAGGGCTATTCCAGCAGGCTAGAATAATTACCTCCATTTGTGTTATTATTTGTGGAATAATCATGGTGGTGCTTAGCACCAGACCTGTGTCCAGGATTGTGCTTCCCGCTCCAGGCTTTGCCCAGAGACCCTTGGTCTCAGTTGGGGCACCCAGACCTGTGGCACTGCTCTCTGCCCTCTAAACAGTTACAATTTCACGGCTTTGCCTTCAGCAAAAGAGTCCCAACTCCCCAGCATGCCCAGTAGCATGACTCAGAGCTGAAACTCCTCCAGTGAACATTTTGGGAACTTCCCAAGCTGGGTGATACTGGGCTTTGGCTGGTGTCCCGCAATCACACACCCCACCACACCCACCCACCTGGCACTGCCGAAATGTCACTGGCACTGCTCAGCCATAGCACAGCAGTGCAGACTATTTAGGCAGGGAAAAGCCAGTTCAGATAGGAATATCAATCAAAGTAAGTCAGCTTGCCCTTCAGCTGTTTTAAACCTGCCACCCCCAGCCTTTGAATACCATTTTTGCTTCTGTGGCCACTTTGCACAGCCTGGTTTTGCCCAAAGATAGACCACAAATCCTGCTCCCACTGCATTTCTGTGGGATCAGGGCCAGTCCCAGCAGCCCCTTTAGGAGGTGTCTGCAGGCAAGAGAAGGTCAGAAGCTTTGGCTTGGCAGCTGCAGACACCCCTCACTGAGTCCCTTGGGCAGAGAACTGGTTACAGAAAACCTCACGTCCCCATTCAACAAACTTAATGCTTGCAAGATTTTGCACCACCAAGATAAATGCTGGCAAAAATAGCAATTGAGAGGGGACTGTCTGTATTTCACACATCACAGGGCACCTTTTGTGCAGGAAGGAAAGGGCTTGCAACGCCTCACTCACCACCATCCATCTTGCTGCAGATGGGCTGGCGCTGTCTGTAGGACCTGCTGCCTCACAGAAATCAAGTGTGGCTCCAGCTCGTGATGGCATAGGCTCACCAGCAGCTCCATTTCCTGCCCACCAAGCCTGCAGTCACCAAATAACCACAGGTTTGGGCTGCAGATGCTGTGGCACTAATGCCCCACTGCAGGAAGCAAAGCCTCCCTCCTTTTTCCCTTTCCCCTTTCAGTGTGTCCCTGGGGGCAGCCCCCCATTGCTCCCTCATTTTATCTCCTGGGGAGGAGCTTGGATGTGGGTTTCCTCCTGTTCCTTCCCTTGTCTGCTCCTCCTGATGGCTTTCCTCTGAGAAGTCACCTACCAGTCTGCCCCCTGACTGCAGCCATCGGGGGAGATGATGCTGTAGAAGTCAGAACACTCTCCCATGTACCTTGTAGCTTTGCAGATGAGCATTTTCATCCCTCCTTGAAGGGGAAAACTCTGCCAGGTTCTCCAAAACAAGGAGGTTCAGCTCACCTCAGAAAAAATCCTCTTGAGTCATGAAGAGCAAAATCCCTCCCTTTGATGGATTTGTTCCCACTGAGGACCTGACGGTGCTCATGGCAGAGCCTGCATTACTGCAGGGCAGGCTGGCAGTGGCTGTGAGCTCCAGGGCTACATGGAGGGAAGCTCAGCCTCATGTGATGGGCACCATGAAGGAACGGACTGAGCTCCTGCAGGTTCCACACTTAGTTCATGGGGGCTTCCCCAGCAGATTGCTCCACTCACTAGCAGACTTGTACCAAAAAAGTCCTGTAACGTGTGTCCACGGTTATGACTTCCGCCCTCCTGCCCCTTCTGCAGGCTCTCCATCCTGGCCTACTACCCAGCTATAGTTTTCCCCACCAGCTCTCCATGGATACAAGTGCAAACAGGAAGACCCACAGGAGAGTCAGGAAGGATGGGGATGATCAGTGCTGTCTCCCAGCTGGGATGAATGTGCTCCATTGGGTCTCCAGGCCGCAGGGAGCCAGCAGCAGCAAGTGCTTCTGGCCCATTGCCCTTGCAGCAGCAGCACTCCAGGCAATGCCAAGTGGATGGACTGAATCAGCATTGATTGGGAATGTAATTTCTTATGAGTTCAGCCCTCCCATCTATCCCTTCCCTGCAGTTTCTCATGCTGCTTCAGGAACTCTTCTTTAGGATATTTTTAGTACCTGGTTACATCACTGCCAGCTTCTGCTGCTTCCAAACAGGCACAGGCAGAGAACATCCAGGCATCAAGGCTGCAGGGCTGTAAGGATGGCAGCTTTATCACTCAGCCAGCAGACAACCAGACTGCACTCACCAGCTGCCGGATGGAGCCTGGTTTGGGAAAGCAAACACAGGGCATCTCAATGGTGCCTGACAGGGAGGAGGAACACCCTGCTGCGAGAGCCCCCGCTTCCCCCTGGACTGGGGAATGCTTTCCGGCAACACTGCCATTGCCTGGCTGTGCAACAGCAAGCAAGTTAATTAATCCTCCGTGCTTCTCCTCTTCCCAAAGAGAGAGTTTATGCTGACCTACTTCTTACAGAGAAATTTGCAAAGGGTTTCAATGTCCATGATGAGCAACTGGCACCAAAAGCACTAATTATGCTGACTGTTCCCAGAACCCAGAGCACTGCTGAGGCAAAACAAGAACATCACAGCTCTGGAGCAAGTAAGAGAGAGAGTTCCTACTGCAGGGAAGTCATGATTTCCAGCCTGGCAACCGGCTCATGCTTTTGGGCAAGAGCAATTCACGTGCTGACCAGCCACGTGGAAGGATGGCTCAGGTTGTGAGGTGGCAAAAGCAGCCACGTGGCAAAGAGGAAACTTTGCCTGGCACCTCTTTGCAAGGAGGGCACAGGGATCCCTCCAGCCCCTGGGTGGACAGTGTGGGCAGCTAGCCCAGGGCAAGGGATACATCTCTGGGGCTGCAAGGAGAGGCAGGGGATCTCCAGCACGGCCTCAGCATGCTGGAGAGGCTGCAAATGCTTGGCAT
Source organism: Pyrocephalus nanus (assembly GCA_038380795.1). NCBI lineage: Eukaryota > Metazoa > Chordata > Aves > Passeriformes > Tyrannidae > Pyrocephalus > Pyrocephalus nanus. The sequence continues at coordinate 9,366,972 of CM076271.1, read as the reverse complement.
GCCTCCGCAGGCATGCTGACACTGTCCCTGTGCATACCAGCACCTCTGGGGCCCTGCAGGGGCTGCCTGAGCCACCACAAGTTTTAAACTCTCTCCTCCCCACCTATCCATCTCTGAGCCTCCCTCGCAGCCAGACCTACAGAAACCTGTGCCAGAGCTATTAGCAGAAATGAGGAAATCAGGGGATCCAAGTTTGGCCGAGCAAGTTTGGCCCAAAGGCATCCCCATCCCCGCAGCCATGCTCTGCCCTCCCCCTACATCCCAGCTGGCCAAAATCCCTCTCCCAGAAGAATCTGACCAGAACAAGGGCTGGAGCTTTTAAGGAGGAAATTCTGAGTTAAATTCCTTCCTCCCAAGTCATTTGCAGAAGGGAACAGCATGTTCTCCCAGCACAGAAATGACGTCTTGCTGGCCTCCTGCTGCTCTCCAGCTGCCTGTCACCATGGGGCCAAGGCTTTCCCTGTGAGGCAGCAGGAGGGTTTGGTTGATAGAGAAGGACTGGAGGGTGTATTCTGGTGCCTCTGCTCCAGGAAGGGCTGGCAGGGGGTGAGTTTTAGGTGGCACGGGATGAACACCTCACCAGAAAAGTCCTGCATCCCCCAAAGAGGAGAGGATACATCAGAGAACTGCAAAAACCTCTCCATCCTCCAAGTGAAAAGAAGTAACAGTTACATTACAGATTATATGTGAGCCCAGCATAAAGTAGTTATCATAGATTCACAGAATAATAGAATATCCTGAGTTGGAAGGGACCCAAAAGGATCATCAAGTTCAACTCCTGGCCCCGCACAGGACAACTCCAGAAAACCACACTATGTGCCTGAGAGCATTGTCCACTTTGTAAATTCTAGCAGTCTTAGTACCGTGACCACTTCCTCGGGGAGCCTGCTCCAGTGCCCAATCACCCTTTGGGTGAAAAATCTTTTCCGAATATCCAACCTAAATCTCCTCTGACACAGTTCCATGCCATTGCATTGGGTCCTGTCACTGGTAACCAGAGAAAAGAGATCAGTGACTGCCCCTCTGCTTCCCCTCGTGAGGAAGCTGCAGACAGGGATGAAGTCCCCCATTAGTCTCCTTTTCAGTTCTTAGTGAGGGTTCAATAATCAAACCCAGGATTAAGCAGAACTGAAGCCTCATCTGGTGTAAACAGCTGCAGCCATGTGAAGGCTGCAAGCCTCATCCTAATACACCCACAATTCCTCAGCAGGAATACGGAAACAGTTAAACCAGCCCAAGGAAGCTGATAGTTTTGTATTTACATTGAGCTGCTTAAAAAGTAAACACGGCGTAAGGGCGTGCAGGCTTGCCAGCAGCTGTCACTGACCTCAAAATCAAAGATGTTGTGGGCTGATCCAAAGTAGGGCAGGCTTCGCCAGCTGAGCGAGCACAGCAGCTGTGCTGGGGATGAGAGGAACGTGAGCTCTGTCTGGCACGGAGCAGGACTGCTGCCCCCTCCCTAGGCCAGCTGGGTCACAGAGCTGATGAAGTTTTCTGAAACCATATTCCTGATGTTTTCCTCTCTCTCCCTCTCCTCAGAGATGAGGCAAATACCACCCTGATCCGGGCAATCTGTGTAGGGATTATTAAACCAAACCGTATCTGGGCCAAGGTTAATGAAAGAGCCTGCAAAATCCTCCTGGTTTTGGTTCCCTCACTGCAAGCGGCTTGGCGCCGTGCCGGTGGGGAGGCGCAAGGCCTGTGGCTTGTGCACGTGCCTGGAGCCACAGGGAGCCGGCCGGGGCTGGCCCTGGGTTCTTCCCTGTCCTCGCAAAGCTGACAGGAGGCTCGCTTCATCCTTGCTTGCGAAGCCCGTGGCACACCTCCGCTGACAACTGGCAGGGATTGTTGTCATCTGTTATCACTGTCACCCCACAGGGACACACTCTGTGTGGCTCAGCGAGGGCTGCAGCCCCCTTGGAGCAGCTCCGAGGTAGGAGCTGCTTTTGCCTCAGCCCAGGCTTTCAGGGCAGAGATTGTATCACCCTGCCATGGACGGTGCCACTCAGGAAAGCCACGGCTGATCAACGCTGCAGGCAGAGCACGCATGTGATGTGTGGGCATCCATCCAGGAGAGTTTTCCTTACCCATCTGAGGAGTCACAAATCCTGCATCTCTACTTGGGCAACTTCAAGGCAGCCTCACTCCTGTGGGCTGCATCGGGGAAGATGGGAAACATGCTCAAGATCTTTCCCCCCTTAATTTTAGGTGAACAGAGAAGTTCTTTGAAGTGTGGGTGTTTTTTTCATTTTCATGCCTTTCTCATCATGGAGAGCTTTGGAAATTGCAAAGTAGGGACATCATAACGTGATCTCACGCATCCCTGCACTGGCAGACTCCCTATCAATGGAGCAGTTTCCAGCATCTCGGCCTTGATGTTAAAACCAGTAAGTCTCTGGCCATCAACGCAAAGCAAAACTAGAAACTACGGCACAGCAGTCAGGGCAATAAGGTTTCTTGCTTCCACCAGCCTGAGGCTGCCCAGATCCTGCTGCCTAAATCTGCCAGGAAACCCAGGCTCTCCAGTCCCAACCGCTTCCCTAGGGCTCTCACCAGGGTGCTTCCCTTCCAGTGCCAGCTCCTTAATAAATACTGGTTGTTCCCATCACATTTCTCTCACGCTGGCTGGTGACGCCACCCCTGCTGGCAAGTGATCAACTCCCTATTCACTGAGTCATGCAAATTCATCAAAAATCACCCCAGATCCATGGAGATGGGCTCCTCAGTGTGTCATAAGAGTTCAAGGCACAGCTGCAGTGGTGGCCCATGGCCTGGAGATGCAGCCCCATGCTTGGTATCAGCAATCTACCCTCATCCTGCATAGCAGGGCCATGAGGAGCTGCTGCAGTTGACAGAAGCAGAGCCCATACCCCATCTTTTGTCTCTTCAACATCCACCCTTCAATAAGGCACAATTATCTGTTTACTTAAGAGCAAGGGTAATTAACCACCCAAATGGTGACCGAGGAATGTGAGAGTCACAATAGTCCTTATTATGGAGCAGACCCACTAAATGGAGATCATTGTTCTTCCTGGCCTTAAAAACCTGGCAGCACACCCCAGAACCTTCACCCACTGTGACTGGCACCAAAAACCAACAGGGAACTGGTATCCCTCAAGGGCAGCACTGGGGAGCAAGGCCAGCTTGGTCCATGCTCTGTGTGGCAGGACTGGAGCTGGGCAAAGCTGTCACCAGCTTGCCAACATTTCTGTACAACATAGGAATTGGTGCACAAGGTTTCCCAGCCCAGAAGATCACAGCACTAATTTGAGTGCTGTAAATATTTGACTTTCATCTGCAATTTAACCTTGCCTGCCTGCAGCTGTGAGTAATTTCCCAGCAAATAGCTGACTTCACCATGCCTCGGGGTGGGAAATGCACCACCAACTCCCAAACTCCACAGAGATCATTACCCCAGCAAAAATCCCTGGCACCACAGTGCTCACTGTCGGAGTGAGCTCAATCCCTGCCACAGTTTTCAATGTCCTTAACTTCCTGGGTGTAGATTTGCATGGAGGACAAGGAGGCTGAAGGCCCCGTCAGCTCTGCTGACTCTGCCTGCCATCCTATCAGAGCTGCGGGCTCTGTCGGTGCCTCCATCCCACTCCATCCCACCTCACAGTCACGCTGTGATATTTATGTCACTGGGCCACACTTGTGAGATGCCAGTGGTGTCATTGAGCTGCATTTGGCGGACACAGCAGCCACCTGTGTTTACCCGCTCCCGTCTCCTGCTGGCACATACATGATTACAGCTTTTGGGTTGAGCCGCCCATCTGTTTATAGCAAACGCCTTTGAGCAACGTGCTGACGCCTCCTGTGAGTGTTGCTGTGCCAGGCCAGCCTGCCTGGCACCTTCTCGTCAGAGATGGCTGCAGGGTGACTCCATGCACCTACACCGTATAAAAAGCTCCTATGATGGTATTCCTGCCCTCCCTGGAACACTTACAGTCTCTGAAGCCTCATTCAGGAAATATACTGGACTCTGCTGACATGCGACTGAAGTGAGGGATGCCAAGTGGCTGCACTGTCCTTGTTCCCAGGGACAGGGATCTGCCATGCTGCCCAGCTGCTCTCAGCTACTGTAGAGCAAGGTCACAGCCTGGATGGTTTTGCCCCGCAGTCCCAGGACAGGCAGGAATTGGGTAGTGGGGCCCTGGCAGATGGCGGTGGGATTTTGGGCCAGCACTTGGAGGACAGAAGAGATGTGGATGAGCAACAGCAGAAAGAGATACTGCAATGAGATTTGGTCAGAGGCACCCTCAGAGCTATTGCTATCAAAAATAAAAGGAGGAGACAGCCCTAGACAAGCCCACCCGCCCACTGCCATTCCCAGAGACATAACGAAACGTTACACAACCGCGCCAGGAGGCTCTCTGCTCACGTCATGCCTGGGCAAGGAACGGTAAGAGCTGGGCACATGTAATCAGGAGCAAACCCTATTTTTAGCACCATATAATAAGCTACATCTGAGAGAGAAGATGAAAGGGAAGATGAGTCAACAGGGTAAACAGGGCTGAACTTTCCTGCTAGCGGGGCAGTCAGTTCATGTAATGAGAGACGTTACCGGGAGAGCTCTCCCCAGCAGCATCACTTCCAGTGGATAAAGGCTGACAGCTACATCCTACTCAGGACACATCCAGCTCCCACAGAGACGGCCCTCGGTGCACCCCTAGGGAGAGAGGCAGGGGCTGGGTGGGCCCTTTAGCTTCATCCTGCTCATCAGCTCCTGGCTTTCTCTTTCCTGGAGGTGGGGAGAAGCTGGGGGCTTCAGCACCCCCACAGTGGCACTGCCTTGGCTGCCCTGTGCACCCGTGCCATTTGCAATGGTCCCATGGGGATTCTCTGTGTCCCCATCCAGACATCAAGAGCTCACACCAGGAGAGGGGATGTCTGCCCCAAATGCAGCATAACCAAGCTCAGCTCTAGAGAAAAGCAACCCTGAGCTTGGCCTGTGAACCAGCCACATTAAACATCAAGGGTTAACCATCAGCCAGGGTCCCCTCAGGCACAGCCCTAGGGACCACCAGGTCCCCTCCCCAGCTCAGCAAGCAGCCCTTGCCCAGCCCAGTCGCTCATGCAGCTGGCGGCTCACACAATGCTATTTTTAGCCTCCTCACTCAGCCTTTCATTTTAAAGCCACCCATGGGAAACATTTCCATTTTATCGTGAAAACAACTCTGCTGCAAAAATAAATTATGAGGACATCAAAGTGCTAAAGTAAAGGGGGAAATGAAAGGCCTCCTTATGCCAGGGAGCAGGGAGAGCGGAGGGGTGGCTCTGCTTCTTCCCAGCAGGATGGACACAAAGCAACCTCCTAAAGCTCTTTCAGAACAAAATAACAATGCATCAAATGAGAAAAGCAAATTAAAATGAGAGCGGAGAGCTGCAGAGTGAAAGGATGCACTGGCAGCAGTGCAGTGAGCCCTCATGGGGCAGATGGATCTCCTTCATCCAGGCCTGAGTGGCCACGCACAGATTTCACCCGGTTGCATCCCAGGGAAAGTCTTGCTGCACATCACCCCCACTCTGGGTCCCCACAGCTAATGAGCACCAGCCCTTGGCTCCTTGCACCTTTCCAGGTCATGAGAAAGCTGCTCTACTTACTTAATGTCAGTGTCTTTGCTAACCCATGGCATTGGGAATACAACGTGTCTGGGCTGTAAAAATAGTTGTGAGCATGCTGGGATCAGGGATGGGTCGTGGCCAGTGCTGCCATCCTGCTGCCGTGACAGCTGACAGCATGTGCCACCTCCCTCACCTGTCAAAAATGGAAGCAGCCAGAGCATGGGGTGATGCCAGTCACCATGCATCCATGTAGTCCCTCATGCCTTGAACTGGAATGCTGGGGGATGTCCTGGAGACACTCTGTGCTCCTTCACCATCCACGAGACCCCAAAGAGCAGCTGCTGCACCACAAACAGCCATACCACACGTGCCAGTCCCGACCCCCAACACTTGCCAGTGCCAAGGACAGGGTAGGCAGCAGAGATGCCCTTGCTGCCCTTACAACAGCCGTGGGGAGCACAGCTCTTAAATGAGGGCAGGGGACGAGCCAAGGGCCTGACCTCTGTTTGACACCACTGAGGGTGAAATCCAAACCTCAATCCACAGTGTCCATTACCTAATTAATGGGTTATAACATGCTTGAGGAAATAAACCTTTCCCAGCCCAGTGGTGAGGGCTCTTGCAGGGGGGAGGAGGCAACTGCCTGTGCCCCTACACCATTATTCTCCTGTGCACATAACTGGGCAGGAGCAAGTGCTGGGTTTGCCTGTGCTTGTTTCAGCAATTCAAAGCCTTCAGCCAAACTGCACAGGGAGAAATCCCTAGAGGAGCAAGGTCCACTGCCTGGGCTCCCAGGGCAGCCACCACCACCCTCACAGCACCTGGGGCACTGCAGGGAGGGGGACAGACAAAATTGGCTGTCAGCTGCCAATGTTCTTGGGAGAAGCCACAGAGAAGTCACCCCCCAGGCTGGTGACGCACAAAGCAAAACCCAAAGCCTGTGTCCCAGCACACTCACGACTCCTCCCAGCATGGGGTCCTGCACAGCCCGAGCTCAGCAGGCTGCAGGGACCATTTAATTGTGGTTTATGAAACGTCCCACTGTGCTGATGCCGTGGGAGGAAATGATGTCCCACACAGGGGCGTGACCCTGACGGATGTGCCATCACCTCCCCACAGTACAGCTCAGTGGGGACCAGGCTGTGCTTGCTTCTCTCTGGACGACTTGAGCCAAACACTCAAGGATTTTCCAAGAAAAAGCTGCACTGATGCTCCCCCTCCACAGCTATCTGATGCTGGAGCCAGCCAATGGCTTCCCAAAGGAACTTGTAGGCTCCAGGGTCCTCCTCTGTCCTGGGCAGCCAGGGCAGGGCTGAGCCACTTCTTTTTGAAAAGCAGTGTGAACTTACCTGGATAGGAAGGGAATGCTGAATTTCCCTGGCTGGCTTGCTCTGTCCCTCCCTCCCTCCTTCCATGCATCAGGGCTGGCACCCCTCAACTCCCTGCTCCTGTTAGCAATTAGCTGTTCTTGCTCGAAGATCTCTCCTCAGCCCAATTTTTCAAAGGAATACCCTTAGGGGGAAAATCCCCACGTGTCATATCATTAACAATGACATCAGCCTATATTCACCCCAGAGGAGTGAGCTGGGGTGACACAAGCATGGGCAACCTCAGCACATGTGGTTCAGCTTTGTAAAATGTCTCAGTCTACAGTGAGATGGGGGAGGTGACGCTGCAGCTCAGCCGGGATGCCTGCACCACTCTCCTGGAGCCCTCCCCTGCAGGACCATGCCAAAGAGAAACTGTCTTTGTTTTACTCTCCTTGCACTACACAAACTTGCTATCTGGTTATTTTAAGAAGTTGGCATGGACAGATGTACTTGGGCTTTCTTTGGAGTACTGACTTGTACCGGCCACCCTGAGAGCCAGCCAGCCCTGTCATTAGCAGAGGTGCAGATCTGGGAGCTGTGGGTGGCTCTGTTTGCTTTGGGGTTTGCACATGCTCCTGCATTCCTTGGTATCTGCTCCTGCAGCTCCAGATGGGCACAGCTCAAACAGCTACCCCTGAGGTTCTGATCTCCCTGGTGCCACATTCCCCTTTGCTCCAGTTACAGATAAGTTCAGACTGCGCTGGCTAAAAATACTGACAAGCAATTAATCCCTCTTTGCGAGGTGGGACATTCCCCCCTCTGCAGAGAGTGGGTGAGGGGGTGAACCCAAACCATGCCAACATAACAAAATCCTGAGCAACTGAGGTGACTGTCGAGGCAGCACATTTCTGCTGGCAAACACAGGGCTGAAGTTCACTCCTTCCCAGAAACACATGTCTACTGTAGCTCAAAACCCTTCCATGAGCTGGACCCCTGTCCCTGCACAGCCAAGGCTCAGTTCCATCATTAACTCAGAAAATGTGAGAGGAGAACAATTTCTTGTGCTGCTGACACAGGGTTTCTGTGGCCCTTATCTCTGGTACCCTGGTGCCCCACCATGGAAGGTTATTTTGTCCTGCCAATGGTCCTGTTATTGAGTGCTGACCCCATAGGCAACTTTTTAGTTGCTTTTGGCCATAGGAAAGTTGCTATGGGGCTAGAGCTGGGCAAGATCCAGCACCATCCCTAATGGATAATGTTCCAGCAGCTGCACAGAAGCAGCCCCAGGAAACCTGCAGGCTGGACCCCCATCCCTGTCCTACCACAGCACATACTACAGAGTCCCATCCACTTCAACACGCTGCAGGGGCTTCGTGTTTTGCAGCACTGGGGAGCCCTTCAGCTCCTGCTGGGGTTTGGCACTGTGGGTGCTTCTCCGGTGCCCCTCAGAGCATATGGAAACCCCTGGAACAGTTTGCAGCCCAGGACAGCCCGTGCTGTTCCCCCAGCAGGTACGGATGTCTCACACCCTCCTCCCCCGCTGCCCAGACAAACACACTGCCGCGCTCATTACAGCAGCTGGTTTTCACATCCGGCTCCCTGCGGTCACAGCTCCACGGGCATTGCCAGCCGCAGGTGACGCACCGGAGGCCTTTCAGCAGCCGTGCAGTGACGCTCAGCAGCAACCGGAGGTGGCACTTTCTGCCACCTCACCTGGCAGCACGGGGAGCTGGAGGTGCCTCCGCCGCAGCTCAGCTGCCCGCTCTGCACTGTGCGGTGGCACCATCCAGCTCGGGGCTGCCCTGCCTGCCTGGGACATGCAGGGCAGCTGCAGCAGAAACGCAGCTGAAGGGGATGTCCTGCAGTAGCACTACACTACCAGACAGGGGTGCCACCACTGCACGCCCTCCCACAGTCTTTGCAAGGGTGTGCCGACCCCCAAGTTACCGCTACCAAGGATGGTGACATGTGACCAATACCAGCAACCGCGCTGGGGACACCAACAGCCATTTAGGACGGCATGAGAAGAGAGGGTGATGGAAGGTGACACTTCCCCTCCTCCAGTCCCGGCCACATATATCCGTTCCTGAGGGGTCTGTGTGTGTCCCCTCATGGCCCATTTGGGTCCCCTATCTTCAGTTCCACACAGAGCAGGCAGACATCCACACATATAAACCCTCTGTGAAAAACACAAGCAGATCCCTTCCATGCAAACACTCCAGCCCTGCCCACCCAGGACGCTGGCTGGCCCTGACTGCTCAGCACTCAGGAGTGAGGTTATGCTTTATTGCACAATGCTGGAACGAAGCGGGTTACCTCCCTCCTGCCGCCCTGGACTTCACCCCTCCCTCCCAGCCCTTCCCCAGCTCCTCCAGCTCCAGCTGACTGGCGTCCCCGGCTCTATTTTAGCACACGAGACTGGTTGTTTCCCTGTCAGAGGTTCATGTTTTTATTTAACTCCCTTTCAGCTTCCCAAATTAGCACAACAGGCTCCTGCACTGTTTGCTTTGGAAGAAGATGCGTTGCCACAAATTATTTTTGATTTAAGTAAACAAAACCTCTCCTCTCCTTTTTTACCTCACTCCCCTTTGATGTTGGTGGCTAATTTCAGTGCCCAGAGAAGCGAGCGCAAGGGCACTGGCCAGGACCCAGCACAAGGCACCGGGGATACCGTGGGCTCCCTGCCCTGCCACTGCTGCAAAGCCAGCAGAGCCCCAGCCCTGCTGCAAAGGGCCACTTGTGTCCCTGAGCCCCAAACCAGCCTCAAGCTGTAAATTCACCCCAGCAGCAGCACCTAGAGCAGGGTTTCCAACCCTGGTGGCAAGTGGCATGGCAGCTGGTGCAGTGTCAGGATGCTCTGTCCCTCCTGCCCTGCTGTTGCATATGCCTGCTGGTGCCAGGACAAGGGCCAGGCTCCCCACTGGCATGCTGCAGATCACTGCATCATTTCTCTCACCCAGCATGCCACTGCATGGGTTTCCCAGTCTGGAGCAGCTGGGGAGAGAGACAGGTGGGCGGACATGAGGCTGGCACTGCCACAGGGCATCATCCAGCCAGGCCAGAGGACACCACGCTTTGGAGCTGGTGTGAAATGTGCCAGCTTGACGTCATTGCCTGGTGGTGGGGATGAGGACAGGTGGACATGCTGCAAGGGGGCAGCAGCCCATTCCCAGCAGATACATTCAGATTCTGGGATTTGTCCCAGTGTGGCAGTTCCAAGCAGCTGAGCCAAGAGATTAACCAGTGCAATTCCCAGCCAGTTGCTCACCCTCTTCACTGACCCACCCAGCCCTATCCCCCTCCCCTCAGACAAACAGTTTCTTTCGCTGCCTCCATCCCAAAGCTCCTCTGCATTTGCAGCTGGGAGGAGGCACAGCTCCCTGGGGATGGGGAAGCTTGGCAAAGAGGAGGAGCCAAATCTGGAGTGTAGGTTTTAAATTTGAGAGTGCTGGGAGCCTGCCCTTGGCCACTGTAGGACACCACAGGGGCTACAGCAAGCCCTGGGTGGCACAGCACAGCCTGTCCCTGTGGGTGAGGCCACGGGCAGCATGAGGCCGGGTAGGACCCCCACAGTGGCCCCTCAGGGCAGGGTCCTGCAGCTGTAACAGTGTTAGGGGATTTTTGGGTAACGTGTCGGGCAAGGTCCCATGTCAGAGAAGATGCATGGGGTGGTATTTATCCAGCACTCATCCCAGACTATTTTTGGGACCTGTTTTGCCACAGGACAGAGCCTCCTCACCCATTGGCATGCAGTTACCTTGGGGGCACAGCTCCTCTCAGCACAGTGAGCGCCTTGGCCCCACGGTGGGGGCAAAGCAGCAGCTTTGCAGCCTGGTGCACAGATCCCCCTGCAGCAGGGCCAGCTCCCACAGAGGACAGTGACCCCACTGTGCCCCACCCCCTGCAACCCACCTAGACCTACTCATGGCTATTTATAACTGGGGCTGAGGTTGATTTGGATCAAGTGGAAGATAACAAGGTTATTTTTAGGTTTATCTCAGCCTGTGAAGGGAAATAGGCTTTGCTGGCTCAGACAGTCGCTGCCCAACCTGTCAAGGCATGGCCAGACTCTGGGATCAGTGACTCCCATGGTGGGGATCAAGAGATCAAGGGCACAGAGGATGCAGTAGAAGAGGCCTTCACACACTCCCCATTGTGCCACCCTGCCTGCCACATTCATTGAGGGAGCAGCAGAACAGGGAGCCCTTGGCTCCAGAATGTCAGAACTCAAAAAAATAGAGCCCATCCTGTCTATGCCCCTTAAGCCCCTCCATCCCTCCTGACATGATGGGCAGGTACCCACAGGGATCCTGTCCTTCCCAGCACAGCCATGCCCTCCCCAGGACGGGATGCTGGCGCCACGCATAATTCTGTGGGAAGGCGGTTTCAGACCAAAAACTCCAGCTTGGCAACATCCGACTGCCAAAACAGTTCCTTTAATTACAAAGTCCCAACGCTGGGCTGAACGGCATCTAAAAATATCAAAAATACTAACTCATCCTGTAATGAGGCATTTAGCAGAGGGAGCCACCACAAAAGCCAAACCAACAGCACTGGGAGGATTTTCCCATTGGGAAAGCTCATGGAGCCGCCATGTTCTCCTCCAAAATGCTCCAGTGAAACCACAGCTTTGGAGGGAGGGGAGACAGCTTCCCCATAGCTGCATATCCCCATCACTTCAGCTCGCTGCATGAACCCTTGGGGTCCTGGCTGGACAAAGCCTGGGGGAAGTGGGAGGATACCCCAGGTCAGGCCAGACTCACCCCACAGGGTTCCAGTGCCTGTAATGCCATAATATCTTATATTTTCTTTTAGATTTTATATTTCCTTTCTGATTATGGAGAGGTAATGACAGGTTTGACCACATCTAAAATGACTTCAGCAACAACTGAGGTAGTGACTTGTCCCACACGCTGCCAGCCCCACAGGTGAGATGGGGTAAAGCAGCAAGCAGTTGCAAATAAAGTTTCACAAAGGGAATTTCTGGGCAATTTTAACACTACACAGTGCCAGTCAGCCCAGCTTATGGCAGCAGGATTGCCTCACCAGTGCTTGGACAGGTTTAATGGTCAAAATTTGGTCATGCTGTAGGCAGTGCTGGCAGGGCTGTGGCAGGATGGGTGTCTAGCACCAGCTCTTGGATGCCCTCAGCTCTGGCACGTGACCTGGAATTACTCTGGGGCAGATTCCTGAAGGATGTGGGGATCATTAAGGAGGGGAGGTAGTGCAGAGCCTGGAAATGGGGAACCAGCTCCCGCTGGTGACAAAGCTGGAGGAGTCATTCCAGCTGCACTAATGGTCCCGGGAGACTGACTCCCACCCCCTGATGACTAAATCTTACACAAACCATTCCTGATTTCTCCAAAGTTGCTATGAGAGCCTCATAGCTCCTGATATCCAGGAGGGTAACAGGGAGGTAAGGGTAACACTCTTATCACCCACCAACCTTTTTGTCCCTCCACACGGGGAAGGGGACAGGGCACCAGCTGTGTCGTCGGCACAGAGAGAGGTGTGACTATAATGGGAGCAAGCTTTGACCACAAACATGCTGCACAAGAGCACTGGCATTACATCCCAACTCTGCGGTGTGGGACTTAAGGGCACGTCTCAGGAGAGCTCCTGATTGTGGTTCAGTTTTTGATTTACGTCAGCTCTTATCAAGAAAGCTTTCTGTGCTCTTTATGACAGGAAAAACACAGCCATGACTGTACAAAGGTTTCTGCCACTCTTCCCGTCCCTCCCAGCACCACCATCCAGAGGCTGGCACTTCCCAGTGCCCCACTCACACTCATCTCCCTAAGGGCTTGCCCTCCCCAGAACGGGGTTATGTTCCCATCCCAGGAACTGGCTGACGCCACTGCACTGGCTTTGCTCCCTTTCCTGGAGATCCCTCAGTTTCTTGAAGAAATGCAAATGACTCCAGCTTAACCCACTGGCACAGCCAACAACCTTCCCGACTGTAGGAGCAACTCCCAACCCCAGTGCTGACACACACAGTTTTGCATACACGGTCCTGCCTGTGCAGCTCCAAGCGGGTAGGAGGGCGCTGCCCGGGCACGCCTCCTGCCAGCCCTCAGTGGCCTTTTGCACGCCAGCCTCCCTCGGTCAGCAGGGCAAGATATCAGTCTCCCTCCTCCCATGCCTGGCACGGGATTGCACCTGGGAGATCTGGAGCTGACCTCGGGCTGATCTTTGGCAGGCACCTCGCTCACTCAATTAAAGGCAAACCCACAGAGAGCAGTGTCCCAGGGAGGTGGTGAAGTCAAGTGACAAGCGTTTGGTTTGTGGTGCACAAGGTCACGGTCACCTGGCTCCTGGGGGCCTTGGGGTTGAGCTCAACAACAGCCTGAAAAAGCCAAGGAACTTTTTGCGAGCAGCTGCTCACTGCCTCATCTGATCCACCATTCCCAAACCAGCCCTGGACACCTCTCAGGAGCTGGCTGCCTTTCACTGGTGGACCGCTGGCACGGTGGGAAGGGCTGGAGCCAGTGGGAAGAGAGCACTCCTTCCCCACAGCACCCACCCAAAAGCGAGAGGCAAGGGGAGCACCTGCCCCATCTCACAGCCCCCTGCTGCCAGCCAGGCACTGGTCATGGCACAGGTCAATCTCTGCAGCACATGTGCCAGTGGCACCGTGGGCATGAGGCGTCATCCCTCAGGGGCCAGGACACCAGTGGACACCAGGCACCTCCTGGCATTAGTGGCCTCTCCAGGGGTTATTTTTCCAAACGCTGCCCATGCCCTGATGCCCCCGTACCACAGATGGCCTGTCAGCTGTACACCATTTGCTCTGGCCCCTGCCCTGGGTTTTGCAACTTTTCCCTGTCTTTTCCCCCCGTGCATTACAGGTGGCTTCACCTCGGGAAGCTTGATGCTCACACCCTGGATCCCTGTGCCTGCACTGGGAACCACAACCAGAAACACAGCAAGGTCAGGGGTATGCACAGCCCAAATGCCTGAAATACAGTAAATATGGGTCCTGCCAGAAAGATGCTGTACACAGCACTGTGCCTTACTTCTTGGCCCCAGCTGCATCCCAGGATCGACAAGAAGAGGACCAAATTGGAAGTGGGGAGCAGGGAAGTGGCAAAGTGGCAGGTTTCAGAGCAGAGAGGAGCTCACATCTCAGCCTTGCCCTGCCAGGAGCCTGAAGCCCCATGGGCAGAGCTTACCTATGGCTCTGCACACAAGTGGGATGAGCTCAGCCATCCTTTGCTCCCGGCACAGAGTCTGGAGCAGGAGATGTTGGTACCTGAAGCCCAGGCCCCACCATGTGGGAAGGGGATGGGTGAATGGGTTCATACCCAGGCCGAACTATTACATAAGGGCAGAAACATGTGGGCTGCCAGGCAAAACTGTAAATAATGTTTGTGCCAGAACCCAGTTCCAGAGTCAGCAGGACTGGGGAGTCTTGCCCGGGGCTGGGCAGGTGAGGGCAGCTGGGATGGGCATGGGGAGCCCCAGGAGCAGCACATGGCACTTCAGGGCAGACTAGGCAAGGTTCATGCCCCCCTCAGCCTGTACTATTTAAATCCCTTGCTTGTGAAAACAAGATCTGACACAAACAAATAAATATTATCTGAAAACACAAAAGCCCTGACAAATCTCCCAAAAATTCTCTACGTGGGCTGCACAACAGTTGCACAACAGGAAGAGGCTGTTGATCCCATTTCTATGTGCCGGCACAGCACCAGCCTCCACCCAGAGCCGCCTGCTCAGGCTCCAAATGCAGCTAAACCCAAAGTCAGGCACTGACACAGAGAATAATGGCAGGGAACCTGTGGCCAGGTGCATCTCCCACTAACTGAATCCAGGTCAGTAGCTCTCAAGCACTGCAGGGAGATTTGCAAGAGCCCTCCTGGCCACAGTTCTCTGGTTGCTCAGATGGGAACTGCTGGCAAGGGAGCAGGTGCTGAAGAGAGATGAGGAGAGTAGGAGAGAACGCTGCACAGGCTCTCCTGAGCTGTGTGGGATGGGAAGCCTGACATCATTTCTCTAGGGCTAAAGGGGGTAGATGCATCGCCCCCATCTCCTCCAGCCCACAGTTAATGGGATGCACATACTGACTTCACTCCTAGCAGTGATGCTCTGGCCCAGCACCATCTATTTTTCTCCTTTCCTATTCCTCACATCCCTTCTGAGCCAGAGCCCAGAAACAGCCTTCAAGAGCTGCTTACACAGAGAGGTTTTCTTGCAGGCCAAAGCCAGTATCTTGCAAAACAAGTTAATTATTTAACTCCTTTCAGGGGTGACTTGCTCTTAAACTTCAAAGTCTGGACAACTTATGGAAGGAGTGAATTTGACCCTGGGAACACCCAGCTCCAAGCATAAGAATGGTGGGCTTTGCCCTTGGATGGGTGACATATGGGTTTGGCAAATATGGAAGTCCCACAGAGAGAGACCAGACTCTGCCTAGACATCAGCCCAAAGCAAGGAGCAGAACTTGCGGCTTGGAGTTGGGGGTACAGCATTGGGACTCCCCCTCTGATTCCCCCAGGGTGTCGCAGCAGCTCCCCACGCTGGTCCCTTGCTGCCACCTGGTGTCACCTCGCTACAAGTGCTGGCGAGATGAGGTGTTGAAATTTGGGATGCCACGGGCGTCGAGGCTGGAGACAGCATGGGCACAGAAGTGCCCATGAGGTCCCCATCCACAACATCCATGGTCCCAAGCAGCCTCACTTGTCCTCCAGCCTTCACCTGGATCTGCAAACAGGCCAGTGACTTCCCTCCTGCCTACGGGGTCAAATCCAGGACTGCAAATATTTCACAACCACCTGGACACCACCAAGGGTTATTTATGCTAAGGCAAATATGTTCCAGGCATTGGACCTGGAGGTGGTCCTCACGGCACCTAGAAACTGTCAGTGTGGTCAATAACAAGAATTACTCTTGTTACTCCAAATCAATTTTCTTTTGCAATAGAGCAACAGGCCCCAGAGGCAGAGAGAGCAGTAAGGACTGTACTTCTTTAGTAGGGTTTTTGCTAAGCAAGACTCTGCCATTTCCACCGGAAAAATAAAGAAACTCAAGATTAACTCAACCTGCAAGGTGGCTACAAAATATGCAGCAAATTTCTTCTCACTAGTTACCAGTGATTCCCTGTGGAAGTGGAAGGAGGCACTGTTTTCCCCAGCTCCATCAGTGCCTCAGTAATTGAGCTAGAGGCCAGGGTGCTTAATGAACACACAGCTGATACACCCCAAAGGGATGTGTTGGGAAGCTGTGGTAGGATACAGATGATCTTGGCAATTAGACCAAAAAAGTGTGGGCAAAGAAAGGTGGATGTAGTTCTGGAAATACTTTTGATGCAGTATTCTGCTTCCAGGTATGAATAACCGGTGTGCAAAGGCAGGCTGGGGATCAAGGTTACAGGAAAGGGTGACTCACAGGCTGAGCCACGTCATTCGGGGTGGGGTGAGGGGGGTGTTATTGTTACTATTTATTTATTTTAAACCATGCTGACCGGAGGTGTTTGCTCTTAAAACACTCATGAAGCAAGACATACACTGTTTGAAGCCAGAAAAGTCTAAGCTCAGAGCTTGTACCCTGCAGGTACAGGGGCAGCTGGCAGAACCTGCAGGATTCTACTCTTGACACAGGAAATCTGTGAACACACAAGAGGGAGCTGCAGGGAGCTGTGAACAGGCTTCCAGCATCTGATGGGAACAGGAGAAGTAATAAGCTTAAATTTCAGCAATAGTTTCAGGCTACTTGTTAGGATGCCCTCTGAGCCCATTTCCAAGACCAGTAGAGACATTCAGGGCTCATGCAGGAGATGATCTAGGGATGGCCTCTCAAGGTTTCTGCCAGCCCTACATTACTATCATCACATGAAATGGCTGAGAAGCACCGTAGGCTGCTCCTTCAGGACACAGACTGAGCTGCTTCTTGAGCTCTCCGGGCTTTCCCTGTGCTTGGGCAGCAAAGGCAGAGGCCATGGAACACCAGAGTGATGCCTCCCCTGCAGCTGCACACGCCTCTGTTACCCATCCAGGAACACGGCACACCTGCACAGAGGTGGTCCAGAGCCTGGGCCAAGGGAATGCTCTGCAAACCCAAGGGGAAGCACAAATCCCGGCACTGTTACTGGAAACCTGCTCGCTCACCCAGCGCTCCTGTCCTACTTTTCCCGGAACGCAGGAAAACAAATAAAACCAACAGAGCGGCACCGCAGGGCTGTGCGTGGGGCCTGCTCTCCAGAGCGGAACAGAGGTTTCTGGGAAAGCATGGGAATCAGAGAGGGGTGTGAGGGCACCGTCTGCTGGGCACCTGGTTTCGGGCAACAGCCGGAGCCCTTGTCACAGCACCCTGCTCACTGCTGTTTGCTGGGCTTAAAAAAGGCCTGTCAGCAGACCTCTTCAGCCTGCTGGCTGAAAGGAAATTTCACACCAAGTGAAGTTTTGTTTCAGCCAGTAGGCACACCATAAGTACCCGGGAACAGCTGCCACCAGCTCTGTCCCACCACAGACCTGGATGCTCAGCAGCGAGGGAGCTTGCTCAGAGGCATTTTTAGGTTTATTTCAAGCCAGCCCTGTTGCAGCCTCTTTTCAGGATACAGCAAAACAGCCTTAGGAAGACTCGTAGCAACCAAGGAGCCTGTCGGCTGAAGACAAAGTTTCTTCATAAGAAGAGAAAAGCGAGGTTTGCTCTGCGTATCTGGAGCTGCGGTCAGAGGCAGCAGACAGGCAGCGCTGTCGGGCAGGGAATGGCAGGGAGGAGCCTCCCAGCACGAGTGGCTCAGTGAGTGTTTAATGAACGATCCCAAACCACCCCCAAAAGGCTCCTGTTCGGAAAAGGGCCCCCCAGAAGGAAAAACAACCAAAACCCAACCCCCTCCCAGATCCTGTATGTTTTTCTGGAAGTCTCAGCTGGAGGGTCCTGGCAGGACACCCTCGTCACATCACAAAGCAGCCACAGGCACGTGGGGAATATGTGCTTCCACCACTGCAGGGACATGGATGGGGGGCTGGGGTGGCCCCTCCACAGTGGGTGAGAGGGGCCATGCTCCAGGGCACTCCTGTCTAGGC
This sequence comes from Pyrocephalus nanus, assembly GCA_038380795.1. Lineage (NCBI taxonomy): Eukaryota > Metazoa > Chordata > Aves > Passeriformes > Tyrannidae > Pyrocephalus > Pyrocephalus nanus. Next base: position 9,349,067 of record CM076271.1, on the reverse strand, counting down.
TTCCACAGGAAAAACAGTGTATCCAAGAGGATTGTGAAACATATTGAGCCAAGGGAAGGCCAGGGTGGGAGACACCCACGGCAGCATTCAAACCATTGTGCCAGACACCCTGAGCATCACCCTGCCTGTCAGAGGATGCTCTGTGCAGGGCTATGCTGGTGAAACCCTCTCACAAGGCAGCAAATGCTGTTATTTTCCTTTGCTGGGGAAAAAAAAAAAAAAAAAAAAAAAAGAAAAAGATGCTTCTCCACTGCAGACAGGCATCTGTCCACAACTGTGTGGAGCAGGACCCAGCCCAGGTTTCCCTGAATGTCCATGTTTCAAGGACACCACATTTTCCCCTTTGTCAGCAGCTGGGTGCCCAAATAGCACCCTGTCACCAGCTCTGTCACTCCTGTTCCCACTGAGACTCCAGGAGCAGGTACCACCACAGACCGGAATGCTCAGCAAGAGAGCTTGCTCAGAGGCATTTTTAGGTTTATTTCAAGCCAGCCCTGTTGTGTTTTCCAGCCTCTTTTCAGGATACAGAGAAATAGCCTTAGCAAGATCCATAACAACCAAGGGCCAGCTCCTTACTTAGCTTTTGTGTGAACCTTTACCTCCATGACCCAGCCCAGCCCCAGCACAGACCTGGTTTATTCTCATAATTACAAGGAAAGCAATACTTATACATGGCGCAACAAACCAAAAGGACACCTCCTCCCTCCCACCATGCCAGGATGCTCAGACTGTTGCAGGAGCCCAGGCTCACCACAACTGAGATCCAATTATTTCCTTGTGGTTCCTCCAGTTCTGCCCTCAGGCCACCCAAACCCACCAGGAGGAGCAGGAGCTTCTGCCCTTTCCCAAGCCCCAAGCCCAGCCCGGACACAGCGTTACCTGGAGGGTGGCCAGGGCTCACTGGAGACTCAGTGCCAAGGGGGCAGCAGCCGGAAACAGAGGAGCAGCCCTTGCATAGTATGGTAATTTGTTGGCTCCCAGCAGGAAATGAGGGTTAATGGGAACAGCAGCCAGGTGTGTTTGCAGGTGCAGGCAGCTTCCCTCCCTGCCTCTCCTCAGTGGCTCAGCTGCTGCTGTGGGGCCACCCTGGGCACAGACATAGCCAGAGCCAGAATGAACAGGAGCTGCCCTTGACTGTGCAGCTGGAGTGAGCTCTGGGTCAGTACCCAGAGCCCCCTCTCCTCTGGGGGAGAGAAGTTCCCTCCCACCCCTGCGCTGTGGTCATTAATAGGGTCACCTTCACCCGTGCATCACTGCAGCAGTAGCAGGGCATGGGTAGGGGAATGAAGTGCCAGGAGGATGCTCCCCAGCCCTCCCTGCAGCTCCTCTAGCAAAAAAGCAGCTGCTGGGCCTTGAGAGCCCCCTGGGGAAAGGAGAAACACAAATACAGTTGCCTGGATATTGATGTCAGGCTATCACTAGCACAGCTATTAATTCAGTAAGACTTGTATTTTACAGCTGAAATTGGTATTTAACACGCTCGCAAGAGTTTTAAGAGGAATCTTGGTGCTTAAAACCCAACTCCCCTGCCCCTTGAGATTTCATTTTCCTTCTTGAGTGTTTGTCGCTGTCTTGTCTTGAGATGAGACTCTTTGAAGAGATGAGACTCAAGCCTTCCTGGTCTTCACCATCTCCCTTTCCGTTACCAAATATTCCTCAAGCCCAAAACTTCATCTCCCAGAAATGTGGGGAGGAAAGAAGCAGCAGAGCAAGGCCCCTGTGCTGTGTACCATCCCATACCATAGCCCCCTTAATCCTCAAAGGAAAAAATAATCATGGCACCATGGACTCCTTGAATCACTAGATTTTAATAGCCATATAAATCCTTTGCATACAGCAATCTGTGGCATGAGAAACCATATAGATACCCAACAAGTTTTTCTGGCTTTTACCACATAAAACTATCATCAATTTTATTTTTTTTTTTAAATCAACTCCTGTAGTAGAAACAATAACCAAGCAATTAACAGCAGATTTCTAATTTTCTAAAAGAACAATGTTTCTTCTCTTAAAAAGAGCAGAGAAGCTGGCAGGGAGTTTCAGATGCATGTACAGATCGGGGTACCTCGGGGAGCCGTGGCGCAGATGGCTGTCAGCACCGCAAGCGTGCGTACCCAGTCTGGGGGGGGGCGTGAGAAGCACCTGCTGTCAACCCCCGAGGAGGGCTGGGGGTGACCGAGGGGTGACAGCCACCTGCTGCTTTGCCTTTGAGGGCAGCACGCACTGCCCTGCCTTCCAGCACCCACTGGTCCTGCCCGCGGCCGGCACCGTGCCCTGTCACTGGGGTGGGCACTGAGGGACCGCACCTGGAGAGTCGCCTGTTTCTACCTATAATTTCACTTGATCAGGAGTCATAATCATCAAAAGCACACTGTACCTTTCCACACCACCATCCAGCACTCACAGGCCAGCTGACTCCATCCTCGGCTGCCCAATGAGCCCAGGAGCCCACATGCCCTGCACCAGCCACGCACAGAGCCTGCTCCCACCCCTCACGCCTGCCCCGGTGACATTGGCTTTTGCAGAATTCACAGAATTCATAAAGAAAATCGTTATTTACATCAAGGTGTTCAGCAGCGTGATGTGATAGAGGAACTGAGACGAGTTCGCCCACGGGCTTATTGCTGACTCGGGCCCGGGCACCAAATCGCCCCGGGCGGTTTCCATCCCTCTGGCTCACACAGCGGTGGCAAAGCTGCCGTCTGCACCCCGTTTCCACTGGCTATGTTCACCCTCAGGGAGAACCATCCCTGGGCAAGGTGGGCTGTGCCACACCCTGGGCAACATTAAGGCATTACATATACACAGGAGCTATTCAGGGATTTAGAAAAACCCACTCAGTGTAAACATTTTTGCACATACAGTCGTTGGACTTCCACACATGAAGTTCTCTGTTGTTTTCTGCATAAATCACGAGTTAAGGAGCTACACAGAGAGCACTCAAGCCTGGAGCACTGGGGGGCTCTCTTACAGCACAGCAGCATGCAATACGACAGACTCTAAGGAGTAGAAATACTGTAAGTCTCAGTCCAGGATGCTCCCTCCTTCCTACACTTCATATTTAGTTTAGGTAAATGTCATGGACAACTACGTGCTGGTAACCCGGCTAGGATGGGCGGCTGTGTGAGGAGCGCTGGGTGATTTCGGCTCATTTCTACTTCAAGTAGAAAAGGGAAATACTCTGCTTCCGTTTCTGTATCTATGGAGGTTGCTCAATGACCCCTAGATCACTGTGCCAGTGGTGCTATAGGTTTAGGTATCAGTGATTCTGCCTTCCTCAGGGACTTTGGCACATTGACTCCGATTCGTACAAGATCCCTGAGAACTTATCAAATCTGCAGTACTTTACAATTTAACAGACCCGGCCTGGGCACTCGGCTCCCTGCCACGCTCACGCCTGCTTTTTGTTGTTGTCTATGCTGTGCAGCAGTGCCAGGAACTCCAGGATGAGGTTGGCCGTCTTGCGGGGCCGCTCCACCACCACCGAGTGCCCACAGTTCTCCAGGATGTACACGTGGCAGTCCGGGATAGCGCTCGCTAAAACACTGGCACCAGAAACATCCAGGACCTGGATGGCAGGGGAAAAACAGTCAGAGCTGCAGTTTGCTGGACACCATAGAAACCCTGCTGGAGCTGCCTTTGCAAGTCCAATTGAGATGCCGAGCAGGGATGCAGACACAGTCCTTGTGATGCCAGCACCCTGCCTGGGGACAGGGAAAGGAGACTGCTTGGTGCCAGTCTCAGCATGCAGCAGGGAACTCTCTTGGATGCTTTTTGGCTGTTGGCTCAGTGCAAAGGGGTCACTCCATGCAAACACATCCTTGCATTTATAGAGCCCTTTGCATGCCTGCAGCTTGCTTCCTCCCACTTCTTCCCTCCCACTCCTGCCTCTGAAACCAACCCTACAACTTTGCCTTGAAGCCTGCCCACAAACAGCATATCTCTTCCCAGTTGCCAGGACAACTCTCTTTGCTGATACTTTATTCCTCTTCCCAGCTTTGGTGCTGGCACCTACCCATCCACCTGCCCCCTGCCCTCCCCAGCCCCAGCTCTGCCCTTTCCTCTCTCTGGAAAGCTGACTGTCAGCTTTCTGCCCATCACCCTGCCAAGCCCCCCTGTCCAAAGCCACCAGGGACAGGGACACACAGTGCCAGCTCCCCACAGAGCAGTGCACAGCTCCACAGCACAGCCCCTGTGGGTGGGCACAGGCAGAGATGGAGACATGGTCCATGGGGGATGAGGAGGGTCCTGCATACCTGGTCCTGCTTTCCCCAGATGACCTGTGTCGGCGCTTTGATCTTGCTCATGTTCTCATGGAGAGAGTGCCTCGACTTCTCATCCACAATTTCTAAAAACACTAGTGGGGCAAAAGGAGAGTCAGTCCTACATGGGAGATGTTCTGCCTCCCATTCTCAAAGGGGTCCCTGTGGGCCAGTCCTGTCAGCATTCCCTCACTGGGAAACCCATGCAATGGTGATGGTCTGTCCTTGCCCGGCCACCAAGCCCAGCTGCAGCAGGCCCCTCCACCAAACCATCTCCTTGTGGGCACTGTTAACTCATATGGGATGGTGAGGGTGAACCAGTGACCCCATTACCTGTGGGGGTGGCAGTGGGGGTGGCAGTGGGGGTGGCAGTGCATTGCTACCAGCGACCAAGGTGTGTCTCCAAATCTGTTAATGATGTTGCTCCTTCCCACCCTCAGCAAGGCAGCAGAGGGGTGCTGGGGCTGGGCAGTGTGCAGGGGACATGGGGGCTGGGGACAGCCCATCCCCACACCCTGGGGAACCTGCTGGAAAGCCTGGTGAGGAGGCTGCCGCCATGCACTTACATTTCCGGTAAAATTCATTGTGTGGGATGCGAACGTCAACGAGGCCCTGGAGGATCTGCAGGAAGAGCAGAGGAGAGCTGCTAGAGGGGACACGTGCCCCACACAGGGCTAAGTATGCCCAACAGCACCTGAGATCAGCCCCCGATACCCCAACGTGCCCTGCACAAGCCTGGCCCCAGCATGAGCTTCTTCCTAAGCATGTGGGACTGTTGAAACCACACTTAAGCAACATATATTTCAGCAACAAGTAATTTTGTCTGCTGTGATGCAGATGCAATTTCTCCCCCTGGCAAGCAGCCACCTCGGCCGTGACTGCACTTTTCTTCTTTGTTGTATTTTTTTTCCCAAAACCCTGAAAGAATACACTTAAAATTTTTCTTACTCTCCAATCTACTCATCCCAGACTTCCTAAGGAAAACTAACCTAATAGCCAGCCCCTCGCCAAGTTCCTGTCGCCTGACAATGCGGCAATTAACATTTCCATGGCTTTTACTTAAAAAGCAGCAAACAATCCCTCTCTGCTCCGGACAACAGCTGCCTTAGCTATTTAATGCTTCCTGCTGGCCATATTTACTAAAAAACCCTTCTACATCCCAGCCTGCTGCCAAAAACTTCATGGGAGGAGGAATTCCAGTGGACGCTGCCAGAGGGAGCTCGTAAAAGTGGGTTTGAAGGGAAAGTGCTGGAAAGGTGCTGGGAGTGGGGCCAGGGGTGTCTCCTCTGGGTGATGGCAGGGATGGCAGCTCCAGTTCCACTCCCCACACCACTTCAGCTGCCACCGTGCAGGCTCAGAGGGAAGCAAACCCGCTCACCACCTCCAAGCCCCCTTTCCCAGCCACTGCACCATCGGCTTCTCACCTGCTGTGGCACCTTGAAGCGAACGTAGGAGCAAAGCTTCAGCATATCTGCCATCTCCTCGGGCGTTGAGGGGATTAAAGGGATCCTGTCAATACGTTTGGACTCCTGCAGCTCCCGGAGCTGCTTAATGAACTTGCTGTCGGTGGTACTTGGCAGGCCTGGGCGAAATGAGAAGGGGGGCATGAGCTAAAACCCAGACAAGACCCCCCAACAGCCCAAGCAACAAAACATCCCTGTGCTGACCTCCCTCATCCCTGCCTCTGGCTTCCTGCCTGCTCACTCATTAAAAAAAATATAAAAAAGTGTGGAAGAAAATATCTGTTCGTACAGCAACCTCAATATGCACCCAGAGATACCCCAACCTCCCTCCTGCTCCAGGGACCCCCAAACCCATAGGCTGACACAACATGAGGTGTATTCCCTGTAGACATGCATGAATACTTCAGTAAAAGCTATAGCACCTATTTTTATGTTGTCAGCAGATGCAAACCCTGATGCCCAGGCTGCCATTGCACAGCATTGGAGAGGAAATGTCAGCAGCCCTATCTGCATGCACCACTGAGGGAAAAATCCCCTGGCAACAATCCCAAACGTTGCTGCAGCCCCCACACAGAGGTTTCACATGAAGAAACAGCCGGAGAGTCAGTTGACACCTCTCCCAGAGGGGAGTGGGAACCCTGACGCCCCCAGAGCCTGGTAACTAGGTAACGTTTGCCTTGCTTCATTCCTTAGTTCTTATTTGGAAGCCGCTTTCCTTGCGTGGGAGGGGGAAGGAGCTGCTCTAACAACTGGGATGCAGCAAAGCCCTTCCTGCCAGAGAAGCTCCCTGCCCAGTGCCTCCTGCAGCATGTCATGCCCAGGCTCCCCTGAGCCCCCTGTCCAGGGGATGGTGGGGAGGAAGGGGATGGTGGGAATGGGGGGATATAGGGGTGCTGTGCAGGCACAGGAACACCTCGCTGACCTGTGACCAGTGCTGAAGTGCTTTTTCCACTCAGAGAACCCAAAGGTGGGAGGTCAGAGCTCTCCAGCTCCCAAAGAAGCAGCCCTCCAGCACACCAGGGCTTTCAGGAGGCCAAGCTGGGAAGGTTTTTCCTATTGCAGTCTTGGTTCCCTCTCCAGAACTGAGAAGCTGCAGACATGCCATGTAAAATGCCTGCCATTCCAAGGGAAAAGGCATTTTCCTGTCCTGTTTGTCCTAGTCCCAGCTCTAACCAAGGCACAGTGGGGCAAACGCCAAACCCCTGGAAAAGAGCACTAAGTACAAGGCTGTGATTTTCTCCCCTACCCTGCCAGAGATTTCCAAACTGAAAATACAAATTATTTTTAAATGCTTTGCACTAAACCCCTCTTCTGTCTCCAGCACTGCCCTGGGTTGTTGCACTGGCTCCTGATTGCCCTCTCCCTGTCTCGACTCCTGCCTTGCCCACCTGCAGGACAGATGAGGGTCAGGCTGCAAACATCTTCTGGGTACTGAGCAGCATAGACACCAGCAACATTTCCCCCCATGGAAGTGCCAACCAGATGAAAGGGCCTTCTGTTCAGCTTGATGCACTCCACGAACTGGCAGAGAGCAGGAGCGTTGTTAGGGGAGAGGAAACAAAAGCGTGGGGTCATTAGAGAAATTCTACTCAAAAGCTTGAGGCTCTGGCTGCCTGGGAAGGGAGGGAGCGGTACCACACAAGGCAGGACTCACGAGGCTCAGCACCCCTCACGTCCCCACCTCCCTTGTGTCCCCCTTGTCCCCACATTCCTCTGCAGAGCCAGTGCAATGCTAGGGCTTTACCTGGTGTATTCTCTTAGCTTGCCCACTGATGGAGTAATCGTCCAAGTCTGAGCGGGTTGTGCCCTCGTGCCCAGGCATATCCACGCACACCAAGTGCAGGTTCTTTGGCAGGAACTGCAGAAACAAACCAGGGATGGTTATGGTGCAGGGAAACAGCTGCAAAGCCCAGGGGTGAAAAGTGGTGACCACGGGTGGGAGCAGGGGGGTTGCCCCCCTCCTAGCAGCCCCAGTTACTTGTGCACCAGAGTAAGTCAGTGCATGTAGCAGCGATGACATGATGAGAAAGCACGGCCAAGACTTGCTTCCCATAGAGGCAGCAGGTATGAACTGCTCTTCCCTGGCAGCTCTGCATGTCACAGGGATGAAGGAATCCAACAAGCAATGTGCATGGAGCTACAGAGGGTGTTCCTAACGTGTTACCGCAATCATCCCACCCCATGCACGCAACCCTTAGGTCCCCACACTGCCCCCAAACCCAGGGCCATCAATTCTCACTAAGGAGCAACATGATAGGAATGGAGTCCCACCTTGACTATGGACAGCCACATGTCTTTGTGGGCTGAGAACCCATGTAGCATCAGGATGGACGGTCGGTATCCAGGTCTTCCTCTATAGGAATAACAGAACTGATAGTCATCGTAGTTCGCATATCTAACCTGCATGCCCAAGGCTCGGCGCCAGTACCTGGAAATGAGGAGAAAACACCAGTGAGCGAGACAAGACCAGGGCCCAGACATGATATAAGTCAGGTGACAATTCAAATGCAAACACAGATGGCTTGCTAAGGCTAGTTAGGCTGGGGTCACGCTGGTGCCATCATGGGACTAACCCGGAATATCTGGTCCCTGGACCAGGACCTGTGCTTCCATATGATCCCTTACAGGTGTAGTACTAGTGGCTGGCTATTCACGGCTGCACTGCAAGTGGTTTGTGGGGACACTTTGTCTGTAAAGAGTTTTTAAAAAGGCCCTAAATAACTCTTTGGCAATGGAAACGGGCCAAAATGACAATCGTAAAACTGAAAACACCCGAAGATTGGTCTGAGGAGAGAGACCCCAGGGAGAGGCAACACACACGGCAAGGCAGCATGCAGGGTGGGCAGGCCGAGGGAAGTGGTTCTTCCAGGTGCATATGGAGGATCTGTCACAGAATTATTTGGACACAGTCCTGCATCAATGGGAGAACATCAGCCCACAGACAAGCACACCAGCCAAAATAACAATGTCACCTGGGAGCACCAGCCAGGGAGAACCTGGTTCGTATGGACCAGCTACACAACATTTAAAAATGTATTTATATCCGCACAAAGGACTGGAGGGGACCATCCTTACACAGGGTCTGGCACTCCAGGAGATACCAGGCTAACCACAGGGTTGTCCCTCTGAAAGCACAGGGAGACAGTTCCTGCCAGCACACTCTTGCAGCTCAGAGGATGCAGTGAAACTGCCGGCCAGAAGGACCTGGACAGAGATTATCGGTGACACTTTGGACACATGATGTGGACGTGTGGCCCAAGACAGAGGGCAGGCTCTCTTTCTTTGCATTTCCCCTATGCTCAAACATAACCCTTATCAGGACAACTACTGGGCTACTCCTGATGGCCAAGACACTGGAAAAATACATGTTGTACCAGAATTTATTTAAGACACAAGCACAAGGTCACCAACACATCTGGACTGTCCTACCTCTCTGCCCACTCAAAGCTTATGCATTGTGAAATCCTCTTTTAGTATAATCCCTTTCTCGAGGGAGCTAGTGGGACTTAAGCAGCATCTTGGCTCAGTGCTGGTCCTACAAGGAGACGTGAATTTCTCCCTAATAAGTGTCTTAAGAGTCCTTGCCTCAAAAGCACTGGCGTGAACTACCGATGGGCAAGATGATAACATTTTTAGCAACTGATCCTAATGGATCAATTCAGCAGAAGGCAAAATAATCTGTGCAAAGCTGAACTGATCCCCCAACAAGGTGTTAACTCGCTTAGTGGCAGTGGCTAAACTGATTAACCCCTGTCACAGCACAGGCAGAGCGGCTCCAGGCCGGGTCAGTGGGGCAGCCCTGGACATGGTGCCAGGCAAGGAGGCGCATTAGCAGCAGGGAAAGCAGTGAGACCACGGGCGAGGGGGACCCAGCGTGACCCTTGACTGCACCGGCTGAGGACACTGCAGACCAGCAGCAAAGAGATGGAGGAGGGGCCAGGGAACTGTGGGAGAAGGGAGAAGCATCCCCCGGGACCTCCCAGGGATCTCCCAAGAGCAGCGCCGCAGAGCTGGAGCTGCATGGGGCTGGAAGGGGAGGGCAGTATGGCATTCTGCCTGCCCCTCTCCTGCCTCTGCTGATGGGGAAAATCAGTGATTTCACCCAAGAAAAAAGTCAATTTAAAAAGAAGCCAATAAGAACGGAAGAGTAAAGAGCAAATCTATCTTCTCGCCCACTGTCCCTGACAAAAGAGGTGATCATGACACACAGGGCACTGCAGTTACTCCTGCAAGATGCCCATACTGCCAGAAATGCTGGGAGAGAGATGGGGGCACCGTACCCTTCAAAAAAAGACAGCCCTTCTGATCCCTGCTCACACACTCCCCTCCCTCAGCCAAACACAGACCAACTTGCCCCCAGTGCATTTTCACCCGGTTCCTGATCTGTAACCAAAAAGAACAAAAGCAGCAGAGGGTACTCAACCTCCCTCTCACCCTGGCTCCCCCAAGCTCCCGGCATCAGCCCCTGCACCTCCTTTGCCCTGTTCTGCCAACCCTGCTTGTGGCCATAGAAGGCTGCTCAGCTCTGCTGCAGCAGTTTCTCCAGGGATCTTCCTTGGAACCTCAGCCCATCAGAGTCTGCCCTGGCTTCCAGCAGCTGCTCATATATCCAGAGAGAAAAACCACTTTGACTGCCAAACCTGATACCACTTGGACATCTGTGACACAGAAGGCTGTCACACCACCTGCTCTCCTCTGCAGAACGACAATGCCATTCCTGGGGTTTTCATTCCATGCCCTCTCCTCTCTCAGCCTCAGATGCTGTGAATAAAAGCCTGTTAATTAAAGTGCCATTAGAAACAGGCTTCATCTGAGTGCTGCAGTGGGCAAAATCCTCCTTTCACAGGAGGTCACTTGGATTTAGGAACACCCCATGAGCTGAACTGCAGAAGCCACCATCTGCCAGCAGCATGTGAGGGCAGCCTGATGTGCTGCCTGCTCTGCCTATTCTGCCCACTCTGCCCACTGCTGGCTGCTCCATGCTGGGTGATGAGACTCTGCCTTCACTTCTGAGGCATTATTCCAGCTTTTCCCTGCAACAAACCCAGAGAGGAAAGCTGCCAGAGTGCTTATCACTGATTTCCAGGGACAAAGGAGGACTGAAGGATGTAGTGCCTGCCTCCTGGTAATCAGAAAGGACAAGATGCAAGGGTGTAAGGAAAAGCATCGTCCCATCTTCTCTGATGATCCATTCCAGAAGAAGAGAAGATGAGGAAAGCCTTGTCTGTAACTACTAGTGAGAGAAAAGCCTTTGCCTGATGAGAAGGGAGGGAGCATGTGAGCATGGGGACACCCATACCATGGCCACATTGATGAGGTGGGAGGTCACCAGACTGCCAGGGCTGCCAGGCTGGGGGACAGGAAACAATGGCTGTGCTTTTTTCAGCCACAGTCCTGTCCTTAGGGGAAACAACCCAGAAAGATTTGGAGAGATCCTGCAAGCTGGCACTGCAGTGGCAGCTGGGCCAAGAGCTCCTTGACACAGTCCAGCCAAAGCCCTGGGACAGCAGGGGCCAGAACAGCCCTGACAGACGTAAGCCTCCACAGCAAAAAACGCAGTAAGAAAATGACATTTTCTTCCTACAGAGATGCTTAAAGCTACTCACAGCAACATCCACCTCCATGCACACCACCATGCACCTGTGTGTGTGTGGGGACCCGCTGGGAACAGCAGCCATTCCACCCCTGTGCCACACGGAGAGCAGCCGGGCTCAGGAACTCACCAGTAGTAGATGCGGATAAGTGCTGAGGGCCACAGGAGGAACGAGGCCACAAAGGCCAGGATGGGGATAGCCAGGGTGCCACCGGCGATGACAAACATGTTCAGCACATCCAGGTCCATGCTGCTCTTCACCACCCAGCCTCACCTGCCTGCGTTTAGGGAAGGATCACAGGTTAACCCCCAGAAACAATGACAAGTCAATGCTAGATGAGAACTCTGCTGCCAAGTGAAGAGGAAAGTGGCTCTGCAAGAGGCAGAGAATACTGCTCAGGAGCACAGCAAAGTCTTCTTAAGTTTTAAAACCCCATTATTTCTTCTGGCTCCTTAATGGATCTTATTTTTGCAATGTTATCCACTCAGGAGAGCACATCACAAAAGGGCAATGGGCCTCCTAACAGGAATGGAACATGTCAAAGGTGATAGGAATCAATACGGCCCTTGGGACACTTTGCAGACACAGGAAGCACAGCCCCCTGATGGGTGCAGGCAGCCTTTCCCCCCACCATGGGTGCAGGCAGCCTTTTCCCCCTGATTGGGTGCAGGCAGGGCTGGCTTAAGGCAGGCTCCACATTTCTTTTCGGAGACAGGCGTCCAGCTCCTTCTCCCCTCCCCCTTCCCAATCCCAAATCCCCAGCACACAACCATTGACCTAGAATTGATGGGTTGAGCCCAGCTCTCATTATCGCTCTGCACAGACACCAACTAATCAAGGAAGCAGAGCCTATTAATGTTCTTGGAAACTGAAGGAAATAACTTGGCAGGGCACTCTTTGGTGACCAGCCCTTATCTGAGACAAATTTATCCCCATCCCCACCCCCACATCCTCGTTTCTGCCCCACATTTTGCATTTGCTGTGGATTACAGGTGGCTATCCCAGCTCCCAAGCATCCTTCAGATAAATATCAGGGTCAGCAGGCAGAGGACACTGGGTGCAAGGGCATGCTCCCACACAGTGCCTTGCTTGTCCCTGAACTCTCCCCAAGGTAGGCAGCTGGGAGATATTTTTCTCATTAAGAGATTAAATGCTGCCACACACTCATCTCCTCTAATTCCCCCTGCTAACCAATTCATGGCTCGCTCTTTCCTCAGAACTTTTATAACACATTAATAAAACAAAACACCCTCAACGCCTTTGTTCCCACCAGCCGCCCACCCCCTATCACCATCCTCACGTTTCTGCCTGCCAGGACAGGGAGATTTATTCCTACTTCCTGCGAGACTCCCAGTGGTATGTGGCATGTTATGCCATGAAACAGGAACAGAATCACCACAGTCACAGCCTCCCGCCCCCAGACACCGTCACACTGGACCACATCGAACCCCCAAGAGAAATGGCTTACAGAACTTCTGAAGCATCAGCCAGATTTGCCCTCTTCCCCCAGGAAAATAGGAATAACTGAAATTCGAGGAAGACTGTAAATATTTCCCCACCAGGCACCTCCTTAACAAAGCTCAACCTCATTTCCGCCTTCAAGCCACAACAACACGCCGTTATTCGCTTAATAAACATTTTGAAGAAAGATCCTTGATGTCAGCACGGCTTATTCATAAACACTTGGTACAACCGATAAACCTGGTCCGCGGGAGCAGGGCTGCCCGGGAGCCCACCCCTGAGCGCTCGCTGCCTTTCGCTACATCACTAACACAGGGCAGAAATTAAGCACAGAAATTCGCCATTGTTCCCACCGGTGACCCGTAACGACAGAAGGCTGCAGGCAGGAAAAGCGGAGGCGGTGGGAATCCCTGAGCTCCCTGGCGCGGGGTCGCCACCTCTACCTCCACCTCCACCACCGCTTTTAGAAAGCAATACAAGCAGCAGACAACCTTAAAAAGCCCGGCTTACCTTGCAGAGTTCCCCTCCTCCTCTCGGCACAAGTCCTGCTCGCTGTGGGCAGCGGCAGTGTCTGAACAAACTGTCAGAAGAGGGGTAAAAAACAAGGTCAAAATCGCAGTCCTGCTTTTTCTCCTCCCTTTAGGCTCAAGCAGCCCGGCGAGTTCAGAGCATTTAAGTCACCAGCTTCCCTTCAAGACGCCTCATATTCACCCTCTGACCAACCTTTCCCCCATTTATGTAATGGGGAATACAATAATGCCAGTCGAGCGCACCCGTGCCAAGCAGGAGCAAAGTGCAGGCGGCCATCGGGAAGGAAGCAGGGCCGGGGCGGCGGGGAGGGCCAGGGCTGCGCGGACCCGGCGGAGTGGGCTTACAATCGCCCTTCAGGTGATTACTGCTATTAGAACAAAGCCCGCTAAGCAGCTTCGCTTCCCCTTCCTCTTCGTCTTAAAGGTACTTTTCCAAGCACCCTCCGTGCCCCCCCCCCGCTTCCCTGTGTGAGACTGGCTGAAGGGCGGCACAGCCGCTGGAAATTACTGGAGAGGCAGGGAAAATGCTGGCCTGAACTCGCAGGCAGATTTTGGCCATGGAAATTCACGGTGGAGGATCAGTGGGAGCACCGGAGCCACCCAGCACGAGAGCCAGAAAACGCCTGAGAGACATCCCCCCGCCCCTCACCACTGCCACGGCCACAGGGTCGGGGCATCCCGGGGGTCTCCCGTCCCCACCGTGCCGGAGCGTTTCGGGGGGGCCGCGGCAGACACCGCTCACCACGTGAGCCCCGGCGCCCAATGCCGGCCCCGCGCACCCAGCCAGCCCCGCTCGGGGCCCCTGCTGGCCACGGGAGCCCGGGGGCGAGGATGCTGCTGAGCCTCCTTCCGCGTGAGCAGAGCATCGCCACTGCTCTCAATGGCTACCTCCGATGGAGGCAGCGGGAAGCAAAATGCCAGCAGGCCCAGCTGTGCGCTCAGCGGCAGCCACACCGTCACCACAGTCCCCAGCAACTCCAGCCCCATAAAGCCACCTCTGCACCCGGCAGCGCTGCAGGGACACCGGCTCCCGAAAGCCCTGTGGGAGTACCCACAGTGCCAGCCCCCTGCGATGGTGCTGTGCCCAGGGGACGATCGCCGTCCGTGCTGCGCCGGTCCTTCCCTACCAGCTAGAGACACTGCGGACTTAAAAATAAAGGCAAGCTCCCTGGTAACAGCTGCAAGTCTTCAGATCACAGCTCATCCATCACCTTGAGGTGCCCTGTGACCAAGAGTCACAGCAAGTGGCCCCAAGTGTTGCTACCACTTCTCAGAAGGATCTCCACGTATTTCATAAATTGCAAACATCAATTAGGCAACTCTGATAAATGACATCTGATCATGGCGGTAGCAGATCACCTGGTGATAGTGTCAAGCTTGTTGTGCACCTGGCAGGGCACGGGATTCCAAACCAGCAGCACAGGTTCCCACACTGACAGCTGAATGACAGTCCCTAACCACTGTGTCCCATCTGGGAGGACCCCCCAAAAAAGGCACCCCAGCATGGTCCGGGGACAGATGCTAAGGGGAGGCTCTACATCTCCACTTACTTCCTACTTCCTACCCTGTGCAAAATTCAAACAGGAGCCTCATCATCTGCAGAAGGGCCAGGCAGGAGGGGCTGTGGTTCACTACAGAGGACAGCATGTTGACAACAGTCCCCAAGGCCATGGCACAAAAGTATTTTTTCTCTTTCAAGCTGAGTGGGTCATATCAGGGAGGCTGGAGAAGACCCAGCAGTGCAGCTCAAGTGTATCTATTGATTTTTTTCCAAGCCCCACATAGGATGCAGAAGCAGCAGCAGCACAAAACCCATCGTAAGGTGGAGTGCTGGGTTGGAAGAGGAGAGTGGCAGCAGATGTTCTGGGCAGTTCTGAGCAAGGCCAAGGAGGAATTTCACAACACAGGAAAGACACCTGTGCCCTCATTGACCAGACTTGCCAACATTCAAGCACAAAGGTTGTCCTGGGCTGTACTCATTGGGACTGCCCTGCACCCAAGGTTTTGCTTACCCCACCTGCACCCAGGGCAGTCTATGTCTGACTGACAACAGAGTTAAATCACCGAAGAGCTGAAATCTAAGCAGCACATTTAGGTATATGTCATTTTTTCCTTTAAGATTTGAAAAAGAAAAAATATCAACCGATTTTAAGATCCCACTGCAGAAGCGGGGAGCTTTGAGGGACCTCAGTGGTTGAGATGTGGCCCCCAGAAACATCAACTCACACTACTAACTGTGTAAGAAATAAAACCCAAAACATGCAAGTGACGCCTTTCCCTTTGAAACTGCCTTACCCTTGGCATCCTCAGCAGCCAGAAAAATAATATTGACCATAAATGATGACATAACTAATATTACAATTCCCCAGTGGTGTAGTTTGCTGGGTGATCCTTTAGATGCCAATCACAGTGAAGTTGTAGTTTAATATCTATTAATGAATGATCTCTGTCTGTCAGCCAGACAGCTCTCAATCTTAATCCAGCCTCCGGAGAGAGACGGGAGTAGGAAATGAGCCCTTTCACCTTCATTTATTTATAGATGGCAGAAATGAGGTCATTATTTCTGCAGCACCATTTCATAAAATGTATCTCGGACACATTTGTATCTATGCAACATGGCTCAAACATGAGCTGGAGAGTCTAGGCTGGCCCCCGACCCCGCTGCTTCACCCCAGGCTGGGAATGTTCAGGGACGAGCTGTGTGTCACTGCCAGCCAGCCTGGGGACAAGGTGGATGAAAAGCACGACCAAAGCAGGCTGCGCTACCAGCCAGCTGCTGTTTTAGAAATTCATAACGTGCACATCCTCCTTCCGGACCCCGTCGCCATCCTCATCCTGCCGCACACGCACGCAGCGGGGCATGCACGGCACAGCCCATGTCACGAGCGCGCCCGGACTCAGCCCCCTCCTGGCGAAGGGCGGGGGGGAGGGGGGGGATTGGAAAGAGTTGGGGAGGGATGGGGTAGGAGTATCTGGGTGCCACATCCCAGCCCTTCTCCCAGCACAAAGTTCCTCCTCCCCCCACCCAAAGCATCCTCCTCCAGCCAAACGACAGCATCCTCCAAACAACAGCAGCCGAGACCACAGAATCGTGTAGTATCATAGAACGGTTTGGGTTGGAAGGGGCCTTAAAGATCATCTTGTTCCAACCCCCGTGCCATCAGATCGTTGGAGAGGGGGAGAATTTAAAGACAAATTAATTAAATCTTTGGAAATATGCATCTGAAATTATTTCTTGCATTTTTGGCTTTGCTCCCGGTCTCCAGCCCACCGCCAGGGCTGGGAGCGGGGAGACCCGGACATGAGAACGGCTGCCCCCTCGGTCGCCCCCCGGTTCTGTCACTGCTGCTGTCAGCCCCGCATCCCGCCCCCCCCCCGCCTCTCACCGTGCCGAGCCGAGCCGAGCCGAGCCGAGCCGTAATGGCAGCGCCGAGCGGCGAAACGCGGCGGCTCCGCTGCGCCCTCCCCCCGCGCCGGTGCGGCTCCGCGGGGCGCAGCGAGAGGCGGGGATGCGGCTCCGCGGGGCGGGATGCCGAGGGGGAATAGGCGGGGTACAGCCGGGGTGAAAGGGGCATGAAATAGGGGGGAAAGGGGGGGCTGCAACGCGGTGCAAGGGAGGATGTAATAGGGCGGCTTTGGGGTTACAACCGTGGTGCCCAAAGGCTGAAAGGTGGCTACAGTGGAGGAGTGTAAAGGGACATTAATGGAAGCTCAAGGAAGGATGAAATAGGACCGTGGTGGGAGTACAAGTGGGGAACGTAATGGGACTTCCGTGACGGTACAAGGAGGATTGCCACAGGGGTGGAAGGGAAGTGCAGTGGGGGGCTGCAGGTGGGGTATAATGGGGGTGCACAGGGGCTACAAGGTGGCTACAGCAGGGGATGCAAAGGGACGTCAATGGAGGTGCAAGGAGAGGGTGCAGTGAAGCTGCAAAAGAGTGCAAGGGGAGAAGTAATGGGGCTCCCATGGGAGGGAACAGGGGTGAAAAGTGGGGTGCAGTGGGGGGATGCAGTGGAGCTGTAACGGGAGATATGATGGGAATTCAGTGGGGTTGCAGCAGGGGCCAACTGGACTGCAGTGGGAATGCGTGTGGTACATAACTGGGATGCAAGGTGGGATATACGATGGGGTATAAGAGGGACAGAAGAGGGGCTACAATGAGGTGCAAGGGGGGATACAGAGTGGCAACAGAGGGATTTGATGCGACAAGTGGGAGTGCAAGGGAAGGCTGCAGTTGATTTAGGGTGTGCAGGGGGTACACTGGGGTATGCAGTTACAACAGGGATACAACAAAGATGTATGGGGGTATGCAAGGGACACACAGCAGGGATTCAAGGAAGATCCAATGAGATTACAGAAGTTGCACAATGGGGTTGCCATGGGGATGCAACAGGGATAAAAAAGATAAAAAAGGGAATTTGATAATGGCAGCAACAGGGTTACAACAAGAAGATACAAGGGTGGATACAATAGGGGTTACAACAGGGAAGGTAAAGGGGATGCAAGACGACTGCCACAGAGATATGAAGGGGAATGCAGTGCTGCACCCCACAGGGAGACCTCACAGCCCCCTTGCACAAGGCCTGGGAGCAAGCATGGGAATGGGGGACAGCTGTCCCCTTCCCAGGTCCTGGTGCGGGCTGTGATCAGGGAGCACAAAGATCTGCCCTCTTTCCTGTGGAAAGGGCACAAAGGTTGAAATCAGAGCATCCCACTGATAAAAGTCCCATTTCAGGTATGAAAGTAAGTAAGTCTGCCATTTAGGTTACAAGCCTGTTACCTGCTCTCTCTTCCCAACAGATGACACTGCTTGCTCTCAGGAGCTGCATTTCAACCTGCATTTAAAATCTGCTCTGTTTTTATTTAAAACTGCCACCCGAATCCTTTTGCTATAAGCAATTTACGTTCATTTCCCTTGGGTCATATATCAGGCTGGTGTGTACCTTGAAGATAGGCCAAAAAAATCTGAGAAAACTTAATTAAATTGGAAATGAGATCAGCTCATGAGTAAATGCAAATTGGGTCAAATCCTCACCCCACCTGTGCTTTGATAAGGGATGTCCCTTTGGTCTGCCAGGCTGGGAGAGATAACTGGTATAAATGGCTTCCCGGGTCAGAGTTTACTACGATAACCATAAGCTTTTGATAACATGAGCTGTTAGAAGAGATTTATAACTAAAATCAAGGTGGCCTGGTGAAGGTGAGGCACAGCCTGTTTTGGGTTTTCTTTAAAGAGCTTTCTTTAAAGAGCTAAACAAAGCTGAGCTTCCGCTAAAGTGACCTAATCGGACATGGGAGGTATTTCACAACCCTCCAGACATTGTTTACGGTCGCATTTGTTTGTTCAACTTTCTCGTGCACGGCCAAAGGCTCCCGTGGGACACGTGCAGGGCAGCGCTGACTCACTCCACGGGTGGATTACCCACCCGATGGCTATTCCAGGCCACCTGGTGGGAAGTCCCTGGATATAGTCATGGCAAATTATGGCTCTTAAAATAGAGAAGCTGAAGCAGAGACGTGCAGTGGTTTCATGTCGAAACACGGCATGAGCCAACCAGGGAACCTGTTCTTGCAATCTCAGCGTGCAGCCACAGGGAAGAGTCACTGGGAGACTCCTTCACTGGCAACCGGGAAAGGAGGGATCATCAGGGCTCTCCTGAGCCAACCACCGTTGGGATGAGGCCACAGCTTCAACAGGTCACAGCCCTGGTGAGGCAGTCTGCAGTGCTGCGATGACTTTGCCAGGCAGGGGCTGATCCTCTGTCCCAGCAAAGTGGAGGAGACCTTGGACTCTCCAGATGGCGTGGGAGGCTGTGGGGAGAGCACAGGGCATGGCTGGGCTCCCTGTCCCCACAGGGAGCAGATGAGCTCCTAAGGACACCTCCTTAGACCCCGTGAGGCCATACTTGGGGTGGCTGTGCTG
This sequence comes from Pyrocephalus nanus, assembly GCA_038380795.1. Lineage (NCBI taxonomy): Eukaryota > Metazoa > Chordata > Aves > Passeriformes > Tyrannidae > Pyrocephalus > Pyrocephalus nanus. Next base: position 9,329,834 of record CM076271.1, on the reverse strand, counting down.
TGGCAAGCCTAATTTAAAGGCCAGTGCCTGCACTCACCTGCCCCATGAATTTTGTTTTTCCTCTCAGCCCACAGACACAACTCATCACACAGATGTGGCAGCTGGTGAGGACCGAGTCACCCCTGCATCACCCCTCAAGGCTGCTGGCATTTTGGAGCCCAGTGCCAGCTCTCCTGGCCCTCAGTGGAAAATTACTCATTCCCAGTGCCAGGGTCAGAAGCTGAGCTTCCCAGCAGCACAAGAGCACAGCTTTGGTGCTGTGAGCAGGACATAGGATGACCACAACAATGACTTATGATCCACTTAGAAACAAAATGTCTCTGTAAAGCAGAGCAACCAGAGGTTAAGAAAAGTTAAAAATAATCAGAATTAGCTGTCCCGTGGCAGAAACCAGTCAGCAAGACTTTCATGTAAACAGTCTTGTTTTCCATAGGAAGGTGGAAGCTCTGGTTGGATTCAGGCCAGGGTAGCTGTGGAGACCTCCAGCTTGTGCCTCACCAAGCTGAGCAGCAGCATTGCTCCACCAGATGAAAAGTTTCCATATTATTTCCCACTGCTGGGTGATGGATCCCCAGGGCACATAGTGAGGCTGTTTGAAATCATAACAAGTGACGGCATGCTGCTTTGGTGAGGTGAATCATCTTTCCCAGGGTGATGAGTTCCCATCTATTTCCACTCACGTGGTGGTGGCCCTGTGGCGCGATGCCACGAGCGATCCCCGGGGGACTGTGGGGCAGGCGGGTGCCCCAGAGCCCACCGTGAGACCTGCTGTTGAAGAAGGCCTTGCCATGCCCCAAGCAGTGTGAGACTTTAGCAACACACAGCTGCCAAAATTCACCTCCCAGGACAGTGATAAGATCTCACTCCAGTTTGCAAACAGCAGCTCCCAGTGAGCACAGGGGTAAATAACTCGCCTGGGCACTGCTTTCAGCAGCTGCCCTGTCACTCTTCAGTGGCTTCATTGCACAACCTGGGACAAACACATGCTCCCACCTTTTGAAGCATCATAAAGCCAGACCTACTTTCCATTTAATAGCTTTAAATAATACCTTCTTAACTCTACTCAAAGTTAATGCATATATTACACACATTTTAATTACATCTTTCACTGCTAACAATGTGGGTGTGCTTAATGCCACAAAACTGCCTTATTTGGCGGCTGCAACATCTTTCTAGAGGGATGACTTCAAAGCCTCATCTCCTTGTCACGCATCAAAGCCTGTATTTCAGATTACCATGTGCTGCCCTGCAGCTCAGCTAAACGGCCTCATGCAAGAAACTGAAAACATGATGAGGCATTTTTCCTTGGCCCGCCTTACAGCAGGCAGGCTGTCACGCTTCATGCCACTGGCTGAACAATACTGACGTACACATTTGGAAAAGAAAACCCTATCAGAGTCCTGGATCAGCAAAGGAATTATGCCCTAACAGTCATTAAATAGAACAACGTACCTTCCAGAATTATAAATAAAAATTAAGCATCAAAGAATTGATTCAAAACATTCTGTGTATCTTGCACACCAAATACTTTTACCCTCCATTACACCAAGATTCCAGAGGGTCATTCCAGGACACTTATTGCTATTATGTTAGCACTGAAGCTGCTTCCCAAATGACCATATTTGGTCTGCAGCCCAGCTATGAACTTTAGAAACATGAAATGGCCCAAGTGGTTTTGTACTTATTAACCTGAAATTCCAGGAGACTGAGATAAAATACTCTGCCTGATGGTTGTGATAAGGTCACCAAGAATCCAAAGGTCATTTCATTTGCCCAAAAGAACCTACTTTTACAGTGATGCTGGCAACTTTGGGGTTGATCCTTCCTGGTCCTCCTCTCACCACAGCAGATGTTGACAGAGCTGCAATTTGAGTAAAAATGGTAAAAATCAAGAAATACAAAACACCTTAAAGCCTGGTATGGGGAAGGGGGAGCTCCTTGTCTGGAAAACAGAGCTGTGGTGGCACCTGTAGAGAACTAGTGTGGCAGTGATCGTCCCCACACTGCCCCCTTGCACCCAACATCTCCTCTGCCCATTCTGCCTGTGCTTCCCTGGAGCCACATGCTCCCCTTTGGGGGGGACAGACTAGTGGGGCTGTTCAGTGGGGCAGCAGGGGCACCCCAACAGACTAGGGCTCAGGCAGAGTAAGCCAGCCTTTGCACCCTTTGTAGAAAGACACAGCAGCACTGGTGAACCCAACGGTATCAAACCCCTGACCAGCACACAGACACCACACCTCGCCAACAGAGGAGAAATGAAGCTTCAGGACAGTCCCAGGGTAACCTCACACCCCATAGGTGCTCCCCACCACTGAACACCCCGTGAGTCACGCGGCGCTGCAAGCCCAGAATAGGCTTCCTCTGCCAGAGCAGGAGGGGATGTGGGCTCACCCCACAGTGTCTGCCTGCAACCCTTACAGAAAGGCACAGGTAACCTCAGAGATCCTCTCAGTCCATCTCTGCCAGGAAAAGCAATTTTGGGGGTGACCCAAGGGCAGCCAGGACTGTAGCCAAAAGGAAGAGTCTGTGCCTGAAGGGAGAGGAGGAACCCCCACATCGCTGCTGGACCCTCGTACCCCACTGTCCCATGGGGACCCTAAGCAGGCACTTACACAGGCACACATCCTGCCATCCATCCCACAGCACCTCCTTGGGAGCAGAAAGAAGATGCAGGGCTGAACTGCTGCCCCAGAGGTAGCGACACACCAGCCACAGCTGCCACACGCCCAGCGGGGTCTGTCAGCAAAGCTCGGCTGAAGGGCAGCACCTACTCACTGCTCTGAGCTCTTGCCCAGCCTGGCTTTGGCATTGCTTTCTGTCTCATCACCTGGGAGGAGGGAGAGGCTGAGGAGGGGCTTTATTAAGGCATGTCCCACAGGTGCTGCTCACCTGACATCATTCCATGTAGGGACAGAAACCCCAACCTGTGTTGGTTTCACCAGCAGCTTCACCCTCTTGTGCAAGAGCAGGGCAGGCCTGAACTGTCAGTGTTCATGCATCATCGAGGTTGTTTTATGGTCTGATAAGGAGCAAAGAGCACACACACAGAAAGTGCAGTAAACAGGGAGATAAAGCAGTGCAGAAAGGAGTGTGAGCTCCCCATGTGCCCCTGCACTGTCACCTGGATGCTGCCTGTCCCCCTGCTAATGCCTGAGGTGGAGGGGCAAGGGGAGGCTGATAAGCCAGGAGCCCTGGGGACAAACACAGCACTGACAGGCAGGGTTCAGGGTTGGACCCTTCATGGGCACCACAACAAACATTTGCTCTCTGATGCCAGGGTAGCCAAAACAAGCCTCATTTTGGGGACAGCTGCGGGTTTTGATGACTTTGACCCCGAGGCTGCAGCTGCTGTTGCAAGCCCTTAGTTCAGGCTGTGCTTTCAGGAAGGTCGAGTGGGAGATTTACAACCCCCAAGACCTTCATTTTTGCTCTCTCTTTATTAGTTTCCTCCAGAGCCTGTCCTGCCTGGGGCCAGCTCACTGGGAGACCCAACAGAGAGGAAGCAGTGCCCAAGCTCTGTTATGTCAGAGGGTCACATGCCCACTTCCCCTTAGCTCTGTGTTAGCAAACACTGGGGCAGCACAGTGGCGTGTCCCTTGCCAGCAGCCCGTGCTCCAAATCCCTGTCTGGCCAAAAGGGATTTGTGGAACCCATTCCAATGTGTGCAGCTCAGTCCCTGGAGAGCTGCAGCTGCCTCCCCAGCAAGACGTGAATCCCACTGCTTTCAGCTGTGCGGCGTCTTTGGGAGCCCCTCCATGAGCTGCACTTTGTGCCAGCTCCATCTGAGCCTCTTCAGTTGGTTCAGATGGCGTTGGGAGCTGTGGGTTGGTGCCTCTGGATCCAGACCTGCATGGGTGGCTGTGTGGGCAGGGCACTGGGGGTGCAGACAGGCTGCGTGGCTGTTCCCAGAGAAAGGAAGGAGGATATGAAAGCGCCCTGTAGGCACAGGGAGAAAAATCCAAGACCCTTAATGATGTCATTTAGCTTGACCTGTTGTTAAACCTCCTGCCATTATACTTGACTGGGGGCCAAAAATGTGTCTCTGGCTGAGGGCTGACATGTGGCAGAGGATTAAGGGAGGGCAGGGGGATGGTTTTCCTGCAGAAGCCACTTCAGTGACCGAGCCATCCTACCTGCAGTATCCTCACTCAAGTGTTGTTTTATCCAAACTCATCTGTGCCCTTCCACCTCACAGCACAAGCCAGGCCCACATGCACAAACCGAGACTGCTGTGCTGGGAACACCTGGCCAGGAGTTTGAGGGACAGTGTTGGGGCATCACGTATCTTCCCATGGCTGCCCTGCAGCCCCTTCCAATGGGGCTTCTGGTGCCCTCCAGAACCCCCTGCTGCTTCCCAGACCCTCTCACCATCTACCCCATCCATCTCAAGGTCTTGACCTCTGGCTTGGACTGGCTCAGGGAGCCTGGTCCTGGCCCAGCACTGCCTGGAGTGGTCCCAGCTAGTGCTCAGTCATGGCAGGCATCCCACAACGGGTGTCTCTCCGTGGGGAGGGATCCTGAGTCCTGGTGGAGCAGCTGCTCTGCCAGGACAGGGAGGTTGGCTCAGCAGAGCGACTTTTCCCCCCAAGGCAAGAAGTTCAAAGTCTCCATGCTGCTTTGTGCTGGGAGATGGAAATGACGGAAAGGAGGAAATGGTGATTCCTGTTTGTGATGGATACAGCTGACTGCTCAATCTGACCTCCCAACCAGCCGCAGAGGGACGGACGTGTAAACACACACACATACATATTTATAGGCTCACTGGCAGCAGCTCATTTTGCCCAAGTCCCTCAAGATGTTGCTCCTCTTCTTACTTTCACTCCTCAATTTCAACCCATCTCTTAGCCTAAAACTTTGTTCCTTCAATGTGAGGTCTTTTGGAGAAACCAAAATAGCCAGACCCGAAGTCGTCGACGCCGTGGTAAAGGTACGTTCGTTTGCCTGGATGAGACGTTGAGTTTTCTGAGGGTTTCTTAGCTGTGGAATCTTGCATTTTATTTATCTCTCACTTTATTTTTCTTTTCAAGTGAAAAAATGAGTGCATAATTTAAGAAATACTGTACTCTGAAAGTAAAAATCAGCCTGTGGTTGAACAGGATGTTTGCCGTTATTTTAGCCTGAGTGAGAATATAACAGAAACAACGTTTGCTGTTTCCTTTGGAAAATGGAGTTAGGAAAGCAGGAAAACCTCAGTGCACAGTAAAAGTAATTTTCACTTTGAATCCACAGAGCTTTGTTTTGTGATACATTATTTGCCTTCCTTATGTGCTAATCATTCTGAAATATTCTCATCTAATTAAACCTATTCTCAGGACAGCAGAGAGTATCTGCCATATTAGAGTCTGGTAGAAATCTGAAAAGCCCAATTGCTAATTTATGTGAGCAAACCCTCACCATCAGGCTTCCTCTGCAGCAGCTGAAGATAACTCTGCCTTTTGAAAGAACAACATTTTAGACTTTTAGCTTTTGCAAGTGCCCTCCAAGATGCCACAGTAAGGGAGATCGCGGTGCTCGGCGTTAGTGGCACAGCTTTGTGTCCTGAATGGCACCAACGAGGAGTGGCACCATGTAGTTGGGTTTTAATCCTTTGATTGCAAACTGCCAGAGAAGAGGGGTTTGTGAGGGCTTTGCATTTCCAGACTGTTCTTCTTGTACTGTCATTGCTGTGGGCAGTGTCTACTAAATTATGAGTAATTTAGGTAATTATGGGTATGTTACAATTGGCAAAAAGGGGCTTTTTTTCTGACAGAAATCACCCACAAAGTTTAAAGAACAATGAAACCAGGGGCAGAGAGAAGCCCCTGACCGTGCTAGGCTGAGTGTGATCTGGGCTTTCCTGTAGGGAATCCCAGCAGCAGCTGCAGGAGCTGAGCCCCACCGTCCCTCTGAGCTGTGCAGCCCTGTTTTAAGGGAGGAGGTTGCTCTGGGCTCCAGGGGCTGTTTCAGAGGGTCTGCAACAGTCTGGGAGAGGTGAATGCTGACGGTAGGGAAAGGGGATTGGGCAGTGGCAGCACCCCAGCAGTGGCAGGGGGGGATCAGGCTCACAGCAGTGGCTCTTTCTGCCCCTTACCCTCCACACTTCCTCCTCAGGGGAAAGTGCAGAAGTTTTTCACTAAATCTGAAACCACTCTGCTCCCGAGTTTCCTCTCCCAGCTCGTGCTGGGGCGTGCAGCAGCTCTGAAAGCAGAAGAGCTTTGCTCCAGCCACTGCTCCCCTCCCATGATCCCAAGCTGAGTGGCACTTCTTCCACAGAGGACTTTCCCCACACCAGTAGCCACTTCTTTCTAACCCCTTCCCAATCCTCCAAAATCCCCCACGTGTGAACTTCCTCCTGCTCCTTCCCCTTGCAGATCATTTCTCGCTGTGACATCATGTTGCTGATGGAAATAAAGGACAACAAGAACCGCGTTTGTCCTCTCCTGGTGGAGAAGCTCACCAGGTAGGGTGGCCAAGGGCAAATGGGCAAATTTTGGGAAAGATGCTCGGCAAGAGCCTGTGCTCTGCTCAGCATCACCCTACTGGAGAGAAATCCTAGGATTTGGGCTCTGTCCCAGCATCGAGGAAGGACCAGGCTTTGGCAGTCTCACTGAGGGACAGGGGCAAAGCCAGCTCCAGACCACTGTAGAACACATTTTTAAATCAGTATAACCAAGTTAAATTCAATTTGCTACAGATTAATTCCCAAAGGAAAAAAAAAAAAGGAGGGGAAACGCCCTTACCAGGCTGGCACCAGGCTGCAGCAGGACAATCACCTTCCTGCAGGGCTGGGAATGGCTTTAGATTAGGGATTGACAGCCTGGAGTGACAGCCCAGACAAAACAGCAGCATTTGGCTGGCTGGACTTGAGACCCAGCTGAAGGAGAGACAGAGGCTGCAGTGAGCAGGGAGAAGGTGGAATGAAGAGCCAGCGCTGGAGAAAGGGTCCAGCTCTTGAGAAGGGTTTAGTATCTTTACCCATCTGCATCTGAGGTCAGGCAGGAAACATCCCACACCCTTGGGCACAGGCAAAATTACCTCCCTCTCAACCCCCTGGAGTGCAGAAATGAACTCAGGAACACCACTTTCCTTCCAGTCACCTGAAGGAGCCAGAGGAGGAATACAGGTGCATTGCCAGCCAGAGGCTGGGCAGGAACAGCTACAAGGAGCAGTACATCTTCATCTACAGGTGAGTGAGGCCCCTTGCCAGCAAGCCAGCTCTCATCCTGCCCTCTGGGTCACAGCCCCACAGAGGCAGGCTGGATGTGGTGGTGTCTTTGCTCTGAGGGAGCTGGAGAGGTGTAGGCTATGTGGGTTGTCCTTGGGTGTGGGGATCATCCCAGACACAGCCACCAGTGTTGCTGTATCTGTCCCAGACCATGGCCTGGGTCAGAGCATGGAGTCAGTGTTAGACATGTCCTATCGAGTCACAAACACGACATCCCCTATCCTGTCCATTCTGCTGCAGGCAACATCTGGTATCGGTGAAACAAACCTACCAGTACCCTGACACCCAGCCCGGGGATGAGGATGTCTTCTCCAGAGAGCCCTTTGTCATCTGGTTTCAGTCTCCAAAAACCGGTGAGATGTCTCAGAAATGTGTCATTGTCCCACTGGTGAGTCAGCAAGGCAACGCTGGCTGGACCCAGGTGTGTTGGGGAAGGCTCAAGGGGCCGCATCCAGACCCCACACTGCTTCTCCTTCCAAGAGCAGCATTTTGCCTGTCTGGGAAAGGCCACAGCCCCAGGAAAGCCTCTGCTGCCACAGGCAGTGGGTTGGTGGATGCACTCCCTGTCGCTGGCACGGCTGTGGGAGCAGCGATTGCCACGGGTGCTGGATCAGGGTTTGCCTGCACTGGCACAGCATCCCAGGCTCAGCTGAATGCCTGGAGGGGGACACTGTGCATCCACACAGAGACTGCCCCTGGTCTGCAGTCAGAACAGAACCTGTTTCTTCCTCAGAAAAAAACTCCCTTGCTTCCAAGGCAGTCTCTTTGTGACTGATTCTCTGTTTAACCATTATATTTTTCTGTTCTTCTGCCCTGTTTTTAAGCTGTCAGTGAGTTTGCTATAATCCCTCTGCACACCACACCAGACACTGCAGTGCGGGAGATTGATGAGCTCTACGATGTGTATTTAGATGTCAAACAGCGCTGGAAAACCGAGGTTGGTTGCTACATCTGTGTTACTAAGAGGGCTTTGCTAGAGTCACCTGGCAGGCTATTCACTATTCACACCTGATAACCTTAAACACACTGATAATGAGACCCAGGCTCTGAGTATCTCTGTGATGTATTTTCACTGAATTCTCCACATTTTGTACAGTAAATTTGGTCTCTGAATAAAATTGTTATCAGCATGCCCTGGTGTGCCCAGCAGAAAGGAGAAGTCCCACTGCACTCAGAGAGTGGCTGCTGTTAGAGCTGTAATGGCTATTGGAAGCATCCGTGGACCTTAAAAGTCCTTGTCAGTCTTCTTTTGAAGAGCTGTGCTCATGGTAACTTCTGAAAAAACTCTTACCTTCCAGAACTTCATCTTCATGGGAGACTTCAATGCTGGATGTAGCTATGTTCCCCTAAAGCACTGGAAGAACATCCGGCTGAGGACTGACTCTGAATTCATCTGGCTGATTGGTGACAAAAATGACACAACAGTGAAGAGCAGCACAAACTGCCCATATGACAGGTACAGGGACACTGCCAAACTGCTCAATGGTTATGACTCTCTGAGTGAAAAAAATATATCAAAAGCTGTCAGTGACCAACAGAGAAAACAAATGTACATGAGGCCATCAAAGATAAAACAGTGTCCAGGGAAAATGTGATCCAAATGCTTCTAGTCAGGAGCACAGAGCACTTTGCAGACCTGTTGGTGAGTAGGTTTGGAGAAGCAGCTGTTGCTGTGGCTCAGGTGGGGACAGATGGCAGGCCATTCAGCAGCACTTCTCATCTGCAGGGAGCCCTGCAGACACCTGGAGGAAGGTGCTGCTGCCTGTTCTGTGCCAGTTTTGCACCATGACTTTTGCTCTTACATTTGTAATTTGAATTGACAAATGCAAAGACAAGTTCTGCATGGAGAGGGGGGACACCTCACCTTCCTCTGCCATGTGGCAACTCCTGCTGCCACTGCAGTTCCCTCAGCAGGGACAAACGATACATCAGCTGTTAGAACCCAGAGTCCTCTTGCAGAATGAGCTCCTGGATCTAAGGAGGACTTCACTGAGACTCCAGTCATTGGTGTCCTGTGCATTTTGTATCCAAAGCAGGGCTTTCAACTTCCCAGCACTGGTAGGTGGGTTTAGACAGCAGTCATTTGACATTAGCTTCCAAGGCCAACGCGTGCCAAGATATTTAGATGCCTCACTGCCAAGGAGGGACCTAAAAGAGGTGGCATCTCTGGGTGGGAAGCCCATGGGTAAGGACAAACCATGCGTAGCTGTGACTCCCTGCAGGTCACTCCTCCAGCCACCCCCTCAGCTCACCAGCTGCTGCTGGTCAGGCACCTCATCACAGCACCCCATTCCCTTGGTCTTTGCAGGATCGTAGTCAGTGGACAGAAGCTCATCCACGCTGTCGTGCCACACTCTGCCAATATCTTTGATTTCCAGAAGGACTTTCAGATGACTGAGGAGCAGGTAGGCACAGCACAGCCTCTGTACCAGCGGGGCAAGGGCTCACACAGGAGTGCAAAGCCAGCGGTGTCCAGGCAGTTCTGAACATGGTTCTGGCCATAAAACTGCTGCATCTTCCCAAAGGGATGCAATGCTTGTGTTGCACGTCCCCACATCCGTGTCCCACCTGGGACAGGGCTTGGAGAGACCGGGGCCAGCCGCTCCCAACACTCTGTGCTCTTGTCTTGCAGGCACTGGGGGTGAGCGACCATTTCCCAATAGAGTTTGAGTTAAAAGCAAAAGGTGGCTTCTTCAACTGGCTGAGATCAAAGTTTTCAAGGAAGAGGAGGCCAAGGAAGAGCCGTCAATCAAGATCATGATCATGCTGAGTCCTCATCCATGGCGTGGAAACACACAAATGCCAACAGACCTTGAAGAAGACTGGTGTAAATATACTCACAGCAAGCGGACTCCCCCCCCCCCGCCCAAATATTTTGTTAAAGTTCAAATATTTTGGGTGAGAAGGCAAAATAAACCTTCAGGTTATTTTCTTATTTTCTGTATGCAGAAATAAACCATCTAGAAGCAGCACACTCTACTCACTGTACCTGTTGGAAATGCAAGGGTGAAATACTTCCATGTTCAACACCTGAAGGGCAGGGATCTCCACACATTCCTGTGGGCTATGTAGCTCTGCCATTCCTCTGCAGGGGAGGAAGAATTAAAAGGGCTGTCTGCATCGTGTGTGGGGAGGGTGGGGTGGTGTGCACGCTTCAGAGCTGCAGCCAGCAGGACTCGGGTCTGTGCCCTGGTGGTTTGCAATGAAGGATGTTGCTGAATTTAGAGTATTTCTCGGTGGGGGTTTGTAGCTGCTCATAGCATTAAGGGCTTGGGGAAAGACAGACATTAAAGACAGAGGGACAGGCAGCAAGGGCCCCTTTTCTGCACTCCCCCAGCCAGGAGCAGCAGGAAGCTGGTGGTTCTCACCCCTGCCTGCCTGCCCGCCTGCAAACCTAAGGTGAGACATCCTGTGGATCCCAGGTGACTCTGCTGCCAACAAAGTGTCATAAAATTCACTTTAAAATCTAATTTCAGATCCTGACGTGGAAGTGAACTGCATTCCCCCCCCCCCGCTCCAAAAAGCCCCTCTCCAATGCAGCTCAAAGTCCTCCAACAAACCAGATTTTAATGACGATTATTTAACGTAGTGGTGCAGCAATCTGTTTTCCTAGCTCAGCCCACAGGCTGTATTTAGTGCAAACCAAACCCTCTCACACAGATGGCATCCGAAAAGTGGGAATAATCCAACTGTTAGTAGAGGCAAATATTCATCTCCCTTCATCAATGAGCCCTGGGTTGCCTGCTGAAAGGGCAGGGAGGGCAAGCAAGCAAGAGGGGCTTTGTGAGGAGGAAAACAGTTTGGCCTTTGTGAAACTGTTCAGTGAGAAATGAATTTGAAGAAAGAAACTAAATCAAGAGAAAATGATCCCAGGGGTGTGTGTGCAAGGCAGACAACAAATCCTCCAACTTTCAGTAGCAATTAACTTGAAATCATACAGCATTTCATAAGCTCCCTCGGTTATACTGCAATCAAGGCAAAGGAAAGAGCCTGATTTAGAACAAATATTTACACTGAGATTTTTATAGAGATGCCACTGTTTGGCTGACAGCAATGATGGCTGAAGTCAGTCCGAGTCTCTGGCCTCATGTCTTGCTCCTACGTAAGTCCCTTCTGTCTCTTGGCTTTCAGAAAGGAACAGTGCACAAAGGAATAAATCACGCTCCAGGAAAGCCATAATGGGCACATTCAGTCATGAAGAAGATGTAATTATGACTAAGTTTTACTGAAAATATTTGTCCTTATTTGCGATATTGAATATAGTCCTTTACCCAGCCTTTGAAGATAAGAGAGCAGCCTTGGGAGTGATGTCAGTGCCTGTCAGCTTGGAGCTGTGAGCTGGGTTTGACTGGGATAGAGTGAATTTTCTTCACAGTAGTTGGCCTCTCACCCAGTTTCTGCCTCTCCCCCCACCAGCGAGTTGTTCCAGGGTGCACAAGAAGTTGTGAGGGGAGAGCAGACCATCACTGACACAAAGAGTATCCCACACCATATGGAGACACACAGCACACAAAGCTTGGGGAAGAAGAAGGAACAAGAGGACTTTGGGAGTAATGGTGTTTATCTTCCCCAGTAACCATTACGTGTGATGGAGCCCAGATTTCCTGGGGGTGGCTGAACACCTGCCTGCCCATGGGAAGCAGTGAATGAATGCCTTGTTTTGCTTTGCTTATTAAACTATATTTTTCTCTACCTATAAGCTTTGTCAGTTTTGCTCTTCTGATTCTCTCCCCCTTCCCACCGGCAGGGAGTGAGTGAGCGGCTGTGGGGCTGAGGTGTGAGACAGCTTAATACAAAATGGTGCTCCCCCATGGAGAGCTGGGACACGGTTTTGTGGAATTCACAGCAGAGAGATGGCATCTGCACTCAGATTGTAATGTTTGATAGGGGTGGGAGGTGCCCAAAGCTCCTACTGGCAGCACAGTCTCTATAGATATTCCTGTGTTTATTCCATGCATTCATTAGACATATTATAATTACATCCTAAAGTGTTTAACAGTTCATGTCATCTCTAGATTCTCCTCACTGGGGATCATTACCCAGCTGTCCCAACTGCAAAGGGGTTTTCAAGTTGTTCCAGCCTGCAGGAGCCTTGATATATTCTGCAGCCAGAACAAAGGTTCTCTTTTTGATGAATGAGGCTTCTTGAGTTTAATTTATGATCAAACAGAAGTTTTACACTGGGAATCCAAAATTCCTGGAAAGACTTTGTCTCATGCAAGCCAGGTCTCAGATCATGGGAAAGAAACAAAGAGGCTCTTCAGAAACTGAAAACTCCCAGCAGCCCTGGCCAGGCAAGAACACAGAGCAGAGAGGGTTCAGCTGAACAAAAAGTGCTAAAATCCCTCAGGTTTGGGTCCTTGGGAAGCCCTTCTCCAATGTATCGTGCTGGAGGCACCCTCCCTTCTTGCAGACCCAAGGTCTCCACTGCCCCACAGAGGGACCCCTCCCAGGCCACAGAAGGTCCCTGCTGCTGAGATGGAACCTGGGCTGCTCCTCACCCACACAAGGATGGTTTTTACTGCCCTGGGGGTGTGAGTCCTTTGGCAGGGAAACCTCCAGAACCCACACCAGCAGCCTAAGGCAGGACTGCCACTTCTCTACAGCCTCCATCATCTCTGATGGCTTGGTTTGTCCATCTGCACCTTCATCTGAAGAGGGCTCCTGTCCTCTTCCTGGCCTTGGCACTGCTCCCCACTAACCCACAGAGAGGGCCCCGACACCTCTCTTCCTTGTCCACAGGACAAGAGACCTTTTAGTCCCGAGCAAGGCTCTGCCTACCTCCTTTTGCCTCCTTGGAGATACCGGCAGCAGTGAGCACACAGGAGAGCTGGCACAAGACCCCAGGAGATCCTGACTTGTTCATTCAGGGTCTGTACATCCCCCAGCACAGACTGATGGATCATGCACTGTGACTGAACCTGCAGCATTAGGGAAACATTAAAAAATTATATATAAACCATCATGAAGCAAACATGCTGGGATGTGCTGTTTAACAAACTGGACAGAAGGATAGGGGTCACCTGGACCAGGGGTTGTCCCCTTTCTGCACCATGGTAAGTGAACCCAGTTCTTAAGCCCTTGGGCACAGCAACATCCGTGTGCAGCACAGCCTCTCTCGTTTCAGTTTACATCCACATTTGTTTTGCTCTCCTGAAAGTTTGTGCATGAATGCACACAGACATGAGCAATTCAGGCCTGAACACCCTCCAGAGCTCCTGCTTCTTCCCCGCCACACGGGTGATGGGTGAAGAGAAGGAGGTGCCAAAGCCACCACTGATGGTATTTGGGCTGGGACCCATACACATCCTGTGCCTGCACATACAGATCACAGAATCAAAGAGTAGTTTGGGTTGGAAAAGACCTTTAAGATCATTGAGTCCAACTGCTGACCCAGCACTGCCAAGGCCACCACTAACCCATGTTCCTAAGCACCACATCCCGTTTTTTGAACACTTCCACAGACAGTGATTCCACCACGTCCCTGGGCAGTCTGTGACAGTGCTTGACAGCCCTTCCAGTGAAATATTTTCCCCAGTATCCAATCTAAACTTCCCCTGGTACAACTTGAGGCCCTCTCCTGTAGTCCTGTCACTTGTCACTTGGGAGAAGAGACTGACCCCTACCTCTCTACACCCTTTTTTCTGGGAGTTGTAGAGTAATAAGGTCCTTTCCAACTTCCTTTTCTCCAGGCTAAACCCCCCCAGCTCCCTCAGCTGCTCCTCATAAGATGTGTGCCCCAGACCCTTCACCAGATGTACACCTGTACAGATGTTTGGCCACATACAGATGTGCAGCAAACGACTGAGCTGCAGCCCTAGAAAGGCTGTGTTGTGCTGTTGCACAGCAGGGCCAGTAGCAGTGATAGCAAAATCAAAGGCAGAAAAATCAAAGAGCCTATCAATGTGGGATTGCTAAAACCAGCAGTTGGTCCAAGCCCAGGTGCTTCACAGCTCCCTCAGCCTCTGGAGGGATTGTGCAGAGCACTCCGTGCCCCAGGCTGGACTCGGCCACTCACTGACTGAGCATCTGCCACAGAAAAGGACCAGGAGGGAAGCAAAGCCTCCCTGGACAACCCATGGAGAGCTTTTCCGATTCCCCTGTAGCCCAGAGCTCAGTGGTCCCTGGGCGGGGCTTTTCTCTGCCAAGCAAGTTGGGGAGATGGAGAGCGGGAGGTGAGGACAACAGTCCTATTTCTCCTGCCTTTATTCAAAAGGAAAACCATTTGAAAAAAAATCGCTTTTCCCCTCCCCTCTGCCTATGGGTCGTTAAAAGCATTTGCAAGCCTCCGTCAGCCCCCAGGATAAGGCGCTTTTCCCTCCTGCAGGGCGCCCGCCCCCTGCCCGCCCCGCGGAGCCAGGAACACATTAAATATTACTAGAGCCCCCTCTGGTGGCTTCGCTGCGAGTCCCAGTGTCTGAGAAATTCACACCCAGACCCCTCAGCACGGCCAGCAAACGCAGCCACGCAGAGGAAGCGGGATTTCACACTTAACTGGGAGCTCATGGACCTGCCTCCCCCCGTCTATCTCCAGACAGACCTCTTCACTCACTGCAGGGAGGCTGACCCCCATCCCTGAGCCCACCGTGTCTGTAAATGAGTTTTGTAACCAAAAGGGAGCACTCCCTTGGCTCCAGGGCTGGTTATTCATTGCACAAGGTTACTTAACTGGGAACGTGCTGCGATGACCTTCATAAGGCAGCCCTGCTTGCAGGCAGTGGCTCCCAGGACCTGGTGCTGGCAGGTACAGGACACATCCCACCCAGGGACCCCTTGGTGTCCCTGCCATACCTGCCCCAGGAGCATCAGGGCAGCTGGCTGGGTCCAGCAGCAGCCACAGCCTTTCCTGCCTGCCCAGCCCCTCGGGATGTCTTCCAGTGACTGTGCTTCTGCTCTTTGGTAGTTTGTCCCTGGTTTTGGGGAAGATGGGAGGCTGTTCTGGCCACCAGCACCACCATCCCTTCACAGATGCCACCAACCCCTTCTCCAGTGCCAGAATCACAGAATATCCTGAGTTGGAAGGGACCCACAAGGATCACTGAAGTTCAACTCCTGGCCCTGCACAGGACAACCACGAAAATCACACCATGTGCCTGAGAGAATTGCCCAAAGGGTTTGTGAACTCTTCAGCCTTGGTGCTGGGACCACTTCCCTGAGGAGCCTGTTCCAGTGCCCAACCACCCTCTGAGAGAAGAATATTTTCCTAATATCCAACCTAAACCCCCCTGGGCCAAGTTGAGCCCACGCTCCTCTCCATCATCCCAAGGGTCCAGGGACACAACCTCTGCACTCTCACCTGGTATATAACCACAAGCACCCTTTCTCTGCAGGCTGCTTTTCAGCTGGTGAGAAAAACAAGGTTAAATACTTTGTGTATAATTTTAAATATAATGTCTCAACTGTCAGTGTTTGCAGGGGCAATTTTCTGTTAGACAGGAGACAGATTTATAGGAATTAATTTTGTGTTGGCAAAGTAACCAGAAACCTTCCCTGAAAAGCTCTGCAAATGCTGGCATTGAGACATGACCGCTTTTTGTGCCTCTCTGCTGGGAGGAGGGCCTGACCCCAGCCATTTTTGGGGAAGCCAGATGCAAAATCCCACCCCCCAAATAAAACACCCTAGCTGGATATCACTGTCAGAAAGAAATACCCCCCTGGCAGGGCCAGCTCCTCCATGGGGCCCAAAGGACTCACAGGCTTCCAGCTCAGCAGGGATGTAAATATTTGCAGTACCAAGGTCCTGCAGAAAGGCAGCTCAGCACAGGAAAGGGCTGTCAAACATACCTCTGGGCCCTGCTAAATCATATTTTCCTATTAATTTTTTTTCAAAAATCCTAAATACTAGCCTTTCGTTCATGTTATATAAAGAATGTGCTTTAAATTTCAGTCAAATTAATAGCGACAGGAGCTATAAATCCACCCTGATTTAGTGACAATGTTTTTTCTAAGTCCGCAATGTAAATTCACAACCATGAAAATTAACTCTGAAAGTCTGAGAAATTCTGAAAAGCCATTTAAAAGCATTTTCCCAGGAGGCCCTGGGGAAACAGCCCAGCACAAGAGGGGGGACTGGCAGCAGGGCTGTTTTGATAACCTTCAGTGAAAGGGACCTGGGAATATAAACCATTACTGGAGGCTGTGGAGGAAGAAATTGCTGTCGCCCTCCTTGCTGCTTTTCCAGCTTGGATGGAGCCGTGAAGATGTGGCATTTCTCTGTGGAGGGAGGATGGGAATGGGGGAGTCTCTAAGTCGCTGTAACACGGGGAGAAATTACTTTTAAAACCAAACCTTTGCTTACAGGAGTTTGGGATGCCTAAAGGTTCAGGTTTACTCCCAGCTTGCAGCAAATACAGCAGGGCTGGGTGCCCCGGTGCACGTACTGCACCACTGCTGTCGGCAGCAAAATTCCAAACACTCCTTTGTGCTACTCTGGATATGGACAGGAGATGTGAAAAATAAGAAAAATAATCAAAAAAAGAAGGTCCTCCAAACCAGCAGGCACAGAGCACAGAATCAACACCTGGGGATGCTGCCGGCAGCTTTGCAAGACCCCATCCCTTGCATGCCACTGGGTCCAGAGCTGTCCCTGACCTGGCAGAGCCCAGACTGGGCAACCAGTTTCATTTGGCTCAGGGGAGAGCATGGTGCAGCCAGCTGTCATAATAACAAATGGTTTGCAAAGAGTCTCTCCTCAAACAAACAAAAACCACTGTGTAAAAAAGCATCGTGCCATTGCCCGATCCCAGTTTCTGTCAAGTGATGTCTGTTTATAGGTAGCCACCTTGGACAGGCTTTTAAAGGTGATTTATACATAGTTTGTTCCCTTTTTTTTTTTTTTTTAAAGTGAGAAAGGTGCATTGTCTGCACTGCTAGTACATTTCAGTATGGGGTAAAAAAAAAAAAACAAATTGAAAAATAAAATCAAATCAGTTTAAAGCAAATACATGTAGAAGTTAAAAGTGAGTAGAGAAAAAAGCAGTTTCTGGATTGGAAATTTCACAATCTCACTTTCCACAGACAATTAGAGGGAAAACTAATTACAGGGTTTGCATAATCTGACCAAAACCAGAGCTCTGCTCAGCAACAGCCCCAGTGCCCGCATTGTTAATGCACCCAAGAGACTCAAAGCAGCTCAGGGCTTTTTGGGGAGTGAAGGGAGTTGCAGCTTGAACACACAAAGTGCTCTGCACAGTCCCAGCCCTGGAGACTGACCACTGCAGTAACATTCCCCAAAAAATTAATGCTCTGGATCATCTTTATATATATACATATAAAATAATTCAGTTATTAATTTGAAGCAATTCAAAGACAAAATAATTTGAATTATTGAGATAAACAGTGGAATATTTTAAGTTATTAGAATAATTTAATTAATAGTAATTATTTAACCCCCAAGCTATTAAAATTATTTAAATACATATATTTATTATAGATACTCACAGCTGCACAAGATGAAATGCAGTTTTGAGTACACCCCAGTATGGGAGGTATTTGCCATGCTGGCTGCAGAGATGGCCATCACAGACATGGAGGTAAGCAGGGACACCCAGAGGGGTCTCAAGAGGGAACTCCAAAGCTCCCCAAACCAAAGGAGAAGGCCAGGGACAGCAAATGCAGGTGAGACCCCAGGGTATGGCAGGAACAAGCACAGCACAGGGTCAGGGACCGCTACAGGGCAGACAGGGAGTGAAAGACAGGCTGGGTGTGCAGGTTGTGAGGAGCTCCAGGACATCATCTCTAAAGATCCCTCCTCTCTGCCCACTGGGATGTACAAATGCATCAGACCCCACCAATACCAGGCAGGGCGATGGAATGCTTTGGAGAATGGCCATCCCATGGGAACTGGTGTGCCACAGGGACTTACCTTCCAGCACCCACTGAGACATCCAGTGAACCTCCCAGAGGTACAGAGGGTCCCAGTGTTTTCCTGGGTGGCAGTGCCCTGACTTAGGGGCTGCCCTGGGTCAGTGGCCACCGGGGGTCCAGGCCAGAGCTAGCAGAGCCCTCACAGGACAGTTTGGGCCAGTTGAAGAGGGATGGATGAGTTCCCAGTGGGACTCACAGGTGGCCAAACCCTGCTATAAACCTGCATCAAGGAGAGACTATAAAAGAATTAAGTTCAACCAAAGCAGCAAAAAAACACTTCCACAGGAAAAGGCAGAAAAGTATTACCAGCCCTCTGCCTAAAATGAAAAATCCCTCCTGTACCATTGCAAGGCTACCCAGCAGGAGGCACTGGGACACCAGTAACCCAGTATACCAACACCCCAGCCTCATAGCTGCCTGCTGAGGTGGGCACTGCACACCAAAACCTTCATAGAGGTGCCAGAGACCAAAACCAGAGTAGAATGTCCCCCAAAGCACCGCTCTGTGCCCAACACAAAGTCAGTCCTCAGCTGCCAGAGCTGCTGGAGTTGGGTGAATGTTGTTGCAAACATCAACACAGCCAAGTTACACCAGAAGCTCTTCTCATCACCACCACTAGGTGCTTGCTGTTCTTCGCAAGGTAATTTTTATGGACACTCCACAGCTGTCAGTGCCCAGGCAAGGCAGAGTTGGTCACCCGAAGCAGAGCTCAGCTTTTGCTGCAGGTAAACCCAGCCACGGTACCAACCAGGGTCCCTTAAATTGACAGAAAACCCCACTAAATTCAGCCACTGTTATAAAACCCAGACAAGGGGTAACAGGCAAGAGAAGGCCAGACGAGGGCAGGGTGACTGGGACATGGGGGTTACACAGGTGAGACACTCTCAAGGTTTACTCACCCCAACAGCTGTATCCAGGTTATTTTGTTTTGTTTAAAAACATTAAATAGGAGGTTCACGCTGACGTAGCACAAGGCTAATGAAACACAGTTAACTATAAAAAGGAAATAATCTGATAAACCTGGGGCAGGAAAGTCCTTGGCAGCCACTGCATCTCAGGTTTCACTGGGGCTTTCAGCAGGAGCATGTTTGGGAAAACATCTGCTGGTTTCCATGGCTGTGCACTGGGACTGCCGGCCCCAGGTGCAGGGAGACACCTTCTGCAAACAACCCCAGGAGCCTGGAGGGACACAGAGAGCCACTGGAGTGCCCTGGGATCAGACTGATAACCCTGCTAGCAGCTCCAGCGACCCCATGCCTGGGGTCTGTGCAGGGGCAAAGTGGCATAGGATGTTTATGTCATAGCTTAAACTTCTGGCATTTTAAGGAAAAAAAAAAAGGGGTTAGAGGAAAAGAAAATGTAAAAAAAAGAATAGCACTGAGGTTATGCCCAAATTTTCAAGGCTACCTGAAGGGCCTGTTGGCTATCCAGTCTGCCTGAAGCTGCTAGGTGGTGTAGTTTCAGTTTGAACTTTACTGACTACATATGAAAAGAATCCAATGTTGTTTTAACATGCACATTTTAATGAAGCAAACATTTCTATTTAATAAGTTATAACATACAATTTTACAATCCTGTATTTTTATTCCAGTTTATTTTGTTTTAAATTCCTACTTTACAATGTAGTGAGCATTTCACATTAAGGCACAAAAAAAAGCACAGTAAAAAACCCCCCAACTTTCCTTTATGTTCCCAATGACTGTGCTGGAGAGTAGTGCATCCACATGTAACTACAGAACCATTAAGCATGAACCTCTCCCGAGGGACAGTGACATTTCAACAAGTTTTCAACAAATCCTACCTTCTCCTAGTCGCAGAGTTAAAGCTCATTAGGAGGGTCTACTAAAGCCCCAGCAGCTGACAGCAATTCAGATATGCACTTGGGAAATAGCGTAGAGTAATCCGGGACAGACAGAGAAGTTATAAGGAAGTTTCCACTCCCTGACCCTCCTCAGCAATGCCTGTTGCAGCACGAAGGGGATTTCAGGAGCCGAGTGTGCTTCAGGCATGTCCTTGGACTGAGACACAATAAAACACCTTGGACCAAAGATGGGTCTGTTCATGGTATTATTGCTATTATTTGTATTGCTATTACTGGTGCGTTCACACACCCTTCCTTCCTCCCCACACCCCCCTGCAGCTGTGGGTCCCCTTCCCAGGCTGGCTTTTTGCACCCTTTCAGCTACTCCCCAGGCCTGTGGCCTCCAGGGAAACTGCTGACCATCATCCCAACACACCACGGTGCTCTGTCCTGCAGCAACTGTGCGTCACCCAGGCCAGAGCTATCCCTGCCTCGGCAAGTTTAGGGGATTTACTTAACCCAGCCAATCCGGGGGCTTGTTCTTAAATAAAAAGAGTGTGGGGAGTTACCTGTGAAGTTTCAGAAACATCACCAGAATCCCAAGCTAATTAAAAGCCGCATTGCTAGCATCGTGGACAAAAAGCTACCTGTCTAGAGTTACAAAGCATTAATATAGAAAGGCTGAAAGCTTCCAGGAAGTCGATTTCAATCTGCTTCTGGTTTGCTATAAAAGATAAACCTTTTCTAAATGTAAACCACTAGCACTTTCAGAAACATTTTAAATTTGAGTGGTAAAGCCACTTATAGTAGCTTTTTATAATGTTAAGTGTTAAAATTGATCAAGTATAGAAAGGCACCTATTATAGTACCAGTTTTACCTCATTTCTTTACAGAAAAGAATTTGAACTGGGGACAGCCCAAGTCATATTCCATAACTAAAATGTAAAGTCTCCAGTCAAATAAAATCAGTAGTTAAGATACCCAATTACAAAGACAAATTCCAGTTTTCAATTAACATCCAAAGTCTTCAACATCCGCAAGGGAAATTAGTGTCTAGTCATCCATATGATTCTCCGAACATTAGAAGTGACCCGGACTGTACTGCAAAGGTACAATTTGAGGAGGATATTAAATAGGTTGACATCAGGTTGGTAAGTAGGATAGAAGTGAAATGCTTGTAAAAAATAGTTACAGAGTTTACATCTGACCGCATTGAAATGTGAGCCGTGTGTATCTAGATACTGCATTTTGCGACAGGACTGCACCCAGGATAACTCTGCGTCTGGGCTGCAAACGCAGGGAGCGGCTCTGGCGCCGTTTATGGAACGGTGATGTGGAAGGGACTCCCGGGGATGTGCTCGTCACCCCATTTCACTGCCAGGACATATTCACCCCTCTCCTTGACGACGTAAGTGACGTTGTACTGATGGCTGCCCAAATGCTTGATGGACACCTCTTCACACGGTATTGTGGGTCCGTGGACACCAACTAACAGCATATTGGAACCTACAGCAAAATAACAGCCTGTTAACATTCCTGGGCTTGAATATGCCAGCATGGTTGCACCATAATATACTGGCTCTGTAACACATGGATTTTGTTATCTCAATTCACAGAGTGGTAGTCTGAGATATGGCTCAGCTAATTTGGTATAAGAAGGAATTTTATGTTAAAAAGCTTTCAACCTCATAGAGGCAAGGGTTTATTGGTGCATTTTGCCAGATCTGATAGGGTACCACTCTCTAACTCGAGCGCAGGAGACATCCATGCTGCTTGTAAAAACGAGCTAGCGCTGCTTTACAAGTACTTCATCAGAAGTTAATATCAGGGGCCAGTGAACACAGCTGGCCTGTAATCCACCCTCCACAGAGCTCCTGCATGATGATGATGATGATGATAATCAGTGCTCAAGGCAAGTGGGAACACTGTGCATTACATGCTACAATGCACCACAAGGGTTGCTTAAGTTCAGCAACCTGTCTGTTCTCATGCCATAACCCTGTGGTTCTTTCAGGTGCACCTGGCTCAGATGAGGTCATTTGGAGAGGAACTGCCATCTTTACAGCCTCTATATTAGGACTGACTTGGTGAGTATGGTGTAGTATTTAGAGTTTTTCTTTAGAATCAGATCAACACCTCAAGCTCTGAACTTTAACTCTGCAAGCTGGTT
Organism: Pyrocephalus nanus; assembly: GCA_038380795.1. Taxonomy (NCBI): domain Eukaryota; kingdom Metazoa; phylum Chordata; class Aves; order Passeriformes; family Tyrannidae; genus Pyrocephalus; species Pyrocephalus nanus. Next base: position 9,307,793 of record CM076271.1, on the reverse strand, counting down.
TAGAAGAAAAAACAACCCAGCTAAACCACCCACCCTGAACATCCAGCTGGTTCCTGCATCCATACCTGCTTTGCTGCAGTCCACAGAGAAAGAACTTTTCTGACCCACAAAAGCCTTTGAGAGTCCTGCTCCACGGGAAATCACTTTGCTAGCATCCGAGGTGGATTTGGGAATGGCGCTATAGCAAGTTTCAGTCGATGACCTCGTCACCGACTCTACCAGGATGGAAGAAGTTTCGTTGGCACTGCCCGGGCTAACCAGTCGCTGTCCTGGAAACAGAGAAGATTTCATTTCTGACATTCAGATTTGCCCCATCTGAAAGGCATTCACAAGGAGGTTTCAAAACCCTCCCAATGACTAGCATGCATTCTGCATCCAAAATGCATTTTTGAAGAGGACCAATTTCCTATTTGGGTTTTTAAGCTGACATCTTCCAGCACCGCTGGCAGCAATCCCATCCCAGAGCCCTCAAGTGGTTGAAGGACCACAGGAACTTCAGGATTCATTAAGCAAAGCTGGCTTAAGAAGAGTTAATTGTGCTCCAATCACCAAATGCCAAAAATGAAACTTGAGTTGGCAGAAAAGCAGGCGCAATTTTGCAATAACCCGTTTTGAAAGCATAGCGTGTCCCAGCCTGGGGAAGTGCAGTCCCTGCCACCCTTTCCCAAGAACATCCCTCACTTTGGGCACCAGGAGAGGGTTCACCAGCTCAGGGGCAGCAGCAGAGATGACCTCCAGCCTGTGCTTAAACACAGTGCTGAAGAGAGAACAAGCTTCCTAAACCGGCCTTCCTCACATCACCTAAAAGCCTCACAGATGTTACCGACATTTGGTTAGGTGACACCTGCACCAAAATGAGACCAAGAAAGGCATCACTTATGCTACAGGCAAGCAGATTTCAGGCTTTGTGGGGGAAAAAAATCGGTAAATAAGTCATATTTCCCTACTGCCAGTGCAACACCCTGGCACTAGATCAGGATTTAATATTCCCCCGTGAAGCTATTTTATGGCCCACCACTGAGTCAAGCTGGTAAGATCCATAACTGCTGCTCTTGTAGCTGCTCTTGAGATCCCTCTTCTAGGCTTTGGAGGTGATGGGGAGAAGCGTTTTGCTTCTTGTGTTTTGGGGCATCTAGACCAGAATGCCACTGTCTGAGAGGGATGTATTTGCTGAATGACACGAGCTGCTTCAGGCACACAGTAAGTACTGGTTAGCTTTTTACCTGTAACCTTTGCCTTGAAGGGGCTGCCCACTATGTGGTTAGGTCCACCATATTTAACTCCAATTAAATAGTTTCCTGGAGCCATGGGTGTGTACATGACTTTGTAACCTTCTGGAGTTTCCTGGCAGTCCATTTTCACCTTTGATGGCCCTTCAATTGTAACAGAGAGGGTACCTGGACCAGCCTTGGTCGTGTTAATGAAAAACTCCGACTGCAGTCCTAGAAAGACGTAGCACAGTGAGACACACTCTTCCTCGCACGCACGTTACACATGCAGCCTCAGGCAGTAAACAGGAAGGGGTAATTGGGCGCAAGACCAGGCTGCCCAGGGCTGCAGGCAGGGAGGGACACCACATCCCCCCACCCAGCATCCTCTCACAGGCTCTGCACCCCTGGAAGTCTGCCTGGCTTCATCCTGCTTCCTTCTCTGCTTGGGTTATGTGACTGTGTGGGACAAGGGGTCATGAGAGCCCTTCAGGACTGGAATGGAAGTAATTCACCATCAAAAAACTGGCTTAGAGAGAAAGCAAGAGCCTTTCTCTTGGGTGTCAAAGCCCACACTAACACAGCTCCAGCACGGCTAAATTCAGGAGAGCTCAGAGCTGTCTCTCTGCCTGGACCACAAATCAGCACTGAAGAGCCCACAAGAAAGCAGGAGAGAGAAGGGGCAGGAGATCTCCTGGAGGAGACGGGTGTCTGAACTGCTTGGCAACAGCACTCCAAGCAGTTTGTGGAAACAAAAGCTTGTTTAATTACAGCATCTGGTTAACACAGCTGAATTACTGCTGCTAATACTAAGCCAATGACACAAGAAAAAATTAAATAAGGCTTTCAGCCCCCAAATAATTTACTGTCAAACTCTGGCTTAAAATATTTATGATCTTTGGGCTGTAGCATGAGACACTGCTGAGAAGGAATAAAGTGCTCAGGCTCACTCAAAATCAGGACGGCCATGGGAAAGTTTACTGCTGCTGCGACAGAAGCACGCAGACGTGGGAATAAACTAGGGAGAAGTTTGTAGCCTCTCCACACAAGAGGCTGCTGTGTCGCAATGCTGGGAGAGCCCAGCTCCCACAGAGGATTGTGCCATGTCCCTGGCACCGCCTGCCCAGGAGGTCAGGCATCAACCTGCAATGCCCCTCTCAACGGGAGGGAAGTGAATTCCCAAAGCCAGCAAGCTTCACAGCTGCTCACTAAGACTTGTTGCTCCAGAGTCGGTGGTTTTCCCTGTGCCCCAGATGAAGGCTCGCATTGTTGGAGGCTGCAGGCACACAGCCCTCGTGGGGGATGGTTCAGGTGCTCAGCCACTGGCTATTGAAACCCCTACACTGGGCCATTGTTCAGAAATGCTGCTCGGCAGCTCCCAGGGCACCGAGCCTTTGGCAGCAGCCAGGATTCAACAACGGGGCACAGAGTAACTTTACTGAAGTTAAACAGTTTGTTTAGATTTAAAACAACCCAAAGCACCTTTATAGAGGGAGAAAAATTCCCCTGTCCCTGATGCATCAGTGGCTAGTATTAATGAGTGCTTTTGTTTCCACCTATTAAAGCAGCACAGGTTGTATCTTTATTTTATGTGGTGTATCCACATGTCTCCAAAACCAACTGCTTGGTTTCTCCAGAACACCAGAAGCTTTAACTGAATAACTGCAGTATTTTTTTCCCCAGGGAGAAAAAAGGTAATGAAATGGAATCCACAAGACACAGCAGTAGATGGGATAAGAGGAACTAGCTATTCCCTTGCACAACAAAAGGAAAGAAAAATAATCAGTTTTACTCTGCTATTCACCTGTGTGTGTGGCCTGAGCAAGCACACAATTAAATAAATCAATGTGCATATCCTGGAATGTTTTCATACGTTCTTACTAAGGCCACAAATCATAGAAATGAAAAAACAAACCCTAAACTCTACATTCTTGAGTTGAGAACTATCAGATGAGGCAGCCGCAGCAGACACAGAGGTGTCAGATTTCCACTGCATCTGAAGCACACAGCCAGCACAACAATCCACTGTTCTCCCCAGGGTTCACACATCATACGACATTTAACTTGAAATTTCTTAGACCTGCAGGCACTGAAGGGAAGCTAAAAGGGTACACCCTGGTACCCATTTAATTAACAGGGGCACACAAGTTAAACAAGATTCCTTCAACTAGACAGCCAACTCAGACATTGTGTTCATGCGTGGAGGGGAGCCAGAGCATCTCCAGAGCTCCAAGGGACCACCGAGGTGGAGCTCAGCTAACTGTCAGAGTTAGCCCAGCTGCTAACCAGCAGCTCCAGTGAACGCATGCTGCAGTTGCTCATTTACACAAGTTTTAAGGTTGTTAAGGCTCAGTATAGCCTGCAGACTGGTAAGTGATGGTTATAAGACATGAGGAGCATGCTAGAAAACAAAATTAGCCTGTGCTCAGGTCAGCAGAGAATGTGGGTTAGTTCAGCTGCCTTAGCAGGCAAAGTCATGTAAAAATATGCCTTAGGAACAGCTTCTGTGTGTGCCTCAAAGCCAAGTGCTAACAGGTCTGTATCAGAGCTGTAAGAGGAGGGTTACCCGTGGTGCCGCTCTCCAGGCCGGATCCGTAGGCCGTGACCAGCGTGGGGTTGCCCGCCTGCCCGGGCTCGCCCACACGCACTTTGAACGGGCTGCCCACCACGTGGCTCCCGTTGAACTTCACGTCGATGGAGTGGATGCCGTTCTCATGGGGGATGAACCGAACGGCGTACTTATCTGCGAGAGAGAAGTGGCTTTTCTGACACATCAGAGGTAACACTCAAACAATAAACCAGCAATTAAACCCAACTGGTTAGCAACCCAAGAGTCTGTAATGCTTTGACATATTTTGGTCCCAGGTTTAGTGAACTCAACCACACAAGCTGATATTTAAGTAGGAAAATGCTGTATTTATTGCAGAAGGGTGTTACAGATTGGATTTTCACCTTGTTTACTAGGACCTGACCTCAGCTGTCATCTAGTCTGCAGGGTGAGTTTTAGGATTATTTGCCTCACTTATGCACTAAACATGACAACTGAATCACAGCCGAACCTGTCAGCAAGCTGAGGGAGCAGTGCAGAGAAGAAAAGCAGCTGGTCAGAGGAAGCCAAATCTCACCAGCGGGCTGAGCGTGCTGCTCTGACATCACAGACACAGCACCTTTATCTAATGAAGTCATTTAGCAATTTGCTGATATTTAACATTTTTGATTGCATGTTAACTCAGAGGAGGGACTGATCTCCCCCAGCTGGACAGCTGCTGTCTGTCCATAGTACAGCCCATAACTCATAGAGACTTCAAGCGAAAAAGAAAAGCTCATTGCTGAAACAGGTGTTGAGCTTTCTGTAGTGTTTGCTTATAGTCAGCTTCCTTGACATTTCATATGAAGGAGTGAGTGCAAGTTAAAAATAAACTATTAGTCAAAGATGGAAGCATAGCTTTGAAAAATAAACTTCTTCCCATAATATTTCTCCCACATCATATTTCATTTATGACTAATATTGTTGTACCTTCACTGGCAAGTCAAGACTTAAATATCTGCACTTTACACAACTGGGGGTCAGTCAGTTCTTTGGCTGTCTAGGAAAGGCATGGACATAACCCTGACTGAACAGCTCTTGACACCAAGGAGTCATTTTCAAAGCAAGGTGCTCATTCCTTGGGTACACTGTTCACAAGCCAAAGAAACTGAACTCCGTTGCTGTGGGACAGCAAATGTTTTGGAAGAGACAGAGTTTGTTATGACACCGTAAAGCTGTGCTCACCTGGCTCCAGCTCAGACACATGGCACTCTTCGACAGCTCCGGAGGGGCTGTGGACTTTAGCATCGATCTTGCCCTTTGCCCCATTCAGCCTTATAGCAAAGGATGCTGGCTGATTAACTTTTAATCCAGACTCCTGAGAATGCAACAGTCAGATTATCAAATTTAAACTTTTTGTTTCAGGCAGTACAAGATTTGTGGCAGGGAAATAACCACTTCAGCATGAGGGCTTTTTTAGGTTTCAACAAAAGGCATGATGTTGTCATTTGCATTAAGTCTCAAATCAGCTCTCTCCCTCTTGAGGGGTGGCTGATTCAGGAATCACCCATATTGCCTAGGTTGACTTTTCCCATGGTAACCTGGGCTTTTGGAAGCCCGAGGGCTCTGCCACATCAAAGAGAGGCAGGCTTACAAGACTAGTCACCGTTATCACTGAGGTCAGTCCTCGGTATTCAGGCACTTGATTTAAAGGATGCTTAAGCTATAACTCCATTTTCAGCCCATTCACTCATTCCAGATTCATTCAGGGAAAAGCCTCTGATAATCCAGTTGTCTGAAAGAGTAATATGCATGTTTATATTTGCCACAAAAGGCTGCATTTAGAACGCCACCACAAGATGTCTTAAACATGAGAAAGCAATTTAAGACACAAAACCAGATGTTGCGGTGCTGTCAGGCCATCAGTGGAAGGCGAGGCAGCTCCACATCTGAGCTGCAATGGTCCTCAACCAGCACAGCACATGCAGCTGTCCAGCAGTAATATCTCATGTTTAACATACTTTACCTGATTTTGTTTTCAACTAAATCCTGAAGAGGGAAATAAATGCAACTGAGTAGAACTGAGGTACAATGTATAAAGAAATCCCTGATGTGGGTTTAGTGGAGGCTGATGCTGCACAATGCACTCCATTACCAAATACTCAGCTTTATTTGCCTCTCCAGGACTTAACTGAAGTGAGTATTCCTGTCAAAGAGTCTTTAAATGAAACACAAGGTAAACATCAATACCACAGTGACTAATTAACGCCCTTGTAACTCCTGGTTAGAAGAGATACTATGGGATCAGGCTGTCATGGTTCATTTACACAGCCGAGGTGAAGTCCTGCAGCCCAAGCAAACTCCTGGGGACCACAGCCAGGACATAGCCAAAAAAAAGCCTCAACTGAAGTACTAATCACCACTCAATGAGGACTGAGGTACAGTATATTTAGATACAGATTCTCAGTCTCACATCCAAGCTTCTGGTTTTGTAGGTTTTAGTCAGGCCTTTAATGTTACTTGTATTTTAATGCCTGTAACCACACACACACACACACAAATGACATGGTGAGGTTAGCAGATGATCCCAGACCAGCTATAAAGCTGTGATTCACTCTGAGATTCGCTATCTCCCATGAATCATGTGAGCTGCAACTGTGTGGTTTCATGACATCAGCCAGAGCAAATCTGCACCCCAACCTCACCGTGGGGCCCCCTCTGTCTGCCCAGCCAGTGACATCCCGGACACTCAGCCCTACACTACCCATGGAAACCCAGCTCTTCATCCACGGGCCAACCAAAGAACTCAGTGACAGCATGATCACCGGCAGTTCACTTCCATGTTTCAGTTCTCCTTGACCTTCCCCTAGCTAATGGGGTGGGAAACACTTTTTAACTCCTCCAACGCTGTTTCTGGAGCCTCTTGTTCCTAATTCCCGAGTGTTATCATCTGTAATACACTCAGCTGAGCCTTCTGCCTTTGAATTCTGGCTCGCCAGAGCTGGGCCAGCAGCCAAAAACCTCTCTGGCTGCAAGCTGAGCTTGAAAACAAGCACCAACCAAGGCAAGACTTTTACTAAGAAAAAATGACAACCATTTTGGTCTTGGAGAACAAGGACGAAATCAGTCTGTGTGGTAAGTTGTAGAGATGTTTCCTTATGTCTCACCTGAAGACTAGTGACAGTGAGCCTGCGAGCATCATCAGAGGGGGCGATGACGGGAACCAGGTAGGGGCTGTCAGGAATGTGCTCATCATTGAACTTTATGGACACCTCATAGTTGCCTGCAGGGAGAAAAGAAGCAATGAGTGTCCTTACTTTCTTTGAAAGTCACATTCAGTGTTGTCTCCCTGTGATTTGGTCTTGGTACGTACCTGGCTCTTGAACTATGTACGATGCACCACATGATCCATCTTTATGGTCATCAAAGGTGATTTCTGCTTTACTTGGGCCTTCTACAGCAATAGATAGTCCTCCAGCTCCAGCTTCCCGTGTCCATATACTGAACTCAGCTGTTGAAACATAGGAGCACACAAGAGTAAGTTTGTTGCTGCTGGGTTGCATCTTCTTCCTAACAGACTGTGCAGTATCTCATACTTAAATGTATCATCATCGTGCTATCAACCTGGAAGATACTGCTTAGCAGTTTCTCCAGAAGGCTCCTATTAGCCTTGAATTATCCCATCAGCCCTGTGTAACACACCTTACAACCTTGAGTTCATCCCATGAGAGCAGTCAGTTTCCAAAATGTGGATTTCCAGACTTTTCCATTCACAGGACACAGCAATATGATTTCTCCATGCTTCTCCACTGGCCACCCCTGGCTTGGGGCAACCCCACAGCGTTACACCAAGCTCTGCTCAAACTCTCAGAGAAGAGGCCAACAGAAACCAAAACACTGCACTGCAGAGCTGCACACAGCAGACACTGGAGCCCAGTGAGAGCAGGGGACTCACCTGGGACACCTGTCTCTCCACGCTCCAGCCCCGGGCCTCCAGCTCTCACTTTATGGGCTCCTCCCTCGCCCAGTGGCCCCACAGTGAACTGGAACGGGCTGCCTGGCACCGGCTGCCCTCTGTATTTGACATCCACAGTGTGGACTCCCATTTCTTGTGGCACAAATCTGACGCAGTAGGTGTTTTTGTCAACCTCTGAAATTTCGGCACTGAAGTTTCTCCCAGAGGGACTAGTTACCTGCGCTTCCATATCTCTACAATCAATTTCTAACAAGAAGAGAATAAAAAAATGCAGATTAGAAAGTTTCAAGGGGTTTTGGTATTTTGTTTTTGGAAGCAGGACCTGAGCTGAAGTGATTACACAGTACAAATGACAGAAGAGGCACATAGGTGCTCAGGCAGGTGTGTGCTGCCAAGCAGCAAGCCCAGCCAATTACAGCTTCCCAGTCCTGCAGGGGCAGATGAAGTGGCTGGAAAAGTGCAGCCAGCTAAGCCTAGCCTACATGATTCACAGTTTCCAGACAGCATTACAAACACTTAGCAGCCTCCATGATGATCTTAAACCCCTGGAGCCAGGGTGAGCTGTACAACCCATTCTCCAGCCTGCTGCACACACAGTAAATTAAATTAGGGCTTCCCTGGTATTTATTTCTCCATATGTTATCATGGTTATGTTTATTTTTAACTATTCAAAGAGACACACTACCCGTGTTTCTTCCCTAAACTACCTTAATGTAAGGATGTCTTTACAGCACTGAAGTTTGTATTTCTGCTTCAGGAACACGCAAGCTACACAAGTGCAAGTTGTGGTTTTGGGGATAAAGATGTTGCTGCTTACCTGGGATTTTCAGGTTCAGATCACACACGCTTCCTACTGTTGCAACAGAGGGAGCCCGTCTTGTTCGTGTGATGCTCTCCTTAACTCTTCCTTCACCACTTATCTTCACACTGAATGGGCTGCCTGTAAGTACCACAGCAAGTCATTCCTCCTCTGCTCATTACACACTGCACTGAAGGGAGAAGTGAAAGCTTCCTCTGACTTGTAGAGGATCACTGGGGAAGTTTTATAGCCAACTAACAGTCAGGTTCGAGTGAAATACACCCATGGAACCAGAATAGTTTCTGATGCTTGCTGTGGAGGACCTCCTCAAATCTTTGGGACTTATGGTGCAAGCTAGATCACACAAACCACCCACAGTTCCAGGGCTCTGCTCAGCTAGGTAGGACTTCAGTCGTCCTAACCAAAAATTTGCCCAATGCTTGTGCTTACCTGGAATATGTTCATCTGCAAATTTAGTGGACACAATGTACATGCCAGGTACAGTTGGAAAATAGGACACTTTGCAAGTTCCATCTTCTAGATCTTCAGTTTGGATCTCTACCTTGCTGGGTCCTTCAACAGCCAGTGAGATCCCACCATAACCTACAATACAGGTAAGTTAGCCTTACATTTCCATAGCTCTACTCTAAACCTGACATTAAATAGTTCAAACCCATAGCAGTAGCTGGTTGGTAGGATTGTACCATAATGGGCACATGGAATTGCATGATGCCTTAATGACATTTCTGTACTCCTAATCAGTCAGATACTGAAGGCACAGGATGCATTCAGTTCCTAAAATCTTCTGACCATATCCCTTTTAATTTGTTAATATTGAAAAGCTATCTTCAAAGCTAAAAGGTTATCCAAGGCTCCACATTAAACCAACAGGGAAATATCTTCCTCATTTCCTTCTTGCTTTCCTTTCCATTCTACCAAATGATACCAGAACCAGCACCATCAAATGAGAAACTTTCATCAGTGCCCCAGTGACAGTCCCTATTGGCTGTAACCGAGGACATCAGCCAGGACCACGCAAATTGTATCCTAAGGTAATAGTGTTGTCTGTAGTCAATAACTGACAATAATGACCATGCATGCTGAATACACTATTTGCAGCTGGTGGTCACACATGAGGGGGCAATGCTCTCATGTACATGGGTACACTCATGAGTGGGTACATATCTCACAGCATCTCACAGTCCCTTTGCCATGGAACTGACCTGCGTCTCTTGTGTCTACAATGAAGTCACACATTTCAAAGGTTCGTCCTTCCACCAAGCCACGCCCAAAAACTCTTGCCCGTCTGGCATCCCCGATCTCCGACTGCACCACCATGATTGTTACAGGGCTGTTTGGTACATGGCTCCCATTTTTCTTGATGCTAACCAGATGTTCTCCCACTTCCCGTGGAATGAATGAGATGCCTAAGAAGCAGAGAAATGTGACTAATTTATTCAGTTTTTATTTTATACTTGATTTAAATGCCTTAATCACACCAAGAAATGTAATACTGGAGGAGCATTGTCTTCACACATGTTTAAGTGTTGCTCTCAAGTGGACCACAAAGCCATTTGTATATGCTGACAAAAACAACTTCAGTTGCAACCTGTTATATCACATGCAAGCTAAGACAAGGTCATTCTTCACACTCTTCTCTCTTTGGGCAACTGTATCAAACACTATCAACCACTTGGTTTGACAACACTCTTCTGGGGAAGGAGCAGAGAAGTCAGTGATTTTACACAGCAAAATAAACTGGAGCAAAGGCTACCCTACTAATCTCTCAGAGCTTACCAATGTGGTTATTGGGCAGCCTCTTCAGAAGACAAGGCTCATCACGACCAGACGGGGCTTTAATGCTGGCTGTTAGGAGGCTGAGATCAGTCTCATTGATGTCCAACATAAAGTCAGCAGCAGAACCAAGTTTAACCTGAGACCGTCTTCTGTTATCATCTGAATACATAACGAGAAATGAGTCACAAAACTTCACAAGGTTAAGTCAGAACAAGTCAGAGGACTTCAAATTCCTGCCACAAACCAGGTCCCCCATGCTATCAGAGGTTAATTTTTAATATGAAGTGCTTCCCGAAGTCTCAACTTTATACCTGTGATCTTAGCCGTGAATGGGCTGCCTGGAATGTGTTTGTCATTGTACTTGACCAGGATGCTGTAGTTCCCAGGCAGAGTAGGCAGGTACGTGACTGTGCACGTCCCATCTTTGTTATCAATGCAGCTGATCTCTGCTTTTGAAGGTCCTTCAATAGCCAAGTCCAGCCCACCTAGGAAACAAGGAGAATGGCACTTCTGTAAATCTTTGTGTACATCAAGTCCACAGACCTGGTCCAATGAGAAAGATCCAATACCTGGTACTTAAAATGCAGCTTAGATGTGTGTTTTCAAAGTTCAGCAGCAAAACCAGCTCAGGCCAATCCACTACAGCCACAGCTCTACTCAGTCTGTTAGATTTATCTAACAGAGATTCCACACCCAGTCATCACCCACTAGATTTAAGCTGCCTTCAGTTTATTCTTAATTAAACAAACCATTTGCACCCTGTACCACAGGATACATCTAGACAGAGCTACTGCTCTTGGGAAGCAGTAATAAAACAGCTTTTACTGCAAGTTACAGCCTGAAATTTGCACAAGTCATTTGTATCATATCAGAGATTCATAGTTGGACACATGAATGGAAATTAACGCCAGTGTGCATTACACTACCAAAAAGATCCTGGTTTAGGGTAGGATGATTCTAAAGGACAGACTTACCCTCTCCTGCATCTTCCGTGACAATGGTGAAAGTTGCTGGTTTATTGGCAACCCCATAAATGAGGCCAGGCCCATATGCAGAGACACTGCCACTGTTGGGGTAATTCACATAGAACTGCAGAGGGCTCTCTAAAGGAAAAAAAAAAAACCAACCAAAAGAGGCACTTTTAAGGATGAGTGGTCTGGACTACAAGAACCGATAACAATGTTCTTCAATGCCCTTCTCACTACTTGGTATTTGAAAATCCTTTATGTGACTGTAGCACACTTAAAAATCAAATAAGCCTCCCCTTCCATCCTCAAAATAAACTTCTTCACAATTTGTTCCACATTCAGTCATGAAAAAGTGTTCCTCAAATTACCAGAAATGAGTTTCAATGATGTTGTAAAGGGTCTTGTTCATTGAAAGTTTATTTTTAGCACATTAAATCAGAACATGACTCAGAAGCAGGCTTTCAGTTTAGGCAGAGATTCTGAATTTTGGTAGCTCAGAATTAGGAACTAGCAGAGCACATTGTCTGACTCAATGAACCTGAACCAGCAAATTTGAAGGTTATCCAAAAACGTGTTTGCCAGCCTCAGATTAGCTAAGCTGGTGCACAAGAACAAAAAGTACAGTCACCAACAGCCAATAATGGTTTCAAAAGAAGGCACAAATAGCTCTTCAGTCCAAAGCTAGATTTTGCAGCTGAGACAGCAGCAGGTTTGATTCATGACAGCCTTCAAGGAGGCAACATCATCCTTCTGTCCTGGTGCAGGGTAGTGGTTTTACTGAATTAAAACATCCAAGAGTTCAGCACTTATGGAGGTTCTAAATCCATACAAGCGCTGAAGAGACTGAAGTAGCACCATGCACCACATCACCAAGCTCCCTGCTTCAGCCAAAGTTATCCTGTCTTTCTGTACACCAGCAGAACCAGCAGCTCTGCCCAGGCAGTGCTGAAGGTATTTTGTCTCATGTCTACACATCTTCCTACAGATCTGCCCCTTTCCCCCCAGCCCCACACAGCCGGCATGTCCGGAGAACCGCAGGGCAGCTGCAGCCTCCAGGCGAGGCAGAGCTTCCGCTGGGGAACTGGTGAAGCAAGGACAAAAGAAAAGAAAGGGAATGAAAGGCAGTGGTTTCTGTTTGTTAAGAAGCAGCCAGGAAGAAAGAAAGATTACAGCATAGTGTGCATGTGTGTTTTATTTTATTGCAATGAGATGGAAACAGTAACTATAGTGTTTTAGCCACTCAGTCCTCCCCACAGATTGCCAATGCAGTTTTAAGGATAAACACACACTGTAACCACTAGTTTTGCTGAGTGCCATGGCAGAAAAAGATGGAAGTTAGAAAATTGTATGTTTCTTCTTCATAATAAAATGCCACAAAAGCTAGTTCCCAAAACCAAAATCCATTTTAAGCCTGGCTGGTACTATTAAACCACAATGGAAGCTCACATGTGCCAGCACTTACTCCTTTGCTTTAGTTCTCTCTGGACTGCTTGCAGAGGAAGTGCTGCTGAGTAGTAAGACAACCCAGGCAGTTCTTACTACAGTGTGTACAACTCAGCTGTAGAACATCAGCAGGGAGGAGATGCATCAGCAGGACCCTGCACTCGGATTTGCATCGCCTGCTTTGCCAGACTCACCTGGGATGTGCTTTCCCATGTATTTTATGTGCATTTCATGCAGCCCGACCTCAGTAGGAGCGTATTTCACTGTAACTGTGCCGTCTTTGTTATCCACGATATCTGGTGTATCCGTCTTTCCAGAGGGCATGTGTACTTCACCTACAAAAGGCCACCATGGGAGTTACAGAAGGAGAAGCTGCCTGCTTCCCCTCTCCCACCCACAGAGAATTGTCTAGCCATTTCAAACAAGCATTTTAAATTGTTAAATTCCTTACCCACAGGCACAAATAGGAGACTAATGGGAACACTAACCAGACATGTTTTCTACTTAAGCTACATGAATACAGCGCAGTGGTAGACATCTGGCAAACAGTCCTGTGACCTTACAAACTCTACAGGCAGGGCTGTTTGCAGCAGCCACTGAGCTTTCCACAGCAAGCCCCAGAAAAGTCATTGAACTACTTTGTAGCAAGATGCTCCACCTCCTGTGCTCTTTTGAAAAGGGAAGACCAACTGTTCCTTCAAGCTGAGACAGCTCAGTGTTTGGGGTAGGATTGCTGAGATAGAGGGCAGAGGGGACACAGCCCTTGTGTGCAGGAACTTAGTGCAACCAGGGTGCTACTGGGGTGATGCTCTCAGCTGTCAGACCTGTGGAAGAGGGGCTGCCTGCTTTGGAGAAGGTATGTAACAGGACTGCAGGATTAACTGTTTTGCATCATCTGCTCAAAAGAAATAATGGAGCTTATCAAGGATGCATGTAGCTGCTCCAGAAGGGAAAAAGCAGCAACAGATCCTACAGTGCAGGAGCTCACAGCCTAGCACTGAGGGCCACAGCAGCACTAAGAATCCCCTCACTTAACTCAAACCATTGGCAGGGTGTATCCTACTCATCCCTCAGCGGGTACCACTTGATGTGAAATTAAACAACTCAGTTGCTGGCAGGATACAAACCTCCCCCACACACTATGATCTAGACCACCCAGACTGGTAGCTGCAAATGGATAAACACACTAACAAAAAGCATAAACCTCCCTGAGAGGCACTCCAGGTACCTGTTATTTCTCCTTTCCTTACAGCAAATGGGATAACCAAATCAAAGGGCCTGAATCCCATGCCGTTCATGTCTCCAACTGGGACATAAGCTTCTTCTGTAACCTAGAGGAAGCAAAAAGATGGGTGACTTCAACAAGGGTGGTGGAGCCAAATGAGCACTGAGCAACTCCCCTGTGAGCACAAGCAGAAGAGAGTGTGCGGTGATTATTGCAGCCAGTCAAGGACGGGGCTCAACCAGAGCAGTGTCCGGCCAAGCACTCCTTCACAACACCACACTGCAGAGCAGAGCAAATCAAACACGGCACGGATGGAAGACATGCTGGAAAAAAGTTAGATATATAAATGGAACACAAAGGGATGGAAGACAATGTAGCACACGCAAGACCCAAAGTGGCTCCATCTGAAAGGATTTAGTTGCTTAAGGCCTGGAAGAGAAAGTGATTTTTAAATGGGGCAAAGTGATTGCAACACAACATGGACAAAAGAAACAAGTTTCACAATGTGACTCTGAACTCAAGACACTGCGATTTTACTGGGAAAACAAAGCAGTACGCTCAGGTTGCTTTTGCCAACAGTAGACATTTGAGAAGTGGAAGCTGTGGGTGCAATGATCCTCTTCGTGTTTAAATGAGAATTTATTCGGAGACTCCCTTCAAGCAGCAAAGAAAAAATAAGGTCTGGATCCCAAGAACAATTGATGAAACAGAAAGAATGAACACAATGACCAGAGCAATCAAGCAGTCCCAAGAAGCAGGCTGTCATCTGAAATGGAACACAGATGGGGAAAAGCAACTGAAAAATGTAAAAATTGTGTACCCAAGGGCGGAATCCAGGAGGAGAAACGCCCACTGGCTCCTGTGACCGTGCGGCGACATCATCTGCATCTACAGCCTGGGCAGGGGTAGAGGCAAGTTAGGTGTTATTAGGTGTTACTCTGCCATGGAGGCATTTCCACCTTTCATAGTTCAGAACACACAGCTCTTTCTAGTTCAACATCTTCCTCCCACCACGTAGCCCTCCCAATCCTCTCACCATAGCAAAGACCTGGATCCAGTCAGGGAAGCTGGGAAATTGCCCTTATCTGCAGGCATTGGGCACTGGGGGAAGCCACCAGCAAAGGGACAAGGCCAGTACATGCCGCTGTTCAGTGCTCGAGGGGAACCTGAAAGCTGTGCCTGAACCCTGGTAGAACTGAGTATCAAAGTTGCTTTTTTACGGGACTGATGCAGGGAGGGAAGGGAAAGGTTTCAACCTAAGCTGTAAGTCCCCGAGCGCTGCGCAGCACGGCGTGCCAGCTGGGAGGCACGGGAGCCGGCTGGCGTGGGAAGGCTGCTCCAGCTCATGCACTTGGGGTGAATGACCCAGCCCACATCCAGCCATAGCTGCAAAGCCATTCTTCTGATTCATAGCTGGGACAGCGTCGTTGTCAAGACATGGAATGTGTTTTCCCCTGGTGCAGCCGCTCTTCTCACCAGGCATGCCAAGAGGATGACTTGCAAATTCCCATCTCCCCCATTAATCCGATAGGAGCGGCTGGGGCTGACACCCACACTCCCTTGGCAGCTCCCCTGGGCTCAGCCACCCCAGCCCCTCCTGCCCATTCACACCACTGCAAAGCCCCACTAATGAAATAACCCGCTGGAAACTTCTGCATGGAAAGACTCCACTAAGAAAACCAATGCAAAAGAGAAATGTTGCTGTTCCAGTGTTCTGTGTTCCCAGCTGAGACACCCAAGTCAAACACGTAGTCTATCAGTCAGCTAGGAAGTGGGAATTCTGGCTGGCTGGGAGTGGGCTCCCTGACCTCGAGAGGCATTTCCTGTGGCAAGCTCTGAGCAGCGACCAAGGGAGTCGCTTTTCTCAAGGAAATCTTCAGACACCCAGCAATCTGCCAGGGTGACAGGTAGGAAGAGCCAGCATGCCCGGCCCCAAGGATTTGTGAACTCCATCCACACTCAGCGCAAGTACCGTCCTATGGTTTCACGGACCGAGATGCACCGGAGGCTGGTCTGACTGAGATTACAAGATCAGGAATTGTTTTGCCAACACAGAGAGCTGTTCTTCACATGAAGAGCTTCTGTGAACCCTGAGAGGCACCTCGTCTGCTTCTCAGGGGGCTGGGGTTTTGTTTGCTAAATGTGCTGACGTCCTGCACATTGGAAGGAAGATCATTAAAAAGAGGGGGAATTTGGCTATAACAGTTTAACTAGCACTTGCAAATCATTTTAAAGTGTGAGCTAATAGTCTACTTCCCTGGGATCTGTCAGCAGACTATTCCTTATTTTGGGGTCAACTTAATAAAGAGCATGAGACAGAGAAGGCAGAGCACTGTATCTGACAATGGCTAAAGTAATTAGTTGTAGAAGCTGATAACAAACACCCTTACATCATTTAGAAAAAGAACTACATGGTCAGGAAATGAAAAACAAATTTCTTCAGAGAAGCCAAGTCTTCATCCTCTGATGGCTTCTATCCCGCTTCACTTAACCGTATTGCCTGCTCAAAATAAGCTCTGCAAGTAACAAGGATTCATTAGTTCCTGCTAGCCTAATAAATGTCTGAGTAAACATTTACACACGGAGTTAAACCTATCGCTAAATAAAACATGGCAGCAGGAATCCGAGTGGGAGGTACTTTTGGAGCAGAGCTGGCTTACCATGACGGTGAAAGGACTGTTGGGAATGTCCACCCCACCAAAGCGGACATAAATCACATAGGTTCCTGGTTTGGCGGCAGTGTAGAAGATATCGTAAGTCCCGTCCTCATTTTCAACAACATCTGCTTCAGCTTCTGTCCCATCTGGCGTGAGGACGGTGCACGTCACTTTTCCCTTCCCTGCTGATTTGGCGTCTACCACAAAACCAACCTCCTCACCAGTCTTCACAGTGGGTGCAATTCCAGGACCTACAAGGCAATTTTCATTACAGAAAGCATTCAGAGGACAGTTTTCCCAGGAAGGCTGCCTGCGAGGCGCCTGGGGAGCACGGCACCAAGACGCTGGTCCCAGGGACCTACAGATGTGGTTTTGGGAGCAGATGTACGACAAGGGACATTCATAAAATTGGTCAGCACAGCGGCATGCAAGAGCTGGCTACTAGCTTTCCTTCTCCTCTGCAATCAGAGAGGCTGGATGACAACAGAGGGGAAAAAAAGCTTAGTTTGAAAAAGCAATGCCTTAACCCATACTCTTATCATCATACTCCTTTATGCAGAGCCAAAGGCACTTTCTTCTGCCCAGCCAGCAACTCAGCTGCACTGCTTTAACATAAACCTCCTGTGTAAGCAGCTATAAAAGGACACAGTAGCAACCATGGCCATGTTTCCTCCGCAATTGCCCACAAACAATTTTCCACTGCTCTGCCACACAACCCAAAAAAAGAAAATAATACAACAATGCCCAAATTGTAGCTATCAGATCCAGCTTGAAGAACATTGTGTTTAAATGAGAACTATTATGTCTTATTTGCAGTATGTATTGAACATTCTTGGTTCTGACTGGCTCTTGTTACTAGGTAAACAGCTCCTTTTCAAGTGGCAATGAACCTGCTGGTTTAATACCTTGGCACTATTCCAGCATCTACTCCTACATACAGCGATTGTATTTCAGCTTTACAGCACAGAATCAGAAGCACTTCTTGGAAAGGGAAAATTTTAGCTGGCATCTGACAGTAATCTCCAACTCAGTTACTTTGAATAGGTAGCGACTTGAGTTACTTGGGAGAGTATCAGATTCACCCATTAAAGCATCTTTTTTGTAAAGTAAAGGGAATCCCTCTCTTTTTTTCCCCATTGTGTCAGTTATTTCTGTTTAAGACTACTAGCAGCCGGCTCCTGGAAAGGCATCAGGTGCACTCTAACTGCACAATGCCCAGGTCAGGTCGAGCACAATGCCCAGACACTCTCACAGATCTAAAACAACAGATAAAGTTTCCCTGTTCAATTTGGCCTTGCCTAGTTTCATTCTTTATTCTAAAAATCAGTGGCATTCTTGTAACTAGTTCCTGTCTCTTCTGCTCTCTGCCACAGCCTCCTAGGAGGTGGTACCGTGCTGCAGTGACCAGCCCAAAGTCATGTGATGAACATCCATCCTGAGAACAAGTGAGGAACAAAGCTGTACGTGTGCTCCTGCAGCAACAAATTTGGAGTCCTTCCCCTACACCAAGGCATTGATTTTCGAGGCAATGATTTTTTGAGTCATAGCAATGTCTTATCTTTAGGTTTTTCCCCTTGCACTTGCCCCTCAAAAGCCTGTTCAGACCCTGGTCAACTCTGACCACACAGAAAAGCAGCAGAAACCTCCACTAGTAACACCTAGCCTGAACAGGATTTCTTAACATAGAAGCACATACTACTTACATCCTCATAATTAATTTTGTTCTAGACTGGAATGAAAAACTTCTTGCAACACTCACAGTGCAAGGAGCATGATGCAGTGGACACACACGCAGATGTGTTATTTTTAAATCAACCTCAATGCAGTTCTCAGCAGGATTTATCTACGCCAAAGTAAGTGTCAGACTTCAGTTGTATCTGGCTGTTTATGACAGCCCAGGCAGTTGGACAAATTTTTCTACAGGCTGCAAGAGATTCCTGTTCACCCGTAGGGCGGACACTTCTTTGTCTTCAGGAAAACCTCTCCTTGTAAGAGCAGCCAGATTACAGAAGTCTCTAGCGTGTCTTCTACACCCATTACATCAACTGTACCATGCTCAGAAGGCACCTTTACACCCAGCACAAACATCAGCAACAGAGAGGGACCAAACACTCACCTGTGGCCAAACACTTGCTGGCATCCCCAGATGGAGATGCCCGAATCCGATAGGGAGAGGACGGGATATCATCTCCGCCATACTTAATACCAATCGTATAGCGGCCTGTTTTGTCAGGGACATAGGTGACCGTGTAAGTGCCATCCTTGTTGTCATGAATGTCCACTCTCTTGGGTTTGCCCTCTTGGTCCTGAGGAGTGCAAACCAGAAGATTTATGCGTTATGCAGTTAGTTTTGAATTCCTTTTAGATAGTCTCAAACAGATACAGAACTGCAGCTTTTTGAGGTTGAAATACCTTTCACTCAAAGACTAGTACCAGCAATAGATTCCTGAGAGTAGAAAGGTATCAGACCACTATAAAACAATTGGTACTATCATCAACTACCCTTTGTTTGATACAAGAATGTTTATAAGAAGCAGCAAGATATTTTAATGAACTTTAAATTAATTGTAAGAAGTTTCAGGCTTCACTGTTATGTTACTGCTGGAAATGAAGAATGCTTCCCAGGTCCCTGAGGCAGAGATGGGGAGCCAGACTGTGCAGCTCTGTCCTGAGTAAGCACTGGGTAGCCTTGGGCAGCTGCTCCCTGAAAGGTCTGAGGGCAGGGGGAAGCATTATTGGAGTCTGCTGTCTCTGCACGAGGCATCCAGCTGCTGGCACACTGCAAAGTCCACAGTTAAAAGCAGGCCTATGCAGCCCCTTCAACTACCATTTCTCACCAGCTGCAAAGCACAAAGCATTTTAGAAAGTCTTCCAAGCCTGTTTACAGGGAACCACATGTTGACTTCATTTTGTATTTTATGACTTAACACTGCCTGGGGTACAGTATAAGCTGCAAAGGACTTGAGATTTAGGTACAGCACAGAAGAGCTTAGTTCTTTCAGGAAGGCTTGTGAAACATTTGACATTCAACAGCTCAGAACAAGGAGCAGGCAAATGTTGCCAGAAGGATCACCTATGCATTTCCACCATGCAGGGCTTGTGGAACTTGATTTTCAAAGCCACAGCCAGGCTGGGAGCTCTGATAAGTATTTTGGATCCTTTAAGGCCACACATGCATGCCAGAATAATGGCAACTGCTTTGCTGCACCTGAACAGACACTGAGACAGCACAGGAGCAAGAATGCAGAAGGGCAAGTACAACCAGCCATGCCATGACCTAGGCATGCCAGAGCTGAGCTATGTGCTTTATGGTCCACTAACCAGAGACCTTTTTGTGAGGCCACAGAGTCCAGGCACCAGAAACTTCAGAAAGAGCAACACCAAAGCCAAATAAAAACATTCCTGCAGTATCTCCTTAAGCAGCTTATGACTTCTGGCAACCTTGAGGGAGACTTGTGTTTTAATTTATCATAATGTCATGCTCAGCGTGGATGTTATCTCATGGCCTTGCTGAACTGCACTGCTAGAAGGCTGTCTCCATTCAAATGCCAGTATTTTCGTAATCTTACAAGAAACCGTTTATCTCATTTTGGGCATTTCCAGAGTGTAAGGTTAAACAAGAGCCAGATATAGCATGGCTGCTGATTTTAAGACAGCAGTTTCAAAAAAGCAGTCTCAAGAGCTTCACAAACAGAGTGCAAGACTTTCCTGTACCAGACCTTGGGGTCCGGCCAGCAGCCCAGTTTCCAGGACACTGGGTATGTCAGGGTAAAGCTGTGGACACTTCTGCTGGGAGAGACTGCTGCCCACCTGGAACAACACGTTTCCAGTCCTGCATGGTTTTGTAGTTACTTACAGTGATCTGTACAGCCAGAAGTCCCTGCCCAGCATCCTTAGCATCCACAACAAACTCCACAGGCAGGCTGGCTAGAATGCCATAGGAACTGAGACCTGGTCCGCTCGCTGTCACTTTACTGGCATCATATGTAGGAAGCACCTTCACCTTGAAGGGACTAAAAGATAAACCCATTATTGTCCCCTCCTCCCCAGTCAATGGCTGGCAGCTGCTGCAGCACACACTGAGGTGTGGATACACCTCCCCGACAGTGTCTGCTATGGGTGCAGCAGGCTAAAACCACCACTGAACCCAGAAGTCTTGCAAGGAGTGGTACTGATGAAGTAGAAAGGACCCCAGCTAATCCTTAAATGGTGCTCTTGTGCTGGGAGAGCACAACTGGATCATTAAATCTTCAGTTCACCAAAGCTTATCTCATCACCTTACCTTCGAGGAATCTCTTCATCAGCATATTTGACAGAGATCAGGTAGGGGCCCTCCTGCATAGGGGTGTACACCACCGTGTGGGTGCCATCTCCATTGTCTACCACGTTAACAGGCCCCACAACTCCTAAAAAGGCAACATATGATTTTCTCAGTTGCACTGTCAAAACCCAGTTCCTCACCAGCCATTTGCTGCATAAAGCTCCAAGATGCACTGCTCATTTACAGTTTGCAACAAGCTAAATTTAATTTTTTTAATGAAGGCAACAGGCATGGATCAGTGATCAGTTTCCCGTATTTTGTATTCAAAGCCATTGACTTGACACAGATTTGTTATCCACCGCTCTCTGGGCTCCCATCTTCTTGCTGTAAACAAAAGCTAGCATGAAAATACCAGAGAAAGATTTGCCTTTCTGTACAGTCCAGGTCAAGAGCAATTGCTAAAAGTGCATGGAAGATCTTTCAAGACAGAAAATAAGTAATAGTTATAATTGTCTGCACTGTCATTTATAAGATTACATACTGTTACTGGGATTCACTGCATAGAATTGAGCCCTAAAGCCAGTTGGTGTGTAGCATTCACCAACCCAGTCTTTCACAATCAGGAGTTTGAAAAGGCAGGCTCACTGCCTAGGCAGGAAGGCCCTGCAAGCTGCCAGAGTCCTAAGAAAGCAGGATCAATTATTTCAATTTGCATTAAGCTAAATCTACAACAGATTACATGACATATCAGTTCAGATCAACACACAAAGCAGTCTACAATTACAAGTTGGCTTTAAAACATAGGAAGGATTAGCAGTAAAGCAAGCACAAAAGAAACCTATATAGTTGCCATGCAAAGCCTAAAAGCAACACCGTTGGTTCCCACTCCCTCCTCCAGATGATTCTTGCTGTTGCCAATTGGATTTCCAAGAGCCAAAATTGCCAGTAGCTAGTGAGAGTTCAAACCTGTCTCAGTGTCACCCTTTGGACCACCTTTAAAGAAATCCGAAATTGCTTTCAGTGGGGAGCGCCATCCCTCGGAATCCGCCTCATCCGCTAGAATTAAATAAGTGTTACCTGAGGGGCACCTGCACAAAGGCACCTGACACTCCAGTAGGGAAGACTTGCAGCCAACAGGTACTCGCTGCCAAGATACTGTGCCACTGAGACACAGCTTTCTAGCAATGCAAACATTAACGCTGTCACTCGAGGGCCTTGTTGCTCTCTGGGGACCACTGAGCAGTTCCACCACAATTCAGAGACTTCTGCAACCCAGTTACACAGGTTTCCCAAAGCACTGCATGTTAGACTTTGGATTTACTTTTTTATGTCTAAAACTAAGCCACAAATGTTCACTGGTGATGGTGACTCGTATCACTTCTCCCAGCTCTGAAGATTAAGCTAAAGCCATCAAAGGCACTGTCCAAAGCAGCACTCCCTAGGACACAGCTCTCCTTTCACAGGATGACACAAAGGTCAGCTATCAAGGGGCAGCTATCCCGTTCACAGATGAACAGGAACAGAAAGAAATGCTCATTCAAGTGGCATCACCACCTTTGCAAGCGGGGCCATGTTATCGACCCAAACACGGAGAAGGAGTCGCAGCCAGATGGAGTACTTTGGTTCTTACCTCTGGGTCCTGTCACCACCACCTCGAGGGGTGCTACTCCTGCCTTGCTGGCGTCTACAGTGAAGGACTGTGGGATTTTAGCTCGAACAGCTGTTCCCAGACCTGGTCCTGCTATCTTCACCTTGCTGGGATCCACAACATCCTTCACAGGAACCTTGAAAGGACTGCCTGGAAGTTGACACAGCAAGTGTTAAACACCAGAGTTAACAATTACAGAGAACAAACTAAAAAAGGTCTTTTTTTTCCCTACTTTTCCTTGGGCTTTTTTTATTACTATCATTCAGCCACTGGCAGGAGTGACAACCCCATGGCCTCCACACTGCTCCTTTGCTTCTGCAAAAGCCAGAAACATAATGATGGTGCTTCTACATTTTCACTGTCTATTCAACAATTCAGTTGTGAACCATCTACTCCTCACACCTCAGGAAAAAAAACAAACATGAAAGAAACCAGAAGTGCAAATGAAGCATCATGCAGGCACTTGTTTCCTTCATATTTCAGCAAGTTCAGTACGTCAACAAAGAGAATGGGACCAACAGGAAACATCCAGTGCAAATGAATGCACAGGTAAACACAGAGTTTAATATAATCCCCATGACAGGTTGACCCTCTTACTGCAGAACGGGATCTTGAAGACACTCAAATACCACAGGGATTATTTTCATGAGCTGAAGTAATACACACCACTTGTGCCTAAAACCAGTTATTTGTCAGAGGTTAGTGTCCCTATCCCTGTCCCACTCACCTGTACCCACTTGAGCAAATGCCATTGCTTTCTATGCCCGAATTCCCAGGAAAAGCACAAAGACAAAATCACATCAACACTCCACAGCATGAGGGAAATGCACCCAACGCACTGAGCCTTCAGCTTGGCTTCTTCCCTCTTCTGAAAGCCACTGAGCAAGAGCTCTTACCAGGAATGTGCTCTCCCCCATATGTGATGTTAACATCGTAGTCTCCTGGAACATAAGGAATGTACTCGGCACTGCAGCTCCCATCTTTGTTATCTTTGCAGCTAATTTTAGATTCTGAAGGTCCCTCAACGGTTATTCCAAGGCCACCAATTCCTGCTCC
Organism: Pyrocephalus nanus; assembly: GCA_038380795.1. Classification (NCBI taxonomy): domain Eukaryota; kingdom Metazoa; phylum Chordata; class Aves; order Passeriformes; family Tyrannidae; genus Pyrocephalus; species Pyrocephalus nanus. The sequence goes on along the minus strand of CM076271.1, from coordinate 9,284,228 downwards.
TCTGCAAGACAGAAACACACACTGTTAGAACTAACTGCTTCAAACAGCAGCTTTGCAGCTTTCACATGCTCTGGCTGCATTTTCATCCTTTTTGGAAATGCAGTAACCTGCCTTCTGATGGCCAGCCTTCAGTGTGTGCTGGCATGGAAAGCTGTTCAGCACTACCTCACTCACATTTTCCTAGAATTTTTGTCCCCAACAACTATCAACCCCTAATGTCTAATGTCTGCAGAGCAGAGTACTCAGTAGACGATGAGGTAGCACAAACAGTCACCAGATGGACACAGCTTGGCCTCTTTATAAATATTTGTACTGAGTTTAGCATCCTGCATTTGCACACATCACTACACTTCTCCCTCCCTCAGATATTCCTTGAAGATCAATTAGGCTCAGTCACCTGGTGACAACCGAGAAGGGGTTTGGCTGATTTGTGAAAGCTTCTGTGAGTCCAGGTCCTTGTGCCTTGACACGTGATGGATGGCAGCCCTCTGTCACGTTCACTCTGAAGGGGCTGTTTGGCACAGGTACATCATCATACGTTACGCTGACCGTGTGTGGACCTGTTAAGAGGAGGAAAACGTGTCCTGAATTCCCCAAATACACTCATCACTTAACATCACTTCTATGAGATGCTACAGACCTAAATGTCAGTAAAGGTTTCCTTCTGCATTTCACAAGATTTCGCTGGTGTTTCATAACTAGAGACACTATCTACACTCTCTTCTTCTGAAGCCAAGTTACCGTAAAATTCAGTTCTTCAAGTTCAAGTAGAGCTGCTTCCTGCAGAATTAGCTCCTCTACTGGTAAAACTCTTGTTAAGATGCCAACAAGTTACTGGCAGACCTCAGCAGTTTGCCAAATGAAAGTGGTGGAAGAGCCGCTTGCTCTTGGTTTTCCCCTTTCAAGTTAAAAAAACCCAACAAACCCAAACCCAGAGGTTACCCTTTTCAAACGGCGTGTACTCTACTGAATATGTTCCATCAGCGTTGTCTTGGATGAGACAGTCTGTGGGGGAGCCGGATGGGCTCGTGATCTGCGTCCTGATGTGGTCACCGCCGGCCTTCGTTAGAGGTCGAGCATCCACAGTGAACTCAGTTGTAGCTTCTCGGAAGACATCTGTAGGAAATGTTTTCAAGAGTCACTTCATGAACTGCATATATTTTCAACAACCAAACATTTGGTGAAGCAGCATGATAAACAACTTGTTTGGGAACATAATGAGACTCCCGAGTTCTTCCCAGGGTCACCATGGAAACATGCAAGGCTTTTACAGCTTTCAAGGCCCAGAACACTCAAACAACTGCAAGTCCTACAAACGCTGATAACAACAGTTATTCTCACCTTTTCCTTCCACTCCTGGCCCAAAGACTTTAACTCTGCTTGTGTCCACAGCTGGCTCCACTTTGACCCGGGCTGGGAATTTAGGCACTTGCTCTCCTCCATATCTCATCTTGATTGTGTACATTCCGGCCGAGAGCGGCACGTACGTAACAACATAGGTCCCGTCCTTGTTATCATCGATCTGGACCTCGGCTTTGGAACCGGTATCCGACACCATGTCCACCCGCAGGTCCCCGGGACCTGCTTCCGTGCAGTCGACGTTCAGCAGCCCCGGCTCACCTACTTTACCACGCTCCAGACCCGGGCCTGTGGCAATGACTTTAGAGACATCAAACGGCATTTCTATGTTTGCCTTAAAGGGGGAGCCAGGAATGTGAACTTCTTCGAAGAGGATGTTTACGAAGTACTCTCCAGGCTTCATAGGCAGGTAGGAGACAGAGCAGGTTCCATCACCGTTGTCTGAGCATTCAATTTTAGCTTCACATGGGCCTTCTACTGTCAAACCCAAACCTCCAGTTCCTGCCCCTTTGGTATCTATTGTGAATTGGGCTGGCTTTCCAACAAGGCCCCCTCGAAGACCTGGACCATGAGCTTTTACCTAGAAGAGAATATGCAGTTGAGCTAAACTGCCTTTTCAGTACTATTGCCAGAAGATTGCCTAGTTAGAGTTGTTTGTATGTGGAACTCGATTAACAAGCTCTTAAAAATATACAGAAAGCAATGTTTCCTTTGCCATTCATGCCAGTTTTACTGTAAAGTTGGTACCTTTCCTCCAAAGAGGTTTCTAGGCAAGGATATTTCTACTCTTACCATAGCTGTTTTTATATAGCCATGGGATATAAAAGGTGGAAATGTTAAAATATTTGATGGCTGTATACATCTTCTTCTTGAAATACATTTCCTTAGGAAAAAGCATCCTAATACAGTAGGGATGCTTATCAGGCCAGCTTCTATCAACTTAGGAGCAATACTTTTCTTTGCCCCACTACGCAGGATGCTTGCAGTATTCTTGATTAGTTCAGTGTTCTTATTCAAATATAGTCTTACAGAAATTACTTCAATGAGTCATGGAGGTTGCAAAAGGACTGACAACCCTCTGAGAAGGATGTTTGTGGGTCTGGTTTGGCCAAAACCAAGCCAAGTCTCATGCAATAGCCAACAATTAAGTTTACATCTACCACTTGCTGTCACAGCCCTAAACCATTCACTTACCTTGGAGGGGTCTGGAGGTAGCGTGGCCTCCACAGTATAGGGGCTTCCTGGGATTGGGTTGCCATCATAACTCACATCCACCACATACAGTCCTTCTTCCCGTGGGATGTATTTTGCAGTGCTGCACTCCTTACCCAGAACCGGTTCCACCAGACATGGCACAGCTTTCCTCATAGGACTGGAAATATTAACATCCAGTTTGCCTTGCCCACCAGCTCCTTTGGTATCAATTACAAATTCCTGATCCTTCCCTACTTCCACTCCTGAAAAAGACAAAACCCACATTACATTACTTACCTAACATCAGACAGTGGTCCAAGAAATCTCCCATGCACATACCACTGAGGGAGCAGACACTGGCAGAGCCCTGCTCAGTCTGCATCCCTCAGCAGTCATAAAAATCCCCCAAACCAAACAAAAAAATAAACAAATGCTTTAGTTAATTGGAGCTACAAAGTTACAGAGCGTAACAAGTGTGTAAGACATGGTCTGACAGTCTCAGAGGCTCATTTCAGGAAAGCAACAATGTTTCACAGCCTTAAATTCTTCCACTGTTGGAAAACAAAAGACTGTATAAATGATACTGTGCACTGTAGCAGTTTCATACATTTGAATAAACAGCCATCTAGCCCTGAGATTTCTTTAGTGGGTGCCCAGTTGGGTGAAGAGTCCAGCTCTGTTCACCACAAAGGACCAAACCACAACACGTCCACATTGCTATGTAATCTTTAGTGGAAAAAAAAAAAAAAAGTCTCAAATGAAATTCAGTCCTCAAGGGAACCAGCTTAGTCAGAGTGGCCAAGCTACAAAGTTGGAGCTGGTTGATTCCCAACTGTAGGAAGTCTAAAAGAAGATTGTTTTGCCCACTCCTGTTCCAGCAGGACATGTTGGCAATCACCCAGATTCAGAAGACACTTCAGAGGCAGGCTATGGAGCTTCCAGCCCATGGGTACTTACTGTTTTCGAGTCCATTGACTTTAACTTTGCTTAGGTCCAGTGGAGCAGCAACGCCCACAGTGAAAGGGCTTTTAGGGATAGGATCACCACCGTAAGTTACCGAAACCTTCATTGGACCCTAGTTGGAGAATTTGTAAGTTAGCTCAGTTCCTCACTTTGTACAGACACACTAACACCCAAGCAGTACGTAACCACTTCACCTAATCCATTTTAGCCAGCCACAGCCAAATTTATTTGTTTATGGACACTAAATCTCTACCCCACTGCAGCCCTTCAAAGAATTAAATAGTTTTTCTCTAATACAGGAAGAGAGAAAGAGACAGATCTTTCCAACATTTAATTAGATTACATTCAAGCAGCCTGGCAAAGGCTCCAGCTCAAGCTGGCTCCCACCCTCTCAGTGCTCAGACCCAAGAGCTGAATGAATGTCCCAGTGCTCCAGACCAGGTATCCCCTTCCACTGCACGGAGAGGCCTGGCCAAAGCCAAGACTGCAAAGAGACTGTATTATTACAGAATCTGAAATACCAGGAGTTTAAGCTCTACAAGTCAGAAAGATTAATGCTCTTGTGTATTTTGGCTGGAACACTGCACAGCCATGGCAAGCTCCAGCCCACGATGTGTGCTCCTTTTATTCTCTCCTACCGCAGTCCATATTTTAGCTATATTCACTGTTTGCTTACTTTTCATTCTTGGCTGGTTCGGTTCCCAAGTGAAATAATTATGGATGTTTCATGCAAGCTAGTGAATAGCTTCCATGATTATTCTTGGTTGTTTTTAGAAAACACGCACCCGGGTAGCTGTAGCAACACCGTGAGATAGATAAGGCCGAATAAACAGCATTAAACCAAGGCTCCTCTGCAGTGACACAGCCCCTCAGGAATTTAACAACCTAGTCCATCCTTCCCCTATTCTGAAGACTCCAGAGTCTCATTCAAAAGTTACTGCTTAGGAATCTGAGAAAGACAGGGTCAGGACTGACCTATGTGCTCACAGCCTGGAGGGACAACAAGGCTACTCTAATTACTAAGCAGTCTATTTTTATCTCCTTTGTTTAACCACTGCTTTCCTGCCACCGCAATCTGTGAGCATCTCCTGTAAGTCCACACCTCCTCCATGACCCAAGGCACTTCTCCAGAGGGAAGATCAAGTGGGAAACCTGGTTTGGGCATCCTGGCTTGTTTCAACACTGCTTTTCAGGTGAAACATAGCAATCTGGTACTACTCACAAACATATGCATGAAGTATAGATGACTGTTCCATTCTGCATACCAACCCTGACCAAACAGGCCAAAGCCTCTCCAAACAGGCATGCCAGCCACCTCCTGAGCTCATGCAACTGCTTTATCCAAAAACAAACGCTAGCTCTATGGTGCTTCCAAGAATGCATTATCAGCTAAATAATACTGCAGTCCTCCTTATCAGTCCCCTTTTACACAGTTCCAATCAAGGAAGCTGGTGCAGATGACCAAGTAGTTTATTTGGCTGTTCAGCAGAACAAGAGCAGCAGAACACTTTGATCTCAGCACCGCAGCACACACATCTTCAGAATTATATGAGATTCGTGCATTCTGGAGTTTAGTGGCCCTTTACAAACACACAAGCACACCATGAGGAAAAATACTTTTAGTTATTAGTAGCTTCCACTTTCAGCTCTTCAATGATGTTGCCAAGGAAGCATTCGGTCTCTGAATCAAACGAGTCAGACTCAATTTTTTCCAACCTAAGGGCAAGCCTCAAATGCAGACAAATACTTTGGATGCATTTAATCTGCAGCCCGGTTTCCCTCCTCAGCAACAACTTGTTCACTTTCCTACTGGGAACTGGTGCAGCATGACCCAAACTCTCTTCTTTTTATCCTTGCTCTGGTTTTCCCTTCGGCTCCTTTGACACCAGCAGCTTGCTGAGAGGCAGCACTCCACAACCTCGACTCTGCAGGACCACAGCAGTCGGGGTAGCACCCAGCTCTGTTTCAGAGTCTGGAAAGGTTTGCCATCTTTCCTCTTCAACTGATAAGGTATGGAATGATGACGTGAACTGTGTGCTACTGCTTCAGTCTCTCTCTTGTCCCCAGAAAAGAAAACAGTGGCAATCTATCAATAGCTACACCAGAAAACTGCATTACTGCTTTCCAATCCAAATTGTACTGCAGGCTTTAGGGATCCTGGGGAACAGGACACCCTGGAAAGCTTTTCTTGCTAGTCCCTCTGTGCACAGGTACCATGTAGGGAGGTCACCACACTACAGCAACATGAGCTCTTCATTCTTGTAGTGCTACATGAGTCAGACCTACCTGCTGTATGGGAGTGTACCTAACAGTGTGGGAATAGTCATAGTTGTCAATGACATCCAGATCCACCACCGCCTCTCCTGGCACTGGGCTGCTGAACTGCACATCCAGCGGTGCTTTTCCAGCTCCCTTGGTGAACACAGTGAAGTGTGTTGGCTTGCCATTTTCCACACCTGAAGAAAAATGGTAATTCTAATTTATGCAGAGCTCGCACACAGAAACTCTTCTCTAGAAGCCCAGTACCAAAAGCGTCCGGTCAAGCCAAGTGCCAAGAGAAAGGTGTCCAGTTGCCTGGCACCCCACCCTGCTGTATCCAGGACTGCATTGCTGCATCCCAGCAATGCTCAGCCAGGCAATGGGTACCCTGCAACAGCCCCTCACAGTCCAGTGCTGACCATACAACATCAACGCAGCTCTCACCAGTTTTGTTCAGCCCAGGTCCTTCAGCTTTCACTTTGCTGGCATCATGCGAGGGGTCCACTTTAACTCTGAATGGGCTGGCAGGAATTTCCTGCAACAGAGACACAGCTCTTAAACATAAACAGGTCACTCTTCAGTAGCCAAAATTAGAGAGATAATGATTTTAAGATAATTTTGCTCCAATTGCATTACCATTTTGAGCAGAATTTTGCCTCACTCAAACACTCTGCTTACTGAGTGGTATCACTTAAAGTCTAGGGCAAAGTTGAAAGAAACAGCTGGACAGTTTGCAGGGGCCAGACAAAGTGCATATGAGCTGACATGGAAGGGCCAGCTGTGAACTGCCACAGCCAGCTGTGAACTGGCACATGCTTGGTGATCAAAGAGCAGATAAACAGACTCCAGAAATATCAGGCTGCAAAATGAAGATTACAAACCTCTCCTGCAAAGAGCACTTTAATGGTGTAGCGCCCCGCAGCAGGTGGGGCATATTTCACCGTGAACGTATCATTGGCATTGTGGATGATGTCGAAATCTATGTCCTCTTCCTCATCGCTGACCACACGAGCATCACACTTAATTCCAACACTGACATCACCTAGGAAAAGCAAACGGAGGTTTTACTACTGGACAGCACAGGCACTGCCAGCCAAACAGCCAGATCACTCCCATCCCCAGGAGCTGTTCGAGCCACTATATCAACTGATGCAACTGATCAGATTCCAAGTCACTGCAATGTTCTGCTTCCCAAGGTTTTTCCACTAAACAAGGAAAACCATATGGAACACTATATAATCCCTTCCCTTCTGCATGTGGTACCTGTGGTTCTGATACCAGAGCAACAGCCCAGCCTGCCTTTACCTTCTCCTGCATCCGTGCAGTCCACAGTGAAGTGGGTTGGCTCATTTGCTTTCAGGCCAGTTCTCTCCACACCAGGTCCAAACACTTTCACTTTCTGAGGATGACTCCCTTGACCTATAAGGACCTACACAGATTCACAAGGGTCAGAATCACATATCTGTGTCATGCTCAAGATCACAGTCAAGTCAGAGCATTGCTTGGACAGAGGCTACAAGGAAAACAGGACCAAGTGAATTGCCCCGAATCCCCCAGGCTGCAGCTGGGCTGATAAAAGACCTCCACTATATAAGCTTGTAAAAACAGAAAGATTGTTAGTTGTACTAACAAGTAGTTAGCACAAATGTCTTACTTGGCTATACTAAGTACTATCCATCTCTGTACTTACCCTAAATGGGCTGTTGGGCACATTGGCTCCTCCCCAGACAACAGAAATTGTATGTTTGATTGGTTTAACTGGCACATATGAACAGGCAAACACACCATCAGCCTTGCTCTTTATCTGGATATCAATAGGGTTTCCTTCTGCATCCTAAAAAAGCAGTAATACAAGCGGAAGGTTCAGGTACTTCAAAAATGTTTGCATAGTTTGAACAGCCCAAGACTGTTTCAAAATATGTCAGGTTTTTTTCCCCCAGAACAGCAACTCTGAAGTTCTCAGAAACACTGAAGAAACATGCAATTTAGACTCCTTCCTCATCTGACATTCGCTCATTCATTACACCATCCTACAACATATAGGAAATTCACAGGCTCAGAGACACTTCAGTGCTTTTAAATGACAGCTCCAGGAAATTACACCTTGCTTTGCTGAGGAGACTCTAAGTAAGGAAGCAAAGCCATGTTTTTAATACACCACAGAGAAGTCACCTTGTCTTGAGTTAGGCTGTTGCCTGACTACATTACACAGATCAAAGCACAGAACTCTGAGTGAATTACACATGCCCAGAATTAAGTGGTGTGTAAGCGAGTAGAAATACTTAAGGCATTTTTCTCAACAGTATTAAAGCCCTTCTGTTGAAGTTTCACACAGCTGCCTTCGGCTTTTTACCTGTGCATACATCTTAAGAGGTGCTTTCCCAGCGTCCTTGGTTTCAACTGTGAACTCAGCAGGATTGTTCACTATACAGCCAGTCCTCTCCAGGCCTGGGCCATAGGCCTTCACCTAAAAAACACCTCAAGACTATTAGTCTGCAGTTCAGAAAGAGAAGCAAAACTAAGTGATATGTTTATAAAGACCTGCCCCCTCCACAAAACCCATGAAGCACAGGATGCTACTTCGGCAAGTTTCCATCACATTAAATCAAAACCACAACAGTGTTATTAGAAAAAGCTGGGCAATATCTGGCTGGAGCTTGGCAGATTCAGAGCTTTAAGCAGAGGCAGCTTAACAGTCAGGTCTGCTACCAGAATCCTTCAGAAACATCTCTACTGTAGTTACATCAGATGTGCGATGCCATAGGGGAACTCTGATACACCACCTTATCCGAGTTGAAGTCTCCTGAAGCCGGTCGGATGAAGGCCATGTAAGGGCTGTCTTTTATGTCCTCATCATCACACATGATGTGCACAGCATATTCACCAGGCTCTTTGGGCCAATACTTCACATCACATGAGCCATCATTCTTGTCATCACACTCAATTTTAGCCTGAGAAGGGCCTTCTATTGCAAAGCCTGAAAAAGGAACAAGTAGGTTCCTCAGGTTAGGTTTGTGGCGGCTGCCAATTTACCATTACTTCCACAAATACCTTTTTATCAGCTATAAACACTCCTGATCTCTCTGTCACCCTTCTTCATCAATATGGGAGATAATCCATCATCCATCATTCCCTTTTGGATCTCATCCCACAAAACCACAGATTAACATCCCCCCGTTAACACATGCTCCTGTCTCTAGGACTCCCCTTGATACTCTGATAGATGTTTATGTTTAGACCACAACATCTTAGACATGGGTTTTTTTACTGTTGGGAAAGCTATTGTTTCTCATGACTTTCTTTGCTAGCATTGCAATATGTAAGTATTTCAAACAAACTAAGTAAAGTAACAAACCAAGAGAGCCAACTTCTGTGCCAATGGACTCGACCACAAAGTCAGCTGATTTGCCCACAATTCCCTCATGCAGCCCTGGCCCCCAGGCTCGCACTTTCTGAGGACCAGCTTCATGACCCACTTGGACTTCAAAGGGGCTACAAGATAAAAACAAAGCATGGTATTAGAAATGAGGACAAATATAGCATCTATGTTTTTCCCCAGGCATTTTAATGAGGCTTTACATTGGATTTTCCAAATTAATAGATGCTACCATGTGGTGGCACAGTGCCCAGCAGAGTGTCTTTCTAGCAGAGAGGTCATCCAACCCACCATGTGCTTACATCTTGCACCACAAACCCGGAGTGTCAAATACTTGGTTTGCTCTGCTTGCTGTAACCCTGGACACTAAAATAACAAATTCTTTCAAAAACTCATAGTAAAGTCCAAGCTGCACGATCCACCAAGTTTTATTGGTTTTGTATTCTTGATTTTGGGTTTAGAAAGACTGATGCAAATGGTCCTTCAGAGCTTTCTCAGTATAAGCAGCTCCAGCCCTAAAACAGGCTGTAGATGAACTGTTACAACAGCCATTTGCCACTAACTTGTCCCCCCAGTTTCTTCAAAGGTCAGTGTTGCTTTAAATGCTCACCAACTACATAACCCACTGAAGGGCACAAAAACGTCCAAAAAGCTACTTCTAACTCACCTTTTTGGGATGTTGTGCCCACCCCATGTAATCGTGACAACATACTTCCCTGGGGTAGCTGGATAATATTCAAATGCATATACACCATCCATAAAGCCTTTTTGTTTCACCAACTCCTCCAAGCCCTCTGTTGAAAGATCAGTTCAGCATTAAACTTAACAGCTTCCATCCTGCTTTCAATTACTCAGACAAGTTCATGTTTTCTAGTATTTATTTTAGCTTGCAAGAATAAATTTCTTCCAATAGAAAAAAAAAAAAAAGGTCAGGTTATAAGGGAAGTTAGTTCTAGCTGCCCTCTAGGACAAAGACAGCAAACACTTCCAGAAGAAATACAGCAGAAAGTATTTTAAGTTACCAGACTTAATAGGTTCCCTTGTGTTTTATTTTCTTAGTCTGCAGTATGATGCATGTCATATGTTAAAACAAAAAAGCTTAACATTTGTCAGACTTTGTGACCACAAATATGCAGGGAATGCCTACTTTTCATTTTCTTCAAGATGAAGAATTTATGAAGAAAAGCTTAATACACTAAAATTTACATCGATACGTCTGTTGCTTTTTCCCCCCAACCGCACGAAGCCACACAGTCAGGGCTCTGTGCGTGTGGAGGAGGTGAAGGCAATACAATGCACCTTTTAATGCCGTCCCAGCTGGGGGGAGGTGACTGGCTCTGGAGTACCACACAGGCACCGCAGCTCCCTGAGAGCAGCAGCACAGCCACTGCTGCTGGCAGTCTCACGAGCCAGCAGCCCCTGTGCTCCCATCATCCCAGCCTGCCAGGCAGAGGGCCACACCAAAGGACCTGGGGATGGATCCTGGCAGATGGTGTCTATGTCAGCTTACAGGTTCCCTTTCCTCCTCGGCCAGTGCTACCAGGAGTGCTGCTCTCAGCTTTATGAGAGCAGGATTTTCACCCTGCCAGAGACTCTGGAGCTTGACTTGCTCCCGCAAATCAGATGAAGATGCAATGAGCACCCATAAAGCTTGGAGGCCATGGCAGGCAGATGCATGGCCTTTTCAGTTTTGCTAACTGATGCATGAAAATGGAAAGAACTACAACCAGATGTTATCTTACCCAGCCCTGCAGGTCAAAACCTTCACACTAGACAGAAAGTACCAGAAAACCCTTCTGAAATTCGGCTTTTTATGATACAGATCCCATCAGTTCCATCAGGACACCATCTCCTTACTGCTCTTCCTTTTCCCAAGTTTTGATTCCCGCCTTCTCCAGAACACATCCACAGTAGAGATTCACCCCAACACTCACTTGGTCCCTTTATAGTCACTCCGAGGTCTCCGCTCCCCGCCGCTCTCGTATCAACCTTGAAGTCGGCCGTTTCCCTCATGCGGACGCCCTTGGGCTGCAGACCTCGACCAGTGGCTCGGCATGCGTTGGGATTGCAGGCTGCAAGGCAATCCCAGCCATTAATACTGGCTTTGATTCTCAACATAAAGGTAGCCTAGCCAGCCTGGAACAACCTTTAGTTTAGTGTTGACTCAGGGCAACCACAGCTCAGCTTTCAGCACAAGCTTTAGGGTTATAGCATTAAGGCAGACGGACAGGAGTCTGCCCAGTCCCTGTCTATGCCTTAGGCCATTTGGGCAGTAGTGGTCAGTGCAACCAGGCAACACTGACCCCCTACAAGGGCTGTTTTTTAAAACTGTAGCAAACACTGAAGCCCTGCTGCTTTCCAATTCTATGGCAGTTATCAATATAAGACTTATACACAGCTATCACATACAGATAATTCACCACAGACACAACCTTCCTGACGCCTCTTGTGCTGAGGCACACTGCAGAGTGGGGGGAAGGTTCCCTCTCTAGACAAGCCCCATTGAACAGTATTATTGTGCTGGTCTTTCAGAGGCACATGACTGGGATAACTGCTAGTAGCAAGGCTGAGTTTTGCATGTGCTTCATTAAGAGACGTTGCATCAAAACCCCCCCGCTTGTTGCAGCTCACGCTTTCAAAGAAGCAAAGCCACCAAGCCCTCTGCAAACTGCAGCAGCCATGGGTAGGGGCAGGAGGTTACACATGGCTTAGGCTTATGCTTGGCTCTTTTACTCCAAGTGCTTCTCCAGGCCTGCAGAGTGGCTACAGAAGTACCAAGCACATATGAACAGTTTTCGTCACACAATCCCAGCTGTCACGAGGTCTTCAACACCAGAAACCTGAAGGGTTTGAAGAAACTTACAGATAACCACAGCTTCCCAGCACTGTAAACTGAGCATGCATTTTCCCAAAACACGCCGTGCTTACAGCAGGAGCCAAGCAGCTCCTTAGGTTTTCCCTCACTACAACAGCTCACCCCTGCAGCAGCCAATGCCGCTCCGTGTCCTACACCGGACAGTGTGAGCAAGGATCGTGTGCCATCTGCTAGCTCTGAAAGCTCAGTGGGAACACACAGGAGCGTGGCTGATGTGGAGTGGGAACAGCTTGCAAAGAGCTTACACAGCTGCGTCAGGCAGCTTGTGGTTAAGCCAGTTTCACTGACTGGGTCACACACCGCTTCGGTTCGCTTGCAACTTTCCTCCCCAACCCCAACAAAACCAAAAGCCCTTTTGGCTGGGACAAGCTGCAGGCTAGAAGCTTACAAAAAGCAAACATGACAGAGCATCCTGCACACCTCTTACCAACTATGAAGCCATTAGCAGTGAAGTCCAAAATTCCACAAATGGAGGGTAGCTCAGGAGAGATGAGCAGAGATCTAAAAGCATAGGAGCACGTAAGGATGGAACAGAAAGCAAGTTAGGTGTCAGTTAAGGAGGAAAACAGTAAATATAGTCATTTGAGGAACGAAGGTGGAAAACAGCAAGACGCTGCATAGCTGCATAAATCACTCAAAAAAAATACGAAGGGCAGCTTAACATTTGGAAGTCTAAGCAGAAAGGAAACTAGCAACAAAAGCCATATTACTGTTAGAGAGCATTGGTTTACCCTGTGAATACCCAGTGACCCACTGAATCAGGACCAAGATGTTGAAAGGTACAGAGGATGTAAAGGCAAGATTCAAGCACATCCTGTGATCACATCCAAGGAGAAAACTGGCCATCTACATTTAAATGCTTTTTTAAAAAACATACCCTCTCCAATGAGAACAGTGCAAGGAGTTTTGGGAATTGCTTCCCCGGCAAAAGTCACTTTGACAATGTGAGGACCAGCTTGAACAGGTTTGTAGGTGCAACGGTAGACTTGGTTGCCTTTGTCTTCTACTACAACTTCAGCAAGGCTTCTCCCTTGAGGATCCTCCACTTCCACATTCACGTCACCCACACCGGCACCTGCAAAGGAAACAAGTCCACCTGAGCCTCGGCTTCCCCACAGCAACAGGCACTGTGTTTTGGATCACTGCCAGCTGTCTGGGCTCAGCCAGCCACGCTCTGCAGCCATCTTTAGGCTCAGCCTCTACATTCAGCTTTTGCCAACAGCAACCAAATATTCCAGAGGGGAGGGGGCAAGACAGGATGGTGGCATCTCCACAAAGCCAGATTGACAAGTGCTCTGCTGCTGCAGCCACAGGGTTTCACAACAGTATTATGGTACTGAATACACATACTGCCTGGTTATCCCATGGCTACCACACTGTAACATCTCTATCACAGGTCAGCTCACAGCTTTAGCACAGCTCAATCTCTCAAGCTTTGAAGGGGTTTAGATTAAGAGACTGGACTATGCGCACGCTGGTCTGGACAAGGATCCTTCTCTGCAGGACATATTCACTTTTTTTCAGACACCTGCTCTTCTCAACTCATCATAAAACAGTTTTCTATACACTTTCAGAGGCCAGACAAGTCTTTACATGATTCAGACCACTCCCTCTCCCAATTAGAGGCTGAACATAATACTTCCCCTCACTATAATGCATTTAATTTTATTCCTAAGCTCCCTCAGGCAGAGGGCAATGTAAAATATGCTACTCAGCGTATTTCGGTGTTTAAATGCTACAAGTAACTGCCCTAAGTAGTTTCACATTGTTCTAAATGAATTAGCATTTGTAGCATCTTATTGACTCATTCCTCTAGGCTATGGCATTGGCCTAATAGCAGACAGCAAGTAACGTGATGGAGATGGCCTAATGAAGATAGTAGCCCTCTAATAATTACAGTAGAGGTTGTCACCAGTTAGTCATTGAAGTGTAAACTCGAAGTAGCACTGCAGCAGGTTCTTTCTGTAGAGCTAAATACAGAACACACTGTGCTTTTACAGTTTGATCACAGTTTATCTTTCACATTTATGTCCAACCTGTCACATTCCTGTTTAATATGAGTTGAGGGAAGAAACCAGACAGGAACTTGCTTGCTGCCATCTAGCAAATTCATGGCAAATTTCTGGGTAAGGCTTAGCACCCTCCTGCCCCAGCTCAGCTCCACACGTCAAACGTTTCATACACAGCTGAAGCCTTCAGAGCTGCCTGGATGTTATTTCACCTCTGAACTAGATGAGGCTACAAATCCTCATCCACTTTGCAGTTTTTTTATTTCTCCAAGGCCTTAGGTTCTGACATTTGAGGAAACTGAAGGATTTCCATCCTCCTTCATCCTGCTTACCTGCTGTATAGAGGTCAAAGTAGGTAGGCTTGTTGGCAATGTTCCCCGTCGCCTCCAGTCCAGGTCCCTTTGCTGTCACTTTGCTTGCATCTCCCTGGGCTTTGTCAACATTCACTTCAAAGGGGCTCTTCGAGATGTGCTGCCCAGCAAACAGGACTAAAACCTACAGATAGAGAGTATCAGCTCAGACCCACTGGGCAGAGGCAGAGCTCAGCATCGGCACCGTGAAATCAAGTGCAGGGTCAAACACCTGCATTCCTGGCACAGGGAGTCTTTGCCTCAGAGGTGAAAGACCATCCACTCCACAGCCTTCATCCTATCCATACAGTGTACCTGCTGGCTACCTCCTTAAAGTGCTACTCACAGAGCCAGCCACACCTGTGGGGATACTTGAATCGAGATGTGCCAATAACTAGCAGATTTCCACCCAGCAATGGAGTGGAAGCAGAAGTTCCATTTATTTTTTCAGGCCACCTGTGGGGACCAGCCACTTTGGCAACTGTCAAAGCAACAGAATCACCAATCATAAACCTGCCTCTATGGGCATCTGCGGACAGAGCTGCGTGGGGAACCTTCTCTGCAAAACCCCTACAGTGCACAGTACCATCAGCAAAGAAACAACCTCGTATTTTCATCCGCCTCTCTGTGACAACACACAAAACTGGCTTCATGAGTTGCATGAAGTGACCACATGTGAGAGGAGAGCCAGGGTCACACGTGCACTTTCTCCCAACACACACTTCTTTCCCCTTTGAGAAGGGAGCAGCCCAAAAGCCCAGATGAAGAATTAAGGCCACACCAGTTTTCCTTTTCTTCAGGATGCCCAGAGTGCCTATTTGCTGTCAGTGAACAGGAAGCCCTCAGGGGCTCACATTAACAACCAGCAGAGCAGTGTCTTTAGCAATAGAGAACACCAGTTATTGACACACAACCCACCTTGTGAGGTCCAGTAACCCTTGGAACATACTGGACTGAATAGGTCTTGTTTTTGTCACTGGACGGTGTTATCTTCGCCTAGGAGAGAAAACACATCCATCATTGAGCTGTGCCTACGCACGCCAGCTGAACACTTTTCTGAGTAGCACTTGATACTGCAAACTATTTCCAGAGTCAGCAATGTTAGAGACTTGTTGCTGTGGGAGCAGGGATCCTTGCTACCTCCTCTTCTCACACGGAAAAACACCCCATTGGTTTTGTCTTTACATGAAAGGAAGCAAGGCACCTTCTCCCCACCCCAGCCCTTTCCCTCGCTGTTAATTGCTCTACTGAGGCAGGCCAAAACTGAGGAGACGTTAAGTCCAATGTACAGCTGTATTTTTCTGGAATGTTGTAACATGATCAAGTGGAGCATTTGGATGAGAATTTCTATAAACATTAAAACCAGCATTTTAACTCAAAATGATTCATGGCACCTAAATAGCTGCTTTAGCCATTCTTGCAGAATGAGTAAGGGCAGACAGTGATTTAGTGATGTGTGTTATCTAAAAGCAGGTCAGAGTGTACTTGGCCAGTCAAGCTAAAGTACTGCAACTACTGGACACTGGAGTTGCGTTGCTTAGCTGCAGATAGTGACTTCTTTTCCAAGTTCATCCAGTTAGGCAATTAGGAAAGGCTTGAGGCATCTTGCACTTTTGGTATATTGTATTTCGTAACTTCTTTTTAGATGACTTATCTGTTAGGACCTCACTTGTGAAAGATGAAGGTTACTGCAAAAACTTCAGCATGCACGCCAATTTAACTTTTCCATACAAAACATTTAACATACATACCTCCTCTCTGTTTCCTTCAGGATCCTCTATGAAAACCATCAGGTCACCCTGCCCAGCACTGATGGTGTCCACTGTGAAGATGGCAGGCTGCTTCACCATGTTCCCATGAGGCTCAATCCCTGGGAGAAAAACACAGAACAGCACATTAGCTGTTGCCACAAAACTCAAAAGACAGTTTGGAGGCTACCAAAAAGCTGTGCAACCCATTCTCCCATGCTAGCCCCCAGCACCAGCTTCCCCACTGCCCAGAGCATCATGCTCACAATAAGGTCTACTCTTACTATGCAAGCATTTTTAAAAATTGGTTGAATCACTGGCACTCAACTCATCTTAGGATCTCTGACAGAGTCAGGAACCTGGCTGGTATCTGGATTCAGTTGAAAGCAAGTTACCCTGGCATGTACGGAGGGTCACCCCCACTGCTGGCAAGTGCCCGTCTGACGCTGACAGCAAGTGGGGTATCTGCATTAGCTGCTCTTCAGGAGTTGCTCTACTTCACACAGCTAAATGCTGAAACGTGCTGCACCACAGGAAGAGAGACTAGGGAGGCAGGAAAGAAATTCTGGGAAGCCTTTTGGTAAAGGCATTACCCTAGAACCAAGGGTTCTTAAACAAGACAATTTTTACCTATACTGTCCCATCTTACTCCATTTTCAGAACCCAGTAGTAGACACTGCTCAGATTTACTATTCTTTGAAAGCTGCTCAGACTCCTTTGTCGGAGTGAACACTGCAAATGGCATGTAGGAACTTCTTTAACCACGAAAATCCTGCTATTCAGTGAGGTTTCCACTTAATTTTAATCAGTTTCCTTATCCCTCAGCACAGGGCCTGCTACAGCACGCATTTACCAGCAGGGTTTCATCATCTCCCATAGTCCCAGGTCATGACATCTGTCATGGTGGTGTCAGACTGAGTGGGTGGAAGAACTTCCCAAAATTACTGGTTCCAGACTAGCCCAAACACATATACCCTTCCGTCCAAGGGAATTGCTCCTTGGCTTATTCATAAAACCGTGGGCACTACAGCTCCACAGCACAATTAGTGGAAAGTGCAACGTCTGATAGATTATAAAGGAAGTGGTTGTGAACAACAGAATTCCTGAACTTGTTTATCTTCAGAAAACAATAACTTGAGAGCAATGCAAGGAAGATCATGTTTTTACTAGGAAATCTGAGCATTCTGATAAGGTGTTAACAATTGACATATTCAATCTCTCAAACTAAGCCCTAGATTATCATCTAGCCTAAAGGGCTATAACTTTGCTCTTCAGTCTTATGAAGTCTTGTAGATTAAACAGCTATAAATTCACTCTGCAAATCTTCAGTCCACCCCACAAGCACTAGGGTACGGTATTCACGTTATGTATCCCTCCTTCTGTGAGCACCAGGAGGATTGCTTATCCTCTGAAGAAAGTTTCAGCCAGGACAGCATTAGTCACAACACTTTCTTGGCCAACATTTCATCTTCTAGATTTTACTCTCTTATCAGAGGTCTGCTTTGGCTGGTTAAGTGAAAGCTCACAGTGCACCACTGACGACCTGTGTGACTCTGTACCTCCCCTCTGCAGGCTCATTTCACATCAGGTCTATGCACAGCTGCCCTCGGTGCAAACCAAACCACTGCAGCGTCCAGGGGGCTGTGCTACAGCTAAGGCTCATACTGGGAGGTTGTGAGCAACTTACATGGAAAAATGGTAATAAAAAAAGCTAAGAGTGATCCACTTCACACTTGACAGTCACCTTTTTCTAGAAGCATGAAAACCTTTTCCTCATCTGCCCAAAGACCCTGCCCAGCTTGGTAGAGCCCCTTGCTTCCTGAGTCACCTTTCACTGCTGACATATGGTAGCAGTCAGAATGGCCAATTATATTTCATGACTCTGTTTTGGCAATTAACTTCAGAAAAAACATCAATCTTTCACGAAGAGCCACTCACCCTTCATAATTTCCATTACAATGGCTCCATAGCATAGCATGCATGAGTACAATAGAGTAATTCCAGTTTTTGAAAGAATAAGAACATGACTAAAGCCAGACTTGACAAATTGAGGCAGGTTGATCAGTCATTTACACATCTGGGGCCTGAAAATGTTTCTGTGTATTGTGGTTTGCTGTGGAAGGCACCAGTAAAGGACATAAACCCCAAGTAGGATAAGTGCTAGGATAAGAGAGACAGAAGTGATGAGGTTTTTCTCTTTAAAGGAGTGCATTATCGTGAGAAGTATTCACTGTTAGATCATCGACAGGCAGCAGCAATACTGATAGCTTGAATTTCACACCAAGGTTGTTTTAGCCCCATATCATGCTACTTCTTCCAGCTGTGGATGGGAAGCTGGCAGCTTGCAGAACAGGTTCAGAGACTCTGGGGAATTTACATGTTAGAACTAGGAGTGTCTTTTGGACTATATCCATATATTTATGAAACCAGGCACCACACCAAGGGTATACAAGTGAAACTTTGAAGTCAGTTACAGTAGGTCTGAAGTTCAACATAAGCAGAAAACCCCACCCAGCTTTCTGAAGAGTTATATGCTCCATACAGCTTCAGCTCACCAAGTCCTTACCTCTGCCATAAGCCCTTGCTTTCTTTGGATTCAGTTTGGGTTTTAAAGGAGCTCCTGGTTTCAGCTTGGCTTTGGGGAACTGGGACAGGTAAGTCATCACAGAGTGCTCATCAACATCAGGGTGGATAATTTCTTCAGGGGTAATAACCTGAAAGACAGTGCAATTAAGTATATTGTACCATTGCTTGGTTACTGCATGTCAACACAGAAACAGAGCTATGACACAGTCTGAGATTTCAAAACTCCCACATGCTAATGTGATTTCTTACATTTACTTTCCCTTTGATACACACAACATCCTTTATTATCTCATGGCAAGAAAATCAAGAAGCTCGTTATAGTCCCAGTGTGGCTTGGGGGCGTTTTTTAGGGGTTCTCATGAGACTGCAACCAGCTTACTGGTATCAAGGCAAGACAGTGGTAGTTATGTTCCCCTTGAAAAGCGACATGGGGATAATTGATACTGAAAAAATTCATAATCCTGTATGCTACAGCTCTGAACCTGAGTGCTTGCAGAGTAAAACTTGTAATCAGTCTCTTCACTTGCTTCTACGACACAAGCTGCTCTGACAGCTTCAGAGACTTCAGCAATTTTGTCCAACTTTATCAGCATGAAAATAATCCAGTTTGTAAATACATTTTTATCTGAACATCATCTTTGCAGGTGATTTCCTAAGCCAGTAAGTTTTTCTTCTGTGGAATTCAAAACAAATTCACTCCATGGACTAGAAGAGCAGGCACCAACACACAGGCACTTTCCCCCTGCACCACATGTTGCAACAGCAGCTGTCCTCAGCAGAGACACCTCCACACAATCTTAGAGCCAGAGCTCTGAAATGCAATAGTGTGTTTCATTACAGTTTGCCCTTTCTCAGGCAATTTCAAGAGTTAACTGTAACTTTTTGAAGTGTCCAAGCAGCCTCACCTGCTTTCCTCAATTTAAACTCAAGCCAGTCACAAGGACAAAGCAGGCAGCCCATGTCTTCATGGCCTTACCTGTGGCACACCCAGCCAGTCATCTGCCTGCTGCATGGCTTCCCGAGCATTGTCAACGGGTTTCTTCGGGTCCCAGGTCTCCCAGTCAGGGCACAAGCCTGCAAGCACATTTCATTTGTTAGATGTTATCTGCAAAGTAGCTTCCCTAGCTGAAAAAACCAAGTACAAACTCCACAGCCACTTGTATTACACCATTGTGTAGACAGTGTAATACTGCCGACAGTATCACAGGCATTCGGAGCTTTGCAGAAGTAACCGAAACAAGACAAGCAAATGCTGCTCTCTGAAACACCTCTGAGACAACAATCAGCACAGAGTCATAGAATGGTTTAGGCTGGAAGGAACCTTTAAAGGGCATCTAGACCAACCCTCATGCAACAAGCAGCAATGCTTCAACGGCGGCCTGTCCAACCGGACCTTGAACGTCTCCAGGGATGGGGCATCTACCACCTCTCTGGGCAACCTGTGCAAGACACCACTCTAAATTTAGCACAAATACATCTAGGCATCTTTTATGTTTTGCTGGCTCTCCTGCAGCAAATTTGGTAGCAAATTTCAACCGCTTGCCACAGCGTCCCAGACTGCATTAGATGAGCACCAGCAATCCCACTAGCAAGGCTGTTTTACAAGAAGGTGAGGAAACTGCCTATTTCACACTTCATCACATTATTTGCCTTAAGCAGCTCAGCCTCAGCTTGCTAAACACTGACGTTTCAGGTAGTGTGCAGCTTCTGCCTGCTCCATGCTCTCTCTGCAATCCTATTTCAGAACACATGAAGCCTCCCGCTGCACCCTGAAGTTGAAAGGTTGTTGGCACTTGCCGTGGGAAAAAGTCTTTCTTCCATTTAGGAGCCAGCATTTGTGCCTTTGTCCCCTGCACCCAGCAAAGCTCAGATGTGGCACCTCCCATAATGCAATCACACATTCTGCTGCAGGCCAGAATTTCTCTTGGCCAAGTCGTTTACAACTTGCTGCTTCCCACAGCTGGCCACTTTGGACTTGGGTTTTCTTAAAAGCCTCATTCGTGTCTCCTGCTCAGCAGTAAGAAGAGCAGCCACAAGGACAACAAGCAAGGAAAACACTGACCAGCAGAGCAAAGGACTTACCTGGAGCGCAGCTGTCAACAAGAGCACCCAGTGCTTTGCCATCCTGCCAGTTTTGATTGAAGTTTGTGATTGGCAAGTAGGGAATTTTGTTCTGGATCCAGCCAAGCAGCCTCTGCTTAGGGGTCTGCTTCTTTGCATCATCATCACCTTCATCCTCCCACACTGGCATAGAAATGGAGTAGTGCAGGATAAGGGTCCATATCAGGCCAAGGATCAACTTCAAATTTCCATCAACTATGGCTTTACTATCTGAAAAACAAAAGACATGTAACTGATTATTTGCTATCCTAAAGGAAAGAGGTGTGTTTTTATAACAGTGTGCCTGCACCCATGACCAAATAATCAAGGACCAGAGAATTGATCCAGGCAGTTGCAGGCACTTGTTCAGGCAGAGACACCATTCTTCACACACTGCATTAGATGGAACAGGGAGGAAAGAGAAGAGTCAAAGGACTCAGTGCTCTTCAGCTGCCTTGAGAGATCAGTGCTCTCCAAGGGTGGTATGACTTGCCCTTCAGCTTTACAGTCTTAGCTTAGAAGAACTGGCAGTTTAAAATCTCCAGTATTTTGGATTTGGATGGTAAGTACCGCCAGGTATTTTCCAGTAGCATTTGTCTCTTATGAAAAAGGCCAAACAGCATGTGATGGAGTTCACAAGAACATCACCTCAACAGGCTGAAATAGCCCAGGGCATACCTGAAAGCATCATTTAGGAAACAGTATTTATAACAGAAACATGTCTCCCCAAACATATCAACAATTTGCATTAAAAATGGTAGGAAAAAAAAGTGCTATATAACAAAGCCAAGCAAAGACAGTGTTTGGAATTAGAACAAAGTCTGGATATCTCAAGACCTGTGCACAATCAGCAAAGCAGGCAGTGGAGGTCCACAGAGGATCCTTTGCACCATCACTTTCCTGCCTGCACAAAAGTCATCCATTCATGCTACAAATGCAGAGTTACAGAAATGAAAAGCCAAATCTGGCTTCTTCTCCATGTCACACTCGAGCCTAACAAAAATTTATCACCACAGTGGCCGTGCTGCAGCTCTGCTGTAAGACACACCATGGAGCTAAGTTTAAGGCTGCTGGGTATCAAGATCAGTAAGCAGCTGTCTGCAGGGGCAGGATACTTTTCTGCATCAGTCTGGCCTTATGAAGTGATCACTACAGTTTTTCAAATAGTTGTGTAAATTACTTTGGCTTTAATGAGTCAGAATGGATGCCCTTCCTCCCTTTGAGCTTGTAGTTGCTATTCAGGTTGTATTACACTTGCAATGGTTCCAGTTTTTCCAAGTTTTCACCCAAAACAGAACTCTTCGGCAATGTTTTGGGATGCCCTCAGCCTGACAGTTCCTTTCATTCACAGCAGCATGTTGTAGCACAGCATTTTTCTGTTCTTTCCTCCACTTCAGTGAAAATTGTTATAGAAATCCCTTATTAGTCAACAGAAGTTAAAAGTGATCTGGCAGTTTTTGACTGTTCTCCAGCTCCTGGAGCAGATGGTTGAGTAAAGACAACTACAGCTGTATAAACTCCCTCTCATGCCACCACAATAATTGTACAGAGCTATTTCAAGAGTCCTAGCTAGAAAAGCAGAAGTGTTGGGTAGTGGGATTGCACCCTCCAGTTCAAATCCAGAGTGTTAACAGGCAGAGTCCTCCCAATGTCCAACACCCACTGGGCACGTCTTACCCACTCCTCTTCAGGTACAGAGATCACAGCAGCAACCCAGTACCACCTTATCAATACAAAAAGATCTACTGACTTTCAAAACAAGTGATTATACAGAATAGTGACCAAGAACAGTACGCACCAGCATGTTGCCTTTAACCCAATGCTCAGGCAATGCAGTTAATGTTTACATGGTTTCACAACAGAGCAGTATGTCCTGAACAGATAATACTGTAACTTCAGACCTTGCATGGTGGTTGGACTTACTGGATAATTGCTGTCTAGTTTCTATTCCGATTTTAGTCGTAGTCAAAACCGATGTTAAAAAATCCACTAATCTTACAGGATTATGCTAAGTGTCTGCCACTTGCCTGCTGACTGCACATCCAGTTCGAGATACACAATAGATAGCTATGAGGTGATTAAGCCCTGCTGAGGTTTAATTACACGTTCCAAGGTAAAAGTCTACATCACGTAAGCAGTGTGTCTCCTAGTGACAACTAGACAGTCCCTGTTGTCACCCATCTCCGTTCCCTTTCCAGCTGAGCTGCAAACTGTAAACTGGTGATAAGATGCTCCCTTACACTAGACCGTCGGAGCAAGGTCCCACTGCCCCCCCGCTCCCTGTGCCTGCAGCCCCTCCATCCCAGCCCCTGGCACACTGTGGTGCTGGAGCATAGCTGGCCATCACATCCCTGCACCAGAAACGCCTCCAAGCTTTGGTTGCAGATTTATATTGACATCAGCATTTTTACCAGAGGGACACAGAGATAATTTAGTATGCTACAAGCAAACATTTCAGAAAGCTATCCAACATTTCTAGGGAGGAAAGCCAGCAGGACAGAACCACCTTGAGCACAATGCTACACACACACTACTGGAGATAAAGAATGGCTCACTTCAGCTACTTGAGAGGAGGTTGCAGCCAGGTGGGGATTGGTCTCTTCTCCCAGGCAGCTATCAGTAAGACAAGAGGCACAGTCTTAAGCTCTGCCAGGGGAGGTTTAGGTTAGATTTTAGGAAGAAATTCTTTACAGAGAGGGTAAATAGGCATTGGAAAGGGCTGCTCAGGGAAGTGATGGATGCTCCATCCCTGGAGGTTTTCAAGATGAGATTGGATGTGGCACTTAGTGCCATGGTCTGGTAACCACAGCGGTAGTGGATCAAAGGTTGGACTTGATTATCTCAGAGGTCTTTTCCAACCTGGCTGATTCTATGATTCTATATTTATAGCACATAAATAATGTCTGTGTGGATGCACTGGGGTTACTGCAGCAACCAGCTGCATGCTCAGAGCTTCCTCCAGCACCCCATAGGCACAGCTGGGCTGTGGTCTTTGACCTGGGAAAAAGCAGCCTGTACAGAAAACAGCTTCACATTGACAGAAGAATATCCCATCTCATCAGCCTCTTCCAGAGAGGCCGGGCACAGGGCTGCTGCCCTGATGACAGGAAAAGGTCACCGCAGGAATGGGACGCCTCTTCCTCTCTGGGGCTGGTGCCATCGCCACGACTGCACTTTGTTAGCAAGTTAGCAAGCTCTCACAGCCTCCCGGCTTCCTGACAGGCATAGGGATCTCATGACGTAATTTTTTCCAAGCCTGCTTTTAAGAGGGCTTGTCTGCTTTCATTTGGGGTGGGGAGAAGGGAGGGAGAAGAACTCATGGGGAAGACAGGAGACTTTATCAGCATCCAGCAGAGCTGCCCACATGCCCTTCCCGCAGGCACCCCGCTCCCAGCCACAGGGGACCTCAATAGCAGCTCAACACTGGAGCACAATTTCTATCACTATATAAAAGGACCCTCCACATTCAAGAGAAGACCAAAGTCCAGCTCAAAGCAGGCTTGGCTTCTAAGCACTGCTGTAAAATCTCAACTCCACCTGAGCATTCAGCCTTCCCTAGAAAAGCTTCTGCTTTAGTGCTGCCTTTTTCATTAACCGAATAAAAATATTCAGTGCATTCTCCTCGAGGTCTCTTGGGCTTTAAGATGTGACATCCAGGAAGACACGCATCTGTTCACAGGTCCTGCACAGGGAGCACAGAGGTGGCCCTGAGAACACTCTTAGTACAACCAAATTTGCAGGCATCCCCCAACAGCTCTGAGTGCACATTGCTGGTGTAATATGGCCAAGGTGGAAAAAAAAAATGTTTCCAATGACACTTAAGACCAACAATCATTACTGCAGGCATTGCTGCGTACCCCAGCTCAGCTGGCTTTCCGTTGAATTCCTCCCTATTTCCTCATTTACTTCAAGACACTTTCTGGCCATTCCAGGCTGGAAAATGGATTTCAAAAAAGCAGACTTGCACCACCGCTTTCCTACAAGGAAAATTACTTTTAAGCATACTTATTTCTCATACAATCAATACTTTACAGAGCCTTCAAAGCCATGTTTCTCAATTGCTCCTCTGAAGCTCATACTAAATTTACAACATAGAGATGGACACTTGGGTCAGTGTTTCAGAACCATAGGACAACAGCTCGGCCCCTTGACAATTCACCTTCACCACTCCCAACTGCATTTGGCTTTCAGCTTCATCGGGTTAGGTGGATGGGAACAAATTGCCTGCTTTCAGCTGAAACAGTGTGTTTGCTCTGAGTTTCCACAGGTTAAAGGAGCCCTCTCCACGCAGGAGACAGTTGCTGGTCCCGCCTTCCCGAGGCTCAGAGGAACCGAGCTGTCACACCTCATCCGCCGAGATAATTTAATGGGGCTCAACCTACTCTTTACAGCATCACTGCAGACAGCTTCAATATAACCTTTTTTGGAGAAAGCGTGGTCATCTGCATAATTTGCTTTATCCACGTCACAGTGCTTATGTTAACATCTGCAAGATGCACTCACAGGCGTGCCAGAGCGCACTGTTCCCCTGTTCCCGGTAGGAGATGTGTGCTTTGGAGATCAAAGTCCCTGCACAGCTGACTCATACATGATGACAGCCAGTGGACTTCTGCTTTCTAAAAACACCTTTTTACTGGAAGCCCAGGCCTGAAGCAGGAACCCATGCCACAGGACCTCTTGCCCGCCTCAAACCAGTAACTGGGAGGACTTGGGTTCAACTGGAAACAGACAACGTTAAAGGTGCCATCTAGAAGAGCCAGTGGGTGAAGGGTTTGGAGGGTTTTTTGTGCCTTTTTTTTTAAAGTGACCCCTTTAAGACAGTCTGCAAGTCCTCATGGCTAGACATGTCGTCCTGAACCAGCAAGAAGCAGAAAAAGCACAAACACTCAAGTTTGGATTTAACACAAACTTTCATTCCCACCTACACTGCTCAACATGCATTTTAGCTTCAACTCTCCAACTGCAACTTGCCTTCCTCCTCTAAAAGCACCCAATGGCAATCCAAGGTCAACAAAATAGCAGCAGCCATCACCAGACACAGCCCCCGTTCAGCTGCAGGCAGGCAGGAGCCTCTGCAGGGAAGGGCTGCTGTCAGCCCATTGCTGAGGTCCAGCTGTCGGGATACATCTCGACATGCTGACTGCTGGGGAAAACCTGCCAGCCAAACTTAAGCTGTTCTGCAGAATCAACACCAGCATTGAACAGTGAGCACTCAGTCTTCTTAAAAAAAAAAAAAAAAAAAAAAAAAAAAAAAAAAAAAGGAAAAAGGCCTATATATAGCCTACAACATTACGTTTTATGTAGAAGTATCCTGCTTCCTAGTCAGCTACTAGGATTTAAGTGGCTGCCCGGTAGGGTAAAGAGGAAAACAGACTGAACCAGAGCTCATTTTCTTCCCCCATCACACCTCTGAGTCTAGATTGTAATTCTTACCCTTTTATTATCCTATTAACTAAGTGGCAACCAGCCCAAAAAATGGATTCTGGCAATTCTATAGGCCAGCAGTACATACCAGCAGTCTCAGTTTTGAAAAGGAACCAAGTTTCAACTGCTCAAACTGATTTATAATTGTTGCTCTATACTAAATATTAATACGATAAAGTTACACTTGGACTGTTAAAATCACACTCCTCAAAGCACAAAGAAAGATGTTAAAGTGCCATGGCTTCAGCCAGCAGCGTGACTGGTCTGAGCCAGCAATGTGACCATTTTGAGACAAATGTGTGTCATTTTCAAGGCTTGGGCCACAAAAAACTTCCCAACCCAACCTACCAAGTGGAAAACTGCCAGTGCGGGGTCCTCTGCATTAGTGCTTGCAGCTGCCCCAGGAGCAAGTGCCAGAACTGAAACCTGGCATTGGTTTGAGGCTTGTACATTCGTTTACTCCAGTAGAGATCCCTAAACTCTACCTGGAGCACACGGCTTGAATTATATGACTTTTATTAGGTCTGTAATTCTACAATAAAAAAAAAAATAAAAAACACAAACAAACAAAAAACCCCACCAACCAAAACCAGTGTTACAAACAAGTTTGTGACTAGTATTTTTTGCTCAAGTGCAAGTCTGCTCTGCATTCAGATTAAGCACTACCCAAACTATGGTAATGTTCCTTAAACTCTGCCCTACAGCAGAGCTGCAAGTCATTCTCTGTTGGACAATTAGTGGAAACAAGATAAGCTACTGAAGCAGACAGCTTCCTTACTAAGTCGAGCTAGTCATACAGACTGTGGAAGTCTTGCAAAACAAATGAAGGACTGAAAAAGCAACTTTTGAGTAGTGAATTTTATTTAAATAGTTTCTTGGCTGAGGCTGCAGTCAACACAGCCTGTTCACTGTCTCAGCAAAGTCATTTCAGAAGCTTTCCTGTTGATTTTCACATGTGGAAGTTAAACCACAACCAGTACTGATCTTTTCGTCCAGCTTCTCCAGGAAGAGATCATCCTCTTCAATTTTTATGTCTTCCTTACTTTAATTTTTGTTCTATGGGGAGAACCCAAGATGCGTTGTCCTTAATACAAAACAAAGGAGCAGTATCACCAGCAGCCCTTACTCCTTGTTTCCAGACATGGAAGGAACTTTGTATAGCACACAAAGTTCATCTCAGTTATGGATCATTTATGTAGAGACTGCGAGAATTTTAAAACTTGGTGTCTAAGTCTCTGAGCATTTCCCTACCTCTAATTATTCTCACCTTACATATAGTTATATATGTAATTAAACAACTACAGCAGTTGGGAGAATGAAAAATTAAGGACTCATTACAGCTTAATCTTCTGGAACAAAGAAAACTCCACATTGAACAGAGCTCTTCGGAAGCCTGGCTCCTGCATGCCAAACAGAAGTATGCAGATGAGATGGAGCTGAGCAAGCTGTCTAAAGAAATTCTTTGCTGAAGCATACAGTATGTGTTCATAGGCTTACTGTGCCTGCTAAAGACATTAGTGACATCCTCTGTAGGGATAATATGTCTTTAAATCAATTACAGGGGTTCCTCTGTGCTCTGAGAACATACTGCAACCATTTCCTCCAGTGACCCTTAAGCCCAGGTCCACCTCCCAGCTCCCCAGGGCTCAGCCCATCGCTTGTTGAACAGCCACATGCAGCCCTCACCCCACAGAAGCACAGCTGAGCCTCCTGCCCAGGGCTGGCACCGGGCTGGCAGAACTCAGGCCAGTTCTGTGGGTTCCTGGCTGTAACCTGCCAGCCTCTAACAGCCACATGTGCCAGCCCCACTGCACCTTTGCTCCTCAGCAGCATGTGCAGATGGTGCTATGACCCCTAGCAGAGCTGTTCCTCAGCATCCAGCTTACCTGTGATTATCTGAATACCCGTGGGCTTTCAGCTCACCCGCTCCCAGCTCAGCTCCTGCCCCCCGCCAAGGCGCAGCCAGCACTCAGCTTCACTGACAAGCCTCAGGGACTGTGTCACCTGAGGGAGTGTGTGCTCAGGAAGCCTAAGTGATACACCATGTACACTTAGAGACCCACTAAGCTTTTTACAAGGTAGGTTTTCCAGAGGAGGAATGACTTTTCACTGGAGGGCTGTAAGAATAGTAACAGAGTGCTGATCTGGGCACAGACAGGAGGATGGAAAAAAAATTGGGGTTTTTATTTTTTTACAAGGGGATGGAAACCATTTTCCTCTATGCTTACCAGGGTGTCTGGTTATTTAAAAAAAAAAAAAAAAGTCTTTGTGAGACAAATCTAAGGATCTGAAACATTAATTTATAACAATTCAGAGGTTTTTAAACCACTAAAATAGTTTTTACTTTAACTGGATTTGAAACCACTTATGTCAGAGAACTTCAGGCCACTGTTGCATCTGTCACTCTCTATGATCTACTGGTGCATGTTGGGCCTCTGGAAAGGATCTCATAAGGTGGAACTGAAAACTGAAAAAATAAATTCAACTCCAGTCCTTTCAGTGTAGGTTTGGCAAGAAAAAAAAAATCATACAGACTTCTAATATAGTAAAGAATAAAAATAATCAAAGAGAGGAGCTCAAAGAAGTGAAATGCAGATTAAAATAACTCTGCCCAACTTCTTAATAGGTACCCAGAGACCACTCATGTCTCACATCCAGAAGAGAAAGGCATAACATGAAGCAAGTTTAAGCCAGCAATGTAACAGCAACAGAAACCAACCCAGCTTCTCCAAGAGAAACTCAAATCACCCAAGGGGGCTGGAAAGAGAAGTCAAGAATTTCAAAATTAGGAATTATTAGGGTGGGCGGGGAAAAAAGTCAAACTGTGGGTGGCTTAGGATCAAATTCCTTAATATTTTCATTCTAAACACACCTAAGGTTTCTGCTGCCATAAGAGACATATACCACGTTACATATGGGAAGGTAAATGCATTACTCTCATGTTCAGGAAGAGCTGCAGACAGGTGTTAGTGCCGTGAGTGGTCCTAGGGAGCATCTCCCCTGTGGGCACCAGGAGGGCTCCACACTGCCTGCGTGCTGCTGGGACTGGATTAGCAAGGACGGGATTAGCAAGGATGCAACAGAGAAGAGTAAAAGCTGCCATTCACACTGACTATTCCAGACTCAGCTGCTCCCTGCCAAGCAGGTCCCCACTCACAGCTGCAGGACCGTGGCACAGATACCCAGCCGAGCTGGCACACAGGAATGCTGTGCTAATTATTTGAGATTCTTTTTGGGAGAGGAAAAAAAAAAAAAAAAAAAAAAGAAAAGAAAAGAAAAAAGGAGAAAGCCTGAATGTTCAGCCTTTGTACAGCAGCAAGTTGCCATGAGTGTTGCTTTGTCCACAGCCAGCCAGCCCCTCGCCAGCTTGGCGGGGCAGCCTGCCAGCACACCACCGCCACACTGACCCCAAAACCCGGCTTGGCTCGAGTGCCGGCAGCAGTGGGGCAGAAGGCATCGCTGGGAACCCCCATGCCCCACCTGCAGCTCCTGCCCCGCACACGGCCGGCGGCACAGCGGGCTCCGGGCCTGCCTCGGCACGACACCGGCCATGGCATCATTGCCAAAACCACAGACAATGGGCCCTGCGAGCACAGTCCCTGCACCCAGCAAAGCGCATTCCCCGCTGCTGAGCTCATCCCAACGCCCCTCAGTGCTGCTGCTGGTCCCAGGAGCGGCTGAGACACCGCGGCTCCCGCTTGCCTATGCCGGGGGCGGGCGGTGGAAGCGCCCGGCATTGAACCAGCAGTTGGCATTCAATCCCCTCGATGGCAACGATCTGCGTTTCCAGGAAAGGATGAGTGGCAGCTGGGTGGCAGGACAGCAGGCCCTTCATGCTTTGCTGTGCCAAGGGAGCCCGAGCCCACGTGGGACATTCCTGCTCCCCAGGGGCTCAGGGTGATGCAGAAGCCCCCCCGTCCTCCAGGACAGCATGGCTGGCATCATGCCGAGACCCACTGCATCAATCTCTAGGACAACAGGTGGATTGGGAAAGCCCCTAGACAGCACCTGGCGCAGTGGGATGGGGTTGTAAGAAGGGCTGAAGGATAGCACCCACACAGATACCCCCACAGCCCCAGGGTCAGAGCCTGGAGAAGGGAAGTTCCAGAAAGTCCTGAGGACAAGGTAACACAAGGCACTCAAGCGTTGATTAATCATCCAGGAATGGGTTGGGAAGGAAAGTCCCTGCAGTGGGGCTCTAACATGCCAGAGAGTGGATTTCTGTTACATGATGGAGGGATGGGGAAGAAAGCCATACTCCTGCCTTTGACACACACTGCTGACACACAAACACTTGGCTCAGCTTTTGAAACCAAGTGACTCGACACAAACTACACCTCCCTCCTCTGGGCATGAGACAGGAGTGAAAAGGGAATGATCCTCCACAGGGTCTGTGCTCCCCAGGGGTCAGTACATTTACTGCCATGGCACAGGAAGGCTTCACTTTCCCACCTGAGTCAGCAACACCACTGGCCAATTCACAGCAAGCTAGTTTCACTTTAAATAAGACATTAAAATTTTAGTCAAATGCAGAACTGTCTAAGCCTTGCATGAAATACTTGTCTAGGAGTCTGATCAGCTCAAGGTTATTTCATTTAGCATGCAAACAAAGAAGTACCTCCTCACAACTCATCATGTGCTTACATAACTAGAAAGCCAACTCTCAATCAGCAAGGCTGAACTGATAAAAACAACTGTAGAGTCAGAATTCTGCAAGTGACACAACAAAGCCACGAACTGACTCTGAAGTGAGAGAGTGCTGTAACCACCTCTGTAGGATTAAGGTAATCCTAAATCTCACAGGTTACTTCAGGTCTCATCAAGGTCAAAAACCTGTCTAGTTCTTGCAAAGACCTCCCAGGGGCTGGCAGAGGCATTAGGTGACGAGCCATTAGCGCTTTGCTGTATCTCACATTACTGAAGGAAGGTTACCACCCTTTGGTGCAGAGGACAAAGGGAAGGTCCACCCTCAGCCACAAGAGTGTACTGGAGACGAAAAAGTTGCAAGAGGTTGAAAGAGATACAGCTAGGAAAAAAAAAAAAAAATCCAGAGGTTTCCAGGCATTAGAGTGACCCCTGTGTTGCTAACAGTGTGTTTACTCACACTGGGAGTAGGTCAAGATAGTTATATGAAACAGTATGTAAAATCCCGCTCAGATAAATGAGCCCATTCAGATAGGGCTGTCTAACATCTTCTGTGCAACAGACACCAGGCACAAAAGCTGCAATGGACGGACTTTCTGAAGCCAAAACCAACACATTAGAAATTATCAGAAGTGATTACTGTTTAGGGAAATCCTTGGCCGCAACAGACACTAGGATTCAGATTTTCCATTTGAAACCAGAATTGCGGTAATGACTGTGATTCACTGTGCACAGGGCTGTTCAAAGGAAATCCCCATTCATGCAGCCCTGCACAGCTCTCCACACTGCAGCACCAAAGCACATAGGACTAGAGCACACTTTGTGGTCTGGGGTTGGTAACACATCAGAAAGCACCCTGCCAATTACTTTAGGTATGCAAAAGATTTGTGGTTTGTCTCAGTTTTGATAGACTCTGATTCTGAGCACTTAACAGCACTGCTCTATGCAGGCTTGTTTTGAAGCACATAAACCCAGGCACAATGTTACAGGTGCTCCATAGCCCTCTGCAGCTTAATGACAATTATTCTAGAACATATCAGCAAGTCAGCTATCTCAGTCCAACCACTTCCCTCAGAAGCAACAGGAAAATAATTAAATGCTAACCTTCTGTGCTGGGTTTGGCTGGGCTAGAGTTAATTTTCTTCACAGTAGCTGGTATGGGGATGTGTTTTGGATTTGTGCTGAAAACTATGTTGATAACAAAGGGATGTTTTCGTTACTGATGAGCAGCACTCACACAGAGTCAAGGCATTTTCTGCCTTTCACCCCAACAGCAAGTTGGCTGGGGATGCACAAGAAGCTGGGAGGGGAGTGCAGACCCCCACCAACACCAGAGATATCCCTACCGTATGGAGTCATGCTCAGCACAAAGCCAGAAGAAGGAAGGGGTGGATGTTTGGAGTGACGTTTCCTGTCTTCCCCAGTAATCACTGCATGTGATGGAGCCCAGCTTTCCTGGGGATGGCTGAACACCTGCCTGCCCAAGGGAAGTGGTGAATGAATGCCTTGTTTTGTTTTGCTTATTAAACTGTCTTCATCTCAATACACAAGTTTTCTCACTTCCACTCCTCCAATTATCTCCCCATTCCCACTGGAGGGGAGCGAGTGGCTGCATGGGGCAGAGTTGCTGTCTGGGTTTAAACCACGACAAGCTGCCACTGTACCCCCACTGCAGATAGAAACAGCCACTTTGGAGACGTCACTCCAACATCTGAGCCATTTCATCAGTTCATTTTGACATTCAGACACAGCACACCCTCCTAACACAAACATACAGCACCCGAAGCAGCCCTGCACTCACTAACACCAGCCATCATCCTGCCTCCGAGCTCCAGCCACTGCCACAGCATTGCCATGCGAGGGCCCATCAGGAGGGGGTGACACATCTGCACATCCAGGCTGCTTTCTGCAGCCACACCGAGTGAGGATGCTCAGGACACAGTCACTACAAACACATGTATGGGCCAGGAAAGCACTGCTTTTCTCTGACCCCTATGAAGGTGTCTTAATGTTTCTGTGTGTAAGCCAGATAGATTTAACCTTTCGTAAGCTTTCACATACAGATACATATTCTTCCCTCCACAGGAAACCATGACCATCCTTGTGCAAGAAGGAAGGAGGTAATTTTTTTCCTAGAATGTAAATTCTTAAACAAAAAAATATTCAGTGTTGTGCAGCCACTTCTTAAAGGAGGAAGCTTTCACCTCCTTCTGGGGAAACAGTGAAGTCGTTTGAACACGTTTCTGTATACTTATGCAAACCAGCAGTAAACACACTTCCATCTGCAGATCACACAAGGCTGGCCCCTGCACGGTGGCGATTTCAGCCCTGTGTGTTTAACATCCCACACACGACAGCCCTGTGTTTATACAGTTTCAGCTACAAGCCGTTAACATAAGGAATAGACGCTTGGCTTGAGGCCCAGGTAATTCATCCAACGGTGGCAGCCACTATCAGACAGAACTCTTTTGAGAGGAGCTTTCATGAGCGGGAGAGTGGTGGTGAATCTGCAGAGGCACAGTCTGCACGGGTGGTCTCTAAGCACCTTAAAGAGGACCATATGGGATTAATGGTACAGCTTGAGCACACATTAGCCCCAGCTGTGCAATGCGAGTTCATGAGACCATGTACCCCCTCCTCCCACTCAGTTACTGCACAGTAAAGCTTTGCTTTGAATGTGGGGGTTTTGCATTGCCCTGAGCAGTCCAGTGGACCCCCTCATCTCACCACAGCTGCCATGGGCTGGCTGGCCCCAGCCCCCAGAGCTACCCTCCTGCCCCGTGGGTCCTGTGCCATGCAAGGGCTCTGCTCCGTGGCCATCCTCCCCCTCTCCCACCCACAGGTTGCTTTAAACAAGGGGCAGAAGCAGCTCTGCTCATTTGACACCATCAGCCTAATCCAACTTTGTTGGGAGCTGCTCAGCCGTAACAGGCTCTGGCTGCTAACAGCATTTCCAAACTAGCCAGCGCTCAGAAGGATACCACCTTTCCTCTCCAGAGGCTGGACTTCAAATCTTCCAACTAAAGGCTTCACACAAATCTTTCCAAACTTCATAAGCTTGCAGCTCTCCCTACTCTTCAGGGACAGCACTCCACCACACACACGCTGACCAAGTGGGGTGCAGGCAATTACCCAAATCCTCACCAGCTGCAAGATCTCATTTTTAATCTGCAGTCTCACATTGTTCACATTTGCAAGCCTATTGTATTTTTCATTTTTAACACGACACACAAAAATAAAGCACTCGCTCTAGGGACAATTTTTCTAGAGTTGGAATAGCTGCAGCAACACCACAACTACGCTGCTCTGCCTGACCTCCCATACCTCTTCCAATTGCCCACCAGGTTTGGCACAGCATTAGGTCACCTCATTTGTTAGCAGTTCCTCCATTTCACAGTGAAAAATGTTTAATAGCATGCTATAACCTCTACCCAGACAGAACAAGAGCCCCACAGGTGTTTATCTTGCTCCTAGATGAAGACTGCTTCTTTCAGCTTCTACATTTGAGCTTGAATATCCTTGCTGTTCAGGTACTGCTTCAGTAGCCTGAGTTAGTTTTCTTACAGGTAGAGTAAGAAATATTGTGCAGCTTGTTAAAGCCTATGTTTAAGCAATAAAACTGGTTAATTAAAATATTTGAGCTTCCTCTGCCTTAGGAGGCAGTGCTTTCAACCAATAGCTGCAGCACTTTGTCTGAAGCAGTTCATTTTTTCTCTTTGCAATTAAAACTTCTAAAAGGGACATAGTTTTCTTATTTATCTATATCAGAAGAAGTATTTCTTCACTCTTAAATACTGAATTCAGAGCTAGGCTACAAAACCACAGCAAAATTTGAAGCGGATTTCTTGAAGTAGGGTTTTATGCCACTAACTTCAGGGGGCTTCCCCAGTTGAGTCAAGTGTTGTTCAGCAGAGCTTTCCACTTAGGAAACCCCAGACACTTCCGCTGTTTCCAGGGCCTGAACTAGCAGCTCCTCACTGAAGTCTGCTGCTCATGGTGCTTTCACAGCAGAGCAAACCATCTCCATGAGATGACTCTCACAGAGCAGCTCCAAACTGCTTCCTTTCAGAAATCAGGACATGGGAATATACTCAGGTGAGGATCCTGATGGCAATGCGGTTAATTCTCTGGGACAAGGGCATTGCAATACCCTTGTCAAGGAGTTCCACATGCTCCTATCCCTATAACTGCAGATGTCTGCAAGTCATTAGCATGCTCAGCAACGCTCGCTGAGCAGCCACGGATCATCCGGTGTGACAGCACCAAGGGCAGTGCTGAGCTGCCTTCGCTGTACAGTGGCCGTGAGCTGAATGCAGTCAGGGCTTCTTCACTCATGGTTCTGGGGAGAACCTGAACCACTGCAAGACTATCTCAGGCTCTTCTAACTTTTTTGGATGCAAAAAATATAACTGGCTACCTGGGAGCTGTGCCTGCTTCTGAGTAGCTCTGGGGAGCCCCGGGGTGCACTGCAGCTCAGGGCCACCGGGATCTGCAGCACTCCTGGCTAGCCTGACTTTGTGGCCTCTCAAGTAGACATCTCGCTTGGTCTTTGGTGACTTGATGGAGCTGGAAATCCTTGCTCTTACTCAGGTGAGGCCAGGGAAGTACTATTATTATAGGAGATGGTTTATCAACACGCAGTCAAGCTTTGCCAGCCAGGGTCTTCTCCAACAGCAGCTGCACTAGGTGGTCACAAGTCACTCTCCTCCCTTTGGCCACCCATGTTTGATGTAGCTGTTCAGTTGTCCAGCACATATGCTGCATCCTCTGTTAAGAGCACCAAACTCACTTCAGCCAGCACAAGATAGCACAGGGTTACATGATCACAAAGCATGGAGAGCATTAAGATGGCACCACTACAGAGAATCCCATGGTCCCAGTTTAAAAGCCCACATGTCCTGACTTATGACAGGCACAATGTCCAGCACTGCTGAGCTCGGGCTGTGGCACTGGAAGTCACTGCCCTTTCAAGTGTCACCACAAATTTTCCTGGCAGTCACTAGCCTAGTTTTTCTACTTCTTCATAGCATTTTTACCACATGCCTAAAAGAGTTACCAAAAGAAACAATCCCCAGAGACTACTAAAGCTGTTTCTCTTTGACTTTAATTAGATCATTGATCTTGCTCCAGCAGTTACATGAGCTATCGGATATTTGCATGCAGCCACACTGTTAATCAACAGCCGGAACAAAGCTGAAACAACACGATTAGCATCCCAGTCTTCCCACAGCCTGTATGTTAAGTCTGCTCAGACACCAATTCTTCCCCCACAAGGGAATTTGATAACAAGCCATGTCTGAGCAAGTAACAACTGCTCAGAGAGCCACCACAACTAGAGTGACACCAGCAAACAGTAGCTCTGCAGGAGCATCCAGGTGCTGGAGCAGGCTCAAAGGAGTCTGGGCTTCAGATTATTTGGGAAGCTGACAAGCAGAGTTACAGTCTTGCAGAGAAAAGGAAACCCTGTAGAAATTCACTGTCTAGCTGTGATGGTGAAGTAACACTTGATATCTTGCACCATCAAAACGACAGTTAGACACCAATTTTGTTTAGCAAGCCAACGTTTCCTGCTCTGTAACAAGGATCAAAAGCAGACAGATTAATCCAAGATTTGTGTCTCGCACTATGACAGATACAAGGTGTATTTATTATACTGTCAGTTCCCAGCAAGGAAGATGAAGAGACAATTGCAGGACCCTGCACACACACCAGCTCAGGCTCTTCATTCCTACATGCTCCTATCACTCACCTTATAACAAAGGGAGGATCTGCAAAAAGGTAAAGTTAACCTTCAAGATGTACTTGTTAGTGTTTTAGCACTGAGACCTGAACTAGTTCCAAGACTTGGCTTGCCAGTATTTGCCTATGGAATGTCCACTAAAACAGCTGTACCTACTACTGCAATGTTGTTGTGAGAAAATGGAATGCAAAACAGTTAATTACACCAATTAAAGGAAGCACAGATAGAGCATGTTAGTATCTAGCCAAGGGGAACAGTATTTCCTCTTCTGTGTTTGAATAACCTTCAGATGCACACGAGTGTTTGCTCAGCACAGCTCTGTACACCGTGCCTTTTGCTGCAGGGCTCCAGAGCAGACTTCCAAAGCTGTGTACACAACATAGCTCACCAGTTGCCACCTACAGCTGATTTTGGGCCCACCAACCACGAGAGTGCCCTTTCATATAGGCTCAGAAATACAGACACATACATTGTCTCCTCACAAGAGCAACCACAGACTAATTAAAAACAGTAGGCAGCCACAAGCACACAGGGTAGCCTAAAACTGCCGGGGGCTGCAGGCCGTGGAGGAGAGCAGCCACCAGCATCCTACTCCCAGGTCAGGCTGGGGCAGCCCCCAGGTCCAGATGTGCTCACAGCAGCCATGTAAAGCACAGGACTTGGCATTTCAGAGCAGCTTTTAATAGCTCAGCCCAGAGCTCATTGCACAGGTTTCAGCACAGAGAGCTGAAACCCCCGATTTCTGCCCAAAAAGCGGATGGAAGCGCACTGGCCATGGGCTAGCAGGAAGGGTGGCTCCACTGCTTTCAGCTGCTGCTCTGCAGCAGAGCAGCCGTGCAGAGGGATGTGGTCAGTGTCACAAGAGCTCGCACCCCACCCAGGCAAGCAGGAGGCAGCAAGAGCCACCCCAGCATTGTGGGGAGAGCAGAGGGCAGCTGTCAGCTCTGCCTGGCTGCTCAGCACAGCACCCACGCCATGCCAGCACCACCCGCAGCAATGCGCCTGGGCGACACTGGGACGTGCTGCTGAGACAGCCCTTGCCCAATCTGTCCTTCTCAGCAGGCAGCCTGAGTGTCAGCACGGCAGCCTGTGCCCACCTCGCCCCCAGAGGACCCATTATTTGGGAGCTGTGCTGCCACGTAGCCTGGCCAGCTCATGCTGGAGTAATTTAATGCACTGACAAATAAATGCGTCATGATTTATGGCATGGCCTGAAGCAAGGGAGAAGGAGCCACAGCCCATGATGTCATTGCAGCCCACAGTGATTTTTGTGCTGTTACTGGGTAACATTGGCAGGAGAGTTCATGCAACCTGCTGCTGCTGTTAGATGAAAACAGCTTGTCCTTTGCAAGAAAGACCCCAGCCTGGATGATCAAAGCTCTGCCACTACCAACTTACCAGCCTGATCAGAAAAACTTGCTATATTTCAGTAACCCAGAGAAATTAACTCTGAAGGTAACTGCTGAATTTATGCTTTAAAGTTAGAGACCGCCTTCTGTATTTATTGGTTCCTTCCCATTAGATTAGTTCCCTACTTCTACAGGTTGTAAGGAAGTAGGACCATCACCTCTCTGACTCAGGGGAAGCATTCCATTAGCAACCAGACACTGCAGTGTTATGTGTGGCCGATCTTTAGACAGTTTAGAGAGACATGGCTTCTTTCAAGGGCAGTATCAGCAGGAGGTCCAAGCAACCCCAAACCATCACACCAGGGGAGACAGGATTCAGCTGCTCCACCCTCTGCCCACCCTCAGGCAGCCCAGGGCAGTGTCTGCTGGGTTACTCAGCAAAAGGGAGGATGTGTCAGGCAACCCTTGTTTCCTCAGGAACTTGAGCAAAGCTTCATTTGGCTGCTGTTTGAAGTGGCCTCGCTTGTTCTCTCTAACACAAAAAATCCGGTTTATTCTTGCAGCGGTTGTATCACCATTGCCATGAACCACCACAGTAGGAACTAGACATTGCATACATCTCACTACAGATGTTAGACTTCAACTGCTTACAGCACAGTGGTGCTCACACAAGGCATTGCAATCTATTAGCTGAAGCCAAAGCCCATCCCAACAGATCCAATCCTCACTATGATGTACCAGATACTATGTAGACACCTTTAAACTCAAAGATAGTTGCAGGACAGACAGAAAGCCATGCTAACAGAAAGGTTAGTGACCACATCAGAGTCCAAAGAATCATATGGTTAAGATACAACATACACTTACTGCAAGGCTTTTGAGTACAGGGCTAAGATTTATCTCCTAATGATGACCTTGAAGAAAGTCCTCCCTATTAGATTACAGAGGAATGGTTCCTCCTCAGGAGGAACACAGGCAGATTGCAAGCTACAAAAACTTTTGCCTTGTGGGGAAAAAAACCAAAGAAACAAAAAACCCCAAAACAAACAAACAAAAACCCCCAAACCAAACAAAAACAAACAAACAAACAAAAACAAACAACCAGCACCAAGTCCCCAGAAGTAAGGCCTAGGGGAAAAGCCTCATTAGAGCTCCATCGCATTATTCCAAATCAACAGGCAGAGCTCACTTAGCCCACTGCACAAAACCTCAGATCTCAGTTGACAACTCTGGACTGAGGTCAAGCTCCTAGGAAATGCAAGGGTAGCTCCACTCACCCCACCCAGTGGGTGGTTTCAAGACGGTGGGTGAGTATCCACCTCTACCACACACACACACACACACAGACACACATCCCCCTACAGCAATCAAGAAAAGATACAGAAGCAGCTAGCACAAGTTTCACAGATATAGTATTTTCATGAAAACTGTTACACTTATATCCCCAACACCACCACTATTAACATTAATTCAACCTGCAACAAAACAAAGCACCGCCATACCTTGAAGCCTGTAACAGACTGCTCAGATCTCCTTACAAGGGTGGGCAGTATCTTCCCCTAGCCTTTTCTACATCTATTTTTTTTGATTCTTCCCCTGACAATTAACATTCAGCCACATAGCATTTCCTTCCTCCATAAGAGACACACTTGGTCTGATATCCGATTCTGTCTTCTTGCCACATCCAAGCAGACTGCAGCTACCAATCCTCACATACATCCCTGCAGGCACCTGCAGGTTTCTGTACAGAAAGCCTGGCTACCTCATCAGTCAGGCTTAACATTCTGTAAGCAAGAGCTACTGTGACAGGCTCCTCAGGCACACTGCACCAAGCCCTAACAGAGCCAAACCCCAGGTCACTGAGCTCTGCATCTCTTTTACTGCAATGGCTTACAGGTCAGGTGCCATATTTATGAGCTGAATATCATGCCAGGCAGTAAAGGAATACAGATCCAACTGATGCTGGTGGCTGGGACCTGGTGTCACAGTACAGCAGAGGTTTGTTCACACCAGCATTACCTGATACACACTCTCGCTCTGGTGAGCTTGCTAAGCATGCATTAGTGGTCTAAACTCAGCAGACTCTTGTTCAGGGCCCAAACTAGCTGCACATCAAAGTCTGTTTCTGAGGGGCAGAGAGAAAACAGAATTCCTCTGCAGCCTGGGGGATTCAGAAACCATTGTTTTACTTCCCATTGCTTGGGAACAGAACAATGCTGGCAACATAGCAGCACGGCCACACACAAGGCTAACCACCTTCTTAGATTCCAGTTGCAGGCTAGAAAAGAGTTATCGTAACCCATTTAGATTTAAACATCCCCATGTAAGTCAATACAGGACATGGCATTAGAATATGGAGCACTTAAGACTTCAGTCCTTCTTGAATAGCTGGCATAGCTTTCAGTGCCTTAAATAAAAAGCTGTTTAGCACATTAGTCTAACTGGTCCCAAGTAATTTTACTGGAGTTTGATCACTTTACAAGTTTCCGCTCATATGTAAAAGAATGCAAGAACAGTCTGTGTAAGCTACCTTAAAGTTTCCTATAACTTGGAACTAATAGTTCAGGCAAAGGCACTTTTAGACCAGCACTCCAACTGAAACAGAAGGTCCTGAGGAGACCAAGCAGCCTCTGAAGCTGAAGCCACCTCCAGTCTCCGGCAGTGATGTTCACTACCAGCCTTGTCAAAAATTATTTTCAAATTAAGTGTCACATTTCCAAGAAGCAGAAATATGCTTCCAAGACACTGGATATTTTCCAGAAAACAGTCTCCAGGGAAGTCACAGATAAGTGACAGACAAAATCCAAGTGTATTTTGACTAACTCATTATATGTTAATAGAACATGGAGTGAGACAGAAGGGCTCCTAAATGTACACAGGCTGAACATAACATTTTTCTTTTTTTCAGTTTTCAAGAACCTAGCTCTAGGTGTTACAGGACAACACATTCACCAAGTTTTAAGAGACACTAGTTTTCCTCTAGAAATATAAAGTTTGTTTTGTCACCCTTTAGTGTATCAACAGCCTAGGGAAGAAAGTTGGCTTCCAATCATTTTCCTAAAATGAGATTTCCATAAGGTACTCAGACTCACAGGTCAAGATGTTCACCTTTAGTGCACAGTGGAGGTCTGCACTATAGACCACAGTGAGTGCATCAAGTACTTGGTCATTAACCAAAACCCCACCCGATATACAGGTTAGGCTTGGTCAGAGACAGCCCTTCCAGAAGTACTCCTGCAGCTGAGACATGCCAAGACCACCAAAGTCTCCACGAGGCAAGTACCAACAGACCACGATTATGACCCCATCGTCTCCTCATCCATCCCCTTCCTGGCATAACTCAACTCCCTGCAGGCACTGTCATGGGACTCAGGACCACCACAAAGACAAACCTGAAATCAAACCACACAGCTGTAGCCCAGGCCAGCACCAGATCCTAGTGCCAAGGCAGCAGACCTGCCATTGCCCATCCACTTACTTGCTTCACTGCTTGACATCCTGCTGTTGCAAGGCAAGCCAGATCAGCTCACTTACCTGGTGAAAGTGCAATCTGGCAGAGAAACCACATTTTTCAGTTCAGTCAATCTGACTCTGGCAGCCCAAGACTGCAGTTTTACCCAACAAGGCAGCTTGGCAGCCATCCCACCTCTGCTAGTGGCACGAGGCTGCTGGGCAAGCAGTAGCCATGAGAACACTGTCAACAGACACTGAGCAGCATCGGAGTACACACCTGCAAGCCTGCAAGCTTGGGGGTAACTTGGCAGGTCACAGCCCAAAACCTCTTGCCAGGCTTCAGACACCCAACTCCTCTGTTTCTAAGATAAATCAGTTGACTCCTACTGCCAGTTATCAGGATTTCTAGGGACAAGCTCAGTGCCAAATAAGCTACACCCCCCTCCCTTTTCTGCTAAGCAATCTGTAGAGTGATCAGCCCCTTCAGCCAAGAGCAAAGCCCTTGTGCTCTGCATTCCTGGCATCCTACTCTCAGTGCCTGTCATGCCACATGCCACTCAGCACCCAGGAATCTGCAATTATCTCAGTCTAGCAGACAAGGAAAAAAGCTAGACTTAACACTTGTTAACACTTGAGCAGCGCAGCAGCCACCTCATGTTCAGCACAAGATTCCATGAAGTCACCTGCCCCCACAGCAATTTTTTCAGAGCTTTCAGTCCCATCCTTGCTGTGCACAAAGCACCCATGCACTTCCTGGCATTTTTTACAGTATATCACACGTGCAGTCAAACTTGCACTGAAGGAACTTCACACCTAGAAGAAAAGTTTCCTGAAACTACCAAAAGACTCTGAGCAGATATTAAACAAGGGTAAGCAGAAGCAGGAGAGGTTGGGCTGCTAACATGCATCCAGAAAGGGTTGTGATCAAACACTGTAAATTAACATAAGTTCTCTGTGTATAAGCAGACTTATTTTAAATGGACAAACATTAAATGCCAAAAGCTTGCTACTGAAAAGGTTTAATGTGGTTGTAGTATAGCACCAGTAGCTGAGCCATAATACATGGCTTCCAAAATGTTCCTGGAAGTTAAATAATAACTGGAACAGGCACTGCATCCACTTAGCAGAGGTCTGATGGCATTACTAATGCCAGAAATTCAGCAGGCACAGCTGTCAGGTTTTCCCAGTTGATTTGGCTCAGAGCTGGCCCTAAACACCCCAGGCCCTAAAGACCAACGTGGTCATAAAAGTTCTGCA
The DNA here is from genome assembly GCA_038380795.1 of Pyrocephalus nanus. Lineage (NCBI taxonomy): Eukaryota > Metazoa > Chordata > Aves > Passeriformes > Tyrannidae > Pyrocephalus > Pyrocephalus nanus. The sequence goes on along the minus strand of CM076271.1, from coordinate 9,241,542 downwards.
CCTAAAGCCTTTACTGGTTTCTTTTTTTCACTTTAGCTCCAGGACCTGTGATGGTCCTGGGTTTGTTCAGCAACACAAAAGAGACTAACCAGTGGAAACAAAAAGAAAGCTCCAAGTTCTTCAGAACTTGCAGGAAGAAACGCAGCAGGGGCGAGTAGTGATCCCAGCAGATGCCGTGCCTGCAGGAGAAGTGCTGAGGGCTTCAGCCCTTCAACCCAGTGGTGCACTGTGAGGCTCACTTGGAACATCTCTTTTGGAAAGGACATTCAGGATGTTTTTTCAGGACTGGCTCAGTTTATCCAGGACTGCACAGTAGAGCTCCTGTGCTACCTCCTGGCTCCAGTTCAGGTGGCACAGCATGGATGGGGCTGTATATCCCTTCATGCAGAAGCTGGGACATGACAAAGGCACTACCAGTCATAGTCATTCCATTCTGCCAAAGCTTCAAGTTTTCTCAGGGTTTGTCTGGGGTGGGTTTTTTTTGGTTTTTTGTTTTGTTTTGGTTTTTTGTTTGTTTGTTTTTGGGGGGTTTTTGTTTTGTTTTTGTTTTGTGGTTTTGTTGTTTTTTTTTGCTTGTTTGTTTTTTGTTGTTGTTTTGTTGGTTTTTTGTTTTGTTTTTGTTGTTGTTGTTGTTTGTTTGGTTTTTTTTATAATAGCCAACACAATGCAAGTAAGCTGCAAAACAATTAGATGTGTCTTAAATGATTACAGCCACCCTGCAGTGCAGTCGGATCCTGTAAGGGAGCTGCGCCGCTGCAGCAGTGTTTCTAGAAAGGAAGTCACTGGAAGCCAGACCTGGCTGGACTAACCTTGATCTCCCAAACCCACAGCCATCGGGAAGTCCCACAGACAAATAGGAAGGCAGTTGCAGCAGCAACATTCTTCTAGAGTAAACAATACAACAAGAGAGGAGCGCTGGCCTGGTGTTTGTGTCGTGGCTGTAAGGAGCTAGTCCGGCAGCTGCCACAGAAAGGTGAGCTCCAATAGTAGCAAAAGCTCAGCCCAGGAGTCAGCAGCTGCAACTCGAACCCCACCGTGTGAGAAGGGAATTCATCTCTAAGTAAATAATTAGCACCAGCTCCATTCCCAGCCACAAGTACGTTCACTGTTCTGCCCTGGGAGGATAATCAGCCACTCGGGACGTAACAGCACTCACTTCTACTTGTACAAAGCTGCTTTGACACATTAGTAGAGTACCCAGCTACTTCACCTAGCCATGGGTCTCCCCTAAACTGCAAAAGTTTCTATTTTCTTGCTATTGTTCCTGAATCCTTTGAAGGGAAACAGCTTTCACCTGGGCCAAGAGTTTTAGACAACTGAGCAGAGCTGCACTCACCCAAATTCAGCTGTGCAATTCATCGAGGCCAGAGTCATCAGGAGGCAGTAGTTAGAGTTATCTGGCAAAGAGCTAGAGAAGGCAGTCGAATTCCTTCCCAGAGATCTCTCAGGCATTCAAATTACTGCTTTACAGACTACATTATGGCCACACCTGAGCTATTCCCAAAACGGTCACCGCATGCATTCCTGAGGGATCATCTGAAATCTGACGTGCATGCCAGCAGCTTTCGTTTCCTGTGCAAGCCACCAGTTATCTACCGATTACACGCTCCAGTATGGCACGGACAGGCAAATCTCATGCCAGCCTGGGTGGCGGTACCTCAGAGCACCCTTTGCCTGGGGTCAGTAGGGTTCCTCGTACATTTCCTACCGCAGCAGAAAGATTGAGGAGAAAGTGCAATCCTGCTCAAAAGCTGCAACTGTGCTTAGGCAAGCATCGATGCTAATCTGAACACTGGCATCATCTACTGGGCTGTGGTGAGCAAGAAAACTCTTTTCAAGCTCCTGTACTACCTACGGCAGCAGCTATCTCTGCACAGCTGTGAGAGTCTGACTCCAGCGCTCCGCCAGAGCCCAGGTACGCCCGGCAAAGGCAGGCATCGCCCCAGTCCCATCTCCTGCCGGGCTGCTGGAGGGGTCAGTGCCTGGGGAAACTGGCTGCACAGGGAGAAAACGTGCTCTAGCACTGGGTTTCTTCAGGAAAGAGCAGAAAGCAAAGCCTCACCTATGAAGGAGTGACCAAGAGAGACACTGAGGAGCACAGGAGCGCACTGCCAGCTCCGGCAGACGGGCTGTGCAGCCCCACGGCACACACAGCACTGCCAGCCCCGACAGCCGGGCTGTGGGGCAGCCCCACGGCAAACACAGCTCTTTAAGGACAGAAGCTGCAACAACCCCTCAGTTTTCGAGCCCTCAGCCCCCACAGCCCTGAGCCCGTCACGGCTCCGCCAGGCAAAGGTCCGGCGCAAGAAAAAGCACAATAAAATGAGAAAACAACAAAAGCCGTCCGCCCGAGACGCACTCACCGATGGAGACCAGCTTGATGCTCTCCCGCTCCAGGAACTCGAGGGCCACCGAGACGTTCTCCAGCTGCATCTGGCGGAAGGTGGGCCGCTGGTGGTACTTGCGGTACATGCGTTTCTGGCTTAGCACCTCCAGCAGCGCGATCAGCCGTAACCCATCGCTCAGGTCATGCTGCAGGTTCCCGATGCGCTTGTTGACACACCGCAGGTGCTCGTTGCACCAGCGGGTGAAGGTGTTCTGCTGGATACGCTTCCACGGCGCGTCCTCCGCCAGGTCCTTCTCGGTGGCCGGCATCTCGCCGTCGGGATCGGCCGCTCTGCGCCCGCCCTGGCCCCGCGCCTGCGTGCTCATGGCCGGCCCCGCTCCGCCTCCTCGGCCCGCCGCGCTCCGCCCGCGCCCCGCCCGGCCGCGCCCGCTCGCCTGCGGGGAGGGAGGGAAAGGGAGTGAAGGAGTGAGGGAGTGCGGCGCTCCGCGGCCGCCCCGCTGCTGGATGCTGCGCCCGCTCCTCCTGCTGCTGCAGCCGCCGCCCCCTCTGTCCCGGCCCGCCCGCTCCGCGCTGCGCCGCCGCTCCCCGGCTCTGCACGGCCCCGCGCTGCCGCCCGGCTTTATCCGCCGGGAGCGGCACGCCCTCGGCCGCATCAGCCTCCCGCGCCCCGCTGTACCGGGCAGGGCTGGGCTGTGGGCTGGGCTGCGTTGGAAGAGCCCCTGGCGGAACGGGGCCCCCTCTGGGCCGCCCCTCACCTGGCCGAGGCGTCGGGCGGGGCCTGGGCGCGGCCCCGGGGCACCGTTGCTCGCCCGGCACCGGGGCACGGGCGGGAGCGCGACCCCCTGGCACCGGGGCACGGGCGGGAACGCAGCTGGCCTGGTGCTACTGCCTGGCCGGGGTGCAGCCCCCCCGCCCCACAGATACAACCAATCCCCGCAGTGGGACCAGGAGCGCAGCCCCCGACCCACCCGCGCACCCCCACCACAGCCTCTCTCGGGCAGCACAGGCCAGGCCGCCGGCCGGGTGACGGCCGGGGTAGAGGCAGCCGTGGATGGGTGACCCAACGCCGGGGTTGGCAGAGCCCGGGCTCTGGGCCGGGGGGATTCCATTCTGCACAGTCTGGGCCGGGAGAGGCCGAGGGTACTCGCACGAGATGCGGTGCTGCAAAAGGACAGCAACTTCTGTGCCAACACACATGATTCTATGGGCCATCTGAAGAAAATAAAAACTTCTAAAAGCAGTCACTTAGGGCTTGAATTCTTGGGGGTTCTCCCCCACTTTTCTGACTGATTTCCTGGCGCACCACTCCCTGCTGACCTACAAGATTGTGACTGCCGCTGACTCATTTGACGACAGCGGAGTAAACAGAACTACTCCAGCTGCTGTTGCTACATGCTGGGTTTGTGCAGGCCGCCGAGACATCTCATGACACTTACTAGGTCAGTGAAAGCTGTGGTGAGGTGTCTCTCCGTGTCCCTGCCCCGAGGGAAGCCTGTACCCACCCGCTTACCCTCCCCTTGGGGTCCGATCCTGCACACACTTACAGTCTTGGCTTTGCTACCCGGAGCTGCTCCACCAGTTCAAGAGAAGTGCGTGTGTATCTATTTACATCAAGGCTGTCACACTGAAAGGTGCAGGATTCTGTCAGAGAAAACAAATCCATTAAGACACAATCAATAAAGTCTAATTTAATCATATTACTATAGCCACTCTCAGCTAAAATTGGAATACAGATTTCCAATTATTTTCTTTTGAGGGTTTTATTCTAATGCATCTCCTAAAGTGTGACACTGTGGTTTCTCTCCAGTGATCTAACAGATCCTTCCCCCAGAGTAAGTTTTATTAATTTCATTTGTTGACAATAAAATAAGAAAGAAGAAAATATGAAGGTGAGGTAAAGTGAGAGTTATGCCTAAACTTCCATTGTTCCCCAGCCAGCCTTGCCTCCTGTTTTAAAACTATCACAGATATTGGACATCAGATTTACTACACTGAAATATTGACATGTATCTCATGGCAGACGTGCCACAAGATACATGACATGCATCTCAATAGCAGCCACTGCCCTTTCCTCAAATTACTGAGCCAAGCAGCAGGAAGGATTCAAATAAAAACTTACTTTAACCGAGGGATTGTTTTTACAGAGCAAACCCAGTGACAGGTCATAGAGATGTCGCAGCCAGGGCAGGCTGTGCCTCCATGAGCAGCTCTCTGCTGTCAGCACAGGCTGGTCCAGCCCAGGGAAAAGCAGCCTGGAAACATGGAGCTGAGTCTTTTCTCAAGGGCTTTTCTCCCATCATCCTATACTTCATCTTTAATAGGTGCTAATTGCTTATTGACTTTGGCTGGGCTGGAACTCCTTAGCAACCATTCCACATCCGGATTAACTGATTGCTTATAACATTTTAATTTCCGTTCCTTTCCACTCCCACACCTAATAATGCACACTCTCTTTAATATAATTTTGTGCCCATGCCACACTGAAATTGGAAGCTTCAGACATTTTTTTCCTATAAGAAAAGAAGTGAGTAGACACTGAATAGGAAAAAGGCAGAATTAGTATCAGGACTTCGATTTTTAACTTAAGTATTTAGCTAAAATTTTCAATAAAGGTGATTTTTTTCCATAGATTCAGCAAAGAAAATTTTCATCCCAATGATATATTGTGCAACAACGTGTTGTGCACATGTACAACATGTGCACAACACGCTGTTGCACAATATATCACAGGGACAGTGGTTTCTTTCAGTGGTTTTGCACCACTCCGTCCGTCCATCTGTCCGTCCATCCATCCGTCCATCCATCCATCCATCCATCCATCCATCCATCCATCCATCCATCCATCCATCCATCCATCCATCCATCCATCCATCCCATCAGAAGCACTAAGGCACAAAACGAGATGTGAAGTGCTCATCAAAGTTCTGACACAGACATGCAAGCCCAGCTCGTGCTGCCAGCCCTGGGAGAAGGGCAGTGGCACAGTCGGGATTGTTGCTGCTTGGGACAGCGCGGGGTCGGTGGGATACTGGTGGTCTGGATGCAGCAGCCCACTCACAGCTGTTCTTCACTGCACATCACAGGGCTTTTGAACAGAATTCAGCCTTTTGCATCCTGGTTGCTTTCATGATTATTGGGAAACAAAGACTGCATTATGGGAAGAGAATGAAAAAAAGCAAAATAATTTCTGTTCTGAGGAACAGATCTTGTTTCCCTCCCTCCCAGTCCCAGATGACACTCACAGCTATGGTCTGATCAATGTTTCTGGTTGACGGGCAGTGGAGAGAGGCAGTCCCTGTGTGGACCCCATCACCTGTCTGAGATCAGGAGAGGTGCCCTGTCTGGGACCTGCCAAGCCCAAGTGTGATATCCAGTGGTGGCAGCAACTGCTGTGGTGGGCATCAATGCCTCATCCTTATCCACTGATGCGAGAGTCTGCCTGTATTGCTCTGTGATCAAACTCTTCTTGGGGTCCCATTCAACCTGAAAAGCTGCATTTCTTTTGAAATGAAGTTGGAAGACACTTTAGCACAAGTGAACCTGTGTTTCAAGTTTCATCAGGAGGGAGAGAAGTAAAAACAAGCTAAGCCATGAATCTGTACTTGCTGGAATAATGTCTTGGTACTGTATATTATTACAAATGAACTAATGTATGCCTTGCAGAAATACCTTATGTGTATATTTATACAGGTAGATGTTTGTGTGGATGTATGTAGATAGGCAGAAAGGGAGGGAGATTTCAACACTACAGTCTGGGGTGGTTACTTTTTTCATTTGATTTGTCTTCTATGACAAGGATCTTTCCATCCCGCTCTTCCTTTGTTCACTAGATGCAGATATAAGGAAGGAAGAACACTGTCATTGCTTTTTTGGTTCTGCTTAAGCACTTGCAAAAACACAGCAATGAATTTTTTCCACTGTTTTAAAAATACTCTTCCTCTACAGTCATTCATTGCAAGGCTGGGTTTAAAAGGACCCTGTTTAATTCAGCAGCAGAGGTTTTTCACTGCCACACACAGTTTTATCACGGAATTGCTCAGAATATGTGCTGTGTTTGAAAATACAGCCTTGACAAGTGGAATGAATTGCAAGGGCAATTAATTATTGCATGCTCTGTTTTTAGCAAAAAGACACTGCAGAACATCTCTTAACCCAGAATATGGCATTAGGCTCCCTGAATTTAAAGGGAGTTGGTTTGTTGGCAGGAACAAAAAAAAATTAGGAGCATAGTTTAAACTGTAAAGGTAAATAAAAGTTGGTCAGCCTTTACAGGTCTGTTGCTGCTCTTGCTGGGATCTGTGATAAATCCTTAATGAAAATTTAATCTCAGCACAGATTATTTATCAGATCGTCGGGGACCCTGGGATTGTAGCGTGGGACTCTACAGTGGACATTTACCATTAGTTTTTTTGGAGCATACTAATAGCAGAGGGAAAAGGCAGCCTTGATTCTGGGTGTTTCACTGAGGAAAGGTCTGCTGAAGCCTGCCTTGCAAAAGCAGAAGGGTGTGGGGAGCAGGCCCCCGCTGACATCAGTGGACAGGCAGCGCATGATGGGGTGACTAATGAAGTCGGGTCTGCTTCAGGGTAATCAACTTGTCACAGTCTCATGTGATGATTTGTTCTTGAATTCTTCCAAGTCATGGGCCATATATGAAAGATCCTGGCCAGTTGGGACGCTGTACATGCTCTCTGCTTCACGCATTGTTCGGCAACAGCTTGCTTTGATTGTAAGAGGACAAGAATCAGAATTAATATCAACCCAATCTACACAGTTTTCTTAGAGCAGAATCAGCCATGGCTGAGCTTTCAGGCTGAGTCTTCATAGATGGAAGGGCTTTTCTCTGCCATTGGCAGATCGTGGTTCAGTTATGACCTCTCTGAGGATTTGTGCAACTAGAAAGGTCATCTTTTAGAGATTTCAGTGGAGCTGCTAATACATGAAGAGCAATGATTTTTTTCCCCCACACTACAACTAACCCCATGCAAATGACTTGGAAGATGCATCATGTCTCAGCAGAAATGTGTGGTGAAAAACCAGCAAGATGCCTCCATCCTTTCCAAAGGTTTCTGACAAAACCGCAGCACACTGAGGGTTCATACCCTGGGGCTGACAGAACTTGGGAATTGTCAGGGCACTGGCTGGAAAAAGGATAACTGGGCCATGTGCTATAGCACCCGGGTAGCTTTAGAAATTTATCAGGAGATTTTAAATATTTATAATTTTTTGGCACATAATAGCCTTATCCAAACACAGGACAGCATTGTGCATTAAAACAAAAGCCACGCACAACAAATGCCATAAAATAAATTGTAGCACATTCAAACCAGTGTGCAGATGCTAATCCTCACAGCCCTGCGGGGCAGCTCATCCGCTAACCCAGCACCCAGCCAGTAATGCTAAAGACAGAGCAGCTGAGGCTCACAGTAGTTAAAGGTTTGCTTTTTCAGAAGCCGCAGGCACCGTAACTCGATGGGATTTCATGACTAAGTGACCATAAATGGCAGTGCCGCGCAGCTGGCAGCACCGCCCTGGCTCAGCACCACAGCCGGGTCCCAGCACCCAGCCTGCTGCGCCAAAGGTTTCCAAACACTCTGCACATTTTCTTCACCCGTTACACTGTTTACTGGGTTCTGAAAAACAATAGAGGTGTTTCTTCTCAATTGATGAAGTAGTCATTAAGCCTCTCCTTTTGTTACCATGATCTCTACCAAGCGAAGCAAAACCGAGACAAGCCATTCAAGTCAAAGCATGAATCACATGGATTGCGTCATGGATTGCATTTTCCTTATTCAGCAGCTATATGGAAGGCAAAGGAGCTCTGCATTATACAAATACTGGCTGGGGCATTTGATACAACTTGTTCTGAGTTTTTCCATCTTCTTTTTCCTCCTACCTCTGTTGCCCAGGGAAGACAGCAATACAAGAGTATGCAGCAAGAGTTTGGTCCGAATTGGACAGAGGGATGTCCTTTTGCAGAGAAATCTCTAGAAATGTGCTGAAAAATATGACTTCTTGTGGAATTTGTATTGAAATTTGAATCATTTGGAAGTCTATTTAGGTAACAGTTGCTTGTAGTAGCAGTTGTGTCTGGGGTATTTTTTCATCTCTCTGTGTTTGAAAGAGTATGATTTTTCTTCCGTGCAGAGTTCTTGCTGCATTATATATGTGTTTATATATGTCTTGCTGCATTATATATGTATCCAGAAGCTGAAACTGGTGCCAAAAGCAGCCATCCATCTGGCAAACACAGTGCTTTGCCAGAACTTACAGTGCTCCTCTTGCTTTGGGTTTCAGGGAGACTTGCATCTGGAATTTAAAGCTCTGCTTTTCACACAGGCTGTAAACAGCCCAAGAGCAAGGCTGCTTGTCCTTTTTGCTATCCTGAAATCAGAGGAGACAACCAAACTGAAATCTGTTTACCACATACTGGAAGAGCAAGGACAGGGCATTCCTGGGAGTGTCTCATGCAGGAATTCACCTCATGTATTTGTCAAAAATACCCTTGCTGCTTGTTCTCATGAAATTGCTGTGAAGTTCATCTATTTTTCTTGGTTCATCTATTTTTCTGATTGATAAACTGCTGAAAGTGGTTTTAAATGAAAAAAAACATATACTCACAGCCATGAATAAGTATCTCTCTTTCCAAAATCCAAATGAAGTTGTGTTTGTACCTGAGGATGATGCCTGGCAGTGCAAACATCCCCAAGGCAGTGCCAGAACCCCCACCGAGCACCAGGAATGCAGCGATGGCCGCGCTGTGGGTGTCCGAGTGAAACATAGCTTACCCAAATAAATGTGACTTGACATATCAAACATGAAGTTGAAAAATAATTTGAAATAGCAGCTCATTTTTAAAATAACTCAGGATCTGATTTCATGACCTGGGAAGTCAGATCCTATACAAACCCACACAATGCTCCAGTGTGCAGCTAATCACGGCTTCCTGCCCCTAGCAGATACCGAAGGCACGGGCCTCATTAGACATTCCTGTGCTTACTTCCAACCTTACCTACTGCTTGTGTTTGCATTCAGAGTAACCAGAGCTCTCTTCTTAACACGATACACCCATTTTTCTCTGGATTTGAATTTCTTTCCCTGTGCTTTCACTCTGTGTGTTGGAATTCGCAGGAGTGGCGGAGCAAGATCAGAATTAAACATTTCACATCTGCCAGAGCTCATGAACTGCACAGAATTCCAAGTGTTCCCCAGTTACTCTTCAGGAGCTGTTTTAACCTGAGATAGAGATGAACAGTTGTGTTTGAAGGCAGAGGAGCAGCCAAGCTCCTCCTTGGGACAGCTGGAGATAGCATAGGAAGGAATGCTTTCCAGTGGAACTGCATGTATTTTTTTAAACAAACCAAAACACTTCTGTGTGACATAAACAGAATTGTTGACCTATGTGCAGCCAAAGGGGGAGGTCGTTCAGCTCTCCTTGCACACGCCCTGGGATGCAGCAGCCATGCAGATGAGAATGCCAGGGCATAGGGTGAGTGAAAACACGCACCTCCCAGCTATTTCAGAGGAAAGGCCAACGCTGCACAGTGCTCACAGCCACCATCCCCATCGCAGTGTTCTCATGATGGGGAGCAACCAACTCAAAAAGCACTTTAAGTGGATTTGCTTTCTGAAGTCACGCTCCTTTCTCTATTTTAAACATTTCTCAGGAAAATATTCCCAGACAGAAATCTTGCATAAGAAGCCCTAAGTCTACTGACTCAGTTTGAAAGCTGCTTTATTAGCCCCTACAGGGGCTGATAAGCCTTGCCTGGTGCATAAGGACACAAGGGCTGTGCATTGTTCTGCTGCTCAGCCTGGTGCGGTGCTGGCAGCCTGGGCTTGAACCAGCCAAACAATTAGAGAATTTAACTTCCTCCATAAATACTTGTACATGTAAGGCTGTGTATTTGGGGGCATTTCTCTGTTAGGAAGGAAGCTAACGTTTTAAACATGTTGCAGAAGTAGAAGGAATGGCAGAGGCCTCTGTGGACAGCATCACATTGATTTGGCTGAGAATTAGGAATAATAAAAGGCGGAAGAAAAGCACTTGGACCTGGCCAGCAGTCAGCAGCCTCAAACCACCATTCCCCCTGCGTAGTTGTTAGTGAGTTCTGCCATTAATATATTGCAGCATAACAATGTCCTGCAGCTCAGCTCTGCCCAGCAACACCCCACAAGGACGGAAGGCAGAGGCGGGTGTGCGGGTGCAAGGAGTACCAGCCGGGGGCAAAGGGCAGGGTGTTGCCACTGTCCCAGAAGAAATGGGACATGCCACTCCAGGGTGGGCAGGAGGAAGGTGGCAGCTTGGGAAACCCTGGGCTGTGTGTGCTGGCACAGCTCTCAGCAGGAAACTAGGCAGCTGGGTATCCAGGGGTGGCTTGGCAGGGGTTTGTCCAGAGAAACTGGAGTTCTCAGATGAGAGAAAACATGGCAGGAAGAAAGCTGAGCAGATCACCCACTGCCATAGCACAGTCAGTGCCTTACCTATTCCTAGGAGCTTCTTGGGGTGTAAATGTTTCCTAAAAAAATGTCAGATTCCCCTGCGGGGATCCTGGCTCTGCTCTGACTCGGTCCTTATCTTGTAGGACAAAACCTGCAATTCCCATGTTCCTGCTTGTGTCGAAAGGGTGGTTCCTCGATTTTTGCAAAGCAGATCCAAAATCACCAGGAAAAAAAAAAAAGGGCAATAAAAGGTATGCTACTGGGAGAAGATGGCATCAGAAAGGTGCTACTGGTGGAGCTAGGCTGGGCAGCAGGTGCCTTGCTCTATGTGTGCCTGACAGAGATCTGAAATGAGAGATAATATCAAGAATGAGCCCAGTCACTCATTGTCTGTTTGAAAAGGACCAAAAAGTAAAAATAGATCCTTTTCAATGAAACAACAGTGTATTTCAAAGGGCAGTACAGTCACACTGCAGCAGTTGGCACTGTACTTCACATCAGCCATCTGGTACAGCGCTCACAGCAAGGAACCTTGCCTTTGTAAGCATTGTCACTTCCCTACGGTTAAAACACCAACCAAGAGTCTGGTATGACACAGAGGGGAAAAACAGAGCCCTATCAAGCCCAATCCTATTAATCAGAGTGAGCAAGAACAAAATGGAACAAAGGAGCAGGGTTGGGGCATGGCTTAAGACCCTTTTTTGAGGGTGGACACTGTGCCTTAGTTCCAGCTGCCCCATTGCTGCTGTAGTGGTGTTAGAAAAGGGGGAGGGAAGAATGAGTTACAGATACAGCAACCTCAGGTATGTAGTTTTATCTTTGCAGCCATTGTGATAACATGGGTTGCAGCAGGATGAAGGTGATCCAATCCAACTGGGGCCAGTTGTTCTCTGTGGGAGCCCCACAGGGGCCTGGCCTTTGCAACACCACCCGTGCCCAGGCAGGGCTGCAGGGGCCCTGCAAAGCTCTGGGTTATCAGTGCTGCTCTCTCAGAGGCACTGGCTGTTTGCACAGGCCCAGCATGGTGGCCGCCCAGGTGCCTCCGAGGGCCCTTGTTTGCTTTTAGTTTCTTTGAGGCTTGAGCCTAGGAAGGTCCTCTAGGGACCACAAACATCTTCCAGCTTGCAACACACACCAGGAGGACCAGGCACACCCACAAGAAGCCCTCTCTGCTTTCTGCATGGTGATAGTCTTCTGGATATATCTGCTTTTTGTTGAACTTGGTATGTAAAACTCTTCCTTCATTCTGCATGGACTTTAGTTCCTTTGGCACAGCCATCACTGGCTGGCAAGCAGCTGGTATGACTGTGTCTTAAAGCATGGGCTAAGTGGGGCACATGCCAGCACACCTTGTTATCTCTATCTCTCTGGGAGCAGTAGGTGGGAAGATTCGCAGTGACAGCCTTCACTCCTGTGAGAAAAGCATCGATCTGGCTGTTAACACACTGGTGCTGCTGGTGCCCAGCTGGCAGAGGTACTGCGGTGCAGCCACAGCCCAGAGCCTGGGAACTCCATGCAGACAGACAAGCCATTCCCTGTCCCATAACAGGCTGGCTCGAAGCTCCCACAGGAGCCTTCCTCCTGCTCCTTTGCCAGCCTCATCAGTGTTTTCTGTGTTTTCTGTGGTTCCCGCAGCAGCTGCAAATTTTTGTTCTGCAAAGCAGAAATGCCCTCCGAGGTTCCTTGACAGCAGCAAGTTTCCAGTACCAAAGTGGTGATGAAGGGGTTGCAAACCAGTCAATGGCAAGCAGAAAACGGCTTCGTTGTCTGTAGCGGGGCCTGGAAGGCTCAGGGCAGGAGGGCAGCGCCTGGGGCAGGCAGGCTTTCCTTCCCGGCAGATCCAGCCCCTCTGGCAGTTTCACTAATGAAGTGGGAAAGGGCAGGGAGCGTCCCTGCGGGCACAGCCCGAGGGTGTCCTTGGGCACAGCCCGAGGGTGTCCTTGGGCACAGCCCGGGGTCTGACGGCACAGCCCGGGGTCTGACGGCACAGCCCGGGTGTCTGAGGGCACAGCCAGGGTCTCTGAGGGCACAGCCCGGGGTCTGAGGGCACAGCCCGGGTCTCTGAGGGCACAGCCCGGGGTCTGAGGGCACAGCCCGGGTCTCTGAGGGCACAGCCCGGGTCTCTGAGGGCACAGCCCGGGGTCTCTGAGAGCACAGCCCGGGGTCTCTGAGAGCACAGCCCGGGTCTCTGAGGGCACAGCCCGGGGTCTGAGGGCACAGCCCGGGTCTCTGAGGGCACAGCCCGGGTCTCTGAGGGCACAGCCCGGGGTCTCTGAGAGCACAGCCCGGGGTCTCTGAGAGCACAGCCCGGGTCTCTGAGGGCACAGCCCGGGTCTCTGAGGGCACAGCCCGGCTCGGTCCCCGCTCCCCCAGCACGAACCGCCCCCAAACCCTTGTCACTGCTGCCCCCTGGCGGCCCCGCCCGGCCCGGCCCTCACGGCGGCCCCGCCGCTCCCGGCGCCGGACAAGCCCCAGCAAAAGCCCTTGATTGGTTTTTGGTAAATTTGATAAAAGTCCCCGCAAAAAAACACAACCAAACAAACAGAAAAAACGTGTGGCAGTGAAATCGTGGAGTCATCGTTTAGGTTGGAAAAGCCCTCTAAAATCACCAAGGCCAACCATTAACCCATCAGTGCCAAGCCACCACTAAACCATATGCCAGATCTACACGTCTTTTAAACTCCTCCAGGGAGGGTGATTCCACCACTGCCCTGGATAGCCCATTCCAGTGCCTGACAGTGCTTTTAGTGAAGAAATTTTCTCTAATATACAGTCTAAACCTCCACTGGTGCAACATGAGGCTGTTTCCACCTGTTACCTGGGAGAAGGGGCCTGTCCCACCTGGCTACATCCTCCTTTCAAGTACTTGTAGAGCCATAAGATCCCCCAAGTCTCCTCTTCTCACAGCCAAACACAGAATATTCTGGGTTAGAAGGGACCCACATCGATTGAATGGCCCATACAGGGATCAAACCCACAACCTTGGCGTTACTAGCACTATGTTCTAACCAACTGAGTTAATCTCAGAGATATCACCCCTTAGCGCCCTCGGCCACTCCTCAGATTTGTGCTCCAGCCCCTTCCACAGCTCCACTGCCCTTCTCGGGACACACCTCAATGTGTGTCTTGTAGTTAGGGGCACAAAACTGACCCCAGGATTTGAGGTAGCTCACCAGGAATACAGGGGCACAATCACTGCCCTGGTCCTGCTGGCCACACTATTGCTGATGCAGGCCAGGATGCCGTTGGCCTTCTTGGCTACCTGGGCACACGCTGGCTCATGTTCAGCCGCTATCAATCAGCACCCCCAAGGCCTTTTCCAATGGGCAACTTTCCAGCCACTCTGCCCCAAAATCACCCAAAGCCATTGCAGCACTTGATCTCGCCCCAAGTCTTGGGAACTGCAGCAGTGGGGTGGGAGCAGGGAGGGGGCTGTGCTGCCCCTGCCGAGGCCTGGGAGTATCTCCTCATGCCTCAGGAATGTGGTTATGTCATGGCGAGTCCCCCACACGCCCCGCCGCAGCCTCCCAGCCGGCCGCCGGCCGACAGCTCTGGGAAGCATCGTTACTGCTGAAATAGAGGCATAAATTTCTGCTGGCAGGGCTCCTGGCTGTGAAAACTTGTAAGCCGTAACAACCACTCACTGCGACAAAGTTACTCCGACATTTCCCATGGTCCCAGTCCCATTCCCCAGAACCGGGGGCAGGAAGAGGGGGAAAAGGCTTTAAAAACTTTTGATTTTCCTTACTTAGCTGAGCATTACCCGAGGCGATATTTCTGACTGTACATGAATCCTTCCTGTGAACTCATGGGGCATGACGCACCCAGTGGAGGGGAGAGCATGCCCAAGACAAGAGTGGCTGAAGTACACTCCTGCTGAGCTGCTCTTTCTGAGGATTTGTATTTCTTTTTCCAGACGAGGAGCTTTATTATTACAGAAAGAACATGAGATTTTTATGAGTGATTTAACAAATTAGTTTCTCAAATTGTTTGCAGCAGCACAAGAAATGTTGCAGTCATTAAAGTTCATAGAAAGTATCAAATGCTCCAGTGCCACAAAGCTTTTCCCTGTGCAACAGAAACAAAGCAAAGTAACCCCTGACATGTTTAGACGTCTGACTCTGAAATGCTGTACATCACCTCTCCACGATACCCGAATGGCAACTCATCCTGCCCTTGTGTAGATTGGTAGAATGAGCTGGGAGCTGAACCAGCATAAACCCAGCTACAAACATGATTTTAAAAACAAACAACTAATTATTTCCATTCACCTCATTTAATTTGGGCTCATGCAGAAATGCTGTTCGTCCAATAGTCCAAAATATGTCACGTATTAAGAGCTAAAGAGTCCAACCCAATGAATGAGTCATCACCCAGTGGATGAAATCCCATATCTTCTTTGCTGCTCATAAATAAGACAAGCTCAACTTTATAGTAAGTCATAAGTAAACAATGAACTATATGAAAATCAGACTCAGCTGTGTTGTAACTGCATGGGCACAGTGCCCATGCAGAAATGAAAAGCGAATGTGATACCATCACCATTTAGCTTTGAGGCTAAATTTGAAGCTGAAACTCTTAAGAAGGGTTTTGATGCATGTAGTAGGGCAGTCAGACACTCAGACCTTTGAGGCCACTGCAAATGCCTATTTGCAATAAACAACACATTATTTCAGCCATTAGCGCTTCTGAACCTCAGATCCCAATGGCCATATTTTCTGAAACTATCATCTGGTATCTTCCCGTGACTGCCCAACATCTCCAAGCATTGCTCCTGTGTTCTCACAGCCTGCTCCTGCATAAGTGCTCTCTCCCAGGTGGAAATGAAGGGCAGCAAGAAGCTGTTCCTTCACCCTGGGATGAGCATCAGAATATCCTGTGCATCCCCCATAACTATACCCTGAGTACTGGGCTGGATTCACAGAGCTGGCTGGGGTTTTTGGTTTGTTTGAACCAGCATTGTGAGAGAAGTCAGGAAATAGCAGAAAGTATTGATCAGCCTCAGCCTCGCTATAAAATTAACAGCTTATAAAACTCGGTATTGAAATAACTGGAAGCCTGACCACACTGCAGACAGCACAGCAGAAGGGCCAGGCAAGAGAAGATGTGCTGATGGCACTGAGAAAGAAGCAGTGAAGGGACCATGAGCAGGCAGGGGCAGCTGAAGCCACCTCTAAGTTTGAGCTCCACCGTGCCCCACAGGGAGGGTCTCCTCAGCCACAAGCAGCTCATGGGGCTGCAGCCGGCTTTGCAGGGGGATTTACTTCAATAAAAACATCTTTCTTGCTCCTGAGGAAGTGGAGTGTTTAGCTATCTTGTCAAAGACTTTCAGAAATGAATGTTTTTCTCCACCTCCTAATATCCTATTTGTATTTGAGTTAATGGTGCAGGTGGGATACTCTGAACATTGCAGGAAGCAAATCCTTGAATTTTAGGGAAACCAGGATGTGCTTGGATGTGCTAGAGAGTAAATAAGGTTGACCGTCTCAGATCATCATTAGATGTAACCATTAATGGCAGAGCTGCTATTGCCTGAAGAAAGTGCTCCAGGGGAGAGGCACCAGACAAGAGGAGCTGCCTTTGAAGGCTTTCAGTTTGCATGGGCTTGGTGGGGCACTCTGATGTGGAGATGTCCTGCTGCTTCCTACCCTAACCTTCTCCTCTCAAGTACAATGGAGCAGCTCAGGCTGCCACTAGGACAGCAGCAGGGCCAAGACAGTAGCTGTCTGGCTATAGCAAGGGAAGATACCAAAGCAGCTTTTCCCTGAGAGCATAAAGCTCCAGCATCTGCCAAAATACACAAGGACACAGACTGTTTCGTGGCTGTCCCTGCAGAGGCAGATCAGGATATCTGTTCTACAGTGATGTGTCCAGACACGGGGGAGGGCTTTGAGATGTGTCACAAGAACTAAAGCCCAGAAGAGGGACAAGCCTGGTCACAGGCACTCAGTCCATCCCAGGGGACTCAGGGTTTCATGCTGGGGAATGGGGCCTGGCTCCCTTCCTCCTGCCCCGCTGCGACTGCATTTCTCTAAAAGGCTGAGAACAGTTGTGCCCTCTCAGGATTCCACAGATGATCTCTAAGTCCTCTCAGGAGACCTCCAAAGAGCTCCTCTGGCTCCCTGCCTTCCTGACAATCCTTGACCCAAGTGGCTCCAGCAGTCAGAGCAGTCTGGGCAGTATCACGACCCCAGCTCAGGCTCTTCCCACCAAGAATGCTCTGATCAGGGAAGTTGTTTTATTTTCTCAGCTCTGTTACTGCTGCAACAGGGCAAATCACAGATGAAATCCAAGCAGAGATGGGACTGCACAAGCCCAGGTCACTACTTTCTGGGCAAGCAGAGGTTCTCTATATACATTCTCTTTTTAACACTGGAAGATTATTGTATTCTGTTAATAAAGTTCTGTAAATGGATGAATAATTTCCACAAAGGAAAGAATGTAAGACTTGCATCGGCACAACGTTACTTCTAATCAAGTGATCCCCGTAATTCTCCAGAACAAGCAGAAATTCATATTTTCCATATGTAACCATCTTTGTCACCCAAAGCACTTTGTATTCAATAAAAATACCAGCTTTCATTAAAGAAAAAAACCCTTTTGGTGCGTAGTTTTCCTGGCATTGCACATCTCTGGTTCCCTCACTCAACATGTTTAGAATTAAATCACAAAACCTTAATTCACCCTCTAATGATCTGCTTGTTTCCAGATTCATATTCCCACAATATGTTTGCTGACAGCAGTTGGGCTCTTTGACAAAAGACAAGGAATTTTTCCCAACGATGTATATTTGCTTCGCTCTGGTGCATTACAGGGGAAGGGTGCAGGCTGTACAAGCTGTCACCAATAACGTGACTCTAAGACCAAGTGTAATTTATTTAGTACAAGCTAAATGTTTATACTAAGTGTTCTTTGTTCCGAACATTATCGCTTCAACATTGAGCTTCTTACGAAGAGAGTTGTGAGAAAGGTTGAGCCCTACTTTGAAAGGCTTTTTAAATTTAGCATCACTGTGACTCAGAGCCAAAGCCCCAGTGCATACAGTTCTCAGGAGAAGGATGGCAAAAAGCTGCTCCCCTCAGTTTCAGGAACTTCAAAACTGTTCTTTTTGATTTTTTATTATGTGTTAGAACAGAATAAAAGCAAATCAATTCTTGAAAGGATGTGTTGTTTCAAAACAAATCCAAAATCTTACACCCCAAACAACATTGAATGTGGTACTCTGACATTACTGCACCTTTCTCCCACTCTTAAAATAATCTCTTCAAATTCATATTGATTTCAGAAATCACTTTGATCTTAACAGAAACAAAACACACCAGGATGAAATCTGGTCCCACCAGTATGTCCTCAGCCTTTCTCATCTCCCCCACTGATGGATGGGGCCTGGAAGGTGTCCCCATCTTGTGTCCACACACAGCCACACTCCAGGCAGCAGTGACAAGCAGCCATTATTTAATAAACAGGTGATATCCAAACACAGTGAAACTAAGTCTGTGATATTTGGAGAGCCCTAGATGTGGTCTCTTCTAAAAGTAAAGTTAAAGTTCCTCTGTCAGGAGAATATCGGACTTTGTCAGTGGCATGAAAAATCTCATTCCATAGAAACACACTGGAAAACTGCATCCTGATGTGGTATCTGCCACTCAGAAAGGACAGTGAGAAAAGGGAGAGCATCAAGGAGGATGATGGCTATGACATGGGAAACCCACCTTGTAGTGAAGGGCTTCAGGAGCCTGATCCGCTGCTGAGAACGCTGAGGCCAGATGTGGTCACGAGCTGCGGCACCTGCACGGAGAGAGCAATGTCAGAGGTGAGGGTTTCCCACCTCCTGGGGGAAAAGGGCTCATGGCAGAAAGCTGCAGCTAAGCAGCCATGCACTAGAGAAATATATATTCAAACAGGAGCAACTTGATCTTGTGAACAACTAACTGTACCCTTATCCATCCCTTATGGTAGATCTCCATCTCTCATATGGAAGAACCAGTGTCAGATGTTTCTCTAAAACACATGTAATTTAAAATAGGAACAGTTTAAGGTGGTTGTACCACCTTTTGTATTGTACCTCATCCCAGTCCCTGTTTCCTTGAGGGTGATTTGTCCCATGAATGATTCCAAGTTTTACTCCTAGTTTCTAATTCCTAGAAAGAATTAACATTTCAGTATCACTCCCATTTTTACAGCAACTAGAACTATCTATATTTGACCATAGCAAAATATTTTAGACACAATAAATACAATATCTCTGTGTTTATCTGGAGAAAGGAAATCCTTTCTGTGGACTCCCCTTTGCTCCCTGCTGAGATGACCGCTCAGAAGTCTGCAGAATGCTGCAGCAGCGCACGAGGGTGTTTCTCTGGGGTGTGAAGCTGACCCTCCTCTGTTACAGATAATAGCTTTATGGCACAGGCATTGTTCTGCTCTACCAGTGCCTGTTTTCACAAGGTATTTAATGAATAGGCTTTCAACTGCAAAAATACAGGCTGACATCAAGAAGGCAAATGACCTTTGAGCTTGTGATCGCATGTTCACGTAGTTACGCTTATTTTCCTCGTTAACATATAGGAATCCCTTTTTTTTTGTTGTTATCATGCTTTATTTAATTTTAATAGGGTTTTTCATTGTATTTAAAAATGTAGAGGAAAACAGAAAAAAAAATCCCATTGTTCTCCCACATGTTTGTTTTCACTACAACTACTAAGAGGAAAAGCCCTTTACAAAAACAGGATACAGCAGAGTCCTCTGCGCTGTGCACCCCCCGCACACTCGCACACTCTGGGCACGGCTGCAGTGGTAATCCAGAGTCCATGGAAAGGCATAAGTAAATGAAAAACATCAATGGGAGTTTTATTACCCACTTGAATGGGAGTAGTGTTAAGTCCCTACTGAATAAACCCCACCTGCCTGAGCAGGTTCTGCTCCCCTCGGACAAATTGCCATCTACGTACGGACATTTTTCTCTGTGACATCAATTACAGACAAGGGGCAGACAGGGATGTCTGCAGGGCAAACCCCACCACTGTAGGAAGGTGTTAAGCCTCATGTAAAGAGCCATAGCATCCAGCATCCCTTCCCAGCAGCCCTAAGAGACGAATCACCAGGGCCCCATCTGCTGTCACCTTCACCAGATGCTGCCTGGCCACAGGAGGTGCCCTCAGATTCCCATGGAGCTCCCTGAGCAGCCACAGACTGTCTCTAGGGTGCCCTCGGGAGTGGGGCTTCCCACTGCATTTCTACTAATGACTTTTCAGAGCTCCTCTCTTAACATCCCGCATCCTCCTTTCCTCCCACTTGGATTATTGCTTCCCCTGCTGGGCTTTTGCCAATCGGCGGAGGGGTCTCCGGCTGTGCCGGCAGCCCCCAGGAAAGGTGCTGGAGCTGAGGCAGGAGGACTCACAGGCTGCACTCACTGCACAGCACATTCCTGTGGGCTGTTGTTAAGAAGATAATAAAAATTGCTGTTTTCTTTCTCTGCACACGTTAGCATTTGGAAGAGTTCATGCTTCCAAAGAATAACACTGACTTGTTCTCTGTGATACAGAAGAATAAACCTAGTGCAATTACCAGGAGATCTGCATTTCTGCAATTAAGAGCCTCATCTCTGGCCAGAAAGTACCTTTGGGGAATTGAGTTCTAGCGACTGGGAGGCCAGTAAAGAGCAATTTGAGCTGCTCTGACTCTATAACATGGTGATTGCAGTTCCATTTGCCTGGTCAGAAACTACCGCTTAGCAGCCATCCGCCTGGCAACCTCCTTCAAACACCATCCCAAGAGCATTTCAGTTAAAAAAAAAAGCTTCAAATTTTAGGGAAACACATTTTCTGCTTTCTTTCGAAGGAAAAACATATAACGCCATAAGGGTTGAGTCTATTCTCGCGGTGCGGGGAATGATATACCACTTTAGTTTTAATTTTAAAGGGTTGTGGTTCTAATTGGTTTTCTTCTAAGTAAGGGTAAGCCTTGTTTCTTCACCAGAAATTATCATGACTTCTGATTCAGCTATGATTTCTGAACAAGAAGAATTGTTTCAATAACGCAAAATGATTACATTTGATAATGTAAATATGATAAATGTTTATGCAAATCCTTAGGTAAGACTATACCACTTCATTACTGCAAAATAAACATTCTGATGCTGACACTGTCAATATGCTGACACTGTGTCTTTGAACCACAGTCTTTGCTATCGCTCAATAAAATGAAGAGCCAGGGAGACAACACAGACTTAACACAACAGGCTATGCCTGACACTACTTAGAATCCAAACACAGTGTTTTCGGTTCAAGCAAACAAACTGCACAATTTCCATTTATATCAAAATCTTTCATTGTTTAGAAACTGTAAACTGCTTTCTGCATTTATTGGTAAATAGCTGATCATGATCAGAGGACAGGATTAAATAATGTGGCCATCATTCCTTCCTCATCAGGGAGAAATAAACCCACAGTATCCTCCCTTGTTGCATGCAAGCAGTTCAATTACAAAGCTATGCTGTTCCCAAACCCTCAGTATCTGCCGACTGGGTGTCCTAAAAGGCAAGAAATCACAGTTCCCTTGGCAGTGTCAGGACGAGCTCACTTCGAGCAATCCTTTTTCTGAAAGCAGATCGGGGACAGCCCTCCCGACGCTCCCTCCACCCCACGGACCCTCACACTCTGCCATCGCCCTCCAGTCCCAGCCCCGGGGGTCCCGCCGGAGCCGAGGGCAGGTCCCACATGGTGCCCAGCCACGCTGCCCCTCGCACCCACCTACCGTGCGCTGCTCCCCGTGGCCCCACCAAGCCGGTGGATGGATGGAACTGCCGGGCTTGGCTGGGATCTGCTGCTGTCCCAGCAGCGGGAGGTCACCAGGCTGCTGGTCTGATCTTCAGTTCGCTTTCCATCTGAAAACTTTAACTCCTTCACGCCCTGGAAGGCAAAATATCAGGAAATGCTGTGGCGCTGTGCTTGTCCCTTGACAGGGGTGCTTGAGCACACCCTTGCCCCAGTCTGCTGAGAACAAGGACACCCAAGTGAGGCAAACCAGGACGTGGGGGGTCGGCGTGGACAATTTTGCTCTGAGACTTCGGAGTGAGTGAGTTGCAGAGAAGCCCTCGGTGAGATTCTCCTCTTAAGGACTTACACCCATTAAGCCCCGTCCTGAAGTCTCCCATATTCCCACGCATTCCTGTGGCTGCCAAATCCCTGCTAGGGACCCCAAGGGCTTACACTTTGGAAGGGAAGGGGAAAACCTTTGACAGCACTTCTTTCCCTTTCTCACCAAGGCCCTGGGAAATTGAAGGGGGTGGAAATCGCTTCTGGCAGAGGAAAAACCCAGATCTGCAAGGGCGCACTGGGGAGTGGCCCTAAAACATCCCAGCTCCAGGCCTGCTGCCAGGAACCCCCAGACAGCCCTAGTCTGCCCATGCCTGGGCACCTACCTACCTCCTTGCTTTGATCAGACAGGGCTTCCTGGAATTGGGATTTTGTGGTCCAGCTGTCAAGATGCCTGTGCAAGAGCAGAGGGGAGAAGATGCCTCTGTTTTGCCCTCACAACCCACTGGGTTTCCAGCTCCCTGTGCATCAACCCTGGCCCCTGCACGTGGTACTACCATAATGCATAGGGCCAGTCACCAGGGACCGAAAATACTGCTATTTCCAGAAAGATGCATAAAATGCTTACATGATGATGTCAGTCCTGACCTCCATGCTCCTCCGGCACTCCTCTGCTGTACCGACTGTTGAGCAATGGAAACACTTCCTGAGTTTCAAGTGGCTGTGTTCTGTCCCCCCACCCCCAGCTGCAGCCTCACTCTCACCTTCAGTCACCACGCTGTCCCCTGCAGCCTGTTCAGTGCTGGCAGATGGGAATTTTTAAGCTCCTGCCCCTCAGGAAACTAAGCTAAATCTGGCTCTGTGCAAGGGTTCTTCAAACACCACTCGTTAGGTGGGAAATCACGACTCAGAACAAACCCCTGCTCTTGGAGCTGCTGCCACACGTGGGCTGCCCTCTGGCCTGGCTGTGGTAACGGGACAGGTGTGAGCACTTACCAGCCTCGTCTGAACGAGGGTGTGCCGGGTGGGGAGGCTGCAGGAACTTGCAGGGAAGGCCACACGTGGCAGGGACAGGAGCATTTCATTTCAGGAAGCAGGGCCAAGCTGCACTGGAGGTTTCCTAATGACCCTAATGCACCCAAGGGTGCTGCAGTGCCCCGTGGGCACAGCACGCGCTGTCCCAGGAACACTGGCACTTGCTGCCCACCCCTGCTCAGCCTCCACAGCCTCTCCAGTGCACCAGCCCGTGCATCCACAGGAATCCATACAGGTCCTCACCACTGGTGACAAAGTTCTCTGAGCAAACAACAAACACTCATGGCTCTGATGCCAGCACGTCCCACCCTGCCCCCAGCGTCTGGGCTCCACTTGTGAGCTCCCCAGGCATGAGCTTTGCTGACACCCCTGAGTCAATCCAATGCATTTCAGCCTCACATAAATCACATGACCCTCAGCCAGCCCCTCCAGAGTGGGTGCCCCAAACAGAGCCTCTTCCTGTCCAGGTGATTCTCCACGGACCATTGGCGGATGCCACAGCCAGCTCCTTTCAGTTCCCAGGCACCACGAGTTACACAAAAGCTGACTTCTGTCCTGAATAAGAGGAGCCTGAGTGAGGGAGAGGGAGGGGAGAGGTGCCCCTCTGCCCTTTTTCCCCAGAGCAAGAGGCCTTGACTGCAGCATTGTAATTCCAGGTGAGGCACAGCATCCCTGGGGCTCCACCATCAACAGCACATGAGTTGGTGGCTGACACATAATCCCTGTGCAGACACCCTTACTGACAGGCTGCAGCAGCTTTTCATTCATCCCTGAGATCAGCAAAACCAACATTTAAGATAATTTTCCAAACCTTGCTCTGGAGGGAAAGCAGCTCTGGGGCTTTTGATTTCAAGTATGAAAAGTGTAATTATGGATAATGATGCCTCTTGCTGTAGTGCAAGCAAGAAACCTTTCTGTGTTTCATGGCTGGTCCCTGTGCCCTAAAGTAAAAAAGGGTTTCTGCTTTCATTACAAAACATATTTTTATTTCAGCCTGAAAGACCTTCTCATCTGGGAGCTCTCTAGTGGCCAGCAGTCTCTCCTGCATCTGGTGTTACTTAGCCAGCAATTTTTCTTCTGCATTGCCTGGGGGCCAAAAGCAGTCCCCAAAAGGCGAAACAAGGGTTAAAATTGTTTAGAGAACAAAACTCTGTTAGAACGTTTTATTGGAGTCCAGGGAAATTACTTTTAAAATACATACACATAATACTAGCAGCAATAATAGACTTTTCAAAAGTCCACTGTAAAAATGATGGTATTTCAGACCGGAGCCAGTGTTTCAAACCCCTCTGTATGGAGATGACATCAGACACATGGCTTATGTTTCCACTTTCTGCAGTGTGAAAGAAAATACACTGCTATGTATTTACCTTCAGCTGGTGTGTTTGCTAAACTTGGACAGTTTGATCGGGTAACTGCTTGAACTCAGAAAGTTTCACTGTCAGGGAAAGTAAAAATTGGTGGTGTTTTGGTGTTTGGTTTTTTTTTTTTTTTTTGTTTTGTTTTTTGTTTTTTTTTTTTTTTTTTTTTTTTAAATTTATAGGCTTCTCAGCTTGTATCAAAACCACCTTTCTCAGCCCTCACTCAGTTCTGCCACTGTGATGCTTTAAACTGCTATTATCTTTAATTTATTATAAGGTGAAAAATTAATACAGGACATGGATGGTGAATGCAAGACCTGTCGCAGCAGCCAGCTCACAGAATTACATTACAAAATTTTAGGCTCACCTGCTTGACACCAACCTTCCACTTTCCCCTCTGGTTCTCTGAAGGATGGCAGTGCCAGTGCCAGGATGGGCAGCTCCAGCACTCAGACCAGCCTGGCCACAGCCCTTCCTGAGGTCAGCTAAGCCGTTGCAGTAAATGTGAGTTCCCAGCTGAAAACAGAGCGGTTGGGTTCCCCCACGTGCATCTCCTGGGAGCAGGAGCCAGGGCTCCTGTTTTTCACCTGCCCATGAGCGGGAGCCTGGTGGTCTGAGGGTGTTTGTAGGGGCAGTTCAAGGAGGTGCAGTGCCCGCTGATTTGGACCCTGCCCAGGATACATGGGGTCCAAGCATGTTAGACATCACTTTTACTTAAGGATACTTATTGCTGATGGCATTTTCTGGCAGGAGTGGGAACTCCTGAGGGCTGTTCCCTGTGCAGAGACAGGCAGTGAGGAGGGGATCTGCTGGCAATCAAACTCTAAAACTAGTCCGACATTTCCACATCATCTTAAAAAAAAGGTAAAAAATATAAATGATAAGAACTATGATATCTGAGCAAACAGCACTAATGGATGTTTTCCTAATTCCTTAAGCTGCCTCCTATGTTTATAAACGAAAGAGAAACATCCAGAGGTTCCAAGTATGAGATTTCATTTCTTTGTTAACCAGAAATGC
This sequence comes from Pyrocephalus nanus, assembly GCA_038380795.1. Taxonomy (NCBI): domain Eukaryota; kingdom Metazoa; phylum Chordata; class Aves; order Passeriformes; family Tyrannidae; genus Pyrocephalus; species Pyrocephalus nanus. Next base: position 9,216,304 of record CM076271.1, on the reverse strand, counting down.
TCTGAATACTTCTCAGTCTCTGTTTTCATATATTGCCTTCTCACAGAAATGCATCTAAGGCATTCATCTTTTTTATTAAAAATACATATTTTCATTTTAAAAAAATTTAGTTTTCATTCTTATTACAGTCCTATGTTTTTCTTGTTTTGATATGGGTACAAGCATTTTTCTAAACTTAAAGAAATCCTTCTCAGAAGGGGGTGGAGATATGAAATATTTTTAAGATGTAGTTTTCTTTGATTTCCAAAGAATTTGATCCAAGTGTTAGAAAGCTGCAGAAAATAATCCCAGTGAGAGGAATAACCAAGAGCCAGGTTATTCCTAAGCCTTCAAGACCCTTTCAAGTTGGTCTGAAAACCTCATTGTTAATCAAAATAATTGCATGAGAACCAATCAGGAAATCTTGAAACATTCAGAATGAAAACTTGTCGTTACAAATTCACCATCATGGCTGAAAACCAGATTATCTCTGTCAAAAGCTGTGGGAAAGTTTGCTTTGTAGCAGTAGGGGCAGAAATAAATATTTGCCCAGTCTGTTTTGTTTATCCTAAAAACATATATACATGTGCAGAGTTTCAATTAAACACTATTTTCTTTTCCCCCCATGTGCACATCATTTGAACTGCCCATGTGAGGAGCTTTTAAAGCATCTCTCCCAGGAGTCAGGGAGGTGGCTCTGGGCCAGCACGTTACTCAGACCATTACACCATGGCAGGGCAGGTCGGATTGCTTTGAATTTTAAGCCTCATTTCTTTGGTCTCACCTCTGAGTCCATTTAAACACAGCTGACCCCTCGCTATAATTTAAAGCAGATGCGCGAAGTGCCACTGAAAACATACCTGTGGATGTGTTGGTTTTGCTGGTAAATGCCATGAATTCCCAAGTCTGAGCCTCGCTGGGGAGCAGGTGCAGGTGGAAGGGGTTCAGGTGTGGACAGGGTCTGTTTCACCAAGACAACAATTCTCCAAGTTACTGTATTTAAACCCTTTTAAGAAATTGCATTTTCTCAAGGAGGAGTTTTGCTGGGCATGCCTGAGCCAGTGGAAGAGCTTGACCCCACAAGGGGACGATGAGCAGAGACCTCCTCAGCAATTGGTGGCAGGGAACACCTCTGGCATTCAGTTATGCCAAGATATCCATTCTTTGTTGTCCCTCAACACCCCAACTACTGCCCAGTGCTGTTAGTTCCTCTACCATGGATCCCCTCCCCCCAGGGGTCCAGCATTTTCACTAATTTCAAGTCAAGTGATTGCTCAAGTCAGGGCCCAGCTTGCCTGGGGACACCGGGATAAAACAGCAGTTCAAAGCACAGCTGTTTACTGCCCCATGGGGTCAGGAGCCCCTCCTGTAGCCCAGGAACCCTCTGTGCTCACATCACTTTTGCAGGGACACAGGCAGAGGTACTGATGCAGAAGGTCTCTGGTCTGGGCTCTCTTTTGCAACAGCTGTTTGCAAAGTTAGCGGTGCACTTTGTTTTGAAAACTAGGTTCATACTTATAAACATGTCATTTAAAAATGCGGCTGTTAAAAAAAGAAGAAAATGGAAAGAAAAAAAAAAATCCAGCCCAGTGGTCGAACCCTCTTGATCCATTCCCCTGTGGCAACAGTGTTCAAACAGGTGAAAACGGGAGAAAAACAAGGGCTGGGAAAAGAACAAATGCTCACCACATTTAAAAACACCTGCTGGAAGTGACTGCAAGGGAAAACAGTTTAGAACATTTTGGAAAATACCTGAATGATGCCCATAATCCACTGCTGCTCCTGAGGGGCCTGGGGACCTCTGGGCATTTCACCCTGGGATCCCACCGGAGCATCCGCTGATCCCACTGGCATCACATGAAAGTGAAACAATCCTTTGTGAGGTAGTAGGACTCTTTCAAAGTCTCCTCTTGCCTGAAACAACTCACAGCTAAACAAAAGTACAGCTTATTTTGTCCAGATTTAGCAAGTCTTAGATCTTCATCATCTCAGGAGATCAGGGTCTTGATGCTTCTCCCACTTGAGTCACTGGGAATGCTGCCACAGGCTCCAGACGGCAACCAGACCTTATCCTGCATGGTGCTCTGCCCAGCTGACACCTTTTTGTTTCCTAGCACCTATCACAGCAACAGATTTACCAGAGCTGAGAGTGCTCCAAGCAGAGCAGTGGGACATAAACAACCTTCTACAACTGCACAGGCAGGTGATGATGCTCAGTCCTGAAGGCCGTGGGTCCCTCTGAGCTCAACCCCTGACCTGCTGCTAAACAAACCCTGTGCCAGGACCCTGCGGTGGAAGATGAGCTGGATGGGCCACCTGGGATGTCCCCAGCCCTCCAGCCCTGGACCTGTGGTTGGAGCTTCTCTTCCCTGGCCATGGGGCAGCACCGCAGGTCAGAGCTGGGTTTTAGGAATGAAAAATTCTGGCATTTTGCCCCAGCTCTGCTGCTTTCCCTCCAGGCCTTTGCAGTGCAGTGAGGGGCTGGCTCACCCCAGAGTGCTGTGTCTGGGACAGCACCTGAGTCTGCACATACCCCATGTGAGGAAGATGACTGGTCTAATGTGATGCTCTGTTTCAGAGTAACATCGTGGAAGCAGACACATCCTGTGTGCATCCCCTGGCAGGACCATCACTTCTGGTGTCTTGAGGTTGGCCTGTGTAGGGCCAGGAGTTGGACTCCTTGATTCTTGTGGATCACTTCCAAGTAAGGATATTCCGTGATTCTATGACCAGGAGCACTTCCAGCCACCCACCTCGCTGTGCTGCAGCACCTCCCTGCCATGTCCAGCCACTGTGGCTGGTGACCCATCAGAGCCAAAGGATAGCTCCAGCTGGCTGTTGATACCTCCACACTCACAGAGAGGGATCTGCCCCAGCAGAACGGGCAGAGCAGGCACCTTCATCTTCCCAGCCCTTGGAAGACACGGAAAGCAAGTCAGAGACACCTTAAGAGAGGAAAACAATGGGGAGCTATGCTGGAAGGGAAAGAGGCCAAGCAGCAGGATTACAGATGAATAACATGTGCAGTGTAATTAATCTAGATTAGTTTTTATTCTCTAGCATTAGCAGCCCGCAGTCACAGCACGGGGGGATCTGGTCCCACGAGTTCCCAGCCTTCGCAGGGCTGGGCCGGATTGCTGGGCTGGATTGCTGGGCTCTGGGAGAGCTCCAGGCACAGCATCAGCGTGCAGGAAGCAGCGCTGGTGACTCACCGGCTGCATGTTTGCTTGGAGACTAATGAACTAATACCCGGCACTCTGGCCCTTTCCACGGCCCCTTCCATTAATCTTCGGGTTAAAAAGTGCAGCAGTCGCTCAAGAGGCAAATTCCCACAGAGCAGAAGGATTTGTGCCGGGAGCCCCCTGTGCTGACCTCCTTGGCAGCCCTCACAGAGCCAAAAGTCCGGCTCCTCCACCCCGTCAGCCGTGCTCGGGAGCCGCTGGGATTTATGGCTCTTCCTCCTGCCTGCTCTGGGAGGGCGGCTGTCCCACAGCACATGATGGGGGTTCAGGCTGTAACTCCCACCTCGGGGATGACATGCAGATGCAGGGCCTCTCCCTGGTGCCAGGCAGTTCACAATGACATCTTTTTTTCCCCATAAAATATTCACCTCGGCATTTTTGGGCAGATTCCAATTTTTGCAACAGCAAGTTGCCCATGTGAAGTGCTCTCAGCCCTCCTCACTGCCCTCCCAGCCTCCCCCCATCCTAACTCTGGAGATTCAGGGTTTTGCTTTCCCTAGATTACAAATTGCCACATGCTGTCCCATTACAGGTACTACCCCTAAAGGGCCCTGGAGATGTAACAGAGCTTTTCCAGCCTCCACAAACTGAAGCACAGTCAAAAATTGTTTCTGAAAACCCCTGAGACACAAGAGCTGCTCAGTGCCACAAACAGCAGGGGAGCCTGGGATCATGGAGTCAGGCTCTGCTGGTGAGTGATGTGCCACAGAATTTGATCTGTGCTTCCCTTTTCATCTGGGACAGTCTGTATTTAACATCGCATCGTCATGTGGAAAACTCCTAAATCATTCCAGGGATGGCAGAGACCTGCAACCACAGTCCTGGGGAATGGGACAACCAGTGCAATCGGGGACTGGGGATCCAGTTACCACACAGCTACTTCACGCCATCCTTTGACTTTATTTTATATTTGTATTTCTTCAATGTAATAGAATACAACTTATTTTACATAATGTATACAAACTATATCACAGTGCTTTACAGAGCAAAGCATGAATTACATGGTGAAAACTGGGAGAAAAATGAAGAGGTCCTTTGCACTGCCAAAACCCTCTCTTATCTCCCTATTCCAGGAGACCTCCCAGGACACCCTGAATTCTAGTGGGAAACTCCCACCTGGCTAGCTACTGTCCCCAAGGTGAAGGTGGCCCATCACCAATGCCCTCCCCGCTCTCCAGAGCAGGGGCAGGGCTGGTGTCCCCCTGCCCCCTACCCTTGTCTGCCTGAAGACTTGTCACAAACCAAACAGCACCTCTTTCTTTTGAGCAACATAATTACTCCTGAAGTAATTGCTGCAAACTCAGGGAAACTCCCCATTATTCTTTTCTCCAAGGATGAGCCATCTTTTGCAGAGCACAAGGGTGGCCTCAGATAAACCACTGGGTTTGGCAATGCTGTCTGCTGCATTTATGGGAGCAGTAAATCCTTCACAGCTACACAGTAACAGAGCCAGGGTGGGAGGCAGACCTGTCTCTTTGCAGCTGCTTTATGGACATAGCAAGGAAAAGCACTCACAACCACCACTCAGGATGTTATGGGATACTTTAAGTGACCTTACATCCATGACTGCCAGGTCTCCAAGACCTAGGAACAGGAGTATCAACAAGGGGAAAAAGGAAGGCTTTGGAGGCTGGAAGGGAGCGGGATGGTGGACAGCAGGAGCTGGGGGTCACACACGCAACAGGGACAAGGCAAGGACAGACAGAGGGAGACTGCCCTTACTGCCAACGTGAAAGTTTTCAGATGGATCCCCAAAGAGATCCTTGCAGGAATCCTGAACACAACACACACCTGTGTGGATACACAAACACACAACAAAAGGAAGGTACTGGCCACGGCTCCTCCAGCACCCACACCACTGCAGAACATCCCAGAGCGAACAGGGCGCTACTGTAACAAAGGCTTTTAATGAGTAATAAGAATAACAAACCACTCATTTTCCATTCTCTAACCTAATGGAATAAATGTATAAATTCCCAGCATCTGTACAACAATGTCATGTCCAGAAACTTCCCCCAAATATGGAAAGATCAGGATCCCTTTCTGCAAGGGTAAAATGGGACACGCCCATGGCAGAGCTGATGACAATGGGCAGAGAAAGAGCAAAGGCAGACGTGTAGGAGTAAGTTTCCCCACAACACTTAAAATAGAAACACAGTCAAATATACATTTGATGAGTAGGAAAAAAATGCTTAGTGGACAAGAAACCAGTTTTCCTAACTTCAGAGTCTACTTCCTCTCGTAATCCCTTTCATTCCAGATCCACATCAATGAATCAGACTTTGACTTAAAAACTTTGCAGCAGGAGAATTAGCCAAATGCTTGAATTAAATATTGCTTATAAAAATCTATTTCCTTTTCTTAACAGCAAATTTTCCAACTGGGAAAAGAGTTGGAGGCCCACATGCTTTCTAAGTTTGGAGAACTAGAGGTTTTCCTCTTTTACATCCCATCCCTTATAATCTGGAAAAAACACAGCCTTACACATCGAACTATTTTCCAGGAGACACTCAGCAGGATATTTGCTTAACCAGGAGGAATTCTCTACATCTAAACCATCACTGAGTGATCTCTTCATTTCTGACCACGCATCCCATACTCCTTGAAAACACTTCAAGTGTGACAGATCTCTGCTGGCCCTGGTGGCTGTGGTTTGGTGTTCCAGGACTTCATCCTGACCAGGACCTGGTGCATTCGCTGTGGCTCTCTGGGCCAAGGGACAAACCCACCTTGGTCTGACTGCAAAGTCAGGTGCTACCATGAGGTCATTCCAGCAGCAGAGATTAAATATGTCAGACCCTCCCCAGAACTGCACTTACCAAGAAAGTCCCAAAACAACCTGACCAAAAACCCCCACGTCCCTCTCAGTTTTATAACATATTGATATTACACAGTATAAGCCCTGGAGCAGAGCAGCTGTGGCCTGTTGAGTACACGTGAATCAAGCCTGAGCAACGGCCTCGCTAACAAAATAAAGGCATTGCCAGATCACATGGGGCCACACTGGCAGAGACAGGGGAAACCACAACTTACAATGCTTTCAAGAGGTGACTAAGACTTCAGGGATAGGATCAGGCCCTGCCTGATTAATTTTACTTTTCATCAATGGAGGTACACGAGCTTTTATCTCTACCGATAAAGGCTGGACACAATGCACGACTGATAACAATGGGAACTGTAATCTCAAACACTAAAATAGCAGAGTGTTTATTAAATTAATACTGGCTGGTCCACGTGAAGCTGCTTTTCCAGAGAAGGCTATGACTATGATTAAAAACCATTTAAAGTCTGAATAGGACTTAGGTGACTAGGTTTAGGTCCCATTTTCTTAGTCCTCAGTCATCACACTTGGCTTAGTTTTGAGCTGGAACCATTTCTCATGCCATAGAAAGGAGGTTGCATCTTCCCCAGAAGCAAGCAGGAGACCATCATGTTTAACTAACAATGGAGGCTTCGCCTGTGGAAAATATCCTAATTTAAGTTTCCATATTGGTGGCATAACTGGAATATCTAAGTAATCGCGTGAGTGTTTTCTTGGACTAGTTTTAAGATTACTGCATAAAAGGAAACACTTTGAAGTTCTGGCAAAAATGAGAACTGGTAACTAGTGGCTTTATATCCTGCTGGGCCTTTCAGGGGCCATAGGCATATATTTAGAGCAGCAATTAAGTCAAGCTTTGCTGTTGTTCCCAAGAAAAGCACTTCTTGAGAATCTTCCTTAACAAGAGAGAAAAAGGAGGCAGCTCTCCCCATTTTGCTCCTGACTTGTAGAAGGATGCTCTGCAAATGCACAAGGAGTACATGTGGCCCAGAGCCCGCTCCCACACAGACACAGATCCCAACCAACCTGGAATCACTGCAGACTTGCAGCAAGCCCACTGCTGTGGGCTGCACACACAGAGACATCTTCCTGCCCTCTCCTGCTCCTGCCTTGGGGGAGATGTCCTGCACAGCTCCTCTCTGAACCTCTGCCTGGGGCCCTATGTTCTTGCAGGAACACAGGGCCATGGCTCAAGGCAAGATCCCAACACAGATAGTCCCAAAGTCCCCGATGTTGAGGGCACTCTACCAAGCAGCTTTTCCTGCACACAGCATCGATTCCTACCTGCCAGATGCTGCTGTTTCCATAAAGCAGTTAAGATGCCTACAGCAAACTTCATACACAAATTATTTTGGTGGGTAAACAAGTGCTAGTTGACAAGACACAAAAAAAAGAAAAGGAAAAAAATTAAGAGTCTAGCATGGCTCCAGTTAGCTTAGATTATTCTTTTTGCTTTACCCCCCTGGCTTTAATTGCATCAGTACTTTTTGAAGCAATCTTGATCACATCTTACTAATGAAAACATTACTCAAATCTACTGCAGCAAAACAGATTGCATTGCAAAGCTTAATTTCCTAGGATCTCATGCTCGTGGCACACTAAAGTCACGCTGATTCCTGTCCTAGGTGTGCAACTGGAGATGTGTCAAGCTTTAAAGGACACTGAAGATCCTACTAAACAGCCCTTCTTCAGAAAGTGCTATACATAGATATAAGGAGCACTGAAATAGTCTGGAAAAAAAACAGACTATATCCTAAGGCAGTGATGCTTCAAACATGTGCTGAAGCCCATAAAAATAAGTTAAAGGCTGTGTTGACAGACAGGATGAAGGAAAAATCTGTTTCTGGGATTAGTAGTTACAAAAGGTCTTCCAGATTTTGGAGTAATCACAGGATGAAATTTCCAGATGGTTCACCAGGATCTCAGTAAGACCAGGAGGAAACACACATCCCTGAAGTTACCAGGCACAGCAAATCCTCTAGATAAATGGTACCTAGATAAAGGGTACTGGTGAGAATCATCACGTGAAGGTGGCACCCAAAATCTTCTCAAAAAAGGACCAGCCTCTCCAAAATGCGTCCACATCTCCTCACTTTCCGGGAAGCAGGATAGGGTAAAAACTGCATCTTGTCCTACCTGTCAGCCAGGACAGCAGCCCTTGGCCCTGGGCAGACCCAGGCCAATGGAGGGGCACACTGAGAGTATGTCTGGGGCCCAGCTTTGATCCAGGACCCAGCCAGGAGCTGGTGGATGTTTGTGAGATGCCCCAAACCATCTCACTCCTGCCCCGACACCAGCTGGGCTCATCTGCTTTTGTAAAGCTGCTGTTTTGAGATGAGGGTGAAGACACTTGACAAGCTCAAAACAAAGCCTGAAGTGCCATCAGGGAGTTACCCCTCCCACAGGGAGCTGCAAAGACAGAACACCTTCAGCTGTGCCCTTCCTCAGGTTTTAGTGTGAAACTCAGGCATTAGAGCAAGTGCAACCTGGCAGGAGCTATAAAGAGCTGGTGACCTCCTCCAAACCACCTTGGCAGCACTGCAGCCCTTCACAGGGCCAGGCCCTGGGCTGATGGGCTGGTCCAGGAGTGCTCCCCCACTCTGGCTGACAGCCTGGCAGAGCTGTGAGCAGCAATGGGAAAAGGCAACAACCAGATGAGAGAAATCAGGAATCTGACCCAGAAGTTTGCTGAGCTTAAAACCAAGGGAAAGTGGCAACATCCACTCCACAAGGAAGGTTTGGGAAATGTTGTTCTGCCCCTGGAATAATGCGACATTTGTCTTCATTTACAGAGGAAGCAATTCAGGGAGGACAGAAGGTACACAGGCTGGAGGACACTGGGACATGGCACCCCCAGCTGTCCAGCAGTGCTGTAACACCAGCCCTTCCCATGGCATGAGGGCAGGTTTGAAACAAACTCACTGAAAACAATCACTAATGCTTGCTAAACACTTGTCCTTTTTTTTTTAAACAAACAAACCAACCCAAACAACCTTCAGTCTCTGTCCCTGCCTGACAGCACAAAGTTGCCTCCTGACAGAGAGGAGAGGCACAGACACAGGTCCCTGCACCAAGGCAGGTGCTGTGGCACGGGAAGGGTACGTCTGCTTTCCTCACGGCAATTCACAGCAGGAGCAACTTTTTTCAGTAAATATGGCACAGGAAAGCCAGGTGAGGAGAAAACAGGGTTTTCTCTTTCCAGCAGGCAGGTGGGTGTGTTGCTGCCAAGGTGCAGCTAGCACAGAGGTGGGGCCTGCCAGTCCGTGGCTTTCCCCTTTGGAACGAGTGACTTCCCCTTCAGGCACCAAACAGATGCAAGAACCCAGCCAGGCCAGCGCTCTTGGATGCTCACAGGACATCTTTAAAGGCTGACTGACAAGCTGTAGAGCAGATGTTCACCCTTGGCAGCAACTCAACCACACTGTGGTGTAGCGTTTCGCTTCCTCAGCTCTGGCCAAAAAGGCTGCCCGATCCCTGCACGCCGTGGGATGGAGAAGAAGCTGAACCTGACTGGGGGGATGCTTTCTAATAGACATCAGCAAACTCCTCTGCTAGGAAACCGAGCGCTTTACTGGCAGTTCATCGGTGCCCTGAACATCCCCACTCTGGATGACCAACACTCTGAACCCCAGAAACCGTGGCTGTCACCACACGGGTCAGGCATCATTTACAAAAGGCTTTTGGAGGAGTGCAAAAGCAGATTTCTGGAGGAAGCTGGAAGAGGACAAAAGAGCTGCCTGTGCTGCTCCTCGCACTCCCCAGCAGGCTGCAAGCATCAATTTTCACACAGTTCAAAAGAAAAAGAAAAAAAAAAAAGTGAATAATTCTTGCTAATAAATTAACAGTCTGAAATGCAGTAAAGATCACAGAGCTGACGTGACTCAGGATACAGCGTCTTTCTTAAATATACACACTTGAAGATGAAACACAAATGTCTCATAGGGACACTTCCTAAAATTTGCTCTCCCAGTAACTGTTTAAGGTTCCCATTCTGCCATAAAAGATGATGTCACTGTTTATATAAATAAAGGCAATGGTGCTCAGCTCAAATCTGGGAAACCAGTCCCTTCCCTCTTAAAGTTTAGTAACCACATTAACTTTCTTACTAAGTTAGGGAGTGTAAGAACTGGCCAGGGTATAAATAGAAAACATAGACAAAAAAAAAAGGTGCAAAAACCCAAAACACATACTTGACACAGATTTCTTTTGTTCTCAGAAAACTGGGTAAATTAAAAGTGATACAGCTCTCATTCTCTCACTCTGTCCATATTAGGGAGATTAAACTCCTGCACAGGAGAGCTGCAACTGAAAAATATTGCCATTACACTGAGCACAAATAGCTTTTTCTTGAACACCGAGCATGCATGTGGCCTCCCCTCTCCCCCCAGCTTACATTTTATGAGATTTTGGACAGTCAGAGAAAACTCTCCTTCCATATGTTCAGGATGTTAAGATTTCAACCTCCTTGCAGCAGGAAAATAAAGTCATCTTCTTTGTAAAGCCACAGCACTGAGCACACACACAGCACCGAAACAGTAACGCATGAACCGAGCTCTGCCATTGCGGAAAACTGCAGGGATCCCGGAGCAGGTCTTGTTCCTGTCATGTCTGCAGATGCTCTGTTAAGGACTCCAGGGACATAGAGCAATTACTAGGGTTTGTTTCTGCTTTCCAGGAGCAGTTCTGTTTAGGAGAGAATAGAAAGGGATTATTTTTACCTTATAGTTTGGACTTAAAGGGTGTGAACTGAATGTTTCTTCCCACAGAGAGAGACATCGTGTAACAAGAATTGCAGTGCTCTGTAATGGGGGGGTTCCTTCTCAGCAGTGTCTGAAACCCCAAGGGCTAAGGAGGGTGACAGGCAGGGCCCAATTAGCAGCACAGGAGTAGGGACGGCTGCATTTAGGCCACACACTGAGTCTAAAGGGTCTTTTCCTTTTGTTTTTTGGGGCGGCTTTGCTGGTTTGTGGGTTTTTTTTTGCTTTGAGTCTAAAAAGTTGACATCTGCTTCTGGTAAAATTAACGATTTATTTAACAGTAAATGTAGATTAAAACAGTACTGTGAACTGCATTGTCTGCATCTGCGGCACTGTAGGAAGTATCAGTGAAGCATTTTCCACTGGCATGTGTTTAGAGAACAAAACATTTAAGTGAAGATCATTTTTTTCCCATATATATTATGTACATTATTATATACAAGTGAGAATTAAGACAAAACAAAACTAGAACAAAGATTCTTTTAAGTTTTAAAAGGATCTTTGTCTCTCTTAGCCACAGGGATGGCCTAAGCCAAGCTCCACGGATGAGGCAATGAATGAGACAGATGCACCAAAGGCATCTCACTCGTAAGACACAGTTTAGCCAAGGCAATACTCAGACCACGCAGGGCGTGCTGGCACCACCGTCATTGCTGCTGCAGCAGAACAGGTCCCCACATCTTACCTTGTCCTGGCGCAGTCAGGGACAGCTCCACCCTCCACTGTGCCCCACAAAAACTCCTGGCCCTGGGACCAGCAGGGCTGCTGTCAGCACGGGCTGTGCCCACCCTGCAGGGCACTGTGCCTTCACAGCAGCACACACAGCTGCATTCTGCAAGGTGATCTCCAACAAATCCCATCCCACAACGTTTCCTGCAGCCTTGACTGCCAGAGACCAAAGACTTTGCTTTCTGGAGACCTCCGTAACTAGAAGGGTGTCTCCAGTTAAAACCCTCTGGGGACATGACTGGCAGCTACTTTACTGTTCACCTGCTCACTGCTGCAAGCACAGCTCCAGGTCACCTCCCTGCTGTGAAAAGCAGGAGAAATCTTCTGCCCTCAGGGACAGGGAAGCCCATGGACCCGGCTCTCACGTGGCGGTGGGGAGTGCTGGCCCCACAGGGGTGAGAGGAAGCCTCTGGTCACTGCAGCCCCACAGGTCAATGCCAGGAAGGGGATAAGAATGGAAAAGGCTTCCCATGAGGCTCAGGCACAGGGAAGGAAGGCAGATACTGTCTCTGAGGCCCTTCCCTTGCCCAGTGCATTGAATCAAACAGCACCTGCCACCTCGCTGCACTCCAGGTCAGGCAGGGGCAGCTCCCCTGGCCCTGGGCAGGAGCAGGGGACTCTCTACCACCAGGCTGGCTCAGGGAGGAGGCAGAGGAACAGAGAGGATGGGGATGATCTCTCAAGGCAGAAAGAGCACTTTTCTCCTCTGAGGTAAAACCCAGGAACACCCCCATCCTTCCCAGACCTACTTGCCCTTCCTTCCCTTCCTGATGCCCCCCATCCCCCCCGTGCTTCTGCTTTGTGTGGGAACTTTCCCCAAAACACGCTGTTTTCCCCTCATTTCCTTCCTCTCGAGACACCTGGAACTTCCTCCTGCAGGCTCCTGCCACCCTTTTACAGCCAGGCCACGCTTCCCAGGCCACCAGCTTATTGTCCATGGAACCAAAACAACCAAACACACAGCTCGGGGCTGCTGGGGCAACACACTCAGAGCCAGTGCAGCTACAAGGGCTTTTATGTACTGAAGATGACAAGTAATTTACTTCAGCAAAAACAGCCTGACATATTTGAGGAAAAACAGAAGCAGCAACTACCAGCAAGGACTTCCTCCTGAAGGCTGTAGGGGAAGTACTTTGAATCACAAAATATGTTTTGAAATGTATTTGAAATTTGTGATTTGACATCTCAAGCTGTTATTAGAAGCTCCTTGCTTAAAAGAGTCAGTTTTGCACGCATTAAGCAATGCAGCACAGAAACAAAAGAAAAAATCGTTTCTGGCTTAAATGCCAGTTTAAAAGTTACTGGGGGGGAGCCAATATATTTGGGGAAGGTTTTTAAACACCCTTTTACAAACTAGGATGCCTCAGCAGAGATCTGGGCACACAGTACATGCCACATCCCAGCTCCAACTTTATCCTTCTAACACAATGGATTTTAATGGCTTGAAACAGCTTTATCTGAACCTCTATGCCACTAGAACTGTATTAAGCAGCACAAAGCTTCATTGTGCTAGATGAAGATGCTCTACAGACTGTAGAGATAAGTGGAGTTTCATGCAAAGCTCTGCTACACCTGCTTGTTCTTCCTACAGTGTTCACCTGAGTTTGGAAGCCACAGGAACACAGCTCTGCTCCCTGAATGTGTGCTGGGAAAAGAGAAGCTGCAGAAATACCCTCGATCACAGAATCACTGAATGGTTTGGGTTGGATGGGACCTTAAAGTTCATCCTGTTTCAACCCTCCTGCCATGGGCAGGGACACCTTCCATCAGAACAGGTTGCTGAAAGCCCCATCCAGGCTGGCTCGAACACTCCCAGGGATGGGGCAGCCACAGCTTCTCTGGGCAACCTGTGCCAGTACCTTCACAGTGAAGAATTTCTTCCCAATATCCAATCTAACCCCACCCATTACCTGCTTTTGAACAGGTAAGCTATCTGCATGAAAGATTTGGACAGCCTTCACAGATTTCTGAAGGACTGGCTTTCCCTTTCTCACATTTCAAGGATTCTCTTTTTATGGCTTTTCAGCTCCCATTAGTCAGAAGCAGGAAGAGTGAGGTGGTGGTGTCCCTAACCAGCGTTAACAGGACGTGACTCTGCCCTGAGTCATCATCCTCTTTCTCCTCAATTGGAGATGTCTGCTCACACCTGGATCACAGACACCTGTGGTCACACTCATCAAGACAAGCAGATTGCTTCCCCAGCTTGCTCTTCAGAGGCTGCAGGAAGCAACCATCACATCACACAGAACTCTGTATTTTCAGACTATCTTCACAACCAAAAGGACCAAAGGACTCCAATATGTGCTCAGAATCCAAAGAATAACAGAGCAGTTTCCTGATGAAGTATCTGAGCCAGCAGGATCTCAGCGAGGCCCTACTTACAGTCCAAGAAATTAAAATGTTAGCCCATACAGCTGCAGGATATTACTAAATACCCAATTACTGTTCTTTATTTTAGAATAAAAAAACCTTACCGTGCTTTAATAATCTCCAGTGAAATGTATTTTATGGGAACTGGAAACGATTCACATTAAATGAACCAAATGAACACACCACTGTTATATGAGTCCACGTGCACAGGAGTAGAACTGAGGGGCCTGAGCTGACAATGATCTCTGCCAGTGCAGTGGTCTCATCTTCCATCTTGATAAACTTTACATCAAAGGCTTCCCTGATGCATTTCCCTGCCCATCTAAGGACAGTCTTTCAGTAGCAGGGACATCCTGCAGACCCACATTCCAAGCAGATGCAACATCCTACACATCTGATAAAGCAATTCATTTCTCACCAAAGAAAGATCCCAGAAGTGCTCATTCTGCTGGAATTATTCCAGTATTTGTTTCTTAATTACCAGGAGAAACATCAGCTTGGGGCAAATAATTTTTTACCACTCTCTCTAGATTTGAAATGAGAAACCCCATGTAGGTCATTAAAGATTTTTTTGCTATTTATCTTCTGAGTCTCCTCCTGAACAGGGGTGTGGACTTGCTAAGGAACACCCTTACTCGCTGCAAAAGCAGTCTTCATGTGAAGTAATAATAAGGGAGACTGTTAATAATTTATTATTGGCTGGGACACAATTAAGGAATGTATAAACATGGTGCTACCCTGCAGGTGCACCACGGCAGCAACTTCAAATTTACTGATTAAACAAATGGTGAGAGTCCTTTAAATCCCCAAGTACTGTAAACTAAGGAAGAATTGCAGCTCAGTATGCCCTGCAGGGGAAGGGTAAACTATTGCTGCAACATTTAGCACAGACACCCCAACAGCTGGCCAGCCCGAGGGTGTCAGTGCAATTAAAAGACTGAAGTTGTTGCAGGCTACGTCTTCAGTTACCATTACAATGATTACCAAGTGGAAAAAAAAAGAGCAATAAAAAAACTGTGTCTTACAATGCCCAGCTACAGCTGGATTAGTCAGGTTCTGCAATAGAAAAGCTGCCCCTCAGCTGTGGCTGCTACACAAACATCAGAAACACCAAACACCTTCAGTATGACACCGAAGGAGCCTGCAATCCTGATGCTGAACTTCCACAAATGCACAAACCTTATCACCCTTTTCCACCTTTAGCACCACTTGGATATGAACTCACTCAGTGTGTAAGGAAGAGCGCTCTGCACTGATATTTGGAAGATCAGAAGTCAAGACAAAGTCACTGACGCACGTAAGGTGTTACCAACAGCACCCCGTGAAGAGCAGCACACGTATTTAACACTTTTTTAGGCTGTTTTTTTCTCCCTTTCAAAACCCCTCAACATCTCCTGCATCTGGGAGAATGTTTTCATGGTAACTCTGACTTAAAACTTTTTACAGAGAGATAACAGAGACAAGTTACGTGGGGTCTCACACCACGACTTACCACGGTCTGGATGCAACCATGTGCACTTAAACTGCACCCTGGGGTGGATCCAAACCACAGAGCAAACAGGGAGGAGACTTCCCTTCCTCAAACTCGCTGAAAACTATGCAAGTGACTCAGTAAATGTCCTTCTGAGTCAGCACTGAAACCGAGCCCCAGAATTCCATCTGATTTACAGTGCAGATAAAAGACCGTAGGATTGCTCTTAAAGGACGATCCATGAACGATACCCCGAGGGTGTCCGGTCACTAAAACCCAGGTAACTCCTCTTGTACAACCCAAGGCTGAACTCCTGCCCCCTGCTCCAGCCCTCCTCTCCCTCTGTTCACACACAGACCTGTCCCAGCCCGGCTTTACCTCCTCACAGAGCAGGGAAGGTCATGTGGCTGCAAATCCCATTTGTACAAAAAAAGCAGATAAATAGATTCCAATTTTAAAATAAGTTTTAATTGGTTCATTAATTAGTAACTTGTCTTCTATCGCAATAAAGCAGAGTGTAGCAGGTTCGGAAGTTGTGGAGTGCTGAAATTTGGAGTCAGGCTGAATGAAAGACTATGTACAATACACATCAGCTTTCTCTTGTGTTGTAAATTTATTCTCATATTTTTTACCATTTATTCATCCCAAAAGACATATTGCATATTTGGAACATTTTTAAAGTAAGAGCCACTGTATTATTCAAGACAAGAAGTAGTTTTGTCACATCAAAACTGATGACATACTCAATAAAATTATTTTCCAGAGCAAGAACTCCTTACAAGAAATATAAATAGAATATAAACTTCATAAATGATCTAGCATGAAAAGATTAAAATAGTAAATCCATTCCATACTGAAGGCAGTACTTTACCACTCAGTGTGTGTGTTGTGTTCCTAAAAAAACCAAACCATCATTTCCCAGCAGAGGGCACTGAAACAAATACGGGCAAGTTTTGGTTAAGTTTATTCAAACAGAACAGAATGAATTGACCACTTCAACCTTTTGTCTGAAGTTACTGAACTAATACGATCAGGTAATAAAAAGTTACTTTTAGCTTAACCCAGGCTTTGGATTTGTTCATCAGACACGATGAAGACACCACATGCTTGGAAGCACATTTGCATTTTCCGTGTGTCACCCGACACAGTACCAGAATTCCACCTCCCTACCGGCACCTCCATCCCCACAGCTGAGAATCATTTCACTGAGAAGCTCCATCACATCCCCACTCCCACGGCTGCCAAACGCCCGTGCTCACGATCTGCTGGGCCTCATGCAAGAGCCAGCCCAGAACAGCCACTCCACACATGCACAGCCCTCGGGGCACCAGAACCGCCACACACCCAGCACCGGGAGCGACTGAGCCGGACCCGGCACACCCACAGAGCCAGCTGATCAGTTCGGATTTGCAAGGCCTTGTGGAGGGAAGTGGCACTGATGGGCAAACATATGATGGGGCTGAGGGAAGAGAGTAAAATGGCTGATCATGGGAAAAGGACTGGCTTTGCTCCATCCTAAGATCTAAGGCAATCAGAGCAATCTGTGGGAGGCACTCAGCACAAAATTCAAGAATGTAGAATAATTTTTGCCCGTCGGAGCCTTTTAAAAGTAAAATTCCACTGTTCTAGGTTTAAAAAATAATAGTAAAAAAAGGAGTTGATTGGTGTTGTTAAAGCAAGGCTTCAGTAAATCATGGCATTCCAATAAAAGTGATCACTACGCTACTATCACTGTAACTAATAATGTGGATTACCAAACAGCTGACAGATGGCAAAAGCTAAGTGAAGGAATTATTCTATGAATGTTTTCCCTACTGTGCTTCAGGGATCTGGTTTTGGCTCACTACTGTTATGATCAATAGTCTAAAAGAGCTTCAGTAATCATCCCTGTAAAAACCTGAAAGGAAAAAAAAAAACCCTCTCAAGAGCTGAGCAGTCATGGGAACAGGTTGCAGCCTTGGAATGCTGCCTACAGTGATTTTTACCAAACAATATTGCAAGGAATACACTGATTTGATTCACAAGATGAAAATCCAGATCCTAGAAGTCTGTGAATCCCAAAATAAGTCCTGGTGGACAGTCAACTGGGAATACCAGAGCAGGATATAAAGCTTATTGTCTATTTATATGATGTCAGTAAGGTAATTACTGTAAGGACATGTTCTGTTCTGGCATCTAGTCTTCAAAAAAAGAACATTCAGAAAATTAAAAACTGTTTAAAAAGCTGACAACAAAAAACTGGAGGGAAGAAGAAATAAAAATTAAGAAATTCAATCCGTTCACATAAAGTAACCTTGGAAGGTATGACCATGGCATGTCAAATCCCTAGATCAGGATGACATTTGCAGCAGAATATCCTCAGAGATATACTGAAATCCAATTTTTGGGAGCCAAAGCAAGATGAACCCAAACACAAGGTTGGATTTTGTTTGGGGGTTTTTTTTGAGAGGACAGTAGTTGCTCACATAACTTACCTACAGAGGAGAGTGATCCTTTTTCTTAAGGCCTTAAAGCAAGAATTCTTTTTTTCTAACACATGCTTAACTTCCTGACACTCTGCTGCTGATGCTGAAATCAGTCAGTGAAGTTCTATGACTGTGACATCCAGAAGAGTGATGGGTTCCCACTACCTCTCCAAATGCAACTTGAGCCTCTCTCTAATGGCCCTTAACCCCCAAACCTGGGTTTCAGTTGCTGATTCACCTCCTCCTGCTGGGAGCTTTTAGTCAGATACTGGTAGCACCCAGTTTTTAAAGCAGTAGTGGGTGCAACCCTCTCTTCCAAGCAGAACTCGGCTCTGTGGGCAAACCTCTGCTCACTTTCAGTAAATTGATACAAACTAAAAACCCAGGAAGGCCGAAAAAACCCCAAACTGCAGCCCAATTCCCCACCAGAGGAGAAAGAAGAATTCTGTGTCCATAAGCATGTGAGAAGAGGGACTGGGCTAAGTAAATCAGCTGGAGCTGGGGAATTCAATGCAGCTGTTTGCTGGAAGCAATCACCCTTCAAACAGAGGTATACACGAGAGAGAAGGAAAGAATATGGCTTGTAATTCTTTTATATGATCCATTGCTATTAAAAATGGAGACTCAAAATCTTGAGACAGTTGCTAGTGAAACACTAATGGTGGATGGACAGCCTGAGGGGAGGGGAACCCCAGCCAGCCCCAGTTGCAGAGCCAGTGCAAACAGCGGTGGCTTCCCAAAAGCCGTTGTGGTGATCTGGTGTTTGAAAGCACTCAGATGCTGCTGGTGGAATGAACTCGGCAGTGGTTTTGTCATGGAGAAGGTTCAAGCTGAAGAAATGATTCTTGCAAGTGGTAGAACCCTATGGATTAAGGCAGGAGACATTCAAAATCTTATGTAAAGCACACTGAAATTCTGGAACAGGTAATATACTTTAGAAAAATAACACAGGAATATACCCCAAAAATACACGCACAGGTGATTTTACCTTTGCTTCAGCCATCAGTCATTTGATACTAAGTCTCACTGTTTTATGAGAACACTTGGCAATTTACTGTGCAGGCTCCCAATTCTCCATTTAGCACCAAAAAATCCAGAGATTCTGCAAGAAGGATGAGGCTAAGACTCTGGAAGAATGCATTTAATTCAGCTACAAGGAACAGGAAAAAAAATCACACTGTATTTTTTTACATACTATATATTTTTTTAAATAAAAGGCCTGCTGTTGTAGTCCCTGTTTAGGTAGAATTCTTTTAGAATTTAAAAAACGTGCCTCAGTCAGGACACCAGGACAAACCTGAAGAAGTGTTCAGATATTCTACTACAGTGAATCTTCCAAATTGATAAATTGATAGCAAGTGATAAAACAACCCTCTAACTTCTCTAATATGAGGAACCTTTTTAAAACCTGTAACTTCAGTGCAAGCTCAGAGCACTTGCTTTACAAGAAGAGCTTCTTACACCTGTGAAAAGCTGCTCGTTACAGTAACTCCAAGGCTTAGCTAATCAAGCCTCACAGAAGAAAGAACCTAAATTTGAATGTAAAAGAACACACATATTTACCATTTAAAAAAAGGAGCAATAAAAAATCAGAAAGATCTGTGCAAAATAACTCCACTTGCTGTTCTAGTATCCAAGCACTGAAGAAGAGCAGCTTCTCAGTTACCCAACCCTCCTCCAGGGATTCTCACAACATGAGAGTGAACTGTGCATTTTAGCTCATTCCTCATCATTTTGAACATGCAATTGTCAAGAACTCCTGGGAAAGGCACTGTATTAGGGAACCACAGGTATACTTGTAAGCACAAACCCCCATGCAATGTGTACTATGTGTAGATAAATATGCACACATGCACAGAATGAGATTAGAAATATTTCTCCCTTAACACAACCCTGTTGGGTCTAAAGCTGCAGCTCTCTGATGCTCTAAAGATTTCTGAAAACTCAACGTTAGTCTTCAATACATGAACAAACTTGTGTTCCAGCAGCATTGCTGCATCAGGTCCCTCCCAGCTGTTCCCAGGGAACTTGGCACCTTCCCTGCTGCCAGGCAGGAGGGACCCCTGCTCCACTGCACCTCCTCACACCATGTCTACATGCAGCGAGAAGAGAATCCACTGAAAAAAAAACCCAGTAGCTGAAAGAGGGACAAATAGAGAGTTTGAGCTGCTGAAGAAGTGAGGAGGCAGCATCAGGTCCCTTCCCCCAGCAGGGCTTTTTTTTCCCCTCTAATGCCCAGGACCTGCAGCCACTGCTCCTCCCATCTCACCACCCTGCCACGGGCACAGCCACCCTTCAGCTCTCAACACCTTTTTCCTCCCCCATGGAAATCTGCTCCTGAGCCTTCCACAGTTCTCTCCTACCCCATTTCTTTCTGAAAACCACAAACAGGAGAGGGGTCAGCCAGACAAAAACTTAAAACCAGTGCAAATGTGAAATACAAGGTAAAAAAAGAAAAAAAAAAAAAAAGAAGTCTTTTGCTTCTACTGGACATGCTGCAGACATAGTGCCTCTAACTGTGGCAATATCTAGTGCAAAAGAAACTTAGCATGAATCTCGTTTTCAAATGACATTCAACTCAAACATGCATAGGGAGAGTAAAGTTATTTTATTAAATCATGCACATCACGTGTGTTAGTGCAAATAGTTTAATCTGTACTCCAGAAATTCTATTGTATTTTTATATCTTTACAAAATAGATTTAAAACAATTATTTACTTTAAAAAATGTAATTCTGAAGTTAAGCATTTCAGAACAATATTTGCAATAACCTATATACAAGAGGTACTAAGTACCACTGGCATACGAGTGTTCTGTGGTTGGGTGGCTTCCTGCAACTGAAAAGGATGAAATGAATGAACTAAATGACAATATTTATTTTCTACAAGTCACTTGTGGACTATTTTTTCCAACTAATAATCCTCCCATTAGCAAATCCCATGTAACTTAAGATAAAACTTTTAATTAAAGGACAATGACCCTTAAAACCTCACAAAGTAAATTATATACTAAATTTCTATTTAATTATTTAAACTATCTGTCGATTGCCATAACATCCTTTAAAGCCAATTGAATTGCTGAGATTACCTCCCTATTTTGAAGTTTCCTTTAGCAGAGCCATTTTACTTTACCATTCTTTAGCATAGTATTTAAGTCTTTAATAAACTTTTTTGACAGAACTGTTGAGCTGAACAAGACAACTACAGTCTACATTTAATTCAGCACTAACTACAGTGATTCCCACCAAAAGTCAGCAAATAGCAATAGTTATAGTACTTAGATAAGGAAAATCAACTTTGTAATGGGGACCACTGCATCATACTTACAGCCATGTGATGAGGATGCACAAAATTTTACTACCAAATTAAAATCATCTTCACCTGGCCATACTTCAGCAGGCATATGATTCCAATTCCGTAGCATTTTATGTATCTTAGATGTTGTCAGCTAATCACAGACGTGCTGTAGCAGTTCTCTTAATAAAGTTATGTCAACAAAAGCTTATCTAAAGAGCTGCTCCAGCTCAAGTCAGAGAGTATCAAATGACTGAAAAAATAAACTGATACATGTGATATGTGAGAAGGTATTCATACTTTTAAAGAATGCATCTCTTTAAATATATGAAATTTAATAAATTACATTCAAACTAAAGTTAACGTAAGTTGAATCACTGCACTATGTCCATCAAATGACCAAGTACTTGCTCCCAGAAACACCTCAGTTCACTCAAGAACACACACATGCTACACTCGCACACGCGCACACCGAATACTTCAGGCTGCTCTTCACCATCAGTATCTCTATCTCTTTAAGGCTGGACATGAATTGTGTTTATTCCCCAAACCCATCAATAAAGCAATCCTTATCAAAGATAAGGAAAGGCGTGGTAGGAGAAGTTTTCTTAAAGTCTTGTTCCCAACAGCTCAGTGACTGACAGCAAGTAAAATGATATACTAGTTTAAAAAAAAAAAATAGATCGTACTGAAAGGCACTGAGCACACTGCATCTGTTTCCCAAGTATCTGCAAAGTTACTTGGCTTGGATGTCCAAATCAGAAATGTATTTTCCTCTTCTTTCTGGCAATCAGATTCTAAAGTCAGTGTCCACAACCCTAGCCATTATAAATAATTTGGTACCAAGAAGCCTACTTTAGGCCACCATTATAGTATTCAGAACCCCAGCATACTAATTTAAAACTTGCATGAAGTTGTAAGCAAAAATATTGCTCACAGTATGATGAATCACAATTTTATTCCCTCTTTATAGACAGATACATTTTATACAGTTTAAAGCAAATGACCCTACTGCTGTTCTCACGCAGAGCTGTGCTGTATTAAGAGGTAAAAAGGAAGAGAATTAATCTGTTTTCCCTCAGTATATGAATGTTGCCAGCTTCTAAAGGGAGGACGGTGTATGGATTCAACAACAGTTCTCATGGAGAAGCTCTGGTTAGGCCTGGGTACAGCACCACGGCTGTCACAGCAACCAAAGCTGCCATCACAGGCATCCAAGGCCATTGTCTCTGTGTGGAGAGAAAAAAGAAATCAATATCATATCTGTTCTGATTCATACTAATCAGTTTACCTCGTGGTTCCTGCAAGTCTCGAGTACCTGTTGATAGGCATCACTACCATGTTACCCACGAGCCCTGCTGCAGGCTAGTCCTGACTCGGAGCAGACAGCAAACCGTGTTCTCTAGCACAGGGAACTCCACAGCTCTTCAGGACTGAGGATCAGCAGGAGAACGTTTGGCAGCTCCATTCCCAGGTTCGTTAGTGTAGGCACCTCAGAAATCTGCTCTTAAACATGCGAGGGCTTGAGGTGTTTAAAACACGCTTTGTGCCGAGTCATCGCTAGACACGGGTTTATTGAACACTGAATCTTTAACTTTGGAACGTTCAAATCCAGATCTGTGGCGTGAGTTTGGAGCAGATCCTAACAACATCATTTTCAATGGACCGTCACAACATCGCATGACAACAATGGCATTTCGAGAGGAGGACACACTGAGAGACATTAGAGAAAATGCAAGCTGAGAGTTTGGAATACAAACCAACCACCTATTTCTCGTCTTTTTTTCCATCTTTCCATCAGCAATAGTGAGAAAAATTAAAGTGTTTAGAGCCAGAGAGGAATCTCTTAGTCCACAGATAGGAACCAAAGCTTGTTGATTTTTATTATTAGAGGCAAACTCTTCATTTTCCATAGTTAATCAAGCAATTAAGTTTTCTCACAAGCCCTAGCATCACAGCATTGTGCAAAAGGCAGCCCATTTGCTAAAGGCAAACTGAGACTGAGTTAGAAGAGGCACGTTCAGAACCAGTTAGGATGAAATTAATTGTTAGAATTAAAGAAATCACATCGATGTTAAATGATTAGTTGATCGCTCAGCTCGTCAGTATCAACAGGATGGCATATTAAATGAAGGGTTTGCTTCAGGTAAAGAAATACCTGTGAGCATTTGAACCATGCACTGTTTCATACAGAAATGGCACAAACAGGTGAGAGGGACAAACATACATTGACTGAACAGTAGTGCTTGTACCTTTCGCTACCACAATGGGCCGTAACACCAATACAGGAAAGCCAGGATTAGGCCGATGAATACGGCTGGGACGGGTTGTAATATGGAAGGCTAAAGAAGGGAAGGGATATTAAAAATCACTTTGTGCTATAAAAATCAATCAGGTAAAGATGATTTAGAGAGGGGAAAATAAGTCAGTAAGTTTTGTTTTAATTGAAATGTATTAAAAGACATCTAACACATTGCAGCATTATCTAATCTGGTATACAAAGTTAGTACACCATTCTACTCAAATGAACAGGGATGTTTAAAAATAAAGGGAAGTAAGCAGAAAATGTTCCAAGAAACCTCTTGTCACAACTTGGAATTTATTACTTGAAAATAATACAAATCTTAAACTGATTTGCCTGTATCTTATTTATAGTTGGTTTTAGCTTTTCTAAGTGAGAGGAAATCCCATCTGGATTTCTTGAAGTAGACAGACTCACACCAGATTTTGAATTTTTCAGGTATTTCTTCATTCCTTGCTACTTAGCCTTTCCCATTTTCCATCACCAGCCTCCAGGAAAAACAATCTTTTTCCTCCATTAGTGAGTCAATTAACTATGTCCACAGGCAAACCCAGGAGTTCAGACATTTCCGTGAGATTGTAACGTGAGTGTACAATCAACACTCCGTTACTATAAAGCAGAGAAGCACATTTCCATCAGAGATACCACAAAGCTCAGCATCTCTGCCAGGTCAGCAGCCTTGTGACCAAATGCAATTCTGAAAATGGATCAAATGCTGCAGCTGGGCTGAACTCCAGTTGAGCAGCCTGCAGGGTTCCTTCAGCTTATGGCCTCCTTAGAACCAGCCACACGTTTTCTCAGCTATGTTCAATCAGCTGTAAACCACTGCATGTTCTGGATGGACAGCCTCTATCCATGACAGGATAAATTAAAGGCAAAAATGGACCTAATTTTTTTTTAAGCTGTCCTTGGAAGACATCTGCTTTCTCTGTCTCCTAGCCTACATATTTGTGCACACACAAAGACACACAGGGATAAGTTCAAACCATGCCAAATATTTTTAAAACTTTTTTTGTGCTGAAGCTACCTTGATTTTTGTTCAGTCAAATAAATAAACAAATAATAAGTTCAAGATTGAATTTTCTAAAACATTGTGATTCATAAATAAAATCTCATCCTGTTATGAATTTGCAGAAGTCACTTAATCATAGAACCTCCAATATGGTTCAAAACACAGGAATATTAGAAGGCATTCTAGTCTCTGCCATTCAATTATTTTTTTTTCAATCAAGGCAAATATTTAAACAGACATGTGTAACTATTGAAGTAATTTTCATGCAAGATTATTTTTGTGTCACTGGTGCCACAAATCACAGTGCCACCTTCCCACAGAAAGCATTGTTGGCAGAAATAATCACAGCAGTGTTCACAAAAGTGCCAGAAGTTTAAATCAACCAGAGCAGCTGATGTTCTCAAACCATTCACATCATTAAATCTGTCGTATGAAGCACACCAGGAAATAACCAGTGACTACAAGCATGCAAGCACGAGTAGTACACCACACTGCTAAGCGTGTCAAGAACACAACACTGCAAGGTTTTTAAAAGTAAAACTGAACTATAAAAACTTAAAATTTAAATGATATCCCAAATGGAGTACAGAAGCCTTGTCTTTTCTAACATTTGTTAGTTCACTGAACAAGTCTGTGGATTTATTTTTTTGCTAAGTTACACACATTCACAGCTGTGGCATCTTGGCAAATGTTTGAAACCGATGATAAATATCCACTCCATCCAATGAAATTGCCTCCAAACAATTAAATTTTTCCCTTCACAAACTTATCAATATATAACAAATCTCCTTTTAGTCAAGGAGCATTCACTAGGTGCTTTAACAGAAACGTGCATCTTTTATTAGAATATGAAGATATGCAAACTCAGACACAGATGGGCTGCAAAAAGGAACAAATGCCACAGTGGAAAGCCACTTTCTGTTCCTTGGAAATGAAGTAGCAGATAATGATTCCAGCATAAGGGAACTTCAAAAATTTGACCTTGGAACTCAGCCCAGTATCCACAGTGTCTGAAATAATCCCCAAGATGGACATGTTTTACATTACTGATGGGGAGCAATGTTTGCTGAACAGCGAGTTTGTCCTGCAAGTCCTTACATGGCTGGATGCTCTTCATCACACCCTGACCTCCAGGTTTCAACTGCCATAACTAACTCCTCCTCTGGAAGCAGATTTTGGCAACTGCTGTGGTTCCTGATTTCATTTACTTACCTCTACTTCTTCCTAAAGTTTCCTTTACCTTACAAGCATTTCCACCGTCATAAGGTGTGCCATTTCTCTTCACAGTATGTCTTTCCTTTACTATCCTCCTTTTCCACTGATCACTTTAATGCTGAGGTTAATGTTCTTAACAGAGCATAAACACTCACATTCACTATTATTTATTCAGTGTGTTCTCTTCTGCTAAAATGGGGTGGGTTTTTTTGCTGGTTGTTTTTGACTTCTGCCTTCTTAAGTAACTCAGTATGATCTGAGCACTGCAGAAGAGTCCTAAGCAAGAATCGGGTTCCAAGAGAATTATAACATTATAGAATCATTTTTCTGAAAATATGGCTGAAAAAAGTGAGAAGGGCTTTGAATTCTTTACATCTTTGACAGCTCTATGATGTTAGAAGTTTATATTCAGGAACTGATTATGGCAAGGGTATTCATACAAACTTTTGGGCATCTAGGAGTCAGCTGATTTTAAAGGATGGGGTACTGTAAAATTTCTTTGTAGTGAGAGAAACAGATTTTCTAAAAGGCTATTTCAGAGCATTCACTGTTCTCCTGTTCCTACCGTCCACGACAGGAGTCATTCCCCTGCAGTGAGCACAGAGGCAGCAAAGGAAGACAACAAACCAGCCCTCCCAGGGTAGTGAGGTACCTAAAAATAAGGCCATGACCCCCTTATAATGTGTCTGCCACACCCCTAACGTTTGGAGGATTTCAGAACCTCAGTACATATAAAAAAAGTTGTCTCTAGCTGTAAACTCAGTTCTTATGATACAGCCTCTCAAATTAATTGCAATAGAAAACAGTATTTTCATTAGTGAATAGACAGGACAGTTCAACTGTACTGCTTAAAGCATGAGCCCATCAGGAATAACCAGTTAAGAAGAATGAGCAAGAGTAAGGAGGGAACATCCATTGTAATAAACACTATGAAAATAAAAGCATCTTGAAAAAGGTTGCTTAATTCATTTGGATACAGGTTTCTTAGCTTTTACCCCTGTATCATTTTTTGAAATCAAAGTTTCCTTAGTTCTGGTTCACTAGCATTTAAGCCATATGTTTTCAAGAGAGCAGATATCTAAGGACATACTTAAACCTGTCACACAACTGTAAATTGAACTTTCATGTGTAACTGTAGGAGTGTAATGACCTGCAGATTTGTACAGGTAGGACCAGAATGGAATTTTGCATATATATATATATATATATATATGAGTATACAGCCTTTTTTTTTTTTTAAAGTCTGTCCTGTTCTATTTGATTCTTCCATATTCCTTCAATCAACAGCATTGCCAGGGGCATAATCTGACTTCCCCACATATTTTGTACAGACTTACGTTGTTTCCTTTTTCTTGTAGCAGCTTCAGGTTCTCCTTACACTGTTTGAGCTCTTCTGTCAGTGACTGCTTTTCCTGCTCAGCCACCTCATACTTTGCCTTCAGCTCCGAGAGCACAGTCTGTGTTCTTTCATACTAAAGACAAAGAGAGAACAGTCTGTGGACCCCTGGACACCCAACACATGCTGAAAATTGCTCAGTGCACAGCTTCCTTTCTGTCATCTGCCTGGCAGAGCTTGCCTTGGATCAGTACACTCTTTTGTCACACAGGCAGTGTGGAGTTTACATTTCCATTTTTTCCTAAATGACGATTTTTGCCCGACTCGAAGGGCTAGAATTACTAAAACCAAGGAAACAGAGAGTAAATGCAAGGCCTTAATTAATGTCTTATACCAATTATTCATTATCATACTGGAAAGGACTGTAAAAACTAGGAAGACAAAACAGGGGAACACAGTGTCCTTCACATTTGAATAGCTGTCTTACATCTAGGCTGCAGCTTTAATCCCTACACCCAGCAAATAGGTGCAAAAATCAGCACTGTCTATGAAGTAAATCAAAACCTCTTCCCACAGGGCAAACTCAAACATAAGGCAGGCATTAAGAAAATATTATGCCTTGTACTGTCATGCCATAATCCTCAGTGTGGGTCAACTGCAAACAGTACTGGGTGAATGTGACACACGTTCCTACAGCATGGACAGCTTTTCCTTTTTCAAAACCACATTCCACTTTTTCTAGAGATCACAAGTTTTCTAATAGTCCTCCTGTCAGGGACAGAATCAATGACTTTCAGTGCTGGCATTTACCACAAATTTCGAAGATTAGGCATCTTTACAAACACATCTGATTACAAAACCACAGACTAACATGAGCGGGTATTTCAAACTCTGAAAACTGTAAGGAATGTGACATGGATGAATTAACAAAGAAAAGTACTGCAAAAGAAACTAAGAGCAGTGACTGGGGAAACACTCAAAATGCTCCTAAAAGGAAGCAAATAAGTGTTGGAAAATACGGCCTTCTTCCAGACAATCCTTAGATGCCAGGCAGATGAAATACATGCTCAAAATGCTGACCCTTACGCACTTCCAAGTCATCTTCAGCAGTCCAGTGATCCAGTAAGATGAAAGGAGATCTTTGTAAAGAATGTATAGTCCCACTCAAATAAGAGTGTAGATCTAACTAGGAAGATCAGACTGACTAAAAAAGAATCAATTTTGACTCTAACAGCCAATGAAGCTCTAGACCGTGATGTTCAGAAGACTCTGAACAAGAATTTACCCATCTGAACAGCTTAAAAGTAAATTCACTAGGGTAATGCATCAAAGTAAAGGTTAGGAAGGGCCTGATGAACACAAAAGTAATTTTTCCTGAAATCTTCCTTTTTTAGATTTAACTGACAGTTTATATTTTCTTAGCTACCATTAGGTGCTGGAAATCTTTTTTTATTCCTAGAAAATTTTTCCCTTTCTTTTAGCTCAAAAGTCAGTCATCAGGCACTACAGTCTCAAAATGGAAACAGTATTTTGTGTTACCTCTTTCTGAACATCTTTTGCTTGACTCTCAGCTTCACTGAGCTGAGTTTTCAGGCTAGCTGCATCCCGTTGATGTTTTTCTCTCAAAGATCCCATCTGATTTTCAAGCTCCTTTCGGGACATTTCGAGAACACTGATATCGCTGGTTAGCGCTAAACTCTGTTTCTGAGAGCTGCAAAACAAAACCATATTGATTCCTTATGGATCTTGAATTTAAACAGGCACTTGTCATCCTCCAAAGCTTCACACATAATTTTTAATGTGTAACAGTAACAGAACTACAGATCTTCATCTCTTTGTAAACAGTACGGCAAAAAAAGGCTGCCCATGATCTTCCTTTAAAATCTATGTCCACAATTTAGTGTGTATAACTAACCACAATCTATAATTTAAATTAGTTATAACTAATTTTTGTTTTCTTATTTTACATTTTATTACTCAGAGTATTTGCTATTATATACTCCAAAGTATTTTGAAACAAATTTGTACTAAGCAGTCTGTCCAAGGTTGTTCAAAGCATTTCACTTGTCTGCACATGTGCTTCTGCTTACTCCACCTGCATAAGCTCATAGCCAGTATGTTCAGCTGTTTAGTGCAATTGTGTAATAATCATAGAGAGCTCAAAATCAGGCCATTAATCACTGTAATAGCCAAGTAGTTTTAATTCATTTCTGCGCAAGAAAAAAAATAAGGAAGAGATCTTGGATATCTCCGTCATGCAAATCCTGTAATTTCTCGTGTGACCTTGTGTATGCAAAAAACAGAAATGAGGGCATAATGAAACAAAAAAGAAGTGTTTGAATACTGAAAAATAATACATTACTTCTTGAAATGTTTTACTGTGTGACATTTTCAATTTTCAATTAGATCTTCCAACACTGAGGAAGCCACAAGGGAAAAGAGACCACACAAATATCTAAGCATGACAGTAAAATTCAGATCCACAATAAAACAAAGTTGTTGTGCCATATTTAGTCTGTGAATTATATTCCAATATCTGAAACTGAAAAAAAAACCAAAAAAGGCAGATGAGGGGATTAGAGGAAAAGTTGTTTCCAAGCCAAAGATTTGGATGGCTTTGAGCAATGTCATGTGCTCAAACAGCAAAAGAAATACAGTCCAATACAAATTCTCCTGCACTCTAAAACCCCTCCCAAAGGATACGAAGCCACTTGAGATAAAAAAAGATTTACATTTTCCTCTTAAGGAAAACATGATGTAGAACATGGTTTCTGCCCACCACTACTATTTATGCTGTGACAGGCTGTCACAAGACACCCAACCATTTGAGAATCATCTTCCACCCTAAACACCAAGAAAATTTGAGGTTAGGAAATCTATGGGGTTTATTATCTTTTAAGTAGAAAGATAACTAGTAAGTCTAAAGACTTCCATAGTGCATGCTTCCAAGTCTTTATTAAAAGTAGCAAAGTTGGTTTACCTTCTGATGATAAAACGTGACAAAAGCATTTGTAAAGCAGAAAAACATCACCTGGGATAGCAACCGACATGGAAGTGTTCAGCCCAGTACTCTGATATAAATAAAATCTCAATGCATTTATTGAAACACTATCAGACATGTAGTACCTCTCTTGTGAGGGAAAAAACCACCAAAAAACCTCTTCAGCTACTATGGTACCTCCCAGACAAACCCACTGTGCCCTTACCTAGAAAGCTCCTTCTCTTGTCGCTGAAGTTCAGATGTAAGCAAAGTATTTTCCTTCCTTAGTTTAACACATTCAGCTTCCAGGGCAAGCCACTCTGCTTTCAGCTTTTCAAGTTCACCTGCAATAAATAAAATTTAATTCAATTGAGTAAAATTATTTCATGATTGCATCAAGTAACACAAACTAATAAATTTTAAATCTGTTTTAACTTTTTTTATGTTAAAAATGAGATGGTATCAACAACTTCAGTAAGCCATAAAATACAGTTGTTTGTCTTGAGTGAAGCTTTGCTAGAATTAAAAAAGTTGGAAGTTCTCCCTTTATGGGCTTAAATTACAGAAGTTACACAAATCCTCTTGGAAATCTGTGGCAGTATGAGTCTCTCAAACTGTAAGTTTTCCATCTTTTCTAAGTGCAATTATAGTTGGTCCTGATATCAAAGTACCTGAGCTTATTTAGACAATTACTATTTAACAAAACATACAAAACAGCTTTTGTAACACTACAAGCCTTGACACACATACAGAAATATACATATGTGTGTATAAATATATATATATATATATATATACAGACACAGTAAATGACTGCAAAGGGACAGACCAACAGTGATTTGTGGAACTGTCATTCCCCAGTGAGAGGGATGCTCTGTTAACACCGGTCTGTGACATCTTTTCCAAGTACCTTTTAAGCGAGAGGCCTCTTCCTTCTGCTGATCCTCACACTGCTGGCACCTGAGCTGAAAACTGGCCTGCAGGTCCACAATTTCTTTCTCGTACTCCGAGGCATCTTTGCGCCAGCGCTCCAGCTCCGCTCGCACCGTCTGCAGCTCTGCTTGCAGAGTGCAAATATCTGTGTCTCGTTCCGATGCTGCCTTTTCTGCTACTTGCTGGAGGGACAGAATCTCATTCTGAGCACTGACCAGTTCGTTTCGAGTGCTGGAAATTTCATTCTCCTTTTCCTTACGAAGGTTCTCAATTTCTTCTTGTAACCTTCGCAGCTGGGCTGGAAAGAGACATTAACCTTGGTGTTTTTTCAAACTGTATTTAGAGAAAAATCTAAAAAAACATAACCCCCTTTCTCAACTTCTTGATATTTAATAGGACCAAAGAAACCCTCCCTATGCAACTGAAAAAAAAATATTCATCTTGTCAAATGCTGTACTGACAGACATGTATGTGGGCCATGTAACACAGAGTCAAAAGAAATAAAAATGATGCCTGTGCTGTGTGGGTGATGCTAAAGCGACTCTCCAAATTCTGAAGCAAGATTTAGATCTAACTCCACTGTAAGCAAAGCAAATATTACAGAACAAAGACATTGGGGCTTCCAGGGACAAGAGGAAAAGGCAGAACACTTCTGTGACAAGACAAACACTTGCAAAGCTACACTGAAATGCCTGCCTGTCCAGCAGTTAACTTGTGATGTCTATAAAAATTTGAGGCACAGGGTCCAATTTCTTCTCCATGCTTCTTAACATGTAGTGGAAGAAATTAATATTATTTCTTTGCAAAAAGCCTTTTTCAAAGAGCAAGGTGAATTCTGAATTGGAAGGGACAGCTGCGCCAAATATACTGATAGAAGGTCCTTGAGCATTTACAGCTACTGTAAATGTGCAGCAGGCACGTACACAGCAGGCTGTTTGACACTGCTGCATGAAGCAAACCTTGTAAGTTATTCCCATCCAAAATGGTCTCATTACGAAAGACATCTCTGAGCACAAAGGCTTTTCATTAACACAAGCAAATAGAATCCAGTGCAAACAGCTGGATGAAAAAGTACAGTACGGAGGAAAAATTACAGTTAAACCCCTGACTGATGGGAGCACAGTGTTTAATTTACTGAGGTTTTGGTTTACTTTTTAAAGAACACGTATCAGAGTTCACATGTATTTCATTGATTTTAACATGCAAAAAAGCAGTTATTAAATTAATGAAGAATTGTTCTGAGGAGAAAAGGTAAAATTCTTCACAGGACCTGAAAACCTAATGTGAGATACAGGATCACACATTTGAAGTTAGATGTTTCACAAGCAAAGGGCCAGATGAGGACAGTGGAAAGCATGGGGTGGATAACAAGGCTGAGCAACCCTCCTCGATTACTTGTATTTATTTCTGTCCTCTCAATCCATTGCAGAAGATGACAGGGAGAATGTGAGTTTAGCTGTAAGCTGATACAGCATCAAAGCTACTCAAGAGACACCTGCACTTTCATGACAATTATGCTTGGTATTTTTCAGTAGCTACATACACAGTAATACAGAAAGAATTCATATACCAGTACAATCTAGAAACTTAGCTGTTAGCTGATGTACAGCAAAGAAGAAAAATTCTGCTTTTTTTGCTCTCCTCTAAACTCAAGCAAGACATTTAGCTCATTAGAGAAACTTAGGAACACGTGAATTACCCAATCCCCACTTAGGAGGAAAACAACAGCATAGGAAAAATATGATAGTTATTGTATTTTGTAATACATAAGAGCTATTATAGACAAGAGTTAGATTGCACAGCAATTCTGTATGAGATGAAACAGTCTACCTGTTCCATAACACCTGCAGCATAATGGATTTTTAAATATATGTGTGCAACATGAGGCTTTCTACCACCTCATTTTGTTTGAAAATAGTTTCTACAGGCTTGTACTGTAACAAATAGCCAACAAAGTAGTGGATGAGAACCACCTGACAGTAATACAACACCTGGTGTAGCAACAACTGCCTTTCCAGGCATCCTTGGAAGCCCTGAGCCCACCAAAGTAATATGCTCTAAAACACAAAGAACTACGACTTGCTAATAAAGCAGCTTCCTGAGCAAAGGAATGCAAACTGTATCTTCTAGGTATTATTTTCTTTATCAAGCCAAGCTAAATTCCTGCTTCTTGGTACTGGCAGCATTTCCAAGAAATGTGTTCTTTGCCTCCATCTGTGTTGCTGATAAGCAACTCTCTCTTTAAATGTTCAGGCGTGAAAACAAGCAAAGTGTGACGGAAAATCCAAAGATACACAAGGATTTCTAAAGCTTGGTGGAGTTGTAGAAATAACTTACACATGAAAATTACTACTAAGAATCTTGGAATGGTTTCTGAAGCGCTGGATATAATTTGAAAGGACAATTAGAAAGAAAACTTCCATTACATCTCTCATTTATATAAGCCATTACCTCATCTGAATTGAATGCTTCACTTCTTTTATTTTTTTTAAAGTAAGGCCTAACAAGTTACTTGAATTTCCTTGCTCTACTTATCTGTTCATACAATGAACTTCACACGTAGAGACACAATCTCAGTTGTTTCTGTGGCCCTTTCTCTTCTCCATGACAAACATAAAAAGCCACTGGCTGGGCTAAACCCTGATTCCATGAAAATACTTCAAGAAATGTCTCTGCATGAAGCTGCCAGGTTGTTTTTTTTTTCCCTCCCTACAGTTCACAGCAGTTGCCAAGGGAGAATCCTGACAACTTTTCCGAAATTGCGAGCTGTGTCACACCCTAAATGTTTGGGAAGCAGCAAGCACACAACCAACACCAGAGCAGTTTGAACTGCCATGGAGAGAGAAGAGGAAGAAACATCAGCAAGACCTCACTTGAGAAGGATCCAGAAAACAAAAAAGTTCTGAACCAAGAGGCATCTTGCAGTTAAGTTTGGCTCTGTCAAAGTTCTACTCTGATTCTCTTTTTTTGAGAGGAAAAAAGATTTATTTTTTCTGCATTGAAATAACTATGAAATTCTAACTTTTGTTCCAGCATTTGTCATTTGGAGAGTTTTCATTACTAGCAGGATAACATTCAAAATCAAATTGCTCCTCGCATTCTGAAGACTAAACCTTCTGAGTGCTCTGAAGGTCATCACAGTCAGAATCCCTGGATCATTCAGAACTGAGGAAGACTGAAGAGAAATGAAGCAGAGGTATCTATTACAGATTACATCATCTGCATTTTCTAAGTTACTATTAGAACCATAGGAACTGTCAGGAAACATTTCACAATAAAATTCAAAGATATGGTGAAAGAAATCAGATTTAAAACATACCCTCAATTAACATTTTCCTTTATTAGTTATTATGATGCCACAGAGAGTCAAAGCTATATATTTTCCCTAAAGAGTGGGGAGAGAAAAAATAAATTCCTACCTTGCAGAGCATTTATTTGCTTGTTAGATTCTTCAACTTGCACTCGATATGCTTTTCTCTCTTCTTCCAAGAGTGCTATAAATAAAAGTGAAAATGTGCCCCAGAGCCTTTGTTAGTAACATGTATTTCAGCTGAGTAATTGATTTTAGTCACAACTTCCCCTTAAATTAAAAGATTAACCAAACATATTATTTCAGGAAGTTATCAAAGCTAGTATCTGTGTGAGTAGTTTAATAAAAGTTAATGTTAAGAAATCATTCCATTATTGTGGTAGTATTACAAGTAATTTGAAATTAATGTAATCTGTTGCCTGCTCCGAAAACTCCATGTGTGCTAAATGCAAACTGGTGTGGGAGGAGAAAAAAGAAACAGCTGTAAATACACCCCATAAAGAACACTGAACAATATGCAATTCAACTGGACTATACTATTTCCTGTCCAAAACAACCCACAACTTTACTGAGGGTAATGATTCAGCCATGTAGCTGGGAGGATGATCTAAACACACCCCATTATGTGCATTATCTGACTGAAATGCAGATTAGTTGGTACCTGTCAATAAATATATAAGGATAAAATATACAGACTTCAAGTATGTTTTCAATACTATGAAAATATGTTGGTTTATCTTAAACTAAAAAGAGCTGAACTGAACTGCATAAAGTTCCAAAAAAAAAAAAAAAGTTCAGAAAAAAACCCACAAAAGTTTCTGACATTCTGTGCAAGAGATGTGAATGTTATGAACCAGATTTATCCAACAGACAGTCAGCAAAACTGGACCCCCTTTTAAGACTATCTGAGAAATACAATTTTAATGAATACCCTGCACAACCAAGTTGATCTGGGTCTCACCTTGAAGTTCAAAGCATTTTTGTTTACTTGTCCTAGCTAGCTCTTGGGCTTCAATCAGCTCCTTGTGCAGCTGCTGAATTTCTTGCTTAGCCTCAGTCTCTGATTGTGCACCCTGCAATTCATCTGATAAAAGAACATTTTCTTTAAATCATCAATTTGAACAACAGTTTCACTTGCACTGACACGTGATGACTGGTGACTTTTTATTCAAATCTTCCAAAGTTAGTTTAAGTAAACTCAGAACTGGATTAGGTAAATATTAGCCAAAATATTAATATACTTAGAAAAGGAGTAAAACATATGCAAACTTTCAAACATTCATTATATATAACATGCAGTATAAAACAAAAAATAACAAACAAGAACTAGAGAGTTTTAGCTTGA
The DNA here is from genome assembly GCA_038380795.1 of Pyrocephalus nanus. NCBI lineage: Eukaryota > Metazoa > Chordata > Aves > Passeriformes > Tyrannidae > Pyrocephalus > Pyrocephalus nanus. The sequence goes on along the minus strand of CM076271.1, from coordinate 9,180,744 downwards.
TAAGGATTTCTGGACTGACAAAACCGAGGGACATGTTTACAACTTCTCTCCTTTTGAAGGAAGCCCCTCTAAGCCTGTCCCTGAGCAATGATCCTGCTTTCCCCCTGTCCCAAACACACCCAGCCCAGCCTCCTGCTGAGGCTGCCACTGCCCAGCAGCTGCAGGGATCAGCCAAAGAGCTGCTCTTAAAGGGGTTTGCCACTGCCCCCCTCCCTCTGGGGACCAACAAGGAAAGGAAAAAATTAGGAAAGTTTTCTGAACAAAGTTAAGAAAAAGAAGAAAAGTTAAGCCTCCTTATTTCATTCTTAGTGAATGCTAAAATAAATTTTGCCCTTGCATTTTTTTTCACTATGTCTTAATTAGGTATATCTTTATTATGATCAGATATCTATTTAAACTTTAAATAAAAACATTTGCTCTTCCCAAAAGTTTTGTATTAGCTAAAATGCATCTGGAATGCCTCTGGGGTTCATAAGACATGACTTGCAGTCACAGACAAATACTTTTATAGCTCAAGTTTTGGAGGAATTTAAAAGAGGAGAAATAAGTTCCTTGTAAGCAATAGCAGTGCCCTCTAAGGGGCACACACTAGAAATGAAATGCAGGAACACTCCAGCCTGCAGGCATTTACAGTGCCAGGAACTGCATCCAGGAAACTCTCATTCACTAGATTTTCCCCAAGCAGTGTCTGTGCAGGAACAGATCTTTCAGTAGGCTAAAACAGCATTAATAAACTCTTTAAGTAGAGGCTAAAACTTGACATAAAGCTTGTTTGGTGAGAAAGGTAAAGGAAGGTAATTAGTGAAAGAAGGTCCAGCTGCATCTCATGGGACAGGGAGGGGAAAAAAAGGAACAGGAGTTCCACAGCTACCTGGGTACTAAACATCTGCAACTAGAGACCAGATGGATTTAAGATAAAGGCTTTGAATAAAATATTACTTTCATTGTCTGAACCCTTCACTAATAAGAAAAAGAATAAAAAGCAGCTATAGTTTAGTTCATCATTATGCTTTGGACATTGACATTTGACTATATATGCTACCAATAAAGTAACCATACATTTTTTCTTGTTCTCTTAATTAAAACAACTGTTTATCAAATCATGTTTAAGTATTCATATTGAACTCCTCTAAAAAAAAGGGGCTGTTTTTCCTGTTCTCACAGTAATGATTTGGTGGGATTGAGCAGAGCTGAGGACACACATATGCTTTTAGACTTTTTCAGACCAAAATTATGAGAGCAGAAAGAACAGAGAGGACCCCATATTTCATCCAAATACTTTGTTTTATAGTTTATTAGTTCCAAATCCAAGTTTCTCTTTACTGAACACGTTTTGTTCTTCGCTTTTCATGGATAAAGACTTGGGGCAATTAGACTTCCAACACTCCTTAATGAGACTTTTCAGAAGAAATGGATGAGGAAGCTGACAAATTATGCTCCAATCACTCCTGATAAAGAAGCAGTGTCCCAAATCCAACAAAAGACACCCCAAATGAACTTGCTGGTGGACAGGATTTTCTAGTCATTGAAAGCACACATCATAAAAGACATTATTGCTTCAAAGGAGACGAGAGGCTTGGTTTAAGGGACAACATTATCCTTTGAGCAAAGGAACAATCAAGGTAAAAACTCTTTCCTACTCCAACCCAAAAGGGGAATTTCCATGTGCCTGACATGCTTCTAAATCAAAAGGTAATTTTAATTTTGAAAAATAATTCTTTAGTGAGTAGGATTGCTCTATTTATAAATAATAAAACTACTAAATATCATCATGCTTAGAATCAGTTCCCTTAAGAAGCAAATTCACATCACAAAAACCTGCTTTGAGAATCAGTGTAAAAGGCTGCAATTAAAAAATATTTGAGCAATATCCAGAAGTGTTCAGCTTTAGCCTAACTGTTCTCAAAAAAGGTTAAAGAAGTTATCATTAATTACAATACTAAAATTTTAGTATTTACAAACACGAAGATATTAACTGAACTTTGCTTCTGTTTGCCTTCACACTTTTGTTTTGATAACAGAGATGATACAGAACCACACATAGGCTGTTCTTAATTGATCCCCTATCTGTATGTGCCTGGCCTGTGGAAGCAACTTCATGAGCAGGCTGGTATTTCTTCAAGTCTCACAGCAGTTCACTTCAGAACTTTGCAGGATTTCTCAGGTTATTCACAAGACAATACTCAGGGTACTCCAGTGAAATCACACAAACAATTAAACCCCCGAGTTTTCTTTAGCTTTGTAAGATCCACACGAAGGAAATGCTATCACATATTTAAAGTACCTATTGGAACATAAAACAATGGTTCCCAAACTTTCTGCATCGACAGACCATTGATGATTTTCAAAATTTCTTATGTAAACTACCAGTACTCAGCAAATCCTCAACTGCAAACACTTTCTATTAAGATTCCATGGATCAGTCTTGTAGCTACTATGAAAACACAGGAACACTGATAGGAACAAGACTAGCAACCTTCCAGTGACATTTATTGCTTCTTTCCATCTGTTTAACATTTACCTGTCTTTAACTTTGCAATGAGTAGTCACAAACAGCCTGTTTAAATAGAAGTGCCCAGGGAACTGTTATGAATGGCTATTAAAGTCGTTTACCTCGTGGGGAGAGGGGAAAGGGGAGAAAAAAACCCAGCTATTCTGTGACAGCTTTCTTCCCTCCCCTCTTTGCCCAATTCTGACTTGTAGACAGTTGAAAACTAATTCTCAATGCACTCAAAATTGTTGATGGAAAATGCTTGGATGAAACTAGAGCAATTAGAAGTCTCATAATTTTCTTGTTCCGTTGTTCTGTAAATTCCAACGAGACCACTGCCTTTTCCAGCAGCTGTTTCCACATCCCAATCAGCTGCCAGATCAGAAATGTTCTCACTCTTCCTTAATTATATGACAGCACAACAAGTCCACTTGAAAGCCTTTCTGTGGCAAGTAAGATCCTTTTTAGGGCAAAGTCAGGCACATGAAGTAGCTCTCTGAAAAAAACCTCAGCACCGTGGGGGTTTATAGGCTCTTCATAAAAATTAAAAGGGCAAATGATTCATTGTACAGATATTTTGTTTCATGAGAGCGAACTAGGAATGTCCATAAATAGCTTCAAGAGGGGGTGAGTTATTCCAATTATTTTAGTTAATTCAATAGCACACTCTCTATGCAAATAGGTTCTTTTCTACTTATTCACTTCAGTAAGTTATGGTTTAAATCTTCAGCTGAGTAAAGGCAGATGAAGCAATGAAAACATTTCCATTAGCAAAACACTGCTTCTATATTACTAAACAAAACTTGATTTCAGTCCTTTAAGTGTTCAATTAACCCTCCCTGCCAGTTTAACGTGCCCTGGACAGAGCAAGTGTAGCTACCCCTGCCCTTGCTGTGCCAGGGGCTGTTCCAATGCAGGGAGCAGCAGGATCACAGCTCCCTGATCCTGGGCTTGGGGTGTCAGTGAACCTTTCTGGCAGAACTTCACACTTGTCTTGCATAAAAGGAGAATTTAGGAATCTATGGGGTTTCAGCCTAAGGGGTCCATGGACTACCTTTAATTTGTTTGCAGAAGATAACTAGGACATCAGGCCAGTTGGGACTAGTCTTGAGTTGGCATCTTAAAACTAAACCAATCAGAATTAAAATATAACTTTGACATGAGCTGAATTCAGTTTCTCTACCATACAGTTTACACATGAAGGGTTGTTCCAGCTGTGAATTCAGTTCACGTGCTAATGCTTACAGAAAACTAATTCCTTCATATGTCTCCCATTCTGGACTGATATTTACTGAACATCATGCTTTTCAACTAAATTCTTTTTTTCAAATAAAAGTTGCTGCCAACCTCAAATTTATAACCTAAAATAAGACTATCAATCACTACATTATCGAATTCTACTTTCTAGCATAGGAAGTCACTGCATATACTTGTTATTAACTGCAAGTATTAGAGCAAACCCCAAACAGAACAGCACCTCAAACACTCCTTTCTAAACTGCTTTGCTGAACTGATGTCCACTGGGAAATATCAAACTCCATTTTATATCACTGGCAAACAGCAAAAGTAATTTGTGCAATTTTTGGAAGCCTTTCTGTCATAAAATTAGAGAGTGTAAACAATTGCAGAAAAAAGCTCTTTTACAGGTCTCCTAAGTTGTGTTATGGTTTCCTGTCTTTCTGAATCACAAAGAACTGTGACATTCTTTTTACTTGTGATCACAACATGAGCATAATTTTACAGATCTTATCAAATATCTACTTGTACAAAAAGCATAGAATTAATTTTCAGTAGGCTAAATGTAACAACTAATTAATATGCCCCATTCTCCAGCTCATGAATATGTAAATATTACCTTGCTAATTAAGTTTTAAGCACATGCCTTCAGTGCGAAGAACAGTAAAATATTTTAATTTTATAGCTGTAAAGCTGAAAGCTACAGCTCATTTATCATTCTAAATACAGCTACCACAGGAATTCAATTCTTGATTGTGTTAAAAAGAAAAACTAAAGTCTTGTTTTGGTTAACCTGTCAGCTACAAACTAACTGTGGCATTTGTGACAGTGATGGAAGCTATGCAAGTAAAATCAGACAATGCTTAAAACATATCAGTGATGGAAGAATCCCTCCTCCCCACAGCTATCAGCCCTAACTTCAGTGCATGCTGACTAATTCTCAACTCTGCTTGAAGTCACGACACAAATTCCTAGAGCAGTGTTGGTGAGTGCAAAGACTACCTTTATCCACAGATTATTTCTATACTAAGGCTCAGAAGTGTGCTTTTATACTATGTCACCCACAGGAGTCATTATTGATACTTAAATTTAACTCTTCCATACTACATGATTAAAACCTTTGCATTTCAGCACTGCACTTCAATGCACATTTGATAAAAACCAGGTAGATAAAAAAATGATATTTACAGATTATGCACCTACATTCACAACACTAAGTTTGTTTACCTTTTAGAAGAGCTACTTTAGCAATAGGTTCATTTAGATCTTGGTCATCCATTTGAGCATCTAAAAAAAAACAACAAAAAACACAAACCTTGGTTGGTTCCAGTGAGGAACCAACCTTTCAGAGAGCAGGCAAACTGCAGACAGGTTTCATTCTTTACAGGGAGAGAAGCTTTTATGTTCTTCTCAATTTACAAGAGTTAAGTATGAGGCTGCAGAATAGACAATACTGCTCTAAGCTTGTATCCGACTCTGCAAAATACGCCCCACTCTTGTAAGAAAATACTCATGATTAATTAAGTGATTTAATTCAAACTAATTAGAGGTTACAGAAGCCTCAGTTTAACTCTCACCTGTAGTGTCGTCGCTGCTTTTTTCCTTGCTCGGGCTGAGAGTGTCCGACAGATCGTTGGATTCTTTGACTCGTGCCTGATTCTCTGCAAGAGACAAGGAAAAGCAACCACAATCAGTAAATGCTTTGTTCCTAATTTCTCCTGTACACCCAAGTACAGCTAAATGTTAGTAGAAAACGACCCAGTTCAAGAAACAGTTAAAAACCTGGTGGTAGCTTATTTCTTTGCAAGTCTGGGCTAAAATGGATTCCACATCCCTGGGTCATTAATCCACCCCGGCCTCTAATAGGGGATGCAACTGCCTCGTGCACAGCTTGAACTTGGGTTAACGCTGCGCTCCTGCCAGCTGGAACTGTGCAAAAGCTGATTCAACCCGAGAACAAACAAGAAAAGGAAACTAAAACAATGCAGACACTGTAGCAAGTCAGAAAGAAAGTGCTGTTAAGAATAAAACTGTGCTTCGGTATTTAGGACACACAAAATAATAGCAACAAGTCATGTACATACTGTACTGTTAAAAGGAAGTGTGGTGTGAACCGTTAAAGAACCACAGAGATATAAAATAATACAGGAATTTCTAGAAAGAATTTTCAGTTCAAATTGCATTAAGAGAAAGCAGTGTATGTCCTTTCCACCAAAAAAAATCTTCATGAAGTATCTGTTCACACATAATTCACCAAATTATTACAAGTAATTTGGTGAAACCACATAGTTATTCTTGGGTTTGTTTTCTGTTCCTTTTTAACTTTCCCAGTTCTAGTTTTTCAAGGAGACCAGATATTTTCAAAAGATGAGGGGACTTAATTATACCAGTGCATCCTTTTCCCCCACAGAACCATCCCTGAGTCAAAGTCTAAATATTTTATGCAACTGAAATATTTTCTTTTTAATTTTTCTTAAATAATAATTTTGGTTTAGTTCTGATGGGTCCATTAAAGAATGCTACACCACCTCTGGTGTGGGCTAACCCAGGAGGTCTCAGTGAGGAACCAACATGCAGGTGGGATTACACACAATGAAATCCTTCTAGGCTGACTGTTCAGAGCCTTGGTTTGCCAGCATTGCTCCCCACTTGCAGATTAAAAGAGGTTTCCTCTGAGTCTCCAGTTCCAGGCAGAGATACATATAAAAAGGGGTCAATATAGCATTCCCAGTGCACAGACTTTACCTCTACCATCCATGCAGAAAAGCATGGTGAACACAAGTCATTTCATCACATACAGATAACGTACATGCAGCAAAGAAGAACCAGGACACAGGAAGAAAGAAGGACATCAAGAAATAAATCAGGTGTGTTATACCAACAGGGTTAGTATATGAAAATAAATAAAAAACAAAGGAGACAGGAGAAAGCTTTTTCAAATAACAAGAGAACAGAACTAAATTCCCTCCAAATGAAAGAAGTTAAGTTCAAACTGAAGACAACCTGTGCACCTCCATGGGAAAATCAGCAAGATGACAAAATACAGACGGGTTAACAGAAAAAGAAGTTTTCTTCATCTAACATGAAAAATTCTCTATCTCTCTGTGCCAGAATAACATCCACTTGTACACGAAACAGAAGGCAGCAAGTACAAACAAAGCAGCTGATGAAGAGCCAGACTCTTCCCATCCTAATGCAACCAAAATAACTGGAGAGGAGGAAGGGGAAAACACCTGTACAGTTAAAACACATTAGGGGTTCAGACCTGGCAGCTATTCCAAACAACTCTCATGACTTTAGCAGACTTCTGAGTTCATAATGACTGGAGTAGTTAAAAACTCATTATTTAGCAAATAACCACTCCCAAACATAAAGGATACCTCCCTATTTTTAGGAAGAAGGTTTTTAACTAATATCTAAAGATGTTACAAATCAGGCATTTTACATGTATCACACAGAACCAAGCTCACAGGATTGTCATTCAAACTGTAATAATTACTAAAAGTAATACATCCTTTTAAAAATATTAAGCCAAGTATAACCTAAAAGCCTCACCCATGGCAGTTCTATCAGTGGCCGATCCAGAAGCGCTAAGCTGAGCAAGATCTGTATCCAACTAACTTTACCATATCTGGGCATCCATGGAAACACAGCTTTCCTGCTCTGTGCAAAATGGGAGGAACTGGGCGAGCTCCAACCACTGAATTAATGCTCTCTCCCCACCACCCCCTCATACTTCCCTCCTTCCCACCCACCCTCGGGTACAGCGGCTTCTTCCTCCCTCCTCCCCTCCTCCCTCTGGAAAAAGGCAAAAAAGATCAGGCACCAGAGGAAAGATGCATCTACATGTGAAACAGCAGAAGGCAAAGAGAGAAATGATTTAGAAACCTTCCTATTCTGGAACCAGAGTCATAAGCACAAAACTCCTTCCTGTACTATATTACTTCCCAGCAGTTGTTCCGATTTCCCATAATAAAACCGAGCTGAATAAATATAGCAAAAGTGATGAAGTATATTAAAATGTGTTGACATCATACTTACTTGATGAGTTAGAATATATTACCCAACACTAAAAATAGCTCCCAGCTTTGCAATAAGAGGCATGCAAGTGTTACATTACAGTTATTGTATGCATTCTTTGCCAAATATGGCACGCTGTCTATAGCTTCCTCACATACAGAAAGAAGTTAAAGGGGCAATTCCATGCACTGGAGGAAGATAAGAAATGAAAATGTCTCTAGAGTACTGGAACTTCTAACATGCTCACACTTACTCAACAAAACAACACTTTGCAGAAGGACAGAGGGTAAAGAAATGAGTTAGTGTGTCTAGACAGCAATAAAAAGCTACAAGAGAGGAGCCAGCCTTCAAGTCCAAACAATCTCAAGTTATTGGACACATGGGAAATATTGACCTCCACACTTTGTAGCATTCCTGACTGGCACTACAAGATAAGGATGACTGTTCCTTGACAAGATAAGTCTTTTCTAATTAGCTCCTTTAATTTAACTTACTTTACACATTAGAGAAGAGAGTTAGAGATGCACAGACATGTTTTACTTGGAAAGGGCACATTTAGGAGGTTAGTGCTTATTTTACAGTTATGAGGGTCTAAATTAGAAAACAGTCAAATAAAAATACAATTTTATTTAAAACTTAAAATGAGATCAAATATTATTTCTATTTAGCCCTATAACAAAACGAAGATCCTGTTTGAAATTTATGCAGACATCAAAGCTTGAATTCAATTTACAGAAATTATTGTGGTTTAATTTTTTTTTTTTTAAATGCTTATTAAGGTCAGAACTCAGTCAATCCTGAGACTAGCATTTCATGCACTCAATCTTCCAAAATTGATTCCATGAAATCTTTTTACCCTGCAAAAGTATTTGGAGCAGAGTTCAGCAAACCCTTTACCTCCCTTTTATTGAATTTCTTCTCAAATGCGTATTTAATCAAAACTCAAAGTGCTGGCTTAACACAGAACATGCACTGAGTGACATAAAAAGCATGCTTCAAAAACAGTGAAATAATCCAGAAGTCTAACCTTTCAAAAGCTTTGTTTCTTCCACTTTGGTTAGATGTCCTTCATCTATGATCTTGTCTGCCAAACAAAATAAGTGTTACTTTCCAAGCTCAGATTTAACAAGCTTTTCCCTGTACGCATCTACGTAGAGCACATTCCATGACCAAATTAAAAGCTGATAATATTACTTCCTACTCAGGCTTGAACAAAACTTTATTCTGTCACAGAATAATGAAACAGAGCACACAAGCCTACCAGAACTTTGTGGTACAGTGCATAATTATTTCTCCTTATTAACTTACATAATGCTTCAGTTCCCTAATGAGAATTTAGGAAAATTAATTTTATGTACTTTTTAAAAACCTAACCGAAAGTAATAAATTATGAATACATTTCTCAAGTTCTAGTTATCAAAAAAAGAATTTGAAGAGCTGGTTCCCTGAAATAGATGTCCACCCAATACAGCAGAAATCTCGAAATACAGCACAGTGAAAGAGCAGCAGAGAAGCCCCCTTCACATCACAACTGCTTTAACACTGCCTGGGAAAGGTATACAGGTTTCTTAGCTTAAATCTTTCAAGAGAGCTTCCAAAAACTAGGAATGCATCACATTCAAGTTCATGAAAATTGAGTTTTTATATAAAATCTACTTTTGGGAACTCTATTCATGCATGTCAGGTGCACAAAAACCTAAGAAGTTCAATTTGAGATTCCATTCCTAACTTCATCCTAACTCCAGCTAGGACATGAAGGCAAACAGGAGGACCGAGGGAAGAACAGGTTTGGATTAATCAAAGACAATTGTATCATTACTTAATTTCTTTTTTCAGATGAGATTTCATTATTGCAAATTCCTTAAGAAGCAACTTGAAATGCCAGCATCCAAAATTATCAAGGGTCACATCTTGCAGATCACATTCTCAATTTCTATGCAGTAGATCTTTCTATTTAGACCATGTTGAAAGCTGTTAATACCCCCCTGAGACATCAGGCTTGAAGCTGCCTCTGTCTTCCCTCTGTGCTTTCCCTGCCAGACCCCGGATAACCAGGCAGGGAGCTGGGTTTGCTGCTTACTCCGTGTGCTGTTAACAGGTAACTGAGACATGCAGGAGACTGCATCAACAGCACATACAGGAGAGTTCAGATTCAGGAAGCTGGGGGACAGTAAATCCTTTTCCAAATTTTAGTTTAAAAAAAAAATAAAATAGCGAGCTTTAGTCAGCTTCCAGCAGCTCTGAGATCAGGCTGTCCCTGTACTCCTCTGATGGCATGTTGCTATAACCATGACAATCTAAGGACAGACGCAGGACAAGATTTGTGAGGAGGCACTTCTTCCAACTCCAGGTGATAGACAAGCTTTCAGACAAAACAAAAACCCTGAGGTTTGAAGAAGAGTTTGCATGGCCAAAAGCTTGTCCTGCCCTCTTCTCTCCCCCATTGCCAGGAAAACCAGTCTAAAAGAGATGCTCTCTCCAACTACTTTTATCCACAAATATTGTCCGGCATTCCTGTAACATTTTACTAACACTGCTTCAGAAATACACTGAACAGCACACTGGATTTTCAGGATTGGCTTCAGGTCTCAAGCAACTGTAGGAGATCAGTCATCACCCAAGTTCAGGACAGCCTCGAGTTCCTCAGAGCTGGAGAGAATGACTGTCCCCAGATCGAGGAAGGCACCGTGGAGGGAATCAAGTTACTGCAGCCACAAGTCAGGAGTTTGAGTGATATCGTGAGCCCTCTTCCATTTAAAAATAAAATAAATCTAATTAAAAGCCTTCATATATGATTATATATGAAGGACTTGTCTGAGGCTGAAAGTGGGGTGGAGAGGAAGGCAGCAAGAAAACAGTAGAAGAATTCTGCCTATAGATCTGAAAAAAATAGCTGAATGCCAACACCAAGTAGCGACCAACTGCTTGATCTAAAGGGGTAACATCTCATTTATGCTAGACTGCCAGCTTAAAATAGGCTTCTATAATCAGTTTACAGAGCAAAACTTAGCATCATGAAATGATGGATCTTGTAGTTTTCTGAATGCAGTAACTGCTAAAACCTAGAATAGTTACAGCACAAAAACCCAAAACTAACCTTCTCAAGGCAAATGTTTCCAAACTGAAACTTTTGCAGCAGCTCTTTCCACTCAGGTCCCATGGCTAACAGAAACTCCATATATATTTTTTTTTTCATTTCCACAGTGGCTGTTTTCTAGTGTCCATTACAGATTTCACCATTTGTACACAAGGTTCCTCTTTGACCCTATTTCCTTCAGCCAAGACCCTGAGCAGCAGCACAGGAGTCCCTTGCCCAGCATGACCCAAAGCTGGCACAGCCAGTGCTTTTTCCCTGGGGACTGACATCTCTCCTAACTTACAGAACAAGTGGGAATTCTCTGTGTTTAAAGAATGTTACCATTAGGGTATTTTGAAGCCAACAAAAAATAGTTGATTTCAGTGTGCTGGTGTGTATTTACATAATACACAAGAAATTGGATGCTGGTATCACTGAACTACACAGAACCTTATTTTTCACTCTGTTACCACCCTAGTCACTAAAAATGGCAGAAGCCAGACAACAATCAGAAAGCAAAAGATACAGATATGCCTTCTTTAGAACATCTCTTTCAAATCTCTGTATCTTCTCATATTGCTATTTCGGAAAACTTCACAAACGTGATTTATTTTTAAATGTTTTCCCTGAATCAAAACATGCAATTTTGGCTACCAAAATATAAATTTGGGTGAGGATCCTACCTTTAATTTCTGACACAAAAGTATTTTGTCTTTCATGCTATCCAGTCACAACTTAAAGTAGCAGAAAGTAGCAGAGAGATACATATAATAAGTGTTTTTACTGAAACAATTTGCTGTGAACTTAAGGTTTCAGTTCATCTTTCACATATTCCTTTTTGCTGAGGAATGCAGTTCATAAGCAGCTTCCCTTTAGGTTTTTAGCCATTTCCCATCTTTTCAATTTAAGAACTTCCTTTTAGATTTGAGTTGCCTATCACTGTGTGCAGTAATAGCTAAGATCTGTTAACATTAAAATTACCACTTAAGTAACATGCCCCCTATACATTCTTGGTTTTGTACCAAAACAGTCTTTGAAGGAGGCCAGTTTTGAAAATCAAAGAAAACTTGGCCCTCAAGACACAAATTTCTAACCATCTGAAAAAAGATTTACTTGCCACATGCAGGTCAAATAGAAAAGTTCAAAATAACCATTCAGTCCATCCAAAAACTACTAATAGCTTCTGAAACATCAGCTTGGTAAAAAGGAAAAACATTGACTTGCATTTCAAATCATAAATATAAAATCACAAAATAAGGGGGGAAAAATAAGGACACGAAGGGTTAGATTGGAGCGAAAGACAGGAAGCTAGCAGGGTAAATCTCACTTTTGTCTATACATCATCACCATTTTTGGTAATAATTCACATTATGAACTAATCAGAAAGAAGCACCATGACTTTTGCTGTTGGTATCACTGATTTTCACCAGTGGTTATTGAAACAAAAAAAGCTATGGAATGAGCAACAAGTGAACTGGATGCAATGATCAGAAAGTAAACTTTCCAGATCATTCAGAGCCAGATCTCATAATATTGTGCAGATGTTGCAAATCAGGACACGTTACTGAATGAAATTGAGTGTACTGTGCTTAAAAAAATCAAAATAATTTAAAAATACCTTTAGAAATGTACAGAAGCCAGACTTTACAAGCAATACTACCAAATTCAAGCTGCACTGCAACTAAGATTTCAGTGTCCTGTTATTTCTGCCCCCAAAATACTCCAGCTTTAGTACCTCAGGATTTTTTAATTGCTCTTAACTGATGAGCACTTTCAATTGCCTTATACCTCCACAGCCACCTGTCTGTATATATATCACACTGCTTCATCAGCTCATCTTCCTTCTTGTGCTATCCTCCATATTGCCAATTCCTCTCATCCAGCTGGTTTTCTTCATTTCTCTGCTTGTGTTTTCCCACTTTAAGAGCTTTTCCCCCAGCACTGTGGAGGTGGACACTTCCCACGCAGTACAAGCACATCAACTCAGAGTCTTCCCTTCTTGACTAGCTGGATGGTTGTCTCAGTTCTCCTTTGGTTTTAGATTTCTCTTATGGTTTGCAGATCCTACAGTCTCAGTTCCTCTGCTGCTATTAGAGAACAGTAAGCCCTACATAACACAACTTTCAGGAGTGACTCCTGTTTCTGGGATTTCTATTGTACTATTATGTTTTAAGTGATAAACCTGCTCCTCTCTCTATACTTAATCCTTTGGGCAAAACCCCAACATAGAACCACACGATGAACTATATATTTATTCTTTCTTTATATTGCCAATTCTACACTTCAGTATTTGCTGCATACTTTAAAACTCAAGTTCCTGACAATTTCTGGAACTATAATTTTTCTCCCCAGAAATTCCTAACCCTCAATACTACACAGAGCAAAGAACAGGAGTAAGACATTTACATACAAAAGGAAAATAACAGATCCTGCAGTTTGCAGTTTTTAAGGTCGTGATATTGTGAGGTCTGATTAAACCTATTTGAACTTGGAAAAGGCAAAAACTTTCAGCCCAAGAATGAATTGCTGATTTGGAATATTTCTTTTGTTCTTGATAGGAAAGTAAAAACTTGAGCTGTTGTAAAAAATGCAAAATCCCGAACCTTTCAAACTCATATTCATTCTTTTCAAAGTGAGGCAATCGAGACCCTAGAGTGTCTTCACCCTGTAGCTTTCCATCTCTCAAGAATGGGTAGGGTATAAACACATGGAACTTTATTTTACTCTTATTACTCCTTCGATTACATTCCAGAATCTCTTCCTAGATACTGAGAATTACTTTTCCTTCTCAATAGTTACAAGATTGGTCACATTTAGTTTGCAGAAGTGATACTAATGCTAAGTTCTGCTAAAACAGGTCAAGCTAACAACCAAACAATGAAAACAGGCAACCACTCCATATCTGAACATCATTCAATGTGCTCTTCATGTTCAGTCTAGACCAAAAAAAATGTTCACCCAAACATTTAACTTCATTTTTATGTACTGAATAAAGATGATTCATATGTGATCTTTGCAAAATTTAGAATTATTTTAAACAGCAGCCTGACATAAGATAGCTACCAGTCATTTTTCAAAATAAACAGTTTTCAAATAAATAAAGTTTAAGTTTTCTTAGACAAACAGTGGCAATACCACGTCATTTGGTTTACAGCACTGCAACCTCATCACCAGCAGTAAAGTCAGACGAGTCTGTTCCACTTCCTCATCGAAATTTAAGAGGGAAGAGTCCAACAGGCATCATGTCAGAAAAAGATACCCTCTTGTTTCTGCTTCTAAATGTTTCTCTGCTCAGCTTCAGGTACATAATTTCAATAAACTCTTAAATAAAAGATTAATTCTTCATGCTACAAACCAGTTTTATTCAAAGTTTAACAGTACTCTTCTCTCTTCATTTTAATGACATTTTTGCCTCAGTACATAAGAAGTATTAACATCTTCATTTTTTATTTAATTTAGACTTGCAGACAGTGCCATTTCATTTCTCATTTTCAAATCCACTTGCTTTGAAAAACATATTTCACATTCCAGAATAACACATCTTTCTAAAGACTGGTATTGATTATTTATCTTCTATTGATTTTTAAACAATCTCTTGGATTTCCACATAAAAACTACAGACTCGTTTTTCTTTTTATTCTTTGTAACAAATAATTTGAAGAACGTGTAAGGCCTTTAATTATCAGATAAATTATTGATATGCAAAAATGCATCGTTACCTTCCATATCCTACTTCTGTCTGCGGTATTTGCTTGAACTGACAGAGTTAGGCTTTCAACTTCATTTGTAACAGGTGAAAAATTCCACTCAGTTTTCAACACAGTGTGGCAACATCCCCACCCTTTTGTTGGTCAGGGCACAGTAATGGATTAACTGCTACCCAGAGATGATGTGACCATGGCTTTGCAGGAGCAAAGACACCCTCCCTGCCCCTACAGACCCTGCTGGGTATCACAATGCCACAATTCTACAGAGAGATTAAATAGCAGTGACAATTCTGGTTTCCATCCACCTTTTCTGGGTTTTCTTGTTGTTTTTAAAGCAAATGTGAATGCTCTTGTACTCACTCTGACATTCTATGAACTGATGAATAAAAGTGCAGTCCCCTCCACTCTTTGAAAGAAAGTGCTCTAGTAGAGAAAGAAACACTTAAGTTTACACCTTCTTATCATTTTCAAATTGATGCAACAAAAAATTTGAAAGCCATATTAACAATATTTGTAATTGTGTATTCACAGTGAACTTCTGAAATCTGAGTTAATATGCAAGCAGACAAAACATGAAATTGAAATGATGTCTGAGTGATACTAGGAAATAGGTTTACTCCTTTGAACTGATCAGAAGTACTTCAATTGCCTTTTCAAAAGAAATGTGTATTTAACCTATATTCTTCAGCATTTTTAGTAGGTTTAAAAGGGTATTTAAGTTTTTCATTAGTCTTCACGTTGATTCTTCATCTCTAATACCCTCTTGAAAAGAAAAACATTTATTTTAAAAGTGTTGTTGAATATCTCCCTTTACTTTTTAAACAGTTTCACTGCACAGAAACAATTTTTGAAAGGACAGTTCTACAGCAGAGATCCTAAAACTGGGCTCAGTTTCCAGGTTTACTCAAGTTGCTCCATGTGACTTTGTTCAGCTCCCAGCTCCACCATGCTCCTGCATCTCTTCAAGTGAAAAGTTGCCAACACTTCCTTCTTGGAGAACCTCAAAAACCATTTGACCAAGAGTCCAGCAGTCTGAAAATGCTGCTTTTAGTATAAACCTGCACAATGTGGGACATTCTAACCAAACTGTTCCATCACTAGCTCTGACATCAGAAGCTCTGCTGCTATACTAAGCTTTACTATACTTCAAGGTTACTCTAAAAAGTATTTATTTTCTGTATTAAAACTTTCATTTTTCCTTTTTACACGATCTTCTAAGTGACTGTATACAAATTTCTCATACCTTTCTTATGTAATACCTGGCTCAGAAATGTAAAGATGAAAGCCAGGTGTGGTGCAACTCACTGAGAAAAATACCATTTTTTGAAACAACACAACTGTTATCAGGGGCTTGATGTATAAGCAAGTTCCTCTCTTCTGCACCAGCTTTTCCGTGTGTGCAGTGAGAGAAAACAAATGCCCAACCATCAGCATCTGAATACAGCTGGTTACAAAAAGCCTCTACAAAGGTTAGAGTGTGACTTTTAGTTCCTGTGCTCTGAACAGAGCTCTTGAATGCTGTGGGCAGCCACAGAAAAAAGCAGTGCAAAGCCCTTGTTCTTGCCATGGCCAGGGAGTGTGTCTGTACACACACCTGGAGGACTTGGCCTGAAGTTCTGAGAGAGACAAAAGGAATCTTAAAAAATACACTGATTTTACACAGTTGTACAGTTTTTCTCTTTTGTTGCCAAAGTTGCTCAATCTGCATTATAATCTCAAAATTCTTAGCTCTTCTAAAACAATGCAAGACTACTCAGCAAAAAAACCCTACAAAAAAACAACCAACAGTATCTGTCTCCTGCTGCTTTTAAAAGAACAAAATCCAAAACCTGGCAGAGCAAATGAGTGCCCATCTGTCATACGAGGGCTAAAGGACCGGAAGATCCAGAAAGGCACAGACTGTCATGGAGAGAACACAGGGCAGAAAGCTGTAAAATGCCAGAGAAATGGGGAAGGACCAAGTATGGCAGAGATGCAGAAGAATGTGGGACAACTGGCAGAATAATGGAGAGCTACGCTAAAATACAGAATAATAAAATAGCATGGTATGTGCAGGACAAAAAAGGTGATAGACTGTATAAACACAGAAAGACAACTTGAATGAGCAGTTCTATGCTATCTATGTTAATAAAGACAAATAAATTGGCAAACAGCTTCCTAAAACTTCCAGGTTTAAGCACAGGTTCGACTGTTACTCATAGGATGGAGGAATCCATTTTGTCATCCGTCCATCCATCCATCATGACATTGACTCTTAGCAATCCAGTGTAAGTCAAAAAGGGATTCCTTCTTCAACTTTGACAAAAAAGTATCAGTAATGCAAAGATATTCACAATGATTTTTAAATGGGCAATTTTTAAATCTGGACTGGTAAGAAGTATCAGTATTAAAAAAAAACCAACAAACTAACAGGACATTCCTACCAACAATTTTAAAACAAACACAAAGCATTTCTTCAAAAAAAATAATATCTGATATGGTGTTATAAATTATTTATCTATAAAACCATTTGTACTTGAGCTCAACAGTTTTTATTAAACGTTTCAAACTAGTTCTAGACTACTGTTTTACTAATAACCTCCAGCAACCTCACTTTCAACATCTTTTTATGGTTTATACGATTAGAATGAAGAATCACAATCTTTGTATTCCTCAGTTTTGCTTTGTAAAGAAGTTAACCTTTGTGGGGTGGAAAGTTTAAAAAAAATAAAAACAAAACCACAAAAGCAGATTTATTTCTTAACCCCTCTCTCAAATACAATCTAGAGCTCTCTATACAGGTGCCTCAAGCTTTCAACTTACACCACCACCAGTCCTCAGGCTGTAGAGGAGAGTTACATCAAGGACAAGATTAACATTGACACAGGAGGACAAATATAGATCAGCCAATGAAACAATTTAGTGAATTTGGAATCAAACTGGAATATTCTTTTACTCTATATGATAGAGGGCATATTCTTACTGGATCACTTTAGTCAAGAAAAGCTCAACTGTACGTTAAGACACATGAGCTAAAATACCTGGCTCTAACTAATTGGTCTTTATGAAACCCAATCATTTAGTTCAATCTGTATTAATTCCTGTTTCACACAAAGACAGTCCTGAGCATTAAAAAGTTAGTTTCTACTATTTATATATCTTATACACTCACATTTTTCAAGTTAATTATAAAAAAAAGTAGGTTTTGCTGTTCAAACTTTGCTTACCATACCAAATTTACTAGAAAAAGGGTGTATTGTCTGTGTGTTGCAAGAGAAAATAAAATCATGAGGAAAAGCAGTCAGTGAGTTTTCCACTTTCTTGTGTCACAAGCCTGATATGATTCAGTAAACTCCTACTGATTCCAGTGATGGCCCATCAAAAAAAAAAAAAAAAAAGACAAAAAAAAAAAGACGACTTCCAGGTTGTTTTATTACATTTGACAGAACCTTCTAAAAACACCCAGACTGAAAGTCTAAGCAAAAAACTGCTGGTCAGTGGAGTGGACAAATTCAACTGAATTTTGAAAGAGAATATTATTCAAAGCAAGACTTTCAAGAACATTTTGAATTTGTTCAACTTCAAACATCAACCATAAGACAAAAGGTAGCCTTAAGATACACTACCTTTCTCTGTGCTCCCATTAATTTTAGGTATGAAGTCGTCAACTTGTATGCCTAGGATCAAGAAAGGGTATTATTTTTGGAACCAAGCAAGATTTTGTTTTGGGTTTTGTTTCTTTATAAATACAGCATTGTGAAATGTATCTGGCTTTTCATGCTACCTCCTCCTCCTAAGCACCTAATCAAACAAAGCAGGCAAAGTGTGATGGGTTTTTTCTGCACTACAGACCACGTTTCTGACTGTTCAAACATATGAAAGGTTACAAACATCCAAAGAACGGCTGCCTATTACATACATACATATATATATATAAAAGGATTTAAAAATGTATACGAATGTAAAACCCCTCCAAACCGCAGCACCGGGCCCTGGGCCGGCACTGATCACCCGCAGCACCAGCGCCCTCTGCCGGCCCCTGTCCCCTCTCCACGTACAGGAGAATTCCCTACTGGGATAACTGGGAATCAACTCCTCCGCCAGACACTGGGACTACGAGACCGTCATAACGAAAGCAAACGAACGGAAAATCGGGAAACCAGCTTGAAACAAGAAACGGATCACACCTACCTAAGCTGTTGTGTTCTTTAAGAGTTTTCTCCTGAAGGTGTTCTAACCGTACTGTAAACAGAAGTCCAAGAAAAAGATATTTCACAGATTAAAAGAAAAATAAATAACCAAAGTTTCTCCCCCGCTAGTGACTAACCTTGTAGAGCTGTCAGGCGCTCGTTGGTGAAGTCATTGTCGGCCTGCAAAGCTTCTATTTTTGCTTGAAGCTCTTGCTCCCTTTCTTCCATTTCATCTATTTTATGCTGCAATTCCTTTTTCTCAGCCAGCCCTTTCTGTTGGATTTCTTCTTGTCTTCCTTCTGCTACCTGCTCAAAAAAAGGTGAAAAAAAAATCCCCAAACAAATCAAACTTAACACATGAAAGAACAGGTCTCCTTGATTTTTGTATAGCTAAATGGACCTAAATAACTGTCACTAAGCATCTCAAATCACTCAGAACTCAAGAGCCCTTCTGAACTGAATGCACACTGACTGCACAGACCAACTTGATTAAAGCCACATCTTATTCCTTGCTGGATCTCTTGGTAAGTTCCAAAGACTCTTCTCCCTCAAAGCTAAGTCAAAAGTTTTAGTTTGGACCCTTCTGTGTATACTCAGCATAATCATTAACTCATAACTGCTTTAAGAGCAGCAACTGAACCTTTTAATTTGGAAAGAAAATCTTCTGTCTGAAATGCTGAACTAGGACTCAAAGAACTCAAGTTCCAATTCCAGTATTTATCCAAGACAAATGCAGTAATTGTCTCAGGTCTCCAGAGATAACACCACTTCCTTCCTCCTTCACAGCTTCTATTTATCTAGACTGGAAACTCTTGAGGAACAGGATTTATCATGAAGTGTTTATTCTGTTCTCCAGCATAAAGGACCTTTAAATATATACCCAGACATTTAATTTAATCACAAACTTAACAGCATGCTCCTTAACAGCATGCTCCTACCCCCTGGCAGCTGAGCCATATTATTACTATGTGGTGGGCTGCTTATGTTTGTATCTGCACAAAGAGGCAACACAAAATGCAAATTTATTTCCAATCCTGTAAGATGTTTAGGTTGAAAGTTATTTGTGTATGTAAAGCAGCTGAATGTAAAGTTTCACAACTTACATAATTTTATGATAAAATATATTTTGGCCTTAAAAAATATGGTAACTTTCAAAATGAATGAAAAAGAAACCTTTTTAGCAAGTGGCTTAACTGATGACAGCTTCAAGTACATTAAAATCAAAATAATATGTAAAATGATATGCATCTTTCTATCATCAACCTGTTGTTCAAAAAACTTCTTAACCTTTTTTGATTACATTAGAAAGTCAATTGTATTTATTTGTTCCATTCATCACAGTTTTATCATAAGTCAGACTAAGTTCTGTTGTTACCTTTAGTTTGTCAGAAAGATCCTTGATTTCATTTACAGCTCCATTGTATTTATTAGCTAATTCCCTTAATTCTTCCTGAGTCCGCTCATTCATTTCTTTCAGGTGTGTACATTCATCTTCTGTATTACTTAAACTCCGCTGTAACACAGAATTATTATGCAATCAATAATAAAAAAGGAGACACAAACTACCAAACACTAAAATTTTTTTCCAAACACTATATGTAACTAATCACATTTAGCTGCCTTGTTTTTAATCATGAAGGATAAACAAACAGATCAAGTCCTGGCAAAAACATTACCTATACAAACCTCTAATGTGCTACCCAAAGAACAGATTATGTGAAAATTTATTGGTTTACATATGTGTTAAAAAAAAAAAAACAAACCAAAAATCCCATAGTGGGCTATATAATTGTTAATAAAGGACTGAACTGTGTGATCCATCTCCACCATTCTCTTTCCTTTTATGCTAAACTGTGAAAGTTCTATAATATTTTTTAGATCAATGTAATCAACAGATTTCATCATACCTTTCACCCAGCAAAAGATGATTTAACACATTAAAAAAGCCTAATGGCTCCAAGGAAGTGTTCTAAATCTTTTTTTGTACTTCATAAGATGGAAAAGCATCTAAACTAAGATCCCCTTACTCAAGAGGCAGCTGGGTCTCCAGGAAGCAAGGAATGCTCCTGAAGTTTGGTGACAGCAGCACAACTAAATGGTGTAGAGAACAAAGCGTCCATCACTTTGTAATCATAAAAGCTCATTCTTAAGTGTACTTTATACAAGTAGTTAAGTGTATGTTTCCATAAATTTCACAGTTTAAACAAGGTCTTACAGCATTTTTTTAAAGCATGTATGTCATTTTCCCCTCGCTTGTCTCCCACACACAGGAACTTCTGTAAGACAGCTTCACCAATTTTCAAACCTGGCAGAAAAGGGAGGAGCTGCAATAATAGCTCCTCTAACTGTTTAACCATCTTGTCCAACAGGAGAAATAAACAGTTCTACTCAACACCCTGCAAGTGTCAGGGTACAATAGATTCTGGCATACCACAGGCAACAAAATGGGGAATCTAAGTAGCAGCACTCACAACTACTTCAGCATTTCCTAAAGACTTGGCATGCAACTTCCATACCTCCACTTCAGACAATTTTCTGACCACTTCAATTTTCTCCTGGAGGACCCGCCTCAGAGACTCTTTGGCTGTTGTCTCATAGTTGTGTTTGTCTTCCTGTAATGCTATAAGCTCTTTTCGTATACTGTCTTCTGTTTGATTCTGTAAATGTAAGATAATTCAAAGGTAGCATGTAAATTAGTATTTTGCTGATTAAATGTAACAGACCATGGTAAAGTCAGGTGTATTAAAAGTCGGAGCAATTTCTGATAGGTGGGAATATGCTATCTATTAAGCAATGATCAAAGATGCTTAACATAACTGGGTGTAAACTAATTTTTTTTAAAGTGTATGTATAGCAGCACCCATTCAATAGTCAGATTTGATTACAGGAAAATTATAGGACTTTCATTGGACATTGTTAAGACAGTGTCAAGCCTAGGAGACCTATGAGGTCCCATACAAAATACCTTAAACGGGACTGGCAGAAAAATGTCTTAGAACGTAGGTAGTGGAGAGGAAATAGAAATAAAATAAAAATTTAAATTCAAGGCAGGCATAGGTGGCCTAAACAACAATCAAGGCAGTGCATACTTGTTATTCTAATACAATGAAAACAGTAGACACTTACCCAGATTCCATGAATACAGAACAGAGCTACCATTTCCATGCTACTCAGATTATCAAAATTGCACAGGTTCATTTTAGCAAGTTTATGTTCCAACTGCTTTCCTACAACCAGCTAATTTCAAAAAACACTCCAAAAGAGGTATCTTTCAGAATTCCTAACATTCAACTTTAGGTGAAGTACTTACCTTTGAACAAGCCTGTAACTGATTTCCCATAACCTCTAGTCTCGATAGCAGCCTGTCTTCATCTATTAAAGCCTGGCAGAAAAGAATCAGCACCTTGGTATTAATATGTGCTTTATGTAGTGCCACTAGAGTTCTGCTTTAAAGACCTGCATTCTGTTGCAGTATTCACTACTAACAGCTATTTCAAACTGGCACATAAACACTAATTTTATTAAACATCATCTTTTGCACAGTTTTAAAGAACCACCATAAAGCTTTTATTATTTCTGCTGCTTTTTCCCCCCATTGTTTGTAGATTAGTAGCTAAAAATTTATATGCCACTGCATAGTTCAGTCCACAAGGAAAAGGATTGCCTGCAGATACCTGCCAACTAGTATCTGAAGCCTCTTGTGTGACAGCAAGTAATCGCTGAAGAGTTGCCAGCTTCTGTTCCAACATTTGTTCCCGATGTAAGGCTTCCTGGGAAGAGAGCAGGGCATCAGTCAGTTCAGCTAGAACAGCTCAGGAAATCAGAAGCAACAGAAGAGATCACAAAATACAAGGAAAAAAAAAAAGGAAATATGAGTGGCAAGCACTGTCACATATTCAAAACCATAATAACCCCATTCCATTTTATCCATCCACACATTTATTTGGATAGTTCAATTAGAAAATGGTATCCTGTAACCTCAGGTTCCTGAAAACCTTCATTTTTCATGCATTTTTTGCACATGCTGAGTACACATGGTTGTTCTTTCCAAGACTTGAAAACACTTGGTCTTTTGTCAATAATTTGAGTAACAAAACTGCAGATACCAAAAGGCAGCCTGGCATCTCCCATGGAATGAGCTGTTCGTCCTCAAAGCAGGTCACAAAAGAAAAATGCCAAGCAAGAACTACTATTTTTTGGTTTGTGACAGTGAGATGGAAGAGCATCTTCGTTAACAATTCCAGGATATGGAGAGTGAACAGATTGGGGAGTGAGTATGTATTTGGCTTCCCAAGAAAGAGCATCTGCCTGAGCTGCTTCCTGCTAAGTCAGCATATACATATAAAGATAGTATCTATCTCAAAAGCCTAGCATCTATGGGAACAAATAAAAATTGCCATTATCTAACAAAAACATGCAAAAAAAAAATCAGTAGAACTACATATAAATTAAACCTAGGTAGAATTTACCAGTAAAAATGGTCTTTTATCTTTTGCAGAAAGCTGATTTTATGATCCTTTCTGAAGTGTGTACTTATATCTATTAGAACACCCTTTAATGTGTTGCCATTTTGCAGTCTAACCCTTTTTTTTGACATCTTTTGTGGGGAAAAAAACACATCTACTAGAACTGACACAGAAGCAGGCACAGAAAGGCTGGTGATGCCAATGAGGAAGAAGAGCTGCCAGCACTGTTCTCTCCTTTACAGTTTCCAATAGATACAGGATCAGAAATATTCACACCAAGAAACAAACTAGTTCTTGACACATGAAATGACCTCGTGTTGCCTTTTTTTTGTTTTGGTATTTCTACACATACCCAGCACATCCACAGCAATGGATGACAACAAAAATATTGTGAGCAAAGGAAAATTGGGGACTGCAGGGTGGGACAGAAGAAAGGCCAGGAAAAAGCAGGTACACAGCATTCATGGAGTTTCTATACAGGACACTTTCATGCTTCCTCTAAAAAAAAAACCCCTGAAAGTTTACACACATTGTTTTACATTGTTTCACTACAGAAAAGGTAGTTCAACATTTATGGTGTTTTTGTTTACAAAACACAGGCCCAAAGAGGTATAAGGTATGAGGTTTGTCCTGAACAAAAATTAAAGTAAATGCCTTCAAAAGAAAACTTACTTGTAGATACTGTGAAAGCTGAAACAATTCCTGAGAATACATACTGGGAGTGTTAGCAGCAACCTGAAAAAGAGGAGAGGTAAGAATCAGAATGGTTTTGGACTTCTTGTTAAAGTCAAATAATGCAAAATTCATTTAAATCTAGCCATGAAGGTAAACTTACAATCATCTAATAATAGCATTTTCATTCATTCATTGTTCCATTACTATTTCTGCTTTGTTATAAAACTTCCCAACTCTGGACTGAGGCCCCACTGTGTTTATGTCTTCACAAATTCTTGAACCACCAGCACACCAGGGATTTTAAGGCTGTTGTTACAATTGAGAATAAAGTGACAAAAAACCCCGAGGGGCACAAAGGTGAAGCCATCCAACCAAAGGACCAACACAAACTGTGGCCTTCCAATTCCATGCCATGGCACACACGTTACAATCACATTTCCTGTGGAGCTACCAGTTGTCATCCCCTTTCATAAAGATCTATTTCAGATTGCAGGAACACTGTATTGTCTTTAATCCTAACTGAAACTGGGTTGTTTTGCAGGGTTTTTTTGAGGTTGGAATCTATTTATTTGCTAAATCTTGTAGGTTTTTAACTGTTTTCACAGTTCTACCTGTAGTCCCTCCTCAGAACCTGTTCGTCTGTTAACCTCTACCCGGAAATGAATTATCTTAACATCAGTAGTTTTGTTCCAGAGATATGTTTCAGGTGCCATAATGTAAAACGTCAAACTACCTTCAAATATATACTGCAATACTGCATTACCTTCTCCACCTTAAATGTCACTCAAAATATTAAACTAGGTAAAAACAGGCAGTGGAAAACATCTAAATGTAACTGGACAGACTCCACCACTTCATCTTTATAACAAGTCCAAAACCAGCACGTGGCTGAATAAGGCATAAACCAGGAAATTACTGAATTACCTTGTCAACAGGACTTGGTAATGGAGCATGGATAACACTAAAAAAAAAAAAAATTGAAGAAAGTGAACACAAAGTGCAGAATAGCAGTTCAAAAATCCAGAAGATCATTAGTCCTGTGCATTTAATTAAGATGCTTTGTATTTTTAAGTTCATTCTTCAGATAAAGTTGCAAAGTTAATACACAAACATGTAAAACCAGTTAATACTATGCTGTGAGACTTTTTCAAAGTCACAGAACTACTTCAAATTATAAATAAAGGAGCTATTCTAAAAGCTCTCTTTACCAATTTCTATTTCAGTATTCACATAAATTGATTCCTTAAAAATTAATTTATAGAGATTTAAACCAATTTACACAAAACAATAAATATTAAATGAGCAGATATACTACTCTCATTTACAAATTCAACAAATTGAGTAAAAAAATATTTGGTAACTTAACAGAATTTTGTACATTTTCACTGGAGTAAATGCTATACATGCACATTTTCAGAAGAACTAAAAGTTTAACACTATACATTTCTACTATTACTTATTAGGACATGAAATTAAATGGAAAATTTCCCATAACAATTTATTTTTACTTATCTTCCCAGAAGACAAGACACCCTAAAGCTTCATGCAAGTGTTTCTGGATAGTAATGATAAAAGAATATTTAAATAAGCAATATAAAACATACAGTTGTTGATAATGAAAGATGATTAAAGCTACGTCATTTGTAATTGGCACTCAAGGCAAACAAAAAATTTAAGGTTTTGGTTTCTACTACTCTCTGAAAATGTCTTTGAAATGTGCACAGAAAACCTTGTCAATATTCAGCTGAGTTTCCATGAACTTCACTTTAGTAGAGTCCATGTGCATTTAAAGGAGCCAAAATAACAATCCCAAATAAAGAAGGAGGGCAGGAGAATTTGCTCATTTGCTTTCTTTTTCCCTATATTTTTCTGCTTCTAATACCCATTTCAGCAGACTAAACCACAAATGATCAGAAAAGCCCAACTTCAAAAGAAATTGTTTCTTCTTTTAGAAAACCTTTTTATTTTTCATAGTTAATTTCTAAGAGCTACAAGCACATGAGATTTCTTTTCCATAGTGCCTGCAAAAGAACCATGCTCTCCTCGCACTTCCTTTGCACAGTCACGGGAAAACAAACTGTTCCTACACCGGTTTTCAACATAATATCAATCGAATCCTCATTATGCAGTAGCTGAGTTTAGCTATACATGAATATTTATTCTTACTCTGATCGCAATCGAGCTTCCATTCCATCTGGAAGGAACAGTTTGATTGTGGAGACTATACATCCATGGGTAACTGAAAAGAAACAAATACTAAGTCATCATGACTCGTTACTATTTAATTGTAAATTCGATGGTTAACGTTATAGTAACAATCAAACTATTGTAAGAAACCCTGAGACAGGCAAAGAAGAAGAGGCAGGAACACCTTCAAGTCCCAGTGCCTGGGTTTGTCTTCCTGAGTCTCCTCTGGAGACGGGAAACTTCAGCATTCCAAACATAAAGGGGTTCTTTGCTGTGTACTTAGTCCTGGCTGGGGAGCAGTTCCAGTTCCAGCTCTTCCACATGCAGAAATACCTGAAACCTGTCTTTGCTCTAGTAATTTAAAAAGTTAATGGTCTGTTTTGATCCTAAAATGAGGAAGGAGGAATGCACCTTACCTGCACTAGCTAACAGCAATGCAGAGGTGTAAACAAAATAATGAGCTGCCTTTTGGACAAAATTCCTACAAGCATATCCAGGGACAAAAGGCAACACACCCAACTTGTGTCATTGACACTCACCTCAACATCTGGAACTTGCCAAGTAGTTGTTATTTACAAACAAGGATCAAAAAGGGAATGCAGAGGAAGTGTGTAGAAACCACTGAGAAGTACATCCTCTCAAACACCATAAGCAGCATCACTCAAGACAAAATCTATTTTAGGATGCTTGTGCACATCTAATGCACAGCCCTAGACAAGCGGCCTCTCATTTCAGAAGAGGAAAACTTGTTTCTCAAGGACTAAATTCAAGATTCTTTGAACTCTAGAGAGATTCTAAGGAATAAGAGGAGGAAATGCAATATTTTATTCCTGCATTATGCTTTCTTCACAATGTTTCCCAAAAATGTTACTGATACCAGTTTCAACGTCTTTGCAAACAGTCAAATTACATCTGAGTTTGAGTTGATTTTTTCCTACTATTATTTGGGAAGTAAAAATTATTTCTGGATACATGGAAAACTACACTGTCCCCAAAATACTACCACAAGATAGATACAAAGGAGTATGTGGTAACCTATCATGTACCACTATACATCAAGCACCCATCAACATACAAAATAGCTGCTCTACTTTCACAGTTATTAATATCAGCAAAACAGTTAATCTAGCTTTGAAAAAAAGGGCGATGGGCATTTTAGGACATCGGTAATACTCTAGGGAAACAAGACAAGTCTTTGAGGAAGCTACCTCAATCGAATCTAAAAATACAGGAGAAATGATCCAACTAAGCCGAGTTGTTTTTAACCTTTATCCATAGCTAAAAGCTAATGCTTTGGAGACACATCCTCCTGGCTACAGCACCTTGCTTTTTCAGGCTGACCTGGTAAAGTACTACACTAACACGCCAGGGCAAAACAAGGTCTGGGGTCCTTATTTATAATGGAACAAATCCACTCTTGCAAAAACATTTAAAAATTACATCAGTAATATTAGCTGCAGCCTGTAATATATAGTTTTCTTAATGAACAATCTTTAGGAGGAAATTAGTGATTTCGATAAGAAAACATTGGGGGATCTGAAATTAAATACCAACAGACAGCTTTAGCTTTGGGTCACATATCAGGTAGGTCTGCTGGGAGATTACATAATTGTGAAGATTTTCTGTCAACACCCAGACAGAAAAAAGAAAAAAAACACAAACTCATAAAAGCTGTAGGAGCTTTATTTATGTAAAATATTAAGATATAAAGAGCATTTAGCAAAAGACAGTGACTGGGAAAAGGTTCCAAGCATTCTGATAAAATAAAAGTAATAAGAAAGAAAAAAAACACCCAAACCCCGCAGTCTGACCTTTAGCTATCAGTTAATTGTAATTGCAAAAATAATGAGAAAGCCTAAGGGAAAGGGAAAGCGACACAGAAAACATGAATGCAGCGCTGCCTGCACGGGACAGCAGCAACCGTTTAAATCCAGGTCTGTGCCAAGCCAAGGCAGCGCAGCACGCTCTGGTTTCCCCGAGGGACGGAGCCATCCCCGCTCCCCGCTCCCGTCTCCCGCTCCCGCTCACCTCGGGCCGCCGCTCCCGCCGGCACCGGCACAGCGGCCGAGCCGCCGCCAGGGGGCGCCACAGCGCCGGCCACGCGGGGCACGGCGGCGCCTCCCGCGCGCCGCCCAGGGCGGGAAACCCCGGGCCATAAACATGGGGTGACCCCCCCGGCCCATAAACGTGGGGTGACCCCCCGGCCCATAAACGTGGGGTGACCCCCCGGCCCATAAACGTGGGGTGACACCCCCGGCCCATAAACGTGGGGTGACCCCCCGGCCCATAAACGTGGGGTGACACCCCCGGCCCATAAACGTGGGGTGACACCCCCGGCCCATAAACGTGGGGTGACCCCCCGGCCCATAAACGTGGGGTGACACCCCCGGCCCATAAACGTGGGGTGACACCCCCGGCCCATAAACGTGGGGTGACACCCCCGGCCCATAAACGTGGGGTGACACCCCCGGCCCATAAACGTGGGGTGACACCCCCGGCCCATAAACGTGGGGTGACACCCCCGGCCCATAAACATGGGGTGACACCCCGGGCCATAAACATGGGGTGACACCCCGGGCCATAAACATGGGGTGACACCCAGGGCCATAAACATGGGGTGACCCCCCGGCCCATAAACATGGAGTTACCCCCACGGCCATGGAGTGACCCCCCGGCCCCACAGCCATGGAGTGACCCCCACGGCCACGGGGTGACATCCCGCTCGTCATCCAGAGCTCCCACCATGGAGCGACACCCTGCTCTCACCTCCCCACACCCCTTCCAGAGTAGAAACAACCCCACTCTCCACATCCACAGCTCCCACCACGGACTGAAACCCCACTCGTGCTCGATTTGCGGTGCTACACTCCAGTCACAAGCTCTCTCTACACCCCTCCAAAACACGGTG
Organism: Pyrocephalus nanus; assembly: GCA_038380795.1. Taxonomy (NCBI): domain Eukaryota; kingdom Metazoa; phylum Chordata; class Aves; order Passeriformes; family Tyrannidae; genus Pyrocephalus; species Pyrocephalus nanus. The sequence goes on along the minus strand of CM076271.1, from coordinate 9,151,809 downwards.
CTGCCCCACACTTCATCTCACCGCTCCAGACCTTCCCAAGAGCTGCCCTGAACCCCGATGGGTTATGCTGCACAGGGAGCACAGTGGGAACATGGAAAACATTCCTGTTTGTTGCAATTTTTGCTTCCTAGAGAAACAATTTGCAAGTGACACTCTGGGTTTTCTCTTCCCTCATTAGTTCGGTAACAGCAGCCTTGGTAGCCACTGTCCAGCCCCGAGGAGTCCCTCACATCCCCTTGGGGGTCTGTGCACCACCCCACAGAACACAGTGGGCTCCTCACTGCACAGGCTCCCTCAAACACCCCATGACAGAAGAGGTGTTCGAAAGAATCCAAACCTGACTAGAAAAAGTACATAAACTGTATTTTAACTAAATCATCTGGTATTATTTGACCCTGCTTTGCAAGGCTGCTCCACCTTTCCATGCAGGGAAATAACACCAGTTTAACTCTTGGAGTGTTCTGGTGCTGACTGGAAAAATTACCAAGTGCTTAAAGAATATAAACCATACTAACACAGAGAAAAACAAAGCAAGATGTTAATAGGCAAGTACTGTATTAAGGAGAGGGAAATGGCCAGGCCTCTCTGCTTGTCACTAACACAGCAAGTGGACAAATAAGGAAGCAGGAGGCATGGAAACACTTCTGCAGGGCTGCTATTGACTCTGGCTGCACAGCAGGAAGCTGAGGAATTGGTGTTCATACCTGATAACCTGAAAAATCACATACTGAACATGCCACTATTTTAATGAACCAAATCCAGATCACATTTCCAAGGAAATTATTTACTAAGACATAGTCTGAACAATAAAATAAATGTATTCTAGCAATATTGACACAATTCAGAATTTACATAGACAAGTACACTCTGCCTGTCCTGTCATTATCTTATAATTACACCCAGCAGAATGCTGAAATGTCTTGTGCAAGTAAGGCATTATGTAAATAACCAAATGCCAAGTGGTTTTAAAGGGAATCACTAATTTAAAATCTACTTTTGTGTCTGTTTCATGACTAGATTAGATTAACAGGAACATCTAAGACTCCTGAAATGAACTGGTGAAGGAACTGTGTCTGTATGCATTCCAGTGGCATTCACAGGTAAACACCCAACCTGTGATGCAGCTGTTTTGTGCCTCAGCATGATGATACGATCTCCCTTCACTGCTTGGGGGAGCACAGAGAGCCAGGAAAGCAAACCTGTATGCTCTTCCTCATTAGCAAGCTGAACACATTCATGAGTAACATGAGCACAGCTACGTTAAAAGCTTGAGAGAAGGACAAGGCAGGCTGCACAATCTGATCACTCATTACACAAATGACAGGTCACTGGGATGGTGTTTTGTAAAACCACTGGAAAGAACTACTACTGGCAAGAATTCACAGCAAGGATTTGCTTACCATGAACTTTCCACAAACTTTCCCATTAAATAACTGCAAATAATTGCTGATAAAAACGAGTAAAATCTAATTTTTCTTCCAACTAAATCTTATAATAAAAATTGTTTTAGTCTCAGTACACTTGAACAAATTCAGCTTCTCTGAGTGAGGGCAGCATCTCATCAAATTAACAGTTCCAGGTTCATCAGATGCCATGTATTCCTTTGATTTCTTCCATGTATACTGCCAGTATCCAGTATTCATAAATATTTGCAATCACTTTTCATGGAAACATTTTAAGTAACTGCCAGACAATTTCAGCCAGACATCCTGGAGTTGAATCTTTGCAACGTTATCTTTGAGAAAAGTGAAACACTGTGATGAGACCTTCACTACAATGAATCACTCAAAAATACTACAGATCCAGAAACTCTCCCTGACAAAACATTTCACCATGAACACTGCTTAACAATGTTTTCTTTAACCTTCTTTAACCTTCCTCTGATACTTCAGAGTTGAGAACTATAACCTACTTGGCTAAAGACAGAAATCATGAGGAACAGATGGAGAAGGCATTGTCTTTTTGTTTTGTTCTCTTAATGCTCTTAAAAAATTCTACTGTTGTACTGTGGATTGGTTTGTTGGGCTTTGGAGGGGTTGGTTTGAGAGACGTTTGTTTGTTTGGGAGTTTTGTTTATTTGTTTGTTTTAAAGAACCTTACCATCAGCATTGCAATTTGATATTATTCTTTCATTCTTTCCTAATACACTTCTGAAATGGCTCCTGAAACACTATGTAAACTCAAAAGAAAATAGATTGAGGCTGCATTTGAATTAACACAGATACATAGCTACTGCCATATAAACAAGATCTCCTGAGCATGCATACTGGGAAGGGGACAGCAGGAAAAATAAACCAAACAAAAATCCCATCACCTCATTTTTCAGCTAACAACTTTTTCTATCCTCATTTAAAGTACCTGAAGAAATCAAAATCAGTAGCAGTCACAGAAAGCAACTTTGAGTATCTTGACAAGAATTAAATTAGCTGGTTTCAAATCTATGTTGACTAGTTGATCAAGAAATGCAGTTTCATACTTCTGCCACGCTATTAACTGAAACTTTAGGGTTCATAGGCTTGAAAGGTAATTACAAATATAAAATAATAGAAAGAACCCCAAGCACAAAAACCCCAACACAGCACTACTCACACACCTATGCTGCACTTTTCAGATTGCTGTAGATTAATTTAAGTGAGGCAATAGCTGAACATGTGATCCCACTTGAGCCTCCTTTTCCAGACCTGCATTTCCACTGCCCACACCAGCACCCCTACAGCCAGAGAAGAAGTTGGGCCGTGGAAACAACCCAGTTAAAATCTAGCTGAGGGTGTGGGGGTGGAAATAAAACCTGTGTTTTCAGCAGAGCAGTTTCTTGATCCAGTTTATGGCATAGCCACAGGACTCACTGCCAGCATAGGAGGGAAGAAGTAACACAAAACCTCCAAACAAACCCATTTTCTTACAATGGGAACACTATTAACTTTTAAACATTGAATTGCAATAAGATGTTCTAAAGAAACAGTGAAAAAACAAACAGAAAATGATCCATACCCTTACCTTTCCGCGTGTTCTCCGTCACATCGACACCAAACTGGATGATGTCACCTGACATTATTTCACATGGTGGGCTTTCCTCAGATCCTCTACTCAGTCTCTGACTATTGATAAAGGTACCATTACTACTTTTAGTGTCTTGAAGATAGAACTGTAAAAAACAAAAAGAATAGTAAAATATCTGTGAAAAACAAGACAAGTATGATAAAACATAAGTTCAAATAAAATTTTATTTGCTAGAAAATATAACCTGATCTCCCAGGATAGAGGAGAACAAATGTATCAAACTCAAAACACCCTCCTCAGGATGCAATACCTTCCCATTATCAAAAAATATTTGTATTTGATTTTAAGCTGTTTAAATATGATTGAATTCTAGTACATACACTATGCAAATAATTGCTACAAACTATACTGGAACAAATGCCTGCACAGAAAGGAACAGACAACATTAGCAACAATACCTTTTGCCATGTATATGTAAGAATTTATATTTATGTTGGTCAATACACAAAAATTCTAACTGCTCATATATTTAGGGAAACAGTGTTCCATGACAAATTCTTGCAGGGAAGATTAGCACTGAGGACATAAGGAAAAGCTTTATCAGACAACAGAATTCAGGAATCAAAAGACCATTGTGAAACTAGGGGAAAGCAACAGGATGCTTTTTCCTCTCAACCAACACTAGTTCATGCCACTAAGGTAATCTCAAGATTGCTGCATCAAGTGCCTTTGTAAATATCCATTTGTAGAGTTAATTAAATATTAATAAGAACTTATTGAATCTGAAACTGCTTATGACACAAGACTTCTAGTTAAAACAGCTGCATCTGAGAACAGGTTACAAATGAGTCACCTGGCAGGAGACCGGAGTCACTGGCTAAGCCCTGATGAGCAGACGGCATCAAAGAGGGGACAGGGATGTGAGGAACCAGCCAGGGGTAACTACTGAAATGACTCAGTTACAGCAGCTCAAGCTGACAACAGTTACTACAGAAACCTGGTAACATGGTAGAAATCCCTGGCTTCCTGCACTCGTAAAGAATCTCATCAAGTCCTGAAGCAGGCATAAGGTTGGAGGAAGATACTGCCTTCAGAGAAATAAATATATTTCCATGGTTTGCTTACAGAAACAATTGACTTTTTTTTTTTTTCAGGATTCCATACAAAATTTGACACGCTTTTATTTGCCTCTATTATTGCACTCCTCAAAAAAAGTGATACATAGCTCAAAACCATAGTGTTGAGGAAAAAGGTGGGTTTAGAATGCAGGGAGAGAAATATCTTCTATGCTTACCCCAAGAAGCACAAAGCAGCAGCCCTAACTGGAGAGCTTGAACTGCACTGTGTCCAGGACACGGGACTCAGTGCAGTAATCAAGGGGAATGCCAGCACAGGAAAGCTCAGGTAGGGGTATGAAGTGACAGAATGAAAAGCAGTATGTTAAAGACTTCCCTCTGACAGATATGACTTAAATCTTAAATTGAAGGAAGAGAAAATAAAGATGAAGGTAAACAGAAATTAAGGATAAAAAATTATGACTGCATTCACTGTATTAATAATCAGACCCACCCTATCCTAAGTAATACTCTCCATATTATGAAATACTATTTATTAATATAATAGTATATAATATAGCTCTTATAACAGTTATACATTTAAAAGGCAATCAAATTAATTAGCTTGTTAATTTAATAGTCTGAAAGGACTGAACCCTCTCATGGTTCAGTGCATAGATAATTACTTTTTGCTTCCTGTTTGTTTTCAATTAGCCTTCTGCTTCATTTGAAAATTCTTCTGTTATGAAAAAGTGAGTCACAGGCAAGGAGAAACAAATACGCTTGTACTTATTTACTTTTCCCCACCCTTTTCTTCCCTATGCCTAATATCTGCTTTTATCCCTCACAGCTTTTTGATTAATCACTGCCCCTTGCAAACACACTTGAGCAGAATCTGCAAACAGGGGCAAGATAGCACAAGGAAATACAGGAGAGTGACCACAAGAAAGGAAGCGCGACAGTGCCACACAAAACTCACAAAATACGAGCTGACACAAAAATCAAACTGCAAAAAGAAATTCGTAAACAAACGGCCACATAAAATATAAATTAAATCTAAGATTATATAACTGGTGTCCAGTAAGTGCATACTACTGAACTGCATTATGTACATTTTAGTAAAGTGATAATCTTTAAGTCTTTTCATCCTGTTTGTAAATACTCTTCTTCCTGCATCTAGTAAGGAAATAAGTAACAGCAGCCACAGTTAACAGCTGATGTCTAAGGGAAGGGAAATGCACAGACTTCAAGTCTTGCCATAAAGGATTCAGGTATCTTTAATGGAGCCACTGCTAGCAACCCGCTGAGTTGGTCCCTTCCACGCAGTGAATTCAAATGTTACTTCCACACTGGTTTTCACCAGTTCAAGCGATCTTTCTCAAAGGTCAGTCCCTCCATCACTTCTGCATAATTACCAAAGTTATCTTTAGGAAACAAAATCAAGCGCAAGCCCTAAACCAAACATGTGCATCCATGAACCGGCACTGCTGGCCGTGCACTGGTATGTGATGCGCTGCTAATTGTGCACCACCCTCGGCGGGCTCTCCAAGCCCCGAACGAACGCCTTTGCACAGCAGCTGTGTCACACAGTGCCTTCTGTGCAACCAGCACCATTTGTCCTTCCTGCTTTTCAGCGCAGCCCAGGCTCGGGCAGCAGTGCCAGCTCCCAGAGCAGGGATGAATCCCTCCCTTCCCAGCGCTCTGCCGAGCTGCTCCGCCACCTCTTCACTTGGAGCGGCTCAGGCGTTGGTTTAGTCACCGCAAACCAGTTTCGAGAGCTGACGCAAGTTACACGAGGAGGTGCTTCAGCCGGTACTGCCGGAAAAAGGGCACTATGTAGCGGCCTAATTACACTTGCTTTTATAATTCACACCTCGCTTCAGAGCACAGTCCCAGCCTTTTTGTTCCTCATATTAACAACGAGTTCGATGCAGAGCAGAGAAGGCAGCTCACACACACTCAAAACGACTCAGCTTTTGAGCACTCTTAAAGGATTATCACATCCTTAATTCAGACAGTAACTATATGTATCATTTCAGTGGTGGTTTCCCCTCTTTCTTAAAAAATACGAGGTAACAAAGTATTCAAGAAACTTACTCTCCATTATCATAACACCTCTGACAAAAAAAGATACCCTAGCCCATATTTCTTCTTTAATAATTTATTCTTTACATCCCCTCTCACTTATATACCATTAATAAGCACAGTTACATGATGACACCTTACCATGCTGCTTCTACAACATTTCTGAAAACTTTAGTCTAAAATAAAACTTACAGTTTGTCAGTACACTCAAACTTCTCCAGTACAGTCCATCCTTAGAAACTACATCGAGGAAGTTTCAAAAAACTACAGATTTCTGTTTCCCTGCTTTGCAAGGAATTATGTACTTGTTTCACACATTTCATATTTATAATATCTCAAGGTACTATTCAGTTTTGCAAACTGAACAAAAAAGTACCTCCTCTGCTCTGACCTGTGGCGTATAAAAATCACATTCCATTTAAGTTCCATTGCTTTCTAGGTCAGTGACTCAGAAGAGTATCAACAACCTGCTAAATCACAGTCCATGTGTTATTTTCATGCAGTTAGACACCACTATGATTTTCCCCCTATAACAAACTCCTAATATTTCCTGATTAGTGAAATAAAAATGCTTCCATAGGGGTCCCAGACTATAAGACATTAAAGTTAAGCACATAAAATACATTTATTTTAACTGACATTAAGAAGTTGCAAATTGCTCTAGGAGGACAAATTTTAACCTTACTTATGAAATGTAGGTAAACTGTTTCCTTCAAAGAAATAAAAACAACAACAATGAAGCTGATTCTGTTTCATGATTACTACTGTAACACCTTTGTGAGGGAGGCTGAAAAGAACTCCTTACTCAGCCTGACAAGTGAGAATATCATGAGGTGTTCTGTTTCCCAAGCCATCTGCAGGCCTGATATAGGGTGAGACACTTCTGAAGGATCTCAGAGAAGACAAAAGAACAGGCTCAGGGATGCACAGAAAATCTTGCAGAGAAAGCAGCACACTTTTTCAGAGATTTAATTACCTGGATTTAATTACAGTCCAACAACAGGAACAAACAACTGACCAGCTTTTTAATATTTCTAATATTTGCTATCCCCATGTACAGCCATCCTTTGCCATTCCAAGGGCACGTTACTGCTACTCCATCTAAATCAGCTTGGAACTGCAGTTCAGGACATTCAGGACAATTACACTGAGAGTTACAGGGAGGAGAATTACTGGAGAACTGAGTTTGTCTACAGAGATGGGAGATTCAGTGTGTGAAGAGGAACCACTTCTACATCAAAAAATGCAGACAAAGACCACAGCATATAATTAAACCTATTTCAGCTTTATTCCATAGCTGAATTAATAAGTACCAAAATCTAGGCTATTGCCTTTTACAGGAAGTCAAACATTAATATATTTTATTTATTGACTATATGATCACTGCCTGGACAACTAACGTAGAAAGAGAATCCCAATTTCAGAACATCTCCATTTACCACTCTTCTCCTCATCCCTTATTTCCTTTGTTAAAGTAGTAAACACAACTCCCATGTGCTTCAGGGTCCCATTAAACCTTTGAGTCTTTGAGGCATTAGCTTAAACCAGAAAGATTTAAATTAATTTGTCAAATTCTGAACTACAGCAACTAAGGAGATGGCAGCTTCACTTTTGCCATGGTTACTGCCACCAAGGGGCAGCAAAGCTGTCAGCCAGAGCAGTTAAGCCATAAAATGCTGCAGTTAACGATGACAGATTCTTCCCCTACTCATACCACATAATCAGTCAACAATTAATGCAGGCATTATAAATGCACCCCCTGAGTATTAAAGCTAATACTGAAAAGCAACAAGTAAATAGGGATCTAGAAACTGGAATACTTGCCCTGGAGTAATGCTTGAGCTCAGAATTTGACTAAGTAGTAGCACAACTGTGTTCATTTACTCGTTTAATGCTGAGAACTCAACCAGGAAGAGAAGTACATTGAGCACAAGTCAGGCTGTGCAAAGCCAAAGACTTTAAAACAACACATACCAGGGTCAAACTAACATGGCCAAGATCTGTCACACTTGCAGCTAGAAAGCTTTTCTCCCATACTGTTAAAAGATTATTTTATCTTCCTTGAAGTGTTAACACTGAGTATTTTATCATTTGGGGGGCAGCACTTCTGCTAACAGAGTACACTGTGCAAAACACACTGAATTCCAGGTCAGTCCTTTGGCTGTAAGATAGAGACGTTCAAATGCTAAATTATCTCCAGATCCAATTGATTGAGTTCTTCATTCTGGTCTGCTTAGACAGATCCTAAATTCCATTCCTCTCACTTGCCCAACTCCACCCGCCTATCAAGGAAGTAGAAGTATTTGTCTCCATAAGCAAGCATAATTCACAGGGTGGGGTACAGCAAGCAAAATCGCTTTTCTATTTAGTTTTCTAGTTCTTAAACACACAGATCTAATAGCTCTTCGCTTACTAAACTCCAGATCCTTCAACTTGGAAACAAAATTAGTTTATTAAGTTCAGAGTTCTTATGAGATCTTTTTAAAATGATTCAAGCTACCCGAGGCAGGCACACACTATGAAACTAAAAGCAACCAGCTGTGAAGAAAGGGATTTTCCAGTCAGATTGAACGGAGTGAAGGAGTGGCTGTTGGCTATTCAGGGACCATAAGTATTAAATTTCTCCACAGTGAAGCAAAACTTGCTCGTAGTTTTCAGTAACATCTTTGAAAAAAAATAATAAACTTAATCACTCTTTCTGTGCAGTAATGAAAAAGAGGAAAAAGGAACCTTCTTTGATACAGCACTGGACAAAAAAATGTCACTCCAAGTTTTTAACTCAAAGTGTAAGCCTGATGTAAATCCAGCTTCTCTGATGAAAAAAGGTTAAAATCCTCAGCTACCCCCAGGAATTCAGTGCTATCCTTCCAAGCCTGCCAGTAGCTCCAAGGGGCAGGAAGGAAAGGACAGCAGGGAATATGCTCTTCTGCTGACCAAGTTGTTCCGTGTCTGTTTACACCTTGAAGTTTTGTTGACTGTACTGCCAGGACAACCCTGCTGGTTGCTCATACCTGTTGTCAAGCAAAATAAACGGTGGCAGTAAAAGCAGTTTTGTGCCAGCATAACCAAGTCTGGGTATAAAAACAGTTCAGCCTTTCCAGATGTATTTGAAGTGCTGTAAAATATTAATCCCTCTGCTGCTTGCCATGTCCTGGTCATTTAAGTGCTTTGAAGTTCACTACAGGCCCTGTCACTCAGCTTAACTTCTGTGTGAGCAGAGTCAGCAGACTTTGCCTGAAAAGGACACCAGGGCTATGACAGGGAAAAAAAAAGGATGGATTTCTGGGGAGGAGGAGGAAGCACCTTAGGTAGGCAGGCAATGCCCAGCACAGAGAGGAAGCAACAGCTTAACCTGTGCACAAAACACGTGCTTCCCTACAACCCTGAGTTGCTCCAGTGTGTTCCTTGGCAGCAAAGTGTCACCTTTCTCTCCAGAACAAAGCAAACATGCCCAGGTGTGTTGTACCTCCAAACGTTTCAGCACAGGCCCTTCTTTTGACACACAGCTTTGCAATGCTTATTTTAACTGGTGAGCTCTACAGACACACACCTGTCAGAATTTTAAAAGCATTCAGAAAAAAAGAAACATATGAAAGCACGTTTGCAGAGTTAATGCCACCTCCTACTTGTTGTGCCCATTAGGCAAAAGTGTTAACTTTCTAAATCACTATCTGACCCCCACATTTGCACACAGTTGTAACTGAACCTGTCTGATGGTGGAAAGCTCAGGACTCGAGGTTACTATTAGTCAATAGCTCTATACTATTCTTTAATATTTGCAGGTATCCACATAATCTACATTACATCAGAAAAACTCAGAAAGAGGGTGTCAGATATTTACAAGGATTTTTTTTTTTAATTTATATTAGGAAGTGGTCATTATTAACAAAAAGACTACTAAAAAGATTAAGTAATACTTTTTAATTATTCAGTTTTACAACTAGGAATGTGGAGCTTAAAAACATTCTGTTCAGAGGGTTTGAGCTATTTATTACCAAATATAATTCTCAAGCAGTATTGTTGCATTTGCAAAGTAATTAATATTAGAGACTGGCAGAATATGGCTAAAAAGTTTAAGTGTAGGACCTCAAACTAGATCCCAGTCCAAGTTCTCTAGTTTAAAACAAAAGCAAAAAACAATACTCACAATTCAAAGTTTGTGCACATGTATGAAAATGAGGAGGAAAATCTCTACCACCTGTCTGTAATTATGCATTGCTGCCCTCAACTCCAACCCAGTCCCCCCCACCTTTCACAACCATTACACCATTCCAGACTGAGGTCTTCAACTTACATGTGCTACTGGACAAAAGAAATGAGGCAGCTGAACCCACCCCTACCTGGTTATCTGCCCCTTACCCAGCAGAGAAAGCAGCAAAGTTGGCTCAATGGCAGGGACAGCTGAACAACCCACTGTGGTTTCAGAATTCCTGTTATTTTCAGTTTGCCTAATTTGGTTGGTACATAACAATGACCTGGGCTGAGAATGAGCCTGCTTTAGAAGCTGGTTCCTAAGCCATGTGCTCACACCTCCACAGCAGCAAAGAAGAGAATGGCAGAGAGCAGCCTGTATTTACAGTGTCAGCCACCTGATTTCTGTCAACTGTTCTATGTCAGAATCAGTACATAAAGTACATAAGTACTTAAAATACAGTTCATAACCACACTTTGAAGTTCTCTGTATTAGGAGGCAGCTGTCAGAAACCATGATGATCTGCATCACCTTTGCTCTTATGAAATATATGCTTTTTCATAAATACATAGTTCTGGGCTCCTCAGTACTAGAGACAAGGAGCTCCTGGAGTGGGTCTAGTGGAGGGCAACAAAGATTATTAAGGGACTGGAGCATCTCTCTTATAAGGAAAGGCAGAGGCAGCTGGTCCTGATGAGCCTCGAGAAGAGACAAATGAGAGGAGACCTCATCACTGTCTATCAGTGTCTGAAGGCAGGTGTCAGAGAAGGGACCAGGCTCTGCTTGGGGTTGCTGAGCAATAGGACAAGAGGAAAGGGGCAAAAACTGATGTCCAGGAAGTTCCAGCTCAACATGAGGAAGAACTTCTTTCCTGTGCAGTGACTGAGCACTGGAACAGATTGACCAGAGAGGTTGTGGAATTTCGATCACTGAAGATATTCCAGAACCATCTGGCCACAATCCTGTGCCATGTGCTCCTGCTTGAGCAGGGAGATTGGACCAAATGCCCCACCGTGGTCCTTTCCAACCTGGCCCATTCTGGGATTCTGTGAAAATATCACTAAAACTGCATTACAATTCCTGAATGCCCCAGGAACCCCATGGTCAGCACAGACCAGCACGAACATCACTATCCCATTTTCAGATTGCTTTCAGTTACTTCAGCTCTAAAAGGAACTATCAACACTCCAAACAAGAAAATAACTAGAAAAAATACAGTAGGAGTATGATGATGTTAGTTTATATGGGAAAAAATCCTTCCCATAAGCTGATCATATACCAATATTAAAGTAATAAATCATACTGAAAACAATGTTTCTCCTCCAATTGTGCATTCATCCAAAACCCTGCACAACCAACACGAATGGAAAGATTATCAGAAAGGATGGCTGCCCTTCCTAACCTATTTGCCTTCACCCTCCTCTTGCAGAACTGGTGGCATTCAAATAACTTCACCAAGTATTTCCTAGAAACAAGACTTTCTAAGTGAACTTGACAGCTGTGAAGTTAACACCTCCCAATAATCACATTCCATAATGGCAGAATGCAGTCAAACACCCAGCCACAGAAGAACAAGCCCTGGCCACCCCCTATGATGCAGTAAGGTCTCCTTCCTCAATTCTGTAGTAAGTACATTCATGTAGAAGGTTCATGCTGAAGGATTTGAGCTGAAGCAATCCCAGGTATGAGACATAACATTAATCCCTCTTCTACATAAAATTTTCTGCAGAAAGCACAAGGTGTGGAATGAAGAAATTGAGAAAGGTACAAGTTGCTCATGAGTGCTGATCTACCCATGGATTATTCAAATAATCCAGAAAGGCGTTCACTGTCAAAAGGAGCAGAATGACAAGATACTCACCAAAAACCTCAAGATAAAATGTTTTACCACAAAATGTGACAACACCATACAAAAATAGATCCCTCTCTATACATCAATGTCACTACTTTTGATGCAAAAAGCTATTTTTAAAAAGAAGAGATGTAAAGGAAGAGTTCTAATTTACAAGTAATTTGGTTTATATATAGCTGACTGACTTGCTACAGTGAGACATCTGTCACCATAGTTACTAATTACTACTCTTTAGAATGTCTCTTTTACTTGACTTTTGTCCTCACAGTTCGAAAGAATTTCTGAGTATGAGCCTTCTGCTACAAATTCTGGATGGTTTCAGGACAACTAGAACAATTTCAGATTTATTCTCTTCACAGCTGAATGAAAGTCTGTGCCTTCACATATGCCAGGCTTTAAAACTTCCTCTTGTACAGGAAACACAGAATAGATTAAGGACATTAAAAGCCTCAGAGAAGGAGATGCAATTCCATTCTGAATAGAGACAATGCAGAAAAGTTTCCTACAAAAAAAATTCCTCAACTCAGTACTAATTATATACTATTTTCTTGGGGAAAACAAAGGATATTTAATTTTCAGCCTACATGAAAATTCCTGAGTACTATTTTGATTCCCTGTGAAATTCTCATCCTGAAAATGATGAGATATTTGATACAGTGCAATCAAGGAAAAGATTCCCAAGAAATGATTACTCACACATCATCCCAAGATGCTCAAACTGACTCAATAGAATACTAAAGCAATACAAAAAGAGACTTATTTTGTCTTGCTGCTGTCACAGATGACAAAGTCTTACACAACGTACAGACTTGGAAAAAACCTTTCCTGCTCCACATTAAAAAGCTGACTCGTGCAGTGGACTCATAAAGCCAGTAAAAAGTAGATGAAGAACAGGTTTCTAGAAGGAAATTGAAACTTCTTGCAAAGAAGTTTTCTGCTTTATTTCATTAAGGAAGCTCAGCCTCTTGTTACACCAGACATCTCTACAAGCCATTACCAGTATCACTGTGACATCAGTGATTACTTTGTATAACTTACATCAACTTCTATGTCCACATCAAGCACTGACCCTGGGGAAAACACAGGGCCAAGGTGACTTTCTGAGGTCTCACTGAATGCTCCTGTGTTGTGTGTTAATCAATTACAGAAATACACTGCAACTTAATATGGCTTTAAAATAAAGAAATAAAACACCTTAATAGGCCATTACCCAGAAATTCAGGCTTCCTCAGGATAATCACTTCCAAGTGTAAAGTATTGGTGAAATACTCCTCAATCCTGAGGCCATTATAGGAATACTTGCCTACAAAATTAGACTGAGAGCTAAACACAATTATTTACTATCATAAATGCAATGAGAGTCTGGCAACATGACACTCTCAAACCCTGCAATAAGGAAAGCAAACACACTCTTCAAGTGTACAAAGTCCCAGAGACTGTGTTTGTAGGACACATGAATGTAGATAAAATAAATAAGCTGTGCAAAGAGCAGGTTCCCATATGGAACCCTAATTTCTTTTCAAATCCACGTTTCTAAAGGTTTGAAATCATCGTAATTTACTCCAACCTTCAGGAGGCAAAAGCCCCGTAAATATCCTGCACTAGGGAAAATCACTAAGATTATTCAGAAAACTAAAATTTTTATTCTTAAATTCACAATCAAAAAATAGTTAAACTTGATAGTTAACATTCTTGGGCCAACTTAATGAAGAGTAAGACCAAAATAAACTGTGGTTTTGTCTCTGACCACTGCAACAAAAAATTATGACATAAAAAGGGAAATTTGTCATGTTTGGATAGAACTTTGCCCTAATTTAAGAGCACAAAGGTAAGGCATAAATCTCTCCTGGTCTTAAATTTTGACTGACCTTATGAAAACCTTGCATAAATAAAAACTAAAATCAAATTTCTGCAACACCTACTAAAGAAACCCACTAAATTGTTTTTTGTGGGAGAACACTGAAGAACAGGCAAAAATGACACAAACTGTAGAAAATAAAGGGAAAAAATGTTTTAAAAATAAGAGGCAATCTTGAAATGCTATCAGCATCTGTCAGTAAATACTCAGAAAGAAAAAATCCAACGCTAAGATTATCCATTGCTTCTGCTTCCTCAAAAATCTTGAGCTAACAAGATACCCAAGTGACTAACAGAAAATTAACTGAAATGGAAATTTTCCGTAAGAAAATTGCTCTACTAAACTTCTATCAGCAAACAATTACGTTTTCCATTTGCAAGCAAATTGAAGAAAACCCACAACAGAGGCTGAGATTACCAGATACTCCACCAGGAGAGCAGATCTACTTCTATGAAAGGAATGAGGCAGCTCGTTAGATTATCAGGAAACTCCAACTCCCAGCATAACCCCAGACATCTCCAGGCAGGTGCAGAACTGCAAAAGCTGCTTAACTGTCTTGCTACTCTAAACTAGTTTCTAAATTAGTTAATCATTACATCAAAGCTCCTCTACTCCTGCCAAAGAAGAATCTCCTCTCACGTGTTGACTTTTCAACTGCTTAGAGAATAAAGGGAGAAGTGGCTTTCAAACTTTTCTCATTTCTACTCCTTCCACAGGTACACTGTGTGTCCCCACTGTCACTAATGCCACACTGCTGCTGGTTTGCAGCAGAGAAAACTCCCAGTGAGGACGTTCAGATAAAGAAAAAAACCACATCAGATTTCAGACACATCCAACTGCAATGCAATAGTGGTTTGGTATCGCCACAATAACACTGCATAAAAACTCTAAAAATATCCTGAAAAATTTAGGAAGAAGTTGTCTCCTTTCCTTTTAACAAGGGACATTCTATCTGAAAGGACTTGTCTAATGTGACTACAGTATTTTTATTTTTTTAAAAACAAAGATCTGCAGCAGGCTTAGTTAATTCAGCTCTCCTTTGCAAAAAACAAAGATTTCTTGCTTTCTGACATGACCTGCTCCTGAACTATTTATTAACAGATGACAGGTGTCACAAGGACAATAATGTCCAGCGCATTTCTAAATTACAGTTGAGTGACCATACTGAGCTTAATGTTATGGTGATATAAATTCAAGGCAGCCAACAGAGATGCAGGAGCACAAGCCCTGACTGAAAGGAACTGCCTAAGTACACATGACACTGCACTAATTTTGATCATGTCAAACTAGATATTTTTGTAACAGGTCCAAACCACAAATATTACCCAAATGGAGTGTAGTGAGAGTTCACTCCACAGTTCCTCATACTGAAAACAAGGGGTCACGAGAGCAAAATGCTCCTCCCTTGCTTTCCTGAACACTTCTCTGCATCAAGTAAGGACCAAAACTTTTCTTTTTTTTAATACTACATTTAATTTATTTTCATTCTGTGTTTTGAACTCCAGCATTCCACACAGAGAGCAAACGCAATTAACTGGAAACCAAACACCGAAAGAGAAGGGTGCGGCTCCATCCAAAGACGGAAAATTCATTTTCCAGCACAGAGGAGAAATTTGACAATTGGGAGTTTAATATTTGTACTCAAGGCACTGCCAAGCCATACCTCCAACAAAGTGAGAGCGAAAATAGTCTGGGAGGAGGCTGTATTTATTTGCAATGCATTCCAGGGTCAAGATTTTCAATGCAAGTAGTAATTAAATGCTGGTATTTATGAACAAAGGCTGATTTATTCTGGTGCTCATTTGAGATCAACAATTTTACAATAAAAAAGATTTTCTTTTTTTTTTAAGCTTAAGTTAAATCCACATATGGACATGAGTCTGGCAGCAACGTGAGAGAATGTATGAGCTGGTTTCTGATAGGCAATCTTACAGAATATTAATCAGCCATTTCTTTAGCTGTGTCCTACTGGCTTCAAAACAAAACCAGGGGCAGGTGCTGCAGCCTTCTCACAGGTTCCCAATTCAGAACCAGCCCAGAGGAGCCTTCTCACAGGTGCACAACATCAGACAACCCCAGCAGAGAGGAATGGGCAGAGGGCAGGTGGGGCATTCAAGGGTAAGGCAATTACAGTTTCAAACAGTGACTCACAATTCACGCTCATCTTAGTCCAGGGCAAAAATCACAGACGTGGTATGTTGGATTCACAGATTGAAAGGGCTGCTAACACAGCAAACAGAGTCATCAGGGATGTTACACTGATAACACCTGTGCCCATCAATGTTTTTCTTCAGACAAGCTAAAAAAACTCCCCAAAAACCACACACACAAAAAAAAAAGCAACCAATAATGCAAATCTTTTAAGATCTCTTTGTCAATAAAAAAATACCCAGAACACATCAGCGCCCATGACCAATCTGCCTGTGGGCACAAGGAGCCCAGGCCAGGGAACTGCAAAGTCCTGCTGGCATCTCACACCCTTCCAGCTGAAAAGCCTGAGCCAGTAGTTGTCTACATCTCTGAAAGACATTATCAAACCTTGAAATTTTTTGGACAAAGTGGGCCATATTTCCCTCTAAAACACAGAAATCATTTTTAAAGTAAAAAAGAACCTCTTTCACCATCAGTGTTCTGGGTTGGCAGTTTAAGAAGAAACAGCCTCCACTAGTGTTTTAATCCTTTAAATTGCCATAAGGAAATTTTCCAAATGGCAGATCCTTTCAGGTATAAAAATCAGAGTGAACTCCATCTATACACAGATTTCAAGTCACACTGTCCAACTGATAAAGCCCAAGATAACATTTTTCTTCCAAAGTCGATATACATTTGTAATGGCTACAAACATACACTGCAATTTTTCACCGTTCACCTATTGGAGCAGAGATATTAAGCTGCTGACACTGTGTACACTGACTCACTTGGTTGGTCTTTGTACTTCAGGATCATCACCATTCCCCTCTCTCCCTTTTTTTTTTTTTTTAACCAAGCAGTTAGGATAAGGTTGATAGCTTTTTCTTCTAAATGTAAGTAGCTTCAATTCTGAAAAGGATATGCAAAATTACACAAAGATGACTAGTCCCCCCCGACTACCAAACCCCATGAATGGAGGGTCATCAGGTGATTTTTCTCATAACTCATTTATAATGCTTTGAATTAGAAAAGTGACAACTGCAGATAAAATATGATGAAAATATTCTACCTACCAAGAGCCACAAAAGAGCAAATCAAAGTGGCCTGAAGGACGTGAAAACTTCTTTTTAAATATCCACTCACTTGGAAGTCAAATCCAAACCCCATCAAAAGGTTCCAAGTACCATTATCCCATGCAGAGGCCAAAGCCACATCTCAACCAGCGCATCAATAAGGCACCAATGACAATCTCATAAGAAAAGTGGTATTATACAATTAATCCATGATTTTTTTTTTTATTTCCACATCAATATTTATGGGTGGTAGTCCCTGCTATGGAATTATACAATCCCATGTTATGTTTTCTTTGTACAGTCCTGGTGTTATTCAGCTGTCACGGAACAAGTGACGCCATTCCAGAGCAGGGAACGCGCAGCTACTGTAAAAAACACACCACAGCTCATCACTTGCAAGGAGGAATCCTTGAATGCCTTCCCTGAGCACGGCAATGCCTTTTCCTTTCCCTAAAAGCCGAGCTGCAGCCAGCAGAGGGCCACGCCACGATCCACGCACTGCCCGGGCTGGGGAACGCAAAGCACCGGCACGAACAGCAGAGCACAAACTGCAGCTCAAGACTGTTTATGTTATGAAGGAGTTTCTCTAACACCGAAATTTCCATTAATTATAGATCTACACCCAAGTATTCTGTGGGTTGCCTAAACTATTAATTCCATCTTTACCGTCTGGGGCCTCCAACACAAGCTACTTCTGTGCTACAACATCCACATTAACAATTCTACTTCTCAGATTTTAAAATTAGGTTTCTCAACTTCAACGTTCCTGCTACTGTAATTATGCAAGTTACTGAAATACTACCCAGAATAACAAGCACACATAAAAATCAGAACGCTGTGAAAGACTTTTCCCATTTAATACAGAAACTGAACTTTCTAAACAATGGTAAAAAATACATAGCTAGAAACTGGCCATACACTGCAAAAGAACTGGAATTAACATGCAAATCTTTTTCATGTCTAATCAGCATTTAAAAAACTGCTGTGCTGAAAACAGTTAGGCTTTTTCTTTACAAAGACAGCCCTTTGTTGAAATGTATTCTTGACATTTAACATATTAAATTCTGCTATAGTTCATTATCTATGCTCTTAGAAGAACAAAAAACAAAGTCCAGAAACTAAAGCAACTCAGGAGAATGAGTCATTTACTGAAAGAAAGAAAAAACAACTACCAACAGAAGCACACACACTGGCAACTCAAAGCAAAAACATTTAAAGAATTATTTCAAAATCTGCAGTCCAAACAGAACATGGAAGAAAGCTCAGCAAGCTTGTCATTAAAAATGATGACATTTAATAATAGCACTGTGCATTTAATAAAATGCACTGGCACTGTGCATCAAATCAGTCCCATCTATACTGGTCCATCTACTCAATGGAAAAAGAGAATCTGTACTGTATATCACCAAAACAGATAAGCCCTCAAATTAAGTCCACAGAAGATTCAAACTGCACTCCCAGCACAAACACAGCCTTCCCACAAAAAACATGTTTGCTGTTAAGTAATAAGCTTTGACATACCAAGAGGTTTGTCATCCAAGCTTAAATTTAATACAGCTGTAGACAAGATTACACTTTGATTAAAGAAAAATCAGTGAGACTTTTACACTACCTATAATTACTATTACTATGTAGTTTTAATAAACTTTAATTAGGATTAGATGCTATCCATAGCTTGTTTCAAAGGAAAATAAGTTGGGTTACTGGGAACTGGCAGCATTAAGAGCAACATGGTTAAAT
The DNA here is from genome assembly GCA_038380795.1 of Pyrocephalus nanus. Taxonomy (NCBI): domain Eukaryota; kingdom Metazoa; phylum Chordata; class Aves; order Passeriformes; family Tyrannidae; genus Pyrocephalus; species Pyrocephalus nanus. Next base: position 9,132,824 of record CM076271.1, on the reverse strand, counting down.
ACAAATTCAAAAGAAATGTGTGTCCCCCATTGCTTCTTTCTTCTAAACCTTTCTGGAAAGCAGTTGTCTTCTGCAGCCAAGTAGTATACTCAGGTCCTAATATGCCTATGCCTAAATACCAGGCATATCAAACCCAAAAAATGATGCAGGTTGGCAGAATGTTTCATTAGATTATGACAATTTTGCACTATTTCAACCCTGTCATTAAAAAAAAAACCCAAAAAAACCCAAAAACACACACAAAAAAAAAAACAAACAAAAAAACAAAAAAACAAAAAAAAAAAAACAAAACCCCAAAAAATCCCAAACAAATCTGACACTTTCACTAAGAGAATTTTCTAGTGTTCACCAGAAAAAAAGCTTCAAAAGTTTGCCCAGTCAGTCTTAAAACAATTAAGATGTTACTATTATAAGAAAAACAGAACATGAAATTTGTAGATAGATGAGTGACAGCTCTCCTGATTGTTTATAAACAAATTCATGTGTATATCATCCACTGAAGCAACAAAACCCACTAGAGACGGGAAGCAAGCAAAGGGCAAGGCCCTCCCCCAGGAAAGCCCCTTTCCACGCTGCTGGGGTGAGGAGGCAAGAGTTGGTTCTGTCTACCATGGACATGGAGAGCAGTAAGCTAGTCCTTCTACTTAATCTTCAAATTACCTCCTGCCTCCTTCCTGACAGGAGCCCCTTGGGGCTGAGGAAGAGGCTGTATTTCAGGCATTTTCAATGACAGGCTGCAGCAGCTCTCAGAAGGCACCGGACACACAACCTCAGCTTTCCAGCCCTTGGCTTGACTGCACAGCACATTGCCCGACCACACTACTCAATATCTCCCATGAAGGTCATCAGGGAAGTGTCAGGAGTCAGCTCTATGCTTTCTTCTCTCTGTACTTCAACTGCTTTTCATCCCAACAAGTTCCCTCCTTGGCCCCAGGTCCGAGCTGCAGCAGTAACATTTCCCAGCAAACCCAAGTGCAGGACACAGCTGTTCTGCTGTGCCTCACACCCGCCTGAGAGCTGCACCACAGGACATCCCCAGCTTCCTCCCTGTTTATATGTTCTGGTTTCTTTTGGAATAGGAAAAAACCACACAGACACAGGGAAGAACTGAGCATGGACCAGGCCCCTCCCTGCACGCAACTGCAACACGTGCAAAGCACACAAGTGACTGGAAGCAAATCAGAATATCCTGTATTATCACTTCAACATTCAGTAAGGTACCTTAAACACAAAGGGGTGCTGCATTTCTGAACTTAAACATACATAATTTCATTATTTCATTCTTGGTACATTCTCATGGGACAAAGAAAGTGTATTTTTACTACACTTTCTGATTTCAGGGCTTGCTTCTCTGACTCTTAAAATTAGGCCAAGTCAGATAAAACAAACACGTTCTCTTACCCAGGGTCCCTCATGTACCTTGTTACATTGCACTTTTCACACTTAATTCAGAACTGACAACTTGAGCAGCTTATCCACCTACTGACTGCACAAACTGGATGGACTGACAACTTCCAGACTCAGCAGCTGAATGTCTCCAGATTTCCAATACCATCAACTCAGCCAGCGCCAAGGAGAATTAATTCAAAGCCTGACACACTGTCATCAGCCACCACCCAGCAGCGTTCTGCCACGTTTCTCAACCTCAGTGTTTCTTAACAGGCACATCAGGAACGTTGATGTTTTCTTCACTTCCCTTTGAAAGGTTTGGTTTGACAACTGAAGTCTCAGAAACAGTAAACTAGTAAACAAAATTGTGTAAACCACATCAAAAGTTCAGAGTAACAAGAGAGAGAAGAAAAATCCCAAGACAATTCACACAGCTATTATTCTGAAAGAAAAAAGATCAGCATTTCAAACCAACTGAATTTAAACCTTTATTCCTAACTACTGCATCAAAACCTGAGCATTTTGTATAAAAAAATTTACAAAGAACTTCTTAAAATTTCAGAAAGTCCTTCTGGATTTTATCAATCACTCATATATACAATAACCAATGTGCAAATTATTAATCCAGTTTTCCCTTATCACCTTACAAGAAAACTAATAACCATTTACACAAAGCAAGTCACTCATTATAGCCCACATAAGTTACTTATAACATTCCATAAGTTACAATAGAAGTATTCTTGCACTGGGACATATGATAGATTGCAACAGACTTATTTCTTTGCCAGTCAGACAGCACCAATTACAAAACTTCCCTCAGGAACAGTTGTCCTTTCATTTTTTCATTCCTCTCCTCCTGAAGGTTTACCAACTGTGTGTGATTTACAAACATTTTGCTCAGCAATCCAGAAGGAAGTGTGACCTTGGTGAGTCAATCCATCAGCTGGAACCTCAAAATCACTTAAACTGCAAGAGCTTACTGCTTCTTTTTTCCCAAATTTATGTGCAGCATAATTTTAACTGAAAATTCAATGTGGATTAGAAGGACTCAGTCTCTAAACCATACAAATAAAAAAGCAAATAAAATTTCAAAACCAAAAAAACTAAACCCCAAAACAAAAAACCCACCAGAATCAAGTTACAAACTTGATTCAACCAAATAATTGAATATAGAAAAAATAATTACCATTAATTTTTAACGAAAACAACTAGAACTTTTGCATTCTGCAGATATGAAGAGTAATCATCATGTCAGTTCAAAGATAAAAACATTCATCTCTACTCAGTATCAACTCCCATGCAAACTGAATTACTACATTACTTCACTCAAAGTATGAAACAAACTATTTTAGCCATGACAGGAAACATGTAAAGGACATAAATATTTCCAAGCTGCTATTTAAAACATAAACCAAAACTACTGAAGGAGATTCCAACATCCAATGCTCTCATTAGCAAGTCACAATGTAACCTTCAAAAACCCCAAACCTATTTAAAAACAGGTGAAGTGGTAAGCAATAAGCATCTCAAATATGGTACAGATGGAACATTCCTCACAAGGAACAGTCTTAAATAAAGTTTTATATAATAGAGATGAAACTATTTTTCCTAAAATCTTTCACAGAAGATGACCTGTCTTCCAACTGTAAGAGTAGTTCAATAAAACAAAACAAGTCTGCTCTAGAAATACCTCCTTCACTACAAATGAAGCTCCTTCCAGCTGCCATCTTTGCACTGCTCACAACGATGGCTCTTCTAAACATGCCCAGAATATTCTGACAGAACTTAAATTTAGCTGGAAGAAAAAAGCATTTTTTGAAACTAAATACTCAAACAGCAGAAGACAGAAAATTGCCAATAAAAAGCTTCGTTACCTTAAGCGATAATTTTAACATTTACAATCATTTTTCAACAGTGGAGAACTCTGCTCTTCAGGCACCTGAGCTCAGTGGCACAATTCAGAAAGGAGAAGTAGTAGCAATACACGTTTCCTGTTGGTTTTCTCTTTTTTTTTTTTCTTTTAAAAAAAGGACAACTTGCAGTCTAAAGTGTATAATCGTGGCTTCAACATGCAAAACATGTTTTCACCTTCTCAGTAAGAAAAATAGAGGAAAACTGCATTTCACATTCTGAAGTATCATATTTTCTAATGGTAATATACAAACATGACAAATGAAAGGCAGTTACTGCCCAGCAATCCACAAAGAAACACAATACAGAGAGGCACTCGCTGCTACATAGGCTGTAGGTCCCAGTGGATCAGATAAATCTAACAAGGAACACCCTCCTCTGATGCTGGGGTTTATTGTGCTTTTTTGCTGCCTACTCCATTTCACTCTCCAATTAGCTCTTCAATTAGTTCAATTAGATTACCTCCCTAATGCTGGCGAGAGCAGCTTGTCTGAAGTGTTATCACTCACATTTTCAGAAACCTGGAGGTTCAGTGACCTTGGATTTTCCAAAATATATTTTCACTGGACACTGCAGAGCAAACTGAGAAGATTTTGTTCTACGCTATTTGCTTTAGTTGTTTTGTCAAGGGAACCAGAGAGCACAAATGCACATAGAAATGGACGGTGATAAAAGTACCTTTCGAATTGGAACAAACATCTGTCAAAGAATAGAACTGAAACCAAAAAGCATGATTTCTCTCTGATTTGCAGCTCCGAGTTTTGCAGCAAATACCAAAGATTACAGATTCCACCAGTTTTCATACTGCAATTGCTCATTAGCATTGTGGGAAGTCACAAGACGTGCAGCCTTCTTGCTATGGGACATCTTTAACAGTTCTTCCCAAACATAATATCAACACATCTGAAAAAAAACTGGTAACAGTATTTTATAAACAACAGTCATCCATGTCTGTTCTCCAGAATTTGAAGCTCTAATACTTAAAAAAAAAAAAACAAATGACCCAAGTATTTAAATTATAATGTTCTCAAAACTTCTAAGTTTGGCTTCATACACTATTAGCATAAACAAATATGTTAATTATGATAATTTCAACATTTAAATTATAATACCCTTACTATGCCTCAAGCTTAGACAGGTATCTAAGTGTTTTACACTTTAAACAAGCTGCATTTAACTGATTTTACCACTTGTGATTATGTAAAATAAATATACAAGACATTATTCCCATCATAATTCTTCCTCAAGCAAGGTCATAGAGCTCTTTCTATAGGCTTGTTTATCAAAGCAGATAAACTTTCTCCTTCTTAAGATGCTAGCAAACAATGCTCATACTCCAAAGGCTGTATTAAAAAGACAAGCTCTAGTACAGCTCATACTCTTTCAAATTCTCAGAATGCATCTGGGAAAATGCTCATCTGCACCAGTCTAAGTCCACACAGCAGGTGCATCAACCAAAAAAAAACCTTGCTAAGATGTCAAGAAGGCCCTCAGACCTGCTCATGGACACCACTGAAAACTGTGCACTCCTGGGCAGCTGTATGAACAAACACAGTGCACCGGACACCCATCTGATCTGGGGGTAATTTAGTACTGGTGTTCTTCTCTCCTACTGAAATGGGACATTTCAACAAGAATTATTAAAAATACTGACAGAAATTCTATTGCATTAGAATAATTAACAAATAATACTAATAACAACTAATTTACTACTGAATGAGTGCAATGAAGCTAAAAACAAGACCATGAAAGGAACTCTCAACATAAAGCTGTGTGGGAAAAGAACGATGGAAAATGAGCACACTTGCATTTGATAACCAGACAAAAAAAACCCTCTTACCTGCACACCTGCATCCAAAATTGTTCAACTGCAGGCACATTTACAGTGATCTGTAAAGCAGGCAAAATCCCAGAACAGGGTGACCTGAAGAGCCCTCAGGAATGCAATCTGGATGTCCCAGAGTGGCCCAGAGAAAGCAGGACAGCTGTGCTGGTGCAGTGTTTTGCCAAACTAACCCTTCCCAAGCCCACTGTTGGAACACAGGGTTAAAGAAGGTCAACTTGCAGCTAAAATGTAGATCTGCAGTGAATTTACCAGGAGGCAATATCCTGCAATGGGATGGCTGTGCAGTCTGTGCTGGTCTCAGGCACTGAGGCAGCACATGCACACAGATCCCAAAACAATCCAGGAGTTTGGAAAGAAAGGCTGTCCTTGTGTGGCCATGCAATGCATTTGTTTAAGTACAAAAACCTCCAAAACCATACTCCTCTCTGTTTACACAGAAGTTGAAAGTTAGTCAAACACAGCATTACGTACTTTTAACGTTACAATTAACAGCCAGGTTCACAAACGTAACGAAGGATCAGGATGACGCTGTGGGTAAAGAGCATTCCAGAGACTGAGAACACCCACACGCCTTTCCATGTTATAGGTAATGTATTATTAGTATAAATAGCAGCCTAGCAGTTCTCCCTTTAATCACAGCAAGCCCCCTGTTCAGAGCCCAAATCACCGGCCTTCACTGTCACAGACAGTACTTCTATACCTACCCAAGCTCAACCAGTAGCTTTACCTAATCTCAACTGGCTACGATTCCAAAAACAAATATGCCCCCTCTATGACAATTTGTATTCCTGGCTTTCTCTTACAAGTGCTGGAATATGCAGTCTAGGAAAAGTCCTCAAAGAGGAAGACTGAAAAAAAAATAAATTTCCCCTTTGAGTTCTTAAAAAGGAAGTAGTGGTTGACAGCTACAAGTGAAAGTGTTGTATTATTTCCACTCTTATGGAATTAGGGGTGGAACTAGGAACATTATTATGTCTTTCATTTAGTGCTTCTTTTCCTCCAGAAATTCTTTTCACAGGTAGCTGACAGATTTTGATGTAACTTTAGGTTACACTATAAAAGAAGTACTCCAGATATTTCGTAATACTCCCTTCTATCTATACATGCACAAATTGAAAATTAGAACATGATTTCAGACAAGAGCAACACAGGCTCACCCACCCAGGAAATCTATCTGACAGTGACCTCATAAGGTTCTTTGCTGGTAGGGGTTAATTTGCACTCAAAATCCTACCCCAAGTCAAAAAGTAACCTCAACTGCTCAGACCTGCTGTGGAACAGCAGACTGGACTGGATGATCTCCTGAGGGCCACACCAACCTTGGTTCTTCTGGCAGTTCATCCATATCATGGAATTGGCTGTGCTTGTTCACAGTACTGTAACTTCCCTCAAAGCAGATACCACCCTAACTACCCAATGACTTAGAAGTTCTGGAATCCACAGAAACAAAAGAAACTTCATTAAACTTATTCCTTGCCCCTTAAAAATATATGTTAATATTGACAGAACCTTAAAAATCCTCTGGCATAGAGCAAGAGGAATCCCTATAATGATAGCAAGAAAACAACACGGAGTTGCAATTACCTACAGAGATCAAAGACCTCCAAAAATAATTTGGCTGCAGAATAGATTCTTGCACAATCAGATATAAAAGGCAAAGCTTTTTTTTATTAAGAAAGTTAAAATCGTGAGGAATTACAAATAATTCATTATTCTCCTGAAAGCTTTCATATCCTTAAAGCACCTGGAAAGAGCAGGTATAAGTGCAAACAGCAGCAATGCCAGAATAATATCACAAGTAACACTACAGAAACTGATTTGCAATTCTATTGCCCATAAGTTCAGGCAACTGTTACAGCTAACAACAACAAAAAAAATAAATAAAAAAGAGAAAATGATGGTTAATTGTACCAGGAGTTACTGGGAAAGGTCACCAGAAATTTAAAAGGCAAAAAGGTAGGCAGGCTAAAATCCCAGCTTTGCAAAACCAAGAGATCTGACTTCTGGCTTCTAACCTACACAATTAAGGATTACACTCCAAGAAAAGCAATTAAAAAACCAGAAAGCAAGGCATAATGATCAAACTGCTGGGCTGTGGTTAAACCTCTTAAGGAGCATTAAGTTTAAATGTAAGTTTTTCTAAAACTTAGTCTTTGATGCAATATTGTTAATTTTGCTCAACTTCCAGAAAAGGAACAACTTTGGAAAAGTGCCAGCTAAGAGCCAAAACTGCCTATCAGATAAGACTAATGGCATTTACAAATAGCAGCAGTCGGTACCAAATGTCCTCAAAAGAACTTGCTGTACAAATATCTGGCCCATAACAGAGCTTTTCATCTCGGATTTGAAACATAAGCATTTCTATTCCTTCCTTTAAAAAGGTTATTACTCAATGCAGTTCACAAGAATCCACAGCTTTTGCATCTTAAGCTCTTGCATTCATTTTACTTTTATGGAAGAAATATTACACCTGCAATTATGAAAATATACAGCACTAGTAAGTTCGTTCTTAGTTTTCTATTCAATAGTCTCTTAACATAAGAACAGAAGGTCACTTGTCTGCTCTTACAAAGCTTCTATATTATCTGAGACCTTGCATGGTTCCCATACTGAACTTCCTGTCAATAATATTTCCAACACATTTGAATTATTATGTGAAAACTAAAACTGAACAAGGTGCTCCTACTGGGGACAAACTTACTTTAACAATAGCACAACACTGTCAATATTTTTGTATTTAGTTACAAATTCTCACTATTTTACACTATTAGAACGTTTGCAATTGAGTCCATCTCACTGCCAATTCTTCAGTCTCTCCCATGGTTGGTTAATGTTATTTTATAACCTAAAAGGTCTTCCGATAGCAGCTATTTCCCTCCACTACACACCACAGTTCAACTACCAATACTGAAATGTTCCTTAGTTCTGAGAAGATATTATAAACTCCTCATGCCCTAAACTACCCTTCACTAATCCCAGTACTTATGTTTATTTCTTATGTTAACTTTTTACAAAAGTAAAGAAAAAAAAAAAAGGTCAAATTACTGCTAGCATTTTCTGTGTTTTTCCACTCAACTACAGTGTTACTACAGGATTTTGGACTTTCTATTATAAGCCTGCTGGAAGTTCATCATTTATTTATACTTTCTCAGGACTGAAATAAACTAAGACATTGCTCAATCATACAAGTCTGGTACAATACAACATCAAAATTGTATCCAATTAATTGTCTGGCTCCACCACAGTGATTTTCCTTCTCAAAAAGGAAAACTCTTCTGGGCCTCTGGCAGACAGATAAGTCTTCCTGCAGGGGATTAAGATGGTACAGTCCAACTTATCTCTCTGCCTGATGTTCCCAGTCCTAAAGTAGACTGAAAAAACACTTGCCTATATTCAACAAAAAAGTGACAGTGCTGCAAAGCTTTCTTCCAACAGTTCTGCCACAAGCAGAAACATTTCTGGAAAGCAACAAGTGGGGAATGTTAATGATTGTCACAGCAAGATCTAACAAAACTCAGAGCCCTTGGATAATCCAAATTTTCAGCAAGTGAGACGTTAAGGGGAAGCAAGTATTGATGTGAGTCAAAAGAAAATCCAGAGACAACAAATAGTTGTATAATTTAGCAGCAATAGACTGTAAAATTGCTGGCTATAGAGATGGAGACAGCATTCCTCCTTCCTTTGCACTGGCCAGGTTCCACAAACAATAACCATTTTCACTTTATATTATTTATTAAAAGAAATGACAAAACCCAAAATGCAACAAAACAGCTGAGTCTTTAGCAGCACATTTTGCTGAATTCTAGCTAGATGAGATTCAAATCAAGCCTACCAAAGCAGCCCACTGACAGACACTCCTCACCCACATGGCCCTTACAGCATACATAAATTCAATTACTTTAATTAGATAAATAAGCAACAGAAACTGTTCAAATCCAGTAAGAAAAATGAGAAGGCAAAGCCAAATCAAAGTATTCTTCCGATGCAACGTAAATCCACCTGCAAATGATCAATAGATTGCTGCAACTAGCATGGGAAAAAGTAAATGTCAAGAACAACTTTGATATAAAATAGGAAAGCAAGGTTTTACATTTATGAGCCTGAGACAAGGAACAAACCAAGACCATCCTATTAGAGATCTAAGGAAAACACATTTACTGGCCTTTGTGCCTACTAAGTAACCTGATTCATTTGAGGTTTGTAAAAATTCATTGCAAATACAAAAGGGATTTTTGTTTGTTTTTAAAACCCAATCAATGTGTTGGTGTTCCTGGCTCAGGATAGATGCATCATGACTGCAATGGATGAGCTCCAAGAATTACAGTATTAGCTCTGCAGCAGTGGCTCTAGATGGTATCTCTGCAGGGAAATCCTTGTCAGCACTGACTTACCTCTACTATAAATGGCCGCCCGCACTCCTGCACTGGGTTCGAAAAGCATGGTGCTGAGGTTTGGCAAAAGGGAGAGCTCTCTACCCCATAATATTCTTATGATCACATCACCATAAAACTGGATAGTTCACTGAGGGTGAAAAGCACTTACACAAAAATATTAACAGGTGTAGTAAGGGCTGCCTGACATCACCCTCTTACCAAAAGCACCACGCACTGGAGTTGCAGCTCAGTGCATCAGAGCAGATCCCAGGGCAGTCCCCGAAGGCACTTGGAACAAACATTCAATGTCTGGAAGATAAAGTGTCTCCACTGCAGACTGTAAGGCCACAACAACATCAGGAGTACTGAAAAATAAAACATCTGTTCATCTCTCAAAGGACAGCAATCCTAACAGAAAGCTGAAAAGATGCAGTAGAGGAAAAAATAAATAACAGACATGGTATCTACCAAAATAAATGCTACTGATACATGAGAAATTAAACATCCCTTGCACAGATCAACACTAAATAGGCCAGAGTATCATAGAGGAATCTTTACTGAAAGCAGCAGGAAAAAAAATCTCCCACCAAAATCCTGCAGCTCTAAATACCCTTTTTCATATCCCACTTAATTTTTAAGATAGATTTATTAAAATACTTCTGAACAAATAGGATATCCAGAGAAGGTGCTCTATAAAACCAGGATATTACCAAATTCTTGATATCCCCAAAATATTCTTAATGTTAAGTGAAAAACATATTTCCTTTTTATCCATTTTTTTTCTTTCTTTCATATCAATATGCTTTATTCTTAGCATAATACACCACAAAGAGAAGCCATCCAGTGTTTCAACTCTTGTTTATCAATGTATTTCTTGCACTGGTGGTCCAAAATCAGATGCAGTATCCCAGACAGGGTCTAATAAGCTGCAAGGGGTTCTTCCTTTCCACACGCAGACTTGCCATTTGTCCTTGCTCAGGCTCCTGTCTGCCCATTCCTCCAGCAAGGGCAGGTCCCTCTGGAGGGCAGCCGTGCCCTTGAGCGTATCAGCTCATTGCCCCTCACACCAACAGATATGGTGTCACCTTCAAACTCCACTAAACTTCACTGTGTCCCCTGAGCCACTGACAATAACGCTGAACAGGACAGCTCACAGCACTGACCCTGCATCCTGCTCGGCACCAGCACCCCATCCCAGCACCCCCATGGAGCCCCACCCCAAAGCAGCTCTGTTTTACTGCTCGAGTCGCTCATACACCCAGACTGCAATGCCCAAACTTACACAGGCCACTGTGGGAACAGCCAAGAGCCCTGCTAAAGGCAGGGTAGAGAGTGTGCCCTGCCCACAAAATGAGTCATTTTATCACACGGTGCAATTGGACTCATCAGGCCATGATTTACCCCTGTCAACTCCACACTGACCACTACCAAACCATCTTGTTCATGTGCCCAGAAAATTGTTTCACAACTTGCTCCATGATTTTCCCAGGGACTCACAGCAAGCCAGCCAGTCTGTAATTCCCTGGCTGTACCTTTGGGGTGGTTGCTTTGAGGTGCTGGGTTTTGGGTTCGTTGTTTGTGTTTGGTTTGTTGGGGTTTAGGATTTTTTGGTTGGTTATTTTGTCCTTTTTTTGGTTTGTTGTTTTGAAGTTTTTCGAGGGGTGGGTTTTTTTGGGGGATTGGGGAGGGTTGTTTGTGTTTGTTTTCTTTAAAGAGGGTGCAGGAAGTATTCTGTAACATTTTTATCTCACATATTTTAAGTCTAGAAGCCATAAAGCACAGCCTTAATAAATTTCATTTACTATTATGTGGACTATTGCTTCCAATATACTAGTTAGTGTTTCTGTCACCAAGATACTATGAATGTGCTCAATTCAACTCATATTCACTTTGAATTAAACAAAAGCAGTACTACTGGATACTATTAACAGAGAAATTTGTGTCTACACAGTTTTTTTGCAGTTATTAAAAATGACCAGTTACTTGGAGTCCTTTCGATCTAAGAAAATACTTGATTTTTCACACAGTTTCCTTAGGCAAACTGTGGCAATGAAATCCCTATAAAAGGTACTCATAATAGCAACTCACAATAATCTAAGGCACTGAATAATTCCAATTTTTGAAAGCCTGGATATCTGTTCGAAGCTTCATTCTTCTAAAAGCTTCTACCACATCTGTCAGAAGCATTTCAGCCTGGGAGAAGTCACATACAAATTCTCCAGGGTTTTCCACTTGCTTATTTTTAAAAATATAAACAAAACCGAAAAAAAATAACAAAAAACCCAACTTTAAGACTATTTCAGTTTAGCAAAAGACTTTCTTCCTATATGCAGTGATATAAGCTGAACAAACACATTTACATTTTCTGAACTGTAGCCCACTTTTCCTTTTGCTTTGATTCACACTTTTGGGAACACTCCATGCTCAGCACAACATCTACTTCCTACATATCTAGTGACTCACTTTTTCAGGCATCTCTAAAAAAACCCAGATTGATTAACTTGTAATTATTAAAAAAATGAAATAAAAATTAATTCCAAATGTAGTTTTCCAATGTTATCACTGTATGAAAAATTTGCAAGAGGTTATTGTGCTCAACCTACAAATAAAAGCAAAAAAGAGGCATTTCACTGGTTGTCTATAAAAATATTACTAAACACAGAAAAAGTCCAAGCACAGATAATCCCACCACCATCTCCTCCCACCTTCATCTTACACACATTTAAGCTTACATATTATGTTAAAAATATTTTAAAAAGCAAATCCAAATTTAAGTATCTGCTTTTAATTGCTATTTACTGGTGATCCTGAAAACTCATCCTACTTTCATCCTTAATAATGCTGGTGTTACATACACATTATCTCCTTGGGCACATAACTTTTTCCATGCATAATAAAGTGCCTTTATACAAAGTAAACATCCACATCTTTCAACTGCAAGTAACATGTCATCTTCAACTTGGTCTACTTATGTGACATACTTCAAATTATGCCTACCTCTGCCTCAGAAAAAGCACTGTGTAGTTCCCTTACCACTGTTTACTGATGCTCCCTCTCTTTGGGTTCTACCCCTCTTTAGAGATTATGCCGATAAAATTGTTTACAGACCATGTAGTAAACAGGATCACTCACATGATTCACTAAAATAAAACAGAACTCCAAACCCTCAGGGAAAAAAAAAGACTATTAGAGTATAACTCAAGAGGCAGCACAGAACAGACCGAGCGACTGGGAATGCCAGAAACTGGTATGGCCAAAGTCCACAGCTAATGAAACTGCAGTTCCAGATCATTCATGAACCATTTTGAATTATTCTCTGTTACTAAATTAACATTTCAGTGCCTTTTATCTTTCAAAAAACCCAGAATTGATAAAAGACTATAGATATAGTCTTTTATATATCTTATATAAAGATATATAAGCTTCTAAAAAATGTTTACAAATATAACAAAAGCAATTTGAGCAGGTTTCAATTTAGGTCATTGATAGGATAATGACAGTTTCCTAAATGAGACGTGCCTATTAGCAGTTCTGTAAACAATGATAATATATGTTCCTGCATGCAGATGTTCTGGCATAGTTTTATGTTTTTGTTTGTATTTTGAAAACACCACAGAATTCTTTAAAGTGGTTCTTGCAATTCAGGATCAAGCTTGTATTTATCAATTTATCAATATCTTCCACCTGCCTTTTCACAACAGCATTTGATATCCATTATCTCTAACAACGCACTTACCCCTCTCCTCCAACCATCTCACAGTTTATCATTCAGATACTCTACCAGATGAAAAACCAGACCATGTTGCCAAGAAACATAGACAGAATCTGAAATTCTCCACACTGCTGTACCAAGGCTTTAAACCTCTTACAGCACCACCACCTCTAACATGCAACACTCCCAGGAATGGATTCCTATGCATGTTGCCAAACTCACTCTTCAGCTGACCTCTGTGGCTACAGATCCCCACCTGGGCAATTTTCATCAGACCCCCAACCAAATCTTCACATGGAATCTCAAGAGCTATCACATATCGTCCTCTTACTTGCTACTGCCAACCTGCTACTTTAAAACAGACAGATAAAATGAATAAGCATATAAAGTTTGACCCATATTAGAAAAGCCAAAGCTAGCTGAAATTTAAAAACAAACCAAGAAACCCACAGCTGATAGTCCTTGAAGCTTGTCTGTTAAGTCAGCAGACACTCGGTGCTTTGTCAAATTAACCATCTTAAATGTGGCTGGACTATTTGTAAACATAATAGAGCATGGGGGGGTGTCTTAAAATCTTTGTTAGCCATGAGAAATGCTGACAAAAACCTATATGCATAACATTTTCTAATTTAAAGACAGCACAATAAATTGGAGCATTTTACTTAGCTGAGTCAAGAAATGTTAAAAACTAAGCTTAAACTGAAATTATTTCAAGCACCTAAGCTTTCAAGTGTCCGAGAATGCACATCACATACACAGCAGAGCCAAAGCAAAATGCTTAATGAGACACTTCATACAGATAGCAGTTTGCACAATTACCTGCAGGTAACTTGAAAGCCATGCCATAACCCAGCCTTAACAAATTAAATGCTTGTCTTGTCCCATCATGCCCAAGTATTGCATAACATGGGATAGTTAACAATGGAAGGTTTAAGAACTTTGAGTGCCTTGCACTGCTCCTCATGCTGTGTCATATTACTAAAAAACCTGCACTAATTACAGACCACATTATTCTTAAAATCCAGAGCTAAACTGACTGCATTTCATAGAAGGGCATAGTGTAAAGTTAACAATCAGCTGATCTAGAGCACATAAAGTTCCAGGGTGTAACATGAATATATTCAGAAAAAAATACAGTGCTGAGCAACTGAGGTCTGCACTTTGTTCATTTCTTGATGGATATTTAAAATTAACTTGACAGTCATAAAGTAAAACAACTTTAGTTGTCCCAGTTCAATCCCTAGTGGACAAAACACGCACTACAGAACCCCTCAATTTCACTGAACAAGATCGCCAGCCTTGGGAGAGGAACGGTGAAGGCAACACAGGATATATTTTAAAACCATTTTCACTATCAACGAGAAAATACACCTTGTATGCCACTTGCTACACTCCTGCTGCCTGTAACAAAACTTCTACCAGAGCAAAATAAAATACTCTAAAAAATTCCATAAAGACAAGTAGGAAGAGTGAAGGTACCAAACACAGTAGGGTTTTTTAAAGACATTTTTTGACATTCCTCACAACAAGATTTATTCACACACTCAGATAAAACGGTAATTTCTCAGCATTTGAACAAATGCTATTGCACCAATATATTGATACAAGCCTGTACCTTCACACTTGTATGACTCACCTGAAAATCACCTACTTCCAGCAATGAATAATACACACGCAAGCTTTTCAGTACGTATCACTATTTTCAATTGTTAGTTTTACATGCTTTATTTAAAGTTTCTGCTTAGTCAGAAATCACCAACTTACCTGAAAAGTAATCATTTTAACAAACCTTACTCCTTCCACGTGCAACCATATTTATTACAGCAAAACCGGGGTGATCTGCAGCCTGGAGAGGCTTGCTAAAGCCAACGTGGAGTTCAGAATATTTTTAAACAAAGAAAAACATCTTACCTTGCCTGTCTTGTGGTCAAACCAGACAAGAGCATGGTTCCTGGAGAGCACCTTGCAGTCAAACGTGGCGTTGTTCTGGGCTGGCCGGCAGCGAGCCACGGAGCGGCCGATCTTGACGGGCTCGTCCAGGTAGACATGACGCTCCTGAAACGGATGAGAGTTCGGGCGGCAAGTGAAGATGGCCAAGGCTGAAGGCATCGAGGACAGATTGCTGGTTGCCACACCAACCAGAGACGAAAAGAGCCTCTTCTGATGCAGACTGTCCTCCACAATTTTTAACGCACCTCCGCAGCAACTTTATATTAAAGCAGGACAAATATTATCGTAAGAGAGACCTAGCAACTCATTGTTTCAGTGTGTAAACTAATCCTGGCAATAATCCAGTGAAAAAGCCCCATTATGTCTCTAATAATATCAGCAGTGGCCCAAAAAAAGTCTAAAATGGACAACTTTCAATCCATCCTCCTCTGGAAGAATAGGAACAAGCATCTGATTCCTTCAGAGAGAAGCAAAGGCCCCTTGAAAGAAGGATATAATGTCTTAAATCCAAGTAGATGAGTCATACAAGTACTTTTGTTTGTAACCTCAACTGCCTTCTTTCCCCTCCCCTTCCGTAAACAACACTGACCAAAAGTCTGACCAATGCAACATGGAAGCAAGGAAAGGTTTAGGGAAGGGGGATGAAGGAGGAAGATTAGTGTCCTCTCTCACAGAGCACAGACTGGGAGCTGGAAGGTGAATACGAAGCCCTCGCTGCACAACAGGGATCTAGTTGCTTCGCACGGCAATCCACATTTCACCATCTTCATGAATTAAAACACGGCAAAATACGTGGTCCTCGATTTGGGATGGGGTGCGAGAGATACACTGTTTTGCTCCCCTGCACCAGATAAAGCCGAACTGGTCTAGAGCGCCTGGCAGCCGCTCAGATAAGGAACTTGATAAGGCATGGAGAGGGCTCCCAACTCTCCTTCTCCCGGGGACAAACCAGCGCGTGGGAAGGGTCCTCGGGGCCGGCCTGCGAGGTGCGCTGACAGGTCGCTCCCCGGCGGTGGCTCTGGCGGCGGCAGGGCCGGCGTCCGTCCGTCCGTCCGTCCCTCGGCGGCGGCGGTGCCGGGGCGGGCGGGGGCTGCCCCGGGCAGTGCCCGCCAGGAGCCCCCGGCGCGGCGGCGGCGGCTCCGCTCAGCCCCTCCGCAGGTGGCTGCGCATGAGGCGGGCCCGCTGCGCACCCCCGCGCTCTCCGCCCGCCCAGCGCCGCTCCGCTGCCCCGCCGGCGGGAGAGGCCTGGCGGCCGGGCCCGGGCGCTCCCGCTCGGTCGCTCCTGCCGCTCAGGCGGCCGCCGACCGCGGGAACTTTCCTCCGACCTGCGGGGCCGAAAACAAACCGGGTCAGGCGCGTCCCGTTCGGCGCGGCCCCGCGCGTGGTCCCGGCCCCGCTCGGCGCGGCCCCGCGGGCGGCCCGGGGCGCGCCCGCTCCCCCCTTACCTTGCGCGCAGCCGCCGCCATAGCGCCTGGAGCCCTTCCCGGTGTGGCCGCGGCGCCGGGGCCGGGCGGGGCGGGGCCGGGGGCGGGCGGCGTGCGCACCGGCGCGCCCCGCGCATGCGCGCTGGGAGTGCTGAGGCTGCGGCACGCGCGGGCCCCGCCCCGCTCTGGGCGCTGGGATCGGGAGTTGGGGGGGGGAGCGCGGGGGGCACGGTGGGATGAGCCGGGAAAGGGGAGCGGGAAGTGGGGAGAGGGGCTATTGCTGGAAAGGCACGGCTGGGACGTGTTGGCACGGGTGCAGGAGCTGAGGTGAGTGAGCCCCCGGCCCCGTGCGGTCGCTTTCCCCTCCCTGTTCTCCTCGGCTGTGCCCTGGCCGGGAGGGAGGGAGCGAGCGGGGCCCGTCAGACCTTATTTATAAGGGGGACGGAATGGCCTAGAGTTGTGTCAGGGCAGGTTTAGGTTGGATATCAGGGAAAGATTGGTCACCCAGAGGACGGTCGGGCACCGAACAGGCCTCGCTGGGAAGCAGTCACGGCCCCAAAGCTGCCAGAGCTCAAGGAGTGTTCGGACAACGCTCTCGGGCACGTGGTGGGACTCTTGGGGTGTCCTGTGCAGGGCTGAGGGTTGGACTCGGTGAGCCTTGTGGGTCCCTCCCAACTCAGGGTATTGTGTGATGCTGTGGAATAGGGGAGCTCTGAGGAGGACGTGGGGCGACACGTTCTCAGCAGAGCTCGCATGACAGACTGCAGGAGTCTCCTGGACATCCTCCTGCCTTCCCCGTGCTCTTCTGCTCGTGTTCTGATCCCAGGTTGAAATCCCTGGAAGCCGCAGTGTGGTTTGACGTGTCCCGGGGCGGGAGGAGCGCTGGCCGTGTTTGCCTTCTCTGGTTGTAGATTGGCAGCTGGACCAGGGGGAGCTTTGGAGCGGTGACTGCAGGGACAGGGACAGGACTGGGGTGGGGTCACTGGTGCAGTGTCTTCCCTCAGTAAGTCACGGAGCATCATCTGTGATTATATTTGTCCCCGTTTTCTAGAAGCCAAGGAAAGGTGACTGTCAAGGTCATTGATGCTGAATGGGTCTTTGCGGTCCGAATTCATTTTTAATTCCGTCATTCCCTGTTGAGCAAACAAGTGGAAATTGTTGGATATAAGATAGATGTTGGGGTTGTGCCAGCGCTATAATTACCCTGTGACAAGGTGTTAGGATTAGGGACATGGGAGAGTTCTCTGATGGCAGAAAGCAGCGTGGAGGAGAGGAATGGAGCAGGGCCAGGCAGCTCCAGGGACGAGGGGGAAAGCAGCAATCAAAGTAAGGCAGTGCTGTGTATGACACAAGGCACAAGTGCTGTGGTTTTAGTTGTAGCACAGGAAAATCTCAGGGCTGTCTCAATTTTTTCCCTTTCTTTTTGACTGCACTGTGATTTGGGGAAGGGGGATATGATTCATTACAGCCTAGTTTTCTTCCAGTAATCCAATGAGAAAAAGATAGCACAACCAGACTGGAGCGTCTGTGTTTGAAGCAAAAAAATTAAATTCAAGATTAAAGACAAGTCTGATTTTTGAACACAGAAAAACATCTGATATGTGGAAGTTTTAGGGCTGTTCATCCATAATCTTAATTTTCCTGACAGGAGAAAACAAAAAAAATATCTGGCACGTGACTTCACAGCTTTCATCAGCTTGTTTACAAGATTATACTATTGTGATAAATATAATCCTAACTTACTAATTTTTTTAATAAATGAAAGTTCAGTATGACTATTGCTTACAGCACACAAGGTGCCATAAGTAATCAAAGGGGAGAAGGAAAGGGATATAAAAAGAAAAAGGAGAAAGAGAGCATGAAGTCCACTAGGAATTGTATTTGAGGGAGAGAGTTGCGAAAGTAAAAGTAATTGAGAGCACTTTGGAATTGCAAAGGTGGAAAAAGTGGGAACAAGGGGTACTACAGGTGTTATGAAGTGGTTATACAGGTGGAATGAAAAGAATGTTTATGAGACGTGTGTGTTTAATGGGGAAAGGAGTTTGAAAGTAAAATTAGAGATGAAGATCCATTACCATCTATAGGGCCTAAGAGAACAGAGTCAAAATAATAAACTGAGCACTGGACATCTTTTTCTGATGTTCTCTCTAAGTATTTGTAATTTTTAGATACTGAGATTCAAATAGATTCCATACTGTATTGTTTGTACAGGGTCTTTCCCAAGCCTTGCTGTGAGCAGTGGAACAAACTAATACTCCAAGCATCTGTGTCCTTTAAACTGTAAGCCACTGGCATAGCTGGTATCCTAAACCCTTCTTCATCCCCTGGAGAAATCCCATTTTGACAGTCTCATGGGGAAAGCAATGGAATGTGCCAGCTGCCTTTCTAGTTCTTTTTGGCACTGCCAAATGCCTCGTATAACAACCAAGTTACTTTTCATCGAGGACATTAATCTGAGCCCTCCTCTGCGTGAGTGCCAGCTCTCAGAGGAGCTGGATGGGTCTAGTTATCTCTCACACTTTTAAACTCCTATTTCAAATTGCCTAATGAGTTCAGAATTTATCAGGGGCTGAGTCATAGGCTAAGCTGAAAATATAGAAAGCGGTTGCATTCTGAAATGAGGATACCAATTACTGTATGAGTACTTTATGAGGTGTTTGATGCTTACCAGAGAGTGTCCCTCTTAGAACTGTGGGAAGCAACAGGTGGATGAAGAGTTTGGTGTGCTGTGCTCGGAGGAGGAGGATGTGACAGCTTCTGCAAACCACTGTGACAACCGAAACGGGCAGAGCACCTCACAGCCATGTTGGGTAAGGGCAGCAGGATCCCACGGAGGTGTCCGTCCTTTTCCCGGGCAGGAAGTCCATAAAAATGTTATGATAGCCATCCTAGCTGAGGGCAGAAACAGCCCTCTCCATAGCCATCTTGGGGAGGGGAAGGGGAAGGGAACATTCATCCCCTGAAGAGCTGGTGTCTGTGTCAGGAGGATGAAATGCAGCACAGGGAGTTCATGTGCATACCTGGAAAAACACGTGGAGTTTTGTTTGAGAGTGCTGAATCTTGACGACTTGATGAAAAATGAGATCTTTTGCTGCAGGAAGCCTGTGGAGAATTCTAAGCTGAGTGTAACTGGCTGAAAAAGAAAAACACTGAACATGGTTATAGGAAACTCAGTGCCAGATTTCTGAGTACTGTGCAGTGATGGTATAACAGGCTACCAAAATAATTAATATATATCAGATTAAATTTTCAGAGAAGAGGTGTTGTGAACCATTTGCTTAGTGGGAGATCCTGCCTCGAGGGATTGTTACATGTGGAATGACAGATGCATGCTGTATAGCAAAAGTTCAGTTTTTAGTATAAACATTACGAAGCAAAATGATAGTGTTTGTTAGACAGGTAGGGAGACAGATGGAAATGCACAGCTTTCTATGGAGTTCTCATCCCTGAAACTCATTCATAAGCAATTGACCAAATCAATTTTGTACTGGTTTTCAGAAATACAACAAATTCTATGTATAATTGCACCCTTTTAAGCCATACCACGTTTTAAAATTACAATCTATGAAGGCATTTACTGCCACACGTGGAAATGTATATCAAAGTTTGAACTGTTATTTACATACTAATGTATATCCTGCAAAAGCAACTTGCCTCAGAAGTAGCTTCTGAAACATTCTGAATCAAGCTGAACTTGTCAAAAAGTAAGAATCTGTTTCAGAGAAGTTTTCTCCTGTGAGTAAAAATTTTATTCTAATTATCACCCCAGGTTTAGTGAAGTGGTAACACTTTTTTATTTTAGTGCTATTATTGTTCTTTAGTTTCAGGCTTACTTTCTGTTCCTGATCTTTTAACTCTCTGACTGATTATGTAAAGAACAATTACATTATCTTTCAGCATTAATTTTAAAGTTTAATCCTCTCTTGTCAGGTAGATTTTCCATTTATCTCATTTTCTTTCAGATCCTTCCCTGCTCCTATCTCTAGTCTCAGTTAACTTATTAAAAGATACTTGTACCCATTATAGAAATGAGCATCTTACCAACATAATAGACAGTTACATTAATGGAATATATGTAGTAAGCATATACTGAATATACTATTCAATTTACATTATGCAATAAATATATTAATGTTATGAAATTATATAAAACGTTTATTATACTATATATCCTATCTATTTATATATACAATCTATGTTTTATTTTATGTTAATAATACGTGTATTTGGTGTATATATATAAATATAATGTAATAGACATTCAATTAATACAGTATTATGCTAATATATAACTAATGTTACATACAGTGTTTCTGAATTTCAAGTGAAATTAGCTAAGTTGATATATCTGGCATTTTCACTGCTTTACTGTTTGAGCACAAGAGAGTCATCATGTAACAAGCCTTGATTGCTTTTCTTTTAATGTGTCAAATAAAAAGTCAGTATTAAAATTGACTTTTTGAAATGTTTGATGTTTTCTGTATCTGTCTGAAAAATAGAAAAGATTCTTTAAAAATAATTATGACAGTTTTGGTGAGTGTTTACTTGTTTCAAATGAGCCAGAGCTAATTTTCAAATACAGATGAAGTACCACTTTAAACTGGAATGTGAAGGCGGGTGGTGGAGGAGGGAAGGAGAGGTGAGCAGATGATGTTTATCCAGTTCTTTGGTGTTACTCCGTGGATGTGAGCAGTCTGCACAGTCACTCCCTGCTGAAGCTGATGGAAACAGGCCAGCCAGCAGCCAACACAACATTTGCTGCCACCTGATAGAAAGCATCCCACTGAGGGAGGCGGGATGCAGCTCTGGAGATGGCAGCTGTAGGTGAAAGATAGAGGGTAGAAGAAAGCAAGACAGGCTCAAATGCTGAAGAGTTTTTGCTCTTTAGAATCCACCTGTCCCACATGGGCCTATTCTCGTTTTTATTCCAGCAACTGGCATCACAGAGGATGCTTTTTCTAGAAGACTTTCTTGTCCAAACTGTGCCGAATATTTACATGAACAGATCACTGCTTTTCTGCAAAACAAGGCAGAGTTCATGGAGATCTCTAAGGGCACATTCCATAGGCAGAGCCCTACTATTTCATGAGTCATTATTGCAAGTTGTAGCTAAGCATTCTCATTTTATAGATTCCCAGCTTTGAAGTCTGTATTTTATCCTGCACTCATACGCTTCCTGCAGGAGAAAGCAGTCTCAGTTGTTTCTACATGTTACAATACTTGAAATACATGCAGAAATATTTTTATTCTATTTCTTAAACAACAGATATTCTTTCTCAATTGAGGAAGATAATCACATTTTATGAAAACTAAAATGGATTTGAAATGGCTAGGTGAAAATCGTCCTGAACTAGCGTTTCCCTGTTAACTGGGAATATTTCCAGAAGATGAGAATCTCCTTTTTCTCAGTGACTTTTTTATCAAAGTTGCTAAGTTCTTTATTCTTCTTATTTTACTTATATTCATTTGTACTTTTTATTTACGTGAAAACTTACAAATAGAGGCCAGCAAAAACTAAAAGGGCATGCACGATAGTAACAGCTAAAATTATAGTTTGGCTATGACAGCAAGAATGTAAACAAAGAAAAGTATAAAAATGTAAACAAGGGAAGGCTTGTAAGAAGCAGAGAGATGGTATCTTTCCTTAAACTGAGCGATGAAGCTTTTGGCCAGGCCCTGTTTCAGCTCTCAAATAGAAAAAGCGAATGAAACTACTGCAGAATTATTGTGATGAGTTTAACCTGATGAAGCTCGGTCTTAGTCGTGTCTTATTTTGAATAGTGACCTTTTAGAGAACCCAGGAGTTAACTACTTGAAAAATGTGAGTGTTGCATGGTGTTGTGATAAAATACCTGAAGCAGCCACAGTCAGAGCCTTCCTGTACAGCCCTGCTCAGGCCGCACTGCACAACCCCATTCCTATCTTCCTATCTGACATCCACTTTGCCACTAATGGCTTATGATAACTGAAGGCCGCTATATCTTAAATTATTACCACAATCATTTTGTGTATTATAATTTTGTCGGAGTTAAATGTTTGTTCCTCCTTTGTCTAGAAGATTACCCTAACGATCAAAGCGTACTTTAATTTCTAGCAGTTTGGTTTTGATAGATAAACAAATGTTGTTAATGGGTCTTAAGGAAACAGTGCATCTAAAGAGTCATAAATTTTAAGTATGTATAGATGTGGTATCTCAGTTTTAATATTTGCAACTCCTATCCAGAAAAAAACCCAGCCTGTAGTGATTCAGGCAAGCAGCACATCTGCATTTACTGCTGCCGAGGCTGTGCTAGTAGCAGTCAACCAGAAGTCTAGTGTGAATAATTAAATAATAATACGAGTTACAGGTCAGGAGGGGGGGAGTGTTATTGTTTAATAAAGTAGCTACTTAGCACTTTTAACTCTTCAAAATGTTTCCTAATTAAATGTAAATGGGAGATGGACAGTGCTAAAGGAGTATTTGAAAGCTCTTACATTATTAAATAAAGAGCTTGGATTTTGGCTAAGGCGCTAAAAGAGGTTTTAAGAGATTTGGATGCTTTTTTTATTTATCCCAATTTCCTGTGAGGGCGAAGTTGTTCAGCCATCAGCCTGGGGGATATTTCCACCTGACTTCTGAATGGTGCTCAGCGTTGTGTAGGATGAGATGCAGCTGTGCCCGTTAATTCCTTAGCGACCACCTCGTCCCGAGCCAGAGGCTGCCACTGACCTGCCGAGAAGGAATAGAAAACTGGGATCGTGTCCCTGCGGTCAGCTGCCTGCAGAGCTGCCCCCACAGCAAAAGTAGCAATAAAGTAGCTACTTTATTAAGCAAAAACATTGTCTCATGGGCTCTCGGGGGTTACCGTGTCTCCAGCCCCCCTGAAGCTGCCCAGCCCGCCCGGTGCCCGCTCGGTGCCCGCTCGGAGCGGCCGGGCCTGGCCCCTGGGGGGCGCTCCGCTCTTACCGCCCCCCCCCGCTCCCCGCAGGAATGGTTCGGCCGCCCCTCGGTGCCCGCTTGGCCCCTCCCACTCCGGGCGGCTCCGGGGGGGGGTGGTGGGCGGTGCGGCGCGGTCACGTGGGCGCGCGCGGCGGGGCCGGGGTCGGGGCCATGTCGCGGCGGGAGCGGGGCCCGGACACCCAGCCGGGGCTGGGCGGCGCCGGGGCGGCCGCGGAGGATGCGGCGCCGGCGGAGCCGGAGAGTCCCGAGCAGTGCCTGTCGCTGCTGCCCTGGGACCGCTTCTCGGCCTGGCTGCACTGCGTGTGTGTGGTGGGCTTCGACCTGGAGCTGGGGCAGGCCGTGGAGGTACGTGCGGGGCTCCGCGGCGGGCGGCGTTGGCGGCGGGGCCCCGCCGGAATCGGGCGCTTCCTCTGGCCCCGGGGTTGCACAGGAGCAGGAAAAGCTTGATGGAAACGTGATTGTGCAGAGCCCTAGAGGGCAGAGCGCCCTGGGGAACCGGCCCGGCTGTCCCGGGTGAGGCGGGTTGTGCTCGGCAGCTCTTCCCACAGTGCCGGTTGTCCTGGCAGCGGGCCCTGGGGAATGGTTCTCATCGCGTGCCAAGATTTGTGTTAAGTACATCATCGGCTTTCTTTACATGCCGTGAACGCTGATTTCCACGGCGTCTAGGTGTTAGAGATGTTTAGAGAGTGTGACGGTAACGGGAATACAAGTGGTCTTCTCAGTTACCAGCGTTCGCCGGGTCGTTGGGGGGCACGAACAGGGTCCCTGCACGTTTGAATCGTTTTCCATGAGCTCGAGCTGGATCCGGCCCGGGGCAGTGACTGCCAGCTGTGCCCTCTGTGCAACAGGCAGAGACAGCTGGGACACTGCTTTGGGAATTCACGGGGAGCACGGGCAGCTGGGACAATGCTTTGGGAATACATGGGGAGCACGGGCAGCTGGGACAATGCTTTGGGAATTCACGGGGAGCACGGGGAGAGGCAGCTGTGGCACTGCTTTGGGAATGCACAGGGAGCCCACAGCGCTGGAAAATAAACCGGAGAGAAGAATTATCGTTCACATCGGTTTCACATCCTGTTTCACCCTGTTCACCATGTGATTTAGTAGTAAGCTCTTGGTTGTGCAGGGAAAGTGTCTTTTCCTTTCTTTCAGTCCTCTTAAAGGGCTGTTCCCATAAACGCATGGCAGAGTGGCCTAAAATTCAGCCAAACCAGCTATTGTAATATGTAAAATACCTAACTGATACACATTGTTGGCTGCATGAGAAATGCAAATAAAACCCCAGCATACTGTGCTGACTGCCTGAGCTCTGTTCCCTTGCTGTTATAAGGTGGTGGTAGCAACAAAGACTGTTTCTGCATAACCTGTGACTTGGGCAGGTGATGTACTTGCTGGCTGAGGCAAGCACAACCTCTGGCCTGGCTGCAGACCTAACAGTCCCCTTAATTTGACTGCATGCATAAAATGAAATTTAAAGTGTCTACATAACTAAGGCCTGATTTTTTTTTTTTTCCCCAGTATGTAGCTGCAGGAAGAATAACTAGCTTTCAGATTAAGTTGGAATTCTGGAAAAATACCCCAGCTAGTGAGAAAAAGGTGTATGAATTCAAGTCTGGTCTGTATGCCAGTCTTCCCACTAGACTAGATCATTTCAGCATCATTCAGCTGCTGAAGGAGTTACATTTGGTGAACTGCTTAGCATAAGATATTAAAGGAAAATATTATGAGGTGGAAAGAAGATGGTGATAAGTTTGCAATGTGCAGAATGCAGGTGTTCCACTCATATGTCTGCTTTCAGCTTTAGTTGCATGAATAATGTTTTGTGGCTGGACATTGTTGGACAGGAGAGACTGAGGGGAAAAAAATGCATTGGAGGCTTTATGACCAGGGGACAGAAACCTGCTTAGTCAGAGACCAGCCAGAGGGTGTATTTGTTTTCTGTGGAGCAGGATAGTGTTATATTATCAGGAGATAAATTTACGTACATTTTGTAGAACAAGATTAAATGAGATAAGTGGATGTTGGGGATATGGTAATATGAGGACTCTACACTGAGCTACCATTCCTGCATTGAACTGCTCTTGGACTAGTTCCCATCTCTTGAAGCCCTGAAACCTGCTTTGAAACATCACCTTTGAATTTATGGTACATTTCAATTGCTTACAAGCTAGCCACCCATTTCAGTAGTTTTGGGGTGGTTGTTTGGGTTTTTTTTTTGAGGAACTTCTTAGCTGAAATTTAAGTATCTCAGGTTTGTCCTCTTTCCTGTGTGTTGTTTTCTCACTTACTTGCATAATCACTGATTTTGTACATCCTTTTTTTTTTTTTTAATGGTGGCGCTTCCGTTTCTTTCATTGTGTTGCATCATTTTTGATTTCTGTATTGTAAAAACTTATTACCTGATTTATTTTTTTTCCATAACTACAAAAGCTGTGACTTTTGAGTGTAGTCCTTGACCTTGCGCAGTTCCCAGCTGTCATTTGGGGCCAATGACATCCTGCAAGAGTTAGCATTACTATAGAGGGTGTTTTGTGATTGAATTTTGATTACTCCAACCTAACTTTTCCATTACAACAGATTGCAGACAATAATATGTGTTGGCTTTCTATGGAATCACCTACTGCATTTTGCATGTGCAAGTTAAATCTAAAAGATGTCATCCTGCTCTCCTTTGAGACCTCTTGCACCAAAAATTTCAGTTACTCTGAATTTTTAAATGCATGTGCATGGTCCTTAACTGACATCCAAAATACCTTGTTAAGATGGGTGATCAGTTAAAAGCATATAAAATTAGGAATAGAGACATAATATCAATGGCTTACAATTGAAAGTATTCTAAGGCAGGTATTTGAGTGTTGTATTGTAAAAATATTTAGTAGAAGCATACTGCTTATACCCATTTGATTTTCAAATAAAATAAATCTTTTTTTTCTGTAGGTAATATATCCTCCACATTCCAAACTCACAGATAAAGAGGTAAGTCATGGCTGCTGTAAAAGTATATAATTTGGTTTGAGTTTAGTAATTTCAGGAAATATAACAGCTCTCTTTTCTTTTCCCCACCCTTTAGAAAACCAATATTTGCTATTTGTCTTTTCCAGATTCTAATTCGGGTAAGTGCTTCCTTCACACTGTGTCATCTCTTGTTGGACTAAGCTGTGTTAAAAAAGATAATATTTAAAAATAAGTATTCTGGGCTTTAGATCAAATACTGATTTATAGATCTTAATATTACAATACAGAGATGTTGCAGCTGAGGTTAAATATAAAGCTGTAACTGCATTGCAGTAAGGTCTGAGGATTCTTCAGCATTTTATGTAAGTGAAATATCAAGAATGTCAGTGTGTAAGACCTTCTGGATGACACACTTGCAGACATTTCAGAATACCTGGCAAGTAAAGAATGAACATCTTAATATCACCTTTTAAATAAAATAATAGTATTGTCACCGTAGGGAGGAGAGTAGACACAGAATTTGAAGGATTTGATAAAGCAGTTGGAAGGATATGGAACCCTCTTCTCATGAAGGACTAAGTGTATGTTTTCTAAGTTCGTAACAGTGAAAACTGACTTTTAAATTCAAAAGCACATGGAAAGAATAGTTATGAAGGGAAAACCTGGGCTATCTTGTATGTTCTCCATTCTTGCTACTTGTGTTGCTGTGTGTGGTCCTGCTTGCTAAATTATTATATAATCTTCAGCTGCCAAAGAGAAACTGGGGGCATGTGGCTGAGGAGTTGGACCACCTGCAAAAAGACGTGGCAGAAATACAGACTCTTCCTTTCCTGTTTATTTTTATACAAAGTTAAAACCTGCAGTAAGAGCCTCGTGCCTGTAACTGCTCTCGCTGTGCCTGTGGATGCTCTGCAGCAGAACAGCTCTGGTGTCACAGGGGGTGGTGCAGCTGTGTGTGCTTTTAATGTGTGTGAGCTCTCTCCTATCAAACTTTACAAAATATCTTGGCTAATTTTTCTCCTTTGTCTTAATGTCGTTAAAATTAAGATATTTTTTCTGTTCTTGCTGTACTGTATGTAAATAGAGGAGGAGCTTCTTTCTGTTATTGAAAGAGATGAGTTAACTGTATCTTCATATTACTCCCATTGGTAGCAGTCATAAATACCTCTAACCTTCAAAAGATATATTGAAGGTACAAAATCATGTGTTAGGATCAAAGGTTAATTTTTTAATTTATTTTTAACATTTTTTTGTGTATTTTTTTTTAAAAAGAGTGTAGTTAAGCTGTTTTAGGCCCAATAGGTATATGTAAGGAGGGTTTACTTTCAGCAGGAAAAAATCCCACTTTTTTGCTTTTTTTAATGTCCCTGTTAAGAATTGTAGGTTCTTGATCATTCTTGCTGGACTGAAGTTTCAAATGAGGTAGAGGGATTACCTGAATGAAACCTGCCTTCCACAAATGAGCTGGAAGTGTATCCATCTGGTTGGATTTATTTTTAAGTTGTAGGCCTTAACATAAAAGAAAAAGCTTTATGTAATATAGCAGTGAAGGAAGTTATTAGCTTGCAGCTAAATTTGAGGTCAGCCTTCCTTAAGTTTTCATAGCTCAAAAGATTAATTAAACCTTTTTCTTTTACAGCTACAAAGAGATATTATTCCAGTACTTATGGCTATGAGCTTAGGGGTGGAAATTGATTTAATCAGCTAGTAGATCATTACACTTTTTGTGGTTTTGAGCTAAGTTTCCTAGTACAGTTATCTTTTGCCTTCTCTGCATGGATAGTTAAAGAAAGAACAGACATTTGCCAGTCTTTGCTGGAAGAGCTTGTTAAATAGGAAGACATATCCTGAATGATATTTCAACATATTAATCATTAAGGGTAATTTACTTTTAGATCTTCTGTGTATAGGTTTTTATAATAGTTTGTGTTTTTTTTTTTTCTTTGCTATGGATGAGGGGAACTAGCTTGGAAAACTCGAAGCAAATATTTAATACTGTGTTACTGGCATGTGTTGTGTTTTTTCCTGTTACCATTGAATCCACATTGCTGAGCACTTGCTTTCATTACCTGTTTGAATTGGATGGTTGTCCCATCATTCCATGTTTTGCTACTTTTGCTACTTTGATGTACGAGGCTCCAGGAGAAGATGAAATTGAGCTTTTATGTTGATGAACAGTTCCCTGGAGAATGAGGCTCTGTCTTTGCTGTTCAGTCAGTTTGCACTGGCTGGGATAAGACAGGACAGCTGAGAGGAGCTCATATCATCAGTGGTGAGGTCATGATTTTTTCCTGGAGGTCTTTGCAAATTATGTCCCAAACCTGTAAGAGCAGAGCACCAAAGAAGAAGTTATATTCAACGTGGAGAAACAAATGCCCTTTGCCAGGAAGAAAACTAGAAACTTGGTGCTATTAACAGTAGCTATAAATTTAATAATATATTCATTTTTTTGTGGTGATTTACATGAACACTTACATTGTTACAGTGAAGATGGCCTTCAGCTGATTGTGTTCATGTTCATACCACTGTGTTCCAAAGAGACATTTTTACAGTCCCTTGCTAGACAGAGTAATGCACCTGTATGTCCTTTACGTTCTGGCAGTCCCCTTACCACTATTCCCATGAACATTCTCTTCAGCTTGCACAGCTTCTGCCTGAACTAAAGATTTTTTGGGGCTTCTCTCTTTGCAATGAAGAGAACATTGTCACCAGAGTATCAGTGATGCTGATTGTGCAGTTCCTGTGACCCACCTGGAAAAAGCTGCTTTGATATGTGATACAAACTTAGCCCCATTTTATTTTCAGGCTGCAAATAAGCCATGCACTTTGTTATATATTTCTTTAAGAAATTAAATTTGGTAGAAATTAAGGGAAACTTCACTCCTTGAGGATATTACTGGGAAGTCATACTGAAGTTTCACTTGGTTTCCAGCAATAAGCTTTGCAGCTTCCAAAATGATGAGCCCTAGACCTGCACATGGATTTGTAGATCAGCATAATGCACTCTGTGGTGTGACTAATGTATGAACTGTTTGAAATCCAAAAAAAAGTCAAAGCACAGCCAGTCAGGAGAGAAGTGACATGTGCTTAAGATGATTGAAACTCTACAGGCAGACCAAGAAAATGGCTAATTACCAGTAAGAGAACAGCCATTAGTTGAGCTGTTTAAGGACATGACAGTCCCTGTGAGGCAGTGACTTTTTTTTGTCCTTGTTGCAGACAGAATATTTATTGTTGCCAAATATGCCAAAATGTTCACTTCTAAAAGTATGTATATATAAATGGTCACAATAGCAGTGCAAGATAAATGAAGAGAAACTGATACCTCATTGGCTGTAAACAAGTTGTGATGTTAAAGAGGGCTCAGACTCAGAAGAGTGTTTGTTGTTTCTCTCTTCCCCTGTGTAGGTTGTATCGGGGACACACAGTTTTGTTTTAGATTTCGACGTTCTCCTGGAAGGAAAGTCTCATTGTGTTGTTTTCTGGACCAATTGGATAGAGATCTGCCAGTTTACTTAAAGGTTGGAAATTAAAAAGGAAGTTAATTTCTTTTGGGTAATGTTAACTTATGGGTCATCACCTTTAATGCTTGAAAAGCAAAATCTTTGAACTGGAAGTCCTGAAAGTCAAAGCTGAGAAAATATTTGTTGTAGGATGTTAGTATAGTTATCATCATAATAATAATTAGTTTAATTGGCTGTTCTTTAAGTTTTATTACTATGGATTTTGGACTGCAAGGAGTTAAATTGAAGACCAGACCTATTTTGTTATTGATTAGAAACCTGTAGATCAAACTGTAAAAACCATTAATGTTGTGGAAATCTGAAGTGCTTTATAACTTCATTAAAAAAAAAAAAAATCCAACAAACTTGAGCTGTCTCTCAAGATTGGAGCAGTTAACTAAAAAAGGTAGTGGCCAAAAAGTTTTTCTCATCATATTCATAAGGAATATTGAGGCCTTTAGCTATGCTAGTGGGAGTCTGGTTCTCCAACTGATCTGTTTATGAGTCAAATACTTTAATTCCTGTTTGTAGGAAGGAGTGAGCTGGTGTTTTATCTTTGAAGTGTGAATGTGCTTCCTTGCTATTTCAGGAATCTTTAATAAAACTAATACATTGAAAGATTAGGTTATATCTTTTCAAGTCAGGGCTTTGAGGTTTTTAACTACTAAAATCTTTTTAGTGCTACTTTGCAGAATTATAAATGTTGATTTATTCCTCAGGAAGTTACTTCTATTTTTGTTTCATGGTGTGTCAGGGGAATGTAGATATAAAAATAGCAAAGCCAGAAAGCACAGCTGTTTTCACACACTGGTGTTTTCTCTTTGAAGTACTTAATAAAAAAATAATGCCAATAAACAGAGTAAGCCTCCTAGTTTATTGTGTCTAATCAACTTTGGAGCTTGCAGGGAAATATGCTTTTAAACTGTAAATTGAATGCTTCAAAAAGGAGGAGAGTATCAGGTGGTTGCATTGTATTCTTTCTCTTGCAGAAGGATTCAGCATATTACTATGGCTACGTGTACTTCAGACAAGTTCGGGACAAGTCATTAAAAAGGGGCTATTTCCAGAAGGTAATTCTAATTCTTGTAGGAAAATACTCATTTGGAAATTTAATTATTTTTCCGTGGCCTCAGAGGAACTGGAAAGGTATCTTGCTTCTTCAACTAGTTGTTGGTTTATAGTAAATTGGCCTAATTTTACATCAGCTCTGCAGTGTTCCAGCTCCACTGTCAGAACAGATCGTTTTCTTTATGTGTTGAAAAAACCAAAAAGGTGGTAACTTCAGGGAGTTGTTTGTTTGCAGTTGCCTGTAGTCAAAATTGTGGTTGTCTTGCATGTGTGGGAAAAGTCACACTTGGCGTCCTCTGAGGGTAACCAGCAAAGCTGCAGTGGAACTGAGGGAAAACATTAACTTGAAATCCTGTTTTTGTTTTGTTCCCCTTTATTCCAGTCTCTGGTCCTCATCAGCAAGCTGCCTTATGTGCATCTGTTCCGCACCATGCTGAAACAAATAGCACCAGAGTATTTTGAAAAAAGTGAAGCTTTCCTGGAAGCAGGTAATGGTCCTGTGCTGTTCTAGAGGAACTCTTACACTGTCACATCCTTTCTTTTCAGAAATAACAAACAACACTATCATGTGGTAGCTCGTGGCTTTGTCTTCTTGCAGAGTAGAGGACTGAAATTTTAACAAACTAGCTTGGTTTCTAGATCACTGAACAGAGCTAATCTAATTTTGGATCCTCTGGGGGGGAATTGAAGGTCCCTCCTAAAACACATCTAGGATTGTGTTTCAGGACCAGCTGCTGAGCACAAGTAGCTGATGCCAATCCTTAGTTTGTTCTTTTCACAAACCGAGTCCTTCCAGGCAGTGTGACAACTTTTGCTAAGCAACTGTGCAAATGTCATCTTGCTTGAGGCTTTTTTTGTGTGTGATTGGTTTGTTTGTTTTTTGACCAAATGGAAAAAGCAACAGAGCAGCACTGATAGCAGGTGCCTCAGCCTTACTGCAGGGCTGTAAGAGCCAGAGAGGGCCAAGTGGAAAAGTTATTTGCTCTTTGCCTGGGAGTGCTGTGTTCTTTGTACAGTGTCCATGTCTTTGTGCTTTCCCTGGGCAGCAGTTTGTGGAAGCCATGAAGGAATTGTATTTTTTAATCTCCTGTTTTCTTGACAGGTTGTATTATGAGCAAAATAAGCTCTGCAGAAAATACTACATTTAGGAATTATATTCAGAATAGTTTACGAGTTAATGCTGGAAAACTTTCTATTCAAGTTAGAAACTTGCTTTTCCCTTTACTGTTTGTGTTCATCTGCTCTGCCATAGCTAATACACAGAAATGGGTGTGTTCTTTTTTATGTTTCCCAATGTGTACTTTCCTGGTTCTTCCTGTAACATTTCTTCAGCCACTTGCAAGTGTCATTGCTACCAAAAAAAAAAAAAAAAAAGTCCAGAGGATACTGTTTTCTCGAAATGAAAAAAGAATGTCTGAAAGGCTGTGAAACTTGTTTATGTGATTAAGAGACAAACAGAACTGCTGAAGGCTATTAGCACTAATGTAAAACTGCAGTGTGCCCAAAGGTGACTTTGTGATCAGGGGTTATTTGTTATATAAACTGTTATAAATACTTGTTTTTTCTTTCAGTTTGTAGCGATGTTGATCGTTGGCCACCACCAGTTCCGGGGAGGGTTCTGCAGCTGCCTATCATGGGTGTTATCATGAAGGTAAATACTCCCTTTGTGCTTCTCTGAGGGTGTTTTCCCCACCTTTTACTGTCCAGGTCCTGTTGTACTGTGCCTCGTTTTCAGTGTCTCAAGCTTCCAAACAGGAATAGATGTTTATGGCACTCAAGGTCTGGGACATCTCGATTAGGTGCCTTGACTGGGGGGAGGAGGGGAGGATCTTTTATCGTGCTTAGGTTAATATTTAATTTTTGCAGATATTAAAAAGCAGTGTTTCAATACAACTACTAATTGTAGTGTCTGTATTATCCCCCTGGAATTTGCATTCTAGGAGATTTTAGTGCTAATTATATTTGTCAAATCAACCATAAAGTAGCACTTGAAAATACTGAGAATTAAATTCCAGTCAAGCAAATTAAATATATTGATGAAAATCATTCTTCTTCTTGAAGGTTCACAAGTAAAAATCTTTTTTGGCCCACACACCAACAATTAATTTCTTATGCTGTTGATAATTTTCAATGAAAGGCAACTATGTCTGAAGAAAGCTATTAAAAGAGTTGTATCTAGTGGTAGAGTTTAAATGGTGGTTAAGGGCTGGGCCTCTGGGAGCCATGGTGTGTTCATATGAAATGCAGTTAAGTGGATTTGATGGAATTGGAGGTTGCAGCCAGAAGCACATTCTGAGCAGGTACTCTCAAGTTTATGGCAAGACGTGTGTGCATCACTGGGGAGAGGAGGGAGAAGTTTCTGAGGCTGTTCTGAAAACACAGGTTTGATAAAGCAGTTCTGGGTGCTGGATGATGAGTGTCAGATGTGTTTTGTTTGGGTATTGCCTGCATTTACCTCAGGCATTTACCTCTTACCCATGAGAGCTGATGTTGCATTCCTAAACTAAATAAACTCGTATTTACTGTCCAGTGATATGTCCGTGTTTCATTACACTGCTTGAACAGTTTTAATTGTTGTGTATAAATTACATCCATATGTGTACATCACCTTCCAGTATGATAAAATCTGTAGTACTCAAGACTTACAAATGCAAACTGAGGTCAGAAAAATATACTAATGTTGAGACTATTTGGATTCTGCCTCACTCCCACCAGGATGTTTGATGTTTTAGGAGAAGGTTTTTCTCTAAAAAATAATTCTGTGCCATCTTAAAACCTCATGACCTTATTTCAGACCATTCTTTTCAACATTTAAAGGTATTTTTATTGAAATTACAGTACTAGTTTTAACTAATGTTACCAAGAGTTTTTCTTAACTGGAGTATTATTTGCATATTCTGGTGTTCAGCTTTCAATTGGAAATTCTGTAGGTGGAAGTTCTGTAGAGTAAATAAGCATCATACTGTAGTATATCCTCTTTAAATGTTATAACTTGTCTCTAAGTCACCATTTTAAGTGTCTGCTGAATCTGATTCAAGGGAAAATAAATCTTTGTTTTTCTTTCCAAGTTGCGGATCCCAACATATCGTGACAAGCCCGGAACAACACCGATAGTACAGAACATGCACCAGGTAGAGATGAGATACTGATATCCTACATAACCCCAGAGAAAGCTGAAGAGCTGCTTTCCTTCTTTTACTTTAAACTTGCTCAGAAAAGATGGGTAGCAAGTCATCATATGTTTGATAATATTGAAATCCACAATCTTTGAAACTTTGAATGGAGGAGTCAGGAGTTGGATTCTTCATAGAAAAGATATTCTAACGCAGTTAGCCCAAGTGAGAAAGGATGTCCAGGTCCTGGAAGAGGGTAGTTGGCAGACAAAATTAGTGATTTGATCATCCTTTTAATGTTTGGGGGTTTTTTTGAGGATGAAAAGAGAATGAAGAATCTTTAGCCACAGAAAATAGTTATAAAACAAATTCCTCTGTCCCTTCATGTGGTGTGTAACTGGTGTTTGAAACAGCTTCAGTATTTTATATCTTTTCTGGACTGCAAGTTACATACCTATAAGTGGGGTTTGTGTGTGTCTTGAATGACTGCTTTTAGCACACAAAAATAGTTACTTGTGGAGATAATGTAGTATATACTGCAATAGTAGAGTAGTGTAAATAATTAGGATATATACCATGTGCTGTCTGTAAGCATTTAAGGGAAACCATTTCATTTAATACCTAGGTATTCTGATGACTAAAAAACAAGCATTGCGATGTCTTTTAGGCAGATGCTCAGATCTCCATGGCTTTGCCGACTGTTCATGAAGTGGATCTTTTCAGGTAGGAGCTTGGACTGATTGATTCTTAGCTATGAATTCCCACAAGTCAAAGATTTTTGATGGTTCCTTAACACATATCTCATGGCTTGTGATATATCAGTATTGGTTTTAATGTTCTTTCTCTGTAAAGTTGGCTAAAACACAGTTTGGACATTATGCAGGCTGAAACTGCAGTAAATAAGCAAATAAGTAAAAAAGTTCATTAAATGTTCCATTTTACGGAAGTATTTTGTGTTTTTCAAATTACTATTAAATACTATTGCAAACTTCATTTTTATCCAGTTCTTAACTGAAAGAAATAGATCTCTCATTATGTCAAGTGTATTAAAATACCTCCATCTGGTTGTAGGTGTTTCTGCCCGGTGTTCTTTCACATTCAGATGCTTTGGGAGCTGGTGCTGCTGGGAGAACCACTTGTTGTGATGGCACCATCGCCATCAGAATCTTCAGAAACCGTGTTGGCCCTTGTTAGGTAAGTGCAGTGGAGCTTCCAAGTAATGACTGAGTGAGTCGTGTGAGACTCCAGCCAAGCAGACCTCCATTTGATCAGTGCAATAAAGCATTGCAAATCTGAGATTTGCTTCTGTCTTTCCTGTAATTTTGCACTGAGTACATGCAAGCAGCTTATCCTTTCTCCCTTGCAGCTGCATTTCCCCCCTGAAGTACTGCAGTGATTTCAGGCCGTACTTCACCATTCACGACAGTGAATTCAAAGAATACACGACCCGCACACAAGCTCCGTAAGTGAATCAAAGGCTGTGGTGATGATGTTGCTCAAAGCCACTCATACCCATAAATTTGTGTTAAAATACTGCTTAACTGTTGTTAACTTCTATCATTAATTATGCTTTGACTCCCTTTCTTAATAAGATTTATCTTGCAGAGTGCAAGACCTGATTTAAGTTTTCACTGCAGTTAGGTAGGACAAAGAAGTTATAAAACAATGCTGTGATTAAACTCCTCTTGAGCTTCATGAGATATTTGTCAACAGAATAAGTAAAAGTGCAAATATGAAAACAATATAAGTTTTTGTTTCTCTGTAAGGATTTGTTTGTGGAACACCAGCTCCAGAGTATCTCTTTGAGAAATTTGGGTATTTGTTTTCATCTTTAATCAACTGCTAATCAAAGTGAATTGTAGAATTCAACATCCATATGGCTGTTTTGTAAAGTTAATTCAGTTTGTATCCTAGTTGAGACAATTTAAAAATTAAATATTTCTTCACCAAATTTGTTCGAATAATACTGTAAATAATTCAGAGATTATTTTTAAGAGTGGGAATGTCCAAAACCACTGATGTTTGAAACTGCTTTAAGAACACCTTTTCCCCTTTCTTTTTTTAAATCCTGCTCTTATTGTGAGAATGTACACCTGCAATATTTCTTATTATTTGTCATTTAAATGTAGCTTGATTTGGCAATGGAGTGCATGTGTTAGACTCACTGATCTTTTTGTAGATAAATTTCTTCTGCTGTCAGAACAGGCAGAGGTTGTTGGTTTGGATTTTTTGTTTGTTTTTTTTACTGTACTTCTCTTCTAAACGAGGGCATTGCCAGAGACAGAGCAGTGGAAAAACATATAAACACAGGCAATATGTTTCAGATGGTGTTCCATGGGAATGGTTATGCAGTGTGTAATTTAGTTTCTAAAAATAATTCCAGGAAGAATTTGGTTAAACTTCAGTAACCCTTGTTTCAAACTTGCATCC
This sequence comes from Pyrocephalus nanus, assembly GCA_038380795.1. NCBI lineage: Eukaryota > Metazoa > Chordata > Aves > Passeriformes > Tyrannidae > Pyrocephalus > Pyrocephalus nanus. The sequence continues at coordinate 9,096,210 of CM076271.1, read as the reverse complement.
TCTCCTCTGTAGCAAAACAGAAAGGTTGGTCGGTCTGTGTGTTAGTATTTGAAATGGAGCTGGAATTGCTCTGGCTTTCTTATGGAAAACAAAAATTCGGAAAGGTGGGAAATATTTTTTTAAGCAGTGGCTCTAAGAAGGGGAAGAATCCAGATGATGCAGATTCTGTGTATTTTATTACCTTTAGTGAGGCGTGAGCAGGAGTCTGGTTTTCATCTTGATGTTTTGATTTATTGTGCCTTTTCAGAAATTACTTTAGTGGTTTAAAATCAGAATTGGTTCTGGTAAATATGACAAATTAAGGCTCCTAAAAGTGACCCAAGTAGCCTACCAAGTCTTACTATTATATTACCAGTAGCACTGAAAAAAAGATTCCTCATGATTTGCTACTAGTTTACATTGACCCAGAGAATTATTATTCTAGTGTATGTAAATGAAGGCTTTACTTGACTTTAACTCCTGATCTCTTGGCTTCCAATTAGTAAAAGAGCGTCCATTGGTCCTGACTAATTCTGTGTGAAACTTGCATTTTAGTTCCCCCAAAATAGGGATGAGAACATTTAATATTTAAGTTGGGCTAGACTTGACTCCTTACTAGGGAGAGGGGAATGTCTGTAGTTTGGATTCTTTTATTTCTTTAGTGTTTTTTAGTGTTGATTCTTGTGATATGACCATGAGAAGAACGTAAGATATAACATCATAAATTGATTCTTCAGAGTAAAACAAAAGAATGTGTGAGATCTTTATTGTTTTGGAAGAGAGATTGTAAATCACCTATGATGACATGAGAAAATAATTAACAACATTTGCAAGTCAAAATGGATTTAAATATATCAGTGAGTTTAGGGGATTATAGAGACAGCAAAAAACCAAAGTCAATTCAAATGAGTGGGGAAAACTGTATTATATTTGGAATAAAATGTTTTGAGCTGAATGTACTTGGACAAAAGGACTCAGAAGAAGTGATTTTTCTGGGCAAGGTTGAGTGAGTGACAAGCAAGAAAAGAAACTGATACAATTTGGTGCTGCTGTTGACCTTTTGTATTCATTAAGACAGAAGTTCTTGCTGTCATATTTTAAACACTGTCCTTCCTTTCCTAGGCCCTCTGTCATTCTAGGGGTGACAAATCCTTTCTTTGCTAAAACACTTCAGCACTGGCCTCACATTATCCGAATTGGAGATATTAAACTTCCAGGTAAAGTATAAATATCTTCTCCAATCCTGTGCTTATTTATTTACAAACATATGTAAATTAGTTCCATTAATTTAGCTTAAGACTAACTAAATTGTCATGGGTGTAAATCTGTCAAGTGCAATTAGACTCTTGAGTGCTCTGTCTTGTCAAATCTCATATATTAACTGCAAAAGGTGGTGATACTCATTAGTAATTATGTTTTACCTTTCACACAGTCCTGATTTTCTCTCTACCAATAAGGTATTAAAATGAGAGACATCATATATTACTGATGTTAATTTTAGTACGAGTAGAATATAATCAATCAGTCACAGCCAGCACAGAACATAAGACCCATGTGAAAACTAAGTTTGAATGTTACAGTAAAATAAAAAGATGTTTGTTGACACTGTTTTGATAATATATTTCAAATCTGGCAATATTCCAGTAATTATTAATTGTTCAGGTTGGATAATTTCCAACATCAATTACATGATTGAGTAGAATTTTCATTTACTCTTTGGGTCACATCAGTTGCCAGCCTGTAGTAAAATACTGCCCTATTCTATGAAATCCCTGGAAGTATCTTTCTGCTGTGAAGATAAATATGCAGTTAAGATAAGACACCATAAAATTAATTTTTGTCAAATAACTTGAATTTGATTTCTGAATACAACAAATTAATTAAGGATTACATGCTGGGTTCAATATAATTAGGCAAGGTTTTGCTTTACTTTAAAACATCATGCCTGTCCATGGTCAGAATGCCTGTAGGGGTTTGTTGAGGGTGTCAGGAGGAGTTACTTAGCTGGTGTGTAGTTCAGGTTTGGAAAATAGAATCTTAGTTAAACAATTAAACTCTGCAAAGCCATACACACAGGTTACCTTCAAATTTGATATACAGTTTCAAGTATGAAATTCTAAAGTTTTTGGTGCAGCTATGGGAAGTGCTTAGTCAGGAACTTGTAGAGATGTATCTGATCTGGCTTTAAAAATTTATATTTTATTTCTTTAGGGACAAAGAGAGGGTTTCTGATTATTTTTTGTTCTTTTTTTTTTTTTTCTTTTCTCCCCACTCTGCAATTTCAATAGCAATTTATATTGTTACCTCTTCTGAAGTCAGGCATCCAAATAGATTTAGAGAAGGTTCTGCTGAGGCTGCAGGACTGATAACAGGGTTTAGGGTCTTCTGGCTGGAGAAGGATAAATTAAAAAAAAAACACAGCAAGAGCCTTTACTTTGGCTTATGGCAAAGGAGACATAAATTCATTTTTGCAACATTTAATCCCTGGCAACTGATTTAATTTCTTGTATTATACAATTTTTAGTTTCACCAAGTTCAAAAGGTTTGTTCCAAAAAGTATTTACATTAAGGGGAACAAAGGAAGATGGAATAAAAATATGAAATTAATGAAATGATAACTCACTTCTGTATATCAGTAAGTTTATTTGGCTCCTGGGTTCAGAAGGTCATGTTTTGGGGTTTTTTTGGTTTGGTTGCTTTTTGGGTGGGTTTTTTTGTTGCTGTTATTTTCAACAAGGAACACTTATATAAAGTGAAAAGCCTCTATGCTCTTATTTGTGTGTTTGCTGGATGTTTCTGGATATACACTTGGATTTTTGTCAGTGTTTCTCATGCTACTTCCAATGTTAGATAGTCTACTAAATGAAAGTATCCATTTTTAAAAGTCAGTGCCATGTGTAGCCCATCAGCTGTAGTGTCTGGTAATAAAGATGGAGATTTCAAGCAAGGTGTCTTCATATGTTTTGGCAGGTGAAGTTCCAAAGCAGGTGAAAGTGAAAAAACTGAAGAACCTAAAAACTTTGGACTCCAAACCTGGTAATAAGTTCAGAGTTCAATTCCCAGTATCTTAACTTTAAGAAGCATACCCATTCCTCCTTTGGCTATGTGCTGCTTTTTTCCCTCAGGTGTTTATACCTCCTACAAGCCATACTTGAACAAAGATGAAGAAATCGTCAAACAGTTGCAAAAGGTAACGCTGTAAATCTCTTGTTAATGGTAACTGGGTTGTGTGTTTTGTGTACTGTTGTACAGTGTTTTCATTTACGGAAGCGCTTTGTGTAACTGAAATGAAATTGGAGTTTGGTTCCTTTGCCCCAGTTTGTAACAGAATAGATGGATGTGCACTCTCATTGTAGAAGGGCTGCTGCCTTGTTAGCAGCTTCTATAACAATATGAATGTTAGGACTCAAAAGGTTAGCTAATAATTCAGAGGGTTGAAGGGATTGATCAGTTCATCTGCTTTGGGTTTTCCACCCTCTGTCAGTCCCCTCCACCTCTCATCTCTTGGGTCTAGAAATCTCATGCATGAGATGTGTAAGAATCAGAGCTTCCAAGTTGTAACTGCTTTGCAAATACTTGTTTATAGAAACTTTTCTGTCCTTGAATTTTTTTACATGAAAATTTAAAAATCAACAATTGAAAAGAGGAGTACAAAAGGATTTGAAGCTTTTAATTTCAGGGTGGGAGGCGCCACGTGTGGGATTATGGCAAATGAATACAGAAACACTGGAATAAGTATTCATTAAAAAGAAACCCACCACAACTACCTACGTGTTTTGGAGTAACAGACTGTGATTTTTCTTGTTTTTTAAGGGAGTACAACAGAAACGTCCGACAGAAGCACAGAGTGTGATCCTTCGGCGCTATTTTTTGGAATTGACAGAAAGTTTCATTATTCCATTAGTGAGTTCTTAGAGTAACGGGGTTTTTACATAGGTAATATTGAATAGCTTTTCTGGTGTTACCCTGACTGAATAACTCCAGTAACTATGCAGTAACTAGCACTGTATCCCTGGGGTCAATGCTGGGTCCAGTACTGCTCAACATCCTTCATTAGTGAGCTGGACAGTGGGACACTGTGTACCCTCAGAACATGTTTTGTGAATGACCTGAACGTTTCATCATTTTACAGCAGGCATGATGAGGTCCAGTTTCTGTTTGGAAGAATTGGGATATCCCTAAAGACTTGTTTGTCCTTGGGTGTTCAAGATTAGAGGAGCTTTTCTTTAAAATTCATCTTTGTCTCCTGTTCTTTTGAGACTGAATGGACATGTAGTGTGAATCTAAAACCTTTCCCTGGCTTCCTCCCTGCATCTTGTCAATTCAAGTGAGGAACTTAGAGCATGTTCTGTCATAAATCTTAGTTTATAGGGTGAGATCACCCTTCACGTTCTCTGCAAAAGGAAAAGTATGTGGAGAGGTGTCCTTTGTTCCTTCAAAAGAGACTTGTCATGATGCTATCGAAACTGATCATGTTCACAGATCAAAATGTATGGCCATGTGCTTACAAACACTTTGAAATGATCATCAGTTTGTACAGATCTGCCCGTGTGAGCTGATGAGGCAGAGCTGCCTCCTGTTGTTACACCTGATGCTTCAGCAGTGACCCCTCTCCCTGTGGGTCAGACACGTTGGGGCTCTGGCCATGCCTGTGCCAAGCCTTGCTACAGCAGAGATGCCCACAGCATCTGTGGCTTAGTTCTATAGCTTATGTTTGGATGAGAGACCCTGAAAATCAGGTCCAAACACTTGATACAAACTGGGATTACTCTTTGGAATAACATGAAGGATACCTGGGCACTGTCACCAAAGAAAAGGTAGATTATTTACTTGTGGCTGAAGTTCAGGATACAGATATTCCATGTACACGTTTGCTTCCTGTCCTCCTTTGCCTCGTGTCCTTCTTGAACCTTGCTGACATAAAGTTGGAGTTGGGAAATGCAATCAGTGTTAGTTAGATAAGCTCCTCTTGTCTTCTTATGTGGTGAATATGCACAACCCCACCCTGTACCAATACTCAGCAGGGAAAATGCTGTGGTCACAAGGAATAAGTAAACACACACGTGGACTGTGTATCTTCAATACTGATTATGCAAACAACCTTTCCTTTTCCTTTCCCCAGGAACGTTATGTGGCAAGCCTAATGCCTCTGCAGAAATGCATATCACCGTGGAAGGTAAGGAAATACCTTTTGAATGAGCTGGAAATTGGTGATTAGAGAAGAGTTATGGTATGAGAAATTAATTTTTTCCTTTCCATAGAGTCCACCACAGCTGAGGCAGTTTAGCCAAGAAGACTTCATGAAGACACTGGAAAAAGCAGGACCACAACTCACCTCGGGTTTAAAAGGAGACTGGATAGGACTTTACAGGTCATTTCTTTCAGCAGCATAAAAAATTATATAAATGAAAATAGATCAGTCATGGGAATGCTCTTTTCCTGAGCAAACTTGGGATTGGTATTGATTTTAAAAAGACCTTTTAGAATGTATGCTTTAATAGGAATTGATAGTGCTTTAATACTTTACTCACTTAAATGTGTTTCTCTGTAACCTGTTAATGGTTTTCTAAATGTAATTACTTCAAATTTGATGATGTAGAAAACAGTGTTACCAAATTATACTTAAAGTCTAAAATGTGTTTTGCTTTGGTGTTTTACCAGGCATTTTTTGAAATCACCAAATTTCGATGGTTGGTTTAGGAGCCGGCAGAAGGAAATGACACAGAAGTTGGAGGCCCTTCATTTAGAAGCACTCTGTAATGAGGTTAGAAAAACGTGTGCTTATGATTATGTTTATCATCTTGTAATAAAAACATATTCTCTCACAAGTCAGTTTTACTCCTGTTTTCTTAGGCTGAACATGGAAATATTGACAGTTTAGTCTAGCAAAACATGATCTTGTTCACCAAGGACAAGGTAGAACTAATACAGCAGGAGAGAACAATATGAAATACAGTTCACTTGTTACAACAATTGTCATTGTTTGTAAAACGTGTTTTAGTACTTTTCTGTTTTGTTGTGTATTTTAAAATTGAATCCCCCCCCCAAAAAAAAAATAAAAAGCTTTTTCCTCTTATTTGATAATATTTTATTCAGTTTCTGTCCTTGGCATCTCACTTGATGAGACTCTTTCAGTTGTGATACAATTTGTAGCTTTGAAGGTATAAAATCAGTGAATACCACAGAAAGTTGGCGACTAATTAGATATGGTTAATAAATGAGCCTAAAAGTGATCCTTAGTAATTGAAAGCTGAGAAATGAAATCTTTTTGTTGATTCGTAACAAAATGCCAAATAGATGTTCCTACGTTGTAAGGTCTGTTCTTTAACTAAGAAGCTGAAGTGGGTGTATCAGCATAATTTGAGTTGGAACAACTGCTAAAGAAATGAATTGCAGGAGGAGAAGGCATTGTACAGCTAGAGAGGGAATGGGAAGAACAAAAAAAAAGTAAGGCTATGCCACGGCTTGTAAACAAACAAAAAAGTTGCTCTGATTATTTGGGAAAAGCCATTTGTTTGTATCCCTTGCCCTGTCAATTCCCAGACAGTACATTGTAGCAAACCCAAACAGATTGTTCAAATAGAGCAGCCCAAACAATATGCAGGGTAATAGCTAGGTCAGTTATATAACTTAGGTTCTATCAATTTATACTTGACACTAAATCAAAGAAAAGGAAATGTGTCACAAATTTATTACTGATTCTGCTCCCATTGCTTTTTCTTCTGATCCAAGTGTTAACATCTTTCTCTACATGAGCAAATATCTGTAACAGGTGAATAGTAAAGAGATAGGGGAACAGAACTTTCATAAGAAAACTCACTTGATTATAGATTATATCTTAGTAGTTATTGACTTCAATCTCCTCTAATGCCCTGCCTTGCACTACTTTAATATTTCATTGTGCTGGCAGATCTGATTTGGTAATCATTCACTGCTATTTTGCATTGTAGATGCTCTTTTTCAAACTAAGCCTGTTGGGCAAGATTTTTTTTTTCCTTTAATTTATTTGTATTGTGTTCATGTGCAAGTTTGCTGTTAGTTGAGTACTGGGCAAACATTCAAATAAAGCAGATTTTGCAAGTCACAGTAAAGACATTTTACTCATGTCCTGAGTTTAGCAAATAGCATGGGAATAAAGAGACTTACTCTGAACAGTAGATGTAAATTAATACTACTTTTGAAATTATATATGTTGCCATAAATATTTCAATGCTTAATTTTTACTATTTTAGAACTTGGTTTTTTGGAGTCAGAAGCACTCTGAAGTAGAAACGGTGGATCTTGTCTTGAAGTTAAAAAATAAACTGGTAAGTAACTGAATTGAACATGACTTTACTACATAGAAGCATTATATAGTTGTTTGTGCAAGGACTGAAATGAAAATATTCATCATGATTTAGGCAGCTTAAGGAATCAGTCATTCAGGTTTTTAAAAGAAAAACAATTAATTTGAGCCATGCCTGAAAAGTTAGTTGGCTACCCATCATCATCCAGCCATGCTGGAATCATTGTATTGCTGGTAATTAAAACTAATTGGAACTCTGTGACTGATCTGAATCCTCAGGGAGGAAAAAGTCCAAAAAACAAGAAAATTCGTGGGTTTTTTTCTTGAAAGTCAAAATCAGTGTTGCTCACACTGTTGTGTGGTGGTTGAGGAAACCTGCTGTTGTCCAAAGCAAAGGAAGAAAACGTTTGCCAGATTTTCTAATATATCACTTTGATGTGTCTTAAGGTGAAGTTGCATTTTTAAGTAGAAATCATGTTCTCTGGTACCTTTGCAGTTGCAGGCTGACAGAGAACATCTTCCTGTGAAAACAGACACGCTGAAGAAGCTGCAGACACACATCAATGACATCATATTAGCACTTCCAGATGACTTGCAGGACATCTTGCTCAAAACTGGCACGACATGATTTCTGCTGGGCTTTTTTGATGCAGAAAACCAAAAGGCAAGTAGTCTTACAGAAGACAGTGGCTTACCAAGTTTGGAGCCCAGCTCTAAACAGTACATTAACACTACAATGGACTGCACTAATAGTATAGCCCATTTTACTATTTTCACTGGTTTTTCCATTTAAATACCAATGCAACTAAAGGGATTCCTGTGTCTAATAATGTTTGAAATAAGTGCTCTTAAAGAATAATCTGTGGGCATATGAAGCTGTACCACAGTATAGGACCACAGTGCAGTGCTGGCATTGCAGAATGTTTTTCCATTGGTGCTGCTATACCCAATCCTGTTAACTCAGGGGTGAGCAATATTGATCCTGTACTGTCCTGTTGATGTAGTATCTGATTATTCTTTCTTTCTTTTTTTTTTTCTTTTAGTTTTTATCTAGTGATAACTCCAACTGACATGTGATTGGCCAGAATACCTTATAGTTGAGGTATTTTACTGGTAAATCATTGCTTTCAAAACCGTTTCAGGAACAGCTGAAATAATCAGATTGGTTCTTAACTTTCTTCCTTTGTTCTTCTTACCATCTTTCCAAAATGACATTCATTTAGCATCTTGAACGAAGAGAAGGCAGCTGAAAAAAATTTCCTGAAGGGAAGTCTCTTCTATTTAATTTCAGTTAATTAGGGTGCTCTTACATGCCTTAAATAAAGTAATTGTGTACTAATTCATGGTTTTAAACTGCTGACATCCAGGATTTCAAGTGGATCGCTCGTGTAAACGTAAGCATGCAGCGTTCATCACAGGAATTAAACACAGGGGTGTTCTAATGAGAATTTTAAAATGGGTGGTTTCAGTAGAGTTGGCTGATACACAGTCTGATTGAGTGGAGATCGTAACAGTTCAGCTCCTTTTCTAACTTTTAACTTTAATGGTTACACCAGTCAGGTGTTGGGGAGGTGGAGGGGCTGGAGTGAGAAGATGTTGCTTCAGCTGAGAGAAGCCTCTGGACAGGTCAGACTGTGGCAAGAAAGAATTGTAGCATGAAATTATTCTCAGTATATGCATATAGCAGACATGCATAACGAGTAATTTCCTCTTGTATATTAAGCAGCAAGAATGTGATGTTTATCTCCTTGAACAAGTTTCAGTGGTATAGAAGAGCTCAGCTGCTCCACATGCAGTGTTGTACTTTGGCCGGTTTCAAGCAGAATAAACATAATATTAGAGTGTACACACAGCATATACTTTTATATGACAAATGGATCACAGTTGTAAAAAAAACCACTCTGCTTTAAGTGCTTGGATAGAATTTTTAAAAACTTATGACATAATCCTGCTATAAGAATATGCTTTTGTATAACAAATATTTCATATCATCTTTCTAAAGATGTCTTATTTAGATATAAAGTGTCACAACGGTATTTTTATGAAAATAATGTATTTTAGTACTGTTATGTTTTGTATACAATTAATCATGACCAAAAGGTTAATGTATCTATTATGCTACTTAAACTACACCACTTCAGCATTAATGGCTAACTTGCAAATTTATTTTGCACAACCTGATGAATAGCATTTCTCATTCAGAAATTAGGTGGCCATTCATACCCTAAATTATGTTAAATATTTAACCTGGAGCACTGTGTACTTTCTTGGAACCATGTAAACTGGTAACAACTATGATAACTATCACATGACTGCAAATACGTATTTTTTTAAAGGAAAATAAAAGAGTTTGATTTTTATTTTTTTTTCTTTGAAAGCTATGTGACATAGATGGTGGGTGTGTTTGGATTGGTTGGGTTTTCTCCTCTCCTGTGTAAGCAAAACTGTCCAGCTTGCAGAGACTGCTGCTGTGCCCCTGAGGTGACCAGAAATATGTGGAGTGGTGGTGTGGTTTGATTCTGCATCAGGTTTGGAACATGGCAGAGCTGCAGCATCCTCAGGAAAGCAAATGCAGGCACGGGCTGCCAAGCAGAATTCATCTACTCTTCAATCTGTTTCCTGTACACATCTAAGAGGCCCTGGAGAGACATGGCAGTGGGAAATAGACTGCCAGCAAAGCTCAATTCAGGTTTCTTTACTGAAGTTGGTATTAATTTCGATCCCTGAATAACTAGATGCTTACACAGAATTAGCCTCTTGTTCAAAAGAAAGGCATAAAACTGCTTATTTCAGTAACTTTGCCTCTGTCTTCACCTGGCTTTATAAAGAAAACCTGCAAAACACATTTTTTATATATATATGTATATACAGAATAGCTGGATGATTAGAAAGGGTCCTAGCAAAGAGGTAGCAGCTTAAGATCAACGTCCCCAGCTAGGTCATAGAAAGAAGCTGGGCTGCCTCAGTCAGTGTAACAGGAGAGTAAACTGGGTGTGCATAATAAGCTTTGGGACTTCTCAAATGTCTTCTAAACAATGTAAAAAGAACGCCAAGCACTAAAACATCAGGTAAAGTGCAGTCAAATATAGTAAAAGTGCAGCCAGCCCTTCAACAATATTAACATCCACGATCTGAAGAGAGGACAATGAACCAAAAGTCTGTTGTAAATGATAGTTCTGTATGATTATACAGAGCAGCCACTTTTGTTAATGTTGAAACGCTGGTTATCACAATCACTTCTAAAGCAAATGTTTATTAGTTGTCCTCAAACAACTGAAATAATGAAAGGGATCTATTAACAACCTAGATAGAGTAAGAATAGGCCAACTTGGAGGTCTAGAAAGTAACTATTCTCAGCCAAGTTCAGGGAAGCTTAACTTTCCTGGCCAAAAACAAAGTGTAAAATACTGAATACTCTCAATAGAAGGTAGATAAATGTTGGAAACCTAGGAGTGGACTCTTTAGATTCCAATTTTCTGATAGTTCTAATAGTTGATCAGTATCATCTTAACATCTTAGGCACTAAAGAGATTAAGGTATGATTTATTTGCAACTTGAATTTTATAAAGATGTAACTTTCCATCTTAATTTACATCAGATTTTTGGTCCGGAAGAATGTGATTTAGAATTTGCATAAGGACTTTCAACATGATAAATAAAAAAAGCTGTGGATGCTCCAGCCCTGGAAGTGTTCGAGGCCAGGGTAGATGGAGCTTTGAGCAACCTGGTCTAGTGGAAGGTGGCCCTGCCTGTGGCAGGTGGATTGGAACTATATGATCTTTATGTTCCCTTCCAACCCAAACCATTCTATGATTCTACAAAAAGAACAGCCTAAGTTGGCTCACTCAGTAGCCTGCTGTTTGGATCTGGTTCGGGATTGTCTTGATAAGGACCATTCTTTATGTTTTTCTTTAAGGGCGGGTAAGTAAATGCCTTCTGTTTGAAAAATGTTGACTCTTATGTACCTAACATAGTTTCTAATTACTAGAGGTAGGTTGTAACTCTCTGGAAAATTTTTATGGAATTGAATCACCATACTATGGGCTTTTTACAGGAGCTGAGAGAAGCTGTTATAGTTCATTATGAAAAAAAGAGCTTTCATGAAAGGGCACGTTTTGAATAGATGAGATCTTAGTCAAGGCCTGGGCACCGTGTGAGGACACGGCCCTGCAGTGACCACTGTGTTTAATCATAGTAATAGCACCGGAGACGATATACATAATACAATAATAAATAGTAATGGTATAGTGGTGGATAGCAATCTGTCTGTCACAGAGCTGCTTTTTGTTGGTTTGTTCCAGCTTGTTTTTTTTCTTACTGACGTGTCTCTGGGGTGCATTCTGGGGGCTCTGTGTGAATAAGTTTTGCCCCGGCAGCCCCTCTGCTATCTCCCCCGGGCCGCCAGCGGAGCCCGTTGCTTCCCCCCGCTCTCCCCTCAGGGCCGGGGTCGTTACCGGGGCCGCGGGTGCCCCGTGTCCCCGCGGGCGGGGCGGGGCGGGCCCGGCCCGGCGTGCCCCGCGTGCCCCGGAAGCCGCGCTGGGCTGGCGCGCTCGCCTCCATCCCCCAGCGTGCCCCGCGGCAGCGGCCAACGCTCGGCGGGGCGGCGGGCGGCGCGGAGCCTGCCGGGACCTGCAGTCCGCGGCGAGCCGGGGCCGTGTGGCGGAGGGCGGTGCCGCGGCCGGGGGATGTGGCGAGCGTGACGTGATCGTGTCCGCGTTGGAGCCGGGGCGGCCGCGCCGAGCGTGACGTGGCAGAGACCGAGCGAGGTCCCCGGTGCCAGAGCAGCCGCCGCCGCCGCCGGGCTCCCCGCGCGCGGAGGGATCCGTGCGCGCACACCGCCCGGGCCGCGCTCCCGCACGCCCACCCTCCTCCCCTCAGCGCTCCCCGCCGCCGCCCAGCGCCGCCGGAGCCGCCATGGGCCTCACCATCTCCTCGCTCTTCTCCCGCCTCTTCGGCAAGAAGCAGATGCGCATCCTCATGGGTGAGGGGCCCCGTGGAGCCCGGCCCGGCCTCACTGGATCCGCACGGCCGCGTCCCGCTGCCTGGGGGAGGGGAGGCCGCTGGTCACGGCGGGGGGATCGCCCCGTCCCGGGCTGCGGGGCGGATACCGCGCTGTGCCCGCACCGGGGGCTCGGGGGCGGTGGGAGAGCGGCGGGGACGGGAGGGAGTGCGGATCGGGCTGTGTTTGCCTTTCTTTTTCCCCGCGGTGTTCCCGAATCCCGCCCGGCCCAGCCCCGCTCCCGCACCTGCGCTGGGCCGCGCGGAACAAAGATGGGCCCTCTGCGGGGCAGGGCCGGTGTCCCCGGGCCGGGCCGAGCGAGCCCCGGCCGTGCCCTCCTGCCCCGGCACTGCGGCTCCCGAGCAGGATGTGACAAAGCCTGGGGTGTGCGACGCCAGGGGCGTGAGAACGGCCGCATAATGGCCGATTTTCGGCAGCTGTGAGGAGCTGTAGTGTCTGTATCCTGGCTCTTGGGAAAGGGCGTTTCAGAGTAGCATCTGTGCACGTTAATTCTCCTGTTTCTCAGGTACAAACCCACAGAACCCTCTAGGTTGCTCTTGCAACACTTGCTTAGTTTTGCTGTCTCCCCGTAGTTTTTTTATTTGGAATATCCGTTTATTTTGGAGTATTCCGTTCCCTTGACACGTACTGTGTAGGAATTGGAGCTGGTGGCTCTCGGAGATTCTCACTTTAAGATTACGGTTCAAAAGGTCAAAGCCAGCACATACTGCATTGGCATTTCCTCCTCCGCTTCGGCTCTTCCCTGCCCTCTTCCACCCACCCCCCCACCCACCCCTGCAAGCTTTATGTACAAACAGTTCTTAACCCCCAAATTTTTATCAAATTCTGTTACCAAACTGAATGGAATTTGGTTCATGGCCATTGACTGAAGGAGCTTATCCTAAGGAACTATATAAAGTGCTCCTTTGGATAAAGCCAGCAATGGGACTGGATTCTAACTGTGAAACTTCCTGGCACACACCCATCCCCAGTGCTGCCCGGGTGTGCACAGAGACACAGTCACAGTAATGCAGGGTTTTTTAATTACAATTTTTCACATTCTCCATCCATTTTGTGATGACAGAGTTCTTTACTGCATACACAGTGTTTTTTATTGTATGTTATCTCGTTGAAATTAGAGGCTTTCATCCATTGCAAAATAACCCGAGTAATTTTGTCTTCGAGACAACTTAGTACATCTCTTGGTTTCAAGGAGGTGATTTGGCTGTCTCTGAGCAGCCAGACTCTTCATGTGACTCTTAATGAATGGAGTAAGGTCTCCAAATGAGCTTGATTGTAGGACGGGGCAGTTTCCTTGGTATTTGTAGTTCTGTTGAATTCTGCAAAACAGTGAAAACAGGAAAGCGATGTCATACAGATCAAAACAGCTTGCAAGGCTGTAGTTTCTTCATTGGTAGGTAATGGGGTCAAATTTGGGTCACAGATGAGTTTTAGAGGTGCACTTTCTAGCAGTTGGTTCAAATTAATCTTTTTTGTTTTAAGAATTTTGATTTTTAAGGCATTATGTTAAAATACAGGGTCAGAGCATGGGACAGCACCATATTTCTTAGGTAGCATAAGAGAGTAAAACTTGTACTATATTGTGGTGAGAGTGTGTCATAGGTCAGACTGGATGTTTAGATGCAGAATGTTGTACTGGATATGATGTAACTTGTGTACATCTGTAACATGAAAAGCTCTTGACAGCATTCTGTGTCATATATCAGCACTTTGAGGGGAGATGTCTGAATGAATACTGGGAATGAGGTAAACTTTTCCTCAAGGTGATAGTTTTCAGGGTATGGTTTGAAAATGAGCTGTACAAGGCCAGGCATTTACCTTCTCACATGTAAAATACCAATAAAGAAGTAACTATTGGGTGAAGAACTGAGAGGAAAAATATTATGAGTGAGTTGATAACAAACTGGTGATTAATTTACAATTTTAACTTCCCTTTCACAGCTTTCTTCTGTTTCTGCAGAATCAAAGATAACTTAGAACTAGTTTAGCTCTTCAAACTGACTGTGTGGTATTGAGTTCTGCAGAACTTGAGTATTTCCCATCAGGGACCAGGGATAGGGCTGAATGACTGAAAGTCAGATTAGGCAACCAGGGCATTAAGAGTCCTAATCCTACATGTGAAACTCTTCATTCATGGCTTCTTGTGCTTAAAAAAAAAAAAAAAATTTATTGATTCATTGTGCACTTTTCAGTACCATAATTTAGTGTTCTGTGTCTTTGTGTGGTTGTGCAAGTGTTCACTGACATAACACCTCCTCAGGAACCTCGAGTGCAAAGGTAATTATTAAATCCATCTAGGGGGAAAGTGATTGTTTGGTAATTGTGTCACTGTACAGATCATAACCATTTAATTGTTTTTTTTATTTAGGGAGGGGGGTTATAGCTCTGTTGCTTTGCCTGCTGTTGGCTTTCTGTATAGTTGATATGGAGTTCTGTGCTGTGATAACAGAGGCAGCTTCATATTCAGCCACCAGTGATCAAAGTAGGAAGTTGGTAAATGAGGATTATATTGTGATCGGGGGGATGTTCCCCAGGACAAGCAAACTTGAGAAGCTTGAGATTTAGAAATAGAAAAACCTGAAATGCAAGCACCTGAAAGCATTGTAGGTACTTTTTCTCCAGCTAGAGGAAAAGGATGTTTGACTCAGCTTAAAGATAAATGGTTGCAAGTACAAGTCTTTGCTTCCCATTTGCACTTTCTTGTAATCTTTGCAGTCCAACTGCTGAACGTTGTACCCTGCATCGAGTTTTTTACACCTTGGTCTTGACAATGGTCAGGCAGTAGAGTCAGTGAAAATGTAGAATAGGAAATTTACTTCATCTGAGGATTAAAGACGTAGGTTTTAATCTTGGTGAAGTTTATGACATGAAAGTAGCTCATAGATTTACGTTTAGTGTTCCAGTGCAAATGTAAACATGGTTATTCTTGGACTAATAAAGCAGTAGTTACACTTCCTAGCAGCTCAAAAGATTAAATGTCATTTAATGCCCTGAAATGTCTTGTTCTGAAAAGGGTAGTAAATTGCAAATTAAAGTAAGAAGTATGAATGGAGACTATGCTTTTAATGACTTGCTTGTTTAGACTTTGTAACATTTGTCGTTTGGCCAAAAGAGGCAGTTTTTGCCAGTAGGGTCACAGTGGTTTGCTGAAGATTCCTTCCCTCGGTTCAGCTGCTGTCTCAAGCGTGATGTCAGAAGAAGAAAACACTTATCCACAACCCCACAACTCAGCCTGGCTCAGTGCAAAGTCCAACAGCTTAATCAGGGCTGTGAGTAAGAGTGGATTTGAACAAAGTCTCAGGGCTTTGTGCTTACATAGGTACTGCAGCCTTCTGGCAGCTCCACTGCAGTGCTGCTGGGTCCTGGCACAAGGGCACAGTGGGTAACTGGGACAATATTTTTTTAATTGAGCAAGTAGTTTAAAATTCCTGACTAGTTTCTAATTTCTTAGCTCTGAATGATATCTCCAAACAGTTCTTGTTACCCTGTGTACATTCCTTGAAATGAGATTAGCTTTGTCTTTATCTGTATGGTTAGTATAAACCCCAAATACACTCAAACCCTTTGTGTAGACAGTGCCATCTTTCTTGCATTGCTAATTTTAACAAATATTGTCAGTGTTTGTTATACTGATAACTGGGGTGTTTTTTTGGGGGGGAGGGGCAATGAGAGAAGCGTTTTGAGTGGGTGTAACTTTAATTGGTAGTTCATTAAACAGTCTTAATTTACTGAAAAATGATCACGTTATGTACAGGCATTATGTTTTCTTATCAAGATCTTGGCATCCTACAAAGGCTTCCTTGAGGCTGAGCTGTGTAAAAACAGCGTGGGGCTTCAAGCCTTGTGCTGTTGAAAACACTGGTTTTCAGCAGAGATGGAGTACCTGAGGGTTCCAGGGTTGGCTCAGAAGGTTTTCTAAGATGATCTGACACTTCAGTGATGTGGGGGAAATGCTGGCATTTACAAGTTTCATGACTGGCAGGCTCTTGTGAAACCTCTGCTGCACCGGGTCTTTTTTTGTTTGTTTGTGCTTGTGTGTGGTTCTAAAAGAGACCAGCACTTAGACAATAGCAAACTTAAAACCATTAAATTTTAATTTGAGCATTTGGGGAGTTTATTACCCCTCAAGGAGCTTTGGTTTTGGTGGCAGATTCCCACCCCACCCCCTTCCTTTCATGCTCTTGTGACATTACAATTAGAACAACTTTTTTAAGTTTTTTAACGGGCAGTGACATTACCAAAGAAACTGCACTGGCATGTTTAGTCCTGTGCACACTATCACAATATAGGGCAGTTATAGATAGGGTTTTTTTAATTAATTTGCTGTAACAGCAGTTTGTTTCCTGAGAAGGAGGAGGCTTTTCAAAAGTTTGGTTTCACTCTGAATAAGTAGGTAATTTTCAATGCTGGGTTTTTGCAATGCTAAGGAAACAGTTGTATTATTAATAGTCAAGTCATCAAACCACTTAAAGCTTAATATATTGCAGTTGCTAAGTAGGAAATTAACTCAGAACATTAAGAATGTCTGCTATCCATATCAAACAAGGATAAAATTTGGTTTCTTGTGAAAGTATTATTTAATTCTTTGGGGGGGATGTTTCTGTTTGGGCAAAACTTTACTGACTGTTCTAAGTTTCCCAAATAGACATTTTATTCAAACTGTTGCTGTGGTGTTTAGTATGTGCTGTTTATGTAGGTGCCTGGCATTGCACTCTAATGTAAGGAATTGTATTTTGAGTTGCACTTACATGTTCTGAAATGCATAGCAATAAGCTGTTGGACAAACAGTTTTAGGAAACTGCAGTGTGTATGTTTGCAGTGTTGGTGATATGTCTCCAAAAATGTCTTTAAGGCTTCATTTCAGTTTATTTTATTACGGATGACATATTTACAGAGCTTACGTTAAAAAGCAGCAAGCTTAAGTTTTGTTGTAGAAACAGAAAAGCAAATTTAAATGCAAAAGATCTTTTGTAAAGATCAGCACTGGAGACTCCTAGTGGAAGCATCCTGGTGGACCTCAATGGGTAGAAGAGATATCCTGAAAAAGAGTTACAGCCCTTGGGGTACAAGCAGAGGGATGAGGAGAGTTCACTGGTGTGTAGGTTTGTCAGTGCTAAAGAAATGTTTGAGCAAAGGGATGAGAGCTTGGAATGAGGGACATGGAAGTGTCTCCCATGGGTAATGCCAGCTCCAGTCGGTCCAGGTGCCTGTGAAACTGGCCTTAGCTGAAGATTAAACAGCTGAAGATGAGTAAGTGAGGCCTTCCCCAACTTGTGTGTGAAGTAGCAAATGTGTGACCAGTTAGAAACGATGTGCTGCTTGTAGATGGTTTGCTAAGGCTTTTAAATTCTTCATTATTTACACAGAAGAAACTTTCTAAGAGAATGATAAAGCTTCATGAAGTAACACAAATACTTAGGGAGGTGCCTAGAAACCTGTGAGCCTGTAGGCTGTGAATGGAAGTGTTTTATTGAGCTTTCTCTCTCTCAGTGCTGGGTAGAGGGGATGGAGAAAAACATAAAGTACTTTATCAACAAAGAGTTAAGAGTGTTTAAAAAGTCATTCTCAGAAAAAAATCCTAATACACTGCATGTAAAATGGCATGTTTTGAAATTAGCAGGTTGTAGATAATACCGTGAACTAAATCGGTGTTTCTGTTCCTTCTAGTTGGTTTGGATGCTGCTGGTAAGACAACCATTCTGTATAAACTGAAACTAGGAGAAATTGTCACCACAATTCCCACTATTGGTAAGATCACCAATTCTTATGTCTTCATTGTTGTTACTCTAAATTTATGTTGCAAAGGAAGTTTTCTGAAGAGTGTAGGGGTTTGCTGTCTTAGCTGGGCTGTCTGGCACTGCCACAAATGTGACATAACGGAACTGTCACACCAAAGATGCACCGAGAGCACAATCCTGGGCCTGGCAGGGGCCAGCAGCACTGCCCCTAAACACCCCCAGCCTCACAGTTTGTGGCTGAAAGATTTGCTGAACCACTTGGACTAGGATTTAAGTGATTCATGGGTTTTTTTCCCTCACTTCAGTCAGTTTTCTTGTGATCTACCAATTCAGTTCTGATAAGCTGTTTTATATTTAAAAATTTTTTTTTATATTTAAGTATATTTATCTGGGATAAGTGTAAGTTAGGAAGTGTCTAACATGGTTAGAATTATGCTTTAACACTAGCATTAACTATTTCTAATTACTTAACTCCTTCATTTTTAGGTTTTAATGTGGAGACGGTAGAATATAAAAACATTTGTTTCACAGTTTGGGATGTTGGTGGTCAAGATAAAATTAGACCTCTTTGGAGGCATTATTTCCAAAACACACAGGTAAGAGTTCTCAGATGACAGTAGTCAAAGAGCTGTTTTGTAAAGCCTCATTGTCTTCTGTAGAATATATATGGAAAGCTGTTTTCTTTCTTTCAGAAAGGCTCTGCACTACCTCCTGCATGTTCTGAGGGTACCCAGGTTTTCAACTGAAATGTTGAAACTGGTTTGTTACCCTGAAGGCTTCCAGCCTAGTTGTGAGTGTAGCTGGCAGGAATCGAGTCCTTTAGGGTCTCCCAGTGTTCTGTAACGTGCCAGAGCAACTGGTTTGTTGTGAGGAACTCTTCAACTTTGCTGTATCCGTGCTTTGATTTGTTTGAACTGGCGTTGGGTTACACACAAAACATATTATTGTTTAAAAACCCTTCTACATACTCTTTTTTAATAACCAGCCTTAAAATATACAGCTTTTACTGTGCTTAGTCAAGTGTATTTAGTAAGCTGAATGTCTAAAATATGGTAAAAGATCTTGTTACAAGTTGATTAAAAAGTGTCATCTTCACATGGATGTGGTGACCGCTGTCAGTTTTGATGACATAAACGTGATTCTTTCCTTTGGTTCACAAGTGATAAGGTAAGTTGCTTGTTAGTATCAGAAAACTTTTGGAGTGGGTTTGTTTGGGGTTTTTTTGTGTTGAATATAGAATTGTTTCCATGTAACTTGTATGCAGCATGATGCATGATTGGTGCAGAGAAACAGAGAGGTCTGGGTTGACAAAAGGGACCTACCACTATACTGTTGTGAATAGAGTTGATATTTAATTTCAGTTCCTTATTACTGTCCTGTTACTAAATACTTATTGTAAAAGATAATTCCCTTTCCGTGAAGAGAATGATAAAAGTAAGGTTTTCAGATGAATGTTAAAAGTAAATAGTGTGCATAAGGAGGACACTTGAATAACAGAGATGCCATTAGAAATACTATTTGATACAATCCTTTTTAAACAAATTCAGGCATTACTTTAAGGTTGTGGGATTTTTCAGTGAAATATGAGCTGGTGAAGCACTTGTTCCTTGCTTAAACAGAAACTTCTGTCAAATTTTCTTACCTAAGAGAAGAGACAATCACAATATTCAACATGAGTATTTGGGGGAGTTTAAAATAGTACTGCACATTGGTTTCTCAAACCTACTTAACTTCCTCCAGGGCCTCATCTTTGTGGTAGACAGCAATGACAGAGAGAGAATCCAGGAAGCGGCAGAAGAGCTGCAGAAAATGGTAAATGTCAATATCTTCTGAAGTACTTTTGTTAAACTTACATATTTTAGGATGTTTGTCAGCTTCCCTAAAAGCTTTAGGATTTTAAAATTGTAGGGAGTTTATTTGGTGCATATTGTATTCACCTGGTAATTCTGGGTCACACAGGGCACTGAGTTGTAAATTCACCTCTGTACAGAACTAATAATGTGTCAGAACCTTCCCTGCCTTCATAAAAAGTTAATAAAATCGCAGCAGATAAAGAATTTTGGAAAAACACATTGGTGCTAGAGAATTTGAGAAGAAAGATGCCCATGAATTTCAACTGTCTGCTGAAAGATTGTTTCCTTAATCATAGAAGTTCTACGAGTTAAATTTTATTCAGTACTTACTGGTGACTTCAGGAGCAAGAATGAAAATGTTTATAATCCTTAAATCAGTATTTAGATTTCTTTAGCGTTTGTTGAAGAAACTGAAGTGGTGAGCTGAGGTAATTTAGTAACATGACTGTGTCTCTCTTAGCTTCAGGAGGATGAGCTGCGAGATGCAGTGCTGCTTCTGTTTGCAAACAAACAGGATCTGCCAAATGCCATGGCAATCAGTGAAATGACAGATAAACTAGGTCTTCAGTCCCTGCGTAACAGAACTGTAAGTGTTGAACTCCCTGGCTGCTGAACTCTTTTCTTCCCCTGTTATGTACCACAAACACGAATTTCAAGTTTTCACCTCTTTCTGTGGAAAGATGCACATGCCTGCTCTTAAACTTCACAGTGCACAGTTTAAGTCTCTGTTGTAAATAAGTGATTCAGCAGTACAATGCAGTGGGCACTGCTGTCACGGGTGTTTCATTCCTCACCTTCTGAAAACACACAAATACTCCAGTCTGTCACTGAAATACAGCTGTCCAACATTTGACAAAGTAGGTGGTGGGCCTTCTCAGTATTTGGTGTTCTGGGGTAGCAAATGCACTTTGCATTCTCACCTCTGCAAAGATGGAAGGAAATTAGGTACCTTCTGAAGCTAATTTTCAGCATATAAATCAAAAGCATGTTCTGTGTTTGGTTTTTGGTGCCTTAAACTGTGTTGTAGCATTTGGTAGGCAAACCCTTGAGTTTCTGGGTAATGTCTGAACCCCATCTACTCTATATGTAATTTTCAAAACTTTTAAAAATACCATCTGTTCAATATTGACTCTACTTATGGCACAAAACACTGTTTAAAGAACACTATTTTAGCACTAGCACTATTATAAGAACACTAAAGAGTGTGTATCTGAGTGTCTCATTCTGTCAGTATTTAACTTGCATTGCTGTTTGTGTTCTACGTTAACAGTGGTACGTCCAGGCTACCTGTGCCACACAAGGAACTGGTCTGTATGAGGGACTGGACTGGCTGTCAAATGAACTCTCAAAACGCTAACTCGACTGGATGACTCTTTCACCAGGGACATGTTTGATATAAGTGGTCTAGGCTTGTTACAACAAAATTAGTTTGCATCTTGGTTATTACAGTATCTGGAACTGATATTTGGGCAGGATATTACAGCGTTTCAACTTATTTTGTTGCCAATTATTGTTTACCGAGCTACATGTTGCAAGGGTAGCAATATGCTTGGGTAAAAATCTCCTTAACTTGGAAAAAGTGTATCTTCTGATTTTATTCCCCTTGTTAGCCTAAATGCCTGAATATAGTTATTGTGACATCTTTAAGATCTGTTTTGAATACTCTTTTGAGCCCCAATAAATTAATGTTTTAATTTTTTTTCTCCCTGCTACTCTTAGTTTACTGATGCCCTGTTTCATTCCTCAGACAGTCTGCTGATTTCAAAATGTAGCATTCCGTATGTATTTATTTCTCTCCCTTGCCAAAAAGATTTCCTAATATTGCTTGTCCCAAGCCAAGGAAATGCTCTAAAACACTATACAAATCTACTGCACTGAGGAACATTTATTAATCCTTGGGTTCTGTCAGCCCAACTTGCCTTTGTGTGAATTGGATTTGATGGGTAGAATAGTTCTGTGCTGGTTGCGAAGAGCTCATGTTGAGGTTGTTTTTACTATTCAGCAGATTGTCTTCCTTTATATTGTATCTTTTTTTTTATGTTGCATGTTGCTTTTTGGTATCAGCCTGACTATTTTTGCCCAGTGTATAATAGTTCTGCTGAAGTTTTACTGTTTGTTGGTGAACATATCTTCATAAGGAAATTTTGGAAAATTCATCAAACTCAATGGATTAGTTTCTTCATAACCCACTTGGAATTATTCCTAATAAAATGATAAAATGTATAGTTCTGCGTATGCTCCTTTTGATTCCTCAAATAGTTGAGTGCAAATTATCACTTATTCTTTTTCCATATACTGAGCTTTCCTGCAGATTGAATATGAACATCAGTCTCAGACTTTCCCTTGTTTGGAGCTGTGTTTGGAGCGGGACGTGGAAAGGGGGCAACCAAGTTGTATACAGTGCAGTAGAGTAGCTGTCATCGGGACTTACATAATTCTGTAAGTGTCTTTTGAAAGTTGTAAATCTAAAATTCCTTTCAAGATGTCCAGATATGAAAATACTAACAGTTAAAAAATTGTAATAAAACAAATACGAACTGCCTGAAAAGCACACACCTCTGTTTCGTAGTTGTATCCACGTGTCAAAACCAGCATGGGTTTAGCAGGAGAATCACGGCTTGGGGGGTTCTAGCAGGAGAACCACTGCTTGGTGGCTGGCTGGGAAGGTAACTTGAGTGCTTTTACAGGGATTTACTTCATATTAAGGCTGAGAATCTCCTCAGAAAATTACCTCCATGCAACTGCTACTGTCTGTTTTCCTATTTCTGCCCCCTTATACCTGTGTAGTTCAAAAGCCTTCATACGTGTTTTGAGGCTGCTACTAATGGGTAGTTTAAAACCTATTTTTCTGTTGCCTGTCTTCTCTATGGAGGCAAATACAGCTCAGTCCTCTGACTGGTGTGTGCTGTTCTATTGACTGGGTGCCTTTAGGCATGCCAGAGCATGATTCTGCTGTAGTTTCAGGCTCAGTGCCTCAATTTCCACCAGGTCTTGTTACACTTGCTACAAGAAATCCCAGTGACAAGGTCTGGTAAACACAGGCTGGTTTAGGTTCAGAGCACCTTCCAGGGAAGCTTCTTTCTGGAAGTGAGGTTTGAGCTCCTAGCAAGTGTTTTTACTGTGAACACAACCAGGGAAAATTCCAGAGTTTTTGAATATGGTCATTAACTCTCTTCAATAGGTAACAGAAATTCAGGAGAGAGTGTAAGGTGAGAAGGGTTCTGCTTGCATCTTTAATGAATTGGTGATTATTTATTAATCGAAGTTGATATACCCATGCATTGGATCAGTATCTGTTAATGTGCATATTTCTAGCAATGCAGCTCGAATTAAACCCTAAAAGGAACACTTAGTTCAGAAGAGACAGCTTATCCCTAATGCAGGTTGGATGCATCAGAGATGGGAAAGTCAAGTAGGAGGCCAAAAGATTTTCCTTTTTCCTTAATGGCTGCTCTGGGAAAGTGGAGAAACAAAAAACAACAACAAAACCAGAAACAAAAAGCCTACATACAAATTTACAAAGATGTGAGAAAAATCCTACCCAGTTTTTTGATGTGAAGGATGTGGAGTATTCCAGTTGCTGAATGAGGAACAAATACAGGTGGGTTTAGGTTTATGGAATAAAATTGAGAAAATCTGGGTTCTGGATGGGATTTAGAGAGGAATAATTGATTGCTGGGCAAGGTCCAGATGTGTAGGGGGAGCTAAGATGGGAGTTGAAGTCACCATATGTGCAGTAGGAAGCACCATATGTTACCTTACACAGATGTAAACACAGCTTGGGAGCGTGGGGGCTCTGGGCCCAAGGTGTACCTAAGGGTTGCTTTCACCCCAAAAGCCCAGAGTTCTTTGGAATTGTGACTTTCCTAACCTAGACCCTAGTGCTGCATTCTTATTCCAGGAAAATCTGACTGGTTCCTGCCCTGTTGCTGCCATTGGCAGTGAGGCTCTGCTGCTGGATTTTACTAATGAAACAGGGAATACAGGGACCGGAGAGTGCAGGACCAGCTCACGGGGCTGGGCTTCCTCCTGAACACTCCAGGAGTATCTGCCATGTGCAAGGGCCGTGGAATTTTAAGGGCCCGTAGCAGTGCCGTGTTTGTCCCTCACCATGCCCTTCCCGCAGGTTCCAGCTCCCTGTGCACCCTCCCCGTGGCCTGCAGGGACACAGAGGCAGCAGCCCCAGAGCCAGCTTGGGGAGCGGGAGGGACTCGCCTTTGTCGGCAGGGAGGTGGAGAACCGGGCAGGTCTGTTCTCTGAGCAGCTCCATCTTCTGGTTCCAGGGACGAGATACAGATTTTTAATGTTTTGGCTTTGGAAAAGATAAAGTAACCGAGTTGTAAGGGATAAGTACCGAAAAAGGAGGAAAATAACGTTCTTTCAATTTATAAGGGGTGCTCAGTTAAGCTATGTAAGTAATATGATTTAATTTCCAAACTTCACAAATGCAATCTTACTATTCTAAGTGACTGAGATATTTCATTTGCCAGCCTACAAGCCTGCATTACTCAGTGGTTTGTTATTTTTCCTCTTTTTCTTTTCAGAGCTGGCAATTTGTAAAATGCCTCTGACTCAGCTGTAGTACAGTCATTTTCAGTGTTTTCCCTGGTGTTTATACTGCATTTTTTTCTTGAACAGACCTTCCAATTAATTTTTCTGCCCTTTAAGATGCCATATGCTTGCAAATGTTACACCTTCAGGTGTAAGCTTTCCCTCATTTACTAAATTAGTAAAAATTCTTTGCCCAGGTTTACAGCCTCCGTTCTGTTGGCAAGTTTTTCTCCTTGCTTCTGTATCTTAAAGTTTAATTACGAATCACCACTACTTTTATTATCAACTTTGTGGTTTAGAAGAGTACAGACAGTACCTTCAACTCATATGCAAGACTGAAGTCATATTGCACTTTTTAAGGAAGAACAGAAACTAATCAAGGACCTACCCAAAGTATTTGGGATCCGATTTTACAGGGTGAGTACCATCTGCTACTCTTGCAATGATCCAACATCCTTCACTGCCATTTTGCTTCCCTTTTTTATCCAAAAGGCCTTTAGCTACAGTTTGGCTTAACTAGAACTCTGGCTTAGCAAAAATTGGAATCTGAGGGCTTACCTAGAAGTCTGGCAAAGCTGTTGGAATCAATGAGCTGCATTCCATCAAGGTCTTGGGTTATGTTTTGTGCTGGATCTGCTTAAGCAGGTTAAAGTCTTGATTTGAGCCTTGATCACCTTTCCCACCTCTAAACCTTTATCTTGTTCTCTGGGCACAAAGGGCTTTATGGTGAATCAGCTCAGGGTATAACGACCCACTAAAATGGTAATACAAGAGAATTAGAGCCCTGTATTTTTAGCTGGATCACTTCCCTTTTTTAGTTTGGTGTGGCATGAGCAAGAAGCCAGAATTCAGGAGGCAGAGCAGGGTTAGTTAAGAGTTTGGGATGAGAGGAGGAGGGAAGGTTAAGTGCTTATGTTACTGGAAAAAGCTGCTTGCACAGGACATTTACATGAGCTCTTCAGTAGCACAGGCTTCTGCACTTGCAGAGTAGTAGAATTTGTCAGGTGGTCTTTACCTGTGTGCAGAGTTGGTTACAAAACACTGAACAGTTCATGCTGTTTGAGACATGTTTGGAGATTTATGGGCCTGCATCTTTTTAGCCTTTTAAGACCTCTGCAGCTCAACCTGCCTGGTGGCTTTACTAGAGCAGTTGTTTATCAGCATCGGTGTGTTAGCTGCTCAGACACTACAGTAGCAAAAACCAGTAGTAATTTTATTGGCAATAACATAGAAAAGGTTGAAGAACAGATGTTAAGCTTGTGCAAAGCACACCCTTCCCAGCATAGCCAGTACTATGACAAGAGACAGCACTGAGAAGCCTCAGCAATGGGCTACTTGAAAGGGCCTGCCTGGTTTTAAGTAGTGTATGAACAGCTGGAGGAATCCCAGTTACAACCTCCAGTCCACCAGAATGCAGTGGAGGGGAGCAGTTGTGCAAGTAGAGGGTACACAGTTTTTATCCCAGACAAACTTTTGACACAAAAAACCAGAGAGAGACAATTGACACAGGGAGCTTTATTAGGTGAAAGAGGAAGGTCTAGCGAAATGGTTTCCAAATGGCCTTTGTTTCTTATGAACTAATGATGCAGGGAAAGCAGCTTGTTAAATGATTCCACCCTCTCCAACAAATTCAATGAAGGTATGGATAAATACATCCAAATTATCTCCTACAAAATAAGGAAAACTAGGCTATTTCTAGAAGGAAAAAAAATGCAGGTACTAACACTTAAAAATTCAGGCTGTCTTTGTATGCAAGAGAGGAGCAAAATAGAACGATTGTGGTAAAAGGTTTGCAAGTCACTTGTGTTTCTTTTTCAAGATTTAGGCACAGACAGCTAATGCACCACACTAACTCCTCTGGAAACAGATGATATTGATAAAAAGCTCCCTCCCATCCAGAGCTGGTTGTCCTAAACTCTGGTATTTCTTTTATTGCCAATGACTCAAAACAACAGAAGGAAGAGATGTTCCAAGTAGATGCCACCTCTACATGTAGTCCAATTTCAGCAGGTGCTGTTACCCTCAGTAACGTTATGTGGGCAAGCAAAATATTTCCAGATCAATTATAAACTTGAGTTTAACATGGTTGATTGTTGTCAGAAAGTCTATTCACTGACAATTAACATATTTTCAGAAGGTATTAGGTACAAGTACATTTGTTCATGCCATTTACTAAAGAGTTGGGATACAGTACTGCTAAGTGACAATTTCTGAACTTATTTTTTAAAAATTGCCATGACAGTAATTACAATGAGATTTAATCAACTAAATCCATTTGGGTTTGGGTTCTGTGTTTGGTTCTGAATTAAGCAGGGTTTAGTCTGTACACTGTATTACAAATCAGATTAAATTTCTGGTTTTAACAAAATAATTCTTAATCCTTTAGAAACACCAATAAAAAGGTATATGATAATCCAATTTTCAAACCCCTGTTCTTAAATATATTTTTCCCATTAGCATATAAAAAAGGGGGAAATTATCATGCAAATATTCTGAACAGTGTGATAATATTCAGTAGAACCATTAAACACATGAACTTTTCAGTAATAGTTTTGGCTTTCCTTTTAGTAGCATACAAGTCAGGGTGTAACCTCAGTTCCCCAGCAGTACATTAAATTTCTGGTTTGAAAACCCCCAAAAACACCATGCCAGAGCTGCTCTATTTCCACTTTAAGTCACATATTAGTGCTATATGATCAGAAGGATGTGAAACACTTGGCAAAGCCTGGTGGGTTGTTACTTCTTCGTGAGTTGGCAACGGAATGACTTGTTCAACCTCTAGAGCATTTTTGTCAATGAAAATGTAGTCCAGACAGCCGTGGAACCCCCCAACATAGTTTGTGTAAGCAGGTTCTCCACAGGCACTCAGCAGTTTGAAGGGGTGGCTCAGAGCCATACTGCACCTTTCTTCTTCCCCATTGGAGACCCAGTCCTCGTGATCTTCTGCAATGACACCACTGCTGATAAAGCTGTAAGTTCCTGATGATGGGGTGCTATTAAAATCTCCACAGAAGATGACTGGGATATTGGGATACAGGTCACATGCGACGTGTTTGATGTGGGACAAGGCTACAGCAATTTGGATGAGCCGGATGTTCCCACCTAAGAATAGAAAAAAGTATTATTTCAAATATTGCACAACAGCATTGGAGCAATTTTCCAAGTTGCTCATTGAAGCATCTATCAGTTATAGCTCTGAAACAGCAATCTTACATTTTAGAATAGTTTTCATAAATAAAGAAGCCTTTGAAATTTGTGAATATAAAGTTTTTGAGAGGCAGACAAAGCTTTAATTTAAATGTGGATGTGAAAGGACTGAACCTTAAACATCCAGCAGCTTTCCATTTCACAGCAACCATCCTAATAATGTTCCCAAAAGTAAACTTAAAGGAGGAGAATGTATTTTAAAAGCTTCTGTAGCACAATCTGGTTGCCCTCCTGGCAGTACTCCATTAGAGCCCCTTCAGGTACATCGGGGCTGGGAAGCCACAAGCACATGCAAAACCATCTCTGTTTTATGATCTGCTCTTTGGGTGAATTGTGTGCAACATGGCTTGCCTTGCTTTCACCTTGACTCCCAGGCAGATGAGAAAATAAATACATAAACAGATCTAGGAGCCTGGCTTGATTCATCTAAAGAAGCAAGGCAGGAATCCCTCAGTTCCAGAAGGAAAGGTTATAGCTGCAAAGGAATGGTGGGAAATCTGTTCTCCCAAGGAAGGGCAAAAACCCTTAAAAACTCAGTTATCCTACATGCTGGAACATGCCAAAATTACCTTTGGGGTGCCAGTAGAGGTGGGTATTTGCTACACAAAGCTTCCTGGAAGGATCAGTTGTAGACTGAAGAACCGAAACCTTCAAGAGAAAAAGCAGTCTTTGATAAGTCTTAAACTGAGAGGTTGCAGTTTTAAAGAAGTTCTATTCAACAATTCTCTCTGCAACAGAACTGGAGCTAAATCTCTGGTTTTAGCAAGCACACTGTAGCACTGCATAGTTGTTACACTGAGTGTAAATTTAGAGGTAATTTCAGGTATCACAGAAATCCTGTTAGTCCTACTCAGTCCATGAGTACAAAACTTTTACCAGTGCGTGCTTCTGAAATTCCTGACACAGACCTGTGTCTTAGATCTTTGTACTTGCTCAGTGGTTCTGCTGGAAGACCCACTGGCATCTGGAAGCTCACAAACATGTCCAACCTTAATTCTCTCCCTACTGTCACTTTCTAAAGTGACTTTCTAAAGTGACAGTCAACTTATTTAAAATTGACTTTTGGTATTTCCATATATTCAGTTCAGCAAAGTCTCAATGTTTTGTTCTCATTTGCTCTGTGCATTACCCCAGGGAACATACCATAGTTCCAGTGTTTCAGATTGTTAATCCCTCACCTCCCTTCTCCTGTGGTTTGAGTCTTAACAAACCTGGCCTGGCTGCACCTGCCTGGAGACAGAGGAGAAAGAGGAAAGAAAGGAAGAAGTCCTGTCCAAGGTGGTACCTGCAGCACAGACGACCTCTGCAGCACCTTCTCCTGCACCAGGGGGTACTTGGCCAGCTGATCGCACAGCTCCTTGTGCAGCGGCTCCGAGAGCAGCGCTTCGCTGAACGCGATGTCGTGCTGGCTGAGGAGGCTGAACTTGTCCCTGCGATAGAAGGTGGCCAGCCCTTCGTGCTGCTTCTCCTTAATCTTGAACAGCCCTTCGAGTCCAAAAGCATCTAGGGCCGGGACCAAGCTGTCCACGAAGACAGATTTATCCACCTCTTGCAGGCAGATGAGGTCGGCGCTGTATCCCGCCAGCTCCTTCTTGAGCAGGTTCTGGCGGTAGTCGATCTCCAGGGCGTAGGGAGCGCAGTAGGGGTAGAGCACGGTGCGGGAGAACTCCGTCTGGGCGTAGGTGTCGGCCAGGATGTTGTAGGACACGGCGCGGACCGAGCCCTGCCCGCAGACCTTCTTGGTGTAGAGGTGCCGGTTGTCGAAGGTGCAGGCGCCGGGCCCGGCCTCCACGGGGCCGCTGCTCTCCACCTCCCTGGCGGGCCCGTAGCGCTGCTCCCCGTCCCCGGGCGTGCAGCGCAGCTTCAGCCGCAGCCCCACCAGCGCGTTGGACGGCGTGAACACTCGCTCGCCCTCGGCCGCCTCCACCCAGGCCTCGCCCGGCGCGTCCCCGCCGCCCGCGGGGCGCTGCTCGCGGTACCAGCGGAACAGGCAGTGCTGCGGGGCCGCGAACTCGGCGCTCACCTTGGGGCACACGGGGAAGCCGGCGAGCAGCGAGCGCGGCAGGCGCAGCTCGGTGAGCGCGGGCGGGTTGCGCTCCACGCGGTACCGCGCGGGGCCGATGTGCAGCACGGCCCCGTCCTGCCAGGCGGCCGCGTTCGGCACCTCCTCGGACACGGCCGCGCCGTCGCGGGAGAACAACCGCACGGCCGGCGCCGCCGCCGCCGCCTCCCCGCCGTCCGCGCCCTCTTCCGCCCGCGCCTTCTTGCTTTTCTTGCCCGCCTTGCCGTGGCCCTTGGTGGCGTTGGTGGCGATCCGCGCCAGCGCCCGCCCCAGCGGCTCCGCCTGGTCGCGCTGCATGTGCCGGGCGCTGCCGTCGGGCAGCACGAACCGCAGGCTCAGCTTGGGCTCGGACGGCACGCAGCGCACCACGGCGCGCTCCATGGCGACGGCTCCGCCACCGCCGCCGCCAGGCGGGGGCACGGCGGGGGAGCCGCGGAGGCTCCGGAAGGCGGAGCGGAGCCGGCGCCACATGGACCCGGCGGCGCTGCGGCTTCCGCGGGGCGCGGCCGGAACCGCCGCGAGGGGGCGGGGCCGCACCGTCACGGTGCGCGCCGCGGGGCGGGGCCAGCCGGGAGGGGCGGGCCGTGAGGGCGGTGCTGCCTCCCGGGGCCACGAGGGCTGTGCCCGGTCAGGGCTGTCCGATCAGGGGTGACCGCCCAGCGGTGCCCGCTCGCTCTGGGGTCCCGCGCCGCCCTCCCCACCGTTAACCCGCCGGCACAGTGTGAGGGAGGCCGCCCGCAGAACCGCCGGGTTCCGTTCCCTCAGCAGCGCAGTCCCCTTCCCTTCACGGCCAACAGGTGTCCGAGGCGGGGGCGGCTCTCCATCAGAACGCCCCAGGGCAAACTTATCAATCCTTTAGCATCAAAATTTTGTGTTTGTTTCCTGTTTGAGGGGACACACTTCGTGTCTGGTTTGACACCTCAAGCTGAATAGTCCTAGGCTGTGAAATCCCATGCTGGGAGGGTTCCCGGGACTTTGGAAAACAGACTTCACTTTCCGTCCCGCTGCTCCCGCAATCGCTGCGCGCCCGGCTCTGCCCACACAGGCGCAAACTTGGGGGTTTAAAGCCTCTTTGTTAAATATGGGCAAGTGGGTAGCAAACCTCTAGGATTTCTTCACATTGCCATTTATAGTTGTACAAAAAGCAGAAGCTTAGCAACAGCCACCTGATGCCTGAGGGTATTATAATTACAGTTCCCCAGGCATTCGTGCTGTGATCTGGAACACGGAGGTTTTTATCTGCGTGGTGCAGGCAAGGACCGGGGCACAGAGACTCGCTGAATCCCTCGGTCTGTGTCCTGCACACTGGAATAGCCAAGGTAAGGCTTTCCCAAGTGTCTGCTTCGAATTTTTTTTATTTTTTTTTTTTTTTTTTTAATCACGAGAGGGATTGATATCCTCGGCAAGGGAGAGCCCCGCCCGGCCCGGCCCTGCCGCCCGCCCTCAGCTCCGGGGCAACCGCGCTGTTGTCTCGAGCCGGGGCTGAGGGAGAGCTGAGGGCGGTGGGGAACGCTCCGTGAGGCGGGGACAGCTTTGTGTACCCCACTCCCCGTTTTAATGCGTTTCTAGGATATACTGCTGATTTAGGAGGTAGTTTTGGCTTTCTGCTCCCCTGCTGAACTGCGGTTCTGAGTTTGTGCATCGTGTTTCCATGGGAACCGGACTGTCAATCTTTCGGGATAGCCATACTCAGCCGCCTAAGCCGCTGTAGAAGGGTGGTCTTTTAGTTGAACCCGAGCCCAGTCGCACAACAAGGTTTGCTTTTTTTTAATCTTTGTTTCCTTTGTATATATATTTTTTTTATACAAGGCGATTATCAAACTTTGGGTTCCAACTACTTTTAACCGTGTAAATCCAATTATTTGCTTCACACCTTCACCTCACCCCCAGACTAGGATTCTTGTTTCAAACCCACACCTGTCTCCACTTTTCTGTTGCACAGCCCAGCTACCCACTGGTCTTAACCAGAATTCCCACCTTCTTAGCTTGAATCCCATATCCCCCCTCAGAACAGACAGTGTGCCTACATCAGGCAGGGTGAGCCTTGGGCAGTCTGATGAGGGCTTAACCGGCCCCTTTCCTGGTGTCTTCTGCGTGCTGTGCAGCTGATAAATAAGTAATGTCAGAGATTTGTACTAGAAATTTTCAATTTTATGCAGTGTACTAATCTGGAGTTAATAAACTGTGACATGTTTTTCTAGTGCCTCAGGCTTTTTTGTGTACTGTTGAACTTTGTCACTGTAGACTATACACCACCTTTATGTTTTCTGAGGGCTCAGCTGTCATACCTAGACTATGGAAATCCTTGAATTGACGCAATTTTATATCTCATGTCCATTCAACCTGATATGTGCATCTGGTAAACCACTTTCTGGACAGGATTGTACTGTAGAATCTTGTTTGTGCTGTGGTTTTAGATGGAGCACTCAGATGAAGAACCTCCCAAGAAACGGACTTTGAGAACTTTGTTTCGTCCAGCTGTTTTACCTTCATCAGTCACAACTGATCTGTCATCATCACAGAAAAAGCTGTTGACATACCGAAGAAGCCATGAGCAGCAGGAGATGATTGATCAGATACTGTGAGTTTCATGTAATTCAAGACATTGAAATTCAAAAGAAAGAGGCACTGCACATTTGACATCTGACAAATAACTGTGGTGTTTGTTTAATATAATTACAGTGAGATTTAGTGATCAAAGATCATCAAAACTCAGGTTGCATTGATTAAAATATTAGCATTATTTTTAATATGTTTGTAGTTTTTCTGCATTTCTGATTCTATGTTTTACTTTAGAATTGATCGAGCTCTTAAAGTCTATGACAAAACCATGGAAGAAACATCCCACAGAGATCCTGAACCTGCTATTCCAGAACTGCCTTCCATTGTGAGAAAGTGTTTCTTTAATATTTTAAGTGTCACCTATTTAGTACTTTTTTTATTGGGGCACTTATTTTACTTCTCAGAATTTATGTAAAGATAGTAATCTCAATCCTTAGTAGTTCATAAACATATTTATATACTCAGGTAATCCCACTGAATGACACATATACCTACAGAATAAAGTCTCTGTTTAGGAATAATATTTCTTATATTTTATATTTTGCATGGTTTTGTTTGTTTGTTTGTTCTGAATACATAACAATTTTCTGTTTCTTTTTTATACAGGTGAACAGTGAGGAAGACCAACGAAGAGTGAGTTAAATTCTTTTGTCTGCTTTTTTGAAATAGGAGAGTGAATGATCTCCATTCAGAGGGTAGAGTATGTTACATGGAATCAAGGGTGATTAAACAGGAAAAGGAAGTCTTGGTGGGGAAAAATGGAACGGGAGCAAAATAGGAGTCTTGTCTTGTGGTCCAGTAGAAGAAAAGTATTTTTCTGTTACAGAAAGCATGTCTATCAGTAGTGAATTTAGCCTTAGTTAAAGGTCATTTCTTAGGAAACAAAATCTAACAGGCTACAAGATTATTTAAGTTGAGGTCAGAGATTGTACCTTAGCCTGTTCAAAAAGTAGTCTTTGACATCATTCTCCTGATTTGAAGAACAGGCACTAATCCTGAAATTTGTGCACAGCTTTTAAAGTACGACTTAGTCTCTGAGAGCAACTGGAAACCCAAATCAGTATTGAAATATTTATATTATGTAGCTTAAAGTAACACCAATTTTTCCTAGCTTTTGTTAGGTAAACTCATTCTGTAGATGTAGAGATTCAGATGCTTTTTTTTTATAACAAAGCTGTCAATCAAGATCATAAATACTTATTTCTTTGGCCAAGACCCACTCCCCTTGTGGGGGATGTTTGTCCCCACTTTTTTGACAGATAAATGTTTGTCTGAAGAACAATAACCTTAGCCTTGAACTGCTTTATTGTCAGCCATAACCTTCAGCAGAGAACCAAGGAAAATGCCATACTAACAAGTACAGTATTTTGTATTTAAACATCGAGACAGAGAGACCCTTTTACCAACCACAGAGTAGCTTTCAGTGCATTAGTCAGTGAATAATGCAAAGATTAGATTAAATCGCCCGCCCTTAAGGATAAAAAGCTGTGAATAAAAAGAGACTTTTGTCAAGCCGAACACAAAAATATTTACATAGCCAGTTATGAGAGCTGTGACAATATTGTCCTTTCAGGCAGATTACCTCTACATGAAGCAACGAGTGCAGAGCAATCCGGTGGTTCCCATCCAGCAGCAGTGGCTCAGGTCCATGCTCGCCCTGGTGCCACCGTCACTTATGGAGGGCAAAGAGAGAGAGCTGCTCACTCAAGAGCTCTTAGGGGAGATAGTAAGGGATTATGAAAAGAGCATGAAAAGATGTGTGTGTAAGTACCACAAATTACTCGGTATTTAATGTTAGTAGATATATTATAAGCTGTTTCTTGTTCTCTCACTGAAAATATTTTTTCTACTTTGTTCTTTCAGCTAGGCATGGTCTTTGTAATTAACTAATGATTTGTCTTTCTCTGCCTCATCAAATGTGTGTTGGCTGTGATGCTTAAGGCAGAACTTGCTTAATTTATTCAGACCAGGAAAAAGTTAACCAGCTGAAGGTACAGTTCAAACAAAAACAGGCAGCTGTAGACTTCATGTCAGAAAGGTTGACTGCTGATGACATTATTTCATTAAGTCTTTAACCTGTTTAGTTAATTTGCTGCAAGAATGTATCACTGTTTGCTGTTAAAAAAAGTATAAACTTTTTCTGTACTAG
The DNA here is from genome assembly GCA_038380795.1 of Pyrocephalus nanus. Classification (NCBI taxonomy): domain Eukaryota; kingdom Metazoa; phylum Chordata; class Aves; order Passeriformes; family Tyrannidae; genus Pyrocephalus; species Pyrocephalus nanus. The sequence goes on along the minus strand of CM076271.1, from coordinate 9,061,804 downwards.
TGATTCTTTGTCCCTCTTCAGGAACAGAAGATTTTTTTTAAGCTGTTCATTCATGAACACATCCATAAGTTTTTTTTTATGGTAGTTTTGATGCATGAGGAAGCTTGCAATAAAAATCTGCAAACATAATTATTGTTATCAGATATCACTGAAACTCACTTCAGTTTTAAAACCATTTAGAAAGGTTCATGAACTGGAATATTAAGCGTTTTCCCTTGAAATTATGAATTAATTTCTTTTTTATTTATATTTATAGTATCCAAAGTCTGAAATCGAGACAAATTTTGTCAATATTTTTAGTGGATGGCTGATATTTTTAAAAATGCAGATTAAAAATACATAATTTATCATGGAACTAATTTTTTTGTAGTGTCATCAGTGGGATAGTTAAAGTATCTCACTGTAATTTTGTTAAACAAAGTTGCCATGAATTCTTGCAGTCATGGAATATCTCAGTTTGGAAGGGGCCCATAAGGATCAGAATCTGACTCCCTACTCCATGCAGGGCTGCCTAAAACTAAACCATACATCTAAGAGCATTGTCCAGGTGCTCCTTGAACACCTTGGTGCCATGACCACTTCCTGGGCAGCCTGATCCCACTACCAGCCATCCCTCAGAGAAGAAATTGCTTAAGAAAGTATTTGATTATTTAAACACAACCTGAAAACCTTCATGAACAGGGTGCAGAACTGGAGTTACGCCACCTGAATCTGTAGAGATATTTAGCAGAAGAAGTGATTTTGAGTTACCTTAGGGAGAATATGTTTTGAAGACTAGGGTGACACAGTTACCTTTTCATCCTCCTGTGTGCTTGGTTCAGCCTGGAGAAAGACCAAGGAATTGCAGTGCCTGTTGAATATGGCATAATTTTCTTCTAAGGTTCATGTTTTTTGGGTTTTTTTTCTTAGTGCGAAGAGCTCTTATTAAACCAGATGTAGAAGGACTTGAAGAGGAAGAGGAGGCACCTTTGCCTTTGTTACCCCTGTGAGTGGGCTAAGTTAGCAAATAACCCGTGGGCAAACCACACTGAGCTGCATGAGTGAAATTCTTGTTGAGCTGCATGGATAGAGTTAAGGCACATTATTAATTCTGGAGTCCCTTAATGTGACAAATTTCCTATCCGAAGAGGATCTTGTGTTTCAACACCTCTTGGATGAATGCTCCACAAAGTTTCAGCACTGACAGTGTTTTATTACTGTTGTTACAGTTACATAGAGCAGCACTAATGTTTGCAAATGAAACTTCTGCTGCGAGTGCCCAGACACTCAAGTCAGATTGCAACTGCCTGTGGAATGGGGGCTGTGCACAGGGCAGTTCTCTGGCAGACAGCAGCACTGCACACTGCTTTGACGTGCTGCAACTGCCTGTAATGCCAAGGGTTCCTGGGACTGTGGTGTTATGAGATGAAACCTTGAGGCCGAAGGCAAACCCATTAATGCTCTGCCAAAACAGAAGAGGAATTTGGGTAGAGTATAAATACCTGAACTGTGCAATTTGCTGGAGCATCAGAATGTGTGCTCTCAAAGTTATGATAGAAAGGCTTCCTGATAGCAGGTGGTGAAGTTAGGAGTTTACATCTAAAGAACTTCTGGAAGAGCAGGTGATGTGAAAATACCATGAGGATAAAACACGTTTGATCAGACAGTATCTTCATAACTTCCACCGTGTTATAGTGAGGATATGTGTGTGGCATTTAAAGAACTATTTGTGTTAGGGAGTAAGCTTTGAAATACTACTTTTTATATAAAAGAATATTTTATTAAGCTATTTCTTGAGCTCTTAATGTTTGTTTGTTTATTTGTTTTGGTTGGGTTTTGGTGGGTTTTTTTTCAGAGGCCTGGATTTTTCTAGTTCATGGCGTAAGAGCTTTATCAAAGCAAAAAATCAAATCCATTCCACCTTGCACACTGTCCACCCCACAATGAAAACTCTGCTGGATTTTGGTTATGCAGCATTCTCTTCCTTCCTTGTAGTGGATTTCTCTAGTTCCAGGTAAAATCTGTTCTGCTGAATTATTAACCCATATAGGTTTTAGAAACTGGCAAAGATGAGTTTGTTCAGTTCTATTATTTATCATAGGGAAGTTTATATCACAAATTTCTTTGTGTCATTTAATGTACTTTGAGTAAGTTACTTTTTCTTATGACACAAATGACACATATGACTTTTCCACTTTCTATTACATATTTTATCAATGCTTAAGTTGCTGGTATCAGCCCTTTATATTTATATTTTGCCTTTGATTCTGTAAAGGTCTCCTCATTATTTACTTATTCGTACTGCTGTGGTCCCCAGACAAATCTGTTTAAAGTAGCATTTAAAAAATCAGCTTCTTCTGCTAACCTTGAAGATCAGATTTCTTCCTAGTTTTCATCAGTTGGATTTCATGTTTAATCTTGGAATTTCAAATTTTCACTGTTTTCAAAAAGATAATTTTCACTATATTTTTCTCATTATTTTTTCTGGTAGCTCTTCTGTATTTCCCAGACTTTGTGGTATTTTTTTACTTCCCATAGTCTGTTGAAATGATGTTTAGGTTCCCACTGTGCTTTCTGCTAAAACAAAGAATGGGTTTGTAATACAGTATTTACTCTTGTTACTTTACTCCATGTTTGGTGGTTTTTTTTTTAAATTTTGTTTATAAAGTTGCCTGTAACTTTCTTTTCTAGATCGAAAGGACCAACTGACTATAGATCTTTTAGAACTGATGCATCTCTGAGCTGTTCAAAAGCAGAAGAGGACATAATGAGTACGTGGTATCAGAGAGTTGTCAACCTCTTTACTCAAAAGGAGGCCTTGGATGGTGTAAAGCTGGATCAGGTTGACTCTTTCTATAACTGTGTGGCTATGCTTATGTCTAATCAGGTAAATAACTTTCCTCTCCATTATAAACTTAATGGGATTAAACCACTACTAACTTTGTAGAAAAATAATGGAACAATAGCCTAATCAAATAATTGTAATTTATAAAAAGTCAGAGGAAAATGCTTTCCAGATATTTCATTTTTACTTAGAGCATTTATTAGTAATAGACTTAATGTTGTAGCAAAAAAAAAGCACATGGGCTTTACTGAAATGTTTATTTGTTTATTGAAGGGTTGCGATAATACCCACTGGAGTTATTAGAGAAAGTCACCCTGTTTCAGTTATCCATGAATCAGACCAGAAGTACTAAAATGAATGGAAACTCTGCCTTACTGCATGAATGGAAAGTGGGGTGGGCCTTTGTTCTGTCAACTAATAGGTGATCTGTGTTATTACCTAGCTGAAAGAATTACTGGGAAGAACCACTGAAGCTTTTGTGAAACTTTTTGATCCTGAAGACAGAAGTCGTCTGCCTTTATTTAAGATGGACTTGACTCTTGAAGAAAATAATATTGAGTTTTATCCAAGCTTTAAAGACTTAGAAGAATCAGTTTTGTTTGTAGTAGATTGTATAGGAGAGACTCTCCAGGTGTGCTTTTATCTTTATTTAAGTATGTAATTGTTAAGTTGCTGAATATATGAAAATATTAGTGATTTAGGAGTCTGACTGCCAGGGCAATGGGAGCAGAATGCAACTTGTGGTATTTATTTTCCACGAGCATTCTACAGGTCACACCATAAATCTTGGTGCCCAGCAGCACTCCAGACTCTGAAACTCATTTTGTAATTCCTTGTTCATAAAAAATTGGTGCATGTACCACTGATTGTTTCAGCCTGCTGTTTGGATCTGCAGTGATAATAACCTTAATTATATGTGTGATGATTTACAGTAAATTTGCATTAATGTTTAAGATCCCCAGAGAAAGACAAGGAAAATTAGTGTTGATATTCCTTTTCTGTTTAAGAAAAAGAAAATCTTCAAATCTCTAAAAGCTAATACATACAATATTGATTGATGTCAATACAAGATTGATGTCTCGGGAACCTATCTGTGATTCCAGGAAAGAGATCCTTCCTGGGGGCTTTGGATGTATCCCTGTGAACTGAGTAGTGTTCTTCAGTCATACATGATGGTACTTTCAGGGAAGTGTTTTGGGCTTGGTTTTGTTTATTTGCAAATATTATATAATTTAATTGCATGTAAGCTTGGACAGTTGGTTTGGGTTTTTTTCCCTTTTACACATTTCCTGTTCATCTTTTTGAATCAGGAAGAGTAATTCTACATATGTAAGACGCACCTTGATCATGATTAGGGTCTCATACTTTTCAGATAGTGTCTTCTGCAGATTGCAACTTACTTTTCAAATATGTGTGCCCTTGCATTGCTTTTAAAAATGTAAATAATCAAAACTTGCCCTTCCATTAGAACGTCCCCACGATCCGTGCTTGGCTAACAGGGGGCACTGCAACTGTGGCTGCTGAGCTTCCTAACCACGTCGTACAATGGGCCACATCCACTCTGAAAAAATCCATCAGAGACAACTTAGAAGGCCCAAAGGAACATTTTGAAAGCTACGGTGAGTGATAAAAGAGTGGGCAAGGAACTGTGTCACTTCTTTGTAATGAGTAACTTGCTGTCATTTTAATAATAATAATGCACTGTAATTGAATTGTAGTTGAAAAGTATGGCTGGCTTGTAGACGGAACTGCAGAGGCACAGATAGAAAGATTTGAAGCAGAACAACACAGTTTTGATGAATATACCACTGTAAGTTTTGATTCTACATTTTTGCTGTACATACAGCAATCATAAAAAGGGGAACAAAGAATAACAAGTGCTTAGCCTTTATCTAAAGGTAATGTGACCTACCTACAAATGTACACCATAAGTGATTTTTCCCCTAAAAAATCTGTGGTAAATAGAAGAAAATATTATTTATTTTCTTCAATGCCTAATACTTATTTGTGTACCCAAGTATTTAAACAACAGCTCTGAAGTGTAAAGCCTCATGTTTTTCTGAAGTTCATAGATGAATTCTTCACCCTCAAGAAGGAAATCATGAGTTTACCAGAGACATTTTCTTTCCCAATGATCTGTTTGAATTGTGAGGATTTAAAGCAAGGTTTGGCTAACCGTGCAAACGGCTTTGCAAAAATGCTAATGGACAAAATTGTTGCAAATTACAGAGAGGAAAATGAAAAGTAAGTAGAATTTTTCTGCTTGTGGATGCTGCATGTGTTAAATGCATAGTAGAAACATGTAGAAGAAATGTAAATATACCATACTTTTGTTTAATGAAGGCTCTTGGCTAAATAATAATCTCATGCAGCTTGCACCAGCTGTTGGATTTTTCTAATGTTTTAGTCTTAAAAATGAGTGGGAGAACATACTAATGGATTTGGATCATGGAGGAGCTAAAAGATCAAAGGACTTCACTACTGTTCTGGATTTTTTAATGTGAACTACAGTACTACTGCACTGTCAAAGGAAAGACTAGTTTGCCTCTCTTATTTCATGACAGATACCTCTGCAGGGCTGCTCTCAGGCCACTCCTCCCCATTTATTACTCCTCCTCAGTGCAGAAATTGCCATTTCAACCCCTTAAATTTCACCCCACTGATCATGGTCAAATGCATCAATCTTTCTAGATTGCCTCTGCAATGACTCTCATCCTTCATGAGAGTCAGCAGCACCTTGCAGTTGTATCATCAGCAAACTTGTTAATGGTGCATTCAACTCCTGCAGCCAAATCATTGGTAAATATATTGAACAGAACTGGCCCCAGAAGGGCACCCTGACGAGCACTGCTGGTAAGAGTTGCCAGCCAGATTTGGCCCCATTTACCACTTTGGTCAGTTCTTCATCCAGCACACTATGAACCCACTCACCCCACAGCTGGATAACTTGTCTAGAAGGATTCTGTGAGGGACAATATCAAAAGCCTTACTAAAATCAAGAAAAATTATATGCCCCCCCTTCCCTTCATTCTCTGCATGGGTGAATTTACCATAGGATGTCAATTTAGGAGGTTAATTTGCAGATATTGATTAAGTAAGGAGTAAACTCTTATGAAATGTTTTGATAGTATTATAGTGATTCCACATTACCAAAATGACAAAATATTTACTAGGAAAGTGTCTGTGTGTACACTAATGATACTTTTCTAAAGTTCATTTCCTAGTAATAGGTAGCCAAAGCATTTATTGCAGAAAAACACCCCAAAACCCAAACAAAGCAATTATTGCAATTCAGGAAATAGTATTCTTCTAGACTGACTTGGTCATCTTCCCTTTTAAGTTTCATAAAGGAGTTTGTGCGTGGGTAATACTTAAAGAAGTAATTTAAACTTTTAATTCCATTAAAGCTGAGCTTGAAGCCAATCAAAGTAAAATCTTAAAATTACTTTATGTAAAACAAATCTACAGGATATGCAGGGAATTTGAAACCATTAAGGAACGTGCATTAAAAGTTCCTGAGACAACAGAAGAAATGGTGGAAACAATAGATTACACAAAGCAGGTCAAAACCAAAGATATTCCAGACCTGGTGCTAAGGGGCAAGGTAAGTGGCTATCCTTTTATTTTTAAGCTTGTGTCAGACATGCTGGCCTATACAAACAGAGAATTCATTCTGGAGTGCAGAGTCTTCTGATCATGCTGCATGTATGAATAATCTCACTTTTACTTCAGACAGAAGTGAGAAGTCCAGCTCATTCTTTGCCAAATGCCTTTGCTTCTCATTTCTATTCCCATATGTTCTGCATGCCAGGGAGCAAATCTAGCTTTTAATAAATCATGGCAGATTGTAAGGCACACAGTTTATTGTTTGTACCTGGAGACTTCAGGGCTGCTTAAAAATCTATTTGTGAAAATGTAACAGACCAGCATAAAGAACATTTTATGTGTAAAAAAAGTAATGATTTTGAACACACAAACCCCAGTTTACTCTTTGAGCAGAATGTAGGTGATGTTACATCAGCAGCACTTTGTGTGTGTGAATGTGTGTCAGATTTTCTGTTACGGTGATGGGTCTACAAATATATCATGTTATGTTTATATCTGCAAAAATTATATTTTGTATATTTTTAATAATATTGGGATTTTTGCACGTAGACTTACAGACCACAGGAGTCACATTTAGAGAAACAAGCTCCTGAACAAGGCAGGGATTTGGGTAATTTCATACATACATTTCAAATGTTAATATTGCTGAAATAGCTCTGAATTCTGAAAGTTCATTAAATATAGGTTTCTATTTTATCTTTGTAGATAATATTGTCCTGCTCTATATTTTAAACAGGCCTATGGTACCTAAAGCTTTATGAAATCTCTTTTAATAGGAGTGCTGTCGGCAAATGAGTTACTTGTTAGATGTTTTTTTATTTGCTCCTGAGGACATTGAACTAATTTCAACAGCTATATTATGGCCGAAGAAGATGAACCTCATTTTTAAAGAGCATGATGATGTAAGAGAATTTTCTTAGTTGATGGTATATTTTGGCTGTTTAGACTTCTCCCTTTACTATAGCTATTTATTTCCTCATCACACTAAATGTGTATACACATATAACATGAACCATACTAATTTAGACATGCGTAAATAACACATTTCCAGATTTTTCTAATGACAGAGGACTTTTTGTGGATAAATTTTACAACTGTCACTGTAGCTGAGAAGCTTCAGTGAATCTTATTATCCTGATTTGTTTGTGGTCAGTACTAGGTAATGTGTAGGAAGGTGAGAATTCACTGCACTGCACTTGTCTAGTACTGAAAATGTAACTGCCAGGCCCTTAATAAGACTGAGTGCCTGGAATGTGCTAGAGCTTGAAGACAAGAACAGCTTCACATCAAGTTTTCATGAGTCTCTGTATTTGCATTTTATGCTCTCGAATGAGTGAGGAAGAGTGGTTCCTCCTTTGGAGAAGTTCTGTTTGTTTGCTTCCCAATTTTGCCTGGTGGTGGGTGTCCTTGTCCTAGGAGGTCTCCTCTCCCTTGATTGATTTCTTGTTTGGTACCTTAAAACCAACCCTTCTGTGTGCAGACCCCGTGCTTTACACTGCTCTGGTGCTGTAGAATTCCTGCCTTTTGCAGCAGTAGGTACATGTGGGATAGCACTGGCTGTCAACAACTGTAGGTGTTCTTTTGAGCAGTAAACCACTGAATCCCAAAGATGAGAATCTCTCTCTCTTTTTCTCAGCAATACTTTACCATCTTTTGTCTGATTGCTGAAGGAGGCCTTTGCACTAAGTATTTAGATGGTACTGTGTATGTTAAGCACTGAAAGGATTAAACACCTTTGCAATGCTATTTTATTAATTTTTAAAAAATCAATTGTTTTGTAGCTGATTGAACAGTCTAAAAGTGTCAGAGAGCAAGAACTACTACAGAAATGTGAGAACCTGCGGGAGGAATTAGACAAGCTGGCAGATTCTGTGGCAGAATTAGAAGAATATTCAGAACTGGATTGCATGCAACAGGTTTGATCAGCAGTTTAAAAAGGGTAGAAATGTTTCGAATGGTTAATACACTTTTGTATAAACATGGAATTCTGGCCATAGTGATATTGTTTGCAAATAACTTGAATGGAATTAGAATTTCCTTTCCTATTTTTGATGTATTGAGGAACTGGAAAAAAAAAAAGCCTGTGCCTGCCTCCCAGAACAGTGAGTTTTAGAGCTCAAATATTTTGAAAATACTGTAAAATTCAGTAATGAGAAAACCAGCTTTACTTTTCGTCATGTTCATCTGGGTTCTTCATGGTCTATTTACTCAAGGATAGGTAGAAAAGTTTTTTCAACACACATTTTCTAAACTTCTAATATGAAGACGTTATATTTTGATATCTTACTTTGATAGCTGTTCAGAGCATAATTTAGTTCTCTCTCCAGTCATGCTGTTATTTGATTTCAGTATGTGGCTGATGTGAGGACATTACAGAAAACCATACAGGACACTGAGGAAACAGTAGCTCTTATTAACAATGAAGAGATTCTGCTTGGATGGAAACCGAGTGACTTCCCAGTCCTCAACAACATAAAAGCTGAGATAGAGCCATATCAGAAACTCTTTAATCTTATACTGAAATGGCAGCGAACAGAAAAAAGGTAATTCAGCTCTAATGAGGGAGAGTGAGGAGAATGCTCACGCTGCTCCTGTTTGTGTCAGATTTTGAAAATACAAGACCTAGTGTATTTTTAAATGTCATGTGTTGATCTCTATCCAGAGGTTAATTTAAATATTTCTCAATTCATGCAGTTACTCAGTTTCAGTGTGTGACAGACTTCAGAGAACTGCACAAATACACAGAAGAGTGTGATTTAGCTGTGTATTGGAATTTTGCACAGAATGACAATAATTGGAAAGAAGATCTTTGCTTTAATTTAAATAGCTATTGATGTACACCTTGTTTGTGTTGCAAAACAAAGTGTTAGGTATTTGTGGGATGCATTTGTTATTCTGTTTTCTAACCCTGTATTTTTTCTCAGATGGATGGATGGTACCTTTTTGGAACTAAATGGGGAAAGCATGGAGGCTGAGCTGGATGAGTTTTATAGAGAGCTATATAAGGTGACAAAACTCTTCCAACAAAGGAAGAAAATGCCACAGGACAGGAAAAAGACACCACGACCTAAAGAGGAAGTGAAGACAGTAAAAGCAGTAAAGGCTAATACAACTCTAACAATGTGTTCCTCAGTTCTAGAGCAGGTTAAAGACTTTAAGGTAAGAAAAAGTGAGGGATATTGATATCTGATGCTGAGGGACAAATGCTAAATTCAGTTCTCAGTACAGGTAGATGATGCAGTGTCAGACACACATTATTAGTTTTAGGACTATGAATTGTTAATGAGCGAACACATACAGGAGAAAAGTAATTTTGGGGTGTAAAGAAACATTTAAGGATGTAGTTGGAAATTTTGAAATAACTATGTTATGTTCTTGAAAACAAAATTTACCATAATATAGCTGAAAAACTGTTCATTTTCTCTTTTCTTCTAAGGCTGTGCTTAATAGTTGTATACTTCCTCTTCAGTAACTAATATAATTATTTAGAAATGGAGTGGATAACTGAATGGAGCAATCTGCACTTTTCAGAAAAGATTCTCCTGTCATCAGCTACTACAGCAGAATTTTAAATGCACATCAGAGATTATTAAAAAGTTAAGAAATTGTTCATATGACAATTTTTCCCCTATAAATGTCTTTTTGGAATTAGGAGAATATTCCCACTGTGACTGTCTTTTGTAACCCTGGCATGAGGGATCGTCATTGGGAGCGGATGTCAAATATAGTAGGATATGATTTAACCCCAGATGCTGGAACTACCCTGAGAAAAATTTTAAAGCAGAACCTGGGCCCTTATTTGGAAGAGTTTACAGCTATAAGTGTGGGTGCAAGCAAGGTAAGCACAGAGATTTGAAAGTGACAAGTAAGACATCTGATCTCTTAGTGAATACTTTATGACTTACTAGAATTTTTTGTCTTTGCCCTTAGGCAGCAAAAGAGATTTAGTGAGGCTTAGGTGATTAGATTATCTATTAGATGATAAAATGATGATTAGAAGATAATGATGTAAACATTTGTATCTTATGTTACATTGTTGGTATTTCCCAAGTGTCCTGCTTGCTGTGTGCTCGAAAATGATATACTGAGGAAAAGTAATAACTAACCTGTGCTGTTAGAGCAAAAGAGCTTATTCAGCTAGATAAGCTTATATATGGAATTAATGAGTTGGAAAAAAACCAATTCAGTGACTACACCAAACTCTTTTTTTTTTAATAGGAATTTTCCTTGGAGAAAGCAATGCATACCATGATGGAAGTCTGGGATTCAATTTCCTTCAATACAAACGTGTATCGTGAGACTGGTATTCACATTCTGTCTTCAGTGGATGATATTCAGGCTCTTCTAGATGATCAGATTATGAAAACTCAGACAATGAGAGGATCACCTTTCATTAAACCATTTGACAAAGAAATTAAGGTACAATCAGTATTTTTTCAACCATCTTTATTTGTAGGATAACTGTTGTGCCAGAGTCTACAATTTTTATTACAACTTTATTGGTTGAGTTGTGAATTAAATGCTTTCATTGATTTTCCAGCAAGAATTTTTGAGTTTATATGAGTCATACTTATCTTATTTCTGTTTTGGAGTTCCCTTTTCCACTCAGATCCAAGCGCGACAAGAGAATGTGATTATTTTTTCACATCTTTTATGAAATCACCATTTCCATTAGTGTCTTTAACCTTGCTTCTTAAAAACTGGAAATTATGTTTCTCTTATTGGTAATAAGAACATTTGGTAATTTAGTTTTGGACTCAGGTATTTTTCCAGAGCAAGGAAACTTCTTAATGGCTGTGAGAAGGTTTTTTAATCAGGCCTCAGAAAAATGATGGGAGCACTTCACCCCTGTGTTTTTATTTTCAGGGCTAGAGCAGTCTTTGTGGTGCTAATACCATGCCTAGTGACAGGAGAGAAGCTGCTGGAACTGCTTTGCAGTTACCCTTCCTAGTTCTTTGTTGGTTTATGCAGGAAATCTTCAGGCTCAAGCAGGCTCAGTGTCCATATGCAGTATTTATCCCAACAGATAGCAGATACAGAGATATCTGCTATTGTCCCCTTTGGGAAAAGGATACTGGACTGGCTGGATCTCTGCTGTGATTAATGTGACCTTTCTGGAATCCTTGTGTTCCTGCTGTAATGCAGCTGCAAGAGCTCCCTGCTGTGAGGAGATGAAACACAATTTGTCACCGGTAGCTCCTGGGTGTTGCTTGACCTCTAAGTTGGTCAAAGTTGATAGCACTAAAGTGATAACTGCATTTTGGAAAATTTGCTTCCAAGTAGGTAAAAGTGCTGAGTTCCTTTGGCTTTTGTATATGTGAAAGAACCTAAATACTCCTAAATATTTTTATTTTATTTATTTTACTGTTAGATGATTTTTTTTTCTCTTTGGGAGCTAGAATGTCTCAGTGTCTGCCTTTCTTGAATTTATTATCTCTAACATTATTTGCTTGGAAATATCAAGGTAACAATCTTTAAATATTTATTAAGGAATGGGAAAGTCGCTTGATTCAAATTCAGGAGAATATTGATGATTGGCTGAAGGTACAAGCACAGTGGCTTTATTTGGAACCCATTTTTTCCTCTGAGGATATTATGCAACAGATGCCAGAAGAGGGGAGACAGTTCCAGACTGTGGATAGATTCTGGAGAGAGATTATGAAATTTTGTGCTGAAGACCCAAAGGTAAGGGAAATAAATTCACATTACTAATAGGAAATAGGAGCTTCTCTCACTTTTTCTTTTAGGTGGGGATGCTTTGTTTTCAGAACATATACAATGAACTACAACATCAGTTGTCTGGGCTTTCTAGGAAAAAGTCACATTGGTCTTTATTTGATTACCCTCTATTGTTTGAAGTATTTTATTTAACTGACAGTTTGTGTGTGTTTGTTACAGGTTCTTGTTGCTACTTCCTTGCCAGGGTTATCAGAGAAGCTTCAGACCAGTAATGAGCTTCTGGATAAAATCATGAAAGGGCTCAATGCCTACCTTGAGAAAAAACGTCTCTTCTTTCCCCGGTAGGATGAGTTTTGGCTGCTTGAAAAATACAGATACTGAATGTTTATTTTGTCCTGAATAAGGTCAGCTTTCGAAGTAGCTTGATAATGCAGTTCTCTTTTTTCTTTTTTTTTTTTTCTTTTAGCTTCTTTTTCTTGTCTAATGATGAAATGCTGGAGATCCTGTCAGAGACTAAGGATCCTCTCAGAGTTCAGCCTCACTTGAAGAAGTGTTTTGAAGGCATAGCTAAGCTGGATTTCCTTCGCAATTTGGATATTAAAGGAATGTGCAGTTCCGAAGGCGAGCGCGTCCAACTGATTTCAAACATTTCTACTTCTGAAGCTCGAGGTGCAGTGGAGAAGTGGTTAATTCAAGTAGAAGACATTATGCTGAAGACTATACGTGATGTCATTGACAGATCAAGAATGGTACGGGGATATAAATTCTTTTAAAAGTTTGGCAGCAACACTGTTTATGGGATATATCACCTGATGTAAATAATTTATGTTTCTTTAGTTACAAATTAGAAATGCAACACTTGTAAATGCTCTCTCCCTCCTAAAAGAAAATCAAAATGTTTCTTTGTATAAAGTTAACAATGGAAAGATACTTGCAAGATTCTTTAAAATTATTGAATAACAAATTGCAAATCTAAGGGAGAAATAGCATTTAAAAGTCTATTTGGATGTTGCAAATAAAAAGAATAATTTCTTTTTAGCAAAGAATATTAATATGATCACCTTATATACTTTTGTATTACTTATATATTCACATCTACATGTGTATGTACTGTATTGAACTCTTTCAGGCATATCTAGAGACTGAGAGAAAGCGGTGGGTTCTGGAGTGGCCAGGACAAGTCGTGCTCTGTGTGTCTCAAATGTACTGGACAAGTGGGGTACATGAAGTTCTTCGCAGTGGATCTGAGGTACCGTGCACTGCATACATTTTTTTTAAATCTTGTTTAATGTTTCATTTCAGCTGATGTATTTTGCTTAATCGAGTATTTTTCTACAGTCAAAATAAAATTTGAAAAACTATAGTGCATGTGTTTGGCATATAGGAATTTATGTACAGTGATTTATGCCTTTCATTCAGGTACTGGTCCCCTTTATTCAAGTGTTCTTGTTTAGAGCAAGCATAGATTAAAATGTAGCTTTGCAACATAGATGCATAACTGGAAATGAGAGAGAAGTTGATGCAAAAACATGACAATTGAAAAGAATAGGTTAATAAGCAACCACTGTTACAATATTTAGTCAACATGAAAAAAAAAGTCTGGAACAGTCAAAACTGTGATGTTTTAAAATTACCTTTTCTCTCCTAGGGTTTAAAGGGTTATTATGATACACTTCAGCTTCAACTTAATGATATCGTAGAGCTGGTAAGAGGAAAACTGTCAAAGCAAACAAGGACTACACTGGGTGCCTTGGTTACTATTGATGTTCATGCTAGAGATGTCATCAAGGATATGATTGAAAGTGGTAATTATCTCTTAAAACACTTTTCTTCACGTGTCTTTACATATGGTTATTGCAAAATAGTTAACCAATCCGATTTTACTGCCTAAAACAGCACAGTATTAAGATGGGTTTGTATTTGGATATGAGCACCAACATTAATAATTTCAAAGCAGCTTTAAATTTAGCTGTAACAGAAGATGCAGTTATCTAAAATGTCTTTTATGACTGCTTTCATCAGGTGTGCAGAGTGAGACAGACTTCCAGTGGCTTGCACAGCTCCGATACTATTGGCAGTCTGAGAACGTCCGTGTTTGCATCATCAACTGCAACGTCAAATACGCCTACGAATACCTGGGAAACTCCCCCCGCCTGGTCATCACTCCCCTCACAGACCGGTGTTACCGCACCCTGGTACGGCCCCCAGTGTGCTGGAGAATTCCTGCCACTGTTCATACAGCCAGACTCTTAGGGCTTCCAGCTGCTGTCAGACTCTGCTACTGCTGCTAAAATGAGGTTTTCAAAGAGTTAACTTGCTGTAGGATATTGGACATGAAACTCACTCATAACAACAAATCTGGACGGCCCACCAACCTGGCTGAAAAATTTGCGAGTTATTCTGTTGTGGATGTGGGGTTTTTAAAACACAGATAGAAAAAACACCCAGTATTTTATTGCTGTACAGATTATGAGAACACAGAGTGCTTTTCTGATGTTCTGTGGTTGCTAAACTTAGTGAAGAAGGAGCCACTCATGATGATATTGTTCCTAAGAGTAGTACAAGTTTGGTTGGTAACTTTTTAGTACCCCTGCTCTTGGCAGAGGTGTTTATTATTGTGTTGGTTTATCCTCAACTAACCTGTCAACTCAGATACAGCTTTTCTCACTGTCATTTACTGCCATTTCTTTGCTGGAGTATAATTTCCATAAACTATTTCTGTGATTTAGATTGGAGCCTTTTATTTAAACCTCGGTGGTGCACCAGAGGGTCCAGCAGGGACAGGTAAAACAGAGACCACCAAAGATTTGGCTAAAGCCCTTGCTGTTCAGTGTGTTGTCTTCAACTGCTCTGATGGCCTTGATTACCTGGCAATGGGAAAGGTAAATAGAAAATAAATATATTTTGTATTTTATTTTTAGGATTAAAATTGTAGGGTCCCTACTTTGCAGAGACACTTAAACGTAGCACCTGCTACCCCTGGATGCTACATACTGGTCTCTACATGTTTCATTTTCTGTGCTTTATGAAATCCTGCTAAGTTGCTAATTAAAACTTGAAGGAAACAAGAATTCATGGGATTGGGATCTTCTGATTTAGCTTTCTTTAGAACCAAGAAAAAATTTTTTTCTTCAGTACCTCACAGATCTATGATCTAAATAGGCTTATTAGTATTATCATAATTGTCTGTTTTGTGCATGTGTGTGTGTAATTAAACTCCCCACATGGCACTCTTAGTTTCTTTTCCATCTTCCAAGGCTCTGTACCAGTATTATTGCTCTCTTCCTTCATTTTCAGTTCTTCAAGGGTTTGGCTTCATCTGGTGCCTGGGCATGTTTTGATGAATTCAATCGCATCGAACTGGAAGTCCTGTCTGTGGTGGCCCAGCAGATCCTGTGCATCCAGAGAGCCATCCAGACAAAACAAGAAACATTTCTCTTTGAAGGAACTGAGCTGAAGCTTAACCCCAACTGTTTCATAGCTATTACTATGAATCCAGGTTATGCAGGACGTTCTGAACTTCCAGATAATCTGAAGGTAAAATAATAAAATAGATGCTTCTGTTTAAGAATGAGCCTTTCCAAAAAAATTGAGGGACCTGTGTATTGCTGATATTAATCCAGACTTTATCACCTTTGCTTAGATTATCTGATGAAATATGACCTTTGAGATGATTGCTTTGACTATAAGAGCTGTTCCACTGAGGAGGCTTTGGTAACTGAAAGCAGAGATGATGCAGCATGAGGAGCACACCAACTGCAGTTTGCTTAAGGAAAGGAAGTGCATCCTCTCACCTGCCATGGGCCATGTTTTCCTTCCTTACTGCCGTGCTGGGTGTATCCATGCAAGGGCCAAACTGCATTCTTGAGACAGTGATGAGGGAAAAAACCTGAGAGAGTCAGTGTCTTTCCTGCACTGGATTGTACACTGAGATGGATGTTGATGGCAGCTTAGATTAACTTCCTAGGGAGTCCCAAGCTGCAAATATTGACAATTCTTCTATTTTGTTGGCTCCCAAATGTTCTGCAGGCCACTGCTTTCCAGTGTAACTATTTTAAATTATCTACAATTTCCCTCATGGTACTAAGCATTACTTAGCTGAACATGCTGTTACTGTTTTCAGTTAGAAATGCCACAGTGGGGTTACTACTAATCCAACACCTGTAAAAGTTCTGAATTACTTCCCATTCCTCAATTACTTCTTTAAAGATCTTTCTTTGGGTGTGTATTTCAGGTCCTTTTCCGAACAGTAGCCATGATGGTTCCTAACTATGCTCTGATAGCAGAGATTTCACTCTACTCTTATGGATTTTTGAATGCTAAATCCCTGTCAGTGAAGATAGTGATGACCTACAGGCTCTGCTCAGAGCAGCTTTCCTCCCAGTACCACTATGACTATGGCATGAGAGCAGTCAAGGCTGTGCTGGTGGCTGCTGGGAATCTGAAGCTGAAATTTCCCACAGACGATGAAGATATATTGGTGAGTTCCTGAGGGAATCATTCTTCAGGAAATTTTCTAGATGCCCACAGTTGTGAAGGCAGTTGCACCAGGTCTTGCCCCATCGCTGATCCATGTTTCTTAGTTGTGAAATGAAGACAGTAAAATACACAAATGGCACAGTTGGGCTTAACTGCCTATCAAAGGCACCACTTAATGAATTAATCTGTTATGTATTAGATTATTGTAGTCGCTGAACATTCTGTCTGTTAATAGGAACAGTAAAATATATATTTGTTTCTTCTAGCTTCTTAGATCCATTAAAGATGTGAATGAGCCTAAATTTTTGTCCCATGATATACCTCTGTTCATGGGTATAACCAGTGATTTATTTCCTGGAATCAAGCTTCCTGAGGCAGACTACAATGTAAGTACTCTTTTAGTTTTTCCTTGGTCATTATTGGTTGGTTTGTGGTGATTTGCCTTTTAACCAAGTGCAATTAATTTAGTGAGTTATTGCAAGATGAGGAAATTTGCTGAATATTTGCAATGAAACTTAGCACCAAAGAAAATTCTTTTGTCTGTGCTGAATATAATCCACATCTGAGTTCTCTTACATTCAGAGGGGTTGTGTCCTACAGACTGGAAACTGACCTGCAGATTTACCAAATTTTAGGCTCCCTGACTGATTTCTTTCCTAGTTTTTGGACATCATTAAATGAGATTAAGGTTTCTGTTTGTATTTTACTTATAGCAATAATTAAAGCATGGCTCCTTTGTAGGAGGGTGGTTGGGAAGAAGATGAGTATGTTGGAAAAGACAAAATAGATTAACTTTTAAGTTTTAAATGAATACTACAATTTTGATAAAAGTGTATTGTTCCAAAGCATACTACTGGTTTGCTGATGGCGATATGCCTTCTCCTCAAGATAGAAATTGTGGTTAAATCCTGTTCTAGCACATAAAATACAAAAGTGACTTTTTTTCTCCAGGAAGTTTGCTATATTCTGACTAGTAGTATTTCAGTTATTAATTAATTTGAAACCCTTATTGATGAGCATAGTCTGTTCTACTGTAGTCCAAGACAGAAATTTGAATTGTAGCAATGATAAGATTATGATCTGTTTTGATTTCAGGATTTTCTGGAATGTGCCAACGAATGTTGCATTCAGCATAATGTCCAACCTGTAACAACTTTTATGCAGAAAATTATTCAGACATATGAAATGATGATTGTTAGACATGGGTAAGGTTCTCATCACTGTTTCACAGCAGTATCATTTGTAATTTGGACTTAGACTGTAGCAGTTTTTTATATGACATTTTTTATATGAACATCTTAAGGGTGGCAAAATGTTCCTATTTGTGTTGGCACAGTTGATCCTTGATACTGCTTGTATCAAATTCTTGTGCCTCTGTGTCTGGGGAATTGTTCTCTTCTTGATATCAGAAGCAGCCTCACATGTATAGTGATTTTGGGTGCTGATATCAGTATGGACTGTAAAAGTTGGTCTATATTAAAATATTAGTTATCAGATCTGTGCCATTTTATTCCAAGCTTTTATTACAGAATAGCGACACTGTGGAGAAAATATACACAATGTGACATTAGCCATATGATGGTTAATGTTCATTAATTAATCTTCTCTGTGAGACCTTGTTATAGTCACATCCCCCTGTTGGGTGACTACAAAAGTTTCCTGTTTGTGTTTTTCCAGTGTTATAAACTCTGTCTATATTGAAGTGAAACTCAAAAATAATCTCATTCAGCAAATATTTGAACTAGTGTGGTCATAAAATCTAAGTTTTAGAGGACAACATGCATACAATGCATGTGCAAATAAACTGGTTTTGCTGAAATGATGTTTTGTATATACAAAGCAAGTTTACTTGCTCTGATTTTAAAAATTAGGTGAAAATTAGCTTTAATCATATGGTTAATACTGTTGGCCTTCATGTGATCTGTAAAAGTCTAAATTGGAAGACAGATTTATTAATATCAGGATTTTTTTCCATCTAACAGCTTCATGCTGGTAGGGGAACCTTTCTCTGGGAAGACCAAAGTTCTCCATGTGCTGGCAGATACACTGTCTCTTATGAAAAAGCGTGGTTATGGTGAAGAAGAAAAAGTAATTTTTAGAACTATGAATCCCAAATCGATCACTATGGGTCAGCTTTTTGGGCAGTTTGATCTGATATCCCATGAGGTAATGTATGTTCAAAAAATAGTGTTTCCTGCATATGTCAGACCTCTTTTATTCTGGATAGTAAACTGTTGAATTCATAATGTCAAGATTTTAAACAGAGATGAGAACACAATTGTGAATTTTATTTTAACTAATACTTTTATGGCTTGTTTTTAGTTAGTACATAGAAATGCTGTAGCAAGCATGTGTGCAGTTATATGAGTTTAAATACGGAAAAAAAAGAGCAATACCATTTTGAAGGTCATCATCCTAACATGGTTTCATCCATGCTAGGAAATTACACTAGACTTAACTGTATTAATTCCTCTGTCCATTCTAAACCAGTATAATCAAAGTAATGCAAAAACTATGTAGAAAAATTTATGAACTTGTGTGTGAAACCTGGGTTTGGAGAGGGAACAATATGGAGAAGCAAATGTGAAATAGTAAAACTTAGGGTGACCCTGGAGAGAAACAGATGCAAGGCAGAGCAGAAGCACTTCTAAGTTTCAGTAAATTGAATTGCTGGTCTTTTTTGTTACAAGATTTTTTTCCAGTGAAAAAGACTCTTAAAATCTGCTGATGTTCCAAGACCCCCAGTGAAACTGTGAAGTTGTGAGCTGCTCTCTGCAGAACAAGAGAGAATGAAAAGGGAGGGATAATGGAAAGCAAAGGGAGGGGTGTCTGTGACTGGAGGCTCAGCCTGAACTCTCTGTTCCTTATCTCCCTTCCCACTCCCACATCCACCCCCACCAGTGGACAGATGGTGTGGTCGCTACAACCTTCAGGGAGTTCGCCTTGTCTGAGACCCCTGAGCGCAAGTGGGTGATCTTTGACGGCCCCATTGACACTCTGTGGATAGAAAGCATGAACACGGTGCTGGATGACAACAAAAAGGTATCAGCCAGTGGAAATCAAGGCCTAAATAAAACAATGTGACGTTTTGAAAATGTTCTTCTACATATAAAATCCCAAATACAAACTAAAGTGTGTGGCATTTGAAAAGAGCAAGGGCAAGGTGGCGCTGGTGACAAGTTGTAAGCTTGGTGACAAGTTGTAAGCTGCTTTTTTTAGGGTGTTTTTTGGTTGGGGTTTTATTTGTTTGTTCTGTTTTACTTTATTGGGATCATCATCACAGAATCAACTCATTGCTGAAAGGCATTAAATATATAGTATTTCATAATGTCATATTGTAATTTTGTAACATAATTGAAATTTAAATTTCAAAAATTGCAGTGACTTATATTCAATGTAAATCCCATAGTTTCTAAACCTGCACAAACTTAGACACGTTTCAAGATAATCCCAAGACAAAAAGGGTTGTATTTTCAAAATAATGGCTTCTGAAGTCAAAGTTGTAACCTTATAGCACTTTTGTAAATGCACCCTAGGAATCTCAAAGTGAATATAAAAATTACAGAAAACATTTTATCTGTAAGTTCTGGATGATAATGTGTCAAATTTCTCAAACTGGACTTTTATTTTAGTAGGAGTGGTGGTTGTCCAGCTGGAATGCTCCAGTATCAGCAGCAATAGCAAATGTCCTTTCTCCTTTATGCTTTGTGCCTTTTCTTTACCCTGTCACACGTAAGATGGATTGTAATGAACCTACTAGTAGGTTACTATGGAGTACTATGATTTAAGTAAAGAATATAGCTGAGATAACATTTTATGTGGTTGATCTTACCTTTGGTTACACTTGGTTTCTCTGATGTTCATATAGAACCCTCCTGCTACAGGAAATGTAATCAACAACTAATTTTTTTTTTCTAATCTTGCATGTGATTTCTTTTTTACTTCAAGCTTTGTTTGATGAGCGGGGAAGTCATCCAAATGTCCCCTCAGATGACTCTTATTTTTGAAACGATGGATCTTTCCCAGGCATCAGTAAGTTTGTATTTAATGAAACTATAAAACAGAGTTCAATATATTACATGTACAATAAAACAACTTTACTGTTTTCCCTTAGCCTGCTACAGTCAGTCGTTGTGGCATGATTTATTTGGAACCTTCTCAGCTGGGCTGGGGGCCACTTGTTACCTCTTGGCTGAGTAAACTGCCTGAACCTCTGAACTCAAAGGACCACCAAGATCTTCTGCAGGGGCTTTTTGATTGGTTGATTCCACCAGCATTAAAAGTCCGTCAGAAAAAGTGCAAGGTATTTTTTGCCATTTTTTCCTGCGGTAGCTGCTGACCATTCCCAGTCTGCTCCCCCTGGTGGGGAGTGACTGATGTTTTATGACAAGCACAGTTAGAATCAATAGGCAGCTCTTGGGACCAGTTTGGAAAGCTAAAATGAAAATTTTAGCTAAGACTTGAAACTTGATAGGAATTTCAAAAGTAAAGTAAGAAATCAAAACACTTAAAAAAAAGTCTTCCTAAGAGAATTCTGTACTTTTTTTTTTTTCTTTAAAGATGTTGTGTTGAATAGGGAAGTACTTTTTTAAGTGTTAGGGGAAACATCTGTGCAGTTCCCTGGGAACTTGGTGTGCCAGTGCTCATGTGTTGCTGTAGTTACTTATCTGGGGTTTGCTTTGCTTTAAGATGTATGATTGTAGTTGTCAAATGGACATGGTTAACAAACTAAACATTTCAGGAATAGAATCTAATTCTTTTAGTATTTTAGCTCCAAAAGATAAATTACCTGAGCACGTCAATCTAACACCCAGCCCTCTGAATCTCTTAGGAACTGGTACCTACAAGCAACACCAATGTTGTAGTAGCTCTCACACGGCTTTTTGAAATGTTGATTTGTCCAACTGTGCAAGAGGATCCCAGCAACAAAAACATCCGTGCCTGGATCATGGTTGGTTTTTTAACCTGTAGAGAAACGTATATTTATTTCTGCAGATGTCAGTTCTCAAAGCAATTGTACTAATCAAACCCACTTTAATTTGGGAATAAGAAGCACGTGAAACAATTCCACTACTTCCTTGCTTTCTCTCCCCACACTCTGGAGGTGCCCAGATTAGACAGAAGTCTTACAAGTAACAAATATGATCCAAAATTTCACAATTTTTCCAATTAACTGGGATAGTGTTTCTGTTAAATGTTCTTTTTAAGTAACCAAGGAATTAACTAAAGCAAAGTGTCTTCTTTTCCTAAATGAAATAAAAGTTCATGTAACAATTATTGGCTTGGCTGTTTGGGCAAGATTTCCTCAGGAAGAGTGTTTTCTGACTGTTAAAATAGTTAGACCCTCTGTCTGATCCGATAGGATTGTTCTTAGGAAAAACTGAAATAGAATGTGAAAGTAGTTCTTTAAAATTGAATTAAAAAATTCCTAGATCCTGATTTGTGATTAGAACTCTTCTCAGGCTTAGTAATGAGACACAATGTTTTAGTTCAGTGGCCTTTATTTGTTGACATATACATATCCTTGAGTAAGACTTTTGAGAGCTCTGTCTTTTCTCAGATGTGTAAGTCTCTTTAGACCTAGACTATCCAAGGCAATTTGTAACACCTCTCTGCTTAGTTGTATTTTTCAAAATTAGGTGTGTTAATCAGACTGTACAAGGTTCATGCAATATGCCAATTTTTTAGACAATTGCTAATCTTTTTGCCCTTGCAGGGTTGTTTTGCTTTTGCCACAGTCTGGTCCATTGGTGGGATTTGTGATGGTGACAGCAGGATAATTTTTGATAATTTCTTGAGGGACATTCTGTCTGAGAAATCTGCAGCAGATACTGCACCAGCGAGTGTGGGGAAATGGGAGTGTCCCTTTGAAGAGAAAGGCTTGGTCTATGACTACGTGTTTGAGGTAGGACTGGTGGCCTCTGCATTCACTAAATAGACCCTTACAGGAGGAAGGGAAGGAAAATACAGCTTAGCTGCACATTTTAACTTTACAAAGCTTCTTGGTGTTTCAGAGTGTTGCTGTTGGATTAAATCCCACAGTGCATTTTTCATTCCTTTTTCTCTTTCAAATATCTGTGTACTGACCAATTTTTTTAGGAAATAACAAGATCTACATTTCAGTTATATTTGTAAAAGTGCCACGTTATAGTTATCCTGTAGCTAAAGCAAAGCTGACAGATCCAAATCTGCTTTCATATAGAAGGAATAATGGGGACTGTTCAGTAGGAAAGCAGGATATTAAGCCCATAGGCAGTTTAATTATGTTACAAGTTTGTTTATAAAGGCATTTCTAATGGATATGTTCTTTTCTTGGTTTTTGTTGTGGTTTTCTGTATGGGGTTGACTGTTTGTTTGGTTTTGCTGAAAAAAATTTTTAAGAAAAGAAAGGAGCCTAAGTCTAGGTATGTACTTTAACACCCAAAAGTATTCTTTTACTGAGGTAAAGCAAACTAGATGAACTTCTGAAACACTGAACATTCATTAATTTATTAAAATTCATTATTTTAGTTTTTTTAAAAAAATTCATTATTTTAGTTTTTTCAAAGTGAAGTAGTAAAGAAAACCTTTCATATGTACATCACCAATCTATTTTACATCTGTGTTTCTTCCTAGCTGAAAGGCAAAGGAAGTTGGGTTCATTGGAATGCATTTATTGAACAAATTAGTTCTGGTGATAAAAATGTGAAGATTCAAGACATTATAGTCCCAACTATGGACACAGTTCGATATACTTATTTGTTAGAGCTCTTCATCACCCATGGAAAGTGAGTTGCTTCAATACAAATTTCTGAAGTATCGGTCA
This sequence comes from Pyrocephalus nanus, assembly GCA_038380795.1. NCBI lineage: Eukaryota > Metazoa > Chordata > Aves > Passeriformes > Tyrannidae > Pyrocephalus > Pyrocephalus nanus. The sequence continues at coordinate 9,038,411 of CM076271.1, read as the reverse complement.
TAGGTAGAAATATCTCTCATTCCTTCCCTTGAGTTTGTTGTTTTTATCAAACCCTCAAAGTTTATTTGGCCTTTTAAAAATAGACATTTACTACAAACAATACAATTTGCCTTAAAATCTGGTATTTTTATGAAACCTTATTATTTCATTTTAGTCTTCTCATTCCGATGGTGCTGTTAGGACAGCCAAGAGAGGGTTTGTACCCTCTTTCTTCTTTGGTAAATAAATGCATATTTTAACTTTTTTCCTTTGACTAATCCTATAAAAATCAGTTATATTAGCCATGGTCAGGTCATGTAAGATAGTGAAATGAAAAACACCCTCAGGTTAAATTCCAAAGCTGAAAGCTTTATGAAGTTGGGACTAATGCAAGACCTATCAGGAAAAATCCAACTCCCATGTATGTTCATGTATTCCACCACCAGTAGAATGAGGAAATGAGAAATGTTTCTTTCTCTTCTTATTTTCTTGATGGTGGCAGCAAACTGAAATTATGAGAGGGTTTAATGGATATGTTAAAAGACTTTAGTTTCTTCTTCAGGCATATAATGCTTTTCGAGTTAGAACAAGAAGGGCAAGTTAATAAAACCTTTGACTTCGAATTGCATTCAGTTTGCAGTGTTGGGTTTCTGCAGTTCCTGTACCTCATTTGTCTCTTTGTTCAGACCACTGCTCCTGGTGGGACCCACAGGCACTGGGAAGTCTGTGTATGTCAAGGACAAGTTAATGAACAACTTGGAAAGGGAGCTCTACTTCCCCTTCTTCATTAACTTCTCAGCTCGAACCAGTGCCAACCAGACCCAGGTTTGTAGAACAGATAAGTCAAGTTTCAAGCAGATTAGATATGTAAATATTTAATCTATGTTTTTTTATATTCCTGTTTGCATTCTAGAACATTATCATGGCCAGGTTGGACAAGAGGCGCAAAGGAGTCTTTGGGCCTCCCATGGGAAAAAAGTGCATTATTTTTGTAGATGACATGAACATGCCTGCTTTGGAGAAGTATGGGGCACAGCCTCCTATAGAGCTTTTAAGACAGTTCTCTGACCATGGATTTTGGTAATTATTTGAAATACAATCAAAATTTTTGGCTGTATTTGCTGTTATAATTATTTATTCCCTTGAATTTTATTTTCAAAACTTTTATGTAGTGGCTTGTAAATGTTAAGATAGATTTAGTTTAAATAAAAATACAATCTTAAAAGTTGAAGCAACTTGTATATTGCTTTCTAAGGACTTCTCATTTTAGGAAATTATTCATCAATTTTGTTTTGATTTTTTTAGAATGTTTTGCTACTGACCTTCAGCAACATTAGGATATATTAAATAAATTTTTCATTTACACCTTGATTTTATTTTTTTATGTCTGTGTTTTAATTGTTTTTATTTTTCCAGTGCAGTTTTTGTTCTTTTCCTTTCTCTTGCTCCTTAAAGTGAGTTGACAGTTTTATATATATATATATATATATACAAATATATACACAAATCTCAAAATATTTTTTTAAAAGTAACAGTGAAATCAAGTCTGGTAATAGGCATGAAATAAAATAAGGTCTTCCCTTCCCTTGAGGGTTTTGGCTTTGCTTAGATTGGAAAATTGGAGGTTCCTTCCAGTCTGGATTATTCTATCATTCCAGGCACTTCTCAGTTACTCCTATGATTCCAGGCACTGCTCAGATATCTGGTACTCTTGAATAGAGATATTTTACCTTGCCACATTACAGTTTTATTATTCATGCAAAATTTCATATCAGGTTTTATATAACCCAGTTTAAACAAATAATCTTTCAGGCCAGCATTTGATATGTTGAGATTGACTGGCAAATAGTTAAAGGACTAGTTGATCTTGGTTTTTCTGGGGAGAGAGGGTTGTTTTTAAAAATATGAAATATATACAAATATCTGTAATATTACTCCATACTCTATTTTTAAAACATTTTTATTTACCTCTGTTCTGCCTGCAGAGAGCACTCTGTTACGTCGATGCATCTAAGCTGTACCAAAGGTGTTATACCTGTACCTAAATCTCACATTGCATCTCATTTTGAAGGTATGATTTAAGGGACACCTCAAAAATCACCCTTGTGGACATCCAGTTGCTGGCTGCCATGGGCCCTCCAGGGGGTGGCAGGAACCCCATCACTCCTCGCTTCCTGCGGCACTTCAACGTTTGCACCATCAATTCCTTCAGCGACGAGACGATGATCCGCATCTTCTCCACCGTGGTAGCTCTTTACCTGAGGGCCAACGACTTTCCTTCTGACTTCTCCACAGTTGGGAACCAGATTGTCACTGCCACTTTAGAGGTAAGAGGCAAATAACAGAAAGGAAATTTCCTTCCATTTGTTCATTACAGTTCCTTTGGCTCCATAAGAATTTAGTTGAAGCAGAGATTTGAAGTATTTTGTTGATTATTCTTCTTAACATACAACCTCATGTGCCTTGAGTATTTCTTCTTGTAGTAACCTTCTGATTCTAGGAAAAGGGTCTTTGAATTTGTGTTAAATTGGGTTCTGTGGTACTTGCACCACATAATGTCATGCAGGTGAGACTGGAATCTCTTCAGGGCTTGACAGGCACTGGAAGCTGTCACATGCAATGACAAAATGAAAGTATCAGTTGCAACCCTTCCAAAATTCCTCCTCGGAGAGACCAAGAATGAAGAAAGCACCTTCCCCACTTTCCTCCTTCCTCTCTCAGTTTTTACATTAATGGTGGGCATATTACAGCAGGCTGAGGCACTCTGGATGTACGTGAAGCTTTTTAGGGTGTGACTCCAGTGTGCCAAAATGTCACAGAAATGCTGTGCAATGGAAAGCCACTGGGCCCAGCTGTATGGAATTCCTAAATGATTTGTGAAGTTCCATTTTACTGAGTATCTTATTTGCAATGTACCATGGGCATAAAAAAGGAGTGGCAATTTGGGACATTTTTGAAAAGGAGTATTTAAATTACAGACACACAGCTCTGCTGGCACATTGTGTAGCAGAATCACTGTGAACAGATCTGTTGCCTACCATAAGTATCCTCCATGCAAAGGCATTAGGGGGCTAATACTTGACCACTGAAAAATTCTGACAGAAAATCTCAGCAGCCTCAAAGGCAAGATCAAATGGCTCAAGTTTCACAGTTGCTGTTACTCTTTTGTTGATTTTGTTGTTCTCTGTTGTTAATATCTGAAGGTGTACAAGAAAGCCATCAAGAATCTTTTGCCCACACCAGCCAAATCTCACTATACATTCAACCTGCGGGACTTTTCCCGTGTCATCCATGGTTGTTTGCTCATCAAGAAAAACTCGGTGGAAAACAAACGTGTCATGATTCGGCTGTTTGTCCATGAAGTGTTTCGTGTCTTCTATGACCGTCTGGTGGAAGATGATGATAGAGCCTGGCTGTTCAATCTAGTGAAAGATATTGTGAAAGAACACTTCAAAGAAACATTTGACTCAGTTTTTGCACACTTGAAGGAAGGAAAGGCACCTGTGAGTATCACATTTAACCTGTGGCAAAATAAGGGCTTTTCTTATAAATTTAGGACTAGAAAGTTGCTCAATCACAGCTGAAATTTTGGATCAAATGTGCTTGAAAGTCTGATTCTCTTGATACTCTTGAATGGACTTCCAGAGACCTGATTTACAGCTTAAGGAGACATTCCCTCTTTAAATTTAGCTTGTGACTGAGTTGCCATGTGGCAAACAGCATTCTGTGATTAGTATTCAAAATGCTGTATAATCATGTGATATTTTATGCCTTGTTTTCCTTTTTTCTGTTCTTTGTTTTTTTTCTGCCCCTGTAATTTCATTGGTGTACAGGAGAAATTACTTTGTCCATTTCATAATATACATCTGAATAAGTTTGGTGTCCTCTGAAGCTCGTGGTTATGAGATTGTTAGTGGCTGTTTGAGCCAATTGTTTCCCAAGAACAAATTAAGAATTTTGAGGTGGGTGTTTTCTGTGAGTCAAAATATTTTGAAGTGTTTTTTCTTATATCTGGAGTATTTGTCTAAATTCTCCTTTGTTGTCTAAAATTCCAATGAGGAATTAAATATTAAACTTGGCTTCATAATTTGCTGAATATTTACCTTAGGTAACAGAAGAAAACATGAGAAGTTTGTGTTTTGGTGACTATATGGTTCCAGAACTTGAGGGAGATGAAAGACTTTATATTGAAGTTCCAAGCATTCAGGAGTTCAGTGATGTTGTGGAGCAGTGTCTGGATGAATATAATCAAACCCAGAAAACAAGAATGAACCTTGTTGTTTTCAGGTGGGTGTGATCTGTATTATTGAGAGTTTTAAGCAGTAGTTGATTATTCAGTATATTCAGTTTTGGGGACTTGTGTTTTGGCACATCTCCTCCCCTTAATGCATCTATAAAACTGTTTGTGGTATTATACTCTTTTGGATGGAAATAAACTGATTTTTCTCTTATGCCACTGTTTTTTCTACCTGAAAATAAATAATGAGAAAATTTTCTCCTAAGGAGGGGATTTGAATATTTTCTTTAGTTATTACACAAACACTGTGCATTGTTCAGGGGGGTGCTGTACTTCTGCTAGGCCTTTGTTACTAGTGAAGACAGATATCAGCTTTGCCTGCAGCCACTGGCCTTTCATTTCCCAAACCCAAGGATTCTGGGAGCGGGATGGGCACAGTGATGGCTGGCTGGCTGCTCTGTTGTTACACAGCCAGCCCTGCCCCACGTTTGGCACGTACCCAGCTGGTGCTGCAGCTAATCCTGGGCAATTCCAGATTCTGCAAGCCCCTCTTGTCACCCGAGCTTGTGATCAGAGCTACAACTGAGACAGATCAGGAGGTCACAAATCCTTCCTCCTCCCCATTGCTGGAGATTACTGCCTCTTCCTATTTGCTGGCATGACTTGACATGCAGAGAGACTTTGTGAATGTGATTAGGATTAATTTAAACTCTTCTAATAGCAGCTTATTTTAGTCTAGGTCATTTTGTTAAGCTGGATTTGTGAGTACCTGTATATCCAGCCAGGCTGGGAGTTTGAAGAACTGGCAGCCTCTGATCAGGGGCCGGTTCCTGAGTGTAGAAGCAATGGCCCAGTGGCCTCACTGAACAGCAGCCAGGACAGCATGTTCGACTGTAGCCTTAGAGTTCAATCTCATGAATAACATCTGGATTTGATTCCTTTATTTTTCTAACCAGTAAAAATAAACAAGAATTTATCGTTCTTGAAATGCTTGCAAGTTTTTTGGAAACTACTTTTAACCGCTGCTCAGCTTGCTTGAATTCCCCCATGCCCTGTGCCTCAGCAGGTGATGTCCTGTAGAGCTCACTGCACATTCCCTGCTAACTTGTGCTTGTATTTCCACAAGGACTCTCAGTAATGTGCAGGTCCTGCTTTCTGAAGATGTTGTTCCAATGTCTATTTTACATATAAGTTATAAAACACTGTCAGAGGGACAGGGAAAGGAGTTGTTTGCTGATGTAATCCACTTTCCCTCAAGGGTTTTTAAAAATTATCTTTAAAAAGTTATACTTCAAGAAAGTTAGAACTGGTAATACTGCTGTGATTTTGAAGTAGAGAATTGCTGATTTTTGTTTCCTTTGTTGCATTTATTCTTATAGTGTTCCTGTTCTTACCATTGCCCATTCTTTCAGTAATTTGCAGTAATTTAGCCAAGTACTGACATTTGTATAATAGAAAAATTCTTAGTTTTATTTTATTTTGTGGTGCACACCCACTCTCTTCTTCTTCCTCTCCGCTTCCCCCCATCTCACACTCAGAAATTTCTCTGGGAGATGCTACTCCTTTATTTGTTTCACAGCTTTATAGGTGCACAAATGTAAATGTATTTGTGCCATTCTGGTGATCAGCACATTCCAAATGCAGGTACATGTTGGAACATCTGTCTCGGATAAGCCGTGTCCTGAAGCAGCCAGGGGGCAATGCCTTGCTGGTTGGAATGGGAGGGAGCGGCCGGCAGTCCTTGACTCGTCTGGCAGCATTCATGGCAAGGATGTGGGTTTTTCAACCAGAGATTTCTAAGACCTATGGTACAAATGAGTGGAGAGAAGATCTGAAAGTGAGTATTGGTAACCAGCCCACAGTTTGCCTCAGTTTGGAGGAAGGATGTTTTGGAATGTACAACGTTTTAACTGTCGTGTGTTTTCAGAGACTTCTGAAGAGTGCAGGTGTAAAAGGCTTGAAGACTGTATTTCTAATCACAGATGCACAAATTAAAGAAGAAAGCTTTTTAGAAGATGTTGACAGTGTCCTCAACACTGGGGAGGTACCCAATCTTTTTGCAGCAGATGAAAAACAAGAAATTACAGAGGTATCTTTAGAGACTCTTTATTTCACCTCCCTTTTCAGCTATTTTGTCAATTTGGTGTGAATTGTGGCTTTTTGATATTTGCACTTAATTCTGACTTCTTTTTGAGACCTTGGATAAATGAAGCAGTTATTAGTAAACTTATGGAGTAGTTTATGCCAACTAATAACTTTAGTTCTGCCCTGGCATTCTGTTCACACACCCATTAAGTTGTGCACGTAGAGAACTTGGATTGTTCACTATTACCCTGTGGGCACAGTTATGTCTGTAGTGTATTGGGTAGGAGAAGAATGTACATCAGAATGTTTTCATTAGCCAGTTAAGGGCAAAGACATATTTATAAGAAAACCTGGCCTGCCTTTGTCAATGGACTCTTTACTGGTTAGGGCAGCAGGGCACTGTTAGACAGAATTTCATAGTCTTGACACAGTTGGGTAAAGGTGCTCCATGAATTTTGGTTCAGAAGTAAAGGTGCAATGTATTCAGGCAAATTTTGAAAAAATTAGTTTTTCTTAACATATTTAATGGGTGTACCTAGAACTTGGTAGCTACCCATAACATGCCAGCTGTAGCAAAGCTGGTTTTTACTCCTTTAAACCTGCTCCTTCAAAATAATTCTTTATTTTTATTAAACTAATTGTTGTCATTTATTTTAATTGTGGAATTATGTAAAGTATACATGCCTCTGTGCAAGAATAATTTGAGTTTTAGGGCATTATAGTCAGTGCTTCAAGGATTGTTAATTAATTGAGGATAATACTTTTATGAAGTAGATTTTAATCTCAATTTACAGATTTCTTCTTGTTTTGAGAGATTACTGTTTGTGGTAAATGAATTAATGGAATATGTTTTGATGTTTGAAACTTAAATCTTTCTCTCCAGTTAGGTAACTACAGAATATTTTAATATAATTAAAGCTAAAAAAAGTTATTATTTATCATTGAAAGCTTTGGACTTTGATTTCTTCAGGGAGATAATTCTGCATTTTGATTTTTCAGAATGTGTTTTAAACTTCTGTCTCATCTAAGCCTGTCTTATCCATCTAAAAATCATCTTGGTATGGATTTTGGGGTTTTGTTCTGATCTATTCTCAGCTGCTTAAAGGCAGAAGATAATGATCATTTCTAGAGTGAGCTGTCAGGGTCATAGATAAATAGCACAATCTGTTCTCAAGGAGTATTTACTGCTTGTTCTGGTTTTCCATTTTATTTTGCCTGTTTCACTGATAATAAAAGATTTCATTTCACAGTGCTGCTGTCACTAACAGGATTGCTACAGCACTTCAGATGGACTTCATGAGAACTGATAGAACATTTTTTATGCTCTGCATTATCCTTAAGGGTGTTCGTGCAGCAGTTCAGACTGACAGCAAAGGTGAAGAACTCAGTCCCTTGGCCTTGTTTGCATATTTTGTGAACTTCTGCAAGGAAAATCTCCACATCGTGGTGGCCTTCAGCCCCATCGGAGACGCCTTCCGCAACCGCCTGAGACAGTTCCCATCCCTCATCAACTGCTGTACCATTGACTGGTTCCAGGTATGGCAAAGTGTTTGTATTGTTTCCTCAAAGAGCTGCTTCCCTTTTCTAACACTCTATATTTTTATGCCCCATTAGAATTTCTTTTGTCTTCTTTCTAGAAATGCTCCTTGTTTTTCAGAATTTTAAAACTGTGGGCATTTCCTGTAATATTTTGGAAGCTCTTTGATGTGTGATCTCAGTGTTTCTGCAAATAAATAAACTTAGTTTTTACCACTACAGATTTCTGAAGTAGTGAATAATCTTAGTTTCATGATGGCAATTTGTCATTTTATTACATAATGGCTATGTTTTAAAGGGTTAGTGCAACCATTTCAGTGTGACTGTAAAATTATCCTGATTGCTGCTGCCTGTTAAGCAGATCCTTCATCGTAGGAATAAGTAGCAAATACAAATCCTGCTGTTTGTCTTTAGATCTTTTATAGCAGAATAAAACTTGGAGAGTTGCTGTAGTTAATGACCCTTCCTGTGAGCAGTATTGCTCTCACTAAAGCACTGTGAGCTCTAGAGCTCTGCCCAGTGCTGATGTCAATTAATTTTCTGCCAAAGGATGACAACAGATACAGAAATGATTGGATAGAGTGACACTGGGAAGCTTTGACCTAGGACATCAGGCCGGAGATGCCAGAAGACACTGCATGGGTGGTGACCTTGCTGCCTGAGCTACCCTTGTATCAGTTCATTGTTCTTCAGACACAGCTGGGACCAGTGTGCCTCATAGTGTGCCTCATTGTGGTGCTCTGAATGCTAAAAATTGATGTTTAAGTGCGAAAGCTGCCAACAGTTGGGTTTTAAAAATTCTTTTCTCCTTGCTTCTCCCTCAGCCATGGCCTGAAGATGCCCTTGAACGTGTGGCCAGTAAGTTCTTAGAAACCCTTGAGCTCACAGAGACCGAGCGCCAGGGAGTTGTGCCCATCTGTAAATACTTTCATACTTCAGTTTTGGCACTCTCTGAAAGGTCAGTCTATTTCTTTTGAAAATAACCATTAATAGTGGGTGACTGAGTTTAATTACTACTCATCTCTATATTAAAAGTTAACAGAACTATATGCCTGCATAAAAACATCATATAAAATTGTTGGAATTGTTTCCTCCTGTTATTCAACAAACAGTCACATAACTTTGCCAACAATGAAGTAAAAAAATAAATCGAAACTCAAAGTTACTCTTAGCTTTTTATCTTTTTTAATAGGTTCTTGCAAAGTCTGGGACGCCACAATTATGTTACTCCTACCTCGTATCTTGAGCTTATTGCTGCATTTCAGAGACTTCTTACTGAGAAACGAGACAGTGTAATGAAAGCCAAGAAAAAATATGTGAATGGACTAGAAAAACTAGCTTTTGCTGAGTTACAGGTGAGGGAGGACAAATATGGGACTGAAAATAAATCTCTAAGCATATATTGCCAAGCAGTGTATGAACAGAGCTTCCCTTTCCTAGATGGTTAACAGGTGACTGTTAGTGAACACAGTTCTTAAAATCAGATGTTGTATGTATGAGATAAAAATAAATCTCAGAAATGTTTTAATTTGAAGCTGTTACATCCTTCTATCAATAAATTAAATATTAGTAAAATCTAGATCTTACAGAAATTCCTGGAAATTGTGCTTGACCGTTCTGAATCCTTCCTGATTCTTTTGCATATGCATAGGTTGCTGAGATGAGACAAGAACTCGTTCAGCTGCAGCCCAAACTGGAAGAGGCTAAAGTGGAAAATGCCAACATGATGAAGGTAGAGTTATACAGATAGAACTTTGTGGCTTTTAATGGAAGTATGTGTGTACTGATGTCACTGATGGTGACTTTCAGAAAATAGGAGTTGAGGCTTTTAAGCTCAGTTCTTGTTTAGAGGAGTTTGCAGTATTGTGAAACTTGCCATTATTTATGCTTATATCCTTAGAAACAAAAGAAAATTACATTCTTACTCCAAGATACAACATGGATCCTACTCATGTGGTTTTTTTCCTTAGATAATAGAAATAGAATCTGCAGAAGTAGAAGAAAAAAGAAAAGTTGTAAAAGTAGATGAAGAAATTGCTACAGAAAAAGCTGAAGAAGCTCAGGCATTGAAAAATGAATGTGAGAGTGACCTGGCACAAGCAATACCTGTCCTGGAGGCTGCAATTGGTGCTCTTGACACTTTGAAGGCAAGCTGATCTGAACTTAAACATTTGAAAGTGTTATTTAACTCTTCCATTTATTTGAGAATGATTGCACTAAAATTAAAATAGTGAAAGTGTTACATTTCCTTGATTTTGGCAAAGGAGAGACCTTGTACCATTGTTGTTCAGCTCATTTCCTCTTACGTACTCAGAATATTGAGCATTTAAAAAACTGTTTATTTGCAGAAAATCCCACTTTTGGGAAAAGTAACCAAAACCTGAGATGACCAACAGTGGTATCAGCTGCATTTCCTCTTTCAGCTGAGTGAGTGTTGACCACCACCTGTAACCCAGCATTTATTTGTGACTAAGAATTCTCTGATCTTTGGATTAAAGGTTTTCTCCTTGTCATGACTTACATAGGATCAGAAAGCTGTTTTGTTGAGAATTCAGTATACTAAGAGATATTTTAGTAATAGTTTAGAAGAATACAAGATGTCTTAGATGGCACAGAAGTGTATCAAAAATATTCTGACATGGACTTCTCAAAACGTAACTTTATTTAAACACAGGAAAGGATGCATTGATGCAAGAGGATACATTGATGGATATTGTTAATTGTTATGCTAACACTGTCTCATCCTTTCTGAAAGTCCTCTATTACCAGTTACATTCATTGGTAATGGTGTTATAATTCCTCTTTGTTTCTCTCAGTTCATTTATGGAGTGGTGACAAAGACATAATACTTGTTATAATTTTCTACATGTATTGTTTATTTTAGCCTTCTGACATAGCAGTTGTCAAAACAATGAAAAATCCTCCAGCTGGTGTCAAACTTGTCATGGCTGCTGTCTGTGTCATCATGGGAAAGAAACCTGAGAAAATTGCAAACCCTTCAGGGTCTGGAGGCAAGGTAAAATGGCAATTGGAAATAAAAATGCAATTCATGTTCTTCTCAACACTTGAACAAGAAACAAGATCCCTCAGGGTCCATTAAAGTAGGCAACTACTTATGGCCTCTGTCCATCACTCTACTGAAAGCTTTCAGAATTCCCTGTTTGCCAAATTTTGTAATGTGCCAAGAGAACACATTTAATTTACTGGACTCACATATTGATAATAGATAATACATCACTTCCCAGAGACCCTGTTTACTTTTTATCTTTAAGTATGATTTGAAGGAATTGTTTGATCTGGTGGACTTTTTGGCTTTATTATTTATTTCAAGGAGACATAAGGTCATCAGTATTAGATATGCATGAGTTTGAATTAAAAGAGGTTTGCAATTTTTTGTTTGTGTGTGTGTGTTAAAGCCTGAAAAGGTATTTCCTGCTGTGTTCTGTAGATTTTGGATTACTGGAGTACGAGCCAGAAAATGCTTGGCAACATCAATTTCTTAAGGGAGCTGAAAAGCTGTTCCGAGAGCCCTCTTCCAGTAAGGCTTTTTCAGTGATTTTTACCATGGAAACACCTTGTAGGGGGAAAAAAAAAAACCAGGAAATACTGTATTAGAGACCTCATTTGTCCAATCCACTCAGCTTCTGTTACCACCAGGGATTGATAAAACAAGATAAGGTATCTTTGTAGAATGGGTGTGGTCATGGCAAGCGAGCCAAACTTCCTCAGCGTGAGCCTTACATGTGACATCTCAGAAGGTTCCCCAGGGTAGTGGGCACAGCACCAAGGCTGCCAGAGTTCATCAGACACTGGGACAACGTTCTCAGGCACATGGTGGGATTTTTGGTGGTGTCCTGTGCAGAGCCAAGAGCCAGAATCAATGATCCTTGTGAGTCCCTTCCCATATTTTATGATTCTGTGAGTGGGAACAGGATATATGATAATTTCTCAAAATATTCTTCCAGCCTCTGGCACCTTAAATGAAGGGCTTCCAAAGCTGGCTGTAGTTCCTGGGTGTTCAGTAGCTTTCAGTGGGTCTCTCTTGTGTAATTTCTGTTCCAGTTTGATTTCCAAGTGTGAGCCCCCAGACTGTGCTGAGCTCTAATGCTTTCCTTACCCAGGAAGCCGTCATGCAGAAGATTCGGACTGAATACTTGACCAATCCAGAGTTTGATCCACAAGTGGTGGCTAAAGCTTCCTCTGCAGCAGAGGGTTTATGCAAATGGATTAAGGGAATGGAAGTGTATCACAGGGTATCAAAGGTGTGTTTTTGATCCCAGCCCTTCAGTGCTATGGAATCTTCCCTTTACTTGGCATGTTCACCCTAAGCACTGGATTTGAGATTAGGTTACAGAACCACACTCCAAGCATTTGTGTCTTTGTTGTGATTGAGTAGGAGATTGAACCCAAGAAGGAGCGTTTGAGAGTGGCTGAGGAGTCCCTGGCAGAGACAATGACACTCCTGAATCAGAAGAGGGAAGAACTTGCAGAAGTCGAAGGCCGTTTGGCTGCTTTGGAACAAACCTTCACTGAGAAGACTGAAGAAAAGGCTCGTTTAGAGTTCCAGGTTGAGCTGTGTGCCAAAAAACTGGAACGAGCAGAGAAGTTGATTGGAGGCCTTGGTGGAGAGAAAACAAGGTCAGGTTAAAGTTCAAATGTCAGATTTAACAACCACCGTAGGAATAGAATTTGAATTTCCATTCTCTGAGCCTTTAATGCTGTATATCTGTCTGAGGACTGTACTGCTTAAGAATGCCTGGGACCTTGAAATATTCCTAATTGTTTGTAATGTAAAATTATGGGCAGCAACACTGGCAGAATTGTAGAGAAATTCCTCAACGTGAGAATAAAATACATAAATGAGGTTTTTATATTCTCTGCTTGAAGCTGAACAATAACAACTAAGACTTGTTTTAACATCATTGATGTGGAGGTTTCAGCACCATTTTTTTCTGTATATTCTGCTTGTCACAGATGGGATAAAGCTGCAAAAGATCTTCAAGAGGAATATGATAATCTGACAGGTGATGTTCTGGTATCAGCTGGTGTAATAGCATATCTGGGAGCTTTTACTGCTGCATTTCGACAAGAATGTACCAAAGATTGGAGCAAACTGTGCCAGGTTAGAAGGTTATCTTAGATTTAAATAAGTGCTTGCTTTTTTTTTCAGACTGCTGCAAAAGGTTCCAAAAATACCTTGCCATTTATTTAATGTTAGCCTAGTAAACCTCATTAAGACCAATGGGATCAGTTCTGCTGATCCAATATTCTTTGGATTTGAATTTAATTAAACCAGTGCATTTACACTTACAGTAGCATGTCAGAAGTGAGAGCACATCATGGACTTTGTAAGGCGTGATTATTGCTTAAGTAAAATCTCAGCGTTTTCTATATTTTGCTTTTAAACTAAAGATTTACATTTAAAATGCATTTATGTGTAATTTAAAAGAATTTCTGTAACTTCCACCATCACCTATTTGTGTGTCAATTAAATTTATTCTGTTTACTGAGGGACAGTTCCAACATAGTTATACAAATGCCATAATTCATAAATCAAGTGATTTGGAGTCACTTATTGTGACTTTAAACAGCAACAAATCAGCACTGGATTGCTGTAGTGAGTTAATGGAAGACACATTAATTAGATGATTTCCAGCTCTGTATGAGTTTCTTAACGTAATCCACTGCCAAAACTTTATGTAATGAAATCCCCACATTTAGAATGTACCAAAAACTGGACAAATCAAGAGAGAGTAAATATTCAGTGGGGAAATGCAGTTAGTTATTGAAACCATGGATTTATTCCTCCCAGGATTTTTGCTTATACATGACCTACCTCAGACTCATAAAAGGTAATGCACATTGTCACTTTGGATTGAAGTGGTGTGTAGCAAAAGATGTAAAGAGACACAGAATAAAGAGAAATGGGGTTTTCCCTTTTTTTTCTTTTCTTTTTTTTTTTTCCTCTTTTACAGGAGAAAAATATCCCTTGTTCTGAGGATTTCTCTTTGAGCCAGAATCTTGGTGACCCAATAAAAATCAGAGCTTGGAATATTGCTGGTTTACCAACTGATGCATTTTCTGTAGACAATGGGGTCATTGTTGACAATTCAAGACGTTGGTAGGTGACAAAAAGGTTTAATTTTCAAATCCAAACAAGTTTCCTCTTCTTTAGAGAAAGAAAATGAAATATCTGGAGACAATCCAGCTTCCATAGAGCAATGCAACTGAAAACAGGAGTGAAGTATTTATATCCCTCTGCTGTGAAATGTAAGAGGGAGAACACTTAGGAGATTTGTGTATGTAGTTGAAAGCTTTTCTCTCAGGAGAAGCAGTGCTCTTGGGTACAGTTGTTGGGGTTTTTTCCCTTTTTAATTTTTTTTAATATTTTACTTTGTTATCAGAGTAATCTGGTTTAAAGCTGCACTGAAATTCTCATTCTTGACATGTTTAATGGTAGGATTCAGGTTATGTACATTGAAGGGTCCAAATCCCACAGTCATGTCAGGTTCTTACAGTTAAAATGTTATCAGATAAGAATTTTATCTTTTATAGGCATTTTTTGTGGGATATACAGAAAGGATTCTTTTAGGACCTTTAACAACTATTTCTTTAATTCCAATTGAAATACCATTTCAAAGATGATATGTATTGCATTATATGAAAACTTGTGTTATCTGTCTGCAAATAATCTGCACTCTGAAAATAAAAGAATATAAAATTAATAATGTTCTTATGATCTATCTTCACTTAAGAATTAGTCTTTATGGCAGATTGGAGAACTTTCAGATTGACAATGTGTAACTCTGGTTTTAGAATACTGCTTAGTTCTCTGAAGGGGCAGTTAGAGGAAGTGTTTGATATCTGTTGTGCCTGACTAATTAAAATACAGACATATAGATGAAAGCAGCACATGCAAAGGGGGACAAATCTGTTGAACAAAATTAAAATATTGTCACCTTTCCTCACCCCGCTTACTCTTCCAGTCTTATACTGGCTGAAATACTAACAGATTTATTGGTAATTAGACAGGAAATCAGATTAAATTCCAAATAATTGTTAATTTTTATTTTTTTTTAAAGTGAAAAAATATATGGGAAGAAACTCAAAATTTGTAAAAATTAATAGATTCTAAACACTGAGAATTCTAGAGGATCGAGAATTCTGCATTATGGTGTATTTTATGAAAAATGTTACAAACATTTTTTGCAACTTTTGAAACTATTTTTGCTCTTACTTTTCAAATGATGCTAAAACACCTGCACATCCATTTTGCACTGATCTCTTAAAACAAAATAACCAAAATTGTATCACCTCTTCCTCGACAGCCTGACAGGCAAACACGGGAAATAGTTTAAAATTTGGAAAGGCTCCTGCAAGCACTGACAAACTTTCCCCTGTGCTCTAGGCCATTAATGATTGACCCTCAAGGGCAAGCAAATAAATGGGTCAAGAACTTTGAGAAGGAAAACCGTCTGAACGTTATCAAGATCAGCGACACGGATTACATGAGAACCGTGGAGAACTGCATCCAGTTCGGGACTCCCCTGCTGCTGGAAAACGTTGGGGAGGAACTGGACCCATCCCTTGAGCCTCTGCTGCTTAAACAGACCTTTAAACAAGGTACAGCACCATCAGTTTGGAACCCTGGAGCAGATGTCAGTCCTGTGCAGCTCAGTCTCTGCCACTCTCTGATGTTTCCACACTGCTCTCTGGCTTTCACAGTTTGGGGGAATTTCACAGCACCCTCGAGTTTGATTTTTTAATAATCGTCATTCCCGTGTCTATTAATTTTTACAACAGTGGTTTTATGTGAAAACCTTCACCCTGTCACTACAGGAGAGTAAGGAAATTCTGCAAATGGATCATTGTTGATGAAATTGTTTCGCTTGTTCATTTTCGTGTGTTTTAGGCTTATACCAATATTTACCAAATGCTGCACAAATCAAGAAAAGCTGTCAAGACCTTCTCTGACTCTTGCTAAGTAGCTGTGATTTTGGTTTTCAACTTTTATTTTCCTCCTGTAAAATGACAGAAAAATGCAGATAAAGACAGATATGTTTTCCTTCTTTCTTACGTGGTTTATCTTTACTGGTTTTCATGTTCATAACTCCAAAATGAAGGAAAGCAAAGCTCAAACACTTTATTTTTTTTTCTGCTTTTATTTTTTTTGTAGCTTCTTCTTTCAGGCAAGTAACTCAAGGAAAGAATAATCTGTAAGAATATAACATATGAGAATAATTACACAATTCTCTGTTACCATCTCTAGTTTTATTTTGTATATGCAAACTGAAAGCACAGTAGACATTGGATTGACTTGATTTCACCTGCTGGGAATAAAGTGTGACCTCACTGAATTCACTGAGAATGTTTCAGGTTATCAGATTTATTTACTTATTTTTATTTTTCAGGAAATTTGTCACTGACAAGAAATTTGCTTTTACTTAATAAAAAAAGTTGAGGTTTATTCCTGTAAATAATTGGAGTAGAAAAGGTTTTTTAACATTTCTCCTGTTAATTTTAGGAGGCATGGAGTGTATCAGGCTTGGTGAGTCCGTTATTGAATATTCCAGTGATTTCAAGTTTTTTATTACCACAAAACTAAGAAATCCACATTATATGCCTGAACTTGCTACAAAAGTTTTATTACTGAATTTTATGATAACACCAGAGGGACTTGAAGACCAATTGCTGGGTATTGTCGTAGCAGAGGAGAGGTAAGTCTCTCTTTAGGGCAAAGAGCCATTAAACTTTTTTATGTCATAATTCCAAGAGTATGAGAGATGAATTTATTGCATAGAAAAATGAATCTTACATGGTGTAAATGTTGCTCAGTAACAACTTCTTAAAAAATGATAAAAATTTGATAGGGAAACAGATTGACATGTTTGGGGTAGGTAAAGAGCAAATGTGAAATCATTGGTGTTTCACGGCAATTTTCTCCTGAAATATTCCTTGAATATTAGAAAACTGTGCAAACTTTATTTGAAGTTTAAATCATTATTGTTGTTTTGCAATGTGTCAAAGCTGCCGGACAAGGATGCAGAATTATGAATATTTTAATTTTGCATGAAATAAATGTAAAATATCTCTGAAAGTGATTGTGGGTCATACTGGAACCCTCCCAGAGATACAGAGTAGAAGTGTGGTGTTGTACAGACATGTCTGTGCAATTGGGCTAAAGTCTGTTTGCTAAAAAATGTGTTTCCAGCAGTAAACTGGTTCTGGATATGATATGTGATAAAGGAAAAGCAGGATGGATTGTCATTTGCAGAATGCTGAGACATTACAGATTAGATCATTGTTTCCAAAGACTGAATGGAAGTAAATCTTTACTCACAATCATTAATAGATGTTGAACAGCAAAGTCTTATTTAAACTGAAGAGAATATTCAAAATACTTATTGTAGGAACAGGGAGTGCTTTTCATGGGCTTCTTTTGCGGGCAGTGGAAGATGAGCATTGACTGATTTTGTTGTTTGTGTTTTCCTTCATTAGGCCAGATTTAGAAGAGGAAAGAAATGCTCTCATTGTTCAGTCCGCAGCCAATAAAAAGAGTCTAAAAGAAATTGAGAAGAAAATTTTAGAAACTCTACATTCATCTGAAGGGGATATTCTGGAAGATGAAACTGCCATCCAGGTCTTGGATTCTGCTAAAGTAATGTCTAATGAGATCACAAAAAAACAGCAGGTAAGGAGAGAGTATGTGTGCTTCCCTTAACAGTATTTAGAAATTAAATGGTCAATTTGAAGCTGGCAGAAGGACTCTGAGTTAGTTGCACAGCACAAGGAGCAATTCTGTACTTGTGAAATGGGAAGAGAAATAAAAATGGATCCATTCTAGAATCTTCACTGGTAGTTTATTCAGTCATTATTTAAAAAGTTTTAAAGCAACTGTATCTGTCTGTAAGACTGAGTGAAAAATATTAAATTCTGAATTTAAGGTAACATGTTAAGATAAAGGAAGGAGCTACTTTTAAAAGAAAAAATTATTCAAGAAGACATTAGTAATCAGTAATTAGGCTAATATAGATATGCAAGATTCTTTTGTTATTCTTAATACAAAAAATACCAGCTGAAGTCAGTGAGAGCTAAATAATATCAGTGAGAGAAATTTTTTTTCTTTACATTTTTTAATTACTATATATTTAAGAAAAATCAAATATTGGTGCTTTCTTTAGGCTGATGTTTGTTTTACTCATATTTGTTAAGGACTATCAAATGTAATCTCAGAATTTGTCTGATAGTCAAATACAATTGGTCATATTTTTTAGTATTGCAGATAGACCGATACTTTTGATGCACGGATACTGTTACACCTCCTTTATTTTCGTTATTGCCCCCTGTAGGACAGGTAAATAGATCAGGGAGCGGTAGGGCCAACCCAGCACGGGCATCACCTGCTTGATGGCACCATCTGCAACACGAAATTTGCCTTACTCTGGTGTTACAAAGTGCTGCACAGAACTATTTTAGTAACGTTGTTAGGTAGCAATATCTTTGTACAAACAGCATTGAAAGCTGTTCTGTGTCCCCTGCTGTCGATGTTCAGGTGGCAGAGAAAACGGAGCAGAAGATCGCGGAGTCGCGCGAGGCCTATCGGCCCGTGGCTCAGCACTCGGCAGTGCTGTTCTTCAGCATCGCTGACCTGGCCAACATCGACCCCATGTACCAGTACTCCCTCAGCTGGTTTGTCAACCTCTTCATCCACTCCATTCATGACAGGTAAAGGGAGTCTTGTGGTGGAAAATGAGGTGTTTTCATTCTCTTCTTATCTTTCTCCATTTGGAAACTATTTCCCTCCTTAACTGCAGGCTTTTGGGGCACAGTATGATTGGTTAATGAAGTAATTGCTCTTTTTAGTTACTGTTTAAGTGAGTCATGGACTGTAAGCATGTGCTGTATTTAACTCTTTTAAAGAATAGACTTACAGAAAGGATGTCCTCTGGCTCTGAACTGGGCTCCATTATGAACACTGAGTGCTACCACTTAACTGTGGCAAATTGATTTCAGCTCATTCTTTTGCATAGAACTTTTAAAAGTGCTGTGAGACACGAACTGTAATTGCAATTTTGGGGAAATTGGCATCTAAGTCCCTTGTGGAGCACGTGGATCTAAAATATCCTGCACAGCCCTAAATAGACTGAAATTTCTTAACTCATTGCCTCTTTTTCAGTTTGAAGTCTCAGTTTCTCCCTTCTTTCCTTTTTTAGCAATAAATCCAAAATATTGAAGAAGCGACTTCAGTACCTGAATGACCACTTCACATACAATCTGTACTGCCAAGTGTGCCGCTCCCTGTTTGAGACAGACAAGCTGCTCTTCTCCTTTCTGCTCTGCTGCAACCTGCTCATGTGAGATCACTTTGGGGAGGTCTCTTAGGAACAGAAACTGATGATTTTCTTATTATGGAAATGGGACTGATGAGGTGGCATGTTCTCGTGCACATTGATTATAATGCCTTTGGAGTAAGGTCATTAATATTTTGGGTTTTCTAATACATAAAATATTTATAAATGAAAGAGAATGTGAGTGAATTTATCACTACTGCAGGACAAATTATGAAAAGAATGTTCCTGTGCTCATTTAAATCACTAGTTTTGTCAATGATACGTCTTTGACTGTCTTTAAAGGACCCTGGGTAGCGTTTCATAGCATCCTCATGTCAAAAACATTTGCTTTTTTTTTGAGAACACATTTTAGAAAGCACTTTTAGGCAGTAAAATGCAATGCTGACAATTTCTAGGCTTTTGCCTTTGTCATTTTTTCTCTTCTCTCTCTTATTCTGTCACACATCATAGGATCTCAGATGTAGTCTTCTTTCCACAAGCTTTTTAATTTTGTCTTCCTGAATTTTTGTAATTTTATGTGAACACATCATGAAAGGAATGATAAGTTCAAAATTGCACAACCATAATGTGCATACTTATTTAATTACAATGTGTACTGTCTGTTCATGGACTGTTCTTCCTGGGCCAATTTGTACAGCTACTCTATTCCCAGAACCCAGTATTTTCTATAAAGCCTTTAAAATTCAGGTGTAATTGCACTTCTAAAAAACAAATAAGCAAATATTTGGAAAAATGCTTCACTGGAAGGATTGTCAAACCCTAGAATGGGCTGCCCAGGGCAGTGGTGGAATCACCATCCCTGGAGGGATTTAAAGCCCTGTAAATGTGGCACTTGGGGACGTAGGTTAGTGCTGACTGGGCAGTGATGGAGGAACAATTGGACTTGATGATCTTAAAGGTCTTTTCCAACCTAAACAATTCTTTGATTCTAAGATTTTCCTCTTGAAACTCTTACCATAGTCTTAAGCAGACATTTCTGCCATAGTTTTGTAACTAGATAGAATACTGAGATCTGATCTCAGTATTCTGCTACCTCAGTAGAAGCATTACAAAGTAGCAGTGAAGTGCAATTTATTTATTTTAAACAACTGTTTATATTTTTTTAAATTGTATCTCTATTGCTGAATATCTTTCTATCTTTTTTTCTGTTTTGTTTGTTTGTTTGTTTTAATACAGGGCTAATAATGAAATAGAACGTCAAGAGTTTATGTTCTTACTAACTGGGGGGGTGGGTCTCAAGAATGAGTATCAGAATCCAGCTCCATCTTGGCTGTCAGATAAGAGCTGGGATGAATTATGTCGTGCAAGTGAAATGCCAGCTATGGAGAGACTGAGGTATAGTAAAATGTTGG
Source organism: Pyrocephalus nanus (assembly GCA_038380795.1). Lineage (NCBI taxonomy): Eukaryota > Metazoa > Chordata > Aves > Passeriformes > Tyrannidae > Pyrocephalus > Pyrocephalus nanus. The sequence goes on along the minus strand of CM076271.1, from coordinate 9,017,871 downwards.
TGGGAATTGGCCTTAATTAGTTTTGACCAACATGTGTAACATGCTGAGAGAAACATTTGCTATACATTTTCCAAATCAGTGCCAGAATGCCAACAGGGTAAAACTAGCCCCTTTTTTCACCATTGTGTTTTCTTCACTTATTTCAGTCAGTCAGATCATTAATTATAATATTATTTCATTAAATTATTTCTTTAAACTGTTTGAGGCATTGCCTAAAGAAACTTTTCTTTTAGAATGTCTCCGTGGTAGAGAAACTGTTTTAAGGGATCAGTGAATGCCAGAGCAGAATTCCAGTGCAGTTCTGGGGAAGGAGTTTTTCTGGTACAATCTGATCTCCTGGAATAACTGGAACTTCACCCTGGGTTTAAATAGAATTGAACATTAAATTCTGGAGCCAGCATGGTTGTACAAGTCTTGCATATAAGTAGCTGAGTGCAAATGTTTGGCACATTTGGATCTGAGTGCAGAAAACTGCTCTGATGGAAGAAATTGTTTGAGGTGTTTGGTGTTTCAGCCCCTTTGGAGTTTTTGTAACAATATGTGCAGTGACCCAGCCTTTAAATAGTCTGAGAGTTTTCCATTGCAGAGGAGTACTCTGCATGTTGTGTGAAGGAAAATACACATTCCCCTAGTTGAATTTCCTGGGAATTTTCTCCAGTTAAAGTGTGGTGTTTTCCTGAAAAACTGGAGGCAGATAATTCACCCAGACCTATGAAGGTCCAAGCAGTGCTGGCCAGAGGAAAGGGCAGAACTTATTGTCAGCTTGGAATCTCTCAGGTAGAGTCTGTTGGCAGCAGCACGGGGGAATTGGTGGGAAGAGATTTTTCTCCATTCACCACGGAGCAGCTCAACTGTGGGATTGTTTTTTTATGTAGATGTGAAGTGGCTTATATGACAATACAATGTGATTGGCCTTTGATAAACATTTAAAAAAAAAAAAGAATACAGATATTTATAGTAACTGTGGGGGGTTTTCTCTCTAGGAGTCACGTCTCTGAAAATATAGGTGAATGGCAAAAAATTTATGACAGCAAAGAGCCTCAAAATTGTCCATTACCAGAAGAATTGGATAATACCTTAACTGAATTACAAAAGATTATAGTTCTTCGGTGCTTAAGACCAGACAAGGTAAAATGATCTGTTTTGGAGTGTTTGCAGACTGTTCCATGCTTTGTAGCAGAGTTTGCAGTGGCTGTTGCAATAATGAATCTGATTTTCATCATATTTTACTAAGAAAATCATTACTGTTTTCATTTTTCAAGTGAGCAATACAAACACCACAAATATCACCTGAGAACTTTTGTCTGACATTATTTAATCCATGTTTGTGTTAATGGTTTGCATTTGTTTGGTTTTTTTAAACTAGATTAGTCCAGCTATAACAACGTTTGTTACAGATAAACTGGGGAAGAAATTTGTTGAGCCACCACCTTTTGATCTATCAAAAAGCTACTTAGATTCAAATTCTACAATCCCCTTAATATTTGTGCTGTCTCCAGGAGCAGATCCCATGTCTAGTAAGTATACCCAGAAAGGGAAAACAGTAGTGTAGAACAACTTCTCAGGTTAGGGACCTGAAATTCCCCTTCCATACACCAGGAAGATTATTTTGCACTTTCTGCAAGTAGATTTGAATGCATCGTTTCACACTGGTGAAATTCCGTCCTCCCTAAACATGAGAATCTTTTATGTACATGTAAACAAAATAGTAGTAGAAATTTTTAAATATATTATTTTCTGCCATTACATCTTTTTCATGAAGAAACGCTGAAATTTTGTGCTTCCCGTTCAAGGCCTCCTGAAATTGGCAGCTGACAGAGAGATGGTGGGGGACAAGTTCCAGTCCATCTCCTTAGGACAAGGACAAGGACCAATAGCTACGAGAATGATTGAAACAGCAATGGAAGAAGGAACATGGGTGTGTTTACAGAACTGTCATTTAGCTGTCTCCTGGATGCCAACGCTGGAGAAAATATGTGAGGAGCTGAACAGTGAAAAATGTCACCCAGACTTCAGACTTTGGCTTACAAGTTACCCTTCACCAAAGGTGTGTGCATTGCCCAGATTCTGTGCTTGGGGAAAGGAAAAGCTGATGGCATTTTGAGGCAATATTTATATACCTGAATGAGCTGATAATGCTGAACTTCTCTGAAATAGAAGGAGACTTTGAAGAAATAATTTAATCAATGAAAAACATTTAAAAAATAATTATAAACATAATAATCTCAAATTTCCTTTATGATATTTTGGTACTGTCATGTGTGATATTTTGTGTATTTTTGCTGTCACCAAGTTTTTGTTTCACATAAACTCAAAAATTTAATCTTGCATTTTATTTGTGATGTGATGAGTACCTCGAAAACATTTTAAACTATAGGTTTAAATTATAGGTCTTTTTTGATGCATTGGAGACTATTTTACAAGCTATTGTTCTTTAAAATGTAATTTATTGCAGATAATTGCTTATGCAACAAACACAGACTAATAATATATTGTTAATTCAGCATCTCTCCCACACTTTCTGAGTGCAGTTTTGCTGGGTTTTACCTCTAGTTCCCAGTAACCATCCTGCAGAATGGAGTGAAGATGACAAATGAGCCTCCTACTGGTCTCCGGTTAAACCTGCTTCAGTCATTTCTCTCTGATCCTATTTCTGATCCCGTGTTCTTCTCTGGATGCCCTGGAAAGGAGCTGGTAATGTGCCCATCTTTTGAGAAGTTTTTGGGTTTGGGTTTGTTTGTTGTTGTGGGTTTTTGTTTTGTTTTGTTTTTGTTTGGGTTTTTTTTGTTTTGTTTTTTTTGTTTTGTTTTTTTTTTCTGTGGTTGTGAGTTTAGATTTTGCAATTATAAAGATGACTAGTTGAGAATTCCTTCTGCCAGGTGATTTCATGTGACAATATTTCAAATGGTTTCTTAGACCTTATTAAATCACTTCCACGTTACACACACACAGTGCACAATGGACATGAGCTCTGAAGGATGATGTTTCTATCATTATTGAGATGGGAAGCACTCAGGACATCTTTTCTTGCTCCCAGGGACCAAGTTCTACAGTGCCCATGTGTCTTCTGAGGAACCTCTGAGCTAATCATTACCTCAGAGGAAGTGAAAAACAGTCAGGGATGTGGGTTATCTGTGTCCATGGGTGTGACTGCACCTAAGGACTTGCATTAAAAAATACATCTGTATTTTACCTTTGTCTAATGAACCTTAAAAACAAATATCTGGTGCTATTTGTTGCCCTTTTTATGGGAGAATGTAGGAGCACTTGAGGAAGTGGCTGTGTGTGCTTGCCTGTGTGGCAGCTCTGTGTGCTCGTGTTCCCAGGGCCAGAACCACAGAGCGCTCAGTGGTGCCCTGTGCTGGTACCAGACACAGAGTGGATCTCACGTGCAGGTTGCACACCAGCAGGAGCTACAGACTAGTTAATAATCACTGGTCAATAATGCTTTGGTTTGCTTTTCTCAAAGGTATGGGAGAAACTGCTCTTTGGAGTTTGTTTTTTCCACGCTCTCGTTCAGGAGAGGAGAAAGTTCGGGCCCCTCGGTTGGAATATTCCCTATGGATTTAATGAATCGGACTTGAGGATCAGTATCAGACAGCTCCAGGTAAAATCAGGGATTGCTCCCTTTAACTCTGGCCTTGGGAAGCCCAGCTTTGCTCAAAAGGAGCAAATACAACAGAAATTACATCAAATGTTCATAGATATTAATGACTTCAGCTGTAAAGGCAAGGAATGTCAATCATGTTATAAATATATTCAAAATTACACATGAAATAAGGGATTTGTTCTTCATGAGTTTTAGATTCCTATAGACCTATGGAATGAGTGTATATGAATATTATCAAAGTTAAACTGTCACATATAAGAGCTCACTGTGCTTTAAGTAGTACCATGTTAGCTGTTCTGGTGCTTTGTAGGAGGAAATATTTTTTTTGCTAGTTGACAGAACCTCAGACTATTATCCTGCCCCCAGATGAAATGGTGAACACTACTTGACCTTGAATCTTCTGTAGGCACTGTGTAGAAAAGTCAGGAGAGTTAAAACTGAATTACAGAAGTTAAGACTGAACAGCTAGAAAAGCTACCAAGAAGTTAATGAAAGAGATCAGAGGGCACTGAAGACTGCAAGAAGAATTAAGTGTGTTTATTACACAGAAAAGGGTCCATCTGGAAAGTTTAGACTGGTAAAACCATCCACTTGTAAATAATTCAATAATTACTTGCAAGTGTCTAGAATCCCCTGTGTGCTGTGTTTCAGCTGTTCATCAATGAATACAGCCATGTTCCCTTTGAGGCTGTGTCCTACCTGACTGGGGAGTGTAACTATGGAGGCCGAGTGACAGATGACTGGGACCGGCGATTGCTGCTGACCATGCTGGATGATTTTTACAACCCAGACATCATTGAAAACCCCCGGTACACTTTTTCTCCCAGTGGCAACTATTATGCTCCACCTAAAGGCACATATGAGGAATACATTGAGTTTATTAAGGTAAAAAGGAGCAACGAGCTTTTGAACTGTTACAGTGATGAAGCACAAAGAAAGAAATACTTAAAGGCTTCTCTGCCTTAGAAAGGTGGTTTTGCAGAACATTAAACTGTGTGCTTGGCTTCTTGCCTAACACCCCTGTATGATCCTTGCCATGATCTGGAATGTTTCTGAGAGGGAATCAGTAAGTAGGGAGGAAGATCTATAGCATAGATAATCGAGAATTCCTTGGAAATGTCTTTCTAAATGAGAGGTGATGGATCTGTCACCAGCAACTGTCTGCAAATACCTGCCCCTAAGGTCCTTCTTCACCTGCAGTTAAGTAAGTGGTAGTTTTTCACTCAACTTCTAAAGAAAAACCTTGCATCTAATTGCAAGTGTGCTGCTTTATCTCATGCAGATGTTTATGATTTTGTCCTAGAGTCTTCCCTTTACTCAGCAGCCAGAGATATTTGGCTTGCATGACAATGTGGATATTGCAAAGGATCTTCAGGAAACCAAGACCCTCTTTGAATCTCTGCTTTTAACACAAGGAGGAGGCACTCAGGGAACTTCTGGGGGAGGGGACAGCACCCTTTATGCAATTGCAGATGATATTCTCAGCAAGGTATTGTATTAGACAAACGACTTCCATTTATCTTTTTACAAGGCAGAAATTCCTTAATTACAATCTGAAGTGTCAAATAGATTTCCTGTTGGAAGAAAAAGCTTCTGGGAAGAATTTAGTGGGTTGTGCAAGTAAGAACTGGTGTGGCTGTAACACCACAGCTATATTTCAGTTGAAAGGAGCTTTATTAAATAGGTAGAATACAGGATACTGATCAGAAAGTTTAGTGGTATTATTACTCTGCAAATATTCACATTTGCATACCTTGAGTGTAAAACCATTGCATAAAGATATTTGGAGTAATTTTCCAAAATGTTGTCATTTACAGCTTCCAAATGATTTTGACATTGAAAGTTGCCTACTTAAATATCCTGTAAGATATGAAGAAAGTATGAACACTGTGCTGGTGCAAGAAATGGAAAGATTTAACAAGTAAGAATGTTCTATTTTATTATAATTCTTTTTGCAGGAAAAACTTCCTGTGATTCATACACTGTAAGCTCTGTTGTGTGAAATATTCCGTTTATTTTGTTGCCTTCTAATTGCCTGCAGTGATATCTGCAGTCCAAGCACCCTTGCTCCTTGTGGGAAGTCAGGAAAATGGTCTGGAGGCAAAATGAACTGAAAGAGAAATATAAGATAGAAGAAGGGAGTGTGAGGAAGCTCTGGGAAGAGAGAATGCACACAATATTTCTGTGTTCCTTTTTTTTTTTTTAACTTCCCTTTCCCTTTCACCATCTTTATCTTCAGTTATATTTTATTCTCCTCATATTTCTGACCTGTAGGGTAAAGGATTTAGAAACTGTAATACATGCACAGTTGTAGTTTATGAAACCTTTTCCTTGATAGATGGAAGTATTTCTGTATCTTTCTTTATTGTCTCATACTTCTGTTTGAAAAATTTCCTTTCCCCCCCTCCCCTTTTTCCCATGCTTTTTGTCCCTAGACTGTATTTCCACAATTACTCTCCTAGGATTGCAAACCTAGAATCACTTTCATTTTTCTCTTTGGTTCCCTAGTCTCTTTTTTGACTTTGTTTCCTAATTTTCTTTCTTTGCCTGCCTCTCCATTCCTTCTTTCTGTTTTTTCTTTGCCCTCCTCCTTTTCTATTTGTCTCTTCACATTTCCTGCTCCATTTTTTCCCCCTGGCCTTCAGTCTCCAAGTTCTCCTTGTTGCACACCCTGCCCACCTCTTCTTTTGGAATCTAAACCTTTTCCCTTCATCTAGTATGTGGTGGATACATTTGGAGATCCAAATTTATCCTCTTACCTAGCAATACAGAGTATATCAGAGATAATTGTTATTGTTCCTAGTCTTAAATAAATCTGCACAAAGCCATGACTTGACAGATATTGCTAAATTGTGTGTACATGTGTATGTGTGTATATATATATATGTATGTGTATGTATGTAGTAGGTATACAAGTTCCATAGATGATTCCATAGTCACTCTTTAAAATTCCTTTCCAGTGCCATTGTCATGTTTTACAAAACGTGCAAAACGTGTGGAAAATGTTTTATTTTCTGATTGCAGTTTAATCCGAACTATTCGTATTACACTCATTAACCTGAAGAAAGCCATTAAGGGACTGGTTGTTATGGATGCTGAGCTGGAGGCTCTGTCTGGCAGTCTCCTTGTTGGAAAAGTTCCTGAGAAGTGGGCACAACATTCCTACCCAAGCCTAAAGCCATTAGGGAGCTACATTGTAGATTTGCTAGCAAGGCTCAAGTTTTTGCAGGTATGTACAAGAGGCAGGGCTGCCAGTTAGTTATATCTCCTGTTTCATATCATTTGTCCTTTACCTTGAAGGATTATTGGGAAAGGAGGGATAGGCTTTGTTTAGATTTTCTGATTATAGTTAGTTGTCAAAGAATGTGGGATTTCTCTTTCTGATTATTGAATGTGTCACTTTTCTCCTTCCAGGACTGGTATGAATTAGGGAAGCCCCCCGTTTTTTGGCTGTCAGGATTCTATTTTACTCAAGCTTTCCTAACTGGAGCAATGCAAAACTATGCTAGGAAACACAGAATCCCTATTGACCTTCTGGGATACGAATTTCAGGTATGGAGAAGTTATAAATTAATATTTTATATATCTGAGTCCTGATGTTGCGGTGAGATGTAGTACAGAAATCCTGACTGGAAGGTTCATTTTGCAACCAACTCACTGCAGTCTGAAGACATACATGTATTTCTTTAGTAAGGTTGTCATACTTTACCATATATATATATGAAAAATATACTATACATATATTTATAAGATAATATAAATATATGAATCTATAGATCTATAGAAGAGGTATATTCAAAGTAATGAAAAGTAATTCTGTCACTGGACCTGGACCTCCACTCAAAAAACAGCCTATATGGTTCATATTTGTCTGTGGGATTCAAGCCTCATTTTATAACCTCTATAAAGGTAATAAAGAAACCCACAGAGATCTGCTCTCATGGTTTTGAATAAAAGTAGCACTGAAAGGAAGGTATTTCTTCAAAGAGCAGTGGAAGTTTAATAACATGGAAAACTTATTTCTTGCAGGTTATTCCTCAGGATACTGCTGATACTGCACCAGAAGATGGTGTTTATATCCATGGATTATTTTTAGATGGAGCTCGCTGGGACAGGGCAAAGTCAGTAGCCAAGTTTTTCACTGTGGTTCTGGAAAGCTTTCTGAGATGCTCAGACAAGTTTGGCTGAAATATTTTGAGTGAGACTTTTCACGTTATTGAAGTAACACCCCACATTAAATACTCTCTCACGCATGGAAGAAAAAGCCAACAAATGAGCATCAACAATCAAACCCCCACCCAACCCCTCAAGCCACAAATAATTACTTTGTTGCTTTCTCTCCCCAGGGGAATGTTGACTGAGCAGTATCCCAAAGTGCTCTTTGATGCCATGCCAATCATCTGGATAAAGCCAAGTGAGTATAATTTCTCTGATATGAGCTATTCAACAAGAAATCACAACAGTGGTTTCCTTTTTTACTTTTAGATGAAAAGACCAGTTAAATGAATTTTTTATGAATATGTCCAGTTGCTCCCAACCTATTTTTCAACAAAAAGTTAATTTGGGTAGGGAAGCACATAGTACTTGAATTCCTGGCTCTATTCAAGTTGAGGGGAACTTTTAACTGACTTACAGAGACTCCGTATTTTACCTCATGTGATTTAGCAAGGTTTGCTCAGGTTATTTTTAGCTGCTGTGCCAGCTGTCTGTTGTACTAGTAAGTAGTTTTTCACAACTTTTGTTTTCTTTGATCAGGAGGAGTGAATCCCTGTCTTACTCACATAATCACAACTTTCTACTGCAACTGTTACAGCTTAGATGTTGTCAGCAAATAAGCAGTCTTAAAAATTCCCACTTTGCCTGCCTGTGCTTTCTCTTGAGATTGGATGAATCTGTTCAGACCTGCCTGATTTTAGGCTTTGCACAGGTTCCATGTAAGCAGTCTGGGCACAGAAAGAGTTCCTGCAGAGTTCTGTCCAGGTGACTTGAATTGCAGTAAGTTCTGTGGCAGCTGGACCAGAATTCTTGTAGAGCTTTTAAATGCTCGTGTATAAACTATGGTTTAAGTAGGTAACTATGCAGATTTTAATGTTTCTTTGAGTATTACAAAGCTAGTAGAATCACAGGAAGGCATTGGATACTGAAAACAAATCGTGGATAAATTAGCTGGGTTTAAAAACAAAAGAAGCCATGCAAGAGAACACCAAAAAAAAGAAGCTGAATAATTTTATTCTGTCGCTCACATAACAATTTTGTGTTTTTATTTAGCTTTAAAGATGTTACTGAAAATATTTGATATTTGCATGCAGATTATTGTATCAATAGATCTGCTGAATGTAAGGGTTTATTTTGGGGTTCTTTTGAAGCTCCAAAATCGGACATAAAGGAATCCAATGCCTACGTTTGCCCGCTCTACAAGACAAGTGAGCGCAAAGGAGTCCTGTCGACCACTGGCCACTCCACCAACTTTGTCATCGCCCTGAGGCTGGACACGGACAAACCCGTCCAGCACTGGATCAAGAGGGGGGTGGCACTGCTCTGCCAGCTGGATGACTGACCCTGGGCACTTCAGGCCAGGCTCCACAAGATCCTGTTCCTTTTGTTGGCTTACTCAGCAAGGGGAACACAGTGTGGAAAAGAAACATCTGGAGTTTTTTATATTAAGAGGGCTACAAATACTTCCTGACCCTCAGTATTTTGTTTTAATTAAGTATGTGTTGTTATTAGTGTCTTTACAATCTGTAAACAAACAACTAGGATTTTAGCCCTTGGTAATATTATTATTGTGTGAACATCAGTTTTATGCCTTAGTTAAATATCACAAAATGTATGTTAATGGAACATGAAAGTAGTCTGCACTTTCTGAGAGAAACATTACAGGCAGTGAACTTGATGCTGCACATTTCTTTTCTTTAAAAATAGAAATAAAATAAAATTACTCGAGCATTCTTTCTAGATCTGCTCTAGCAAAGAACTCTTTCTACCTTGTATTCAGCTATATCATCATTTCTTTATATGGATCCCTCTGTAAAATACAGTGGGAATAATTCCATCCTGCCATCACTGTTACAACTGGGCATCTGAGTCCCTCACTTCCCTTTGCTGGGTGTTACACCAGTGTAAGTCTGTCTTACTGAAACTTCTATTTCTTTCAAAAACTCTATTTATTTCTCATTTGCTTTTCTACTTATATTACTGTGAATTGTGACTAAGCAATCAGAAACATAATAATTTTATTAGCATTTTTGCTTGATTTTATTTACTTGTTTGTGTTTACTTTTACTAGTTTTAGTTTTTGTGCTATCTTACCCTTTTAAGTAAGCTCTTCAGTTTTCTCTCTTAGGACAGCACCGAAGACTTTTCTTTTCATAATGTAGTTACTACTATAGTTCTGAAATTCTCATTCCAAAAACATGAGAATTTTTACAAGGAAACTGGACTTTTAATTCCTGCTTTTGTTGACCACCATTTGTCAGGTCAGATTATTAAACATGACTGGCCTGTGTGAGAGAAACATGGACAAAGTCCCAGCCTGTCTCATGATCAGGTATTTATAGGGAGCTATTAATGGACATGGGCCCTGCAGAGATCATTTGCCATCCTGATAATATCACTTTCAGCTTAATAATTACTTCTTCAAAGTGTGAGGTCTTCCCTCTTTCAGAAGGTGAGGAAAAACAGTATATTTTCTCAATTCATTGGAAAATTAGTAGTCTTTTTACAATAAAGAAGTAGTCTAAACTTAAAATGTTTCTGTACTGACTGTGCCATGGTATAATTCATTACTAACAGTTTGTATATGTTGCTAATAATATTTCTCTTCTTTGCTACATGTGCTATTACAGAGCAAGGCCTTGCAATCACACATTAGATGGACCAGGTAACAAATTAAATGTTGCAGGTTTGCAGTGAATTACTGCTGCCCAACTTAAAGATGTTTCTAGAATTACTCCAAACTTTGTAAGTGGCACGTTGACAACTTCCTTAACTTTACTGTGCTCATTCATTTTGGCAGTTTATTTATTTGCTTTCAGTTTTACTTTTTTATTTTATGTTATTTTTCCCTGTAGTTTTGAGGGTTTCTTTCAGGCCAACTGTCTTGAAAGGCTGAAGTGGATGTTTTGAAAAGGTAAAGCAGATGAGAGGTTTGAACCTAACAGAACATCTGTGATTTTAACCTACAATAGCATATTGAATATACACAAAGACAGTGGGACTGCTTAACTGTGTACATCTACATCCATTATGCCATTTAGTGATCAGTTTGATCATTAATAATTTTTTTATTATTTCTTCCTAAATTTTAACATTTAGACTTAACCAGATTTAATTCTATGCTCCACGGTTTGTCTTGCAATCTTTGATTGAACCCTCTCAATATAGAGAAGTTTTATGTGCTTAGTTTTTGGGTTTGGTGTGGTTTTTTTATTTGTTTGTTTGATTGATTGATTTTTTTGTATTTATTTTTATTTAATTAATGCTATTCGTAAGCTTTTTTTGTGTTATTAACTCAGTTGTGGTTACACCAGTGTGCTTTATTTCTGCCTGTGTTTGGATATATACTGTTGCAGTATTTTGGATATATCCCTTAAAAGTATCAGAAGCAAACAGGCCTGCATGGATGGAGACAGAACTGTAAGTTTATCAGTTGTAAAAGGCAGTGCACTGGGTACATAAGGTGGTGAAGTTGGTGTTTTTCCAAGCATGTTTGCTGTTGTTTCAGTTGGATGGCTGGTGCACAAAACAGCACAGATCTGCAACACTTTGCTGACTACCAGATACTGCCCCAACAATGTCTTTGTTGAAACAGTTTGAACAAGAGCTCTTATTAAAAAATTTTGTGTCCTTCACTTGCCCTTCCCTTCCAGGCCTGCTGTGAACAAACAGGGAAAACATCCTGTGTTTTATTGTACATCTGTTTTCCCACTAAGGAAACATCAGAGCTCAGTTGTGATGATATTTGAGTGTCTCAATGGCCTAAGAGGGAATGACTGTTTATCTAAGAGCAAAGTTTTGCCTGTTTTTGTTGCCTTCTAGGAAGCAATGCCAGAACAAGTAGCTATTCTGTATGTTCAGTCTGTGAACAGAGAAAAAAAGCTGGGATGTGCTACAGGAGTAGAAAACCTTTACTCTGTTCTAAATAGAATAATCCTGCAGTGCAAACCTAAACCCTTGGGAGAAGGCTGAAGCTTGAGATGGAAAAGTTCCAATTCATTTATTTTAAACTATGTTTCATTTCTCTTGATACTGTAACAGTGACTGCTGTTTCTATGACTTCAGATTTAACCTGAAGATTTCACATCTGCTTCCAGTTAACAAGCAGTTTCCCTGCCCAAAGTGATCCAGGCTGTGCTGATTTGCCATGTACAATGCTGTGTATATGTTTGATGACAATTCTGATGAAGAAATCCCTACCCAACGAGCTATTCAGGAAAGCCTACAAGAGAGGCACAAAACTGAAACAAGTGGCTGTGCAACAGAGGCTGAAAGGTAATAACTTACTACTTCTATTTTGAGTTTTGGCATTATTGTAAGCATGTGGTAACCTTTCTTTCCTTTGTGACTCCCTGGGTTGGATTGCTCTGACCTTGTCTCGTGGGTACTGGAAACCACTGGTAGCTCCCTTGGTCTGAGTTCTCCCTGAAAAAGTGTGCCTGTTTCCTTGAAAATATGGGAATGTGTGAACCTTTCAGATGATGTGTTACATCAATATCTAAATGAGTGCAAGGCTTTATGAAGAAGTTAAGTAGGTGATGTAAAATCAGATTGGTATGGTGGCTTCCCCTCACCTTAATATTTAATTTTTTTATGTAAAAAATTCAACACTTATGGTGTCAAGGGAAGACCAGCAAAAAACTGTTTTAATGTGGTAAACCCTGACAAAATTGATGTAACTTAGAGAAATCTAACATGTAGTCTAGACTTAAGTATTTAAATTAAGGTCTAATTGTATCCTGAACTTCATATTCATTTTTACTCCATTCTTGTTCTGTTTGTGCAGTTTCCAGTCTACTGCAAGTAAAGAACGTGGAGAGATAATTGCAGCAATTCAGACAGTTAAGTACAAATCCCCCCCACTAAGCCTGTCCCCCTGGGAATTGCTGAGCAATGCCTACATTTGAGGTGTTTGATCACCTGATTTAAGTGCAGTTTTTCTTTCTGTAGTCCTGGGAGAAGTAAGGCAACTGAAAATAGGACATCCAAACTAACTTATTAGATAGGATCAAGATGGGTTCAAGTGTCACCCTTTTCAGAAATTACAGTACTTCATCTCCTGAAGTTAGGGGAAAATTCCAGGCCTTTCTTTTAAAATAAGCAGTTTTGAAGTGTTAATTGATTAGTCAAGTAATACTTTATAATAGCATTTTCCATTTTGCAAGATACTCAGAATAAAAAGCTTTCTGTACCTGAAGAGTGTTCCAATACTGTTCCTTAACTGTAAAACTTAAGTGTGTTCCAATATGAGATGCAATATTGCTCATGAGAAGATTGTACTTGAAATATTGTAGTCATGTTATTGTAAGGAAGTTGTTTTCCATCTATAATTCAAAATGCTTTGTGAGTCAATGTTGATCGTTGATTGTTCCATTCATGTAAACTTCCCTCTGAGAAAAAATTGCTCCGACAAAGCCAGTTGTTTATTCTGGATACACTGATGGGATAAGTGGCACTCAATATATGGGTTGTCTGAATTTTGTCTTATGGTCAGTAATGGGATATGTGTCTGTCTTCAAACCCCACAGGCCAAGAAGAGGCCTTGAAGAAGCTGGTGAAGCACAGCTGTGCCTTTGAAGAAGCAGATCAGCAGGGCTGGCTTCCTGTGCACGAAGCTGCAGCACAGCCAAATAAGAACATCCTTGAAATAACTCTGAAAGGTACAGAGTCCTCCCGGTTTGCCACCCAGAAGTTTGTACAGAATCGAGTTGAATCAATCAGCCACCTTCAAATGTGTTCTGCTGTTCTGCATTTCAGCCTCCCGGGCCCACACGTGGGAACAGAGCACCCTGAAAGGGGAAACACCTCTCCTGGTGGCAGTGAGGAAGTGCTTTGTGGACAATGTCTGCTTGCTCCTCATCAATGGCTGCAATCCCAACGTTAAGAATGAAGAGGGAGATTCTCCTTTAGTTATAGGTGAATATCTTGTTTAGGGGTGGAGAGGTGAGGGAATTAGGGGAGATTATACTTACACATTTCAGGTTTCAATTTGACTTATTAAAATATTTTGCCATAAGGGGGGGGGGAAATTTTAATCTCAGCATTGAATGTGTCTGTCCTTGTCTGTTTTTCTTAGATGATATCAAGTCTCCAAGTAAGTTGTCAGTTCCAAGTTAGGGTCTGTCACCACAAAGTTCTTAGCATTATTTATTAATTAACATTTTCCCATAAACATAGAATTAGGAGAAGTAAAATATCTTCCCACAAAATCTGATCCAATATAGAGAGTTCCAGATGCATGCTGCCTTTCATTCCTCAGTTGCAACGAGTTTGAAGTTCAGGTTGAACATACATTTTCCCCCCAAAGAATCAATTAGCTTTCTCCATGAAGTGCAGAGGGTCATCCTCTGCTTCCCTTGGCATCATTTATGCTGTGGTGCCAGGCAACCAGATCCTTCTTCATGCTGTTACTGCCCTGCATGTCTGCAGGCACAAAACATTCCCATTCTCTGCCCAACATGGCATCTCTTCCATTGCATCAGCCTCTCTTTCTCCAAATCCCAAGGTACTCCCACACCCAGGACCACTCTGTGGGGATGCCACTTTAATTGGATCATGCACAAGAACTGCAATTCCTGATTTGCAAAGAACCATATTTTACCAAAATGTTTTTCCAAAGTGTTCTGCATTCATTTCATTTGCTTCCCCCAGTTTGGGCTGTGATGCCATAATTCCTACTGAATCCTAGCCAAAAAAAGGAAGGTGTATTGTCATTATCTCAGTTCTAAAGGAGCACTATAAGTTTCTTGGATTAACCTGTAGATTTTTCAGTATTGGAAGGGTGTTTTTTTCAAAACTGTTGTTAAAGGAGCAGAGCCAACTAACCATCTGTAGGACCCCCAGTCCATCCCTGTGAAACAGCTGAAGCTTCTGGTCAGGGCCACCTGCTTGCAAAGGATGCAGAGAATTCCTAGACACTTTTGAAGTGCACAATATTAAACTGCATCATCCCACAAGATGGGGATGTATGGGATTTATCTAAAGCAGCCATGTAGGTTCCAGATAATGGCACATCACAGCTCAGATCACAGGATGCTGTCAGGGGTCCTTCAAGCAGCTGTGGCATGTGAAGCTTCTCAGCCTAATCTGTCCTGATGAAGGACACTTGTTACCCTGCACAGCCTGGGAGATCAAAGAGAGAAGGAGGGAAAGGTGTTGCCTCTTCACTCCATTCCCTGGAGCCAATGCAAATTTCTCTTTTAAGATTCTTACAGACTTAACAGTTCAGGCTTATTAAACTAAGAAGGTATATGACACAATAATTTTAAACTTTGTTTCGTATTGTGGTAACTGCTTATGAAGATTAAATGGAGCTCTGCTGGCAGCTCCTGACTCCACCAAGGCCCTGGATGTGGCCTCCATCTAGTGGTGAGGGAAGCTGTGTTCTGTTCCATCACCAAACACAACACAGGATTACAGAGAGAGAGATTACCATGAGATGGTTCATTTGTATTGTCAGTGCTGTCCTGGAAGCAAAGAACAGAATTGTTGATAACTTTCATTGTAGGGTGACATTTCTCAGAGGATTAAGAGCACTGCAGGAACAGCTCTCCTGGGCTGCCACATTGCAGAAGCCACAGTGCATGGAAAGGCATTGAAGAACATCTGTCTGATGCTTCTCTTGTTGTGCTACAGCAATTAAACAGGATTCCTACGAGATTGCCTCCTTGTTGATAAGATCTGGAGCCAAAGTGGATCTGCAGTGTGTCCACAAGAGAACTGCTCTACACGAGGCAGCCAGGCTGGGCAGGAAGGATCTGGTAGAGCTCCTCCTTCATTCCGGAGCAGATCCCGACCCTCGCAGTGCATATGGGCTCACACCTCTGGCACTCGCTGCACAGATGGGACACACAGAGATTATGGAGCTCTTATTGCAAAAAGGTAAGACTTTTTTATATAGGATCTTCCAGGAAGAGAAGGCTCAGCGTGGGGGTCTGTCATCAGGGTTATAAATTATGGGATGGGATGAATGCAGAGCCAGATTCTCACTCTACTGAGAAGTAACTCACCTTACTAAAGAATATTAAATGCTACTGGCACCAAGAGGGTTGTTGTGATGTAGTTAAGTAAAGGTCTGATAAAAATCACATTTTACAAGGTTAAAATAATATATTCATATTTTGACAAATATTTTGTATTTGTAATTGATTTTAAATGCTCTATTGTTTTCTCATGTGTAGAGGTCACCTTAGGAAAGGCCTGACAAGAAATTTATTGAGGGGAATTTTACATGATTGTTCAGCAGCACTGGAACTGGATTGCATGAACTTTTTGATATTGGGTTCTCTCATATTTACAGTTATATCTGTCTGGTCTTTGTAAAGTAAAAGAGTTGAAGAGCATTCTATATAAGCCAAAAAGCAAATGTTTGGATGAGCTGGCCCTTTGCTGGCCCAGTTCAAGCAGCAACTCTTACCACGTAATTATATTCAAAGCAATTTGGACCTTCTTGTTCCCAGGATTCCATAAACACATCTAAAATCAGGATCCAACATGAAGCTTTACCCCACATTGGTTTTATTCGGTGAAGAATAGAATTCCCAATACCCTCTCACTGGAGGGTTGAAGACATTAATCATGGCTGGGTGTGTACAGTGACTCCTCTGAAAATCCTCTCTGCCTCTTTCCAGGTGCAGATGTTCTTTCACAGGCAATGGATTGTGCTTCTGTATTATTTGAAGCAGCAGGAGGAGGAAATCCAGATTCTGTGAGTCTTTTACTAGAATATGGGGCTGATGCCAATGTACCAAAGCACTCGGGTCATTTGCCAATCCACAGAGCTGCATATAGAGGACACTTTCTGTGAGTTAATATACTTAAAAATCAAGTAACAGTGACATGAGAAATATTAATTTTGCTAATTCTACCTCATTCAAAGCAGGCAGCAAATCTGTAGCTTTGTACAAGGAATTGTTTTTGACTGTGTAAATATGACTGTTCTGTGTCTGAATGTAAGAGACCAGTCAGGATAAAATCTTCATCACTTTAGGATAAATATTTAATCCCTGTAGTATTTCCCTATTTGTCACAAATAATAACATTGTCCAGGCTGATGCTGAGGTTCTTGGGACATCCTCACTTTCTCTGGGTCTATGTCTCATTTCTACCCCATCACAGCAAGGTGAATATATCAAATAGGCAAATAGGGAATAAGGGTTACCCTTATTTTAAAGACAATAAGGTTACTGGAAGATATTTTAGCTAAAATCACAACCAGTAAGAGAGAAACAAGAATCTGAGGATTCTTAATTCCTATGGTAATATTTTATTAGTTATATTAAGTTACATTTAAACTTTAATGTATATATTACATTTTAGATTGTATATATTCATGTTAATATATAGCATATTTTATTAATTCCTTAATTCCTACAGGTTAAGCAATAACATCGTGCTCTTGACATTTAGGAAAAGCTTCTATTGAGGAGGAATCCTCTAGCAAGGAATGGGGTTGTTAATGAAATTAATATATATTTACATATATATATAAATAGAATATAGAATAATATTTTTATTCTATTGCAGTAGAATAGAATAATATTTTATGCATAGCAGATGTTAAGTCAGTATCCACTGAATTTGTTACCAGTTCAAGTCAATACTTGAAAAGGTACTGATTAGGTACATTAAGATGATTTTTACAGTCATGATGAATTCTGAAGTCCAGCAAGACAGAGAAATTCCAAGATAAGTGAAGCAATATGTTTAAGATCCTGAGATTCTTTTTTTTTTTTTTTTTTTTAAATTTTCAGAGCCCTAAAATACTTAGTTCCAGTTACTGATTTTGCTGCCATTAAAGAAAGTGGGATAAGTCCAGTTCACTCAGCAGCAGCAGGAGCACATCCACAGTGCCTCGAGTTTCTCCTCAACTCTGGGTTTGATGCCAATTTTATGCTGGATCAGCGAGTTCGCAAAGGCTACGATGACCACCGCAAATCAGCGCTGTATTTTGCTGTGTCCAACGGGGATCTCTGCTCCACGCGGCTGCTGCTGAACGCCGGAGCCCTGACCAACCAGGATCCCATCAACTGCCTGCAAATCGCCCTGAGAATGGGCAATTACGAGCTAATGAACCTGCTGCTCCGCCACGGGGCCAACGTGAATTACTTCTGCAGAGTGAACACCACGCACTTCCCCTCGGCGCTGCAGTACGCCCTGAAGGACGAGGTCATGCTGAGGATGCTGCTCAACTACGGCTACAACGTGCAGCGCTGCTTCGACTGCCCCGGCGGAGACCACTGCCACTCGCAGTATGTCACTGACGGCTGGACCTCCACCGTCATCAAGGACACGATGGTGAGTGCAGCACCGGCTCCGGGACCTGGGCTGCCACCAGTACCCTGCCTACAACTGAATGGAAAGGGACTTGGGGCAGCGTCAGAAATGGAAGGTTTGAAACTGCTAAGGCAGTTCATACGTAAAGACAGGAATAGACAAAGCCTTAAAATTGAATAGATGTTGCCATGAGGCCTGGTTCATGGCAGCAAATGATTGCCAACTGTATTTCTGAATTGAGAAAAAATTGCTAATGGTATCTAATGATCAGCATGGCATCGGTTTTCCATGGGGCTGGTGGATCCCCCTGTTCAACATGCTAGGACAGAAGTCTAAATTCCACTTAGGGTTTCCTGGCACTTCTTTTTAAGCACTTAGTTACCAAATATACAGCTGGTGAAGTTTATTTTTGGATCTAGTACAAAATAACCATCTCTCAGATTTTCAGATTCTACTGGTGAGGTTTAATGCAAGCTGAGTGATAGAACACTCGTTCTGCCTTGGATTCTGCTGAAGTTACTCAGTTGCTCTTGACCTGCTCAGATAGAAATCATTTGCAGCAGTCCTGAATATTATGCCAATAAACACTTTCTCTCAGTTCTGTGAGGTGATAACCTTGTCATGGCTGAAGCACGTGTCTGGGAAAGTAGTGCGAGTGATGTTAGACTACGTCGATCACGTCAAGATCTGCTGGAAGCTCGAAGCGGTTCTCAAAGAACAGAAACTCTGGCCAGACATCAATTTCATTTTAAGTAAGTATCTGTTTACATCTGAATTGAAAACAAGCTGCTTTGGGACTGGGGCCTTTTTTGCTGACAGTATTTTAATTTGCATTCTCCTTTCTAGCAAATCCTCGCTCTCTGAAGCATCTGTGTCGCCTGAAGATCCGGGAGTGCATGGGCCGGCTGCGTCTCCGCTGTCCTGTCTTCATGACCTTCCTTCCACTGCCAAAGTGCCTGAAAGACTACATACTGTACAAGGAATATGACCTTTATGGACAGGAAAACTTCACAGGAATCTACAACCTCAACTGTACATAAGTATTAGCCTATATTTTGAAGGGAATGTTAACATGGATAAGACTGTTGTGCTGCTTTTTTCTTTGGAGATTTTTTCTCCTGTGTGTATTAAGGAATGCCAGCATCCCCCCCCGCACCCTGAAGAAACTGGGAAGAACCCCAAAATGTAAGTATTGGTGATCCCATTCTATGTATCTCCTGGAATATGACCTACTTGAAAGTTGTGGCAAGGTATTTTAAATGCCTACTGTGACATGTTGAGGAAATGTAAAATGCAGGGCTGCAATCCTTGTGTTACTGCTCAGTGAAACCCTGTTGTGTCAGATAACACTGCCCCCACTGCAGGTTAAACACAGGCTTTAGTAAAAGGTCAGGGATTTAACTAAAACCAGGAAGAGACAGAGTTCTTTTTTCTCATGTACTTCCTCTTCTTTTGACAAGAAGTTGTTTTTGTTTGTGAGGTTCTACAGTGACGTTCTGAAGAGCAGCTCAAGTATTGTCACCCTATCAAGCAATCCCACATTCCAGGCAGTGCAATGGGATTAGGCTACAGCAACCTCTGCTTATCCAGCAGCTCCTGTGACATATCAGTGTTTCAACAGGGCAGCACTGCTGACAGGTGTTAGTTCTGCAGCTCAGGCTCAGGGGCTGGTTCATCTCACCCACCGTGGACTTTGATTATTCTCTCTCTCGAGAACAAGGCTTTCCTTTCACAATGCTGGCCAAAGCCACACATGCAGTTTTGGGAGTTTCTCTCCATAGAGTTGCAGCTTAAGCTTTAGGAGCACTTTTATTTTAGGAAGTCTCACAGAAGTATAGGAATATCTATAGCACACCTGTTCTTTCTATAAGTACTGCAAACGTCAGTCCATATTTTAGAAAAAAAGAAGTTCATCAACACATTTGGCATTAGTAGTATTTATTCCTTCATTATCAAGTAAGCATAGATTTTGTATTTTTTTTTTGTAGTTATACATGCATCTTTATCACGGAAGTTACAGAATTCAAAAGTCTGCTTTTCCCCAGAAAAATCTACAAACCTTATAAAATACAAATTTAACCATAATGTAGTTATGACTCATGGCTTTTTACATGGTGTTTATCATAGAGTAACCTACTGAAGCCTGTCAAGGTGTGTCCAGTACCCAGGTTAGTGCTGTGCTGGCAGAGCCTCCATCCAGGGGAACTCGATGTTCCCATAACAGCAGCTCTGCAGGGCCTGTCACTGGCCTGTGTGACAGCCCCCCACGGGCACTGTGTGACAGTCCTGTGTGACAGCCCCCCACGGGCACTGTGTGACAGTCCTGTGTGACAGCCCCTGCCACAGCCCCCCACAGGCACTGCACAGCCCCTGCCACAGCTCCTCCCCAGCATTCCCGAGTATAACAACCTGTCTGGCAATAGGTATGGAAATGAAGAGAACTGAGCTACACTTGATGACAGAGGGAGATAACTGCACGTCAGAGCTTTGGTTAATGGAAGGGAACATGTCCTGTCACCAACAATGGTACTTCCCGAAGGTCAGTGTTATGAAAAATGCAGGAGGCTTTTGCATCAGTACAAGTCTCACCCAGAAAGTTACGAGAGTTAAGCTTTTATTTAATCTACAAAATGCTGACTGGAGCCCTGGCACAACAGGGTTACTGTCCATGTTTCCAAGATTAAGACACAACAATCAGAGTTGACATAAATATGCCATTGGTGGTTTTTAATACAGCTATTCAGGTAAAATGTGCAAGTCAGTCTCAAACATTGCAAAAATCACTTAGACTTCACCAGAACGGGACCGATCCAGAACATCATTGTAAGAATTTGATCACTCCACTCTATTATAAAAATGACCAGAAAGATTGTACAAAGTCCTTGTCTTGCAATACAAAACTCATTAAGAATACAAGTGCATTCACAATGACACACTGACTTACTCTTGTCATGACAACTTAGATACCACTGTGGCAAAGGGAAAAAAAAAGTCAACTTAGTGCTTGACTAAAAAGAAAAGCACTGGAGACTTAATTACCTTGCAAGAATTTTTCTAATACAGAGTAAGGAAAATAATATAAAATATCAGCTCTTGCTGTTAGACTAGACAGTGTCTCTATAAATTCACTAAGCAGTGGCAGGTTTTCTTTCTCTATGTGAATGATTTCTGAAATAATAAGAGACTATATTGTTAACATAGTTTTCTCCATTGGCTTTTCCCAAAAGCTGTGCAACTACTTAATCAGAATTTACCTTAAAACATAAACACAGTCAAATTTACCTCTTTATATCTATGCACATAAATTACAGCTTCATAAATAGCTTCAGCTGTTTCAGGATTTTCAGCTCTGAGTTTACATCCTTATAAAGAGGAAATCTGACAACTTTATAGGGGGAAATGTTCCTTAACCCTGAAATATAACCTTACTGTTAGATAGTGAATTGTCTTGATACAATTTCAAACTAAACCGATGAAGGAAGCGAGACTATGACATTCAAATTACTTTACACTACCTGCTCATAACCACTTCTGTATGGCTGAGTTGTTCATGACTTTGCCCTTGTCCTCTGCTTTAGACTTGGCCACATTCTACCAGAGCCCACAGAGGAGTGCCAGGGATTATCTATAATGCAATAAAATGCAGGCCCATAAGCACACCTGGTATGTTTTATATACATGCCATTACATACACAATGTATGTAGCTTGAAACAACTGCCAGCGAGACTTGCTTGTTCTGCAGCCTGTAAACCTGCAGAGTTACAGGTTACCATCCCCTCACCTGGGGCCTACAGTGTGGCAGGAACTATGAGGCTGCAATCAGCAACACAAGTTAGTCCTGAACAACACTGCCCATCAGTACCTGCACAAAGTCACTTCAAAGCCAGGGACTTGAAAGAGGATTTTCAGGAGTGACTCAAATAATAGTAGATGCACATGAAGCAAACTACAGCTTCAGCTGGAAGTACTTGAAAGATCAGCCTTTGAGTAAAAGGCAACAGGAAATAATAAACAGGAGAAATAAATTACAGGAGAGGAAATCAACCAGTAATTTAGTCACAGTAATACAATGCTCAGATGGTGAAATCCTACCACAGCTGTTCCCAGCAGAACACGAGGTGTTCCCACTAGAAGTCATATTCTCAAGGAAAATACTAAGCATTCTGATTTCTTTTTTAAATTAACAAAACTGTTTTCTAATGAAGTAGTTCTGGACCTCATAGGAAGAAAAGGTACCAAATATTTTTTTTATTTTGGGAAGGAGGCCATGGATAATAACTCAGCAGCTATTTTTGCCTTGAGATGGTTCTAATTACAGAGCTGTGTAATTAGGCAGAGCTCAGTAACTCCCACCCCCTGATAACTCAGTGCACCATTCCCATCTGACTTCCTCCTGTCTCCTGACCTGCCATTGGCTCCTGCAGCTTTCACCATTATCCCAGATGCCTTTATACCTTCTTGCTCATTTTACACCAGTGAAACTCCCCAAAATAAGCAAAAAAACAACCCCTTCATTTCATTCATGCAGATCAATCTGTTTTCCTTAACTACTCTCTTCAACCATTTCTCCTTCTTTTAGTGGTTAAGATGAAAATCATCCAACACCAGTGAAATGCACCTCACTCCTATGCTGTCTGTTTTAGAAAACTACATTTAATGGCACTAGAAAAATACATTTCAGGCAATGGAAAGCCTGAAAATCAAATGGAATAGTTCAAATCATGTATTGCTGAATCTGAAAAATCCCATATGGTGGTGAATTCACCTGCCACTTTATTTGCTTTTCTTCCTCATCTTTGCAGATTTAGATCTAAAATTGCAATAGCAGGATTCAAGAAAAAATACAGTAATTCCATTTTCTGCCATTTCTTCCATAAGGCTAAAGCAGAACAGGCTACACATCAGAAATGCTTTGTCATGAGAGTGCTCATCTATCACCTGCCTTCCCTCTGGAGCCTGGGCTACTGCAGCTCAAGTGCTTAACACAGTCAGTCTTTCCCTGTAAAGATGAGGTTCTAGACACTGGAGATCACTGATTTCAGTCTTCCTGTGCTGTTTCTAAAATTCTTCATCTTCAGCACGTGCTTGAGAAAGATACAAGTCATAGCAGTAACCTTGAGCTGCCTCAAGATATTATTTGATAGAAAACAGAAATATCAGTAAATAAAAACAAACAAAAAACCCAAAGTAATGAAACATGAACCAGAATAATTTGCAAACTGGCTACACTGGACTCTCTGTAAGCCTTGATTTAGGCCCTAGATGGGAAAAATTTGGATTTGCAGCCTCTCTGTACATTTCTGTGGGAAAGAATTAATATAGTATCTTAAGGATACTAAATATGAAATAAAAATGCCACTCTCTTAAAAGAAGCCTCAGGTTGGTGTGGTCCATGTGACTGTGTGGTAGACAAATCTGGCCACAGGGCAATACCATTTGGCCTCACTGGCCAACAGCAAAAGCAGCTACTTCTGCAAGTGCCTGGCTGCTCTGGGGCTGAGAAATGCACTGGAACAGGGCCTGGGAATTAATTTGGGAAGAGATCCTGAAGGCTCCCTGTGCTCAGCCTCCCCCTCCTTGGTCAAGCCAGGGGTGCTGTGACCCCTGTACTGTCACAGGTACTGTGACCCCTCCAGTGACTGCTCCAGCCCCTCCCTGGACTGTGGTGCCACCAACATCTGCTGGGAGCTGCTCCAACTCCTGCTTGTGTGCTCGTCCTGCTGCAAGGACAGGCACTGCTGCCCTTCTCCCCTGTGTCAGGAGTGCTCAGTGAGCTCCTGCACACACAGTCACAGCACCCAGGCCAGGAGGAGCTGCTTTAGCCAGTGCAGGGCACTCCAGTGTGCAAGGAGAGCCCTCTGTGCACCTGCAGCTGTGACCTGAGATTCCTCACTGACTTCATCAGCACTCAGCAGCTCCAGCTTTGAAGGGCTGGGCCATCACCAGCTGCTGGGGAGATACTCTGAAAATTGCTTACTCTGAAAATTGCTTCCATTCCTGAACACCAGAAATGCCCTGCAATGAACTGTAAACCACTCATAACTGTTATATTATAACTTGGAGTATAAGTATTTTCTTCTCTCTCTACATGTCCTGTTATCTTCGTGCCGCTATTAGAGAGCTATCTATCTTCTGTTCCACTGCATTTTAATATTTATAGTAATTAGTGCAAAAATAAATATTTCTCTTCAAACAAGTTTTCTCTTCTGGATCAAAAGGTGAATGCACATCTAATACTATACAAAATAAATATTACACAGGGTATGGAATATGGAGTGCAGATTACAAGCTGTAAACAGACACTGCTTTGAAAAAAGCTTTCCAGGATTGACTCTGGGATGTAGGATTAGCATCGTCTCTTCCTTCCGAAATGGCAAATTCTGTTTGCAAAATCCCTTTTTATAGGAAGACTTACAGAGCCTCAACTCCTTTGCAGTAGATGCAGTGTACTGGCATCGAGGCATTTACATGTGCCGAAGATTAATGGAATTCAAGATGTTCTTGCAACTCTAAGCACGTCTTATAAAAGTGAACTCAAAGGACTGGGGAAAAACCAAGAACATGGCACTTGTGCTCCCAGGCTACACACATTGCTCCTATCATTTGATGAGGAATGCTTTTCCTCATGCAGCAAAGTTCAACTGCATCTCATCAGCTCTCATCTAGGTCTGGCAGTATCTTATTCTCCTGGTGAGAGAAGTCTTTCAGCATTATAATCACCCCAAAAAGACCCCAATGCAATATCATACAGTGCAAAACGAAACAAAAAAGATCCTTCTGTCTAGAACTATTGCACATCTCACTGATGTTAATAAGGATTTTTCTCTCTAAATCTAAGAACAGTTATGTGCAACAAATTGGGTAAAGCTTAGCACTGTCTTATTTGGACATTCACTTCTGTTTCCAGCAAGGTGTTCTCCATAGTGCAGTGGATAGAATGAGTTTCATGTACTGCTGAAGCCCCAGAGGAGTTCTAAGTTTTGCTTCAAAAGCAGTTAATTGCACAGAGAAGTAAGTGGGGAAAAAACCCACTTTTTTTTTCCATACTGCAGAGAAGCCTTGAGAAAACATAAATTTGTAATAAACATGGCAGCATCACCATGCTTCATCTGGCATATGGAAGAGAAATTATACTGACAGGAAAATGGAAATCACTTAACTGAGAAATAAAAATCAAGGCATAATAGGGTCTATATATTGAGAAGTCTTTTCTATAATACAACAGACCCACCACCTACATTTCACTTGTAGAACTTGTGCCATTTCACCAGATATATCCACGATTCCAATTTTAATGAAGTGGGCAGCCTTAGGCTTCGGATTCTCTCTTCTTCTTTCCATCTTCTCCTAAATCACTGTCTTCTGACTGGCTACTGCTCAGGACTACAAACTGTCCTTCTCCACTGCTCTGGTTGGATCTGCTGGAAGCAGCAATCAACCGGCTCTGCTCCTCCAAGTCCTAATGTGAGGAGAGGGAGGTGGGAAATCAGAACAAGAATATTCCCCTTAAAGCCATCTGGAACTGACACAGGACAGCATTATTATCATTTCTAAACTATCAACAGGATCAGGAGACAGCTTTGTAGAGAAGGAATGAAAAGACTGAATAGGAAATGAAAACATTGACTTCTCAGTAGCTGCATGACCAGAACAGCTCCCAGGTTACCACAGCTGCACCTACAGCCCACAGGGCACAGCAGGCCAGAACAATCATCCTCATCTACACTGAGGAAGGCAATGGAGCTGGGAAGGGGCTGCAGCACAAGCCTGGGGAGAAACACCTGAGGGAACTGCGGTTGTTTAGCCTGGAGAAAAGGAGGCTCAGGTGGGACTTTATCAGTCTCTACAACTGCCTGAAAGGAGGGTGGAGACCAGTCAGGTGGAGATCAGTCTCTTCTTCCAAGTAACAAGCGATATAATGAGAGGAAATGGCCTTAAGTTGCACCACGGGAGGTTTAGACTGGATACTGGAGAAAATGTCTTCATGGAATGGGCTGTCCAGGGCAGTGGTGGAGTCACCATCCCTGGAAGAGTTTAAAAGATGTGGCACTGAGGGACATGGTTGGTGGTGCCTTGACAGTGCTGGGTTAATGGTTGGACTTGGTGATCTTAAAGATCCTTTCCAACCTTAGTGATTCTGTGATTCTTAAGCCCATTTCCTCACTGTGAGACTGAACCCTCATCAGCAAATGAAATTATTTTGGGCCTGTGATAGGTGTTCCTTCAAGCACTACTCTTAAGTATTCCTATAAAGGTGTTTTGTCATTCATGTCCTCAAAGAGCTCTTTTTAAAAACTACTATACAAAGATATACAAAATCTGCACAGGAAACACTTATGATAATTGACTTCATAATGCTCAATGAACCCCTCCTGAAGAGTTTGATAGTGGAGCATGGAGTACAAACTGCAAAAGAAAGGAAATAGAAAAAAAGTAATATTAAGAAATACTGATGAAACTTACCTTTTCAATTTGCTTTTGTTTATTCAGTTCTTTCTGTTGTTTCTCTTTGACTCGCTCTATTTCTTTCTGCTTTTCTGTTGCTTTTCGATCCTGAAGGGCAAAAATGTAAATAAAGTAAGTAATGACCTGAGACATTTGCTACACTACTGATTGCTATGAGCTTGCTCAAGAGTGTGACATCACTGTTTCAATTATTCTTCTTTTAGAGGACTGGTATGGCTGTTAAAGGTAGCAAACCGAATCTATACTGATTATTGTCCCACAGTAGGCACTGGTCAGTCTTTTTATTTGAGTTTAAATTCTAGGAAACAAATCCCTTAGACTACACAGCAGCATTAGTGCATCTGTAAGTATCTTGCAGAATATGTTCTATTACATATATTATATATGCCCTCCTCCTTCCATTCACAAGCAAATATAAGAGGAAAAGATTCTTACCAGTTCTGCATGAAAAGCTATCTGTTTGGCCAGTCCAACAGAGTCACAAATCTAAACACAAAACACATAGGAAATAATAAAAAAAGGCTAATCAAAATGCCTTTACAATTAAGCCAGGATCCCAAATTAGATATAACACCACATTAAAGCACTTACAGGTACTTAAACTGAGAGGTTTAACTGTTTTTCAGTACATAAATAAACGGTCCCTCGGACAGCTTGCATGGATCTAACACCTTGGAATCCATGTCAGATGCAAAACTGATACAAGTTACAACCATCAGCAGTACCTTTTCCCCTTCATTATTTGATTCAAATATGTAGCAGATGGAAGTCTGGCGGCTCTCAGCTCTCCCTCCTGAGGTTCGGAGCACAAATCCAAACAGACGTTTATTCTCCTGGTGTGTGGCACAGAGCACTACACTGGGCAGAGGGAACTGCCAAGAGGATCAAAGGTGGAGAGGTTAAAACTGGCTCCAAATACTTTCTACATGAGGTTTCACATTAATTATCTTCAATATCATAAATGCACAATCCCAGCACAAGTTACAGCCTGACCAAAGATGTAACGATGAAACACAAACAGCAGATGAGACAGCAAGGATTAAATCACTCAGAAGACAGGCAGACTTCTAAAAACACACTCCATGTAAGAAATGGGGGCCACATTTGCAGTGAAAGTCACTCATCTTCCTAAATGTGGTACACTCCTTTTTTAATTTTCTTTTCATCATTAACACTAGATACATCTGGGACTAAGCTCCCAATATTTAGTGCCAGGTAAAGGCACTACTTGCCCAAAAGCTGCCAACAGCTCAGCTCTCATGAATTATATAAGAAAAAAAAAAAAAAAAAGGAAAGAAAAACCCCAAACCAACCAAACCACATTACTTTGTTTCATGAAAACTACTTTGCATCCTATTCCTAAAAGAGGCTGGACTTCAAGTGTATCTTTTTAAGACTTACCAAAGGATAAATTTTAAAATTCTGAAAGCCCCTACTCCAGCTGTTATAAACCAATAGGATGAGTTTTCCTAACGTTAAATGTTTGCATTTAGCACAAGGGATGTGCCCTCAGGTTGATGTATCTCATCTGTTAAAGGTTACAGCTCTGGGGCACTTTGAAACTAAATGTCACAAAGGTAAAGAAAGAAGAAAGCCCTACTTGAAATATCAAGACATTTTCACGTGCTTAAGATTTCCTTTCATGGAAATTAAAGTCACTCAGAGCCTCCAAAAAAATGGAATGTTTTCAAAAATGCAAAGAAATTAAATGACCATAAATTGTGCATAAAGAGGGGCAGGGGGAACAGTTTTGAAATATGAAAAATAAAGACTTCTATTACTGAAGAATTAAGCTGGTCTTATCTGATATCCTGAGAGGAATTACACTTATTCCTTTCAAGTGCATTTTTATAAAGAATTAGAAAAAAAAAAAAAGAGACCATACCAGAAACCATTCAACACCTTAAATGTAGTTATGCATTAAAACCAAAAACCCAAAACAAAACAAAACACCAGACAAACCCGTTTGGATTTTAGAACTAATGTGACTCCAACCTTTATGTTTTCTCTTTGTTTTATCCTCTCAGATCACAGGGGGAAGGGGGTCTCAAAAGCTAAACTGACCTGATGAAATCACTCCCCTTAAACCTCTCTACTTTTACATGTCTGCATTAGTCTCCTAACATCAGTGGAAATTTGGCTGGAAATGTCATGCTATCAGTGATTTTCACTATCATGTAATAATATTTTTGAAGTAGAGGAATTACATTCCTGGGTTTTAATCTTAAAATGTAAAGTTACTTACCCGTAGTCTTGTCACTTGTGTCTGTGGATCAATTAACCTAAAAATTTGGTTTTAAAGACAAACCAGAAAGTAAATTTTACCAAAGTGAAAGAAGATCATTCTGTCAATAAACATGAGCAGAAGTCAGGAAGCAAAACTTACTTTAAGCAGTCACAGGTGACTAACAAATGTGACTCTGTCATCCTGAAAACGTTATGGATGGCACGAGCCGCCAGGATCTGACGCATTGTTTCATAAACAACATCCGGGCTTTCGTCAGACTTCACCTCCATGGAGCCAAGAAATCTTACAATAAATAACTGATGAAGAATTGAATCTAAGAAAAAAGAAAGTATTGAAAAAAGCAAACTCCATTTTGGGTTTTCCCCTCAAAACCTAAGCTGGGCTGCAGTCAGGGAAACTCCGAACTTCTCCTAAAAAGAGGAGTGCTCACACCAGCAATTAGAGGTACAGTTACCAAACACTATTCTATAATTTGTGTTAAATTAGAAGAGAGAAACTAGAGATGGAAACAGAAACTTAATTTCAAATTCTATTTTTATTTTGCATTGAAATAAAATTGTTGTTTTACCTTCTGTTTCAGATTTTGAGCCTCCAGATTCACCAAAAGGATTTGTGCGTCTATTAAAAAATGAAAACATTGAACCAGCAGTCAGATTACAGAACCACTCATGGATAATGTAGTAGTCTCATGCTGTGACAAATACCAATATGTGATGATTTCACAAACTTGTAAGTTGCAGGAATATGAATCTGGAGAACCATGAATCACCAGGACAGGCAATTTAATCAGGAGACACATAAATTGCTATATTTGAGGCCCACATTATGGGACAAACACCAGATATTGTTGTCCTATTGCTGCCATAGAAAGCTTTGCTCACATGGTATTTTTTTTTTTATATTTGAATTCAGCCCAAATTAAAACCTAGTTAATATCTGGAAAGTTTTAGGGGATGACATTTCACAGACCGGCTTCAGGAAGCACAACCAAAAGCTGGTTCTTTCAGAACTCCGTAGGAGCACCCACTTCTCACTGTCTCAAGGTGCTGAATTACTGCAGAGAAGTCACTGGGTTTGTTTCAAATGCAGCTTTCTGAAAACATCACTGGGGTTTTACTCCTAGAGGGTCAAGAGAAATGTGGCCACTTCTGGCTCTCAAAGACAGAACTGCCATCGGTTACAAAGAGAAGTGAAAATACTCTAGGCTTCCAAGTTTCATTTTTCAAAAGCACTGAAGTAATGCTGAAAAGGGCACAGGAAATGAGGACATTTTATTTATTGTAAAGAGGAAATCACCCTTTCTCTTTGCCTAACTGGTAGCTGAAAAGCTATTGGCAAGGGCTCAGTAAACTTCAAATTAGGTTTTATCTGGGAGTAATGAAGGTGTGACCTCTCAAAAGTGTTCTAACAATAAATTCCAGAGCTAAAAGAAAAAAAAAACTGTTCTAAACAGAACTCTGAATTCAAACTAGTGTTGCTTCAATGGATAACATGGATCAAGAACCATCCCATTAAACTGACCTGGGTAAATACACTAAAGGCAAATTCTTTTTATTAGGATCTTCTACCACTCGGACTTTTCTTGTCATTTAAGATTAAACTGCAATAGTAAATGCAAAATCTCACAGGATCTCTCAAAAGGCAAAAATAAAATGTGAATACTTGTCATCAGTATTAGAAATGAAGGAAAGTATTTTTATTTTTTTAATAATTAATATTTCTAAAGTAGCATGTTGCCTATCTGTACAAACACTGCAGTGCTTTACTTAAAGTGATGCTTAGTTGAAAATGCTGAGCACAACTCTATCATTTCTGCTACAAAACCCATGATTTTCTGGAAAGAATTGTAACTGATGACATGAACATGTAATTTTAACTTGACTTTTTGTTGTTGTAGTTAAGAGCAGCTGGATCTGCAACTATGTTTTTTTAGTATCTGAATACTGCAGATACAGTTCCAGAAATGCAGTGCAGATTTACAGGTCTTAGGTTTGTAATAAATCTCCCACTCAAAAATAATAACAAGTAGGAGAAAATGCATTTATGTTTTGGGATGAAGTCTTGGATAATTTTAACTTGTCTCTCTATGGAATCACTCCAGAAGCCTAGATCATTTTCACTCACCTTTCAGGTTAAGAAGAGTGTCATCGTCTGCCATCATCACCTGGAGGCAGGGCTACCAAATTTCTCTTGAGTTTCCAAGAGGAAATAACCCAAGCTGCTGGGTGAGCAAGCAATAGGAAAGGAAAATATTTTGTAAAACTGAAAAATTAAAATAAATCAATAAGTAAAAGCATTGGCTGTTAAAGCAAGAAAAGCTGCTGCAAACCAGAAAACAACACCTTGACTCTAGTGCGTGTAATTAAGCCTTTTTGAACAATTCCTTTTAACAATTAAACTAATTGTTTTGCTTCACTGGCCACTGCAAATTCTGTGACATGAGTCAGGGAGAAGGCAATGTGTGTTTTGGAGCTGCAGTTTAAACGTGGTTTTCTTGTTTTGAATTAGTAACAATAACTTTAGGAATTGTTTCCTTCTCTCTCCATTTCCTACCTGCCCGATTGCCCTGAAGACTTTGCTTGGCCTGGCAGATCTTCACTAACTGGAGATATGATGTCAAACTGTATGGGAGTGTCAGGGGCCACGAGTGAATCCAAGGAAAGCGCTGATAAAGCTGCTGAGTCAGATCCCAGGGAGCCTGTGCTGCTGGTACGAGCTGCAGGGGGACGGGATTGTCTACAACAAAACAGAACAGCAAAAGGAAGGCTGGTTGATAGTAAAGTTAAACCACAGAGGAGACTAATGCTTAGATGTAAAACATAACAAAAACTAAAAACCTGAAAATCAGGGTAAACAAAACCAGAGTCTATGTTCCTATCAAATTTAGGTAAATTAAAGTCACTACTCGCATTAATAACTGCATCAGTATGTTTTAACATCAATATATTATCAATACAATCTGAGATCTGCTTCCAGGGGTCGAAAATTCTCATTATGAAATCACACAACAAACCAGACATAAGGTGCAACCACCAAAGCTGTCACCAGTGGCATCAGGATTGCTTGGAACAATGGATGCTGAACAGTCTTAGGAAGGTGAGTGCAGGAAATTCTCCTCGAGCCTATCAAAGATTTAGTTCTGAGGGTTTGTCTGGGTATTTTTTTTCACCCTGAAACTTTCCCAGGATTCTCTTTCTAGATGTGCTCTTGCAGTGCCCCCTGTTATGAACTCACCCAGCTGGCCTCATGCTCTCGTGCCTCTGCTGGAAGGAGGGAGATGGAGTGACAGCCTCCAGGGCTGACTGATTGACACGGGCAGCCATTTCCTGCAGGGCAGGGATGGGACAAATTAACTGAAAACACTGGTCTCAAAATAAGCTTTCAGATTCTAGTTTTATTTATATGCAACTGATAAAAGTTATAAACTCCACCCTTTGTGAGAATCTGGCATTCCTAAATTTTCACTACACAGCTGCAGTATTTTCTTCTAGCTTTTCTTGTAACACATATCCTGATGTTGACTCCCTCAATTTAAGAGAACACTCTTTACAATACTGTCACTGTTAATAAAAGCAATAGTGAAAATAGAGAGAAAATAGAGAAAATGAGAGAAAAGTCCCAATAATAAGCTTGGAAAACCCCCAAATGTAGACCAGAAGAAAAATCTCATTTGAGAAATGCAGCCCTCAACTGCAAACTAAACCCCACGAAGAATAAAAACTATCAATTAAGAACTACATAACAGTTATTTCAGCAAATGCTGGACCATTTACAGTTGAATTCCATTTTATCTTTTATTGAAATCACTAATTCTGATCAATATTTAATGCTGATGCCTTCACTTCCTGGGGTAGAGCCAATAGAGAAAGTCCTTGAGAAAATGATCTTTGGAGAGAGAAAGTGCAGGAGACAACAATGAAGCAACATTTTGTGGAGTGTCTGATCAGAAAATGAGAATGGCTACAAAACTTTATTTTTTAAAAGAGTGCCATATACAAATACAGGATCTTGAAGATGTCAAAAGGCTACACCAAATACAAAAATCATGTATTTTTAATGCTTTCTATATAGGCATTTAGATCCATGGACTCCATGCATTAATACCACGAACAGACATGTAGGAAGTACTTGGCTTAATTCTATGCTATTAATTTTACATAATTACATCTTAACATATTACTGATAATTATAAATTTTAATAGTTACCTCAGGGTTTTCACTTAGATATATCTGTTTAGATATGTTGTTTATGGTGCATATCCACTGAAAAAGAGAAAGAGAAAATAAATGAGTTTGTCATGTTTTTTTAACAAACTTCATTAAATCCCTGAGTTGGCTACTTTCAGCACTTTTTCTACTTTCTTTGTAATTTCAGGGACCCAAATATTCTGCACATCCAGCCTGCCATTAAATTAACTACCATCTGCATACTGCACCTCACCTTACACCTTTCTTACTTGAAAAAATTATTCTAGTCACCCTAAAGATCAAAACTAAAGAAAGCCTAACTCACAACTCTAACTAATTAAAAAAACAAACAAACAAACAAAACTCCCAGGATTCTCTGTACTCCATTATTCTGTTCTGCAGGTGACATTGTTTCCTCAAGACATCATAAACATTCAATCTGACTTCTTGTGGAATTTGCCCATTTCTTGCATCTGCAAGCTAGAATCTGTTTTCTCCCTCTGCTCTGGAAAACCACTGGCTCCTGTTCCTGGCTTTTCAACTTTCCCTGAAGGAGAACACTAACTGGAATAGATGCAGTGTCCAACTGTGGTTTACAAACACATTCCTTCTGCACGACAGAAACTCACTGGGCTCCGTGTGAGCCTCCATGGCCTTACCTCTTCATAATCCTTTTTACTTTCTGCCTGCAAGATTGAAGACCTGAAAGAGGAGAATGGAAAAACAATTTTATTTAAAAAGCCTCATAAATACATTCAGCAAGGAAACCCCCATTTTATCTTGGTACACTGAACAAGTTGCAAAAGGCTGAAGATTCTGTGCATGTGCTGAGTGCAGTAGCATCTAATTGGGGAAGGGAGGGACCTGTGCTTTCATTTAACTGGAAACAGGAAAAGAACAAAGTTCTAATTGTGCCCATGTAATACTTATGTACTCACACGATGCAATAATACATGATTGTAAACTGATCATCATAATCTTATTCTGAAATACCACTCAGCTACATTATAGAGCTTACAAACAAAAATCCAGACTTTACAAAGTTAAAACATCTCAGATTTTGCTTCTCAATATCCACAAAAAAATCAAGCTGTAATCTGGCCAGAGGCAGACTATCTTTCTTTTCTCAATTAGTGAGTCCAGCATCACTTCCAGGTCCCAGCAGTGTCAGCCCACTCACTTTTTGCCATCGAACGACGTTATCTGGAAGCAGTACCGTCTGTCCTCACAGTCAACAGCCATCACCGAGCAGTTGTCTATGTCCATGACGAGTCCCCCAGCTACATCACCCCTGGCCTGGCTCATCAGATTTCCCCCTTGGGTGAAGTAAAACTGTCTCTCCCAACTGGAAGATACCAGCCCTGTCTTACTGAAAGAGAAAAAGAGGTCCAGTTAGAGGATCAGGAGCTCAGCTGAGCTGAAAGTCACTTGGAATAAACCATTCCCCATTTAATGTTTTAGGTCAGTGTTACAGCTGAATTAAGCTCTCTCCAACTGTTGTTTTTTTCATGCTAAACCTATTGCTGGGCAAAGAATGCATAAAATAATAATTGCTTTCTTAAATTATGTGAAACAATTTAGAACAAAAAGGCTTCAGTTTTGATGATCAGCTTTCCCAGTACTGCTTTACACAACATGCATATTCAAATTCTATGAGTTGCCAATAGGACTGACAAGACCTCTGAACTCTGCACTTACTTTACTAAGACTAAGTTGTGAAGAACTTTGTGTAAGTTCTTCAGAACTTGTGTTAAGAACCAGCTTGGTCATGTAAGATACCCCCATTTTTCAAGTATTTTGTACCATTCACCATGACTTCCAAAATTTTGCTTAGAGCTGAGAGATGGAATCTTGTTACTTCCCCATTACAGTGCAAGGAAATTACATTCTCATAAACTTTTTATGTTTTGATGTGAAAATTCAGGCAAGATTAGACAAAAATGAGGATAACTATGCTTTGTATCCAAATGACACTATGTCAATGTAACAATGAATTTAATACTAATTAGGTGAAGAAGTCCAAAGAAAGAAACAGAACAGCTCCTATGGGACTTAATCAACTAAGACTGTAAAATCAGCATAGCTAACATCAACAAAAAAATTCTTCAGCTTTTTTAGCTTTCCTTTCCCAAAATTAAATATTCTGGAATTTTTAAGTAACAAGTTAGTCTTACTTTCTTGCATTGAGATAGCCAGCTTTCCGTGTCAGATTCCTGTGAACAGGAAATTTTGTAGGATCAGGATCAGGCAAATACAATGGATCACTCGCCACTTCCAAGTCCTCTATGGTTTGTTGCATATTTTCTACTTCACAATCCATTTCCCTGCGAACACTAAGATAAATAATGTGCTATTAACAAAGATAATTTATTAATAAGTAGAAACAGAAAAATCATTGTCTTTTGATAAAAGTTCAAAATTCAACAAAAGCAACTTACTTTTGTACACTCGTGCCAATATTGGTCAAAAACTCTTCCAGTTGCTCTGTAAGATTTTCTGAACCCATTTTAAAAAAGCTTATCTTTAAAAAAAAAAAAAAAAGAAGGAAGAATTTAGTCATTAATAAATTCTACATTAACAACTGATGATGTCATAGGAGGTTGAAGTTTCTCAGAGAAATCTGTTTTCAACTCTCATTCCCAACAAAGCTAAATTGATTTTAGCCATAAGATATCTCAGACACAGGGGATGGCCCTGCCTTTCCCACTCTTAGATCCAGCACAAAGCTGCACCTGAACAACTGGTGGCACCACCTACTTTGTTGTGTTGCACAAAACATGCAGAGCTTGGTTCTTGAACACGAGCTGCAAATTCTGAAAAAGAATCAAGAGCCCTTGCCTTTGCAAAGCTTTCAGACAGGTTGAGGAGTTAACTTCTACTCAGGTCACTGTGGCAGTGCCAGATGCTGGGAAGTCTGACTTGTAAAAAAAAAACCCCGTATTTGATGACATACTTCTGAAAATACAAATTAAGTCTCTCCAAAGAACTTTATCATGGTTGTATTTTGAGGACGTGCACCTGTCCTCAAATAAACCAGTAATGAACTTATTTATATAAAGCAAAACCAAGCCAGAATGCTTTTTAGCATTCCAGTTCTTCCACACCCTTGATTGAAAACGGCAGTGATGACTTTGGATGATGAAGTCGTTTCAGAAGAGCTGCCATGGGAATGAGTTTAACTGAGAAGGTACAATCCCATGGGGACTCTCCTGCATGGAAGCTCTAATCAGCTCTTTCCATTAGGAGAATCAAGGACACAGCAATGAAATTTAGGCAGTGTATCAAACTCAGCCATCTGGGTTTTGGGGTAGAATTAACCTTTATATTTGTCACCCAGACTTTCCTAAAAGATTCTCTGATGGGAGTGAGGGCATATCATGATGAGATTCCTGACTAGTGCTGCCTGCAGACACTGTTCTGGAACAGCTGGGGCAGCTGCAGGGAAGTGGATGGGGCAGGTCTTTTTCTCCATTTCCTTCCTTGGATCTCAGTACATCAACCTTCATGAAGCACTTTTACATCTTCTTGCAGACCTACAGGTTTCAGAATCTGAAATTACCTGAGCTTGCATGTATCCTAGCAAGGGTTCCAGCAGAGAAATTTTCTTTTTGTACTGGAGAGTATTTAATGCACAAAAATAATGCATCATAGTCTGATGCTGTTTTTTCCTGGAAGTATATACATCTTCTGTAACTTCAGCCTTGATCTGAAGAGACACAGACAGAGGAGGGGGAAAAAAAGGAATGTTTGAGACTTGGCACTGATCACATGCCTTTTGGACAGCTTTATAGCCAGCATGGAAAAACAACAGTCATGTTCTGCCCTCTATCACCAGCAACTGCATATTGTACTCTGCTTCTCTAATTGATAGATGAGATACATGAAAAACAAATACAGCATTCTTTTCTCCATGGAAAGTATGTTATTGCTTTTCACAAACAAATTGAACATGGCATCACAACTTTAAAGCATTCTCAGTTTTACAAGACAGGTATGTGTTGGGGAGATCTGCTTTTCTGTCTAGGCTGCTAAAACATAAACTACCAAAAGTCAGGTGGAATCTGCCCTACACTGTCTTGCATCACAAATATATATAAGATGAAAATTATTTATCTCCTCTAAAAATCTTTATATTAAGTATTTTGTTTTACAGACCTTTTCATTTTCCCTTCTCTTTGACAACCGACTGTATCTGGTAATGGCAGCATCGTGGTCTGCAATGAGGAGAGAATTTATGATCATTTTGATAAATTAATGACTTATGAGACAGACCAGAAAACCTTTTATATCACTGTGTTACACAGACAGAAAGTTCTGTCAACACCTTGAGGAATTGTTCTTGTCTGTTTACAGTCATTTCACTGCTACAAATACCTGGGCTGAGGAAAGATTCCAACCAGACACGAATGCACCAAATTGTTACAAACTGCCCTAAACATCTATTATTCTTCAAAGACAGAAATTTTGTGTAAGCAGAGACAACTTTACATTATGAAAACCTGTATCTAATCTTTCTTGCTGCTAATGTAATGATAGACTGAGGGAAGTATAATCTTTGCTTAAATAATAAGGTCTCTACAAGGATATAGTAGAGCTAAAAAAATAGCTTCTGACAATAGGGAAGAGAACTATCAAACTCATTCTAGGGAGGTGAAGTTTGTTTATTCATCCAGTCCTGACTTTAATAAGTGAGCTAGCACCTTACTATTTTTTAGTAATTTTGGTAGCATAATCCTTTAATAATCATCTATACAGTTTACATATTGTACAAAGCACTGTCAATTTGCCTTAATGCTTCATGCACAAAGCAGGGATTTACAAGTGAACCAAGGACAGTTGAGTGCTTAAGTATCACTGAAAAAAATGACACCTTAATTAGTCACTTTAAGCTGACAGGCTTAACTCCACTAGTTTTCTGAATAAGCAATCTACAATAATACTGTTTACTTGTAACATCTGTAAGATTAAGTATTTTACACTTACCATTGCTTGCAATTTGGAAAACTTCTTTTAGAGTTAATATCTCTACAAAAGAACATACCACAATTTTAATGAGTTGGTATTAACATAACAGTCACATATTAAGGTTTCTCCTGTAATGTTTAAGTACTGAGCAGTTGTAGTTAACACCTCATAGCACACTGAGTTACCAGCACAGGCACTGTGGGGCCAGGAAAATCTGCTCCTGCTTGGGGCCTGGGTGTCATTGGGCTGGCTGGCTCCAAAAACAATCCTGCACTGCAATAATGTAAGGAGGAGCTTCTCTGCAAGAGTCTGTGCAAGATGTTATCAACACAAATGAGTCACCAGCCTAAGTTCTGCTTTGAGCTGGGGAAGTGAAGCACAGGAGATGGGAAGTATCCAACCCCAGAACACACTGTGATTCCTCCTCCCTAAAATGACCCATGTTCCAGCTGGTTATTTGGTCTCCCTGTGTCAGGGAACTGAAAGCAGCACAATTATCTTACACCTGTTCTGGTCCTGACTGTGGTTTGGGTTACATTACAACAGAAACAAGCAGAAAGTTGTGTTTAACCTTATGGGAAAGCAAGTACAAAAAAGCAAAGAAAAGCTGGACAGGAAATGCCTGTGAAGTCCAGAAAGAACGATGGTGTCATTACACACTACACCAGTTGGTGGCAGAAAACTTCCAGTGGGAAAATTTATTCTGTGATTATTGCCTCGGGGATGCTGCTCAGTGAGTACTGACAGGGGATTTTTCCAGGTTCTGAGGAGCAAGATTAGCCTTGGGATATTCACAATCCCTTGCTCAAAAAGCACAATCTATTTAATCTATAATTTTGCAGCAAACTACTGCCAAAGAAGTATTTTCCAAGATTCACGAACAGTTAGAAGACTTATGGAAGACATGAAATTTTTATTTCAGTTTAGACTTAAGACATTCAAATGTTAGGTATAGCCACTCTAGAATGTTCACAACAGGGATATTGAAATTATTTTGGTTTTAACTCTCATAATTTGTATGTAAAGTCCCTTTGCCATACAGTTTGTTCACTCCATCATCTTGAGTAAAATCTATCCTAATCACACACATACATTATTTTAAACCAGGCAGAATAAAACACAACTGCCACAAAAATCAGAAGCTGGAAGCACCTTATGCCTGCACATGAGAAGTCACCTGAATTACCAGCAGGGTTGAAGAACCATGTCACTAATTCTTAATCTAGTAAGTACTACAACCCTGGCACTGTGCCCTTTGAGTTCAGTCCAGCAATTACACTGATGTCATGGTATTAAAATATACACAAGTATTTCCTGAAAATGCAAATTATCTGAAAATTGTTCTTTCCTAATGTTTTTCAGTAGCTGCAAAATGTTCATCTTGGATAGAAGTGCTTCCATAATGTAAGTACTACTCCTGTTGAAATACTAATAGTGTTAAGTTCTTCAATTGTAATACTCTCATGAATAGAAATAACTGACTTTTTTTTAAATGGGGAGATGCATACTTTGAGAACTGAAAAAAACAAAAGCTATGGAGATTAAATGCTATGTTTTATGGTTGCTGTTGATGATAAAAAACAATATTTGGTCAAGTCCCCTACCTTTTAGATCCCTTTCTTTAAACTGGGTAATAGGAAACATCATTGCATCTGCAAGCTGAGTTGAAAGTACTGCATGGCAAGAGCTGAGCTGGAAAAGACAAGAAAAAGAAGTAAATGTTGGGAAAACAATGCTCAGAGCAAATCCAGTCGTGATAGGTCAACATTGATTTCACTCCAAAATGACACGTGCTTAAACTACATAACTGAAACATCATTTTGCACATTCCTTTTGTTGCAGCTAATTTTTTCTAGGTTCCAGATCTCACCACTAGCTATTTACAGGAGACTAAACTTTAGAGTTTAGTTTTTATCCAAACTTTTCGAACCTTATTCCAATTTACTGGATCACATCCAAGGATGGCCTCGTTTGTTCAGTTTATTTCTCCAGTTCCTCTCCAGCCACCTCACAGCCCATCTTTCAGTTTATAGAGGTAGAACAAATGTGTTCCTCCTCCCAAAATGCTGTTTAAGTAGGGTTAAAAGTGAGGAGCTGGATCATCCCGATTCAGCTCTTACTGGTGCTCAGTTGTCTGTCCTAAGAGTCAGCTCTTAATACAGACAGTCAGGTACCAAAATCAGGCAATACAAATACCCTCGTGAAAACAGTCACCAGCTGCCACTGTGGGATGTTTTTGGCTGTATCTACAGTAAGGTGAACTCCATTCTTTCTCAGCAATGTATCCTCTTTTTGCTGAATTAATTCCTTTATCTTCAGGTTACGTGACTTTAAATAGATGCTGCAATATACAATTAAGTGTCACCTCGTTGACAAATGAATGCCATTTCTGCAGCTACTGTCTTGAAAAGGGCTGGAATAATAAGGCAAATTAAAGTCTACACGTGACAACATCAGCAAAGAAAACAGAAGCACTTGCCTCATCAATCACTTTTGCGAATTGCTGCAGAGTGGAAGTCATGACTTCATCATCTCCCCCGAGTGGAAAGCGCTGAGAGAAGATAAAAAAAGTTATGTTGTTGGCAGTGTTTCCTGCCATTCACAAAACTATTAATCATGTCTATGAATATAGTAGGTATTCCATTATTTTAAAACATTATGCACTTAAAATACACTGAAGTTGTTGCCCTCGTTAGGTGGAGAAGGAGGACAGGGAGCAGCAGCATCCTAAAAGAAGTAAATTTCTTGTTTTTAAGGTGCATCTCAGAAAAGGGGGCCCATCAGCAAAGCCACAAATAGGGAACCCTTCAAAAGCACAGGCTCCCAAGGAAGAAAGTTATGGATTCCATAGTGTGTGCTTTCAGAGCTGGAATTACTCTCCCAGAGTAAATTACATTTGTTAACTGGAGGTTGCTTTGCCATCTCTTCTCTTGGTGACTGGTAAAATAAAGCATCTAACAGTAAACAGGTTTAGGAAATAAAATCAAAACAGAACCACCCTAAGCAACCCCCAAAATACTGATCCAAAAATAAAATATTTCAGAACTTATTAATATTCTTCATGATAAGAGGAATTAATTCTGGTTTAGTTGCAAGAACTAATATAAAGATGGGAGATTCTTTTGGCAAAGGTTTGAACCACCAACCACAGCAGTTCATTTTATATGGACCAAACCTAAACACACTCTACACTGTGCTCTGGGAGATAAAAGACTACAAAAATACACAGTCCTGACCACACAAAGACAACAAGGATTTACACAGTACCTGTTTCTCATATTCCTTCAGAAGCTTTGAAGTCAGATGAGTTGCTGCACTTAACTCATTCTGATGAAAAAAGGCAAAAGAGTAAAATCAGTAAAAAAGGTCAAGCAGTTCAAGTATATACAAATTAAAAATACAGCCATAAACTCAATTGTTCAGAAAACCACAAAAAATAGATTCTGTCTTTGGCATAAAAGTGCAGTTACTTAGAGATAATGAGTGAAACACATATATACTGTGGGTAAAAAATCTCCCACTTGGTACATACACCAAGATCATTTAGTGTAACATTTTAGAAACACTTGGGAAATACAACAGAACTATTTGATCAGAAAACCTTTTTACTTGTCAGAAGAAATTCTGTTGCAAAAGAAAGCACAAGAATTTAGTCTTTACCACTCCCTTACAGAAAAACAGTCATTAATTCTTACTTTATTTCACTTCTACATTTCAAGAATGTGGAAGTTAAAAACGACCCATATCGCTTATAATAATTTGAAAAAAAGCAAGACACATGAAATGTGGTTCAAAAGCTTTATAATGCATTCAAGAATTTCATGAACTCTACCTGTGCATCATATATTCTGTGCATGGCTTGAAATAACTGATTGATGTAATTGGATATTGCAGCAGCATCTTCTTCAAATACTCCCAGCAAAGAGCGTGTCTGTAACAATCAAACAGCCAAAACATCAACATGGCAGGTTAGAAAAGCAGCATTTAAATGGAATGGAATTTCAAAGTTAAAGAGCATTGCTTCAGGTTTCATTAATGAAAAGTTTATAAACCCTTCAACACTGTTTACAGGAATGATCCCTATTGCATGCCAAAGAACCTCATCCAAGCTCAGCCTCACTCCTGCTGTCAGCCTCTCCAGGTTAATGCATTTTCAGAGAGGAAAGGACCAAGGGAAATGAACAACTGTGTTAAAAAGCTGAAATTGTGGCCAACTCCTGGGACCACTATGGTACATCCCTAAGGAAAAGGGTAAAGATGAGTGGTATGAACAGCCTGCCAGGAATACATGTTTCTCCTGCAGTGAGATCCAGATAAAGGCTGTGCTCTTCCCATACTGCCCAACCTGCACTAAGACAGTTGCTGGCTGTGCTTGGACCTGTCACTCACCTGGGCAATAACCACCAAGTCTGTGATCAAAAGGTTGAGGAACTAAACACCAAACCAAACCAAACCATACAACCTACATCTGGCTGTCCTCAAGACAAGTGTTTTCACCACTGAAAGGGAGTGAAAAGATCTGTCCTTTTGTCCTTAGCCCAGCTTGTCAGTCTGTCTGTTCCTTGGCTGGTGTCACCCCCAGGCCTGATGACTCTGTGTTCTATTGCACTGCTCATATCACTGATGAGGGTGCTTAACAGCATCCACCTCAAAAATCAACCTCACTGTCCACCTATTAAACTTCCAAACACGATCTCTATCTGTGAGCCCACCTATTCAGCCAGTTTTTCCACTCAGGTCAGTCCAAACCTCTCCCTTTGGCCAGAAGAACGTTACCAGAGAGAGTCAGAGTCCTTGTGCAAGGTGAGTGACACCCCCTGCTCTCCCTGTGCTGGAATGACTGACTCGGGATGAGCAAGCAATCAGGTCACTCAGGTATAATTTGCCCTTTAAACTTAAATGAGATGCTGACTCGGTGTTGCATCCTTTTTGCACTTGGAAGCAAAGTTACTCCTCAGCACGAGGATATCGAATGGCTTCCTTCCCCCAGGACAGAAACCCCAGAGGGGGAAGAGCGAGGATGTGCCTGGAACTCTGCACAGGCTCCACTGGCTCTTCCTCATTTAAACATTGGTTGGGATGCTTGGATGTAGAAACAGGAGTATTGCAAGAGCCACAACAGAAACACTTCAGAAATGTTTTAGCAAAAGGACTGTGGTTTTAGGTTTACACTAAAATCGATGCCCAGACAGAAAACTGAAAGAATCTTAAGTACATAATTGGGGGGTTTTCCCAAATTATGGTTGTTAAACACTTGAAACTGGAAATTCTCTTAGTCTTCCCTAGGCTGAATAACTGTGGTTTCCTCAAAGAGGAAAGGAACTAATGGGCCCTGAGCAAAGAATAAAGGAGATCTATCTAAATACTAAAAATATAAACAAAGATCATAACAGAATAAATAACTTTAATGCTGGTTCTAGCTTATAAAACAAGTGGAAAGGGGAGATAGAGGAGGAAAGAGGTGGAGAACTCAAATCTTTGCCAGGTGTGGCAACATGTGTCATCTTAATAGCCATGACTCTCCCATTAGAGGAGACAGACACGAAAGAATGCAAAAGAAAAAATTACATGGTACTATAACCACTGAATTATATACTCATGAACTTTAAACCT
This sequence comes from Pyrocephalus nanus, assembly GCA_038380795.1. Classification (NCBI taxonomy): domain Eukaryota; kingdom Metazoa; phylum Chordata; class Aves; order Passeriformes; family Tyrannidae; genus Pyrocephalus; species Pyrocephalus nanus. The sequence goes on along the minus strand of CM076271.1, from coordinate 8,974,290 downwards.
GGCCATAAATAAACCTGAACTTATAATTTTAAAGGAGTATCATGTCAGGTTTCTGGATTACACTGACTCTTTAAAACCAAACACCAAAGAAAATTGCTTTTCTATGTTTTTTATATTAAAAAACTGGCATTGTATGATACTGAAAGAAATTAACCTGAAACTATTAACAAATTATAGCAGATTACTGCTTAGAAGAAAATTAGAGGAATTGTTCACTCATGCTTCTAGTAAAACCTTGCATTGTTTTGCATGTTCTTTAGGATGCTTTCAACCTGTGTATATGAGCAGGGGAGCAGGAGAGCACCAGTGAGAAGCTGAACAAAGAAACCACTTGGTTAGAAGTCAGTGAACTGTGAAGGCTGCTGTGCCGTGCCCTGAGCTGCTCCCAGGTGATGCTGCAAGAGCCTGTGCTATCCAGGTCTCTTGGCTTTTTGTTGGGCAATGCTTTGGGAATGCAAATCAGTCTGAGCAGAAACTCTCCCTAAATATCCACTGAGTATGTGTGTAATATATGTCCTGAGTTAATACTGACATTACTCTGCTTTGCATAGCAAAAGACTGTGTAAACTTGGCATTTGGTTTAGGCCTGACAACACAGCGGTCAGATTTTTATCGTGTGACAGCAGGAAGTGAACAGGGTTTGAAATTTCAGAAAAGCCCTTCCTTCCCTCAGACACAGAATAAGTCTGATGTTTATATACCTACAGTTGGTGTCTGGAACGTGTCTAAGCTCCGGGCCACAGTTCAGCACTAAACAATGACCTGGGCTGATGAGCTTTCTCATTATCACAGTAGGAATGCATCAGCCTGGCAACTCCTCAAGAAGAGAGTTCAGAGAGTTCTGTTTCTTCAAGCAACATTTGTTCCCATTTCCATTGCACTGATTTTAAATTAACAGAAATTAGGTAAATTAACAGAAATGGACTAACGTAACAGAAAGCCATAGAATCTTAGTTATGTTCTTCCAAGACATGATTGCCAGAATTCACCTGAAATAGAAAATGATACTGGCAAATCCAATTGTTTAAGCACATCAAACTCACTGGGCTGAATTAGGATCTGCTAGCCTGTGTCACAAATAACCTCAAAAGACTCCAGAATTTACAGTTATGTTCCAACAAGGAACCTTTTTGCACGTGCTTCCAAAACGTCCTCAAATGATCCAAAGTTTATCTGACATTTGGCATTTCCTATAAATATGAACAGTTCTGACTTCCTTAAACTGCGAACAGAGCTTCAAGAGATATTTTTTAATAAAATCACTATTACTATAACCCTTTGAAAAATTTTTCCTCTTCATGAGATGACACCAGGTTATACCCTGGGCCAGAGGCCCCCTGACAGGCCAGATCTCATCTCACATGGAGTATTTGAGCTATTTGGGGCACTGTGGTTCAGAAAGCAAGGATTCTCTCAATGCATGGCCTTCTAGTGCCTTCTCCAAGTCGTTCCTCCCCTTGGTTTAGAATTGTTAAAGTGACTGTCATTTTAGAGGGTTAATATTCTTTCATAAGCAAGTGAAAGTTTTTCTTCCTATGGCCAAGGAATCAAAGCTACCAACACAGATGCTGTTACAATACAGGACGTTTTGCTCAGTACACAAACTGTGCATCAGAACAAGGATCTTAATTTAAAAGGCTGCAATAAAGGAAAATACACTGTAAACTTTTTTCCCCCTTATCTAGGAAGAGAAGTACAAATACTTGCTGTTGTTGCTGCCAGCGAGAGAAACCCGTGCCATGGAATAAAGCCTTTTTCCTGCTTTAGAGACAAATGCCACCGCACTACAGGGCATCTCTGACAAAGGTCAGGCACAGCAATGGCGGGGAAGGATGGGGGCAATTAAAGGCCTTTGGGCTCCATGTGCTTCCCCCCTACTGTCAGCACAAACCACGGCCGCGACATCAGCCAACACCTCCTCTTCACACGGATCCATTAAACCTTAACGCGGTTTTAGCAGAAGATAAAGATAAGACAAATCGCCTTGAGAAGCGAAGACGGGATTTTGTCATCACGAGGTGTCCAAAATCACTGCCGAGCGCGAAGGCGGGGGCGGGGAGGTCCGGGGGCCGGTGCGGGCGATGCTGGAGCACAGACAGTGCCCGGCCCATGCCCGGTCCGGCGCCTCCGGCCCGCCGGACACCAGTGGGGCACGGCCGGGACGAGCCCAGACCGCGGCCGCAGCTCCTGCGCGGGGCGGGAGCACCGGGAGGCACTGACAGTGCGGGAGCGTCTCTGGCGCCCATCCGTCTCTCTGTCCGTCCGTCCGTCCGTCCGTCCGAGGCTCGCCGGGGGCCGGCAGCGCCGGGGCAGCAGCGCTGGGCCCGGGGCGCAGGAGCTGGGCCCGATCCGGCCCAAGCCTCGCCCGTCTCACCTGCGGGCTGTCCTCCAGCGTCTCCTCGATGGGCAGTTTGTCGATGCCGGGCATGGCGGCGGCCGGGCCGGGCCGAGGCTCCGCTACCGCAGCCGCTCCGCTCCCCCCGCGGGCCCTCCCGGACCCGCCACGGCACCGCCGCCCCCGCCCCGCGCGCCGGACGTCCCGCCCCCTGCCCGCCCGCCTGGCCTTCCCATTGGTCCTCCCGCCCCGCCTGCCCGCTCCTTATTGGCGGGCGGGGCCGTCTGTCCGCCCGTGCGCGCGTGGGGACGCGCTGCCGCTGCCGCCCTCGCGCGCGGCTCCTGAGGGCTGTGCCGGGCTGAGGGACGGGGGGTCCGGGAGCTGCTCCGGGGAGCGGGGCCGGCCGAGGATCTGTCCCCCCTGAGGTGACCGCCCGGCCGTGCGGGTCAGCGCGCCAAGCGAAGGTGCCCTCCCCGCAGTGTGTGCGGTCCGGCGGCCGCTGCTCTCTGCTCACGGACACCCGGCCCGGGGCCGGCCCACGGCGCGGTAACGCCGCTGTGCCCCTGCCGCGATGGAGCGTCTTTGGCTATCGTTCCGTGTTACCTGGAGCATCCCTGCTGGGAAGTCCCCTCTTATCCCTGCCGTGTGGGTGGGGTTCGGGTGTGGGCCGGTCTCTGGTACCGTGCCTGCAGTGAGGGGAGCAGAGGAAGGGTCATTAAACTGAGACGGAGGAGATTAAATATTAGAAAAAAAATTTCACTGTGGTGGTGCTGGGCTGGCTGTTGGACTGGATGATCTTAAAGGTCCCTTCCAGCCTTGGTGATTTGATTATTCTATGTATCTCTCCACCACTTGAAGAAGTATTTCTATCCCTGTCAAGCTAGTAATTTTTGTTGGGTAGCTTCTCCTGAGGACCTATAGTACCTGGTTGTGTCTTAAAAAAATCCCCAAACCATTGCTGACCACTGAATTTTCCCCTTCAGAAGCGGGAGTTCAGTTCTAGGGGGCTCCCTGCTCTCTTAGACTGGGTAAGTTTGCTGCTATAGGTTAGTGGTCAATTTTAAATGCTTAAAAACTATTGTGAGGGCTCCCTGGAGTTGAACCAGATCATTGGTTGAACTTGCAAACTGGTTCAACTCTGAAATTACTTAGAGTCATGGAACTGTAGAATTGCTAAGGTTGGAAAAGACTCCTAAGACCCAGTCCAACATTAACCAGCCCCACTATGTTCACCACCAAACCCTGGCCCCAGCTGCCACATCCACTCGCCTTTTTAACACTTCCAGGAATGGTGATCCCACCACTTCCCTGGGCAGCCTGTGCCAACCTAAACTTCTGCACAACTTGAGGTCATTTCCTCTTGGCCTATTGCTTGTTACCCGGGAGAAGAGCCCAACCCCCATCTTGCTACAACCTTCTTTCAGCTAGTTAGAGAGCAAGACTTGATGATAATTTTTAGATATATTTATTATTACAGCTGGGGAAAAAAAAAAAAAAAAGAGGCTATTCCCTTGATGGTTTTGCCTTTTTGGGAACAGGTGAACTTAGTATAAAACTAGATTAGAAAGCGCATGAAGTGCATTCAGCAGAGCAAATTATTAACAATTGTGCAGTTCTGCTGTGCAGACCTTTCTTTATGTTGTATCAGATTATGGTTTACCTTTAAAAGCAGATAAAGGAAAAAGGCTGGTGTTAAATTACAAACAACTAAAGATTTTTGAGGTAGGTTTTTTGTTTGTTTGATAGTTTGGGGTTTTTTGCAGGGGGGTGTTTTGTTTTGGTTTGGGGTTTTTTTTGTTTGTTTGTTTTCCTGTAGGGAGTGGGGAAGAAATTTCCAAGTTACTACTCTGTTCGGTCAATTCATTTACCAGCTCAGCTGTGACTCACCTGACCAAAGCAAGTCATACTACCTCTTTTTTTCCTTGTCATATGAGGGTAATAAGTCAGAGTTATCTTACAAGGTACTGTGAAGACTAAGTCTTGTGTCTGTAACTATGTGACAGAGCATTGGCCCATGACCTGCTTTCTGGTGTTGAGATCAGTGAACTTGTGCCTAAGTTTCACAGCAGTCTCCTGTAAGAAACAGCTCTGTTTTGTGCTGTAAGATGCATTTACCCAGTAGAAGGTAGCCTCTTTAAATGGAATTTGGTTTAGTTAACTTTGTGTATTTGCAGCTATGAGTGGCAGAGAAAAAAAAAATAACATTTCTTAGCTGCTATCAGTAGAGAACAGCTCTTTGAGAATCAAATGTTTTGTGGAAGAAAAAACATTACTCTCACAAACATGCCCTTTAATATGCAGAAATGTGCTTTATTATCCCTGCTGGCGTGTAGCACAGAAATGTGTCTTGTTTCTGTTGACCTTAGTAATTCAGTTTAATGATTTGGTTTAGTGGGTGGCCTCTCTAATAATTCTGAAGTGTACCAGGGCTTCCCAGCTTTTTTAATACGTCCTTTATGCTGACACATTCTGTGTATTACTTGTCTTGTCCTTACCTTTTGTGCACGTTTTTACAAATGCTGCAACATATCCGAAAGTTTTATTTGAGCTACACATTTGGCACCATCAGATGACATCTGATAATAATGTATTGAAGAATCCCTCTGCACCCTTTAATGAATATGTTTTTAGTGTTACACTGTTTTCAGCATTTTAGGCTTTTTGTTATTGTGCAATTTATGTTGGGATTTGGGTTTTTTGATTTGTGGGACTGGTGGGGGTTTTTTGTTCTTTCTGCAAAATATCTGCTAAGAGGCTTTAAAAATGAGAGGAACCAACACTTGGCACTATATAAACAGGGAGAAGAGCAGCCAACAGCTCTTTAGAGTATTCCAGATGTGTTCCCTCATGGAGAGAACATTTTGCCTCTGCTGGAGGGTGAGAGGAGCTGTGTGGATAAGGTAGGCTTTATCTGCATGTTTAACACACTGTTTCTAAGACTTTTGCTAGTGGCACCCTTGGATTTACCTTGAATTTATCTATCTTCACTTAATCTCCTTGAGTCAAAAAAAGCCTTTTGGCTTCAGCCAAAAAAAAAAAAAAAACACTACCTCTTTCTGATCAGTTTTGTGAAAATTGGTGTTACCATTTTTGCTTAAAAAAGGCCTTTGACTTGTGAAGCTGCTGTTAACTTTAATGTGTGTCCATCATGTTCAAAACATGTCTGAAAGGGAGCTTTACACAGCACAACTTCTGAGGTGGCAAAAGACCCAAGCAGTGGGGTAAAGAAGCTGTGGGAAACGTGAGATGAAAGGCAAATGTTTGGAGTGTGATAAGTAATCAAGAAAGGTTATATATGCCATTTATACCTTTTCAGAAAGCTGAGAAATGTTGTCCAGTGAAAGGTGACCCGGCAGGTGAGGAGCAATGGGTGAGAAGAGCAAAAGGCAGCAAGGGCAAGGACTGGGGTTTCAGACCAAAGCCCCCAAGAGCTCTCGGTGTGGTCTCTTGAGCTGCTGCAAACAGCCTTCAGAGGCTTCACATCTCTAAAGAACAAGAGCTTCATCTGCTAAACAGATGAACTCGGCTGTCCCTGGGCAAAAAACAGTGGTGCAAAGTCTGAAAGGCAGATTAGTTTCCTGCCTCATCAAGAATGGGATGCTGTAAGAGGATTGGATTTGCATATCCAAGGAGCAGTGAGTTCTCCTATAATTGATTACTTAGGATTCTCAGCTGAATGTTTGTTGTGTTGCTCTAATTGCCCCTACAAAGGTACTTAGCTAAAAGTCTATAGGTAATTTCACATGGCTGCAAGGCAAGTATTGATAATCTCTAATGGGCCAAATACAGTTTTGAAGTGAAGGCTCAAGGTCCATTTACACTTTCTGTGGGAATTCTTAGAAATTTAATCTGTAATATCAATCTTGAATCTAAAGCTTGAGGTATTCTGTCCTGTGGAAAGTGTATCTTTGTCCTGATTTCTTACAGAAAAGCCTGGTGACTGTTTATCTTGATAACAAATAGTTTTATTCTACAGCTCAGCAAACTTCTCTTCAAAGAAACCCAACAACTCTTGAATGAGAGACCTGCAGCCAGACTTTCCAGTGGCTTCATCCCTACACATATGTTTAAGAATCCTAGAATGGTTTGGGTTGGGAGAGCCCTTTAAAAGTCATTCAGTTCCAATGCCTTTTAGGACTTTTTTCACTGGGTAAGATCGCTCGACGCCCCATCCAGTCTGACCTTGGACACTTGCACACATATAATGGAATTTTGGTGTGATGCAGACTTTTTATCTCTAGAATAACTTGTCTTTTATGTGATTTTTTTATAAACTTCTGCTCCTATATGCAGTTGCAACCATGAACTCTGTTTAAAAACCAGAGTGTTGATATGTTTGTGACTGCATTGCAGTTATTATTATCTGTTGGTTTCTGGATTGAAGAGTGTCTCTCTCTATTGGTGATCATGCTTGCTACCTCTTTGGGACAGAGAAACCTGTAAGCAGCTCCAAGTTCAATACAGAAGGAGATGTATTGTTTTCTTTTTGACTTAATGTGTTTTGAAATATTAGAAAACAAAAAAATATTAAAAGCTGGTGGTCCGTTTAGAGACTGTAGAGGCAGAAAACTGCTCTGCCTGTCCCTGCTATGCAGGAGGCTCTGCATGGTCTCCTTAGATACCCCTGGGCCTGGTGTGCAGGCTGGACACTCTGAACTGCTTTCTTAGGGCCAGAGGTGGCCTTGTTGGGCACAGCTGGACTGACACTTAAAGGGCTGTAAAGCCCTGGCTTAACTCTCCTTCCCAGTGACCTCCAGCTCACCAACTCCTCCAGCAAGCTGTGGTTTCATACCCAGGTCCTTCTGGCTTTCCTGTAAATCTACCCCTGTGGTTGCCAGGCTGCCAAATGGTGGCTGCAGCTCAGCTTGCAGGTGGTCACTGCAGGTGGATCGATGCCCCCTCACGACCCACTGGTGTGTGCTGAGAAGTGTCCTTGGTGAGATCACTCCTCATATTGTCCCTTTTGAATAGTTTGGTTTATTGCACAACACAAAGCCAGGCCAGCCAGAGGCGGGGGAACTTTTGCATCCTGAAATCAAAATATTGTTTACATTTTTGCGTGTTAGAAAATAAAGCTTTGCCCAAAATAAGAAAAGGAGGAATTTCTACAGAGAGGTTGTCCTGAACCAAAAGCTGGTTTTGAGCATGTGCCATGTAAATTGTGTGGCTGATGGATGAGCCTGAATATAAAAATGTTATAGTTGATACTTTCTTTACAATGGATGAGATCAGAATTCTGTTTGCAGACTTTGAGCCTCATTACAAAGCCTTTATTTTCTTTCCACTCATTACTCATATATTTTTTTTTAATTTTAAGTGTTTGCACTGTAGGATTTAAATATACTTCTGTTGGCTATAAACCTACAGGAAGGGAGGGACATCAACCAGAAGAAGGGTGTTTTTAAACCAGTGATTTTGAGTGTACTGCTTCCTTGACTTTAAGTTTTGCTTTTATGTTGTGAAGAATTATCAGGAAATGTCACATCTGGTATGTTTCAGAAAAGCTGCAACAAAGTTATTTTAATAAGAAAAATGAATGCATGAATTATTTAAAATAGTTGGTGCAACTGTTCCTATTAACTAATCCAGGCACTTGGAAGGCAATTACACTGAGCTTTGACAACATTGCCAACCCACTGCACAGTGCCTTATGCCAAAAGCTATTGTTGTTTTATTGACCACGTTCACCATTACATATGCATATGAAAAAACAGAGGCATTTTCATCGGGATTACCCTAATAGCATTAAGAGATTATTTTTTAAATTTCCTTGGAAGGAAATTCACTTAAATGAGATTACTTATTACTTGACTGGTTTCCTATCATGCTGCTATGTTTAGGTAAGTGGAGTCCATTAGAGTATAAAGTTTTTTAAAAAACTGATTTTATACATTAATGATTTCAAATAAAAGACAAGTACTATATTTGTGCACAGCTTCTTTTGAGAAAGTTAAGTCGATGCTCTGGTTAGGAGAGATAAGACTTTTTGTCCCCCTTGGTGGCCCCCCTAGTGTCACCATTAGTTGCTAATTACTTGCAAACAAATAAACAATTAACTCCTCGTGCCTCTTGGTGGGAGAGTTTTCATTGACATGCTAAAACTTTCTAATAAAAGATTTTAATTAATGACGTTGCAAATCCAACCCCCTTGTCAACCCAGCTATAAGGACTCGTGGAGAAATGCGAGTGCAGCGTCCCTGCGATGCTGGCCGAGGGGGAGAGCATGGCCGGGCCATCGCTGTGTGCTGCCACCGCAGCGGCAGCGCCTCAGAGCCTTCACAGAGTGTCCGGCTTCGTAGGAAATAAAACCACCCAGTGCTCGTTTTCAATCGAAAGCATTTTGGGACTGGAGCAGAAAAAAGATGGCATTCCAGCTGTGAAACCTCACAGACCCTGGATGGATGCGTGCACCAGCTTGGGTAAGTCAGGCTGGTTTGTAACCTCTCAGGCTCTCACTCTAAAAATATTTGCGTGTTTATGTTGGAAACCAGAAAATTGAAACTCTCCTTTGCTTGCTTTTTCTAGTTTTAGGTGATGACAGTAATCCCCATCTGCAAATCCCTGTTGTTTGCTATGAAAATCCATTATTTCATGCTAACAGTGATCCAGTGCAAGAGGAAAAAATTTGGAAATGTGAAAAATATTTTTCAGTCACTGAAAGGCTGTCTTTCAAACGGGAATTGAGCTGGTACAGGGGTAGAAGACCAAGAACTGCATTCACTAGAAACCAGGTAGGGCTTTTCTCAGTATTTACAAAAGAGTAACAATGGAGTTGAGTGAAATGTTGGTAGGACCTTGAAACAGCTGACTAATGCAGTGTGAGGTACCTGTGCAGAGAGAAATTCGATCAGGAACTAGTGTAAATTAGCAGGAATGTTGCTAATTCCAGCAGACCTGTGTTTATGCAAACCCTGCTTGGAAGTCTCCTGTTGAACAGACTAAACCTGTTTTTCTGTATTTATTTTCTGTATTACTGCTATGAAAGTGATGATAACTATTCAACAAGTGTGTTTTAAACTCCTCAGATTGAAGTCTTGGAAAACGTTTTTAAAATGAATTCCTACCCTGGCATTGATATTAGAGAAGAGCTAGCTCGCAAATTAGACTTAGATGAAGACAGGATCCAGGTAATTAAAAATGTATTTGAACTTTTCTGTAATTCCATTTATATGAACTCTCTGGTTATATAAATAAGTAGTTTGACAGCAGTAGCAACAATGTTGATAAGCTCAGTGTAAATCAGTGTACATATATGTAATGTGCCCTCAATGATTTGTGAAATAGAAGCCATTTAATTCCTTCTGAAATCTAAAACCTTATTGCATAGCATTGGTGAGGCAATAATCACTATAACACTCCCATGATATCTGCTCTGTTCATCTCTAGTTACCATGTACAGAACTTGATCATTTACTTCCATGTTTGAACATCATGTTTATATTAATGCTTCTCACCTTATTTGAGAAACAAATATGGAACAGATATTGAAATAATTTGTATGACTGTCTGAGACTGTCAGTAGAGCACAGATTTGTTAAATCAGTGTTTGAACCTCTGTCTTCACCTGACCTAAAGCAAGGTCTGCTCAGGGATATTGACTATTGATTTCCACGTAGCCCAATATGATAAGAATATTGTAGACATTAGAATTTTGGGCTACACCTTGATGTTTGTCAAGGTTTTGATGCAAGTATTATATTGGGGTTGATTGGAAACTTGATGTTGCAACTGAAGACAATTCCAGATGTTTGAGATCCTGTCAGTCAAATTAATATCAGTTTTTACATAAATTGCACTGAAGCTGGTCCTCACTTTGCAGTTAAGCTGGGGGTATTATTTTCTTTGTGTGTGCTCTCAGAATTACAGCCAGGAGCTGCATGCCATCATCTGCAGCTTTGAAATTTGTATTGAACTTCCAAAGAGCTGTCATCACACAAAATATTGTAAATGCTGTGAGAATATGTTTGTTTCAAATATTATTCTGCTTCCTGTGCTTTCTGAAAAGCCTGCCTTCTCTTTTCCTTTTAGATCTGGTTCCAGAACCGTCGTGCAAAGCTGAAAAGATCACACAGAGAATCTCAGTTTCTAATGGTGAAAAACACTTTCACCTCCAGCCTGCTAGAGTAGAAAGGATGGTTTGGTGTTACAGTACTATAGCAGAGCACGAAGAATTATTAATAGCCTGTATTAAGTAATGATATAGCAATTATGATTTTATGCTCAGATTTGAAAGTTTATTATAATTTTCATTCAAATAAACTGTAAATATTTGAATTATTATTACAATCTACTTTTTGTGCAAAAAGGGAACTATTCCTATATATTTGAATAAGTGTTTTCAAGGAAGTTTAGATATTTTTGCAGTTTAAAGAAATATAAACCCTACGTTGTACAAGATTTTCAGCTACTGTAAATTGCTACAGCTTAACTGGAGATGATTTGACAAAACTTGAAGGTTTTAAAAGAAGTCTGCTTAGAGTATGAAGTACACAATATGCAAAATAGATTTTGCTGCCAGAAAGAGACTATGTGTTACACTGGAGTTTTAATAGCTTATTTAAAAGAATAAGATACCTTTTTCTAAAAATTATATTCTTTATGAAAACTATCTCAAATGAAAAGGGTAATATTCAACTGACTGTTTAGTTTGAACAATTGCCCAGTTAAAAGAAGCTGAAAATTATAATCTTTATATATAATTTTAATTAGTTTAGGGTATTTGCCTATTTAATGCTTCAACTTGGATATCTCCTCTCTTGTCAGTGTAAGTGTTCCAGTTATGGAAGTTGCCCTATTATCTTTTAATGGCAGAATGTAGCGTTTCACAGGATCAAATCAGTTGGGACCAGACCAGATATCCACATCATTGCCATTAATTTTAGGGTGTGGGATTCATTTTTATCAAACATTACATGCAAGTTAATTATCCTCATATTTGATATTCAGCTGAAGTCAAGGAGAGCCTTATACACATAAAACAAATTCACCCAACTGAAGTGCTGAAGTCCTTCAGTGAGGCTTCAGCCTGTGTTTCTTACTAGACATAAATCCTGCCTAAATCCATAAATTCTATCATGAACAGACACAGTATTGCCCTTCCTTTCTCCATGCTTTTATCTCTGATATCTGCTGTCTTACAGAATGAAAGGTAAGTTTGAGAAAATGGGACAATGGAACAAAGATCATTTTGTGTAATCTCATACTAGGAAAAGCTAAAGGGAAGGATGATCTGCCTTCAGTCCTTATTTAGCATTTTGGATGATAGGCTGAGCTATGGGAGTTTAAATAAAAACATTCCTATATTTTATGAAAAATATTGCTGAAAAGAAGCATTACTTTAGAACAGGTGGTGACCATTTTATGTCTTTAACTTCACTGGCTCATTGCCTTTGTTTTTTTAATAGAGAATCCTTAAAATCTTGAATTGTTCGCATTTCTCTGGGAAATCTTAATGTGAAAATAACAAACTTTTATCCAATATTGAAATGTTAATTTTCTATGTTTTGTTGGATTTGAGAAACAACATTCCTAACTGAACTTCTGTTGTATCCTGCATTCCAAAATATTTAAGAGATCATTCACAAATAAAGCAACCATATGAGCCAAACCCATTAGGAATAGTTTTTAGAGAAATTGAAATATCAATTCAGATACCTACCTGGTCTGGTGAAGCCAATATTGGGAATGCATTCTTCTGGTTTGTTTTCCTTCACACCTCAAAACATGTATTGCCCGTAGCTTAACCTTACTGCAGGTAATCTGAAACTATTGTCTGCTCTACTGCTGGAAACCTTGTTAGATTAGACTAATCTGTACAGATTGATGCCTAAGAACCCCACTCTATTATCTGGCAAACACCTCAATACACCTGATGTCCCCACTAATGGAACTGGTCTCAAGTGACAGGAACTCTAACAAAGGAATTGAAGAGAAGGAGTAGAATAGTGGCAGAATAATTATAGCAGCAGCCCCGGTATCCAGCTCTCAATTAGCAAATGTTACCAGCAGGGTGTCTGGTTGGTGTGAACCACTGAGGGTGTCCCACACAGTACTGAGGGGCACAAAGTTTAAAAGCGTCGCTGCATTATTTGCTTTGTCCTGGCTTAGGTTGTCCTTCCCAAAGTAAAGGCACTGGCAAATCAAAGGAGAAGTTTTAACTTTACGTTTCTGCTTACAAAGTAGAAATGATCATTGTGTGAGGGAATGCTGGGGCTGCTCAGACTCTTGGGGGCTGTCAGGATCCCCCCTGATTGCATTACAAAGGGAGTTCATGTGGTCAGACAGGATTGTGGGTGAGGGAGGGCAATCCAGGGCTGCTAAAGAGCCTTCGGTTCTAGATTCCTTTGAGGGGAGATAGTTCCTTGACTTGTGTGACATGAGGGGAAAGGGTTAGACAGAAAATGTGGAAGACTGGTCTTCCTATTTTGGGCATCCAAAACTTATACAGGTGGGGTCAGCAGTATTGTCAGGAGAGTCCCAGGAAGTGTGAAGTGCTGTGTTAGCACAGCACTGCAGCTTTGCTTTCTTAGATTGACAAGCAAACTGGAACACCACTCGTGTTTGTGGAGTGTAGAAGCAGCAATAAATGGGATTTCTTCTCACATTTGTTTTCTGCAGGACACTGTTTATTAAGCAATGAGGTAAGAACATGATCAGAAATGCTCAGGGATGCGCAGCTTTGGTGTAGCTGTGGTGTAATTGCCAGTGACTCTCATATCCCTGGATATGTTTTAGATTGGATCATATGGGTGTGCTGGGGGGGTGGTATTAGAGTGGCAGTAAGTAATGCATTGCCTGTGCCTTAATAATAAGAAGACAAAAAGATAAAAGAAGGAACAAAAAGCAATGAAAGACTAGATTCTGCAGGTGTGTTTTGATTCGTGTTGTGAGTTGGTGGGTGTAAAGTCCAGTGCCTGGAGCAAAGAGAACGTCTGTGGATTCACACAGTGATGCTTTTCACATCCGTTTTCAAGCAGGGTCCTCTGGTTCGGGATGTTGGAAGGATCTGCTGTGTGTAAAGGTAAAACTGAGACAATACCTGGAAATGAATATTGCTTCTTTCTGGATTTATATTCCAGTGTTTTTCCTTTCCTACCCCCTTAACCAGTTTTCCTCTGCCACTGTGATGGCTCAAGAACCCAAGGAGTATAGTCTGTCACTCTTTTCCTTGATCTTGTGCAATTTGGAGCAAAAAAGGACAAAAGTTAGCAGGTGGTATAAGATAGTCTTCTTCATTAAAAATTATCTATGTTATTAGTCTTGTTATTAATCACTGTAAAATTTTGTGAATTTGCCATTTTTAAATTGCATATGTTTCAAACTCATTATCTCATTGTGACCTTTAAAAAAACCCCCTCCATAACCTTGCATCAACTCAATTATTGTACCTTTTTTTTCTTCTAATCCTTTCTTGCTCTTTTAGCACTGAATTTTTATTTTACTGGTCCCTGTCATTCATTTTACTCCTTCTAAGGTTTTAAATGTCTGTCCACGATTTCTAGATTCCATGGCAGTCTTTTGTCTGTGTATAACAAAAAAAAGTTTTATATATTAAATGAAAATGAATATATATCTTTTAATGATAGATTTCACACTTTTAATCTCTGGAATTGTATTGCATGGATCACAGTAATACTCCAAAATACCTTGGGATTCAGTTTCCATGAACGATGCCATATTAAGGAAATTAAGAAGACATCAGACGAAGTGTTCTGTAGTAACGATTCTTGGCTTTTTATTTTGCGTTTTCCTATTAAATCAGGCTTTCAAGTCATAAATTTTGAAACAGTCTGTAGTTGAACTGCCTATAAAAGTGCTGGGCTGCTTCTGCCCTCTGCTGGTCGGAGTTACTATTTACAGTTTTACACCTTCGTGGGATTTAATCCCGCATTCCCGAGCCGGGCTGTGGGCACGGCAGGACCTTCCCATGGGGAATCACCGCACTTTGAACTGTACAGACTCGGTGTCTGAATTTATTCTGCCTGCACACCCGTGCTTCAGGTCAGGCTGATTGGCAAAAGCTCCGAGTGGTCAATAATGAACAGAACACAGTGAAAATCAGTGGGTGCTTCTTATTTTTGATGGTCTGAACAGCCAGTCTTTTAAAATCTTGCCTCGACTATTTTTATATTTGAGAAAGGAGTTCTCAGGAGGAATTTATTCACAGAAAGGGTTGTTAACCTTTGGAATGGGCTGCCCAGGGAGGGGGAGTCACCATCCTTGGCTGTGTTCAAGAGACAACTGGATGTGGCACTTGGTGCCATGGCCTGGCTGACAAGGTGGTGTTCTGCTTGACAGAATGGACTCCATCTTAGAGGTCTTTTCCAACCAAAATAATTTTGTGGAAGCATTTGGCAAAGTAGCCAGTAATTCTAAAAAACCACTCCTCACTGTGGTGTAAAACTTAGAATGATTTCTGGTATTACATCTACTGATATAATTCTTCTGAGATAATAAATACTGTGTTGTCAATTCAAATGTTTGCCCGGCAGGAACACTTATTGCCACCAGGATTTTCATTTTTCATTGGTTTTTCATATTAGAAGGATAAATTACTTTGTGTTGTTTAAATACTGTGCATTTTTTAACCATTTCTCTTGCATTTCAAAGCATTTGGTCAGAGTAAAATATTAAAAAATATTACAGTGGCCATTTAAATTTCTGTCAGGATTCAAATATTTGTAAGTTCCCAGGTAAGGTATTTGGATTGAGATATACAGTGCAATGCAATTCTCTCACTTTAGAGATGCATCCTATTCTGTGCTACAGGATGTGGTTATCTGACTATTTCTGCAAATTACTCTAATTGGTTTTGGCAGAGAAAGGAAGTTCCAGGGCAGCATTCTCAGGAGGCACCAGCTAAGGCTGGAGACTTTAAGGCATAAGTTGGTTACATGTAAATTCCAGTTTAGGAGTGGTGTTTTCAGTGGTTGCTGCTATTACAGTCTAATTAGAAACAATAATTATCTGTTGTAACTGACCATATTAACAGGCTTTAACTCTCCGTGGATGTATTAACAAATCTTGTTCATTCCAGTCTTTTGTTATCTGCATATTCATCTTATTCTTTCCAAAAATAAACAGCTAACTCAATCCTGATATCCAACTGCTTCAAATTTGTGTTTTAAAATAATGTGCCAGACTCTACATAAACAAAACCTTGAGTTTGTTTGTTTGAGAGGCAGGGCTGCCAGCAACAATTGTCATTCCTAGCAGGGCCCTTCCTCTGTTTTTTTGGTTTGTTTTTTTTTAAGCCCAGTCTTGTAGAATTGCTGTGCATTCTTTTGTAAATCTGTTCTAAAATGTTTTAAAATTACACTAGAATATTTTGGGGAATATCTCTTATATAAACAAAAATTGCAATTCCCATATGCCTCTGGCCTTGGTATTTTCTTTTGTGTGTGTGTATTTTCCCCTGGTGGGAGTAGAATGAGGTGCTGTTGACAAAGGGCTTTACAATCTTCTTCCTCAATGATTGCACAACAGTAAGATTTTTTTTTTTTTAATTCTTCCAGCAATGTTCCTATTGTTCTGCAACAGTATCTGTTACTAGTGTCTCTATGCATTTTAATTGCAAAAAATTTCAAAGCATTTCCTTCAGCTTTAATTACGCTCAGCTTTTGGCCTCAAATAACAAATGATGTCATCATGAGGTGCTTGAGCAAATAGCTCTCCCTCAGTTAAATGGGAAAGGGTTTAAGGCAGGTTATGCTCAGTGAGGGGTCCCTCAGTGTGCTAGGATTAATTTTGCAGACATTGCCACAGTACGCTGTTGAATTGCAGAGTAGACTGTTAAATCAGGTTCGGGTTGTTCCTCCACCCCCTCCCTCCCCCGGATTTTCCTGCAGAAGGAAAATGACAAGCTGGCTGGCTGCAAAGGATTGTGCTGCAATAAGAAAGGGCTGAGGAGAACTAAAACTGGGAAACTTTTGTAAAGATGTTACTTTATTAGCATTTCTGGGATTTATTTAAACTGGACTGGGGGGATCTGGGTTTGCATTTTTCATAGTTGTTCAAGATGAAATCTCGATATTGCTGAAATGTATTATTTTAAAATTGAACATTATAAGTTATTAAATTGTTGTTAGATAATAAAACATAACTTTTGGGATACAGTTGTTGGTTCAGAATATTTCTAGTTCAACAGAATTTTTATTGTAAAATGACTCATCCATGCAATTCTTAATTTTCTTTGCATATAAATCTACTTTTCTCTAAAAGTGCAGTTTCACATTACACCTAATCCGGGGTAACAGAAGACTGCTGCTGAAAGATGCAGTCCTGCCCTGCTGCCTCATTTCTCAGAGGTGACAAGTGGCCACAGGGTGAGTCAATCCAATGTGCTTTTTGGAGCAGGGAGGAGTGGGTTTGGTGGCACATCAGGGAGCTGAACAATCTCAGAGAACTTTCTGTGCCTTTATTATATTCATATGAATAAACAGATGCAAAACTGAACAGAAACATAGAAACTTGACATTTGACTGCAAAAATTCTCTGCCAGTAGAAGGCCTGTATACAATATAGGGAACTGTGAGGTCTGGGGAGTGGTAATATTATATGAAGATTTGCATCCATACATCACTGGTAAGTTGTTAATTTGATGGTGATCAGAGGTAATTTTCATATAATGACTGTTTGGCTTATTTCAATCATTTCCTTTTCACCTTAACTTACTCCTACATCTGATGCTCACTTGAGCCTTTAGCAATATAGGACTGAAACTTCTTTGGTCATTAAGTGCAATTTCCTGTAGAAGAGATTAAGTCATCCAGAAAGGTCAGGAGACCATTCACTCTCTACTCTCTGAACTCTACAAGCCTCAAAACGTATCCAAATACCTGAAGACAGACTTGAGAATTTTCAGAAAGAAAGCTCAAAGATCATAGTGATAAAAAGAAGTGAGCAGGAGGGAAACATGACTGCCAGTACAGTAGAAGGGTTTCTGCAAGGTCTGGCTTAGTCAGCATTAAGGGCTGGATGCTCAGTTTAAGAACTTGTGGCAAAGCAGCTGGATAGAGAAGTGGTGGCTGCCAGTGTCAAAGCAGAATTCCTGCATCTAATTCCACTTTCAAGTCCCATCTGGACACAGCAGCAGCTACTCCAGAAGCGCCAGTAAATGTGCAGACACCGCAGGAGGCAGTGGCTGCCAGGACAGCTTGCTGTGTGCTCTTTGCCACTCACCAGAGAGGAGCAGCCAGGGGGGTGAAATTGTTCTGGAGGTGGCACCTACTGGTACTGCCTGCACGACCTTAGGAAGTAGAGTGTGTGTCTACAGAAAGAAGCAAATTAAACCCAAAGAATGCTACACACAGGGGTCTCTTCCTGTCTTACTAAGGGGCAGAGTCTTTCCTGGCTCCAAATCTAATTATTGGTTTAGCCCTGAGCATGTGTGCAAGACATAAAAGCAAGCATCTTTGTGACTCGGTGCTTAACTTTCCTCATCTGTAAAATGGGACTAGAAATACAGATTTTGCCTTCAGAACTTTGTGTTTCATGAATTTTTGTCACATTTCTCGAGGCCTAATGATTTAACAGTTGCCTTGAACAAGGTTATTATTTGTAACAATTGATAGATTTGATGCAATTTCTGTTCAGTTTTACTGCCTGGGGTTGCTGTCTTATCAGTTGATGACCCTTCACTTGAGCCTGGCCAGATCATTTGAAACTATGGCATGTTATAATACAGGAGATTCCATCAGAACAGAATTTTTGTGATCCCTGACACCAGTGGGAATGTTCATGCCCTTGGTCAAAGTGTCCACATTCATTTCACACTTCCTACTTTGGTTCTGAAGGTTTCATTCTGGAAGTTTTCTTCCTCTATCTTACACTAGAAGTTCATCCTATAGGTAAACCAACCCCATGGAAGTGAGACAACTTTGAATAACTGGGCACTTTCAAAAGATCTGGTTTTCTGCCTTCAAGTATCTGTCAGATGAAGTTCCAGAAGATCCTCCCATTGAGGGTTTCTGTTCTGGGACCTCTTTTAGCACAGTGTTGGTTCCCCATAGCTCATCCTCATTTCCCAGCAGTGGGCGATGTCTGTCTAACAGCAGTGGGATATTGCAATAGTTGATTGTCTGACTTAGCTGAATATCCTCCAAGCCTGATGCGTGTTTTCTGGCCCAAAAGTGAGCTGTTTTCATAATTTCTTTTGCAGTCAAAGTCAATCTCCCTTGGGAGAGAATTCAGTGCTAGAAATATGAGCTATGGATGGAGATACAACTTCCAAGTCTAAGAAGGAATTTGTGCTGAGCGACTGAAAGATTTGGTAGACATTTTTTAACCATATTATCAGAAATTTTTATTACATGAGATTTTGGTTTTTATAGGAATCGCTAAGTTCTCACTTTTTCTTCCATCTGGGAACAGCTGCTCAGAAAAGGGAAGGAAAAAAAAAGGTTTTTAGCTTTAAGCAAGAAGGGAGAGTAGCAACCAAAACCAGCTGTAGAATGCAGGATACTGATACCCATGACTTTTGGATATTATGCATTCTCTACTACTTGGGAAAAAGAGACTGTTGTGAGCAGGACAAAAGAGCCCCCAGACAAGCAGAGTCTCCACAGCCACTTTAGCCCTTCCATTAGCTCACAGCAGTTTGAGAATCTGGCTAAAAACATTAACTCTGGTCATTTGATTCCTGCCTCCCCACTACTGTTTTCCACAACAGATTTCACTGGAAATTATTCTAAATGCACATGAAGCAATGAAATACTTCTGTATTCAGCCAGTTCATTCACAGGACTAAGTTGGACATGGTAGTGTGGAGGAAATTTTTTAGCTTTGTAATTTTGTTATTAGCTCAAGCTGCACTCTTGGGAAGGGGGCTCAATGCTGATTTTTTCAGAGGCATCTTTGCTTTGTGCTACTAAGTTTTAGTAAATACAGTTGATCATTTTGCTGCATTCTGGGCACTTCCAGTGGAACCAGTGGCAGCTGAGAGTTCTTCAGTTATTTTGTTGCCGAGGCAAAGTCACTTTTCATTCTTTGTTAATGTTACAATCATCATAGGTGAATGCTTCAATAGCAGAGATAATGCCAATTTTCCTTAGATCTTTAATAGAAAAAGCCAAATAGATCTCCCCATGGTTTAGAAGATTTGTTTGCAGATCAATGGAGATGTGTGCAACAGAGAATCATTGCCTGTCATAGATGGTTATGGGCAGCAGAGGTATCATTGACCAGAAAATAAGCTGTACATGCATCTTTCTTTAGCCATGATATTGCATTGTTTTATGTCCTTTGCAATGTATTCAAACATAAAAGGACTTGTTATTTACAGTTTTTAGGCAGTCTGACTTGATTAAAAAAAAAGGTTATGTTGCTTTTAAGCCTACTGGGTCACTTTTGAGTAATGCAAAAAGATAAAGCAAGAATACCCAGATAGAAGTGTGTGCTGTACAGTCAGAAATTGTGCTAAACCTCCATTCTGGTTTGGGATATACTTGACCAAAAACATCTCATAAAATCACTGAAATTCCACCTATAGACTTAATAGTCCCTTTTTCAGAATTCTAGCCTGCAGTGAAAATGGAGATCAAAAGTAAGAATCACTTGTTCCCAGAGCCTTAAAGAACTGTGGCCTAAAGTCAAATTTGTGCTTAAAAAAAAATGTTTAACTGCAGAAATGTACTTTCTGTTCATGTCGCAATGAAGGGCTATAACCATCCTGAAGTCACAAACCTGTTTTCAAAGGTAACTGTGATTGAAAGGACTGTGATCCATCAACTTGAACAAGCAGTTAAAGAGAGTTTTATTGTATGATTTTCACCAATAGTCACAAAGAATGAAAATCCTGTGGTAGGTGTAAAACCAGTGCTAGTTAAAAATTACCAGCTGGTCATATTTCATTTCAACTGATAGGCGTAGTGGTGGTTTTACATATTATTTTAATCTGAGCTGTAATGTCTTGTATAATACTGATGGGTGTGTCTGTTCCACTAAGATTATGGTTTTGTCCAGGATTAATCATAGCAACAGAATGTACTAAAATCAAAGTTTTAAAAAATAATTGGAGTTAAATGATGTGTAAGAAGTGATGCATGATGAGGCCCTGGACTACCTCATCTAAAACTGAAGTTAGGGCTACTTTGAGCAGGCCTAGTGACATCCTGAGGTCCCTTCCAAGCTAAACATCCTCTGTGCTTTGGAGGAGCCTTGGACTGCTCTGCCTCTTACGAGACTTTGAGAATTTCAGGCAAGGGGGTTGTAATTGATGTGATTCATGGATATCTCAGAGGAGCTTGCATTTGAAATTTATTAGAAATGTGGTTTATTTTACTTTTAAAGACAAGCGTTTTGGTCAAAGCATATAAAAATTAACTCCAGTTTAAAAGCTGAAATATTTATCGCTATGTACAACTTCCATTGCATTTTCTGCAACTGAAATTTTATGATAGTAGTATTATTTCTCCAACTTGTCTTCCTTAATTAAAGAGTAATTGAAGAGCAGCTGAAGGAGCTGGGGTTGTTTAGCCTGGGGGAGGCTTAGATATGACCTTATTCCTCTCTACAACTACCTGAAAAGAGGTTGTAGCCAGGTGGGGGTCAGCTTCTTCTCACAGGCAACAAGTGACAGGGGGAGAGACTGTAGCCCTAAACTGTGCCAGGTGAGGATTAGTTTGGACATTAGGAGGAATTTCTTCACAGAAGTTGACGTGGTGGTGTTGGGTCATAGGTTACACTTCATAATGTCAGAACTGTTTTCCAACCTGATTGATTCTGTGATTCTGTAGAGCATGAAATATTGTTAAAGGTCTGTGATTGATCTCTGGCTTGTGAAGCACCTGGACTGTTCCCCTGTGTTTTACTATCGCTAAGTGGCACCTCTCTTCCTTGCAGCGCAGCGAATGGATCGGCAGTGGATCCATTTCATTGGGTTAGCGGTTCCGTCCCGCGTACCGAGGATGGGGAGCGGGGCAGGTACCGGCTGGACCCCGTTATGTGCAGGAGGGCTGTCCCGGGGAGCCCCCGCGTCCCGAGAGCTCCCGGGAAGAGAAGGGAAGGGAAGGGAAAAGTGCACAGGCGGGCAAAGCGGCCGGAGGGGGTCCCGCTCCCTCCCATTGTTGCCGTTTGCCGAGGCCGGAGCGGGGCGGGGGCGGCGGGGCCGGGGCTCGGGCGGACCCCCCGCCCCTGGCGGGGCGCGCATGCACAGACACAGGCACAGACACACAGACAGACACACAGCCCGGCTCGGCACAGACACACGGACACAGCGGCAGCGCCGCCGCCCCCGTCCCGCCGGGCTCGCTGGGACCATGGCACCGGCGCTGCCCCTCGGCTCCCTCCTGCTCGCCCTCGCCGCCTGGCTCGGGGGTCCCCGGCTCGCCGCGGCCGCCGCAGCAGCGAGCGGCAGGAGGGGCCCGGCGGCCGATGCGTGCGGAGGGAGGGTGAGTAGAGCTCAGCGGAGCCGCTCCCGGTGCGGGGAAGGGGTTCGGCAGAGTGCCGGGAGAAGCGGAGGTTCCGCGGCTCGGGCGCTGTCCCGGGCCGGGAGGGACGGAGCGAACGGGCTGTGGGGGGGACACTTCTGCAACCAATAATGCTGCCCCGGGGCTCCGCATCTGGGAGGTAATTGCGGCCGGGAGAGGGGGTGGCATTGCCCGCGAAGGGATATTTATTGGTTTCTCGCCCGGGGGAGGGAGGCAGCTCGGAGCCGGCGAGTGTGAAGAAGTCACTCAACAGGTCCTTTACCACCAGCGCTCTCCCCTTCCCCGAGCCGACCTGCGCGGCGAGGAGGATAAAAGCGATCGCTGGGGCTTTGTTATTTTAATGATTCGAGGCCGGCTTGGGGTCCTTGCTCCGGGCCTGATCATTATACAGAGGATGTAGGAAATTTACGGGAGGGGGAAGGGGGGAGGAAGGTGATAAACGTTTTGTTACTGGGCTTTGCCTTTTGTTCCTGTTTCTGGTGTGTTTTGCTGTCAGACTTTTCTCGATTGCTTTTTTTTCTTAAGTGTCTTTTAATAACTTTTGAGTTGAGTGTTTTGGTTTGTTTCTTTCCATTCTCCTGATATTACAGACGTAGTTGAAGCGTGGTGATCCGGGAACATTGGAGGGAACACAACTGACTTTCATTGCTTTTCCTTATTGTTAGACTGTCACTAAGGATTTTCCTGGTTTCAGATCAGATCCTTTGAGAGCGTTGCTGCAACACACAGTTCAGAAGTTTGTAGGGCATAGTTTAGAAAGGAGCAAGCACCAGGGAATGTGTAAAAGAAGAGTGTGGAAAAACAGAGTTCAAACCCCGATAAAGCTTAAGACCTAAATCTTTATGTTGGATGGAACTGTTGAAGGTTTAGACTCTCCTATTAGGCCTCTCTAACTGAGAATTAGAAATAAAATGTTTTGGCTCGGTATGTCTATTGTATGTTTCATCAGCGATGGGCAGGATACTACAGAGGCTCATAACGACCACTCTATATTTGTGTCGAGTTTTGCATCAGTTATTAAGTAAATTATCACTATTAAAAGTCATAGCACTTGATTAGTGTATTTTGACGTTTAGAGAAGTGTGCAGATGCAGTTTATTCTGGATTTATTTTTTGCTTACATAAGCAGTGTAATTGTATTAAACAGGAAGATAACACAATATAATTGTTTTAATATAGTGATTTTGACCGGCTTTTAGATGAGTAAAACTTTTTCCAATTAGCATAACACCCCCTCCCCCTTTGTCTTTATTGCTCACAACAGATGTACCACCTTAGCTTATAAAATATTTGTACTAGTTTCTGGGTTTGTTATGTTTTCAGCTTCAAGTTCAGGCCTCCCTAGCCAATTAGTGAGGTACCTTGTGTGAATGTGCAGTTGTAATTTCATAGTCTGATTTTGTAACACCGCCCTTGCGCGTGATTGCCTCCATAGCCCAGGCAGGGCAGCGTTTATTAGAGTGATGACTGCAGGATGGTACCCATTGTCTCACTTATGTGCTATTTGTCTTGGGCTGCATGTAAGTTTTGAGTAGACTTGACGTACTATTAAATGACTGATGGCCCCTCTAACACATTGTCTGCTCTGGAGCAGGGTTGCCTTTGAAGTAGTACCCTGTAGGAAGTAAAGAGACTATTTGCTCTATTAAAATTCCTTGGTATTTCCTCTGTTTAACCACAGGCCACTTCCCCTCTGCCACTCTAAACACTGCAGGGACACTGACTGATTGAAAAGACACAAGCCCTAAGTAATTGTATCCTATTCAAATAGATATTCTTATTGCCCGTTATTTATAAGCAGTGTCTAATTAATGTATGCTAAGGGCACGAATAAATGAGGTGGTTGAATTGAGGTAATTCTCAATGGCATAAATAATCTAAAAAAATGTAATTTAATTTTTAATCGTTGTTTAGGGAGAAATAAAATGTGTAGCTGGGTGTTTGTATGTGCATTTAGATACACACTGTTAATTTTCAATGTGTGATGCACTTTCCCCAATGAATCTTTTTTTATAACATGACTGTTGTTTTTGAAAGTCTGCATTCCATTTAGCTGCATTTATACAATTTATGCTCATTTCCTTTCACTCTTCAAAATACAGTTTTAAGTATCCTCAATACTTTGTGGCAGTAAAAGACTGATTTGGTGAGAACACATTACTGGACTATGGTTAAGAGAGTGTGGTGAGGAAATATTTGTTTGTTTTATTCGTAGCACCTGAAGTTGATCCTAATAGATAACATTGCCAAAAAGTAAACTTTTAGATTTTTTTTGTTTGTTTCTGTTATAACTTCTGTTGTAAAATACATGCCTGTATTAATGACTTTCTCTGGTAATACACTGGCATTGCAAGCTCAATGTGTGTCTGCAGCAGGAAAGCAATTAATACCTGGACAAGCAACTTAACATCACCCTTGCTAAGAATTACCAGATTTTAGTGGGGCCAGGATTTTAGAACTTGCATGGACTTTGGTAAGTCTGGGATTTCTTTCGTTGGGGTTTAACAGAAATTTTGATGTATCCCAACACTTAATGTTATTTCAGAATAAGGTAGAACGTTTGCTTAAAGCAGAATAGTTTTGCAAAGTAGCTTTCCATATGGATGATCTTAGGACGTCATATGCATACCTTTATCCAGAAAAAATAAATCAGGAAGGGCCTCTTTTCATCTAGAATAAGTATGTCCACATGGGGAGCTATTCTGGAAAAGCAGTCTCAGAGTTTTTCTCATCCTATAAACAAGCCACGAGGTGCACAGAGAAGACAGACTTGGGATCTGAGAATGATTTGAATATATTTCAGATTCATTTATTCAGCGTTAAACACATGAGCAACTTTACTCTCAAGTTGTTTTGTTGATTCTAATGGGACTACACACATGAGTAATTTTTTTCATATGTTTAATTCCTCTGAAGTTCCTGGCACTGAACCGTGTTCAGTATAAAGCTTAAATTTAATGAGGCTGTATGATGAGAAAGAATAAATAATACAGCATTTTAGCAACCCCCCCCCTCGCTAGCAGGGAGTTGTACCTTCCTTTGCTCTGCTAAGCAAAGCTGCTCAGACATGCTGGGGGTCCCTGTTCCTGGGCATTCTCCCCAGAAACTCTCCCTGTGTCACCTTCTGGGCTCTTTATTTAAGGAGCTTTCCATTTCCTTTTCTCTTTCACGGCAGAGCCTCTGTGGAGCCCCATTTCCTACGGTTCCACCCTCAGGAGCTCTGCCTGGCTCATTATTCTTTAGGCTCATGCTGCTCTGTCCCTACATTTATCTCCTCAAGCATCCCAAAGCAGACTCGTGCTCCTCTACAGCTGGAATTTGCTAAACACAGAGCTAGGTCTTATTGAAATACTTTTCCCAGCTCAATGAATGTTTTGGCAACTTTATTTAGGAGGAAGAATAAATACCCTGTAAAATGGTAAGAAATAATTTACCAAAGTTTAAATTCTTCCCTTTTATTTCTTATTATATTCCAACAATTTAAAAAATCAGATTTTCTCTCGCAGAATACTTCCGAATTTTAAGAGGTATTAAGCAGAAGACAGATCTTAGATGGTGCCTGGTGGAAGGTGTTAATGTTTGCCATAAGGGAGTTCTTTAATCCATGGACAGTTCCAGAGTTAGCTGAAAGCTCTGCAGACCAGATGCCAGCACTTCTATATCTGCCATGTCTTTGGGACTTTTAGAATCAATAGATTTCTCTCCCCAGCGTACAGAATAATGTAATAGCATTTCAGACTTGATGAGATGTGTCACTTAAAGCTTAGTGCATTTCTTTGATTAGACATAAAGCAACATGTTGAGTGCCAGGCTTTGCAAGCATGGTCAGCCATGCAGGTAGGCATCTGTATCACTTTTGTTTAGCTTAGAATTTGGCTGCAGGATCCCTCCAGGGTTTGTTGTCGAGGTTTTTTTTAGTTTCATTTATCAAATAATGTAGCAGAGAATGCGGCCCTTTATTTACTCTGGTGTAAAAAAGCATTGACAGCCATCTGCCTATTTAAGTGAATTTTAAAAAGCACAGAGTAGCCTAAATATGTTAGTGTTAAAATGAGCAGATGAATGTTTCCTCAGGAACTGTGAGGTTGCACAGTTTAATGCTGTGTTCTCAGGATGAGCATTCGAACAATTAGAGAAAACAATTACTCAAACACGTGCCTGGTTTTGTAATTGAAACTAACTCTCAGTATTAACAACAAAATTGTTGTTCCTTGTGTGTTTGTATGAAACTGGGAAATTTGAATACAGTGCTAATTCATCAGCTGCTGAGTTAACAGGGTTTGTGCAGCTGAAATCTCTAGACTGCTACAGATTTGATGAAGTTCCTCTCTAGAACGTGTCCCTTACTTTAGATGTTGAACTCCACTCCCTGGGTTACTTCCCCTAAGTAGAAGTGTAGTAACTGCTGTATTGAGCTTGTTAATTTAAAATCTTGAGACACTTGTTAAGAAAAAGTTCTGCCTTAACACATTAGTACTTTATAGTCCACTGGTGAAGGGATGTTAAGCAGCCATGATTAGATGATACTGGCGTTTCTTTAGGTAATTATTTGGAAATGTTAATATAACATGGATGTTACTTAATTAAAACTGCAACATTTAAAGGGTGTTTAATAAGGACCAGCTGTCTTTTCCAGCAGATCAGTCTGTAGATGATGAAACAAAGCTTTGATGTGAACTTGCCGGCTTAATTCTGCTCGAAGGCTGAATTTTATCCATAAATTTAGCATGTGTTTTGAGAAGCAAACAAGATAAGAGGAGTGTGAACTATTACTGCAGAACTGTTAAGCTTGAATGACATTTTTAGTTTTTAAAAGTCAAAATATTTTTCAAATATTTTGCTTTGTTTTTCCATATACTGCTACCGATACAACAAAGTGTATTTGAAATGTATTTTTTCTGAAAGCTTTGGTTAACGCTGATGTTCCTATAGCATGTGTTGTTCCTAACTGGTTTGGATTTTGCTTATCAGCAGTGGTTTTACATCTGGCTGAAAAACATTTTGAGCACAGACTTTTCAGTTTGGCCATGTGTGTATATAAGGGCCTGAGTTTTGGAAAGGGCTAAGAGTAACCAACTTGACAGTGAAGATGCCTCTGATGACTGTTGTCAGTGTTTGAGGTTTTGCCAAGTCTTGTTGTAACACCAGTTTTCAGTGGGTTTCTGCTTGCCAAGCTTTCAGTCTCACAAATTGCTTCCTTTGCCACCAACACTCAGAAGACAAGCCCTGTTCATGGTTCTCTTTGGTAGTTTGGGTCATCATTCTTGGTAAGGGATAGCAAAAGGAAGTATCTGCATCCTAATTTGATGTTGTGTTCAGTGGTCACCCACATTTTTCCTCATCTTTTGGCTGTTGATGAGGATTTTTCACCCATTTGAAACTCAAGATGCTGTGTTAGGTTCTAGTGAAGGACACATCCCAGGTAGCTGTTTCTGTACTTTTAAAGCCCCCACCATGCCTTTGTAGGCTCTCTAGGCAGTAGGTGACGAGTGTCTTCAAACACATGTATGAATTCCTTCTCTTGGCTTTGAAAAATAGATTTCTGCTCCTGCCAGAGCTATCCAGTATATCAAACTGCTCTGCTCCTCCTTCACTTCAATTAAACAATTCATTACTGACCCCAGATGAGTTCCTTGATCTGTAATGACCAGGAAAGAAGAGGTAAGTATGAAATTCTTTTCTTGGTGTGTTATCAATAATTAGGACTGGAATCATGACTGGCAAAACCCTTTAAATAGGTTTGTGTGGAGAAGAAAGAAGGAATACCACAGATTATTTTAAGATCAATCTGCAAGTGTGCATGACAGAATGCAAGGGGCAGAGATTGATTTCTGTTAGATGACCAGGGAATCCTTGCTCTTTTATTTCACTGGTAGGACATTGTACCTCTGGATAGCCATTAAGACCTTTTGGGAGAGAGTCGTGCACTTCTAGGACTGGTAGGAAAAAAAAGACTGATAGCTCACCTACTGCATGAAAAACATACTAATGCTGGCTGTAAGTGAGCAGTATTTTCATTAAAGAATCAAAATTATCAGTAGTACTTAAATGGATATGGAACATATGGAGTACGTGTGACAGCAATCTGTCAAATGCATTTTATAATCTTACTTCATTTTGCCTCCAAAGTTAAAAGCTGAAGGTGCATGAGCACTCTTTTTTACTGTTCTTATGGCTATGGATTTGGCCTTGGGCTATTATTTATCAGGACAGTAAATTTGGTTTTGAGGGCACATCACTTGTACTGCTTATTCCAGTGTACCCAACCAAATGTAAGAGGTGCTTTGTCCTAGGATCAGGTGTCATAGCTCTCCTTGCAGGCCTGAAAGCAGAACTTCTGAGGTGTGTTCTGCTTAATTCTAGAAGAACTCTGGAGTTGTGTGTCCATCGCTGATCTGAATCAAATTGTGCTGCCTGGAGATCTGACAGCACACAGAGGTGCCTGTGAAGTGATCATCTCTGTGTTGACTGAAGCACCTTTCTGTTGGCAGTGTGGGGTCATCAAGAGGCCTTTGAGCCTCTACCTGGCCTTTCCCTTTTCCTTTTCAATGTCCAGGGCAGAGCGTGTGGCGGGAATGCCGAGGTCAGTGCAGTGTCTGAGAGGCCAGTGCTGTTGAAATGTGTTCTTCTGTTTTCTGTAACCTTTGGGTTCTGATGATCTCACATTGAAAGTATGAACTCCTTTTGTGCTCAGCCCTGGGTTGGCAGAAACAATAAGGGACAAATGAGGAGCGTGTGGAGTTCAAAGGGCTCCAACTCAATACGTGTCTCAGGACAGAAGTTGCTGTGAATGGTGGGTATTACACAACAACTGGACAACATCAATCTAAGTCTTGGGGCTGCTGTCTGAAGGAGATGACAGGTCTGCAGTTCTGCTTGGAGCTGCTCATTCTGGGCTTTAAGGTTTCCAAATCGCTGATTGTAATGATCGATCTGTGTGATCCTTTACCTCACAAAATTGGGTGTAATAATGTTGCCATGCCCAGTGTAATACCGTAGCGCTGGATTTTCCTCATGGTTGGTGGGCACGCTTGGATTTTAATTTCTGACCTTCCTTATGTTCTTCACTCTTATATCAGTGGGAGGGACTAGATATTTCTGATCTTACTTCTGACTACATTCAAATCCAACCAAGCAATCAATGACTTCCCTGACTTTTTTTGTATACGGCTGTGGGAAAATTCCTGGTTGGCTGGCTATGAATTAATGAAAATCCTTAGAATGCCTCACTAATGATAGCTCCTGTGGCTTTAAAAATGCTATTCCCTTTTTTAATTTGAGGGAGGTCACAGAGGTTTACAGAAACTAAGAAAGGAAAACTTAACATCTGGTTGTGCTCTGCTGATGACTGCTTTTGTGTGAAGAAAAGTTATGGCGTCACCTCGGCATCAAACACATTCAAGGTGATCCTTTCTAAGAGAACCTTCCTCACTCAAACTGTGTTTTCTAATTAACTTTGCTTTGTATTTTCAAATGGAGGATTTTAGTTCTCCATGGGAATCCCAAACTCATATTGTTACTTAAAATGTACCCTATCTTTATAAAATAAACTTATTTTCTTGAGTTTTATATATATATACACCATAAAAATGTTTCTGTATGTTTACTAATATTTTCCTTTAAGAGTTACCGAACTCCAGGACTAAAACAAGCTACTGGGTTGGATTCTGGGGTTCATGAAAGGAAGTTTGTTTTGTGTTTGCATATCCATAGTGAAGTTCAGTTTCATCTGTTTGCATATAAAATTCCAAAGATTAATCTGATTATTTTTTGTAAAGGTTAAAAGGGAATGTTTGGCTTTTTTTCCTCCCAAATAATGCAGGTTAAAATTATGTGTGAAGTTAGTTTAGCTCATAGAAAGGCATAGTATGAGAATCCAAACAGTAAATCTTCTAAATTGTTAAAACTCCAAGTTATCAGCTGCTCAGTTAAACATATGTATTCCAGGTGTGACTGGCCTGGAATCTGAAAGCGTTGAAAAATACAACTTTAGAGACTTTTAATAGTCATATTATCTTTTTATATTATGAAATGATTTAAACAAACTCCATGCAGGTCTCTTGTTTGTCATCTTGTGGAAAAAACACCCCAATCTGTTTTCCTTTTAAACCTGGAATACTAGGGGGTTTGCTGAGTGGTTTTGTTTCTGGTTCTGTTGTGTTGTTCTGTTTAAAGAGCTAAAATCCTACCTGTTAAAACAAGTGGCAACACTTGGACTTTGATTTTGATGGGATTTTCTTCCACACTCCAAGTGGCTTGGTGCTTTGTGGTTGCCCAGCCCTGAACTGCTGTGACTGACTTCATGCACAAGCTGGTCCAAGCCCCTCAGCTGGTGCTTCTGTGGGTATATGGGAACGTTCCTGCCTGCTGAACTAGGACAGAAGTTCCCAGCACAGATCAGTGTTCTCAGAGTAGGAAGTGCACTGTAAAGTTGCATCTTAGTTTATCATGTAGGAATAACTTCCTTTACTAACAGGCCATTAGGGATAGATTTCCACCCCATGCCCCCCCAGGTGTACCAGTGTACCTTTGGATACAGCTGCCCAGCCAGTGAAGAATTCCATCATTTTCCTGTCTGAGCTATTAAGGTGCCAGTCTGTATCTCATCTCAGAGCCCTTGTAAATCCTTCCTGCACTGCTTCCTATTCCTCCAGTTTCTACGGGAATCATTGTTACCTACCTGCCCAGGCTTGCCCCTCATTGTAGGCAGTAGTAACAAAAGTGAGGATGGAAATTGGAACTGGAAAGCTGTGCAGTTTAGGCTGAGCATAAAGAGTGCTCTGTCTGGATGAACTTCAGATACGGTGTGGGAAGGGGGCATTGCTGAACTGGAAATCTTTTTAGCAAAGTTTTCAAGCTTGTGCTGGGCTTCCCCTTGAAGTCTGAGAGATATGGGGTATAAATGGGTGATTTAAGCTTCACCTTATGAGTCTGAGCAGATCCTTAGAAGCTTGGAGTGGGATTCTGAAAATGAATGGAGTGCCCTAACTCTTATTAACTTTCAATGGGATTTGTTCTCTTTTGTGGCTCAGGGGTGTAGTTATGTTTTATATTGACTCAGCAGTGAAGCTGGTTAGTGAAATTTTCACTCCCACCTGCTTTTCCTCCTGGTTTGTTATTGCTGTTGGCCCTTCCCTCCCCACCTGCTCAATACACCTATTTGTGAACTGCATTGTAATTCACGTTATTAAAGCAGTTGGAATTGAAAGCATCCTTACTTTTTTTTTTTTTTTTTTCTTTTCACAACTGAGGTAATTTCAATGAAATGGAGAAAATGAGGTCCCCCCATGCAGTTATGTTAAGTATATGTTCAGAATTGCTGAACTACAGCATGGAGGAAGAGCCAGGGACTGGACAGGGGAGTCAGGAAATCCCAAAGCCAATTTTGTGATTAGGTCAATGTTCCATGTAACTATTCAGATGCTTTTAAAATTCCCACCCTTGAGGTGTGTTAATTTAGGTACCTTTAAAAAAGTATCTCATCAAAAGAATTTGAGGTTGGTATACGGAGCATATATGAAACCTTAAATTATTCAAGATTTTTCATGTGAACGTTTTTAACAGTGAATTTTTCACGAGCAAGAAGATGATAATGTTTCAGAAATCACTTCAGTGTCTGTTGAAATGCAGCCAACTCTGTGGTGGAATACAGACCTCAGGGTAACGTTATACAACCCTTCCTGCCAGGAAATGAAGAGTGGTGTATTCATTTGTAACCCAAGGGGGGGACTTCACTATACAGCCTATAGTTTGTAAATGGAATTTGGACAGATTACCACTGAAATTACAGAATGACCCACTAGGTCTTATTAGCTCTCTCTGTTTCTTACCTTTCTCTGAAGATAGAATCTACTGTTAGTATAGTGTCCATGAGCAAATTTTTTTAGTTATTCAGTACAGTTAAGGATGTTTCCCCGTTGTAAAAAGCTTTGATTTTATTTACTCTGTCAGAATTTTATCTGAGGCCTCCTGATACTGCTTCACAAGCCATGTGTTAACAGCCCCAAAAGGAGAAAGGGACAGACATTTAGCCTGATGCTTGAGTTATGAAAGAATATCTAAGGTTTTGCTTTTTCTGTTGTTTATTATGAAATATTTAGCTAAGTTTTTTTCCAAAGAATCAGTATATTGTCTATTTCATAGTTATAGATTTGCTTTATTATTTAATATTTTTTTTTTTAGCAAACTGTGTTGGTGGTGTTTACTAACTATCTTTACCTTAGTTTACCTTCTGACAGGAGTAATAGCTTAACTACAAAAAGAGTTAAAATAAGAATCAAAAAGACAAAACACCTAACTCAGCCTGGCCCTAACAGGTGAAAAGTTATTTTTCCATGCTTCTTCAGAACATCAGTGGAAACAAAACCTTTATCTTTTATTCATTAGTTAGAAATAATGCAAGTTGGGATAGCTTAGGTTTCTCCGTATAGTTGCATTTGTAAGAGTAATTCCCTAATCATGCCATTCACTTTTGGGGTTCTTTTTCAATAAGGGCCACTGGCCGTGAAATGTCATGCAGAGTTGGAAAATGGGACTTTCAGCTCACTAAAGAATGAGTGGCAAGGACAGAAGTTCCTTTTTATTACATTCTGGCAGTAGATGTAGGAATCAAAGCCACAATATGGGTGATGGAAAAACACCCCATACTGTCTGACAGTGCTCAGAGCAACCACATCACCTTTGGTCACATGTTTTAGTTATTGTTTATTGTATTCCACTCAACCCCAGAAGTTCCAGTGTGGAAAGTCCAGTAGTTTATTTGCTTGTACGTGGGGAGCTGCCCTGGAGTTACAGGTGTGATTCCCCCTCTCCTCCCGACGTGGTCAGGTTTCCTTGCAGCAGAGGAAATATTTGTTTCTATGTTTGTATTTTAGGATCACATCCAAGTAATATTCCTGTCTTAAGTTATCATTTATGTTGGAGGTGAAACTTGATGATCTTTGGATCTACTTCTCAATTTCCTAAAATAATATCATTTTATTTTATATCTTCCTGTGCAGTGATTTAGGATTAGCCATTTATATGTTCAGCTTAACGTTGATAAAAGGAAGTCACGTGAAAATTTGTGAGAAACACAGGTTCAATTTAACTTTTTAATCTGTGCATTCAAATGGCATCTTAAAGCTTCCATTGCATTCTGCCTTCTTAAATAAGGTGACTGCTAGAAGGAAACTTGTTCACTGTATTAACATTCTGCATAGAGACACTTTTGTTGGAACAAAACAACACTTTTGTTGGAAGTGATTGCTTCCTGCAGGAAAAGATCAGGTAGTGTGTGTGTATCTTTGAAAACAAGAGGCTAAAAAATAGTGTAAATGCTTTTTTGAGTATTTGGAAATTCAAAAGAAATTTTGTCATAATTTGATCAAAGTCACATAACCTGTGGCTCTGTTTTTGTTACACATGCTGATGGTCTGTGCATAACATTACATTTTTTCAGCATGAAACTGGACACTTCAAATCCCTAAAGCAGGCTCAAATTTATGGTTAATAAAAGAATTTATTGTACTGGATGTCATCTGCTATATCACTCTGGGAACAGAAACTGGCAGTGAGCGGACAGGAAATATTTCCATTTCAAATCGCTTCAGTCCATGGTCTGGGGCAGAGTGTCTGATTTCACAAAAATCACCGTGGATATCAATGTAATAGGAATATTAAGAAGAGTATAAGCCTTTTCAAAGATTTTTTTGTTTTGTTTTGTAGTATTTTATGTAAAAATGCTGGTTATTAGTGTCACATAATTTATTCCAGCATTGATCCCTTAACCTGTTCAAGGCAAGGAGAGTGATGATGTATTTTCAGGTGAATATCTGTACATACCAAGTGAACAGCAGTTTGAGCTGCTGTACAGTGGCCAAACTTCTTCAGAGTCTCAGACCTTTGTAATTGTAGTTGGTTGGGTTTTTAAGAGTGTGAATTCCTATATGTTGGTTGGGTTCTTCCAGCATAATGGATTTCTTCAGGTTGTCTCCTCTTCAAATGTATTTTAAGGTGTGAGATCTGTGGATTGGAACTTCATTAATGGAAACTTCAAGCAGTGAGATTGAATTTTCAGTGTGTTTTTCATGTGTTAAGTAGTACTTAAACAGTTCTACATTTTAAAGTATTTAAAGTGCTTAAAATAATTGTATGCTTTAAATGGATATGTTTGTCTAGGGGACATTAAAACCAGTGGGAAAAAAAGTTTTAAATTTTTATCTTCATCATATATTAACATCCTAAAATACTCAATTTTTCATTTTCATATTGCTGTGCATTACTGTGTGGTTCTAAAAGTTTGGAACCAATTGTGTATTTCCTTCTTTAAAAGATGTGTGGCAGAAGCAGAAGGGTGCTTTCTTTTACAGATGCTGCATGAGACTGATTTGAAAAAAACAAAGAGAAAAGTTAATATAAAACCCCTAAAATCTTGTCAGATGATTAATTCACCTGATTTGACACTCTGTTTCTGATAGATTCAGTGTCTTGAACATCACTTTGTGGAAAGCTCAGTGTTTTGCCACTATAGATGTACCTTTGTTCATCCTTCAGTGTTTTCCATATTAAGTTTGGAAGGCTCCCCCCACTCCTCCCCACATTGGTAGATTATAATTTAGGCTTCAAACAGTTCTTGTCAAATTTCTATCAGCACTTCTTACCAGTAACCCTGATTATATAATTAAAATAACTTAACCTCACACCTTATTAGTAATCAAAACAACTCAAGCAAATAATCCACAAATTGTAATGTGGAAAACTTCTTTTGTAGTCAAGCCTTAGCTTCTGTGTATCAGCTCTGCATTAAGTAAGTTATTTGGGTGTATGGGGTTTTTTTTAGCTTTGCAGGAACATTAATTAGAAAACAAGCCTTAATAGGGCAAGATTTATTACTTAACTTGGGCAGTTTGGAAAAGTTTTATTATCTGAGGTGTAGGCTAAAAAAAAATCATTAATTAAATCTGTATGTAAAAACAAAGCACTCCCTTTTTAAAGACAGGAAAAGTTAAAACTATGGAGTCGTAAAACTGAGTAGTTACTCTGAGTGTCATTGAAGGGCATGAACCAAAATCTGCATCTCGTTATGCTGTGTGGTGTGTTCTCTGAACAACTCGTGTGTTTGATGTTGGAGTCTAAAATGATTTGGTTTATTTCTATATTTTTATAATTTTATTGAGACGAGTGAGGTTACAATTTAGGATCCCCTCCTTTCAGGTTCCTCTGGGTTGTGAGGACTGAGTGTGGAATGAGTCTGGATTTCATTGGTGCTGCTTGTGTGGAGAGCAGAGCTATTTCTTTGGAGCAGCACAGCAATGGTATTTTTCCTGGGGCTAAATGCACTTTGTACCATTCCTGCATTTATCAGAGTAGGCCATGACAGAACAGACCCATATGCCAAGCCTGCATTTGTACAGCAGGCATTTGATTTTAGGGTTCCTGTCATTTTTCCCACGGTATGATTTCCTATTCTTATTTATCAGTGAGTATTGAAATTTATCATTTCAAAGAAAGCTGACTGGACTGACAGTTTAAACATTCTCAAGATGTAGATTTTCTTTGCATGGGATGGTAGTTTTTTGATGTGGGGTTTGTTTGTTTATTGGATAATCTAATTTTAACCAATAATACAAGAATTAAAAGTGCTCCAAGGTTCTAGGAACTTGAGAAATGGGTAAGGGCAATCCTTCATGAAAAAGGTTTCCAATGAAAATATTGCAAGGGCTTAAATAGTAGTTAAGCAAATGGCACCAGTGAAGTAATTCAAAGCCCAAGCAGGTTGTGGCACAGGTTGTGTCAGTGTTTTAACAGATATCACATTTCATGTCAAGTAGTGTATTAATTAGTATGAAAAGGGCAGTTATGAACTGGCCGTGTATGGCACAGATAGAATGTGTAACCTTTGCTTTGGCCAACTTTCAAAAGCACTTAACATGAAATACTTAGCAAAAATGCATCTATTAAACTGTTTAACTTGTTCAAGTGTGTTACCAAGTGTGATATCCAGAGGGTGTGATTTTTATTAGTGCAAACTGAATGCAGTCAGGCTGGGGTTTCAGTACCACTTCAAACTTTAAATCTCTCTTCTAAATATTGTATCTAGGTACCCTTTTAGTAGTTAAAGACCTCAAGGGACTTTGATAGCACAAAATGCCTGAAGAGTTTGCCAGTACAGGTATCTTAAAACATACATATTTCCCTGATTTCTTTTTTTTTCCCCAACAGTAAGGTTTAGCAATACTTAGTGCTTTTTGAATCCTAGTACTGAGGGGAGATGAGCACACAGGAGAACTTAAATGTATTCTGTCTTCTCTTCATCCTTTTTTTTTTTTTTTTTTCATTGTGAAAAGCCTCAACAATCCTGATGGCAGAAACTGCTCTGTGTAAAGAGGTGGTTGAATTCTTAGATAAACTTTGTTCAAGGCTGGCAGTTTCAGAAACATTCTCAAGAATGTTTCCTCAGAAAACTGTGTTTTGGATGGTTTTATTTTGTTGTGCTCAAATTCCTGGTGTGGATCTTGGTTTGATGGAGTTTTTCCTACCTGTCTCTGAGTGGGGAAGCTCCAGTTTGCTTTACAGAGGGGGGCTGGTGTAGTTGGAATATTTTACTACTCTTTCTTCCAAATACCCTTCGGGTGGACAAGAAGTGTTTGTGCAGCTTTGTGTACATTTCTGACACTTCCAAATGGAGTTTTTTTGGCTGCAAATGTGATGGCTGCACTCCATAGAGAGTAACCAGGAGTGAATAAATTCCCTGGCAGCCAAAGCTTTAAATCTGCAGCCACCAAATGTATCTGCCTGGGTCTCTGAAGTTCAACCATGTGGATCATCAGTACAAGTAAGCACTGGACCTTCTAATCCTCATTGTTGAATGTGTTACTGCTTAAGCTTTGGAGTAATTTTTGTCTTCTCTGTGGACCTGGACTAGACAGAGGCTCTGAGAAGGAAATATTTCCTAAAAGTGGGTAGTTCAGCAGTGAGAATCTCTGTTTGCAGAGATTTTGAGGAGCTGGGAGTAACAATGCACAGCAGTGCAGGAACCAAAGCCCACCTTTAACACAGCCTTGTGTCTGAGTGCAGGGAGCAGCTTCTGCAACTTGTCCATTAACTGAGGGAGGGAAGAAAGGGAGGAACACTTGATTGCTTCCTAGAGGGAAAAGTTATTGATCTTATTTCCATAGCTGATGTGCAAGAACTTTTACTTCTAACCAGAAAGTGTTTTCAGTCACTGTGTTTGACATAACGGCCCCTCCCTTATTCTGCTTTGTTGGGTTTTTTCTGATCCACTTTTAAAGGGTCTGGAACAGTTGTCATGCTGGTCTGTTCTCACACTGCAGCAATCTGGGGATTGGATAACATGGCTGTGAATGGAATAAATGTGGTTATTCCTCTTGTGCATATCATGACAGTGAATGTGATGCCAAAGGTACCTTCACGTTGCTACTGAGTAGGTGCCCATCACCTTTCCAGGCCCTGCTTCTCATTGCCCAGGGCTCTTTAAGTCCTGTAGCTCACAAGGATGGGGACTCTGGGAGGAGATGCTTGTGTTACTTTAAAGAAAGTTGGGGTTTTTGCTTCATCTCCTGTGAAAACAACTTCATGTGAGGTATTAAAAATACTGCTGGGGGAATTGTGACAGATTCTTTAGAGCTAGAACAGGGGGGGTTGGCAGCTAAATAATTGGTTATTCCTGGAATAGAAGCATACTGCTTACGAATTCTCTGTCTTAATACCTCATGGATGAGTACAGTTGTGTGTTTCTAAACCCCTTAGAAAAGGTTTTTACATCCAAAATAATTGTGTTACTTCAGAGGAAGGGATTAAGATGGAAAAATCCCAAATTCTGTCTACTTTAAAAGTTTTATGAGTTCTGTGGCACTTTAATCAGTGGAGTTCTTGCTAAATTAACCTGCCACCAGATCCTCCAGAACCAGAAGTTTGGTCTATTTATACGGTTGTCCTACAAAACCAACATATATTAGTGTTCTTTACAGTCACAATCTCCTGGGGTATGTAATACTTTCTGTAGTTGTGCCTGGATGTTTCATTTGTGTAAGTGAGAATTAAAATTAGGTTTCTAAGAATACTCATCTCATATTTTCTGACTGCAAACTCTTAAAGAATTTCAGTGACTTCATCTCAAATAATACAGGAGAAGGATTAGGAAGGGGAAGGGAACGTTGTGTGAATACACCAAAACAAAATAGATATGCTATATCAAATTTTTCACATTCCAGCCTTTATGAGATGTTCTGCTTTAAAGACTGCCTTGCAAGCAGCTGTTCCTATCATTTTCAGAACTTACAAATTGAATGAAGTCACCCTGTACTGCAAACAGAGTATCTCCACTCTGCTTGTTCTGGGGTTGTTTACAATGAAAATCTCCAATATTGCAGTAAATTTCAGATGAATTTTTTTTTTAGGTCTAGCAGTTATGAGTAAAACAGTTAATCCACATTTGATGACAGTTTCCCTCAGAATTGTTAGAGGTGTTTTTGTGTGTGCACTTTGGCATTATATTGAGAAGTGAAGAGTAAAAAAACCCACCCTGAAATAGCCACAACTGTGAATTGTGTTCTGTCTGAAGCTTAAAACTGAACCTGTCAAGTCAGTGCTAGTTACTTTTAAAGATTTTCTGTTTTTTTGGATGAAACCTGAAATCAAACCAAGAGCCCATGGTAGGAGTTTCCAGTTTGAAAGGTAGGAATCTGGCAGTAGAACATTATTAGGGAAACTTTTATGATTTTGGAAATAAGTTCCTTTAGTTGTTTTCCAGGTGCCATTGCATTTGCTCAGCTTTAAAGGCAAAGACTTTCTTTTTGGATTTGCCTGTCTTGGAGTGACTTAGTCATTTAGGAGAAGCAACAAACTTTTATGTGCATGAAGTTTTGAAAGGTATCATTTGTAACTCTGAAGTATTTTTCTTTTTTTGCTTTCCTTTTTCTCTGATGTTCTGTCCTCTGAAAGCTGCATAATTTCTTAATCTGGTAAGCAAAATGGATGCATGGACATATCAATATCTTTTATATCCATATTAATATACATAATATCCATTGTTCTCTCATGCTTCAGTCACCTCTTGAAACCTTTTCTTGATTGTCCTTTAACTGTGTTTGAAGACCTTTGTGAGACAAAGACTGCCTCTCAGCTTATGGCTCTGTGTGCACAGTAATAAAATGAATGAAAATGTATTGTTCAGTTGTTTCATGAACAGGTTAGTTTAGAAGTGCTTGGGTATAAATTCAATTAAAATTCAGTGCTTATGCAGTTGTTACTTTAAGTGTGAGGGACAGTGTAGGCTGACTGAGAGTGTGGATAACTTGGCACCATAAAAAGAAATATATTCTTTAATTTGAGTTAAATAGTGAGCCTGTTGATTTTACAGCGTGCTGT
This sequence comes from Pyrocephalus nanus, assembly GCA_038380795.1. Lineage (NCBI taxonomy): Eukaryota > Metazoa > Chordata > Aves > Passeriformes > Tyrannidae > Pyrocephalus > Pyrocephalus nanus. Next base: position 8,935,158 of record CM076271.1, on the reverse strand, counting down.
GCACTATGTTAAGCAGTAAATATCCATAAGAGTTTCCATTAACTTCTCCTGCATTATTTCAGATGTATGTTATTCTGTTTGTTGTTTACAGCACAAGTCAGTGTTTCTCAAACTAGTTTGTCTTGGGTCCCTCTAAAAGAAACTTCACTCTTTGCAGCCCCCTTCCTTCCCCATCACAATCACCATTCCTGCACCTGTCTTGGCATTGCTTTTTCTCCCCCTCCCTTCCCAAACACCTCGTCTTTTCTTCCAGCTCTCCTGCCAGGGGTCATATCCCACAGTTAAGAGAGCACTGCTTTAACTGGAGACTTTTGGCCTTGGTCCAAATATCCTTAGACATTTTGTAGTGTTTGTGGGAAGTGGGCTTTGTTTGTAAAATAAAACTTCTGGCAACTTTTGGGGGCTTTTTGTTTGTTTTTAGAAGCCTCGTTATTTACCAAACGTTATTTTCACAGGAAAGTTGGAAAGAACTGACTGTGACAATGCAAACAATGGAAAACTTCTCAGGCAAACTTGCAAACTGCACAGGGGAAATGGGAGCTGGTGCTGCCCCTTCTCTGCCAGGCTGTGCTGCATGGAATTCCCGAGTTAGACTCAGGGATTTAAGAGTTTCACGGTAGGCAGCAAACAGTGTAGATTGAACTTGCTTCCACTGTTGTTAAGTTGTGCCTCTGAGAACTGTCTGTTCCCCAAAGTAACTCGGGTGCAGTTTCAGTGAGCAGCTGCCTGGAGCCCTGTCCCTTCTGGGGAGCTGTGCTGGAAATGCTCCTGGTAGTATTTCTCCTTACAATGGTTTCCTACTTCTCTGTCAGATGGACTGATTTATATAGAAACTAAAATAGCCAGGAGTGGGGCATAATAAAGAGGCATTTCTACTGGTTTGGTTTGGGGTTGGGTTGTGGGAGGTTTTTTTGGTTCAGATAGGATATGGTGCTGTTGGTGATCTTCAGCCAGCGTGTTTCACCTCAAACATCCCAAAAGACCCCCCTGAAACTGGTACACATGCACCCCTCTCAGGACCAACTCCTCTGGTGGGATTTAAGGCAGCAGCTGTTCCACTTGATATCCTTTCATGATAGGAGGAACTTGAGAAAACCCTGGCCTGTTGAAATGGCAGAAGAATTGTTCAGACAAAATGTAATTACCCATGTGGGAAGTCAACCATTAAAAACATGGATAATGTCATAATTTTGTGAAAACTGAGATATTTAACGATCATAAAAGGTCAGGACAACTCTTATAGAAGCAGATTTTGTGCATGCAATGCAGAAACATATATATCTATATCTCTCTATCTGTATGAAAGGCAGATCTGAACAAAATTCATGATTACACTAATCAGTGACACCAGGGATATAATAATAACAGTACAAACCCATCCACCCAGGGTTTAGAATTCATTCTGCAGTCAGGGGAGTACACACAAGTTGTATAGCAAACATCAGCATGGATAATGTATTTAGTTATGTTCTCTTGGAAGAAATTTAAAATGCAGGCATATAAATAAAACAGATAATTAATCCTTTTACTGATGGCTCTAGAAATATAGAATATTTTAGCTTGGTTGAAAGCATCAATAAAGCTGTAAAACAAAAAGAGCAGATGTCAAATGTAAAGCTTTTGGTTTAATGAGCAATGAGTATGGTAAACATTGATTATTCATCTTGATGTTAGAGTTCAAAAACAATTGTCCCTTCAGTTTGCCTCATGGGAGTGTGAAATTAGGACCATGTGTGTGTTGATTAACAACATATGAAAGATGAATCATGATTACTGTTTTGGTCTGGTGCACAAGGCTGTGCTTGAGGGGGAGTGATTTCCTACCTCCTCTGGCAGATCTCTGTAATTAGTGCATCTCTCTCTGTTCCCTTGGAGCGATGTTCAAGTGGTTTCCTGACAGTGCCTATTCACACACATAAATTGCCTTTCCTGAATGAAAGAGTGTTTGCTCAACAGAAGTTGAATGTTGGAGGATATTTCAGTATTATTTGTGAAAACAGTTATTCACAGAACCATTCTGAAATCACCCATCCATTTCTATCACCAAGGAATCGTCAGATATAAAAAAATAGATGTTACTTTCGAATACTAAACATGATGTGTTCTAGGTTAAAAGGAAGAGGGAAAACTTCAATAAAAATCAAGCAGATTTTTCATTTCATTCCATTGTATTTAATTTATGGCTCTGATGGCAGACATTGGTTAAATTTAACTTTTCTTGGAGGCACAATTAGTTCCTGTGGTTAAAAATTTGCTTTAAGCTCTATTTCTGGAAATATAATCCTAACTTTGTTCCTTTCTGGCCTAGTAATTGGTAGAAAGAGTTATCATAAGTGCTTTTCATTAGTGAGCTGTTACCATCAGTGAGGGCTGGGTATTAGAAAAATATTAACAAACAACATTAGAGGTTGACTTCATGTAATAGTCTTTGCCTTTTATTAATACCTGTGCTCTTTCATGTTGAAAGATGGATGTTTAAATACAATGAAATGCCTGCACATGTTTTTAACGTCTACATGAGTTACTCATTCTTCAGGAGATGATGTGTTTTAGTGTTACTCGGATCTGTGCTGATTTAAGATATTTTGGGATCTTAACCTTAACTATTCAGGCTGTGGATGTGGATGTAGGAGCAGATCCAGCACTGATCTCTGTGATTTGAGGTGTGTGATATGTGATGGAAATTCTTTCTGGCTTGCTTGCCCAGCATAGATACAGGATTTGGATCTTATTGTGTTCTCTGTGGAGTTCTGTGCTCTGAGCTCCCACAATGTGAGATTTAATGTGGATAATGCTTTTCCCCCATCCCCCCCACTTTCTGACAAATAAGGTTATTTGTAATTTAATCTGTCTGCATTTCAACTTTGATTATCTGTTCAAAGATCGGTGGTCTACAGCTCTTCCTAAAAGATGTTTTGGCTGTTTCCTTTCCTCTGTATTCCTTCTCAGGCCGTGTGTGTAGAAGCATGTGGACCACAGGGATTTTGTAGACAAAGCTCCAGACCTGCTTTCCAGTCAAGTTCAGAATAAATTAAAAGCTCCATGTAAATTCAACAAATGTTAGTGGTTAATTAATTAATGAAAGAATCAGAGAGTGGTTTGGGTTGGAAGGAACCTTCAAGATCATCTCCTTCCAACCCCCCTGTCATGGGCAGGGACAATTAACCGAGAATGCAGAGCCCTGAGGCCATAACGTGTTTCTAGTTTTAAAGTTCTCTTAGCTCTAAGCCATTTAAAACAAGGGAATGCTTTCTGGAGGGATGTATTTTTTTAAACTCACAGCAGTAAGTACTTGGAGGATTAATACTCAAGTTTAGCATGATGAAATTGTCTGGGTAGTTTACATGTTTTAACTTATAAGTGCTATGACAACTATCTGGTTCAACACTTTAGGGCAACCCTAATTCTCTCACTTTTTGCTGCAGCCTTTTTGTACCTTTTATACACCTGGGAGCCAATTTTTACATCCAATAAGTCTTATATGCTGCTTATGTTATATCTGCTCTTTGCATCTACATTATTAATGACTGTGCTGTATTGATTTATACTTCTACTATTGTGTAATTTGTGATGTCACCATAATTCCAGTAGAAATGTAATTAAAGGTGTGGTGAAAAGTGTTGCCTTTTCTTTTAATAGAGGATATAAAAAAATCCCATCTAATGAATTGAAATACTTGTGCCATTTTTCTGTGGGCTTTGGTAAAATTTATGTCTCTCAGCACTTCAGCTGTAGGACAAAAGGAAGACAAGTAACAATTTGGTGGTTTATCTGCCTTTATAAATATGAAAACTCTTTATAATATATATATATCTTTATAAATATGAAGGTTACTTTTTTGTAGTTTTTTAATCAAATAATCACGTCTTTGTTTTGATGTAGTAGTAAGTTAAATGACATCTCATAAAGTTCAGAGAAACAGAAAATGAGTCAGAATAGAACAGGTATTAATAAAAAAGTTAAGACTAAAAAGAAAAAGATGCCTTCCTGTTACAGGAAGCCTTTTTGTACAACAGCTGGTTCAGTGCCAAACTAAATCAGAGTTAAACAGATGAAAAGCCACCTAAGAAGAAAGTGAGATTACAGATTTAACTTCTAACAATACTATCAAGATCTGATTTGCTTTCATTCTTTAGGTAGTGTTTTACTTTATTTTTTTCAAGGTAACACCTCATACCTTGTTTTTCTTAGTACATCCCTGTTTCTGACTGTGAAGTGACACCCAGGGAGTGCTGCTGCAGTCCTTCTATACTACTGATTTTTGGTGTTCACATTGTAACAGTCAATCCAGATACAATTCTATGTAAATGGGTGGTATTTTTTTAAAGCTAATGGTAAATGTGGTGTGATTTGCCTTTCAAGGCATGATACTCCTTCACAGCAATCAGCATTCCAGTTTTCAGCTTCGTGTCTGGTTTGGGGTGAGAGTGATGCTACATTTTGTATTTCAAAACCAGTTTCAGTGCTTTCTGAAGGGTAAGGTATTGCATAGCTGAGGTCCAGAGTCCTTTTGGAAAGGACAGAAGAGGCAGCAGACTCATCAGCCTGGGGATGTGTCTGGATTCCTCCCTGGCAGAGCAGTTCTCCGGTTGGTCTTCAGTTTGTGGCACTCAGCAAGGGTGGCAGGATCTGCCTTAATGGTATTTGATAATAGAAAAGGGTGTCTGAGGTAGCATAATGGATTTCTATGATGTGCACTCCTCCTGGAAAAGTTCTAGGATATAATTATCTGAATTATTGCAGTTGCAAATCCACTCTTTCATTTATTCTTATTTAACATTAAAAATTCAGGAGGTTCTATCATCCTTCTGCTTACAAAATCAAAATTACCTATGTTCTAAATAGTTTGCTTTATTCAAATTATTTTCTTGATGTTTCTCTGCAGGGCCTGTCATCAGTGACAAAGAACAATGGACTACTCAACATCACCTTTAAATATGACAGTAAGTTGAAAATCTGCAGTGTATTCAGAAAAATCAAGGACTCCATCACAGTTATCAATATATAGCAACATGTCTTTTAAAAATGGCTCTAAGGATAGCATAAATTCTTCAGTACTGACATATCTTTGACATCTAGATTTGTGTCTGCTGGGTCTGGTAGATCTTTTTGTGTTTCGCTGATAATAGAACTATCTAAGAATTTGTAGTAGTTCCACTTTCAGCTTGGCCTATGTCATCTGCTCAGTATTTGACTGGGAAATTACAGAAAATTTTTCTGTGAAAGAATGTAGTCACTGAAAGGTTTAGTGCACACAAACTCATAGGGAAGGATTATTTTGAGCTTTATACATCTTTGATAAGTAATTTCAGGTGAAAATGGAATGAAGTGTGTCTTGAGGTAGAAAATGTGTAGTTTTTATTTGCACACAGGTAATATAAAATATAAAAACGTGTCTTTGCAGGGGTTAATAATCAATATGAATATTGAAGAATGTTGAATAGCATCTCTCCATCTTGTCCAAGCAGTTGGAACCTTTCTTTAGCTACAATCTTAAAGGAGCAGGCCAGTGGAAAATTGCTGTGGGTGTTTTCAGTGGAGACAGATGGGTTTGGAGCTGTAGCAGATGTGCTCTGTTTTGCAGCTAAACTAAGAACAAAGTAATCTCTGGCATAATAACAGTGATAAGCAGGTTGCAGCAATAATACTTCAGAACTCTTCAAACATCTGTTAAATGGCTGTATCTTATTGTTGGGGGTTTTTAAAAAGGTTTTTGTCATCTTTGTTGTCTCTGTCTAAGTAGGACTATTGACTACATTAGGAATTTCTCCTTATTTGGGCAGTTAGTGGCCACCATCAATATTAACTCAATATACAATCAAGGTCCTAATTTACAGCAGTAATGTTTGTTTTAATGCCAGTGCAAGTCACAGGTTGTTTTTTCTACTTACCTAAAGAAATTGATTCAGATGCTGAGTGTGGGTGAGATTCATCATTAAGAGCATGCATCAGGAAACCAAACAACAGTGATTTGTTTCATTCTGATCATCCTTTTGTTCCTCTATTTTTATGTTCATTTCTGTTGCAGTCCTCCACTGTGAATTCTTTTTTAATCTAATTTGATCTTAGTATTTAAAATGAGCAGAATTTAGCTGTGTCAGGTTGTACAAGAGGTCACTACAAAAGGGGTATGATTTTTTTCTTTTAGTTACGTAAAGAAAAACAGGAAATAATACCAGTCAATGCAGAGATCCCCACATTTAGTTAACACAATGAGTCTGTTTAATTCCCAGTATGTGTCATGTTTTTTCCATTAATTCTGGCACCAGAAACTGTGTTTAACCAATGAGAAGTATTAATTCAAAACTCTGCTGGCACCGAGTGCTTCCTGGACAAAGGAGTTATTTGAGTTCTGCAGTCCTAGGAAAAGAGTTTGCTGATATGAAGATTAAAGAGCTCACATGATGTGGAAATACACACTTACTGTGAAGAAGCCAGGCCAGCACAAAAGAGAATTTGGCTTGCTGGCTGTGATTTTTAAAGGCTTTTATTTTGCCACACTGCAACTCTAGCAAAGTGTGGTTTATATTGTTAAAGCAGTTGGTTGGGTTATTTATTCAGGTGAAACAGAAATGTTTGTATTTTTTCATATGTCACTTGTATTCAAGTAAAAGAAATGGTTTCTTGAAAAGTGTAATTTTTTTTCCATGCTTTTTCCTCCTAAATCTGTTGTTCTTTAAAAATGTGAGTCAGTGACTTGCAGTTAAACTTCAGACATTTGTGCTTATATTCCATTTTGGCAAATTGTCATTTGACCATAAAATTCTAGTAACCAGGATCCAAAATCTTGGGCTTGCTATTAATTAGATCCAGACATGGCAAAACCCAGTTACTTCAAACTTTCCATTGAAAGAGCTCCTCTCTCCTCCTCAGAGGAAGTTCACGCTGTCACTGAGTTCACTCACAGCAACAGAATTCTACAAACAGCAGTGGAAGCACCAACTGCCCAGCTTTTGTCAATGGCAGTGTTGTACAAACTGTTCTATTCTTGTGTCTGGGACAGTTACATAAAAGACCCCTTGCTGTGGTTATTCATAAGAAAAAGCCATTTTCTAAATCTCCTTTACAGTTAATAATTTTTCTTTCCTTGCCTTTAAAATCACACCTGTGAATTAAATTCAAATTTCCTGTACTGGCGTATCATAGCACTTGATTTTTCATGTTTCTTTTCTACAAGCTCTGTATAGACAAAAAACATAGCATATAGATTATCTCAGTTTTTTAGAATTAATCATCAGTCAGTAATGAATATTGTCAACTTCTTCTGGATTTTGTTGGCTTCACTTGTTCAGAAGCAGAAAGTCTGTGCACACACATCTTCATGTGTACTGCACTCCAGAATTATTGAATTCCCTGGCTGCTATTTCTCTTCCTGCCATGAAATATGAGCCTAAATATTGCAGGACTTTAAGAATAATAAAATCTGTGATTATTTGTTTTCTTGTTTTGAATGCATCAAGACATGGTTAAGTTCAGCAACAAAGTCAGGGAATGTTTTTCTTATGTTTTGTTTCCTTAATGAAGGCTAAAATTTTCTCTAATCACGTTTTTGTGGAGCTGTAACTTTAGGGAACACAGTGTATTTTGTGATGATAACAAGATAAAACCAGTCCTGACTGGATCCAGTGGCAGTAAAATGGTCTAAAGGGTGTGGCTGCTGAATGGACAGCAGAGAGGAGATGGATTTAGGCTGTAGGTTCTGTGTGGTCAGGATCGAGCAATATCGTGGTTAAAAAGCACTTCTTGAGCAGCAGTTCTCAAGCTTTATGTGGCCTATTGTTCTCATATGTGCCTGATCATTGACCAGCATTCTCTTGCTCTCAGCACTGTACAAAATTCATGTCAGTCCTCATATTCTTTTGAACAGTTACAAGAAAAAGTTGCTCTGTTTTGGGAGTCCCAGCACGTGTTGTGTGGTACAGGCTATGCTGGTGGTGTAAACTGGGGATTTCCTTGGGAATCCTAGAATGAGAGCTTTGCAGCTGGTGCACTTGTACTTTTACTTTGCTCAGTCTTAAGAAATAATAGGAAATTTATGGCAGCTAGAATGTTTTTCTTGAAGTGTTTCTTTCCCCATGTTTTTAGACTGTACACCTTACCTGAACTCAGTGGGCAGACACGTGATCGGAGACGTGCAGAACATCACCATCAGTCAGTATGCCTGCCAGGAACAGGTTGCTGTGATGATACTTTGGACAGCAAATGCCATTGGTAAGTAGCAGAGGGAAAGGGGATTTTATTTCTTTTTGTTTGTTTGAAAGCATAGCATAAACTGAAATTAATTAATTTTTGATTTCTGTAGCATCTAGCTTGCAAAAGCTGTAAAGTCCTTGATAAATCTTTGTTCTGCCATGTGTAATTCTGGTGAAAAGATGGAATTAGATGGAATGGGTAATCTTGAAGAGCAGTGCAGTGCTCTTGATACCTGAGCCACAAAAGTGTCCCAGGGTAACACTGCCATTATCCTGAGACACTCACATTACTGTGAGTTTAACCATGTAATGAAGTAACTCTGTGATGAGAACGTTGTAAAGACACTGTGCTGAGATGAGTTAAGTTAGAGCAACTTGGATAAAATGGGTGTAGTTCTGGCATCAGTTATAAATAACTGGATGTAACACACACTGGAATAAATTCCATTCCATTTAAGTCAAGTTTTCTATTATCCCATACTGTACTAGAACTAAAGAAGTTGTAACAATCACTATCACTTGAATCTGGTAGCCTCAGAAATGATAGGAAAATGTTATAAAGGAATATTTCTATAATTTCCAGCAAAATGTTGTATTTCTTTGCTAACAATGGAAATGTGAAGTTATTATAAAGTATTCCTGAGGATGGAAGAGGCAATAAGTTACATTGCAGTGATAATTTGGAAGCCCCAGCTGAGCTGTGGGCCCCTCTGCTCTAAGCATTGCACAAGTATGTAGTAATTGCAGCCTCTGCCAAAGACTGAATTCTAGATAGGGGAGATAGAATATGCAGGAAGAAGTGACACATAACAATGAATATTAAATACAAGCATTTAATAGGAATGGTTTTATTTTTAGAGACAAATGAAATATAGTCAAATTACATAAAATACCACATTATGCATTTTGAAATATTCATCTTCTTTAAATGCCCTGCTGTTTGTAGGGATTGAATACCTGAAAGGATTTCGAGTAATACTTGAGGAGTTAAAATCAGAGGGAAGACAATGCCAGCAGATGGTTTTAAAAGATCCGAAGCAGCTCAGCCCCAGTTTAAAGCGAACAGTAAGTGCTTTGTTTCTGGAACAGTTTTGTTGTAATTTGGCTGTGTGAGGAGTCTCAGAAGTGTTTATCATCATACAATGGTTTGGCTTGGGAGGGACCTTAAAGCTCATGTCTTTCCAACCCCCTTGCTGTGGGTAGAGAACCTTCCACTATCCCAGGTTGCTCAGAGCCCCATCCAGCCTGGCCTTCAACACTTCCAAGGATGGGGCATCCACAACTTCTCTGGGCAACCTGTGCCATGGCCTCATCACCCTTGCAGTGAAGAATTTCTTTCTAATATCCAATCTAAACCTTCTCTCTCTGTCTGAAGCCATTTCCCCTTGTCCTGTCACTCCAGACCGTTGTAAATAATCTTTCCATCTTTCTTGTCAGTCCTCTTCAGGTACTGGAAGGCTGCAATTGAATCACCCCAAAGCCTTCTCTTCTCCAGTCTGAACAATCCCAGTTCTCTCAGCCTTTTCCTTGTAGGAGAGGTGCCCATATCCAACTCTTTGTTGAGATTGCTCATGTCAAAGTGGGATGGAGGGGTAGATAAAGGATTCTTAGTGTATTCATTTCTGCTTTTGATTGCAAAACTCTTGGCTTCTTTTGAAAAACAAGTTTTTCAAACTTTCAGTTATGATCGTTGATTTTAAAATATGTTGCAATCTTGTCTTCTTTGTAGGGAATGGAATCCCAGCCTTTTGTCAATTTGAAGTTTGAAACAGATTACTTTGTAAAGATTGTTCCTTTTCCTTCCATTAAAAATGAAAGTAATTATCACCCGTTCTTCTTCCGAACCAGACGTAAGTATTGCATGTGCTACAGTATTGCATATTATCACTTCAGAGGGGTCCCTTCCTCATGGCTTTTTGGTTTTCCCATCAAAGAAATGAAGTGGACAATGATGTGAGATGAGGCTGGGTTAAGAGTGAATCACAGAATGTATTCTGAGCTGGAAGGGATCCATGAGGATCATCAAACCCAGCTCTTAAATAAAAGGTCCACACAGGGATCAGACCCACAGCCTTGGTGTTATTAACATCATGCTCTAACCAAGTGAGCTATTTTCGAATTAGGGGAGCAGTGTTTCTCCTATAAAGATGAGAAGAGACTTGAAATTTTAACAAAGAAGTTAAGTTTGCAAAATATATTTAGTCCAGGTATATTAGAGTCTGAGGAAAAAGTGGAAGTATTCAAACTGATGAACTTCTTCGTTTTGCCCGTGTTCATTTTTTGTTTAAATAGTATAGCACATTGATACTGTATAATTAATAATTTTTCTGTATATTTGTAGCATGTGAATTGTTGCTACAGCCAGAAAACCTCATCTGCAAACCTTGTAAGTAAAATGTAACACTTCTTGTATTCTCATCTTACAAAAAGTTACTGTACCTGAAGAGTCATTTTCCAATTCATGAATATCTCCTCTGACAGACTGGAAGCCAAGGAATGTGAATGTTACCCAGCAGGGTTTTAACATGCAAGTGTCCTTTGATCATGCACCTCACAACTTTGGGTTTAGATATTACTTTCTTCACTACAAACTCAAGCATGAAGGGCCGTTTAAGCAGAAGACCTGCAAACAGGTACGTGGCTGAGTTCTGCTGCTCTGAAACCTATTAACATGAGGTGTTCTTATAGAAACTTTAAAGGCTTAATATAAAATAGGATCACTTTTAAAACTTTAAAACGATTTGGTATTATTTATATAATACATAGTCATTCTGTGATAGAACTCATCAGTCAAAACTAGGCTTGAGGGCTCCATATGGACCTGGATAACAGAAGCAAATGGGGAGGCACTGTTCTCTCTCTTGAAAACCTTACAATTAGTACTTCAAACTGCAGTTTTATTGGTTTTGTTAAACATATCATTTCCCACTTTTTAATTTCACCTTTGCACCAGATTTGACCACTTAGTAGATTACCCACCTAGAGCTGGTATCAGCTCTTGCTTTAGTCTGTGTGTGCAGTTTTGGCTCTCTGTGGGTTGTGCAGTCCTGTGTCTGAGTCTTGTTATAGGAGCTACAATTTGCTGTATTGTCTTCCTTAACTTTGGTTATTATCCAATCTCTGAAAGCTATGGAGCTTCAGGACATAATGTAGAGCTCGTGCATTAGGGTTTTTTTTTTAATAATTAATCATATTTTAGTCCCCAGGCAGAGATTGTACAATTGAATGGAGAGACTTAGTTTTGCTGGTTTAAGGTGTGCTAATACAAGAGGGCATTGCATATTTGTAAATCAATGTGAATGTATTGGTTGTTGGGTTTCAAAAGTATGTGAGTGGCTTGCAAAATGCTCTTTCTTTGATGCAGGAGCAAAACACAGACACTACAAGTTGTGTTCTCCAAAACGTATCTCCAGGGGATTATATCATTGAGGTAATATTTATAAATTGTCTTTTGTGCAACAGCTAAGTGAGTATGTTAATGGAAAAATCAACTAAAATTAAAGTATTTCAAATCACATTCATAAAATTGGACTTCAGGCATCCCTACTGAAGTACCTTGGGCATGCAAATTTTTTAGATGGTTCTTGACCTTTCCATAACTTTGCTTCCCTGAGTGCACAGCAGTTTCACCTGTGCCTTAAACTGAAGTGTGGACCTGCATAATTCCTGGACTTTGATTTTTATATATTTTTTTTATGGTAATTCTATAGTTTGGTCAGTTTTTATTATACTAGTTTGTGCTGCTCTTTAGTTTTAACTTTCTGAATAAGTTTCTTCACATTTGGTCATGAAAGCTTTTGTAGTTATTTATATAGTTATATATAGTTATAGTTTATATAGTTATATTGCAGAAAATAAATAAAATTTCTCCTTTACTTTTCCAAGCTGGTTGATGACACCAATACAACAAGGAAAACAATGCACTATGCACTAAAACCAGGTACAAGTCCTGTTTTTTCAAACAATATGTTTACCTTATTTATTTAGTTTCACTTTTAATTGTGTTGGAAATGTCTCAATTTGAGCTTTGTCTGTTTGCCATAATCATGACCATTGAGGCAGTTATGCTGGGATTATTTGACTTAATTAAAAGAGGGTGGACATGCACACTTGTACATACACGTGTGCATCTCTGTACATTTATATTTAGTGGAGTTTAGGTCAATACATCATTGGAAATCTTTGGGGGAAAGTGGCTTATGTTGCATGTGTGGATATGAAGAATCATAACCTTACTTGCATCCAACTGATGTGGGCAGTAGTGTGGAAATAATGTAGAGGAACTGTGAGAGCAGCTCAAACACATCACCTGGCCGTGTCCTTCCACCCTGGAATCAAAGCAAGGCGTCTGGAAAACCTGTCAGGTGAATGCTCTGCATGCCAGTGGATCAGAGCCGTGTCTGAGAAGCTAAACAGGGATTTCAGGATGTAGCTGCAGACACAAAAAAGCCACAGATGGAAGCAATGGGCAAAATGGACTGAATCCTGTTGGGCATTGCTTGAGAGCTGCAGGAAGACTGTTCTTTCCAAGTGGTTGGTTCAGCACCCTGGAACAAAACCACGTCGAGTCTAAATGACCATTGCCTGTCTTATCAAAACTTCCCTTGGTGTCAAGTTGTTCTGGGGAGGTGTGAGTTGAGGAGCAGCTCTTGGCACTTGTGTTGGCCACGCTAATGCTGTGGTGGTGGGGGCAACCAGCATAAACCCCATTTAAACTGCAGCAGAACGTGGTGTTTGATCCCACTGTAATTTTAGAATTACCTGATAATAGTGCACTGCAGCAGTTCTGCATTCCCAGTGTGAAGATTTGATTAGATAATTGTAATGCAGCTAATTTGCATATGAATAACTGTGCTTTGCTTTCCCAAGTACACTCCCCTTGGGCTGGACCGATCAGAGCCATTGCCATCACAGTGCCTTTAGTTGTCATTTCAGCGTTTGCCACACTTTTCACCGTGATGTGCCGCAAGAAACAGCAAGGTAAGAGGGCTTCTTCAGTACCGGGTTCTATTTAAAGATACACTTTTGCAACCAAAATACCTCTGGTAGGCTAATTCTAGAAATACCTTTATGTGAAGAGCTTTCTTTTCTTTTTCTCTGTCCTTCCTCCCCACAGCTTTTTTTGTGTGTTGAAAGTTGTAGCAAATTCTTAATCAGTGCTTGCTAGTGATTTTGTTTTAAACATTCCAATTAATTCTCTTATTTCATTCAGAAATGTCTAATATTTATTTTAAATCAGAAGGAAAGTAAAACGTGATGCCAATGCAATTCAGAGTGCTGTCTGGAATATTACACATATCTATTATTCCAGATTCGCTCACTTTACTGGAAGTTGCCTTTACATTTCATCCTAAGCCATCTTCCTAAATTTATTCCTTCTAACGCTTGCAGATGTTTTTCTAACTTAGATTCCATCCCTCCACACTGACTTCCCTCTCCTCTGCATTCAGGAGCTGGCAAGCAGCACTTGATACACTGGGATGTTTAAAATCCATCAGCATTTTCTGGTTTCATGAATATGGAAAAAGAGATTACTTCTCCAAACCTCACATATCTGTGTTATCCACCTGAATTTTGGCACTGAGATTCAGTGCAAGTGCTGTATGCCAGCTGGGTTAAATCCTTTTACCTTCTGCTCTTCTGGAGCTGTCCCTTTGCTCACAGCTAGCACAGTTCCAACAAAAACCCCAGACAAATCACTGAGGATTTGTCTGCAGAGAGAGTTGTTCCAGAATACTTATTCCTGATGAATTGTTCTAAATTAAATCCCTAGATGGATATTTGTATTTTGAAATACTCATGCTTTATTCCAAATTAGCTTAATCAGCTGTAGAACTAGATTGAATTAGTCTGGCATAAGGCCAGACTTTTATGTTCCAGCATAAAAGCATCTGTGCAAGGAAAGGAACACTAATAGCTGTTTTGATTTAAATTAATCATATCTTAATTCAAATTAATGTCAAATTACTGTCCAAACACATTGTATGTATGTATACACTAGAGAGAGATCCTGGATGATATTCTGAAGGGGTCTGTGTTCCTGCAGTTTAATTTTCTTACCTGGCTTGTGTTGTGGTTTAGTTTTTTTTTTAAAACAAGAGACTTTGTTAGACAGGAAACTCTTGATGATACATCCTTATGGCTTTTAATATTTGAACAGAGACATGGAGGCTGTTGAAGCTGGATAAAGGTGAAACAACCTCATTCTATTTATAAAATAAACCTTTCTTGAGTTTTCTGAGCTGTACAGAAGTAACTGCACATTGCACTTTGAAAGTGTGTCCCACATGCAGCAGCTCCTGAGCTGGATAAATGAAGTGTGTGCAACTTTTCTCTTTCAGGAGGGAAAGACAAACCTTCAGAAAAAAAGTCCTTACTGTATGCATTAGTAAAGAGCCTTCAAAGCCCAAACAAAACCTTATAGTGTGAACTCTCTTCTCTCTTCCAATTTTAGAAAATATATATTCCCATCTAGATGAGGAGAGCTCAGAATCATCAGCATATGCTGCAGGTCTCCATGTGGAAAGGCTTCACCCCCGGCCAAAAGTGTTCATCTGCTATTCCAGTAAAGATTGCCAGAAACACATTAATGTCATCCAGTGCTTTGCTTATTTTCTTCAGGACTTTTGTGGCTGTGAGGTAAACTCAGTATTTCTTCTCTAAACAACTTTCCTTAATTAAAAACCAGCACTCCTAAAATCATGTGCTTGAAAATGGGGTATTTCAATCTCTCCTTTTCACAGAGATAACTTTTGTTATTTTGCTAAATATTGTATGTATAAATTCTCTTTACATGGGGAAATGAACAGATCATACACAGTGTAACAAAAAGAAAGGCAACAGAATAGAGGAAAAATAAGAAATTAGGATTCCAGGACCTTTGTTCAACCACGTTTAGCTTGTTTTATGTTAAGTACTTTTTCTATTTAGTAGGTCTTGCATCTTTATAGCCAGCAGCCTCAAAGAAGTATTGGTGCCTACCTTATATACTTAAGTGCTCCTAAAATATGTTATTGGATTGTAATTTAAAAATAGTTAAATATGTCATATGCTCATAGAGCAAAAAGTATAATTAGGATTAATTGTTGACATTATATATTAATTTTAATTGATTTTTATTTTTTTACTTCTATTAATGCTGTAAAATCAGTAACTCTTTTTCTTGGTTTTGATTGAAAGCTGTGTGAGAAGGATTCAAATTGTTACTTTGACTGACTCGGCTTGGAATCTCATACCAGTTTCTAAAATATAATCACAATGTGGCCAGCCTTTCACTTCTCAAGTGGAAAAAGGCAGGACAATCTTCAGTCCCTTTTGGCTGCATTTTTTCCTCCCCCTCTGGGTGTACACGGGATGAGTTGGGTTTCACTGCAGCAAGTCTGCTCTCTGGTGCCCAAACACAGTAACACAGCCAGGGCCTCACGTTTTTGGTGGGGTCACAGTTTGTTCATCAGTTCAAAACAGTTCAAGTAAAGTGCTTTGTAAATAACTTGCTTGAATCCCCCTTTAAGAGATGGATTTTAGCCCTGCCTCACTGTACCTCTTTGGAATAGTGTTAAGGTGAGCTGTTACTGCTGTAACCACAAACCATGGAATGTCTGATCCCAGGCATAATTTAAAATTTATATAACAAAATATTGATGCCATCTACAGACAGAAATAATACATGTTGCTATTAAAGCTGTGGAGTTTAATATAAAAAGTGATGCTCAGTGCATAATGGAGCAGTTACACAAGTATTTTTCAGATGGAATAGGAGTGTTTTCTCATAAAGGACAAAACCAGGGGCATTTAACAGCCATTTAAAATAATAACATGACCATAATAAAAATCCTTTCTCAGAGACCAGATCAAACCAGATTTTGAAGAATGAAAACAGACAGAACTACCTGCATTGTACCTTTCTCAAAGTATCTCCCAAGAGCAGTAAAATGACTTCTCTCCCCCATGTACAGAAAAGAATTGTCCAGTTGGAAGGAGCCCACAGTGATCATCCAGTCACAAAACTTGTCAAAGTACAAAATAAAGTGACTCTTAGAATAAAATTTTCAGAACTTATCAGATAAAGCTGCTGCTGTTTTGCTTCCTAAGTGGGAAGACTTGATAGTATAGGCACTAAATTATGTTTCTATCTAGATATGAAAATTCTTGGCATTTACATTAACAAGCAAATGGTGATAAATGAACGTGGCACTTAGGGGCATGGTTTAGTGGTAGACTTGGCAGTGTTGGGTTAATGCTTGGGCTTGATATTAATGGTCTTTTTCAGTCTAAACAATTCTGTGATTCTATTGTTTCCATTACATTCAGCACATTATGGACCCAGATATGCAATGGTTTAAGTTGTTGGAGGCAGGCACAATTGTTTATTGTGGATTGATAAGATCTAATTTGATCTTATATAAGTAAACATAAGTAAATTGTAATTTAGTGGATCTAGCCCCATTTTCTATGTTCTTTTTATTATTGCTGTGTATCAAGTCCAGACAGTGCTTTTATTTTTTAAGGTTTTATTTTACTTTCAGCTACTTGGCTTTGCAGTTACACGTTGGTTCCATAAATTTGTATGTAACACTGGTATAATTAGATGTGTTTTTCTTTAAGTAATAAATGAGCAGCAAAATGGGTACATACAGTAACTAGTGTTCTTAATCTTCTTCTTTTTGTCCACTGTCAATGTTATGTTAATTATTACTTATTTTCCTTGTAAAACAGCATCAGGGACAAGCTGTAGTTAGACCTACCAGTAATTCTCAATTGTCAGATAAGTACAGGCTGACTCAGTATAACTCAATTAAGTTTTATTAGCAAATATATCTAATAATCTAAAAATTATTATCAACCAGAATGCCTTTTTTTTTTTTTTCTTTTCCAGGTGGCTCTAGATTTGTGGGAAGATCTAAAAAATTGTAAAGAAGATCAGAAAGAGTGGCTTATTAAGAAAATAAACGAGTCCCAGTTTATCATCATCGTGTGTTCCAAAGGAATGAAATACTTTGTTGAGAAAAAGAACTGGAAGCACAGAGGGGTAACCAGAGATGCAGCAAAGGGAGAGCTCTTTCTCTTGGCTGTGTTCACGGTGGCAGAGAGGCTTCGCCAAGCAAAGCAGAACTCGGCTGAGCTGGGCAAGTTCATTGCAGTCTACTTTGATTACTCCTGTGAAGGAGACATCCCTGCTATTCTGGATCTGAGCACAAAGTACAAACTGATGGACAACCTGCCTCAGCTGTATTCCCATTTACACTCCAGAGATCTCAGTGGACAGGATTCAGAGGTGTTTCCTGTTAACATTAGCAAAAGGAATTATTTCAGGAGTAAATCTGGGAGGTCTCTCTATGTTGCTATTTGCAACATGCACCAGTTCATTGATCAGGAGCCAGATTGGTTTGAGAAACAATTTATTCCCTTCCCTCCACCTTCTTTACATTACTCAGAGCCTGTCATGGAAAAATTTGATTCAGGCTTGGTTTTAAATGACTTAGTGAATAAACAGGTGACGGATGGCGATTTTTACCATAAAACAGATGTAAATATTATTTCAGCAGGGAATTCAGACTCTCACTGTATAATTCAGCACTTAAACCTTGGAGAAGATATAGAAACTCAGGACATTCAAGGTGGTGGCAGCTCTATTCTTCAGCCACTGTTACACGTTGTCAAAGCTTCCAAAGACATGCCTCGAGATTCTGGAATCTACGACTCGTCTGTGCCTTCATCTGAATTATCTTTACCTTTAATGGAAGGACTATTGACAGACCAAATGGAAACATCTTCCATCACAGGAAGTGTTTCTTCTTCCTCAGGTTTAGGTAAGATACAGCAGTGTTTCAAAAACTATGTTCAGTTACTGTGAGCATATTTCCACCATCTCAAAATAGGTAAGATAATATGTGAGGAGCCAGATAGAAGGTAAGCATTGTATAGAGATGGTAAAACAGCTTTTGGTAACTTAAGAAACATGAATCTTTTTCTTAACTTGTAGTGGTGTGGGGGAGTCTTAGCAAGGTAAGATTTCACTAAATTTCTATTAATAAGTCACTTCTCATTAATTGACCTATTCTTGGAGAGAATTCTTTCTTCCAAGGCTTCCTTGGCAGCTGGGATTCCAGCTGACAGCTGTGTGGTTTAATCAAGAGGGTGATATGGTGAAGCATTCTCACAGACAGCCATAAATCTAAACCTGACACCCTATTTTCCTCCAGCACATACTAAAACCTTGAGGGATATCGTCTGTACTGTGGTTAACTCAGGTTTCAGGATGACATCAGGCTTCTCATCAGATACAGGGCTGGGGGAATGAACAAATGGAGTTCAGTGGAGGAATTTAAATGCTTGGAAGACGCTCTCCAAAATAGATACCCAGCTTAGAAGCCTCCAGTTAGAAGGTGTGAATTTTGCCTCAGGGTATGTAAAAACTGATCTGCCTTTACTTAGTTACAGTATATTAAACTGGCATCACAGCTACATCAGTGTGGAATGTTCCAGCAATTGTATTGATGTGATAAAAGTGCTCTTTGCTGAGATTTTCCTTAAGTGGCTGCCACAGGTGAATATTGCATTTGGATGGTGGGATGCTGTTCTGCTTTCTGCAGTGAGTTGTGACAGTGAGCTAATTTATTAGACTTTTCTCTTGGCCAAATTAATTTTTTATTATTAATAAAATAATCCATAACTAGTGTTTGATGCCAAAATTATCTTGGAGGAAGAGAATATAGATCTCAATCTACAGATATAGCATGTATGTTTATAAGCTAGGTAGTCTGTAGGACAAAATAGTAAAAACCTGAAAAAATTTAAAGGCAAAAAAATACACAGATCTATTGATTTAATCACTTAAACCACAAATAGTCTTGTTTTCAAAATTAATACTATATTGTTTAATTTCCTACTATCTTCTAACTTAGCCTTTTCTGCCATTTGGGGGGTGGTGATCTCTAATAGTTCTGGTGTTGATGGCAGTGGGATGCTGGTTTAGAATGGATGGCCTCTCTGTAAGAATGCTTTCCCAGTGCTCCCCTCCTGCCTCAGTCACTGAGCTGTCAGCTGGGGATCCCAGCTGCAAGGGGGCACTGGAAGAAAGAGCCAGTCTTTGCAGTAATTAATTCTCCAGTCACATACCTACTTGTTAACATGCTTCAGCTGGGGAGGTTAAACATTATAGCTCTGCCTGGGAGTGTTGGATTTTAACACTGATGTTCCAATGTCTTAAAAAACCACAGTAATTTCTGCCCTTTTCCCATTTACTGTCCCTATCCAAGAGCACCCCCTTGACTGACTCTCCCTCCAACCTCCCCTCACCCAAACTACATCCTAATCAGGGACAGGGTGCAAAGGAGACACTAGAACTGAACATCATCTGCTATAGAGTGCAACCCATTAAATCTCTGTACTATCCCAGACATACAAAACATATTTAGCCATAATATTGATATGCCTGAGAATGAGAGGAGTAAATAGAATTTTCCAACTTTAATTCTTGTTGTAAGAGATGGACATGGCCAAGTTATTACTCTGAATTCACACTACCATTTCTCTCCTGGCTATCTGTTTTTTACTCATTACTTGGTCAGAACAGACATGAATAGCTCTGTCATTGAGCATTTCATAGTAGATATTTCTTCTTTAAAGGACTGTTTTATTTAATCTTTGAAATTAAAATCTTAAATCACATTATTTTTAATTCTATTTACATAGTCACATAATTAGTAATACTTCCTATCTTTCAGTGCAGTTCCTGTGCAGATTACTGATCTGCAAAGAATACATTCTCATAAGAGATCATCACGTTGGGCATCCTCCACTGAAGTTCAAACCAGTTTCATTTTGAGGAAGCACCAATAACCTTTATTAGGTGCATTCACTTGTAAGGCCTTCCCTAAGAAGTCCTGCCTGGGGAGAAAATTAATATTGTTTCCTTAAATAAGGTGTTGCTGAGCGTGGTTGTTCAGCCTCTGGGATGTGTGGCAGGATGGTCCAGAGGGTTTGCATAAATTTTCTTTGCATTTTTTCTAAAATGCTGACCAAGTCTAAAATCAGTGTTTCAATTAACAAACCTCACTTTTTTTTTTTTTTCCTTTTGCAGGGGAAGAAGAACCTCCTGTAATCACTGCTACAAAGTTCTTAGTGCCTGGAATATGTAAAGCAGAACTTCATTGCCATATCCACACTGATGAACTGCAGGCAATTGCTCCTTTATAATACATGACAACGTTGTTATGCATTGCCACTTTATCCACAGCCTCTGTTTGTGCTTTAACTACCACACTGTCTCAGCACTAAACCTACTTGAAGGAACAAATAGTCCCTGAAGAAGATCTGTTATTCCATTTTTTTGTGGCCAGTAAACTTTGTTGGTGTCTTTATAACAAGTCTTTCATGATTTGAAAAATGCAGCATGGAAAAATAGAAGAGAATGCATTTAAAAATTATTCCTATTATAATTTGAATGTCATGATATTACACTGTTTACAGATGCCATAATCATACTAATTTTTGCTAGAAATAATTTTGCAACTGGACATAAAATAGTCTGGAACATTAAGTCTTAGTAAATTTTGTAGTCCAGTCTCTAGTTTTAAGTGCTGATGTACTTGATGGCAGGAGTGTTGTAGTGAATGAAAGCAGGACTTTTTTCATAAGAAAGATAAAATGCCAAAGGTGAGATCAAGAAGTCCTCCATAAGAAGAATTAATTTTCTTTTAGAAATGTTTGAGCTCCTTTCCTCAGTCTCCTCTTTCTCGCAGATGTTCATGTGTCTCAGTATTTAATTTCAGATGAGTGCATGTCTCCCTCTCCTGCATTGAGCTCCTGTCTCCCCTCCCCAGTCTGGCTGTGATGACTCAAAAATAGCACCATTCTGAGGCTGAAGTATCATTTTTATAATAGACAAAAATTTAGGTCCTCCATATGCTGAGTGATACCATGGAAACAAAGCTTTCTATTTTCTTCCTGGAAGGGCTAATGGAAAGTATACTTTAAAGAGATGGGAGAAGGAAGAGCAGATTTTATATTGAAGATATCATCCTGGATTTGTTCAGCCATGAGATGAGGATGCTTTATGGAGGGGGTTCATTTTGTCCTTCAAGGACATGATGCTACAAAATCACCTGAGGTAAAACAAGCCCAGACAGGCAGTCAACAAGCAGGAATGCTTTGTTTTGAACCAACCAGTAAACAGAAACCTGTGAGTTACTTTGCAGTTCACAATACTTATCATTACTTACTAAGATAGTGAAGTGTCACTGGTGTTATATTAAGAAAAAAAGCAAAAACTACAACTGGACGTGTTTATTTACAGGCTCAGAGCATGCATGTCCTGTTTTCTGCAGTGACCAGGTGGGTGTATCTTCATCCAAAGTGTTCCTCTTGTTTCCAAAGAGCAGCTTTTCCCAAGGAAAACACACCTATGTAACTGCAGTTCGAGGCACTATTAAAATAAGCATGATAAAAGCAAATAGAAAAGGACACCTCACCAATGTGCCTTTGCTAATTTTGCTCATGGAGGCAGATTTTGTCCCATTTAACCCCTATTCACATTCCATTAGCAGGAGGCTACTTTAGGGAGAAATAAGGGAGAACTCCAATACCTCAAATATTCTCTCAATTTTGATAGAAGAGAATTAGACATTGCTAACTGTTACCTTGTATTATCCATTTTAATAGCATGAGCTAGAACTATTAAACAAGGGATGATTTTGGCTAACTGAGTAGCTTTAAAGGTTGTTTTCATGGGTTGTTTTTTGTTTTGTTTTGGTTGTTTTTGTTTGGTTTTTTTTTTTTGCATCAGTTTATATTTAATCATTTGAATTTCCAAATAAAAGCCTCTTGAGATTGTTGTCACAGGTGGAGTAAGAAATTGCTGAACGATTATTTGAACATAACCATCGATGTCAGACATGCTTTGCATTGTAATATGCAAATCTGTGATCAATTAGATGTAAGTGTTGGATCTGGAGGGCCTGGTCCATTAATGTCGTTCCTTACTCCTGCTTTCTGAATTTCAAAGAACACTAACTGGAAAACCTCAAAACTTGCAATACCTAAGTAAGTTTAGGTAGCTTTATGTACATAGTGAATCATCTGCACCTTCAGTGATTTTTTTAATGCTGGGCTGTATCAAAGGCAAAATTCTCTGTGTTTTCCCGTTCTTTGAAGTTGAAAAAATCCTGGGTCAAACCAGGCAGAATCATTTAGAGGTAAATGCTCCTCCACTAAATCCAGCTATGAAGGATCTTGATTCGGTGCAATTCTTGTTATTTTAGTAGAGAGAGAGTTTGGATTGGTAGGACAGAGGCAGAAAGGAAGGTGGCACAGTTTGTGTGCTGAAGATCTGCTGTGCATTGAAAGGCCAAAGCTGTGGTTTCTTAGTCAGCTGTAGGTAATGCTGCTTTCAGCCAAGTTGTTTTATGCTAAACTAAAGATTGGGAAGTTTTTCTTGTTCCACTAAGTTCAGTAGCAGAATTGCTATTATGAAATGAAACAAAGTTTTCATTTTGAGCTCTAAGAAAGCTGAGTTTTGAAAAGGGGCGAAGGCAGTTGCACAAAGAATCACTTGTCAATAATGTTTTTATTTTTTATTTCTTCAGAATTTGCTGTACAATCCTTCAAATCTCATTTGTTAATTATAAAAGGTCTATGCAGATGACAGTCAAATATGTTAGGGAAGGGGGGGGCCAGAAGTATTCCTTAATTCCTTCTTGGCTTAAGGTGGAAATGGTGTATTGTATGTATTAAGAAGAAATAATTAATTGAAAATATAGATTAGGACAGCCCACACTTAAATTGTACAAAAGTGAGAGGAGTAATACTTAATCTGATTTAGTATAGTTTTTTACAAAGCCACAGTTCTTATAACAATTAGAA
This sequence comes from Pyrocephalus nanus, assembly GCA_038380795.1. Taxonomy (NCBI): domain Eukaryota; kingdom Metazoa; phylum Chordata; class Aves; order Passeriformes; family Tyrannidae; genus Pyrocephalus; species Pyrocephalus nanus. The sequence continues at coordinate 8,912,104 of CM076271.1, read as the reverse complement.
AAATATTTTGTATATTGAGATACTGGAAGGACATAATACTGAATCGGCAAGAATTTTTTATTTCTCCTCTAATGAGAATAACAGCACAAATCCTTGTAAAAGTTACTTTAAAAAAGACAAATATATTAACACACATATTAAAGGCTAGCTTACTACTATTTTTAAGCATTAGTAAACTCTAAACTGAATGTAGTGAAGGGATCCCTTTAATTTCTGCTAGACTGAAGTGTGTGGACATTGTTTGGATGTTTTTTATATTGTATTTTCTGGGAGGGTGGAAAAAAACATGGGAAAACTGAAGGTTCAAGATAGGGTGGTGTGTTCAGCATTTTGAATGACGAGTATCGTTGTTGCCATGATTTGTACCTGTACATGAACACATCAACTGTTGAAAATAGAACCCAGCTGACCTGTGCAGAAACAAATTTTTTATTATACTATAATTTAAAGTTAAATATCGGAATAAAGTATTTTTGTTCGGTTTCATTCCTTGGGCTTTTCTTAATAGTGTAAGAAGAAATGGCTTAAAAGTGCCATAGTTTTCTCCTGCACCCTTTGAGTGCAGTTCCACACAGCACACAACCAACCAGACTTGCCAACTGCTGCTCATGCCCTACAGCTGGAAGGGCAACAGCTGTTTTGGGGGGGGGGGTTATTATAATTAAACAAATGTAAGAAACTTTCTAAAACTTTTGTGTTGGACAGGCTGGGTCTGATTTGATTTTATTTTTTAATGCCTTAATATGATTTTATGTAATTATTTTCCCTATATCCTCTTAGAGTTCATTTCCAACCTCAACAATTCTATGATTCTAAGCATGTGAGTGGTGTTAGTAATTCAAAGGAGAGTATGGTAAGTTATTTCTCTGTGTCTGAACTGGATTTCTTTGAGATGCATTATCCATATATATATGTTCTGCAGCCTTAATCCTGTGTCCTCTGCCTTGGAGCCCTGTATATGTGAGCTTTGAGAGCTGGTGGCCAAAATTCTTACACCTTGAGGATGGGGAAAGATGAGCTTTGAAATGAGCATATGGATAATGCATCTCAAAGAAGTTAAGGAAGGAAGTTCTCCTTTTGCTGTTTTTAATCTGGCGTTTAAATGCTATGTTGACTTGATACTGAAATGATGCATCCAAATAAAAAACCCAAACCCACAAACCACACAACAACCAACACTTTACTGAGCTATAGTGAAAAATGTGCACTGCCCACAATATCTGCATTCAAACTCTAACTGGTCACCCCCAGATCATCTCTAAGAGGTCTGAAGTTCAAGGCTGTGCTATAGATCACCTGAAGGAATTTTTCACTCTATCTGCTATAAATTATTTTATTTTACTTGCTGACATCTGTTGCTGCTCTCAGACTTGCAAAAACCAGAACAGTGATCAATTTATATATTTCATTATGAGATACAGTTTTATTCTTTACTCTCCTAGAACTGATTTAATGAAGTGTGATTTACCTCAGGTGTTTTGGGCAGCTGCACTGTGGGCAATGTTTTAAAATTTGTAGCAGTCTGTGGAAAAAGGGGAGATTGGTCATATTGTCCTGTTCATAAAGAGCAGAGGAAAAGGAAATGTTCTTTCCTCAGTGTCAGATGTTACCTGGATGACAAGAAATTGGAGCTTGCCCAAAGCTATCTCAGTGCTAAAAGCTCAGTTAGTGATTTTTGTGTTTTACTTGGACACAGATACTGTGGGAAGGGGATAGAAGTTTGAAAACATGAAGATATTAAAGATGTTGGGGAAGGAGGGGATTTTAGTTATATATAGTTAGGTATAAGAACTTATAATAGATGTAGTAGTTGTAATAGTAAAAATCCATGCAAGAAGAAATCAAAATCTGGAGAATCTTCTTCATCAGTTACTAAAAGGACTCAATTTTTAATGTACAGGGAGCTGTAAAAATCAAACTTTTTTCCAGACTGTCCTGGGAATGTCACAGGTCTTGACAATACAGGGAAGATTGAAGTAGTGTGAGTGTATGGAATGCTGTCCTGTTGGGCTGCTGATTTAGTTGGAATTCTAACTATTTAGTCGCTGCTGGTGTGCAAAAAGATCTACTTAAAGAGAGGCTTGTTGATTGTAGAGTCAGGTAAGGTTATTTCAGAGTAGCCCATCAATTTGGCATTTTGTCTCTCCAGGGGAAGTTGTGCATCTGTGGTTTCACATAATTCTAAACTGAAACACATCTGCTCCCTGGGCAAATTCTGTATTAACCCTTTGACTGTAAATCAACATCAAATTTTTCACAAAACTTGCTCTGACTTTCTGTAATACCTGACCAGGTTTATGATGAGATTTTACTCGACCAAAAGTACTTGGCTATTTATAACCATGATCTAATTTTGCTGGGGAACACACCATTACCAATACACGTGGAACCTGAGATTACACAAAGGGCCTGGGAGACTGTTACAGTGTTTTTTTTCCATTTCAGAGTAAATTAACCTTTGGAGGCTTCAGTCTGCCCTTTACTGGAATATTGACTATTCCCAACAACTTCAAACCAACTGTAAACTTCATTACTTTTGACAATATAGTAAAAATACAGATCAAAAGTAAAAACGGAAGCCACCTTTTTCATGGCTGAGAAATTTTTATTTCTAACCCAGTCACGGAGGATTAAACTTGTCAAAAGACTAAAAGCCTTGCATAGCAAAAGGGAGAATTAAGCACTTGGGGAACGGACTTGTTTTATTTATTTTTTACATAATTACTAAACTATACTTTAAAGGAAAAAAAGTTCCCAGAAGGATTTTACATCAAGAAAACTAGTGCCAGGAGTATTTTCAGGGCAGGTAGCTACTACCTGGTAAAAATAATCTATAGTGCAAGTTGTGGAACTATAGTCATGATTTAAAAGTTCTTTTTGGCAACATTTTCTAAGCCTCTGCAGAACGCTGTGGCCACACCCTTTTTAGTAATACTTTATTTCTCAGGTGATTCAACCAATGTCAGTGGGTCTGGTTAGGAAATCAGATAGTAATAATGAGTGTGGGACATACATCAGAGCAGTTGTTTGGTGTGTCACAAGTCGGAAGGTTTTTCTTCACAAGTGCACAACAGGTCACATAAAGGCCGTAAGCGTTATTGTCTTTGTGTTACATCAGAAATGTGAAGGAACTGGATAAGAAATAGGAGATGGATCCACTTCAGAACAGAGATGGGGCTGGTGGGAGCTGAAGACAGAACACAGGGTTTCATGTCTTAAGCCATAATGGTGCTTCTTTCAGCAGCCTGTGACCAGTCCATGGATTTGGTTAGAGCCATTATTGCAGCTTTTGCCATTTTGCAATAACTTGTGTGATAGAACAGCAGGTCACTGGTCTGTGACCCAGAGTTCTGTGGCACTGCTGCAGCAAGTCATCGACTGATGGAGCTGGGTGGGAGACAGAGGATGGCACGGCAAGAACTGCAAGAGAAGGAAGAGGTAGGTTTGGGGCAAACATTAAGCAATGTGTTTTATTTCTTCTTCAACACCCCCCAGGGACCTGTGAAGTGTGAGTTACCTTGGGGCAGACTCTGCAGGGGCCTGTTCCAGCCCCTTAGCACTCCTTGGTACTGCTCCTCTGAAAGTGCATTGCTTGATGGGAAGCTGGTTTGCAAGAATGACTCCTTTATAATTTTGATGAAAATCAGGAGTGACTTCATTGCTGTCAGTTACATCATACTTATTTCAAAATAATTAAAAGTGAGAATAGAATTAGACCTACTTGTCTTTAGCAATGTCTAATACTGGGGATGTACCCATAAAAGTCATGAGTCATCATCAGAAAGGAAACTGTCTGCTCTTTATTGTAGCTTTTGCAAACATGCCAAGGTGTGTTTAGGTGTTAGGAAGGAAATCACCATCTCTTTGCAGAACAGCAGGACAATGCTCAGCTACGGAGGGTGGAGTGGGAATAATAATGACAGTGAATCAGGAAAACAGGGCAGGATTCGTATTTCTAAACTTTACCCTCTACTACTTTACCCTAGTGCAAGAAACCTACCACCAATATTTGATTTGAATTTGTATGTGTTTAAAGTTATGTAATTGTTAGTATTTATTATTACACTAATCTAGTACATATGGGTTTTGCTCACAGACAGTAAGATTATCACAGTATGAATGCATACTAGATAGTCCTTGATCTAAAGTTCTCATCGTCAATTTGCTTCCATCTTCACATTGTTTTGTTTGTTGGTGGTTTTGTTTGGTTTTTGTTGTTTTGGTTTTGTTTGTTTTTGTTGGGGGTTGTTTGTTTGTTTTTGTTTGGTTTTCCTTTTTTTTTTTCCTGATCAATAGGACTTTCGAGTGTATTTCCATACTATTTCCTTCCTCCAAAGCACACATGCTGTTACCACCCGTCCAGTATTTCTCAGTACTTTCTCCAAGTTTTTGACCTAATGGAACCCACTCCTGGTGGCTTGCTGTTAATCCCGTTTGAGATTCTTCACGTGGAACTGGTGCCCTTGGCCCTTTTTTGGTCGGTCTGACTTCTGAACTGTCCTGAACACCAACGGGACACGAGGGATCCGTGGGAGGCCGGAGTGGCCGAACCCGGAGGCCGGGTGGGCATTTCAGAAGGGACGCGGAGCGGAAGGGAAGGACAGGATTGCCAGCAGAAGAGCAGCCGGGAGCCAGGAATGAGGAGCCGGAGCGGGAAGGGCGGGGAGCCGGGCGGGGCGGGGCTGGCGAACACTCACACGGACACACACACACATCCCTCTCTCCGCCCGCCCTGACAGCGCCGGGAGCCCTGGAACCCCCGCGTCCTGCCCACCCTCCGCCGCCCTTTCTTGCCCTCGCCGGCGGCTCTGCCGGGGCCGGGCCGGGCCGGGGCGGCAGCTCCGGGAGCCGCATGCCGGGGCCCGAGCAGGAGGGCGCAAGGTGAGTGCTGCCCCTCGGGGCTGGCCAGGTGGGCGCTGCCCGGCGAACCTGGAGCGGCTCGGCTGCTCTGAGGTAGCCACGGACAGCGGGGCCGAGCTGACCCGGGCTGGGGGACCCGCCGCGCCTTGCGGGACCCCGCACGGAGCTGGGGCGGTTCGGGAAGGGACTCCCACCAGCTCTTGCTGCGGGCAATGGGACGCGCCCTCTTTCATCTCCTCTCGCCCCGATCCGGCGATGCCCCGTGGAGCGGGAGACACAGGAGGACCGCACCTCCCGAACTTCGCCCCACCGGCGTGGCTGGGCCGGGCGGGACCCGCAGCCCCCTGAGGGGCCCCGGTGGGGCGGCACCGGGAGCTCGACACGCTCCCTCTCGGGGCTCAACGGCCGGTGAGCTTTTATTTGTTTGTGTTTTTTGAAGAACTTTTAACGTTTATTTAGTGGCAGATCTTACACGAGTGCGGGTTTAGGAGGAAGGGCCGCGGTGTCCGGAGCTGCTGCCGCCCCTGAACCCCGAGGTGTTATCGCGGACCGGCGGTGCCCCCGCTGCTCTTTGCCTTGGCGGGGCCCGGGGACACTCTCGGCCCTTCCCTCCTCCTCGGAGCAGGACGTGGGGGAGGTTCGAGCCGAAAGGAAAGTGGAAAAAAAACAAACCCGGAGCGTAATGACTTACACTTGTGAAGCGAGGCACGGCAGCCTGTGCAGGGGCTGCAATCAGAGGCAGCGCTAATTAGCGAGGCACGGACCAGCGAGCGCCCCAGTTCGAGCGGTTGGTGCAGGTGAACTCGCGGTGCGGGGTCAGTGTGTTACTGCTCATCTCTGTGTTGTGCTTGGCACAATCCCAGTGATTTACTAGGGAACCATTTACATTAATGCAGGAACTCCAACTTTGGTAACGAATAGTTTTCTTTATCGTTCTTCCATCATGTGAATGTATAAATCTTCATGTATACCTTTTCCAGGTATGTATACACTCACTGATATAATTTCTAGTTAAATGTTGTCCTTTAGTGCATTTTCATAGTGAAAGAACAGAGAATATTCGTTCATCCTAAAACAGTTGTCATAATATTAATTTGGTGGCATACCTACTTCTGTAGCACATACAGAGGTCTGTGAAGTGCAACAAGGTAGGAGATAGATGTTGTATCTATACAGAATTGAATAGAAAGTTCAGAATAGAAGACATAGATAGAAATAGACTTAAAATATTTACTGTAAAATAAAAGGGTTTGCAGAATGTAGGTAGCAGAGTGTGTGAAACCGAGCTGCCCTGGGGCAAATGAAGTAAGGGAATGCACAGGAATAGCTTTGGCTTGTCCCTAACTGGATTTAGTCCTTCTATTTAAAATTTTGTATATGTGTGACATGATGCCTGTTTTGAGTAAATATTTATTACACAGTTTCAGGAAACAGAAAACCATATTGTTTTGATCAGAATCCTGTTCAATTCCCCATTGGAGTCGTGCGTATCAGTTCTCAGTGTGACGAGGCCTCGTGACCCATGAAGACACTGTAACATTCAGTATCATTCCCTGCGCATTCTCCCAGATCTCCGCTCTGTTTTGAATGCCTCACTTCTTCTCGGGACTGCTTTTGTGTAGACAGTTGTTCTGGCGTCAGTCCAGGCTGTGGGAGTCGTATGTGCGCATGATTTGGAGGTGTATTATGTGGAGTTGCTTCCAGCAAGTGGCCAGTGAGGCCACATGGCCCTAAACAAAACTGTTTTGTTTTGCTGCTCATGAATTGCAGTGGGCAATACCTGCTTCTGCTCAGGAGTCTATGTGTAATGTCTTCCTATGAACTCAGGAGCTAGTTTTTGTCATGTTAAATCTCTTGCTCTAGGTGTTAAAATTAACCTGACCTCTTAAATTTTGTTGGTGCTTTGTATGTTTTCAGTGGTTTAGGTTTTTGAACAAACTGTTTTGATGAAATGTGTTTTCTAAGTGTTTTTTGGGAAATCATCTGCCCACTGCTGCAAATGTTGTAATGAATGCATTCAGAATCCTTTTGGAGTGCTTTATGTGTGTGTATTGGATTGCAGACACCTTATACTCCAGTGTGTAAGTGTGATTTGGGTAACTAATTTGTTAAGAGTTGCTATTTTCTTCCTGTGTAATATGTAGGAAAACTGGGAAATTATATGTTTGTGGAAGATTAAAATGCCTGGGGTTCTATAAAGCACACATTGATTTATTTTGTTTAACTTAACTAGTCTCTGTGTAAGTCCCTTTGGTTTTTTATCAAATTGTGCCTCTTAATTTGTGAGGGTGTGTTGTGGATTCCAGTTGCCCATATGAAATCTGGAATTAACAAATGGCTGCAATCTTGCCCAAGTTTTTAGGAGACTATACAATTACTGTACTGTAGTAGGTAAAAAAAAAAAAAAAAAAGGAAAAGAAAGGACTTGGTAAATATGCTCCAGTAAACTGTGACTAACACACACCTGTGCTTTGCTTTTGACTATAAGAGCTACAAAGTAGCAGTACTGAAATAAATGGTTCTATAGGGTATGACTGTGGTGGTCTCCACCCCCAAATTTAACACAGAGGATGTGCAAACAAACCAAATGTGTTCTCACACCCGTGTGTCTGCCAGGGTTGAACGTGCAGTGACGCGCTGTCAGATACTGAAATGTGGGCAATGATTAACTTGCAGGTGCTCAGCACAGCGCAGGATCCAGCTGAAGGGGTTTGCTGGTGAATGGGTCAGGCTGTTAATACCTAAACACAAGGGCATGTGTGCCTGTACATTCATTTGCTTCCCAGTCACGTGCGAGGAGTAGCTTGAGGATTTCAGATCCGAGAAGGTGTTTGAAGTAACGTGTGTCTTGTACAGACCACTGCTGAGGGCAGTACTTGAGGGCATGGCCAGGAGTGAAATCCAGCAATGCCCTACAAAAAATTGCTTAAACTGGACAAGAAGCAGAAGCTTTATGTTCTTGATAATAAAAGAAAGAGATTTTTTGCCTTTCATGTTAAGTCTTTATATATACAATCAGAAATGTAACTGGAAAGGTGCCCTATACTATTGTTTTTATTTTTTCCCTTTCTGTATAGAGTTAATTACCCTCACAGTCCTCCTAACATTGCAGGTGTAATCAATGTGTGGTACAACTTGTATTCAGAAAGGTTTACTGGTTTTTATACCACTGAAGCTTGCACAAACTGGGAAAGTTGGCAGGAATTATCTGGACCGGTGTGGTTTCTGTAGAACAAGAACAGCTGCTCTGCTGGTACCATCTCTCAGATGGTTTAGTTGTTAAATACAAGTACAACTTTCATTAGTTTATTTTAAACATTGCACCATTTTCCCCAAATAAATGTTTGGGGTTATAACTGGGAAAAGAGTGTGTCCATTGTACTGTCTGTACTGCATCAGGAATCCTGCTGATTTTATGTTAGGTATAACAGTGGTGTCCCCTCAGAAGGTTTTGTCTGGAGCATCACCTGCTTCCTGCAGACCACAAGGAGTTATTTGGACAGCTTGTGTTTTGGGGGTGACTGACTGCTTCTGCTTGTGTGTGGCCCTAACTGATGGACCCACAGAGCAGGTGGTTGGGAGAGGTTACAGATATGTAGGAGTGGCAGCACCACCACGTTCGTGTTGACACGTGCTTATGATGGAGGCATCCCAAGCCTGGGATTCCCCTGTAGACAGTGAGGTTCTTATATGAGTGTGAGTATGAGCCCTAAAAACTTTGCCTACAGAAATAGGTGCTGTCAAAATTAGCATTTGTTGATGCTCCACAGATAAGTAATTAGTATCCTAGAACAAACTCTCTCGGGTGAGTTGATTGCCTTGCAAGCTTTCCCCATGTGGGTTTGGATTTTGACTGTGCTTAGCAATTGCAGGTGAAAAGCTGGAAAGACTGAAAAGAAGACAATTTTAGGGCAATACCACTGAGTGTCTTAAATAACCAAGAAAACAAATGCAAAACCAAGTTGAAACACTTCAATGATGTGCAGCAATCCTGAATGGAATAATCATGATTATTAAGACAGTGGGCTGAAGGGACATTTTAATGTTAAGGAGGAAATGTGACACCCTTCCAGGCAGATAAAATCTTGAACCTGCTGCTGTTCCCTGGCAGTGATGATTCTGAGAAAGGGGGAAATGGGTTGTATTTGTCTCAACTGGGGTGGTATTTCTCTTGGGTTTCATTTGTTCTTAATGTATTCTTTTTTTGAGGATTAACTTTATTCTGAGGGAGGCAGGAATATGTTGAAAGGATGAGAAGATGTGAAGAATTGGGGCAGTGGTTGCATTAATTTTACACTGGGCATGCACATTATCTCACTTTTTTTTTTTTTTTCTGAGTCTGCCATTACACTGGAAAAGACTTAATTTCAGTGCTAGTTTCAGAAAATGCATCTTTTTTGTTTAGTAAATTGTCCCATAAATTTGCTTAGCTTTGCATAGCCCTTCCATTAGTCTTTACAGGAACAGCACAAATATTTCTGCAAGTAGTTTTCCTCTTGAAAAAAATCAAGACTTAAAAAAAAAAAAAGCATAGAAAAATTCTTTGTGTTATTGTTACAACTCTCAAATAACAACTTATTGCTTGCTTTCAAATTCAGATTTTTGAAGAGGATAGAGTTAAATGAATCTTAAATTGCTGGCTGTATGAGTCACTAAATTGGGAACATAAATACTCATATTCTTTGGAAAGAACCTCTCCACATTGTTTTCCTGCATAGTGTCAACTGCAAAACACAATACGGTATGTTTAGCTTCCAGGGAGTTGTATTTGCATTTGAAATCATAGTTTATGATAAAAGTCAGATAACTTTTTGCCCCTTTTTGCTTGTCCAACTGACTAAAGGCTAGCACTAGGGCTCTAGTAGAAGCTACGTTATTATATTGTTGTGGTTTTTTACTTGCCTGGTTGAAAAGAAATAAAAACTTGGAGAGGGAGAAAAGGGTAGAGAAAGGGCCAGTGCTGGAGAACTCTCCTTGCACACTGATAAAAGGAATAGGTTGTTTTGTTCACTGTCTGGTGCTGAAGCCAGATACTGGAAATAGGAACATCTGGATCTTTTAGTCCCGAGAGAAACAGATTTGTCTCGGAATGACATATGTAATTTCAACATCACTGACAACAAAATCCTTCATCTCTGTTTCTTGAATAGAGTATAGTACTTTGTGTTCTCTGTTTTCTGCCTAAACAATATATTGTCTTTAAAATGTTCTGTTCAAGTCTTTGCAAGTGTTTTATAGTTTCAGATTTTTTTTCCCTAATCAGATAAGAGAGGTTTGGTTGTGTGTTAAGACACAGAGTACTGAGGCAATAATTTTTTTTTTTTTACCTGATATGTCAGTCAACTTCCATCCCTAAAAGTGACCTGGAAGCTCACAAACATTCCATACTGGGCCCTACATTGCACAAGTTTCAGTTGAAACCACTGAAAGACTGAAATCTTCTGGGAACTTTGCAGATTGGTGAATTTGAGAATGGTGTCTCATAGTAGGCTGTATTTCTCCAGCATGGGGGATTGTTCCTTGTCAGTGCTCTGGTTTCAGCCTGGAATGAACTTGTATTTATTTATTTATGTAACTGTTGTTTTTACCTTTTAATGTCCTCTGTGCTGAGAATAAATACAACATTCCTGCTATTTCAAAAATAAACATTGTCTTTTACATACAGCTGTTAGGCCGTCTGGTCTTTAAAGCTTCTTCTCTGTCAACTTGGAAAGTTCTGACAGACTCACCAAAATGTGCAACATCTCTGAACTATTTCCTACAATATTTTTGTATATACACTTGTGTACAGTACCTACATAAAACTTAACTGCACTTCTGAAGAGAAGGTGGCTGTTTTTAATAAGATGCCTTCAGAACAGGAAAAAAAGCTCTCAAAAATATGTATTTGAAAAGGTCCTCCAAAGCCCCATTACTCAATGCATCAGGTGCATTTTTAGAGAGAGTAAGTAATGATATGCCACGTGTCCATGGAGGTCAAAACTTACTTATAATGACCGTGGTGTGTGTGAAACAAAGTTTCTGGTATGCTGGGCTTGGGTTGAAGTGGTTATGCAATGTGGAGTTCTCAGCACTGGCTGCTACTTTGAGTTGTAGATGGGGAAAATATTCTTGAAGAGCTTCTTGAGTTCTCTCTGATTTCCCTGGCCTGTGCTGCAGTGGCATAAAGATGTTTATCTGAGGTTTTCAGGTACGGCAGTTGCACAACAATTTGAAGGGAAGTTTGCTTTCAGAATTTGTTGTTATGCAGTTAAATAGTGAGGTTTGGTTTGAAGTTTAAGTCTGCCCTTCAGCAGCTGTTTGCCCAGGGCGGGAGCTGGTTTGGAGCTGAGTGCTATCAAGATGGGAGCTCCTGTGTGCTTGCTGACTTTGTGTGAGGAGATGTGAGAAATGAAACAAATACAAGAATAAATATGTTCATCAAGTGGAAATTATAGACTTTTGTGCAGCTGGTAAGGAAATGGGAAACTGGCTCTTTAAAGATGTTTTAATACATGCTTGCTAACTGCTAATCTGTGTTCAGGTTTTGTGAGCATAAAGACATTTATTTGAGAGAATGATGGTGTGTAACAGTCAGTTTTTTCTTTGCAGTAGATGCACGTTACTCCAGTGATGCTATTGCTTTCTTTTTCATTGAAAGGAATAATGACTTCTGCATTGAAGGGTCTTACGGTTCAGAAAACCTTTTTTCCACAGTTCCCTTATCAACTAAGTATACCAAGAGACTATTTCAACAATGCAAAGCATTTCAGTGAAGGTGAGGAGCTGTGGGAACATGTTTCATCAGGAGATATTAGTTATTTTTGCTTTAACTGTAGTGCACAGCTGTTGAATGATACATTATTTTTTAGCAACCACTACTGTGAATATCTTACTTGTCTAGAGATACAAACAGGGAGTGGAGGGAAAGGCAAAAAATATTTTTAGTCCAAGGATCAAAGTGTATCTGCACTTCGTAACACAAGGAGGAGTTGGGGGGGTAAAGAAAGGAAAAAATGGGCTTTCTGTAGGGAATCAGTTTTAACAAGACTGGCTAATACCCCATTCTGTTAGATGTAAGTCACAGGCTGGTGTGAGCCCGTGATGTGTTGTGAATTCAGTACTTTTCTTGAACCTTCTCATTTTTTCTGTTCTAATGATCCTGCAGTGCTGTTCCGTGCAGGTTTTCAGAGTGCTGTGCTATGATAGATTCTTTACCCCCCTGCTTTATTTTTGCCCATTTAAGGGCAATTGCAGAACTCCCAGAATTAAATACCCACAAATAAAGTACACTAAAATATAACCCACTTTTCAGTTCCTGAGCTAATGGCTTATCACTGCTAGGATTGTCTCTGCCATTGTGCGGTGCAAGAATCTACTCTAAGGCAGATGGACTGACAGTGCTTCAGATAATCAAAGTTACTGTTTTTAATGGAAGCATAAAAATGTATTTCTTTGTGGAGCTAATACAAGAATTTTGGGGTGCCTGCTTATTTCTGGGGACTCTGGTGTTAGGTAAGCTGTGCTTGGTCAGAGCAGATGAAGTAAGCTGTATTGGAGATGTCTCCTCAAAACCAGCAAGGATGTTTCTCCAAGGCTGTTTCCTCAGTGAGATAGTGGCAGCGGTGTTAATCATAGCTGCTATAAATAAGTCTTTGACATTGTTTTCCTATGTTTTTGTTCTGGAATTGCCTTTTGCCCACTTCCTGCTCTTACAGCACGGCACGATCTCTGGGACAGCACCTGATCCAAGTGCGTGTCCCTGCTCTGGAACAGGCAAGGCTCAGTGTGCAGAGCCTGGGGAACATTTGAGGCAGAGGCTCTTAAATTAATATTCATTGACTTGTCTTGGCATCTGGCTTCAAGTTGTTAAGAGGGAAGCTGATAGATTTATTTTCCTCTTTCAGGTTTCATCATGTATCTTGCCTATGCCTTAAAGTTCAAGTCCAAACAAGAGCTGGATGGTGATACAGAAAGAGGCACCTGTGAACAGTGTATTTTTTTTTCTGAACATTGTTCCTTTGCTTCTTGAACTGCACTTAATTTTCTAAGATGCTATTTTATTACTGGAGGCTGATTTCTGAGAATAGTGGTGGTAGTCTGATTGTGTGTGTAGATATACATATATATTTAAATATATGCAAAATTTTCCTTTGCTTTAATTTAGCTTTAATTTTTGTGGTTTGCTTTGGATATAAGCAATATTTTTCAGAGAATGTAAGCACTACAATATATTTTTTCTTTCCACAGCAGAACAATTCTGTTTTATTTTAGACCTACTGAAAAACTTTGTGTTCACTAGAAAATGTCCATAAAATATTCTTGATGCTTGAAAATATATACCCCCCCCCTTGGACATCTTAAAATAGAAAAGTTTTTGTTTAAAATAATTTTTTATTTTTAAGAAGGGGTCTTTAGAGCAATCCCTGGCTCATGAGTCAGGAGAGAATCTACAGGCTGAGAATTTTTCTTTGAAATTGCTTTCAAGTAAGGGAAACAGTGGTAATATTTTGTGTCCATGGCTTTGGAGAGTGTTGACAGATACTGATTTTTCCATTTGTCATTTAGAAACTAAAAAACTCGTGGTATTTTGACAAGGCCATAAAACTGGTCCATTATGTGGGGATCAGCTGTTTAGTTACTGCTGCTCCTGGTAGAGAGGGAACTGGGACCTGTGCAGACCTGCTGAGTCAAGAGGATGACAAAAGAGTATCCCTGCAGCTTGTCTGACTCATTGCTGCCCAACCTTCGAGTGGGAATGAGGATTGCTGCTGGATGGCACCCCTGAATGCACACTGGGTCCCAGAGCTTTGAGATGTTGAGCATCTCAACAGACAGGAAGGAGGAGGAGGGTTTGAAAGAATCTGGCTGGTGTGGACAAAAGCCATTCAAGGTGCCAGGAGTTTGTGCTCCAGCAGAGAGGAATTCCGTGGTGGGTATTGCTGGAGAAGTGTTCTTGTATGGGTGTGGGAGGGAAGTTAGAGGGATGATCTGTACCATGTGCATCTTGAGGGGGTGGGAGTGTGCCCTTGGCTGCTGCCCTGTGGGGGACAAGAGAGGTCTTGTGGTGTTTGTCCCTCCCATCTGCTGGTGGCAGCTCAGGGGAAGGATCCTTGCCCAAGCACTGTGTCAGCTGCCTGTCCCACCTCCCACACAGCCTGTCCCACCTCTCACACAGCCTGTCCCACCTCTCACACAGCCTGTCCCACCTCTCCTGCAGAGTGTGTTCCTTTAGTTCATGGGTGACTGGGCAGCTCTGTCCTGTCACTGGAAGTGGAGCAGTGGAGGCTCCAGGAGCCGGTGTGTCTTGAAAGAACATGACTGCTGGTATCCAAAAGGCCTGCTGGTGCTGAGGTTGTTGAGGAGAAGGAGTACAGTGTGTTACTGACATTTTCAGATATCAGGCTAGGAATGGGAGGGAGTTGATAAGTTTGATAAGATGTGTTCCTCTTTGGATTACGTGATTTTGTTTTGCAGAACATCTGAGAACGTAAATTGGGTTAACGCCATATTTCATGTATTGTCTGTTAAATCTGTGTCAACCTTTATTTATTGTTCACAGAGAAGTTCATAACACAGTAACTTTTATCACTTCTGTCCTCTTGCTTTTGCTCCAGCTGGAGTATGGAAGTCTCAATGCAGAGATATGTATGGAGTGTTGGTTTAGATGTTTCCAAGGGTGGGGAGGGAAGTGCCAAAAATAGGTTTGGGGGTTTTTTAAAGTCATACAAAACTGCTGTGGTACTGGCTCACAAGGGAACAGGGCAAGCTGTACCTTTTTTTCTTCTCTGGAATGGCAACCTTGTTGTTTTGTAATTTGAATCTTTCAACTTCCAACTTTGAGAATTAATGGGCTACTTTTAACCTTCCTGCTGAACTTTTGATCCTACTGGTACAGGTGATTGCAAGAGGAGGTAAAGCTCTTGTTGCCATAACTTGTGTGATTGTTGAAGCATCTGGGCTTCCCCCATCTTAGGAAATTGCTTCTTGAAAAAGGGGAACTTTGCAGAAGATGTTTAAGTATGGGCTCTTGCAGTGTTGCTTCAAAATGTATTTAAGAACAACTCCCCTCTTCCTGCACTGTTATAGAGCTGAGAGGCAAGTAAGAATTTAGTTTTCAACACCTGCTGCTGCTTCTAGAATCACTGGGGTTTTGTGTGGATTTGTTTGGCGGGGTGGAGGGGAGGGTGGTGATTGTTTCTGTTGTTGATTTGGTTAGGGATTTTGTTTTGTGTTTGTTTGGTTTTAGTTTTTCTTGTTGTTTCCTGTTACTGGCCGTTTTTTTCAAAATGATCCTAATTGAGAGTCAGGAGCAAATTTGAGGTCAGGCACAGATCCAAAAAGAAGTCAGATGGCTGAGTCTCTGTTCCTGCCCTCACAGAGGTGAGGCTTTTGTTGTTCTCCCATTCAGAATAGTTTTTTGGATCTTTGAAACAGGATTTCAAGAAACAAATTTGCTCAGAAATAAACTTCTCTATTACGAGGGATGTTAAAAAAATGCAAGATTAAGAACCTGTCCTTGTAAGTCCCTTGTGTTTGTTCTGAAGTGGCAGTGCCACATGCTCTGGTCACACAAACAAGATGTTAATTCCAGTAAGGACCAAATTTTGGTTGCAGATTTTTGGACTTCTTTCTGATAGATGTGCTTGCCTGGGATGTTTATCTACTCTTGCATGGACAGAATTTTGAAACCAAGTTGAGCATTCTCTTCAGAGCACTTCCTTTGTGAGGATTGGCCTCGTGTCCCATCAGTGGCAGGCAGGAGTGCTTTGTGCTCAGCCTTTCATGGTGTCCCTGAAATCTGTCAAGGGTGATTTTTGACCCAGGTTTCACACAGGTTAAACCAGCTTTTTAATGCTTCTTTGTACCTTCTTGAAAAAAAGCAAGAGATGATTATCTTGACAAGCACAGCTTATTTTCTGGTTATGTTCTAGCAGGTATTAATTAATATACAGTTGAACCTGTTTTCTGTTAATCAATTAGGTCTTTGTGCTGATCATAAGAGAAACCAGGTGTCAAATCAAGTCAAATAATATGACTTTGACTCAAAATATCCCCCCCTTCCCTTTTAAATGAAAGGGGGAAAATAAAGCTGTAGGGCTAAGAAGTTTCATGTTAACATTGTGGATCCTGTTACCAAAAAATAGTAGTGTTTCATGGTGGAATTAATTTGCTGTATGTAGAGTCTTCATTTGTTCTTGACATGCAAGTCATTTACTGGAAACCTTTTTGACCATATAGACCTTTTGGAAGTGTTGTAACCTGGGAATTGCCATTGCCAGCACTGGAATATCTCTGTGCTGTTCTGAGAGTGACTTCAACCGTGAATGAATTGCTGTTTTCTGCAAATCAGCAAAGTATGATCTTAAGTTATTAAAATATGCTGAAAAGCTTCTGTAAATCTTTACATATCAGAAAGTAAAATTTTCTCCCCCGTGTTGTTTGGATCATTCCATGGCAACACTGGCTGTGACTGCTGGTCTGAATTAACAGAACTGACACGATGCACAGCCCTGGATTCAGGCTTGCTGACATCAACTTTCTTGGCACCTTTTCAGAAAAATAAACAAAAGACAATCAGTGTTGAGTTCGGCATAACTAGCAAGTCCATAAAACTGCCAAAATCCTTCTCAGTGTATTCATCCAATTAATCCCATTGATCTAAGGCATTTACTTAAATGAGTAAAACATACTGTATTTGGTCTTCAAAGTTATTTTCTTAAAGTTTTGGGTTTCTAGTTAATTAGTAACCACAATCTTCACTTATGGAGCATTTTTCTTGTTTTTTTGATGTTGTTCTTTTGTAGAAGAAAAATGAATTCTGAAAGCTCAGCACTTACCATGAGTAGCCCTGCTGTAATAAACCAATGTACCAGAGGAGGAACGGAACAAGAAAAAGTTTGGTAAGCTTTACTTCTAATTTTCTGAGAGGTTAGTAAGCAGCAATATTGGGAAGCGTAGTTTGAAAATTAAGTCAAATAATCACTTGTCATAACTGATGCATGAGTTCTGCAGTATTTAACAACAGAGAAGGAAAAAGGGAAATACTTTTTCATTGTGGTTTGGAGTTTTTAGCAGATGAGATGGTACAGGGTGCCATGGGGGATGGGCTATGGAAAATCTCCTGTTCACTTCAGCAGTGCACCAGTTGTACCCATGGAATCCTTCCCATGTGGCAAATGTCTTAATCTCCCCACGCTGTTGCTGTTCTGTGCAGTGCTGGGACCAACACCCTCGAGTGCTGTGCAGGCTCCTGAGATTCCTGCCCTGGGAGATGTTAAAAAGCCAACAGTTCCCACTATGTATAGAAAACCTTGCTCTCTGCTGGAGGTAAAACCGATGACACTGTTCAGTGAGAGGTGTGGACAAATGCTTACACTTTATGATGATATTTTTGTGACAATTGCCACCGACCACGCAATTTTTAGCATCTGATTTGGTGTTTTCATGAAGGGAACGGGGTGTTAAGAAGGCTTTGAGACTGTTTCAGCCAGGTTAAAGAGAGCCTTTTATTGAGAGCTTGCTGATTTTTACTTGCTGTTGGTCACTTGGTGTTTTTGACATTGTTTATTTACCACATAGAAAAAAACAAACTCATGACAGGAAGCATGACACTCATATGGGCTAAAAGCTAACTTACATTGTTTTTGTAGTCTGAGAAATACTCTTGAAAAGCTAAATAATTAAAGAAATAGTAGCAAATGAGTATTTCCTGCTGGATGCTCATCAGGAAGTCATATAAAAATCTTTTCTTTTTTTTTTATGTAGGATTAAATTAACAGCATCATAGTACTGGAAAATAATTTCTTTTAAACATCTCCCACTGTCCTACTACTGTTTCTGGAACATCCTCAACAAAATCTTTGGATGAAGGGGCAGGATGAGGAAGATTTGTGGGCTTCCCTCCTGACTCTCAGATATAACGAGGGATTGACACAAACTGTTCTTTTGTTTGATATCTTTTCCTGGGTTTTTTATCCTGCTTGTGGTATTGAACTGGGGCCAGTTCTGCTTAATATTTTTATCAATGATCTGGGTGAGGGAATTAGTTTAATGCAATTCAATGTGTCACTGAGATTGCAGAGAATTGTTTCACTCTGTAGGATTAGCTTAACGCAATTTACTTGAAAATGAAGATTTCTAGAACCGTTAGAATACTTGCACTGACTGCTTGTATAGTCACCACTCTATGTTTGGATGTATGCTTGATAAATATTTTCAATTGGTAAGAAAAATGTGAAATTAAACTTTGAAATCAGAATCTTGCCTTGTAGTGTGTGACAGCTCATGGGAGTGCCAACCAGGGCAGACTTGGGCTGACCGGACAC
Organism: Pyrocephalus nanus; assembly: GCA_038380795.1. NCBI lineage: Eukaryota > Metazoa > Chordata > Aves > Passeriformes > Tyrannidae > Pyrocephalus > Pyrocephalus nanus. Next base: position 8,893,937 of record CM076271.1, on the reverse strand, counting down.
TGATGTGTTTATTACTGAAAGAGAAGTTGTTTGGTTTAAGGATACATTGAAATTTAACTGTTCTGCAGGCAGAGGGTAATAAAGGCTGTCCTAGGTTTTGTGATATGCTTTTATATTTAAATACTATGTCTTAGGCTGTAGCAGGGGTATAAAGAGACAGGTTATTACTCTGTGTAAGATGTGGGGCTTGTGCTGAATTACACAGAGGTAAAAATATTTGAGCCAACTTCTGGTGTGCTTTGTACTTCCACAACTGGGTTTAAACCCACGGATCAACCAAAAATACCACTTTCACTTTTGTTAATACCTAACTTTGGAACCCAAAATCTTGCTGGTTAAAAAAAAGGCATCATGTTTGCAGTCAGTGGTGTTTCAGTTGGGTTTTTGAAGGGAGCAGCTCATTAGCAGTGTGATGCATGGCTGGTGTCATGAACGCAGGATGGGCCTGACATCAGTTCTTGACTGTCTGTGACTCAGACATTAGTTGGTGGGTGCAGTAAATAAAATGGTAAAAGCTTCACTCAGATTTATGTAGTATATATTTGAAGATTTCTAAAATATTGATTTTTATTTGGTTCTGTGCATGCTAGAACTGAACGAACATTATTTTTCTCAGCCTAATAACTTGCAAGGTTGCATTGTCTTACTGCATCATGCATCTATTACTGTTTATTCACTGTCTGATTCTTGAAACATTCTGGTGGTTCTCCGTTTATTTTCATGCAAATGTGACTATTGGAAAGGACTGATGTTAGTCATAGCAAGACTAGGAGTGCATAATATTAACAGTATGCAGTAACAATGTAAAATATTCAATCAAGTCAAAAGCCTCCACAGAGAAAAGCCCTGAGCAAGACCTTATCAAGCATTTAAACATCACTTATGATGCATGTAAAAGGCTTTGATGTTGCACAAGGCCCCCTAGAAACAGAGGGGAGAGTAAATAATTGACAGATTCCCAGTTACCTTGTCATAGCCATTTACCAAGTCTGCCACTCTGGTCCATCAGTGTTTTGTATCTGCATAGTTTGCTGCCCCTACACATATTAAAAAAAAATAAAAATAAAAAAAAATAAAAAAAAATGTCAACTTGCAGTGGTTCACTTTCTTCTATTGCTTTTTCCCCCCACAACACACATAATCAAGATTACAGAAGCAAAAAAAAATGCTGGCAGTAGCACCCGTGTGATGCTGTAAATGCCTGATAACTGAGGGGAGCAGTGCAGAGTTCATGTGTGAATCAAATTCAGCTGTTCTCCATGAGCAAGAACACTGAGGAACTCAGCTGGTACTGTGGATGTTGTGACCACTCACTGTCTGAGCTGGTGTGGAGCAGCACTAACAAATCAAGGCTTGAGAGACAGGAATTTCTAGAAGCTCCTGACTTAGCAGATTCTCACTTTCTTAATGTTGAAAAGTGCAAGAAAGGAACTGAAGATAAGGGAGCAAGTGGGAACTGTGTCAATTCATCCACATTTACTAGGAAAGGAGCTGGCTGGCACGTTGTTTTTCAAAACAAATGAGCAAGAGAATTGGAAATTTTCCACATTTATAAAATGCTTCTTCTAGGCTGGAAGAAATCTTGCTAGTCACTCCATCATCTTACTTAAGATTAAATACTTTCTCACTCAGTCTTTTTAAAAGTAACAATTGAAGTTTGGAGTTCTGGGTGTCTCTCATGACAGAGTATGCGATGCCTTGGCTTTCCATTTCTGTCTCCAAATACTCTGCCATGTTGCTTGCATATTTCTGTGACAAAGTTGCCATCATTTTTAGACCAAATTTCTCTGAAAACTGTCTATGTAATGAATAAATAAGTCTATAGATCTTTAACCAAACAAGCATTGTTATACGTGAACTGTGCTTTCTGACTTTGTATTTCTGACTTGGCTTAAACTGAGCTTGAGAACAGAAACTTCTTTAAATCTTTTTTATTTGTTTTTGTCTTATGCTGTAACAGAGAGATGCTTTTTGTTTGTTTTCCTTTCCAGTCTGAGATGGAAGTACTTTTGTCATCTCTAAAGGCACTAATCTTGACTGAGAGCAGTGGTGTGCAAATAACAACATTAAATATTTTACATGCTCTCTCTCCCATTTTGGAGGAGTTATTATCTATTTCATTTGGAGTATGAATTACAGTCAAGTTTTTTGCACTGTGTTTTAATAGAAGAATAACTTGCTTTTTGATAGATTTACTCTAAAGAAATAGACAACTTGTAGCTTATTTTTGGTGACTTTCTGGGGAACAGGAGCTATTGACACTCCAGTGTGTACAGCAAGAAGGAAGACAAGCTTAGATACTGACCACAGATATTACAAAAACTAAGTGTAAAACAAGCTCCATAATTGCATGCATTGAAAGACAAAAGCTTCCTATCATAGTGTGCTCGTGTCTGGGGTGTCCACATCTGGCTTATGTGAAAATTTTGGAAACTCTTTAGTATAGGAAAAGTAGTTATTTTGGGGTATTGTGCAACCTGTATTTGAAGCTTCCCACCCCCCCTTTCCCCTCCCTTTTTTCTATTCATCTGTTTAAAAAAACAAATAGAAACAACAGGGTCAACTGAGATTAAAAAGATACTTGAACTGACATGCCTGTGACTCTGAGTAAAAGCAAGATGGGAAAGCAGGGGTGAGCAGCTGAAAATCTGCATCTTCGTGGTGAGGTGGTGTGTAGATCCCGGATAGATACTACCTGAGTTTAATCACAACCCTTCTTCCTTCACGAGAATCAGAACAGGGCAGCTGAATTGCTGCACACTGTAGCTCAACGACAGGCAAGTGCTCAAGCTGCCTCCTAACTTGTGTGGGAAGTAAAGTTTCATGCCATAAATCACCGTAATTCTGGGGCAGCTTTTGCCAGCTGCTGGTTGATGAGGGAAGAATTATGTGTCTGGAATCACTGTAAGAAGAGAAACGAGTTTCACAACTTTCCCCGTTCCTCTGTATCCCTGTTTAATCAGTAGAAGTGAGTCATCCTGAAGAGCTGAATTAAACTGGCTCTAGTCAAGTGCAGTTTAACTGCAGATGTTTGTGATTACAAAAGGCACATACATGTTTGGGGAATACAGGGTTACAGTGTGTGCAAAAAGCAAGGCCCATAAATTACAGATTAACACTTTAGACAGCTGGATAAAACTAAATCTTATTTGCAAGAGGCCTGGAATTAGTTGTTTTCCAGTAATGTCTTATTACAACGACAGAAAATAATTTTATTGGGAAACTGAAGAATATTCAGGATAGTTAGCATAAGCTAACAATTATGACCGACCAGGTTTAATAAAGCACATAAATATTTACAGTGTAGATATATATATATATATATATATAAATCACTTCTATCTTACCTAACTTCCCTGGTTTAATAAAGTACTTCTCTGCCCATAAAAGGAGTAGTAGAACTGAAAATTGTTACGAGGGAATCCCTTGCATTGGTACTTGCAGCCTGAGAGCCAGTCCCTTAAAGGAAGCGGATGAAGATCCAGGAGAGCAATGAAGGACATGGAGAGAGTGACTCATCTCAGGTCCTGCAGCACACCCACAAACAGCCAGAATGAGAATGTGCTGGAATGGTTAAAACAAGCACAGTCACCCATTGCTGACTTGCCTGATGCACTCATGAAATGGGCTTTGTAACTGAAGAAAATATGCCCCGGAGGCAAGTACAAGTTTAAACATATGTTTAATCATCATGTCTTACAAAACTAAGTATGGATTGCATTTCCTCATCCTGCATGGGATCAAAAAAACCCTCCTGACTGCTGCCTTGAGAAACAGAAAGCAAAGTGTTCCAGTTGCCCGCTGGCCTGAGCCCCACGAGGTGGCAGCCTTGGTCCGAGCGTGAGGCTGTTCCTGGGGTTCAACTCACTGGTGTCCCTCTCTCCCTGCTTTCAGGTTGTTCTCCTTCCTCCTTCTCACCTTCCCCTTTTTCTGGGCCCACATAAAGCAGTAGAAGCAGAGGTGAGAGTTACTGATTGTTGTTTCCAAAGCCATCTCACTCGGCTGAGGCTGCTGCTTGTCGGTAATATTTGGTGGGGGCTTTGCGTGGAGTTTATTTCTACTTTTTTTTTGGGTGAGGGATCATCACTCACCAGATTCCTGGATAAAGCTCTCATCTGCATTTTGTACATGTGATTACATTGTCTCTAGGTCATAGTTCAAATACTTTCTGTTGATATTACCTCTCTCAGAACATTTGCTATATACTGATACATTTGCTATGTATGACTCTGTTGTGCTCTACCTGCTTATTCACTGTTCCATGACTCTTTATTACAGCTGTTAGCCTGGGGAGGGAGGTCCAACAAATATTTCTGGAATACATCCTTGGTTCCAATTCAGTGTTGAGAAATTTTTATCCAAGTAAAAGGTAGTCCCATCTTTAGGCTGCCCTCAGTGGTATTTTGTTTATAAATGTGTGTTAGTGAACAGACTGGTGATGTGGCTTTTATACTCTGACTTACAAGTAAATGGAATGTTCACAGAGAGTGTATAGAAAAATACAGTTATTAAAGAGATGAAGAATGTTAAAAAACTATACAACCACTTCGATGTTACTCTGGGCTGTGTTGTTATGGGGGCACTCCACAGCAAAACAGAAAATAGGGGGAAATATCCACCAATCTCCATACCAATGAAAAAGAAATCAGGGAGAAAAAATAGGATTTAGAAGATTAAATTACTCTATCATTAAACATTGAAATTTATTTGATAATCTGCGGGTTTATTATGACTGAAATAACAGAATAATAATAAACTCCTCCAGCTCTTGCCTTCCACTCATAGAATGTGATCTGGAGAAGTTTCTGTGATGGTCCAGTTAATTCCCAGTCACTTGTAGGAGATAAAGCTATCTCAAATCCATATGTGCATCATATGGTTAATCCAGAGGTTAAATTATAGTTCCTTTAATGATTGGTCTCAGTATTCTGTGATTGAAGTAGTTTTTCCTCCTTAATGTTTCTTATTTAATCTGCAACTCAGCTGGCACAAGACGACGTTTTCCTGGTCAAGTCGTCTGTCACAGGGTACTGAACTGGTTCTTTTGCATTTCATTTCAAGAGATTTGAAATTAATCACGAAAAATTCTCATTGTTCTGATTTGTATTTCGTTATATTTGTGTATATATATACACATATATATATGTTTTAAATTTATGTTTAATGTGCATGTATGCACCATGTACAGCATGACTGTAAAATAAAATAAAACTATTGGACACAGGGAGAGGAGAGGGGAATTTAAGGGAAGGTTCCCACAGGTGTTACATTGGGTAGGCAGCTCAATATGTGTTCCTTCAGAATCTTTTCATTCTGCGCTTACTGGAGTAGGAGAGTTGTGAGGAAACTGAGCTCTAGCTGTCTCTCGCCATCAGGGTTTTGTGTGTAAATGGGAGAGCAGGGATAATTCCCGGCGGGATCCCGGAGCGCGGGGGGTGAGGGCGGTGCAGGGCCGCGCTTTGCCCAGCGGAGGGCGCTGTTTGCCGCCGGTGACTGCACTGGGGCTCTGCTTTTATAAATGTGTCACCTTTTTAATTCCATTAAAGCCTCAGCCAAGCTTTCCCACTTGCTGCTGTTTGTCTTTTATTTTGGAGGACTTAATATTGCAATACTTAGTTTCTCGGTAGTTTTTCAGTGTCTGTATCATTTCTTCTCCTCTTTGAGGGTTATGCCTGTCTGGTTTTGCTGGTAGTGTGAATGTGTGCCATGCAGGACAGACTGGACCTTTCTGCCCAGCAGTGTCCTTCAGGTCCGTGTGGCTGCTCTGCAGTTTTCTCCTGTCAGGATCAGGAGGTTTCTCTTACAGCTCCCAAACAGCCTGTTCACAAGAAGACGACTATGAAATGTCCCCTCACTGTGTGCACTGTAATTTGCAAACACTGTATGCGGTAACTTTGTAGTCATAAATGCAATAGTGATTTCTTATCTTCCTCTCCTGATGTGCAGCTTGGTGTTACTGAAGCAGCTGTCCCTGTCTCCCCGAGGAACACAGTCCTTGACTGTGAAATCTCTTTGTTTTTCTCACAAACAAAGGACAGGTAGGAGTGAGCAGGTTTTTCTCTTACAATGCTTCTGCCTGAGGCCTTTCAACAATTGACTTCTGCCCCCAGAAACACAGAACAGTCACAAAGGGCAGGTAGGAAGATTGGCCGAGAGCTCTAGAACTGGCAAAAAAAGCTTGGTTTGGATTTTGGATCCCTGCTGTCCCTATTTAAAGGAAATGGTCTTGTGTTAAGTTCCTTTGGAGTTCCTGAGTATTATTTCCTTGTTCTTTTCAAATCAAGCTGTTTTAATCAGTGATGAATTTTTTTTCCCCCCAGTAAGGAATCTGTGACTCTTTTGCCACTTATTAGTAGTCCCAGGAACTGTCTAATCTATCCTAAAATCGCTGTTGATGTAGGATTTTGCATCTGGTGGTTGAATAGATGGAGATAATTAGCAGTCTGGTGAAACAATAAGCTGTGTTTCCCCTGAGGAAAGTGCTAACCTGTTTTCTCAGCCTAACCAAGCAGTTTAGGAATTGCTCAGGTAAACAAAACTATAGTGCTGCAGAGCAAGATTTGAATGGATGCCTGTTGTTTTTCTTTGTGACAAATTTAATGAAGTGGAAATTTCAACAAAGCATACGAATTTCTTTTGTTTACAGTGCGAACTTGTGTAAGAAGTTTTCCTTGTAGGAAAACAATCGCAGTTATTCAAGTACCTACATTTGTTTGAAAGTCAAATGTCTAAATTCTCAGATTCTTCACACAGTACTTAGTAGATTTTTTTAGATTTCTGTAAGAATAAAAAAAGGGTTTGTGTGAAGCTGTTGTAAAAATGTAGTAACACCCTCTTTTTATTATGTGTTAATGTCTAGTAGGTGTTAAAATTGGCGTGCAAAGAAAGGCACTTATTATATCAGAGCATGCTCACAATAAATGTCTTCTATGGTAATTTAATGCCTTAATATCGTTTTAGCACTCGGTTACATCTCAAATGCACCGTAGGGCAATTTTTGTTTGCTAAGGCTTTTGCTCTCAGTGAACTCCATTACAAATGTACTGCAACTCTGTTTATATTCTTCTACTGGTGTTAAAAACTGTTCCAGAGGAAGCATAATAGTGGAGAGTGTCTAGCAAAAAAAAAACCAAAACCTGGTGAAAAGAAAGGAAAAAACTGTAGTTCTTCAGGTGCTAATTTCCTCCACTGGTGGCTGGTCTTTTTTACAGCAAAATCCCATTTTCTGCCATCCATTGGTCTCACTTCATGAGTGAAGGAGTTTTTGCAGGAATTGTAGTAATTAGGAAGGAGAGGAAAAGCATGTGTGTGTGTATGTGTGTATGCATGCATTGAAATACACTTCATTTTTTATAAATACATTTATATGCATTTTGGGAAAAACTGGCTCCAGATCTCTCTCCTACCAAACTTTTTAAGGGATGTACTTTGACCTGGGAGAAACAAAAAATATACACTCTTTCGGAGCCATCACTGGTATCATGCTATTTTTTAATTATAGGATTCTGTACTTGTAACAAAATTATTTCAACAAAATTTCATGTACGGTCTCGTAAAATGGTCTTGGGCTGAAATAAATGTAGTTAGTGTATTTATATTGAAGAGACTAGAAACCGCAACATTTTGCTGGCAGAAGTAGAGCTCAGTGAACATTTTCTGTCCCAAGTTGATATTTTGAATGGAGCTTTAATGGCACGATGGTTTCAACAGGTTTTACTCCATTGCATTCAGGGGTTTCTATAGTAATTCCTATGGCAACAGTGATGCACAAAATGTTCCCACGGGAACCCAGCTGTGAATAATAACTAACTGAAAACATTTTGCTTTTTGTATCTCAGGTTAAATATCCTTTCAGTGAAAGTGTGGGGGTTTTGCTTGCTTAATAGGAAGTCATTCTCCTACATAGAGCAGATACGTTGAAAGGAATGTCTGGTTTCAGAGTAGAAACACCTTTATAATGTGTTGCTGAAGTATCATCCCCAAGACCCATGAAGTGTTTTAAACATGAGGTGTCAAATTTGGCACCGGCTTCAAACGTTTCACGTTGTAAAGAAACTTCCAAACCCCAATTTGTAGTACAAAACCTTCTGCTCAGGAATTATAACTTAGTTTTTTTTAACAGTGTTATTCATTAGGTAAATGGTTTACACAGCTCTTGAAGATAAAACTATTCTGATAACCTTCTGACCTCCCTGTGCAACAAAGGTCAGGATCACAAAAGTCACATGGTGGAGGTCAGTGTTTGTTGACTTCAGTGTCTATTTATAAATTGCCTTCAAAACCTCTTCTGATATTTGCAGAAATACATTTGCCAGTGTTTGTATTAAATTAAATATCCTGGTATCAGAGGATGAAATATTTGTTGAAGCTATTTGTTGTTAAATCCAGCTCTCCTTGTATGTGGAAACTGGCCTTTGTGCATATAGTTGCCTTGTTTGTATTTATTTCACTTTCGTTCAGAACAAAGGGGAAACCAGTCTGGTGTTTATGATACGAATAAACTTTTAAACTTGAAAGCATTTTAGGGCTTGATTTGGTAGCTTTACTGTCGTGGAGAAAGATAAAATGCTAATGGAGCTCAGGAGATTTGTGGCTACAAGGAAAACAGCTAATGAGTTACATTTAAAAAAGGGGAAATTGAAGTAAAAAAAGACTCTGCTAATTCTTTTCAAGATCTAAAAAATTATGTTAAAGCTGAATAAGAAAATTGTGAAGAGCCCTTTGTTAAATATGAGGAGAAAGTAGTTTCCTAAGCCCAGGGGTCTGGTGGTCTAGTAGTTCTCTTAGAGTTATTTATGCAACTTAATAGGAATTATTGTGCAGAAGGAAATGTGATGAAATGGAGGTGAAATCACTATTTGTTTCATTTGGGTGCCTGTGGTGTGCAACGTGCTGGTAAAGCAGGTGGAAATCTTACAAGTGAAAATGTCCTTGTAAATCTAAAAGTTGCATGATCTTGATGACTTGTATGTATATGTCATATACTACTTGAAATTGTGATTCAGGGCCTCTTGTAGTTCATTTTGGTGCACATAACTTTAAAAAAAATTAAATATACTGGCAGCTTATTAAAGAAAACTGGTTATATTGGGTATGTAGCTACTAAACATGTTTGCTTGTCTATAGAGGTTTCAGCTGTGTCTTAAATATTTTGTTGAGTATAGTTGTGTTTATTGTACCTATTGGCCTTAAGTGCTCTCTCCCAGGTTTCAGTGAGCGCTTGTCTTTAAAACATCACCCAAAGGAAAAAGAGATAAAGTATCATGACTTGGGCTTTTGCTTTTTTTTTTTTTTTTTTTTTTTTTTTTTTTTTTTTTTTTTTTAATTTCTAAGTGAAAAGCTCTAGAAACGGGGAAGGTAAGTCATGGGAATGACTGTGTGCACTTGGAGAAGTTTAGTTTATTAGCTCCGGTGGTGACAGGCCTGTTACAATCCCAAGATAAGACATTTTGGAATGTCTGCCTAGAAATTGCAGGAGTGGTTCTTGTCACTCAGTATAAAACCCTTCATGCAAGAATAATCTTGCTCAGTGGAGCAGCATTCTGTGTTACAGAGCTCTATAACCCATCAGATTTAATAAAAGCAGATTTCCTTCCTTGACTGACTGGCTTAGTGCCAGAAGCTGGAGACTGAGGTGTGAAAGTATCACACAGCTCTCCTGTAAAGGTGTGCAGGAGTTTTTCACTTTTCAACACAGAGAAGCCTCTGAATTGACTACAGGCTTACTGGTATAATGATCCTGTATGACATCTTTGTTAGAAACTTCCATTTTGGGCCTTTTCAGTTGAAATACAAACTATAGTGTAGAAAAATATGAAGTTGCAAACAAAGCATAAGGACCTAGCAGTACGGGAATTTAAAAACAGTGCACTGAATTGACTTGCCCCCGAGGCAGTGTTACTTTTTTTCAATAGCACTGCCCTCCTCATTCAGTCCTGATCTCTCTGAGTGCCTGGTAGTGACCCTCAGCTTCACAGGAACTCATGTTTACCTTCAGAAAGAGCCAGATGAGGTGAATCCAAACAAAAGGGGTTTTCAGCAGCCACCCATTTCCTTTATCAAGAGCAGGATGTAATGGCACTTGAATGGATTTTGAGGGTGAGGGGGTTCTCTCCAGGCTCGCTGAAAATGCAGTTTGGTGGGATTTCACCAACAGCTAAGAAATCCCTTGTCTGCTTTCTCTGGGTGAAGGTGCTTGTTTCTGTCTGACCAGTAAGGATCCAGCCTTGCTAAGATAAGTGGATTTCCCAGCCTTTTGTTTGAAAACAAAATAGACTTGTCTTTTCTTGAGTACTGTGCGGTTTTTGCCCCATGCTTTGCTCTCCTGATGGGGGCATTTAAGCCTTTATATCACATCTTATTTTTCCCGTGGCCCAGAGGATCTTACCTGGCTGTGTCTGACTGTTGGGTGGAGATGAGCAATTTCTTTTGAATGAGCAGTTTTTCTCTCTGTAAAGAATTGGGTCTCTGTGATACAGAAGTAAGGGTGAGATAATGTCTTAGAATTAACAAACTTTATTGCTGTTTCTTTTTCCCAATATAATTGAAATGATACAGTAACCGTTTTAGGCTGCATGGTTTAAGTAAGCCAGTGAGCAGTCTTTATAATCTCAGTTCTTACAAAACTCATGAAATGGTGATATTTTGTTATACAAACATAATACAGGACTCTCTTCTCATCCTTCCCAGCATTAATGCAGCTGTACCTTTGTCACACAGCAGAAAAGTCTGGGTCCTGCTGTTGGCCAGTGGCCAGGAATTTCTCTTTCACGTGTCACCAGAGTTCATGTGTATCAAGGGGGGATGCTTTTTCAACGCTGTGTATTGATGGAATTTATTGCATCAGCCTGCAGTAACAGATGAAGAAATAAATAATGTTTAGAGCTTCAAATCAAGCCTGCATTTCTTCAGAAGATGAAGTGTTACATCGTTAGGAATAGCTGACTTTTAGATTGAAGTGTAGAACCTCAGATTTCTTTTTTTTATCTTTCATAAAACTAGTTTTAATTTTTACAGGAAAGTAATCAAATACGGAAATCAAAAAAAGCGTTTTGTAGCTTCTCTGGGTTTTACTGGTTGTGGGATATTTTACAGCAGGGTGTATTGGTTCACAGTATAACTAAACATGTTGTGAAGAAAGCCTGGGAAAAGAGTAGGTGTGGGACAGCTCCCTGGTACGTGTACCTGCTCAGCAATGCTTCTGTGTGTGTAGCCAAAGTCATGGGGCTGTTTTTCTTTCTTAATGTGTTTACGCCAGTTCGTGATAGTAGGACAATAAAAGATTGTTAACATTGAGGGAATCAGCACAGCAGCTAAAAATCAGTCATCTGAGTTTTTTTTCTTGGTTGATATTTTAGTTTCTCTCAAGATATTAAGTGGCCTCCCCACCCCCAGTTATCTCGCAGTGAGAGCTTGCAGAGCTCCTGTCTGCAGGCTGCGGCCTTGGCAAACCAAACATGCACAGTGTTTGGGTTACTTTGCCTGCAGTTTAAAATAGCTAAGAGGATCAATATTCAAAATATTCTTGTTCAGGGCTAAAATTCTCTTACTCTCAGGCTTTACCAGATAAATCACTTCGACATTTCCTTATGTGTAATTTAGTTTTCTTGTAATGTAGTTTTCTTGTGTGTAATTTAGTATCACAACTATCCCAGTGTATTAAAATAAACGTGCTTTTGTGAACTGTATCTTAGTGTACAATTTTGATAGGTTAGGCAGATGACATTACAAAGAACAGTTCTGAACAGTAAGTGCTATTTATTATTTAACAGTATCTTTGTAAACTGTTCACAGCTGTAGTAACAACTTTTATTTTTGCAGATTGAAAAGGATTTTTACTTAGCACAGTTTGTCTCTAAGTGGCCTGAGCTTTCCTTTTATTATCTGAGTGAGCATTCATGTAGATTTGTGAAATGTGCTTTTATCTGAAAACGGATGTAGCAGCTGAGTATTTCAAACAAAACATGCACAGCTTGGATATGCATATCTAAAAAAATCCCCTTGCAGTCAGTGATTCTGTGTGCTGATAGACTGGAGGATCAGATGAAGATGTAGAAGTTACTTGAGTTTATATTAAACTGCCATGAATTGTTCATTTATCTCATCATCATGCTTCAAGGCAGAAAATACACTTTTGTTAGTAAATGTAATAGAAACTTTAAAACATTCAGTCCAGGTTGTTGTTTTTAGATTCCTTTATACACTTCTACTTACCGATTGTCATTATATAATTACCCAAAAGTGCAGTAGATGTTGCACAAAAGGGCTCCACTCACTTATTCGGGGAGGCATGTTAATCCGGTGTCTAACAATTGTGTCTAAATAAAGATTTCAATGAGGATATGTTTGTCCAACAGATACTTTAATTATATATCCACAGTTTGTGCATGAGAGAACCTAAGAGAAAAACCCTGCACATGTTAAGGACAGAAACATTTTACTCCTCAGGCTACAAAACGGTAGTAGAAGCACCTTGGTCAAAGCCAGTGCCACAGCTCAGGGGATATCACCAGTGTCAAAAGTTCCTGCAGTAATCAAAGTTTTTTGTTCAGTAAAATTCTAAATTATTCTTACTGAACAGCAGGATCACACTTGCAAAGTAGCAGGTGAGCAAGTCGGTCTAGTTTGGTCGTTCCCTGTAAACGTTTCAAGGGCTCTCAGGTACATCGGAGCTACTGGGACACGAAGATGCCATTTCCAGGGTTCGTGTTGCCGAGGCTGGAACTTGAAGATCAAATGGAAGATAAACAGTTAAAACTGCTGCTGATGAGAAGGAGAAATTTCACACCCAAACAAAGGCTGAATGTTGAAGATCCCCACGGGCTGCCTTTTCAAGGGACAGGTCTCTGCTTGCACTTCTCTCACACTGAAGGGACTTTTGGTTTCAGGCTTCTATTTCCAAGGTAAACTTTCCATAGCAATCCCCAAACCAAGCTCAGGGGGGCAGGTTTGGTGACCCCCTCCCTCCCTCCTGCAGTTCCTTTATAGCCCCACTCTCTAGTCTTTGATTCTTAAAACTGCAATACTGAGGAGAAAGTGCTTTGGAGTCTTTTAGCTGAAACAGATCCATGTGTAAGCAAAGTCAGGTGTTACAAATTACAGCTCTCAGACTATTGTTACAATAATCGTCGGGAGGGAACTCCTCTTTTACCTCACACATTATTACGTGCTGCCTTTTCTCCGCCGTGATTGAGTCTCTGATAATCTATTTAGTTCATTTCACACGCGTTAATCACAGTGCTTGCAGTTGGAGGGACCATCCCTGTCTTGTCCTTGACATTTGAAAAAGCCTTACTATGGAACCTGAGTGATTTATCTTAGACCGAAGTGCCTCTAAAAGTCAGGTCTGCTCATCACTGTTAATGCCTATTCATTTGACACCTCCTTTTCTCTTGGTTTGAAAAAATTCTGCATTACTCTATTTCTTTTTCAGTACAGTTCTCACTGATGTTGACAGATGGGAAGCCCAAGAGATCAAAATAAGATAGTGAAGGACCAAACTGAAAATGGTAAATCAGGTCTTGCTTTTGGAAGAACTATATTTTATTACTCGAGGTGCAGGGCCAGGAGTTGGACTTGATGGTCCTTGTGGGTCCCTTCCATCTCAGCATATTCTGTGAAATTTATTGCTTATTGAACAAATTTATTGCTTATTACAGAGTTCTGAGTTCTCATTACAGAATGACTGTGGAGAGATAATTTTTAATGTAGTCTTCATTTCCCTTGAAAGTTGTCTAAAATATCATAACACCTGCTATATTGAAGTTGAAATGTCTTTTGTTTCAAAAATTATTTCATTATCATGATTATAATTTTATTTTTTGCATTATGCTGGCATAAAAAAACATCTTTTGTGATCATAGCTCTATGATGTTTTAATGCACACAATGAGAAAAACTTCTATATGCCAAATATCTTACATGAAAATAAAGAAGACAGTAAGAAAACCAGTGAAAACTGTTGTTATCCTGACTACAGAAAAGAAACTGGGCCATGGTGTGTTGGAGTCCTTCAAGAATTATAAGCAGCAGGAACAGCTCATGTGTTAGTTCAGCATTTTAACTGCAAAATATCTGTCCTGTTATTGTTGGATGGTGAGGTTTGAAAAGCAGCCACTTAATTTGCTGGGGTTTGACCAAGTTTTTGTGTCCCTGTTATTATTTGTGGTGGCTTCTGTAAGGTGCATAATTGCATGGTTGGAGTTGCAGTGTGCTCAGCACTCAGGTCCCGCTGCTAAACTCTTTGTTGGTTTGGTCAGCTCCAGCAGGTCAGTCGAGCTTTGATCTGACTTCATGTGTAAAAGCTCAGCAATGTTTGCCTGCCTCTGTGAAGTAATTTAAGATCCTTCTGGTGAAAAGCACTCATTAAGAGTGAAGTGGACAATGTTATGGTTCCTTTTCAGGAAAAAATTGTACAGTGATAATTAAAGAGTAGGAGAAAGATTTTTTTTTTTAATTTTTTTTATTTTTTTTTTTTTTTTTTGGATGGAGTAAAAACAGAAGTTGGCTTCTAGTTTTCAGTGTCACACCAGAGCGTGGCTGACGCGCTCTGTGCTGGTGCTTTGCGTGGCTTCACCGGCAGGATGAAAGGCTCTCTGTGTCCCCATCCAGTGCTGCTGCAGCCTGCACCAGCCTGCACCACGTGGCATAATTGCATCTTCTCAGCTTGTTTGGGTCAGGGTTGTCTCTCCTTGTGGAAAATCAGTGGGAGTAACAAGCTGTTGACAGTCATCAAGTCAGCGCGGCTCTGAAGGCTTGTAGGGCTGTCATGTCCCTTAGCGCTCAGTCTGAATTAAAACCTGCAACTACACCTAGGACAGAAACCTGTCAGAGGAACAGCCAGGGAAAGCTGAGGTGTCTTGGTGTCGAAGCATGTTTGTGGTTTTTTTTTTTTCTCCCTCTGTTGTCATTCTGCTGTTGATATAGAAAACAGGGCAGCTGAAAAGGTAAACACTTGTCTTTTCTCATCTTGCAGGCCGAAACAACAGCAACAGAACAATTTTTCCTTGTTTCCTTCCACCAAGGGCTGGAATTTCAGAGGGGTAAGTTTAATATTATTTTGTTCCCACTCAATAACATTCTCACCTCCCTCATTTTGTTGCAGTGTAACTGTGGTTAAAGCATGATCTCGGAGGACTAAAATCATGGCAAAACGACTGGACTCAAACTTTTCATTTTGTGCCCTCCTAAAAGGCTTTCTAAAAAATACCAGCTGTTAGGTTTTTTGTTTTGTTTTGTTTTTAAATGTGACTGGCTGTATTGTTATGAGGGGTGCGGGAGACAATTTAAAGTAGGTCACACTACAGTGTCATTAAAAAAAAAAGGGTGTATTTTCATATCTGAAAATAAATAATGAAACTGAGCCTGTATCTATAGTTTAATCGCTCTCTTACTGTAATATATATATTTGTAAAATTTTCTTATTGAAAGTTTGTATACTTGAATTTTTCAGAAGTACGGTTGGAGAATCATAATAAAAATGACAGGAGTCTCTTACAAGGCAGAAGGGAATAGGTTTTATTTCTCTTTGGTTGGCTGAGCAAGGAAATCCAGAAGCACGTGGGTTCCCACCGTAACTGACTGAAAAGATTCCTGAAAAAGCAAAGCAAGTGACACTGAGAACCCTGATATTTGCTGCTGTTTTTATTGTTATCTGCTTCAGGTTTCAGAGAGCTGCTTCTTACCTAGGTTAACTTGTTCAGAGAGGCATGTTGTCCCCTCTCTGTTCCCTGTGACACCTCGTACAGCACTTGTTGGAAACCTTGGTGGTGGTGTTCAATGGCAGGGGTGTGTTTGCCATGTGTGTAAGAGCTGTAGCCTGGGATATAGTCTAGGACAGGTTGTCACTGCATGTTGTATCTAAGTCATAGTCATCTTTTGGTAAAAGGAAAGGCTTTTTTGCCTTGCCAACTTCTTTTGGGATAATAAATAGTATGTTACCATTACCTGTAATTTGGACTGACTTGTGCTCAGGAGAGCATATAAATTTGTTTTCTCTGAGCTTCTTCCAATAAAACATTTAAGCAAACAGACATAAATGCTTTGCTGAAAGGGTAAATGGCATTGACAGGCTTACTGGTCTGGACTGCTCAAAATATTTTTTACAGTATCTGGTACTGGCTCTTGCATTCTAATTTGGTGTTTTAAATAGAGCATCCTCTGTCATTGACTGTAAGGGAAGAACCTGTATCAGTTGTTCACTTGATCTGTTTGGATGATGAAACCAAGATAGGTGAGCACTGGAAAAGATGTCTCAGTGTCTGTTGATGTTTGCAGTGTCTGAGCATTAACTCTACTTTGATGGATGGAAAAATCCTGTTGTGAAAAACCCAGTGAGCAGACTTGAAGTAACGAAGGTTTTCATAGAGATGGTGAATGATAAAAGGTTGGCTTTGATGTCTTTGCTCCAAGAGGGCTAAAACCTTATTGGGTAAAAGAACTAAGTTCATGTTGACAGTGGAGCAGAGCCACACCTGAGTATGACAAACACAACTCTAGAGCTGACTTACACATAGCTTTGTTTTTTTCAACTTCCATGCTATTTCTGTAGTACATAATATAGAACATCAGGAGACTGTAATACAGGGTCATTTTAACAGTCACAAAAAAAAAAAAAATAATCAAGTGACTAAGCACCAAACTGCAACACTGTGTTCATCTACCTGTCCTCACTTTGCAGCCAGTTGACTGATGCTGGAGGTCTCTGTATCACATTGATAAGGGCACATGTTAAAGCATCTTTGAACAGACACCAACGCAAACCTCAAAGGAAGATAAGGAAGGCCCGGATGCTACACATTTACCAGAGAAACTCCTCTGCACTTCTTTTCCTCTTCTTGATAAAATTTATCAGAAGCAGCTTATTTCAATCCTGAGCAGCTCTCCTGAGCCCCACGGTTAGAGATCACATTGAATTTTCTCAGTTGAGATCATATGTTTCTACCAATGCTGTCATTTTTACATAGTGGTAGCATTTACTTCCAGAAGTTTGGACAGTATTTAGGTATCAGTGGGGAGAAGGGAGTTTCTTTTTCTTTTTCCTTTTTTTTAAATTTTTTTTTAATTTTTTTTTTAAACTAAACAAATCAAATCTGGTTGAGGCTGAATTTAGAGTTACCAAGCAGTGCAATCTCTCCACTATATGCTCTTCCTATGTTTACACAAGGTATCAGGGTAATTTGAGCTTTGAAGAGGTTTTACAGTCAGGTGTCCAACAAATAAACTATTATGGAGGGATTTATGGGGGTATTTATAGTGAGAACTGTCATTTCAGGGGATCAAATAATGGAAAATGAATGTAAAGAAGCCAACAGCACAGATCTTGGCACAGAGATCAGTATTAACCCTATTTTTGCTTTATCTTCTGGTTGCCATTAAGTCCCACTCTTCTTATTTCCATGCCACCCTTCCCTTAAACCTTGGTGCAGCTGAGTGACTTTCCTCAGCACCACTATCTGGTGCCTGAACATGATCAGTCAATGCTGCTCTCAGTGTCTGTGGAAAGTGTTTTATGCTGCCATGTGGGGTGGCAAACAGTTCTAGTAATAAAGCTTTCCATCAAACCAGGGTTACATTTGTACAGTCACCCACGCACAATTAGAAGATGTCAGGATTAAGGCTTCTGTGGGGTTTTGCTGGTTATGATGCAGTCTTGAGTTACACACTTGGGTGCTATTTTTTTTCCACAGTAAGAGTCAGTCTTGCAGGTCAGTCTCACAAATAAGGAAGTTCTGAATTCAAGAAGACCAAGAAACTCTTGAGTGTTTGGGACTTCAGCTTCTTTATCTGTCTCCCTTCCTGCTCTCTTAAAATGACCCACTTTCTGTTTCTGCCAGCAGGATAAACTTCTGGACTTAGATATGTGACTGGAAGTCTTTAAATGTTTTTTTTTCCTAGTGGAGTATTCAGATATGTTTGCAGAAGTAGTGGTACATGTTGGTCTCAGTGTTGATATGATGACACTGCAGATGACTATGAAGAAACTGCTAGACAACCAAAAGAAAAGCAGTTACCAGATTAGTGAAGATTGTTGGGGCTGTGGGAAGAACTGGAGGGTGCTGGTTTTGTCTGTGCTTATCTCTGATGTGTCTCTCCACTGTTCCACCAAGAGAGCATCATTTCCTGCATGCTCTAAACAAACATCTGAACCATTAAGATCGTTTCTCTATTCCCCACCCCTCCACACACAACAAATTTGGCTGAAGAACTTCAGTGCTAAAAATAAATGGTGAAATCTAAACCAACATTTTGTAGTTTAAATAGATTGAGGCATGTGTTTAGTGTGCAGTTGGCTGAAGATTAAAGATAATTTATTGCAACTAGACTTCTTCCTATTTCCTCCTTTTTTGTTTCCTTTTTAGTTTTGCAGAAGCATTTAACTAATCAAGCTGCAGTTGTGGTCACTTGTAGGAAAGGCTGATCTAATTTATGAGAAACCTGACATCAAAGAAGAGTTAAACATGCTGAAGGTCAATTTTAGATGTGTAAGTGGTTTCTTTGCTAGTTCTACTGCATGTGTGCTTGTGGGGAAAAAGGTGTCTGTCAAGCCAAATGGGAAGAATTCCCCACTTTTCAGATGGTATTTACAAAACAGAATATTTATCTTTGTGCAGACTGGCAGACTTCAGTTATTCCCTTCAGGGTGCACAAATGTCAACAAAACAAAAATTGCCAAAAGAGAAAAGTTCTTTCCTAGCTGTAACTTGATGATTAATTACATAAATTACATAATCATGTGCGACTGTAGAAAGCACCTCTGAACTGATTCTGGGTTCTGACTGGTTTTACTTCATGTCTGTGTCTGCTGCTTCTCGTTTGCTCAAGCAACGATGTCACCTGTAACAGGAACTTATTAAAGTGGTATCAGACAGGCCTTTGTTCATATTGTTGAAACCAAGTTATGCACTGCTGTCTCTAGATCAAATGTGCTTAAATAGCCTTTCACTGCTGTCTCTGCTCAGCCTTGCTCTCAGTCAGCCTTGGTGGAGGGGCTGTTGTGCCGCTGTCCAGCACTGACCTGTCTTGGACCAGAATGTCTCAATCCCTGATACTGAAAATATTAACAAGCAATTCTGAAAGCCTGTTCTTGCAGTTCTTTCTCTGCAGCATTCCTGGAGCAGGGAAACTTTAGTTCACACTGTGATAGCAGCAATGTAAGGGCAATAAGAGCACTATAAATATCCTTCAGTGATCTGCAGTTCTGACTAGAGCTTACAAACTGCAGCAAGCAGACACCCTGGACACTGATTCTTGTTTGTAAAAGAATTGGGTTTGATGACTCTCTGCTTATTCTGTGGGCAGAGTTTTAAGTGGTTTAGCTTGTTATTGGTTTTGTTTTTGAACAAACCACTGGAGCTCTTGTTGATTAGTCACAAGACTAATTTCTCTTGGAACAGCAAGGTTTATGTTGGCAAACAATAGAGATGCTATCAGAAATGCATTGTGTGGCATTTGCGTAACTGGATAGCAGTCAATTCCATCTGCAGTTCCAAAACACATATCAGAATTGTTTATTCTTAATGTATACATTGAATTTAAAAAGCAATTCCGGGTGACATTGCCTGTGAGACAATTTTGAAGAATTTAATATTGTATTATTCCAAACTTGTTTGCTGACTCAGCGTGGTGTAATTACCATGGCTTCTGTCTGCAGTGTGTGAGGTTAGGTCAACCTTGTCATGCCAGAATGTTTTATCTGAAATTCCACCAAAACACGGTTTGTTGATACGTTAGTTCTTAGGTCTGAAACAGATGTCCGTATCTTTTTGTAGGATCAATGGGGAGTGTAAATTGAAAGGTCCTTTGCTTACAGTAGTACAGCAAAAATCATGAACATGTGCTGGAGAGATATCTGTGAGTTGTGTGGAGATGAGTATGAAGGAGAATGACGCAGGCTGGCCTAAAGACTCTGACAGGATTCTGATGGTTTGGGACATGTTGTGCATGTTTTATGGGCTGTTATTGCTCGTGCTGTCTGGAGAGGACTGTAACACTCAGGACTCTGCAGTGGTTTCACTCACTCAATTCAGAAGCTGTTTTGTTAAACTTTCACTGCTTGTACGTATGAAGTCATCTGTGCGTTAAGTTCACAGCCATGAAACCTGTCTGCCTGGGTCACAGAGGTGCTTCCAAGTTAATTACATGCTAGTTCCAGAAAATACACTTCAGATTCTGTTTCTTGGGGCAAGAATTTCAAGTTGTGCTTTTACAGCAGCAAACACACTCTTGAAGAGACCTTCATAGACTTTTGCACCTGCAAGATTCATTGTTTGTAAAGGGTAGGTGTTCCGTTTGTTACAGCTCAATTATTCAATTGATATTTTGAGTTTTTCTGATAGTGAAAATAGTCACATATCTCCCATTTGGAAGGAGTTTTTATCATTTCTTGTTATCTTTTCACAGAATTGATGTGGTTTTTATTTTTTAAAAATACTTTGTAAGGTCATTCTCTTAAAGTTGTAGGGTTTTATTTTATGGATCTTTTTAAGTGCTTTGTAACAAGTTTATTTTTGTTCCGGGTGTGGTTTGTTATTTATAGTAGAAATATTCTGTATATGCTATTAACCTGTCATGCCAGCTATTTTGCACATACAAACAATACTGAGCTAGAAGCAGCATGTGATAAAGCAGATAGGTCCAATTGTCATTCTCTTGGGCTGAGTGGGATGTTCTGTTATATAGCAGATTTCCTGTCTTTAATCATAGACTGGGTGTTACCTTGTACTCCTGCTGTCATTTACTGTTCTTTTCTTTGTTCAGCAGCAGATGAACTTGACCCCAGTTCAATTTAACTCAAACCAAACTCTGCCCAATTCTTTGTATTTGTTTTCCCCTGCCCCACCAGTGGCTGCTCTTTGAGAACACGTGATGTGAATTTACTGTTTCCTATGACTTTGTTTCAGAAAATTTCAATGGTTAAAGGGTGATGCTGTTGTCCAGCTGAATTTAATGCCACTCAGTCTAAAAAACCAGCATTTTAGAAGTAATTTTTACCCATATATTGGTATTTTATTGATGCTACACTGTTTCAGATTCAGATGATCCACGAGCTAATGGACACAAATGGCTGCCCACATAGACTCGAATTGCTGTTTTGTTTGCTCTTCTTCTTGAAAGCTGATGTTGTGGTTAGAATGTACATAGCAATTAAAAATTATGGCTATCTTTTACACTCTGCCATAAATGCGTAATAAGAATGATATGTTGATGTCTTCTATTTATTGCAGCCTGGAAACAAATTTTCCTACTATAATAGCAGTCAGTTGGATATCATGTAAACATTATAATGAGCTATTCTTTCTAGAAAGAATTTACAAACATGTTCTTAATAGGTAAGAACATACTGTAACATTTGTTAAATAATACTAAATTAATTTTTTTGTAGTAGATTCAGATCTGTTGAAGCTTTTCAATTTCATTCATGGTGATGGATTTTTGTAATTCCTGGGTTCTTCTGCATGTTTTGAAATGGGATATCCTATTCTAATTGTGGATTTGGGGAGCATTGCATATAATATGATCCTAACATGATTTGAGGTGATGTTCTAAAGAGCTGTAAAATGCACATTTTAAAAGTATTTATTACATTGTTTTTGGTGCAAAAATTGTACACTGGTGCTGTTTCTTTCTGGATTGTGGTTAGCTGTAAAGCTTTTCAGAGAGAGTTAAATTTAGTGTTCT
Organism: Pyrocephalus nanus; assembly: GCA_038380795.1. Lineage (NCBI taxonomy): Eukaryota > Metazoa > Chordata > Aves > Passeriformes > Tyrannidae > Pyrocephalus > Pyrocephalus nanus. Next base: position 8,872,260 of record CM076271.1, on the reverse strand, counting down.
TAAAACACGCATAATGCACAATGAGAAAGCAGTTTTAATCTGTGTGCCAGCAGACACTTCCAGTCCAGAGCAGCCCAGTAGCCTTGTGAGAAGGTCATGAAATGAGGGCAGTTACAGCAATCCTAAGGAGATTGGATTGCATGTCCTGACTGGAAGGACACTGGGAGGAGATGAGAGGGGAACGGCAGCGCTTCCTGAGGGGGCTCAGTTGGGCAGTGACTGGTGCAGTTTGGTGTGGCACTTTCTCCTGGACTACCCCAATCCTAGAAGTAAAAATAAAAAGTTTTCTCTTCTCAGTGTCCTCAGAAAACCGTGACAAACTTTTCCCACATCCTGGGAAGCATTTTCTTAGAATTCTCCATGTCACTGTCCCTGGGAGTATATGTGAGAAACCACAAACCTATGAGTGTAATAACTCTTTAAAAAATTGCACTCCTGTATTTAATGTTGGCTGAGGTACTGCCAAATTCTGATAGCAGAGGATTAGGGTTTTCTGTAGGGGGTGAAAGATGGTTTAAGAAATAACTTAGATCTACTGACAAGTTAATAAAGAGAAAGTAAAGAATCCTTGAAAAAAAAATTGCAGGCTTATATATAGAATTTATATCTATTTCCTTTGAAAAATAGACTCTCTTCTGCTGGAAAAATCTGAAAAGAAAGTGGTTAGATTGGGTTTTAGCTGACAGAAACAGCTCTGTGTTTGTAGATCTCAGCAAGTCACAAAAGACTGAACAAGATTGGGACAGATCAGGAGTGAAGTGTAAGGATGCAGGGTATGTGAACTAATTGTATGTGTGTATAGGTATATCTAGTTAAAATAATTTACAGGATATAAGATATTTAATAAAAAGTGGAATAGTATTGCCAAATAATTTAATTAAAGGAGAAAGAAGATAGCTGTTTTTAAAATTGCTTTTATTGTTTCCTCAGGCACAATATCTTACATCTTCATATTTATTCATGTCAACTTCTTAGTGCATTTCACATTGTTTTTCTTAATTTTTAAACTACGTTTTTAGACTGAATTAATCTTATGCTTTAACAGAATCTTCAGACACCTAAAATAATTTACTAATTATTTTACTAATTCAAACAAGGTTTGAAGCACTTTTGGGGTGGAATTCACCCTTAAGTGACATGTGCAGATGAAGCTCTATTGGTTTAGAAGTGAAATGACTCAGCTGCATCCGCTAAAGAGCTGAATTAAATGAAAATCCCAGATTGCCCTCATACTTTTTTCAGGGCTTAAACTATTGTGGAATATCTTCACTGGAAGTAAATACCATAACTTCTTACACAGCATATGTGTTTGTGATTTCTTTCAGCTTCTGGTAGCTGTGACTCCTACCTGGATCCCCTTTGACACGTATAGCAAGGCAGTGTGTAAATACTGAGGCTGCTGCAGAGCACACCCTTTCTCTGTGTCTGTAGATGAACTGTGCAGTAAACAGCAGCACTAATTAAATGTGTGCCAAGCAATTGCCTCGAACTTGATAAAGCAAAGATTTGTCAAAGTCTAAATGGCATACAGAAGTGTAATGCCCAATCTTCTTATTGCATATTTCTTATTTGTTAATAAAACATCGTTTTAACAGTTAAAGTAGCATTCTGTTATCAAACAATACTCACCCTCCCTGCACCCGAAAGGTCTAATTTTAGTTTAAGGCAGAGAATGTAGTTTGCAGGCTTTGCTAAATATCTGGCTTGAACTTTGTACCTGTTAATGTAGAAAATATGACAAAAATGTATTCATTGTACTGGTATGTTAAAATGGAAGTGTTGACATTCAGCTGTTTTTCTTTGTCCAGTATGGATACTTGCCTGAACTTCTCCCACAATTATTACTTAAGTCTTAAACAAACACAGAAGTTTCTTTGCAATAGTAGTGGGAACATATTCAGTTGTCTAATATGACTAATCAAGAAGTTTTCTCAAACCAAGAATCTTACACATGCATAGAAACTATTTTAGAAGGTAAGCACTCAGGAAACTTTTCATTGTGTATTTACAGAGTGTGTACAAAGCATTAGAAAAGTTCCAGGATCTTACTTCTCCCTGTATTTGCCCTTGTTCTTTACATTAGAGTCCACACATGCTTTAAAAAAGACCCAAATCTCATCTACCCTCTCAGTAGTTTCTTTTTGCTGATTTCTGAGGATGACTTGAATAAAAGCCTTACAAAGCCTGTATTTCAACCACTTGAGATGATTATGGATTCCATTTTTTGGGGTCAATAATCTGCATTGTTTTCTACCTAACTTTATTTAAGGGAAGTTGATATTTATGTATGTCTAGATTTTGGACAGGGCTGCTCAAATGCAGCTGAAATGAATCAACAAACACAAATTTTCAGGTAATGTGTATGAAGTTACGTATTTTGGTGACTTGCAGGTAAGCATCTTGTGAATCTTAGCTTTTCTGACCTTGAAGAAATGTAACTTATTAAGGTGGCCAAACCAGAAAATTAACTGAGTGTATATTGAAGGGAAACATGTACTAGGAAACACTGGTGACCCAACTGGTAGTCTGAGAGACCCCACTGAAGACTCATTATTAGCAACTCAATCTCACTCAGTTGTTCTTGTCTGCAGAATGATGTGGCATGCAAATATAGGAACTCTCAAGGAGCTATTATACTTTGCAGTTTGGACTATGAGTCTGGAACCTAATCCATGAGTCTGGAACGTAATCCTGTAAGTTTACTGACCTCAAGTTCTCAGTCACGCTGATGATCCCACAGCAGTGTGAGTGTGTCCCCCTTGCAGCAGGAGATCCGCAGGTTTGACGTTCCAAGTGAGCTGGGAAATGTTATCTCATTAGGGTAGCAACAGTCTTCATGGTTCTGAGGGAACAATAACTTAAAGTTGGATGCTTTCTTGATGCATAGCTTTCAAAACTCCAGTGAAACAAAGATTCACTGGGTTTCATCGGATGCAGCTGCTAAAGGCTTCCTGATCCAGGCTGGAGGAGAATCAACAAAAATAGAGTTTCTTTCGTCAGCTATATTGAACTACCAGGGATAAAATCAAAGCCTGCACTTTCTTGACGTGTTCTCACATGCAAACTTCAGGTGTTCTGTCAAGCTCATCTCTGGTCCTTTATTCCGGGCTGATTCTAAAACATTCTTTAATGAATTCTTCCTCTTAATTTAAGAATTCCTGCTTAGCAAATCCCCATACTTTTCAAATACTAGAAGTTTTTTGTAAAATAAATATTTAAAAGCTCTATCCAGTATCTACCACCCATTTTGTTTGCTGAGACATCTGCATTTGGAGAATAGTTGTCTGCTCTTGAGCTTAAAGCCTGTTGCTGCTGTTTGAGACTGAGAATTGCACAGGTAGGAGATGGACTGTGTTTCAGTTACTGAGTCTCTAAGTCCCCAAACGTCTACCATTTATTTTAAAAACATAATAATGATATCTTTAGCTTTGACTGGTGCCATCCACCTGTTGGCAATTTGTAAACCACTTTTGTCTGTTTAAAATATCATTGGAAGCAGTCTGTGAGAGCAAACCACAACAGAGATAGACAGAACAATACGGATCACTCTGCTTCTGACACTTGTAGTCCTCTGCATGACAGGAAGCGAGAGCAAACTGTGTGGCTGCACGGGGAGGAGTTCCTGCCCAAAACTGAAGGAGAGACACAGGGACTCCTTTGGAACAAAGACTTTTCACAGTCACATTTAATGTTAAGAAACCTCCTAAAATCTGAGTACAATACAAAGTACCTCATGGTGTGGTGCTGCTTTTCTGTGCATTACCAGGTAAGTGTGAATTTGGGGTCGTGTAACTCTGCATTGTTTGTGTGTGTTTAAGTTGAAATTGCACAGATATTGCTTCCAAGCACTCCAGGACTTAAAACTGAGTATTGATTAAACCAAAATGTTGCTTGGCAGGATTGTTTCCTTCTCTAAGGAAAGAAATTGCTTTAGATAATACACTCGGATATTCCCAATGGGATGGAGGATGGTTTATTTTTCTCTCTGTGTTGGTAAATTGTTGCTGCAGGATGGTGGCTTTAGGTCTTTTGGGTTGTTTTTTGTTGTTTTGTTTTTTTTTTTATCATACATGTGTAATAAACATCTCTGTCTCTTAGCATGAAAATGAGTATTGCATGAATATTTTGGCTGATGCTAGGGGAACATTTATAGCAATGTGCATTAGTGTATCCACTGTCAAAGTGAAAGCTGCAACAGATCCTATTTACAGTGTCTTTACAGTGCAGAATTATTCTGCTCTGCAGCACGTGGATGTGGTGTCACCTGGAAAACTGGGTGCTGTTACAGACCCTGCACTTTGGAAAAATGTGCATAGGAAAGTATCAAGACTGATAATAACCGTAGAAAATACAGCCTTTGAAGGAAGTTTAAAAGATTTAGTGCATCTTGTGTATACAAAACCAAGACTAGATATGAGGTGGGAGTATATGTTTGTCTCTGAGTGTGTGGGAACAATTATAAAGTAGGTATTTCTTGTCTGTATTTGCCAAGGGTAGCACAGGAATGAGCAGGCTTATTTCACAGCAAGGGAGATTCAGGTGAAATATTTTGGGGGTAAATGATTCCTGATTGCAATGCTAATTAAGCAGTAGAATGAAGTATAGAATTAAAATCTGAAATTTCAAACTTTGTGGCGTAAAAACTTTTTAAACCTGTTTTATATCTTGCAATGATAAGCATTTAGTACTGGGTGGTTCTTAATGATTTGTGTGGGTTTTGATTTTGGGCTGTTAATATGTGAATAAGAGTAGCACTTTAGGGACACAAGTGACCAGATCTCTAACTTTGCAGCTCCAGTCCCAGGTTACAGCATCCTGTCACTTGCTGGAGAACTCGAGAGCTTCCTCTCATTTAACAAGCAAAGCTACTTCAAAATATTTGTGTCTACATTGACTAAAACCGCGCTTTGAATTTCTTAAAAACATGGGGTAAAGGTGGAGGCCTGAAGTGTGAGGCAAGTCAGGGGTATGGAGACCTTACGGCTCTCTGCACCTGCCTGAAAGGAGGGGATAGCCAGGAGGGGGTCGGTGTCTTTTCCCAGGTGACAAGAGATAGGACAAGAGGAAATGGCCTCAAGTTGCACCAGGGCAGGTTTAGGGAATTGGATATTAGGGAAAATTTCTTCACAGAAAGGTTTGTCAAGCACTGGAATGGGCTGCAAAGGAAGTGGTGGAGTCACCATCCCTGGAGGGATTTAAAAGTCAGGTAGATGTGGCATTGAGGGACATGGGTAACTGCTGGCCTTGGCAGTGCTGGGTTAATGGTTGGACTTGGGGATCTTAGAGGGTTTTTCCAACCTAAATGGTTCTGTGACTGTGTTCAAAGACCTGTGTGCTCTTGGATTTGCTGTGGAGAATGAGGCTTAAGGATGCTGAACCTTAAGGCTGGATTATTATTGGGGATTATATATATATATATATATATGTTGTGGTTTTATGTTCCCTGTGACAATTTCCAGTAGTGAAAGAGATGATCTGTGATAAATTTATTGCACAGAATATTTTTAAGATGTTACCTGGTGTACTTCATGCAGTTCTCACTTCAATCATGTTTAAGGAAGGCATCAAAATTTTCAACAGACTCAGAAAGTTTGTTAAGAAGGTCAGATAAATGAAGAGCTAGTCAATGAATAAAATTAGTTTAACAGACATAATAAAGTTGAATTCTCAAGTTTTAGTAAATAACTTAAGACTGGGACTGGCTATTTTTTGTTGCCACACTATTAAATTGGTGTCCTCTTTTTGGAGGTAATTAATATGAATATTTGCTATGGGTTTGTATTTTAGGTAAATTTTCACTCAGATTTATAGCAGAAGAAAAATAAATGCCAGTTTTCATGGAACACAGGGGAAATGCACGTTTGAAGTGAAATCCTACAGATTGTTTAGCCTCTACTAATATTGCTGCACTCACTTTGAAACCTTTTTGGTTGGGTGCAAATTCCATCTCCTGTTCTACATGCTTTGTCTAAAATGGATATAGCAACGTGCAATTTCACTAAAAGGGGTATTGTTTTTACCTGCAGAAAAATCCATTTTGGGTGCAGCCATTTTCTCTATTCTGTGTGATGCCGAAGAGCAGCTCTTGAGGCACTCACACCAAAAGCCACATGCAGGAACCTGTCTGTGTTAAAGGTACAGCAGCACAGACTGGGGGAAGGCAGAGCAGCAGCAGAGAATTAGAACAGGTCGGGGTCACTGCAGTTTATGCACATCAGCCGGTTGAATGACACATGAAGACCTAGTTTATGGAGATCATTTCATTCTGTTATGTGTGGTTGTGGTGCTGTGCACAGCATCAGTGAGCCAACCTCCCTTTTACAACGAGAAGCTTAGTTGGATTTTTAAAAACAAACAAGCCTAAAAATAAATAAATAAATAATAATAGTGTCATTTGAATGAATCTGCTTCTCAAGGGAGAAAATTTCATTGTGATTTCTGTTCCAAGAAAAAAAAGTCTTCCCTCTCATATGCAGATGCAGCAGTTTGGGTTGTTGACAGTTGTGATTAAATGGTCAGCAGCAGCAAGTGCAGGTCGTTGCTGTCCAGGCAGAGGAAGTCCCCATGTGCAAAACCTTTGAGGATAGAGTTAGAGCATTAAAGCACCCCAACTTTGATTATCCTTGCTTTAATAACTAGACTTGTAAAAAACTCCCTCCACACAAATATACAAGGCTTGGAGCTGTAACTTCATTACCTCAGATTGCCAAAGGCAAAGGAATCCAGGGATTAATTGCATGCTGACTGATTATATTATCTGGGGCTATAAAGAACTGGATCTGACAGAACCCAGCTGAAAAGCCTTTGTGAGAAGAACAGAGAATGAATCGAAATAGTGTGCGGACTCTTTTGAGTTGCATCTTAGTTTTTGTTTATATCGTAGGTGAATTTAGAATCCTTAGGTATTGATTGTGTTAAATGAAAGCATAATTTACATAGCAATCTTCAAGTTCTGAGACAGGATTGCATGACAGAGATTGGTGTTCACTCACGTAACAAAAAACTCCTATGGAGTAAGAAATAAATGTAACTTATTTAGCTGTATTTGATTTGGACTTTAAAGTTTCAGCGTATTTAACTCTGCTAGATTCCCATTACTGATCCTCTCCCCCCATCTTCCAAAAAGGGGAAGGAAGAAGGCTAAATAAAGACAGAATAAATACCAGTCCTCAAACAAAGCTCTGCTACTCCTTGTCCTTACAGCATCCCGTACATGCACACCCATTTCCTGTTGTTAATGTTAAACACATTGAATATAACTTTCATTTCATTGTTCACTTCAGTGTTCATTTTCTATTACATTGACCGGAAAATCTCCACTCCATCACAATAAGCACTGCAGAACTGGGGCTTGCTGTGGTGAGAGGAGGGTGAGAAGGAGCTGCCATTTTGGCTGGCAGGGATGGGGAGTTCCTCAGAAGGGCTTAAATAATTTCAGTGGCAGGGTCTTGAGCACCGTAGATGACCTCACCTCCCTCTCAGCTTTCTGCTGTGCTGTAACAGAGCAGAGTTTTTTTTTCCTTTGTTTGTTTTCCTTGCAACACCAGGAACAAGCAAGTTCTGTTCCTAACACGGGTATCCAGGGCTCCTGCCAGCCCAGCATGTGCAGGATGGGAACTCAGACCTTCCATGCTGCATCCCAGGCTCGGTGCAGGCTCTGCTGTGGGGTCACCTCTGGCTGTTTCTCCCTCAGAAACAATGCAGTTAATGTTTAGATTTTTGTGTTGCTCTTGAGAAAACGAAACCTGGAATGTCTCTGGTGCTCTGAACAGTAGAGGGCAGCGGAAAAATACACGGAAACCAGTTTTATTATAAAACTAAGGAATTTTTGATTGCAAGTTCCTTTTGCTGGTATGACATAAAGAACTGTGATACTGAAATGGTAGCAGGTTCTGTTCTTTTAGAAACATTTTATGTTAAAATTCAGTGTTCTGAAATTAGGGTCCCAAAGAGCATATATAAGGCATCGTTTAGCTATAAAGAAGCATCATGCTCTGGGAAAATTCACTTTCAGATGTTTTTGTCTTCCCATGGAAGACAAACTCTTGGAGCTGTCAGTGGTACAGCCATGGAAGTGAAAGATGGAATAGGGAGGCAACACTGCTACTGGCATGAAGGTGAGTGGCAGGTTATGGTGAAGTGAAAGAGGGCTTTTTAAAATATGATGGAAGTCCCATCTCTCTCTGAAAAAACTTAAACTCTAGAGAAGGAATTATCACTGGTTTGTGCAATTGTAAGGGCTTAGCTCAGAACCAAGGACCAGGACCAAGGCTAAGGAGATACTGATTGCTTTTTAAAATTAAAGAAAAAAAAAAATCATGTAATAGAGCTGCTTTTCATGCAGACATAATCCACATTTGGAGGGTGACTTGAACCTTTTCTGGCCTGTGATATTTGACTTTTTATTAAATATTTGGTCAGATTTCTGTCCTCCTTCCACATTAATCCCTTTTGGATTTTATTTTTTACTCTATTTCTTCAAATGTTTTTTCTTTGATTGGTTTTGTTTTTTAACTCAGTCTGATAAAGACATTGATAAAAATGTACCATAAACTGTACCGAAAGTGTACCATAAACTGGAGAGGAGCATAAAGCCCAGAGAACAGTGAATCCCTTTCTGCCTTTTCCTCAACAGTAAAAATGATCCAAGACTTTGTTAGCTGTGGTTTTCCCTTTTCTGTATTATTGCAAATTACTTGTGTATGTGTGTACTTGTATATGCACACATATATATTTTTATATATTAGTGTATATATATATATGCATTTCTACCGACTTCCATTTATTGAGATCATATATCATAACTCATTGTTTACGAAGTTATTTTCTTCCAATTAGCACTGCTGAAGTGTGTTCAGATGTATGTTGAGAAAAAACTATTTTAAAAATACTTTCCTATGAAAACAATCTCAACTACAAACTAATTAAATGGTTTTCAGTTTTTCTGTGTTTTGGACTTTTTGTTTTGGGGGGTGGGAAAAATCCATTTCAGTAGAACGAATGGATCCTCATTTGTTAAAAGGATTTCTGTACCAAAAAAAGGCTTAACAAGTAAGTTGTTTTGTGTTAAATTTTGAAATGAATTTGTGACTTAGAAAGTTTAAGGGTATGATGTGTCTATGCAAATACACTGTCTTGAACTATTGTTTGTTTTTATACCAGTCTGTGTGCAGACACATTTCTAAGCATTTAGAATGGATGATTTAACAAAAGTCAGCAATTCTTCTGAAAAGCATTTCCTTCCCTGCCACAGGATGGGTTTTGTCAAGCTATTTTTGTTCATCTTTGCATTTCATTTCCCAGGTGGTAAAATATAAATCTGTGGATTGATAACTAAAACCCTGTGATGAAGAGGATGTTAATCCAGCCTTCCCATAACAATGTCTTATTGCTTTAATTCCTTTAATTAAATCACGGCTTGAATGTATAATTGAATATTTTACCTTCTCATCTCCTGTGAGATAATTATGGAAAGCAACTCTTTCCTGCTATGTTAAGGCCAGGAAGTATCCTGTCTCTGTGACTATGGGTGCAGCCACAGCTTTTCAGGCAACAGCATCACAAATTTTAGGATTCCAACTTGTGGTAAGAGAAGTTTTTTCAGAGGTAGCCATTCAGATGGATGTAATGCACCTGTGTGCTCCCTCACAAAACACAGACACATTTCTGATCAGAACATAGATTTGCTACTTTTTTTCCTGCAGGTGTGTCCCCCTTTCTTAAGATCTCCAAATACTGTGCAAAAAAGGGGAATTATCGAAGCGTTCCAAACTTTCCTTTTTTCCCAGCAAGTCAAACAGCTTCATGATGTTTTTCAGTTTAGTTCGACTCATGTACGTACAAAATGTGATAAAGCAGCGCTCTGCAGGTGGCATTTGTCCCTTGCTCGTAGCCTGATGGGAGCAATCCCACATTTTGTGTTCAGTGCATCCATGCAGTGCTGCAGGTTGGCATTGTCATGGCAAGCAGATGCACTGGAGGTGGTGAGTGAACGTGGCTGGGCCAAGGGCAGTGCAGGGCCTTTCCCTGGGGGGGTGGGGGTGACACACACGGGCTCAGCACCCCGCTCTGTGTTTGTGCCAAAGCTGTTCTGCTGTGCTGGGGGTTGTGAAAGGAACACACGTGAAAATGGGGAGATCACATTGCAGTGAGGTTTGTATTGCTTGATGTGCCGTGTGATTTAAGACATAAAATGGTGATTTCCTGGAACGTGGGAGATTCAGAGGTCAGCTGCACTGTGCTATGGCAACTGAGACAGGACTTGTAACTCCCCTGGGGAAAAGCTCCTCACAAAGAGCAGGGATTAATTTAATGAGCACCTTATGCTCCCTGCACAATATCTACTGCAATCTTTGCTTCTAATCCACTTATTATGGGCAAAGAAATTTATCTGGTAGCTCAATTATTGGATTTTTTTTTTTTTCCATGCTATTCCCCCTCCCCTTTATCCAGTGGTAATAGCTCTTGAAACTCTCAGAAAATTTTAAACATTGATCTTGCCTACAGTGGTAAATAGTTAATGATTTCTGTATGAAATGACATGTCTTGCATAGTCACTGAGACAAACTTACAGAGAACATAAGGAGTATAATATTGCAAGCTTCCAGAGAACAAGAATTGTACAGTGTATGTGTTGTTTAGTAGATTAATTTTGTGTGTGTATTACTTTTCAATAAGTAGAAGATCTGAAATACAGTGAGGAGTGATCTTTTGATTAGCACAATGAAGTAAGAACTAGAGCAAGAGATCTGCTTTGTGCAGGCACACTCAATGTGGAGTTGCTTTCCTTACACTTTCTCTGTCTTTTCATTGCCTTTGGTCTGTACATCACAGGTGACACTGATCTGTTCCTTGTGACTCTTTGGATATTTAGTTGTATAACCACAGAGGTGGCCTCTCAATAAGATATGAGCATGTTAATTACTCCTAATTACATTTTGTGCAGAATAGCCTTGCCTTGGATGCTTGTCCCCGTGGACACTGCTTTGTCCATGACACCTCTGTGGTTTGGAGCCATTTGAATGCAGAAATTAGAAGCCCACCCAGAGCTGTTGTGTAACCTGCCCTCTCCAGTACAAGGGTTGTCCTGCCTCATTCAAGTTCACTTTAATCCTGTAGCCTTGCCCAGTGGGCTTCTACTTTATATTATGTAATTTATAGTCTCAATCTGCTCTCATTAGAGTCGGCCTGTGTTGGAAATGCCACCTTCTGTGTTAATCTGTAGCCATGTGACTGCAATAAGAGTCTTTTAATCAGTTATTTAACAAAGGAGCTACCTATTTGTTGTGTGTGTGGTCATTTGTTACACTCCATTAGCAATGAAATCGAGTCTATTCCATTGTGGAAAGCATTTGTTGAAGTTTCAAACTGCAGAGGATCTATTTTAGGTGGAGAATTTTTTTTTTTTTAATTTGACTTGCCTGTAGAGTTCTGGGAGCACATATTCTCATCAAGCACCTAACTTACCTTTCTCTCTCTCTTTTTTTTAATTACTATATTGATTTTGGAATTATCTTTTTCTCCCTGATATTTTGCAGACTGAGGCTTTGGTTAGAACCATTTTTATACTTCTATCACTTGAGATATCAGACTAAAAGCAACACCAACCCAAGCTGTGAGTGCAGTTGCATCCTGTCCATCTGCCCACAGCATTAGCAGTTGATTAGACTCAGGTACACCAGATCCATGCACCATTTTAATTTATACTTCTCTTGTAGAAATCTGTATTCCAAATCTAAACACCCTTCAGTTTTATTTAACTCGTGACCACTGTGTGGGAGGGCTGGTACATTTTAGTTCAATAATTTCTGTGAAATAAAAACTCAGACTTCAGTAGAACCAATATATATATATATATATATGTATATATATATTATTTTGAGCAAAACTAAAGGATGCATGCATTTGTGTCCACAGAAGTCTAATTAGGCTTGAAAAACAGCCTGCAACACGTTCACTGGGATCTTAGGAAGTGCTACCCTTTGGGCAAAGCACTGACCTAACAGATTTCATCCTTGTTTTGTGTTTTTCACAATGAATTCACACTGCTAACCCTGGAATAGTAATTCAGATTAGTTTATCCTGTAGGGGGGAAAAACCCAACCTTATAAACCACTGATACAGGATAAGCACATATACTCAGGGTTATTTCAGATATTTCTGGTGGTTGGGTCAGAAATTTCTGTGTTTTAGTCAGTCCTTTAACTTGTTGCTAAAAATCTGAACTGCAATAGTAGAAGGGATTTGATTGTGCTTAGTCTGAGGGTGTAGAATTACTTTTCATTAAACACTTCTCACTGGGTAATGTGGTGACAGAACTCATGGTCCAGTTTCTGGATAATAAAGATGTTAAAACCCAGCTGTCACTGACTTTGAAATTACTGTAAAAAAAAAAGTGTGAGAAGTTACTTCCTGTGTTTAAGTATGATTACCCAAGTCAAAGATCTGCTGAAAACTAGTGAGTAAATATAAAAGGTTTCAACACCTACAGTTTAATAAAAAAAAAAGTGAAATCAAAACATCTGGATTTTGTGATAAATATTCCTTATCCATACTCATCTGAGAAACAATTCTCAGAAACCATGAGCTTGACCCAGGAGATTCAATAGCTGTGTCACTGGCTTGATGGAATCAAACCTCCAGGTTTCACAAGAGCTGGGAGCATGGGTGCTGCAGAGGGGAGACACAGTTTTTCTCTCTCTCTGTTTTTTCAGTAACTAAAAAATACCTGCAGTGTGTGCAACTTGTGCCTGGTAGCTGAGCTTTCATCATCTCATAATCTGGGAGCTCTGTATGGCATCTGTGTGGGGTTTTTTTGCTCTCTAAATTGCTCATCTTTGACTCCTGTAGACTGGAAACTGTGATGTGTGAATGCTTATCTCTGGCTGGCAGTGGAAGACAACACAGCTGGATAAATAAGAATCATGTATTCGGGGACTTCTCTTGTTTCCTGGGTCTTCCTGACCTGGTAGAAATCGCAGAGATCTGCTAAATGGAATTTCAAACTTATTTGAAGGGCACGAATACGAATCTTGTGGTGCAGCTGTGAAATGACACAAGAGAGGGTGTGCCATTTGCAAACCCAAAACCTGAATATGGAGCACAAGTGCAATCCCTGACATGGAGAGTGAAACCCAAATACATGTTAATGTAATTCCTGCAGTACAGTTCACCTTTTATCCTCACCATGGTGACTGTCTGGGAATAGGACTTGATTGCTGAATGTATGTTTGGAAAAAATCTTAAGCCTAGACTTTCAGCACAAAATATGAGTTTCTCCTCCCGACCGTCTCATTAGTTACACAAGTTTGTATCAAGTGCCAAAGTACAATTTACAACATGGAATAATTCCTTATGCTTTTAGTTTGAACTAAGTTTCCTAACTGAAGAAACTGAGCAGAAAAAGGAACAGCATTTAATTTACTAATGTGCTAATAGGTGGCTCTTCAACTTGTGAAAATAGAGTTTATACTCGCATATATGATAATTATAATAATGATGAGAGAAAATAATTAACTATATATACACACACTTGTATTTATGTGTATGACTTCATTATGTGTACTTGTTTCAGGATCAAGGTAATGGTAGTTGGTATTATTGAAACTGAGCTTTTCATTTTGTTTTACAGAAAAAACGAAAACAGAGTACTCAAGATGAAGATACAATCAGTATCTGCAGCCTGGATACAAGTGTGAGTAATTTCATTTTCTTTTTTGCCTTTCCTCCCGCACCCCTTAAACTAAAATATGGTTATTAGGGATACTCTGAAATAAACTCTTTCATCTTCTCAGCTGTATTGTTTTCATACATAGCATGAATAAGTTGCTCTGCTTATTGTGAAAAATTAAATTTGCTATATTGCTGCTCTCATTTTCTCTGATAATACTTTTAAAAGAAAAATGACAAGTTATAGTGACAGTTTATTGTAAAGTAGCAAATCTCTTATTATTAAATAGTTATCAGGATAAAAGGGAATATTGAATGCAGGACTTAAATCCAAACCGTTTATGCATTTGCATGGGTGTATGAGAAATTTTCTCTCACTTGCCTGTGGTGGTTAATGCTGCTGTTGTGAAACTGTGAAATGGGATGATAAGATTGTAAGACCTCTTGTGTGTCACTGCTGAAATGATGTGCTCATCACACCCAGCTCTGCCCCTCTATCACACACTTCACATGTGAAGGCAACACCGGAAAACATGTTTTATAAAAGCCACACATGTTATAATGTTTATACTTTTCACTACAAATATTTGGACTTGTGAATTTTTCAGTTGTTTGTGTAAGTGAAGGTGAAATATTGGCTTGTTTTATAGCTTAAAAAAATTACTACAATGACACTATAGTCATTTTTAGCTTCTTTTTAAAAGTAAACTATAAGGACCAAACTTTCTGTTGATTATAGTGGGTGTTGAATCCAAGTTTTAATGAGGGTAATTATGCAGTAAACTGCAATGTGTGTTGTTTTTCCTGTTAAATTGTGACATAAAGGTACACTGGCAGTTATCATTTCAAATTAATGGAACTGAAATAGATGTAGGAAAATGTATTTCCTTCTGTTCAGTGCTTTCATCAATATTTTCAGTGCTTTGTTTACAGTCAGCTGTTAAACCAGTTTTCCCTCTCTGCAGCCTCTCATGTAGTACAGACAGAAAAAGTAAGTTTAAAAACCAGAGAATAAACACTGCTTGTTTTAACAGTTGTACTTATTAGCAGGTGTCAAAGCTAGTGCTGTGCTTTCTTTAATGGTCAAATTTTCATTTTGAAGTCTATGTGCTCTTTGAAGAAGCAATTACACTGAAGGGCTCACCTGCCTGGATGGCTGCAGACAAATGTGAGCTCTTGCAGGCACTTGAAGTGAGCTGGGTAGAATCCAGCACCGTTCTGCAAATCATAAACCCACAGTAGCCTGACCTGGTCTGTGAGCTAATACTTTAATGTTAGTTAATCCCATTAGACCTTACACTGGGCCCAACTTCAAAGGAATTGTGTTTCCTTTAAAGGAGTTTTAAAGCAATTGTTATTCTTCAGGGAAAATTCAAAATTGTTGACTGTTTATTATTATTGTTATTATTATGGACAAATTGATAGCTTGTTAGATTCATTACTCTGATCTGGGATGGAAAATGCTGGGTTTCACTATTTTTATGTAAAGAGTATGTATTTTATTCTTCTATAACTAAGATAGTTATGTAAAACTCTTGTGTAGAAGCTGTTATCCTGCTGTAAAAATACTTGGATGAGTATAGTTCTGTATTGATCAGTAGCTAAAGATGATAAAACTGTAGAAAGATACACTTTCTGTTAATAGAGGAGGGTGATCTAATGTGGTTTACCCCTGAATTTGGCCCACAGAAATACAGACAGGGATTCTGATACCAGGAAGTGCTGATGATCTTATGGAGCATGGCCACGACTGTACTGGCTCTTGTGTCTTTGGAACTTACTTTGCCCTGAACTCTTCTACGTTATAATTTTTCCGTTTCCTGTTTAGTTTCCTGATAGATTCTGTCCCTCACCACTGACAGGAATTGCTGTTAAAGGCTGCTTTGCCTCTGGCTGTGACAGAAGACTTGAACTGTCACGGTGACTTAGAGAGGGAAGGTGCCTTTGGCTTAGAAAATGAGCCTGGCATGTGACTTCAGAACAACAGCCTCAGGTTTTTTAGCTCCAGGTGATGGGTCAAGTGTGCCCATCAAAACTTGGAGCTGTTGACATTAAAACAAGTTGGGCAGGAAGAATGACCCACTTTCTCATGACTTGTGCTCCTGCCAACTAGATTATAATCCCCCTGGTGAAGGAGGACTCCCACCTTTGTGAGCCTCCTGGACATGGCAAATAAACTTTTATTTTTCCCTTCAAATCATATTTTGCTGATGGATAATGATAAAGGCAGTGCTGAGCTTGCATCTAGATTGAATACTGAGTGTTTCATGTCATTAGAAAATACTGGAGGGTCTTTCAGCTCCCCTGTGGAATGTTGTAGCACAAAAGGGACTGTGGGAATCCAGCAGTCTGTGGCTGAATACTCACCTGTAGAGGCATTTTGTTCTCTGCTTGTGCTTGAATGCTATTTATACCTGGGAGAGAGATGTCTCTTGTTGACTTGGGTTTTGATTTTAGAGAGCCATAGCTGACATTCTAAGCAATTAGAGATTTTGTTACAGGGCAGAGATTTGGTTGTCTCTTGTTCTCATGTTTGTGAAGGCAAATTTCAGAAAGAAGGAAAATTTTGAAAAAGAATTGGTTTGTACCCCACAGAAATGAACTGTGGTGGTGGTGTGCAAATCCACCTTCACCTGCTGGGTTGTTCTCCACTCTTCATATACCAAGTAACTTATGCCCTAAACAGGGGTGGGGGTGAGGCTGATTTAAGGGAGAGGAGGATGTTGATGAGAAGTATCTAAAGTAATCAAAAGTTTGGAACAGTTTCCATATGGAAAACAATCAAATATACTGGAACCTGTGTAAACTGAAATAAAATATACTGGGGAAAAAATTGGTGGGTGATCAGTTCTATATATCAGTGTACAGTTATTAATTCTCTAGTGATTAAGGGCACAAAATAAAACTGTTTGTAGGTTCCAACCAAATAAACTAAAGGAGATGTCTCTTCACCTAGCACGCAGTGGCATAATTCTGGTACAGGGTGTTCTGGATAGCAGAGGTTTTGCAGGAGTTCAAAAAGCAAATTGGGCAAATTCACGGAAGAAAAACCCATCAAGAGCTATTAGAGTGAGTGAAGGCATCCAGCTGGGAAACCCTGGAACCTGCACACTCCTGAGTCTGGGAGAGGGAACCACGTGTCATCACTCGGTGTGTACTCTGCTCTCCCCCCCTGCCCTGGACAGCTCTTTTCCTATTGCTGAGAAACGGGGCTGGCCTGAGACCCATCCTTAGCCTGTCACGGCCATTCTAAGACTTCCATTAGCCCAGTACACACCTCCTTTTCTTCCAAGCAATGACAGTTTTGAAATGACTTAATTAGGGCTCTAGGCTTAATTGTAGCATGATGTAAATAACTAAGTGTTCGGGTTCCTTGGTCTAGTAACTCTCTTATGTCCAAAAGATGTCCCAAATTGTTACTATGCATATCTTCAATGAAAGCATTTATTTTCCAGAGCAGTGGCTAAGAATATAAAAATTTGAATGCATGTGTTCCCTATTACAAATTGAGATTCTAACTGGGATAATTATATATAATTAAATTTTTACAGACAATAAATCTCTCAAGATGTGCAATAAAATTGGTTTATATTACATAGCATATGTATTTAACAAATAAGTGTGTTAGACTTTTGTATGCAACACACTGTGTAGTTTACATGATTAGGTGAATGATCCTGATTGGTTCTTCCAGCTCCTTTAGCTGCTGATGGAAAAAGCACGTGCTGCAGTCACTGCTGTGCTGCTTCCCAGGCATCACCTCAGGGCTCTGCCTCTTTTTTGTACTTGGCAATGGAAAGATCCAGCCATCCTTGCTGTCTGAAGTTTCCAATTTGTGTAAATGTATCTGTTGGCCATCTTTGTCCAGGAGAGGGTGGGGAATAGCAAAGGAAGAGGATATTAAAAATTTAATGACTGCATTGCTTCATACCCTGGATAGCAGCATACATATGGGTCTCCTGCCAATTTACATCATCTTCTGTCTACAATCTTTTTATAAAAATGGGGTTTCATTTTTTTCTCTGACTGACCATTGCCAGGCACACCTGTCTTTTCATGGCAGTCAGTCATACAGACAGAATTTCCTTTCACAGGAAATGCTGGTTGGAGCTTTGCTGACTCAGGGCAAGGACCAGTAGCCTAAGCATGTTAAATAATCTTTGTATTTATTTAGTGAGCTGGACTGTTTTGATGCTTCAGGAGTTGGTAAACTGGCTTATTGAACTGACTGGTTGCTCTTGGCTCATTTTATTGCCAGCTTAAAGAAGTGGATTTGCAAATCCCCTCAATGTCAAATAGTTTGTGATAACTTGTGGCAGATGTGACCAGCAGACTGTGAGGGCTGAGTGCAAGAACATACAAGGCCACTGCAGTCAGAGGTTTGTATTGAAAGGAAAATGTGCCTATTTTCTGACATGGCTTTGTTCATGTTGGCCTCATGTTGAATTAATTCAGTTAAGAGACTTCAGTCCGTGCAGTTAACTCAGCCAGTGGTGTGTTTCATGCTCGTGCTCTTAAAATGATACGTGCTAGATTTGCATATGCATATTGATTAACAGATATTATATCATTAACATGGCTTACAGACACTTGAGGTTTTATAGATATCCCTTTAAAGCTTGGGGAACTGGGACAGAGAAATTGAGGCAGCCTGAAAGATGATGGAAGGCTAAGTACTTTTTTTGTACTTAAAACACCCTCCATGAGCTCTACTCTGTATTTCTCCTTGTTGCAGACACTGTCTCTCCTTAGTTAAATTCTGAGCAGCTTCTGGATTATTTCTGTCAGTGCTTTTGCTGCTTGTTTGCTACCATGACTTTTGTTCTTTCCTCATACCCAGGCTTTGCAATGTGGGTCTTTGGTCTGTGCAACCTTCCTGTGAGCCTGGAGTGGTGCTGGAGGGGCACGAGGGTTGTGCTCCTCACTCAGGGACAGGGAGCCAGTTCTACAGATACCTTCCATAAGTGTTGCATACAGTTAATATATCACACTCAGCAAAGTGGTGATGGACACTGGAATATGGGGATTAGTCCACAGAGCACTCAGCAAGGTATTTAAAAGCAATTCATTTTTAATGGCTATTGCAAAAGGGGTAACTGCAAAATAGTTGAAAACTTGTAATGATGATGATACCATGTGCCTCGTGAGTCTGAACTCTATAAAATCATAATTAACTCCAGAGGTATTCAGAGCAAAAAGCTGGTAAAACCAAATGCAAAAATTGGACTTTTCAGAATAAAATTATACTTGAGCAAAATTCTGTTCAGAAGAAAATTTGTCGTAAACTCATGGAAGTTGCTATTGTTTTCTTGTTATATTGAGGAGAAGGAATATACATCAAATACATGATGAACTAGATGTGTAAAACACTTCCATAAAGAAGGCAAAATTTCAGAAGATTTATTTATTTTGGTTATATAGAACAGTTATCTTTACTGAAAATAAAGCTCTTCCAAATGGTCACTTATTAGTGAGTGAACTGGAGAAGTCTTACGGCTCATCTGTCAACTTGCAAGTTAATAAAGTACCCCCCAGTATAAAATACAAACAAAAACTTACCAAGACTTAAGCTACATTTGCATATACTAGATCAGAGTTCATTAATTTTGATTGCTTTTAGGGTGAAGTGATCATTTCTTATGTATTTGAGAGTCAGTATAACTGAAACATTATTTGACCTAATTAAACTTAATTATAAACTCAATAATATTTGATTGCTAAGGTAGGACGAGCTAGCTTTATAAGCTTAGAGAGGATTACTTCTACATCAGCTTATCAGAGCTGAGATAATTAAAATATATATTGTATCTGGGTCCTTTTATTTCTATAAACTGAAGTCTGTTGTGTGTTCACAGTATAAAAGGCCTTCAGCTTGCCCAGTAAGATGTATACAATATATCTGAATTATTCATGCCTTCTAACATCACACTAATACCATGGGCAGTCAGTGCTCCATCTGGACTCAGACTTCATTTTGCAGTGACTGTTCTTAATCCATTATTAATCCATCATATGATTGTCATAGGCTAGGCACTGTCTGCTGGTGGTATTATTTGGAGTAATGTCGTGTATCTGTTTTGTTGTCATGCTCTGTTTTGTTATTCTCTTGCTATTTCTCATTAAACAAGGCCTACAAGTGCTCTACTGGAAAAATGGATAAACTGCTGGTCATGCTGGATTGGTAAAACTAATTTCTCTTACAGTTTAGCTCAGACTGTAACAATATCTTACTGTGACTCACCAGCATCTATTTGTCTACTCCTTTCTAAACTCATGTCCAAGACATAATTTGATACAACATCCTTTCCTACAGTGCAGAGAATCCACTGACCTCAGGGAAATTGTTCCCTTTTATTACTTTCTTCTTTTCAGAAATTGGACATGGAAGAAAACATACTTTGACTAATCAACAAATATGGCAAGTTGAGTTCAACTCTGCCTGTTTGCAAGACTATGAAGTGATCCTGGCTGTGTCAGGGTTCCAAAAGTGTTTTTTTTTTTATTTCCTGTACAGTGTTCAGATTGTCTTAGTAGTTCTAATGTGCTTTGTATTTCATATAAAACAAGGTCTGTTCACAAACAAAAAAGAAAGAGTATCTGAGAATACCTGTTGTTTAAGTCAGATCTGTAACTGAAAAAGGACTGAAAAATTGGAGTCAAAGAAGCATAATGTGGTTTAGGAAGACAGGCTAGAGTCATCTTGTCTTTGGTAAACTAATAAAGCTTTAGGAAAACAAATGTTGTTGCCAGTGAGTCTCTGAAGTTATGTTTTATAGAAAAATAATAGTGTACATGAATAAGCAATGTTTATAATAATAATAATGTACATATATATTTATAAACATAATATTCATTTATCCCAGCATGTTAAAAAAATTATCAACTAATTGAAAAAGACAAGTACCAGTCCCTCTGAATACCATGTTAAAGAAACCATATATTCTTTGTAATGAAATAAAAGCATGACCAGAATGATCCCTGTGCTCTGGCAGAACTTCTGAAGCTGTTGCAGTTCCAGCAGCAGGTTTAGCACAGGCAAAGTATCTTCAGACAAAATGAAGGGAGAAGGGAGAGAGGGGCAGAGGGACTTTCAGACATCATGGATGTGGAGTTTATTTGGAAGGTATAAATTAAATCTTCAAATTGTAGTTTTTCTTCAGGGAAACAGGAGTTGCTGATGTCTGCACTAACACACAGAGATCTGTCAGTGTTTGTACTTGGTCTTGTGAGGCTGCACCAGTGCAAGATACAGTGGGATCACCTCTCTGGATAATCATCACCTCCCACCTCAGTGTGAGGCTGTTTGTTGTCCCCCAGGGTGGGTTTGCCCTCCTCTGCCGGCTCCTGCTGTGCTGCTGCTGCTGCTCTGTGCTCTGCAGCCCCTCCTGTCCCAGTCCTGCTGTGTCAGTGGTTCCAGTGCTGTTGGGCACAGCCGGTACTGGCAGATTGGATCTGGTGGAACCTTTGTCTGGTCCTGCTCCACAGGAGGTCAGTGAACAATGGGAGAGCCACTGAAACCACTGTACAGTATAAGGGAAGACCTTAAGGGGTTTTCTTCACCAAGTTATGTAAACCTGTTGCTCTGGCTGACTTTGAAGTGGTTTAATAGTCTCACTGAAATAACTGCTGGAAGTCAGAGGAACTATTTAAGTGCTTGATGTTAGATAAGCTTGTTCAAGTGCATTGCACTGCAGTAGGAGCTGTGGACTTTGAATTCCATGCATTTTGTAAAATCTTTAGAAGACGCATTATTAAGGGATGTATCTCATCTGGAAAAGGAAGCACATCCACTTGCTACTTATGATCTTGACTAAAAATGGCAGAGTTGGACTGAACAAGTTATTGTACTGGTAAGACGTGGAACATATCTTCAGACGTGTTGAGGAAAAAGTGGTAGCACAAATTCCAGAGCTAAGGATGATTGATATGTGCATAAAGATACAACAAGCAGTAAAAATGAAATAGAAATACCTGACTGAAAAAAAAAAAAAAGATAAATTTAATTTATTGTATAAGCCCTTCCCTCTGCTTTGAGATTCTTTATTTGTGCAGTTCTTAGTACTCTCTAATCTCTGAGGGGGAAGTAAAGCATGATTTTGTGGCGAACTTGTTGGTTCCTAAGAAGTGATTTTTCTTCTATTTTTTTTTTCTGATGAGGCACATTCAGTGTTACTGTTCCAAAACTGAAATGTGCATAAGTGTGTGGAGCAAGAAAGATGTGATAAAACCCCTTCCAGAAATCTAGAAAGGCATTTCAGATTATTGCTTATACTTTTGCCTTTGGGTATAGTTGTTGATCGAATCTTAAATTGTGATAAATTCTTGGGAGCTGTGGGAGACTTGTGGTACAAATCTGGAAACAGATTATTCCAATTCACAGATTAGGTGGGGTTTGGAAAGATGCCAATTTTTTCTTCTCCTGACTGTGAAAAGAGAAGAAAATGAACTAAGGTTTTACCTCCAAATCAGAAATGTTTCATTGGAAAGATCCACTCAGTCTGTATGCTTTGCTCCAAACAGCAGCAAATGAACTGAGTAAAAAATATATGAGACAAAAGAGAACTTTATCTTCAAGAAATACGAAGGTGTTGTTATTTTTATGACATTTACACATAACGCTGGGAGTGTCTCTGATTCAGTCAAGAGTAGACATCAGTCTGTGCTGGATTTCAAAGATTTGGGACAGTGATGGCCCTGTGCGCTGGGTTCAGCTCAGCCTGCCTGCTGGGTTAGTACCTGGGGGCCCTGGGAAGTCTTGCAGCTTGTGCTGAGCTCTGCAGCAGGAACTGAACTGCTTGTGGCAGGTCCTTGTCAGCCCTCTTGGCCACCTCTGCATAAACTGCAGTCCAGCATGTCTTAAACTACAGTAGTTTTGTGCATGGTATATTAAAAAGTATTTTTAAAATCAATTTTCTTTAATATATTTTTAATCAGCACAGTCTTTACAGTCAGATGGTGATTAGCAGGGCAGTACTGTCCATTTACTGTTCATATCATGTTGCTGTGTAGCAATTTTATGAATTGAATGCAGTTTTCTTGGCTGATGCTGTTTTTCTTTACAAAATTCCACCATAACTGAAAATGGCAATTGGAGTTTGAATTCAGTTTAAGTTACTTTTGGGTTACAGAAGCAGGCTTGGCGTTTGCTTATTTTCAACGTGGCAAATTGGGAGCATTTGTGAACTGAAATGAGCCAGATGTTATTGGCAGCTATGAGGTTGGGTATCCATTAAGCACTGTGTGTGCTGATTGGTTTGATGAAGATTTGCAGAGGAGATTTTCATAATGAAATTGAATCAAGTAATGAGTTGCTGTAATTGGTTTATTTAGAGGTCAAAATAAAAACTGGTATTAGTTCTATAGTGATGAATATTGTATAATCCAATAAATTTTCCAAAATTAAGTTTTATACACCATTATTGGTAACTGTATTTTATACTGAGTCTATAATATGGACCGTGAAGACATATTTTGTAAGAAAAATGAAGGCTCCATGAAGCAGTGTGCTGTGTGTGGCCTTGACTCAGAGCGCTGAGTTTTTCCAAGTTATGTTAAACTTTTGGTTGAAACCATCTACTTATATTTATTGCATTAAAGAGGGAAAGGATGCCCCATTCATCCTCAGATAATAACTGCTGGGAGGGTTGGACATAGTCCAGTGCTTACTGAAATCCCAGGTGGAAGTCAAGTCAGGGTTTCATTGAATTAGCATGGCTGTATGTTTAAAGTCCATACATTCCTGCAATGCCAGCTACATTTTGGCTGTGGCTCTAGGACTGACCAGCCATAACAGGAAATTAAGTTTGTGTGTAAAGACATCTGTACATCAGAGCATTAAGACAGGCCTTGTGAGGGCACTGTCCCATCCATCTCTCTCGGTGGTTGAATTAAATGATTATGAAGTTATTTATTGCAGAGAGTTTTGCAAGGTTTTTTTAGAAGACTCTGCTGTTTCTGCAGGCAATCCAGTTTAGAGCTTCTGTGTCTATTGTTAGCAGAGTTTTTCTAGTCACAAACCAGTTTAGGACGTTGCCTTAGTCCATACATGAGCATTCAGATCAATGTAAGGCCATAAAATCAGCCACTGGACAGGTAAGGGAAGGGGATTCCATACTACACTTTCACTGTAGCCAGAACTACTGATAACCAGTTATTTCAGGTGCTGCCTTTTGCTTAGGTAGATCAGAGGAACTGCTATTTGTTTCAGCAAATGCAAAGTTAATTTTATCAGCATGTTGATCTAATTTTCATTAAATAATAGATAACATCTGCCTGTACCTTCTGAAGAAATTAGGAAGATATAATAAAATCTTATATCAGACTTTGTATTTTTTAAAGTGAGCCACAGGAAAATTATTATCTAATAACTTCTTGAGCAAGAAATTAGGAACAAGAAAAACAAAGACATGCTTGCTGTTAAAATTTTTCTAGTAGGTACTTTCTAATTCTAGCCAGTGAAAGTAGTTTTTAAAAAAAAAAAAAAAAAAAGATAAGGAGTTTCACTCAGATATCTCTGGTGACATGGGCTACTTGGCTTGTGTTTGTTCCGTCATGAGCCTTGAGTTTTCTGTGTAACCTTCAGTGAACCATCAGACTTCTGTCCTGATCAGATTCTTGTCTGAAAAATGCAAGTAATGATGTGTTTGTTCCCCTCAGCTGCTGTGTGACCCAAATGCAGGAATTCCCGGGGCAGGGTTCTGCTCTGCCGTGGCCGGTGGCTGCAGCTGGAAGGGGGATGGACCAAAGCCACTCCCTGCAGAGTGGTGTAGGAAGGCACAGGCAGGTGAAGTGTCACACAGACATTTGTAACAGGATTTTCCATCAAAGTTTCACTGGTTTTTCCTGGGCTAATCTTTGAATGCCATGGTAATCTTGGAGAATTTTCTCTGCGTAGCAGTGATTTCTCAATTAATTTGGTAGCTCTTAGGGAGCTCTTATCTCTTAGGGAAGTGGTTTTATTATTATTTCTACCATTCCATTACCACTGTAGCTCTGTAATCGGGACATCTGAAGGGTATCTGCTTACAGCTGCTGACTCACTGCCTTGTTCCCTATGCCATGGTGGGGGAAGCAAATGGAAGCTCAGCGTGGGTTTGGAAATGCTCTAAGAGCATTTTATGAAAGAAAAAAATTACTAGCTTTCTTTTTACAAGTGTGTGAATGTGTTTCTCAATGGGATATTAGTGAGTCAGCTCTACTGATGAACAAAAATGCAGAAAAAGAGAATTAAAACTTGCAGAGCAGTAAGTTTGGTGGTTAAGCTATACCTTATACCAAAATAGCAAGACTATTTTGTCATTTCAGACCTACAGGCAATGGGCCTGTCATGCACCTGACATCACAGAACTCTACAGGTCTGCCTTACAAATATTAGATTTTAGGATTAGATTGAAAATTTTCAGTTTATTTTGAGCACTGGACTATTGTAAAGTCTTCCCTGCTGGATGAAGACTGAACCTCTCCAGTGGTAACTTCGGATATATTTACAGTTATTTGAACTTGTTCATTTGGAAGGCTACAAAAATTAGTCAGCAGAAAATACAATAATTTTGTTGTGAACCTGTAAGGTTCATTCACTCAATTCTACATGTGCAGGATAAAACGTAAATCTGCTGCTACGTTGGAGGATTGTTTAACTTACATTCTCTGTACTCTTCTGTCTTATCTGTTAAATCAGCCATTAGTTGGATTAAAAGGTCGATTTTTTTAATTGATCTGGTAATTTTTAAGGCAATGGTTTATAGCACTCTAGCTGATATTTTTTACCCCTGTTCTTAAGGAAACCACTACTGAATGGATTGGATTTTCTCTTAAGAAATGTTCAGACTTTGATCTGCTATTTTTGTACATAGAATATACTATTTAAGCTGTATATATGTTTGCCTTGTACTGGTGTTAGAGGTTGCCCTTTGAGTTTTGTTTGCCCCTAAGAGCTTAATCCCTTGCTGGAGGAGGGATTCTCGTGATTTATCTCAGTAATCTGGCTTCTTTAGTGAACATTTGATAGAACTGGAAACGGAACCACAATCTGTTTAAAGCTCTCCTTCCTGCAATGGCAGCACTTGAGCTGCACTACTTACAACTGTATGCCTGCTTTTCCTAAAGGTTTTCCTTAGGCAGTGATGGATGCATAAATCTGCATAGAACTGTCAAAGTTGCTGAGGCATTTAATTTCCAAACAACTGTAGGTAACTTAATACACTTAAATATCTGTTGCTGTGTGCTTAATGGTTCTACTCGATTTTAACTCACTGTGAGAATGTAATTGACTTTTGATTAGATTTTCCAAAAATGTAATTCAGTAGATGGCAATAGGCCACTAGTCTGGTTTTTCTTTAGCATATTGATTAAAAACACTTTATGAATTTTTCTGTATTTCCTCTGAAAACTGTTATAATTTGAGGGTTTTCCCTTCCACATTACCTTATTGTACTGAATTATGTTTGTAAAGAAATGTGAATTTGTCATCCTTATGTTTAGAACAAACTTGGTTTTAGTATGAACCTGATGTGGCACAGTACAGCATAAGTGACCTATCCACTTGATAAAGTAGAATAAGGCAGTATGGTGGTGTTGGGAATGTTAAGTTTATTCTATACCAGCTGCATATTGCTGAAATAAATTTCCAATTTATAATGGTTTAGTTTTACAATTACATGGATAACTGAATATTAAAGCTTTTAAGAACTCCTATTACATAAAACAAGACTGTTCCTGCTGCTGTAGCTGCAGGCTAAGTAGGTACCCTGGTAATTAACAGAGTATCCAGAGCACTACTGGAATTACAGTTTAACTATTTAAGCTCCAAGTTCTATTTCGGTGATCTTGCTTTTCTGTGTTATTAGTTAGCTCTTCAATGAAATGTAAAAACTCGCTGTGTGTTATTTGGCCTTCCTCGAATACTCCTTATTTCAAGAGATCTCACTGACCCTATTGCAGTTTTAAATTACATGTAGGATAGTTGAGGGAAAGAAGTTTGCTGTTCTTTTCAGAGCTGGTACTTTTCTGTGAACATTTGTGAGGAGCTTTGAAGGCAACTGAAACTAATTGCACACTTCCAGAAGTCCAACAATGAACAAAACAAATACAAACCCTTAGCTGGAGGGGGATAAGCTGGCAGTAAATGTCTACTTCCTGTGAAGTTAATGGAATTTCTTCCAGAAACTGCTGATTTCAGGAACGGTTATGAACCCCCAACCCTTCCAGTTAATAATAATAGGAACCCTGAATGTATGAAAGTATTAACAATGACAAGTTGCAAGTTTTAATAGGCATATATTCTTATTTATTACTTATAGATATCTTTGTATGAGATTTGTCAGCTTCTAAATCAGTTATTTTTCTCTAATGTGTATCTATTGTTGGGTCTGAAGGTGGTCAGTGATGTGCACATGATGGGATGTAAACAGGATGAGACTTCACAAGGGACAAACTGTGTGACTGGATTTATCATGAGAGCAGAAGTCTTTTTGAGAGTCTGCATTAGTTTGTTATCCTGCTTGCAATTAATAATTAATTGATGTTCTGAAAGGATTTATAGGTAGTACAGAGTAGCTGGATGAAGTTTTTGTTACTTCTTTTATGAAAGCTCCATTGTTGCTTCCTAATTAAGCCAAATGAGTCAACTTTGAGGCACAAAGAGGAGAGTTGTCAGAGCATTGTTGTATTAGAGTAAGTTGTTTACATGTCATTTATTGCATGCATTATGCTATTTCTGGGAGGTTTGTTGTTTCATATTTTGGTGGTTCTTGCTTACAGCTCAAGCATTTTAGTTTTGTTTCTTTTGTGACTTTTTTTTTCTTTTGTACCATCACTTCTTAGAATAGCACAGTGACTTCCTGCACACTGTGTGAAATCTGCTCTGAACTCAAGGAGCTTGTGAATTTTCATGTTTGAAGACATTTATGTTTTTAAACTAGAACCTTTTGCCAGATTAAGCAGCTTTTTATACCCTTTTCTGCTCACATGACATTTTTCACAGTTTATACATAATGAACTTGCTGCCCGTGTCTGTGAGGAATTGGCCAAAGGAGGGATGTGGAGGCTGAGTTTGGGGCTGCCTGAAGTTACAAGTCAGTTTGTGGTTATGGCACGTATTTCTCATGAACTTCATGTATCACCCATTCTGTGGCTTGTTTTCACTGCTTAAAAAATACTGATGAGCTTATTTTTCCTTAGTGATACTAAGAAAATTTATTCATCAAATGTAAAGGAAGAGGGGAAATGTTATTGAAATGGAAACTACTATTCTGGTGTTTATTAAGTAATTGGAACTGAGCTTGCTCTGGTTGCAGAGTTTCAGGACCTGTTGTGGTTGAGATGTAGGATGTTTAGCTGTGAAAGAAGTTCTAAATACACTAATTGGTCAAGGAGACATTTGTTCCCCATTTGTTGCCATTGTCATTCATCTTTCCTCTATCTTGGTTTTTTAATGCAGTGATTTTTTTCAAAAATCGTTTCTTGGGTCATGGATTAGATGCATAACTGGCAGCTTTTACTTAACTCCTCAGGAAGTTAAGATGGTTTGCCTCAGGAAGAAAATGTTCCCTGTGGTATCCTGGCTGGGAGACTTTTTTCATGTGTCTTGGGATAGGAAGAACGAACGTTCCCTTCCATTAAATGTTGTTTCCAAAAGAATTTCTTTAGTAGCAATAGTATAGCTATACTGTGATTTTTTTATTTTTTTTTTACTATTGTCATCATTTAATCATTATTATTTACATTGGGAAAAACATGAATAATATCAACATATTAATAATTTTTCACCCATTAGTTAAGCAATGAGGTATCTCTTGCTGGATTTATTTTCTCACATTTGTCACTTCTTGGTGCTCTTGAAAAATAACTTCCTCTTAAACTTACTGTTTTAACTATGCTAAAAAACCCTCTACAAATGAGAGATACAGAGTAGGACATCTTAAAAAGCAGTTCTTAACATTAAACAGACCACAGATTTTTAAATATACAAGTACTGGATGGATTTACTGGTAAAGCCTTCATCTTTTAGTTTCCTCTGAGTGACTTCAGTTTAAGAAGCAAAGAATTGGTGCATTCAGCAGCATTTAGGGTTTTTTTTTTTTTTTTTCTTTTAACCTGATGTGTGAGGTCATTCCAAATTGCAAACCTCTCTGGAAGTGAGAAAGGAAGGATTGATAAAACCTGTATAAAGCAGCTGCTGTGGTGTATATGTAGCTACAGCCACACTGGTAATGAAGCTTGAAGCTGTGATAAATTTTATTATGCCTTGCATCAGATCACACTCCTTAAAAGTAACTCCAAAAAAAGTGAGTTTAAATTTCCCACTGGATAAAGAAATAGGAAATGGAAGTAGGAACAAGTAATTAATGACAACATTAACATCTTTTGTCTGTTAAAGGATTGGCAGAAAAGCTAAAGTGTTATAGCTCTTCCATGTGGAAGCTGCTATATGGAAAAAGTAGGTCTTATCCTTGGGGATTGGAATAGCTAATGAAGGAACCTTTATTGTTCTCAGGTTACTGTCATTTCCTGATACCGAAACAGTTTGAGCCAGCCAAGTTTGCACTTGTGATTGTGGAGGGGCATCACCTGAAAACTGTTTCAATGGTTTCTTTCTTCTTAACCGAATTATTATTGATAACTGTTTGAATTGACACTGATGTATAGCAGAACTGAACCTGCATCTGTAGCATTACAGCAACACTGTGAAGCTGCAAAGAAGGGCAAGTTCCACTGTGAGCAGCAGTCATTGGCACTCGGGTTCTGAGAGCTCTTTATGTGATATAGCTGTAAATTTACCAAAGTAATTTGTGCTGATTTCTTAATATACATCATGTGTGTTAATATACATCAGTTGCTGCTTTGCAAATAGTCTGGCAGGGCAGTTCAAGCAGCACCCAATGCTAGACATATTCTTGTAGGATCTGCTGTTACTGAACTATAAAAATAAATGGAAGGAAATGCTCCAAAAATAGCTGGGTATTTTTGTAGTCTATACTCCTCCAAAGATTGCTCTTTAAAATATTTAATATTTAACAGAAATTAAATATCTGGCCTCTTCTATGGGAAGGTGGCTTGTGCTGAGCACTACGAGCTGATCAAGAAGAAAGGTTACAGAAATGACATTCCTGTCATGAGTCGATGAATCCAGCAGGTTGATGCATTCCTGACCCTGGCTTTCCAGCTGAATTAGTGGGTGAAATGCTGATTCAGTGTACTGAGAAGTTCCAGCTGAGACTGCTTGTAACAGCCACGGGAATCATATGGCTTTAGACAAAATATTTAAAGTCATTCTAAGACTGCAAAGACTAAAAATGACAAAGGCTGTTGTTCTTTGGGTAGGTAACTGCTCTTACTGTACCTGTTTGTTCAGGTAATGGCTCAGCATCAGACTGAGAGACCAGATGGCAGCAGTGACTGCTGGAGGCACCCTCGTGTCTTTGCTAATTGGCAAATTCGGCTTTACTGGTTTACCTCTCCACATTTTGTAGCAATAAAAAGAGTATTACAGAAAGCAGCAGTGTTTGCAGATACTGCTTGCCATGCTTAATTGTGTGCTGCGTTCAAGCGTGTGCCGGTTCCACTTCATTAATTAATTCCACGCTGCCAATTAGAGGAGGCAGCTGAAATACGAACCTTTCCCCATCCTGACACCTCCCCTCCCCCCGGCAGGTGTGACAGCGAAAGCCATGCGTGACTCAGTGGAACAGGAAGAAGTAACACTTTGAGATTTAATTAAGACAAGGTGTCTTTAAAGTTTTTTTCCCCCATCCCCCTCATCCTCCAGTTATTTCCTGATACATTTTTGGGGCCAACTTTAGCAAGTTTAGGAAGGAACAGGTTTGAAAAACAGATGCATGCTTCCTGAAAAGGACCATTAAAAACTTCCTCCATGTTCACAAACAAGACATAATCCTCACCCTATAAGAATTGAATACAGTAGAAAAGACACTGTGGTCTTGGCTATTGGAATTTATTCACGTATGGAAAAATATTTAACAAAATGATCATATAAGAATCTTAAAAACTGTAAGCAAATTGTTATCTCTTTGGAGTGTTTCTTTACTGTTCTTGTCATTTTTTTTCACTTGTGAATACTACAGGGGATACTGAGTGTAATTTGATTTTATCATCTTATTCTTATTTTCTTTAGTGTTATGTGAACTGTTTAGTTACTTTGCAAGTGTCGGTCTCCTCACAAACACAGCAGTTATTAGTTGCTAAAAAGGTCTACAAGAGTGTTCCTGAGGCTATGGATGGCAAACAGGACTGTCTCTGAGATCACCTAATACTTCTTGTGGCCACATAAAATTTAGAAAACATTATTAATTATAAGCCTGAAGTAGTTGGTAAGCACAGTACTTGCTTAATATTGTTGTCCATAATCCCTAAAGTGTGGGCATTAGCAGTGTAAATCTGTGTAATTTTTTTTTGCAAGGAATGTCCAATTCTTGAGCTCCCTTTACCAGTAAAATGTGCTTACAGAGGTAACTGTACATGGGTATGCTGTGGTCAGAAGGCAAAACTAGATTTGTGCTGTATGTGCTCTAAGATTAGACAAAGGATGAGAAACACTGGACAGTATTTCTGAGGTCATTTTTTGGCATGGTGTTTGGTGACATTTTCCTGCTGAGATGGGTGTGAAGTCCTAAGGAAAGCTGCTCATCTCTAAACACCAGAGATGGAATCAGGACAGATTCATCAGGGTTGAAGATCTCCCTCTTTCTGTTTTCTCTTTTTGCAAGGAATATGTCCCTTTGTAGTAATTTGTTAACTGGATTTATTTCTGTTAACATTATTTAGGAAAAGTGGCAATATTCCACTCAAAACTGCTTTTTCATAGTCTGGATATATAAGTAAAAGTGGGCTGATGGGAATTTTTTTATTTCATTGCACCTTACAAAGGGTGAGGGGAGATTGCATTTCTGTCAGAAATGCTGGGTCAGAAGCTGATTAATTTAGAGGTTTTTAGCAGCTCAAATGTTGTAGCTATTGAGATGTGAGGGCAGGCAATGATTAAAAACCTGAACACTACAAACAAACCAACCTTCCCTCCATGAGCTGTTGTATCTTGGGGAAATAACATCTCAGTCATAATTCCATGGTAGATACACTCTGAGTACCTAAACTTATAACTCAGAACACATGAAAGTGCTAGTAGGGTGGAGCAGTTGTGAAACAAGTGTAAAACAAGTGGAGTGCAAGGCATAAGACTCTGCCTGACATAAGATCTGTTGCCTGGTTATTGTATCTTTCCCATATGTGCAAGTAATATCAGACTGCTGATTGAGTTTCATAGAGATCAGGGAGGCTGCTCATGTTCAAAAAGGTCTTTGTAGCTTCTTATTTCAGCTGTGTGGCTTATTCATGTGCTGTGGTTGATATATCCTGTTAATGCACAGCTGCTGTCACACAGCACGTACTAAAACAAATGGCACTTCCTGAGCTAACAGATAGATGGATTCTTGTTGTGGTCAAACTGCAATCATTTGGGGAGGATAGATAGCCTTTATTTTAATAAAAACACCAGATCTAGAGGAAGCAATTATGAGCAGAAGCAGGTAGTCTCTAAATGTTTGTACAAAAACAAACCCACCAAATTCCAGAGGACAGTATGTAATAACATACCTGAGTTTCTGCTGCAGATATGAGCTGCATTCCAAACTTTATTGTACAGCTATGCTTTTATGAAGCTGTCCTTTCAGACTTCCAATTTTGATTCATCAGTGCAATTGCTGGACATTTCATAGGACTTATCATTTTTCTTTGTGGATTATCATTGCAACTCCCTTAGGTTGTCTTGAATATCCAGTCTGTGCTCTCCTCCCATGTCCTGTTTTGTTTTAGGGGGGAATGGAGTCAGGAATTCAAGGAGAGCTGGCAGAGCACACTGAAAACACCTGTACCAAACAATGTGCTTCAAGTACAACATAAGGATTAACATTTTTCCTTCTTCTTTATTGCAGCATATTCACGTTTGCTTTTTCTCCCACTTGTTTGATACTTGGCTTATACTTTTCATAATTTCATTATCATATCCAGAATAAGATAAATATACAGGCACTGAACATTTCAGTGCCTAACTGATAATTATTACTGGAAATCAAAATGAAGGCCCTGTATCCTGCAGCCTGGAAAACATCTTTTTTTACTCCTGTTGCATCTTTTACTTCTCTTTTCCTCTTTCAGCTTTTATAGGTGACAGAATATTTTTGCTTCCAAAACCAAAATCAGCCTTCATTCTAAATTTTTTTTTTTTAATCTCTATGCTTTTTTTCCCCCTAAACAGCCCCATTTTTTCAGAGGAATCCTTCCTGAAAGTTGGTCAGAACAAACTTGACAGCTGTAATCATCTTGGGCTCTGAAAGCAATGCCTGCTATTAGAAGTACATGGCTTTTCTATCCCACCCTGCTCCAGCTATCCTTTGTTTAACGTGCATCCTGAGAACAAACCCATTTCATGGCTGTGGGTTGATCTTTAAGTCTCCTCATGTTGTTCTATAGTCTCTTGTTTTAACACTTCACTATTTACTGGGGTCTTAAGAGTTCATGTTTTTGCAGGGATTTGAAGAGACAATATTTGATATCCATGTAATTTAAGACCGATCACAATTATATAATAAAATCAGAATGCTTGTTAAAACATCTTGGGTTCGTGTTCAGGTAATTGCCATGTTTTCAAGACTAATAGACACAGGAAGTATGTTCTGCTGCAATTTTGAGTTGTTTCTTAGCTTTTAAAATAATAATCAATATTTTCTCTGTGAAGGCTGGAATTCCAAACTATGACTCTCCCTTCTATTTTGGGAACTAAGTTAACTGTGGTCATTAGGGACATGTCCAAAATTCATAGTTCTTGGGAAATGGAACAATTGTGGTGGGTTGTGGTTGCAGATTTGATAATGGAGATCACATAAAAGCAGGATGAGCTCCACCAGTGCCAGCAGTTTGTGGGTAACAACTTGACCAGCAGACAGCTTTCAGAAATTATAGCTGGCTTTCTTGAATCAGAAAAGTATTCAAGAAAACTGTTTCTTAGTTATATTTTTGTGTCACTTAAAACTTGTTTATAGTAACTTTTGTACCATATGGGCTTACATCATTATATTTACAATTGGGAAGATAGTTATTTTGTAACTTCAAATAAAACCTGTTTGTAACCCTAAGCAAAATATTCCTGGCAATGACTTTTCGATTCCCTAATTCTTGATAAAGGAATAGGAACAAAGCAGTTCTGTCCAATTGTAAATTGTTGCTGACTCTTTGAAGATGTTACATCCCATACATTGTTGCTTAATGCCACATCATCTTTAAGGTCATACATCTGCAATACAGTTGTAATGGGAGTAGGTCAGTTCTATCATTTGTTGATGCATTACCAATTTTTGCAAGGACACTTCTTTTTGAAGTTAGACCCTGGTTTTCCTCCCCCCTCTTAGTGGGAGGGTGTGGGTAACAGAAAGATGATTTAGTTTTTTGTGCTCGTTTTTGTCTGATGTTTTTGGACAGTGGGTCATAGCATATGGGAACTGAACAGCATTTCTAAGGATATTAATGGACCATGACAGTGGAATATTGTAGTTTGGATAATCACTGTGATTATTTGGATTGTAAGGCATTTTGCGATCCCAAAAACTCTGTTCAGGACCAAATGTGGAGGTTTTCTGCACTGGGTTCTCAGTCACTATTGCAGTGTGAAGGAAGGCATCTCAGCCTGCTTTACTGGAGCTGAGATATTAGACTCTTGTTTTTGTTTATAAAGCACTTAGTAGTCTTACTATTTTGCTTGACTTTCATCAGTCTTTCCTATGGATGTCTTGTAACCTGTGTCAAATGGTTTTTAGTTGCTTAACTTGGAGTCCAGAAACACTGCTGGCATCTCCTTGGCTGTGGTCTAGAAAAGGATATATATCTATGGTAATTTTCATGCTTCTTATTTCATTTTCCATAATTGTTAGACTTTCATAAGATACATTATCTCTAAACTACTGGTGTTGCACAGCAGTTTCATTTTATGCAATCTTAATTTGCAGATTCTTTATTTTAATACCTTTTGCAGTTAATGTATTGACTTGTGGTGGGCAGTGCTGAGATAATGATTGGATGTGATGATCTTGAAGGTCTTTTCCAAACTAAACAATTCTATGATTTTATGCTCAGGAGAACATGAAATCAGTCTCAAAGTTTGTGTTCTAAATATTTATTCAAGAAGCACAGATGTTCTCTTAATTGCAAGATATTCAGATTGGCAAAAATAACTGACTAGACAATGAGTTACAGTGCACAGTTGTTATGGAAATTAATAGGTGGGTTTGTTTTTAAAAATAAATAAATAAAGCTTCTGATCCAGAACGTTTATCCAAAAAAATGAAGTGACAGTATCCTTTGGGTATGACTTCATGAAATTAGCTGAACTAAGAGTTTAGAGCTATTAGGAGGAGAAAAATTAGCCTTTTCCCTATCCTGTCCTTATTTGTACCCCTGCACTTTTCCACCATTTCTTTTCAGTGAGTTCTGGTGCTTTTCTCGTGGCACAGGAACTTGTTCAGTTCACAAAAAGAGCAGACAAGAAACCTGGCAAAGAAAGTATTTTTGTGGTTTTGGGCTGCTGACTTACCTGTGTGATGAGTGCTTGAGGTGGCAGAAGGTGGAAGGGAAGGACTGCAGAGAGAGTGCCAG
The DNA here is from genome assembly GCA_038380795.1 of Pyrocephalus nanus. NCBI lineage: Eukaryota > Metazoa > Chordata > Aves > Passeriformes > Tyrannidae > Pyrocephalus > Pyrocephalus nanus. Next base: position 8,836,935 of record CM076271.1, on the reverse strand, counting down.
TGAAAGGGCGTGAAAAGAGAGAAGAGGAGGAATTTGTGTAGAGAAGGAAATGAGGTTCAGACTTTTACAAGTGGTAAACAGTCAATTCACCTCAGCCATACTGTAAATTCCAATTCTTAGCACTTGGAGACTTTATTTCCACCTTGACTACAGCACTTCCCAAAGTAGAATATTAGTGAGGGGCAGAATGTGATTAACTTGGATAATTTCTCAGGACTGGAGAGAACAATACAAACAGATAAATGTAGTAAACTGTGTCAAACTGAACACAAAGAAATGTATAACAAGGTTTGAAGTTTGTACAACTGGGTAAAGAGATGGTTAGGAAAAGAAAACACAATAGACCCAAGTCTTATTTTTTTTTTTTTTTTGCTGGTTTTATTTCTTACCTGAAGAAGGACCTGTGTACCTGAAAGCTCTTTTTTTGTTGTTTGTTTGTTCTGGCTGTTTTAGTGGTTTTGTTTCCTTATTTATGTTTATTTGGTTTGGTTTGATTTTTTGACTTTTTTTTTCCTTCCCCATTTATATAGTTTGGTCTAATAAACCATATTAACCCCAAACTTTGCTTTACACATTGGAGTTGGAAGGGATGGTTGAAAAAGCAAAATAAGTGGCATTTGGCCTGTATTATGTGTGAGATCAATTGTAGAGCCAGTGGAAATTCCAGTTACTTCTGAATAGAATAGAATTTTCTTCTTGCTTATATCTAGGCATACAGGAAAAAAAATTACAAAATACTATCCACTCTGAAGATAAATATTATGGAATTGCTCATGTAATATAAATGTTATTATAATAAGATTTAATCAAAACAAAAAATAGACCACTACCGTGATGTCTTGGTAAACATTTTGCATTAGGGACAAGGATTTCTCATCAAGAAATTTGTTACTTAATTTTCCAGTCAGCAGGAGTGCTCTGGAGAGAAATTCCTGCTCCCACACTGCCTGTAACTTAAACAAAATTATTTTAATTACATTTAATCTCATTTAAACATCATATAAGTGGTTCCAGTACTTTCCTCTCCCTAGAATGGCTTTCAATGAAAAGTTAAGGAAAGATCACTTTGGGTGATCTACAGAATTTGAGCAGCTGTTTAAAATCCACATTGATAAATCAGTAGAATCCTTCCCAGCCCCTCTTTTCTGCTCTCCCCAGGGCTGTCGACTCAGAAAACCTCAACCAACTTCTAAGTGTGACTCCTGGAGGGTCATTTTAGCCAACCTCACCCCACCCCGTGCACTCCCTCAGCGGGGACCACCCTGTTGATAACTGGGGAGCTCTGCTGGGTGGGGGAGAGAGGTGGAGAAGTGGGAACCCTTCCCAATTTCTCTCGGCCAGCCAGCAAACCAGTCACCAGAGCAATTTTTATGTGGGAATCTGAGGCAATTTTAAATGGCAGCTCTGCCACAGGCGGGGACACCTTCCACTATCCCAGATTGCCCTGAGCCCCTCCATCCCAGCACTGAACACTTCCAGGGATGGGGCACCCACAGCTTCTCTGGCCAACCTGTGCCAGTGCCTCACCATCCTCACAGTAAAGAATTTCTTCCCAATGTCTAATCTAAATCTACCTTATTTCAGTTTAAATGAGAGGATATGAAAAATACTCCATAAAGTGCAAACTGCTGAGGGGTTTTTTTTCCCCTTAAAATGTGTATGCAATATTTATACATAAGGCTTTTATTGTGCATAAAATTTTCAGAAACTTCATATGCCAAGTACTCTTTGCACACTTAAGCAAAATTATGTAGGTTATTCTGGTCTGCTTTGCATTAAATCTTTTACTCCCTCCATAAACCTGGAGTAACTTAGCTAGAGAGCAGAGCTACTCAGGCTGGCTCACAGACTGCTGGATAACTTGATATCCTTACAGCAATTCATCTGATCTGAAAACAGAGCAATGGACTCTTTATTGTTCTTAATGTAATTTTCTCAAAATCAGCTGGGAATAAAACATATCTGAAGACTATAGAGATAGCACAGTTGGTTTGGTTGGTTTGGTTGGGGTTTTTGAGGCACTGCAACTTTCCTTAAATTCTTGTCTTGTTTCTAGAAACTTGTCACATAGGCACACGTATTTCACCAAGAAAGTATCTATATGCACAACTGTCTCTTTCTAAGTCATCAGAATGGACAGATCAAAAGGAAAAGCTCCCATAAATATGAATCACAGGACAAAAAAAACACGGTTAGTGTTTTTCTTTTGGCTTTGCTAGTTGTAATTAAGAAAATAAATAATTAGACTGAATTGTTCCAACTAAGGCTTGGCTGCTTCTTAGGCATCAGTGTCAAACACAGAGCACAAGAAGCCAAGGTCTGTTTTATATTGGGGGAGGGAGGAGAAGCAAAGGCGAGTAAACAAACATCTGGAGTCTCTTACATCTTGGTGTACCAATATTTTACAAATATATTTATTGTATTTATCAGATTTTATTCTTTTAACAGCTTGGCAAAACAGATTTTAACTTTTAGAAGGGAAAGCAGTCACAGTAGCATACCAGGAACAAGAAGGTAGTCGAGATCCGGGTGTAGACATCTCAAAATATTTCTCTTCTGTTCAGTCACAGATTCTGCATTTCTGCCCAAGGCAGTTCAAAACTATTGGCAAAGATCATGTTAAAACAAAACCTTAACAAAGCTATAAAAACACCAACCCAAATCTTAAAAGCATCTATTTGTAAGTTTTCTTCTTTAGGCAGAGTTCATCTTTAATTGTTAATTTTTTGTTCCACTGAACTCCTTAAAGCCCTTGACTTTGATGGATGAAGATGCTTCACTCCATTGGGCTTTTCCTAATTCAAATGTTTAGATTAAATGTTACAGTTCCTTTTACTATTGCTTAGTGTAATGGCTTCTTAACTATTATTGAAAAGAGGGTTTTTTGGTTGCTTTTTATTCTTTTGCCATTGTACTTTGCATCCTTAGAGAAATCTTTAATAAGTGCATTTTAATTTTAAATTTACTCTAATCAAAGCTATATGACTCTCAAAGATTAGCATAAGATGAAGAAGAATTCTAGGCATGTAAGAAGATGTTTTAAAGGTTCAAACCTGAGTGTCTCAAAGGGCTTTGCTGTGCAGACAGGTGCTTTTGCAAGAGCTCCTTCCGTGTTAGGTTTTGAGTCTGGGAGGAAATGAACTGAAGGCACTGGTGAGAACGCCGTGACCACAGACCAGCTCTGTCAGGGAACTTCAGTGCTGAACCAGGTCGGTGGTGCTACCTTTGATGAGCAAGGCTTTCCAGAGTTAACAAATAGTTTACTTGTTTCTCCCTGACAGTTAAGTAAATGTCTGACTAAACGCTGCTGTTGGCCTGTGTAAATGAACACCCCCTCCCCAAACTAATTCCACAAAAAACCTTCTTCTAAACTGATGCACTGGCCTGCTCTGCAATCCAGTCACTAGCATTGCTTTATCTGAAATACTAGTTTATTTCTTCAAAGTAGCTTACAATTCAGATCTAATCTTTATAGTGTTAGTGTAGACTTGTAGTCTAAGTATAATTTTTGGCAAGAGTGCGACTCACTGGCTCCACACTTTCAAGATTCTGTAGTGGAATCACTGAAACCTTTGTTTCTCCAACTGTATAACTGGAGTTCTCTGGGGAGTCTTTCAGGCCCAAGTTTATGAAGTGCCATTTGGCTGTGCTGGGTATGTGTGCACATGCACAATGCAGGGACTATTGACTACACTAAATTAATGTAGAAATGAAATGTAAATGTAAATCAGTACTGAATCTGTAAGATCTTTCAGAATGGACTCCAAGGGTAGCGTTTGATGTGCAGTACAGGAGGGACTCTATACCATGGCTAAACTATAATCATAATTCATTGTTGATAAGTGCACGTAGCATTTTACAAACAAATTCAGTTCTCTGAAGGAGAGAATTGTTTGAAATTGTACCATTTGTTATTCCATTAGATAATATGGACTCTGGGTCAAAATTTCAGTTCTGAAGTTGTATTTATGCTCTGTGATGAAATGAACAAACATCCACAGAGTCTAATGAATCCTGGTTTAGATGTCACTCAAGTCTATCTTAGAGGGGCAAGATGCTCTGAAACTTAGTGACATGGAAGTCCTGCCTATTAAGAATCTTATTCCTTTTAGGACTAATTTTTCTCTTGTTTCTCAAGAATGCCCAGTCAAGCTGAAGTGCACTGGCCTGATTAATGGAGAAATGACAGGATCCCTCTCTTGGTTTTTTGTTTGTTTTGGTTTGGGGTTTTTATGTGTCTAAACCAAAATTCATTATTTCAGTGTCCAAACCAGTACACTCTTGTCCTGAGTGCAGTGCTGCTTATGCCGTGAAGCATGTTACAGGATTAGATTGCTTTGAGGACAAGCCCTGAAGACATGTTGTCTAAATGATTGAAGCAAAGCTGATTTTTGAAATGGTGTTAGCATACACCTTCATAAACAAACATACACAGGTGGTATTTCAAATCAAGGCTTCTTGATCTTAAATGGTTATACAGCAGCTCCAGCATTCTCAGGGAGGTTCCTGACCATTTTTATACAACCTGTGTGGAGTGGTGCTTTGATGTGCTTGAAATGGGAGGAGAAACTGTCCAAAGTGACCAGGCTGTGCTCAGAGGTTTGTCATCTGAACAGCACACTGGAGAAAACTTGCAGAAATGAATGTATGTTCATGTGACTGAAGAAATTGTTCATAGCTTCAGAAATCCTCAGGTAAGACAAGTAGTCTCCAAATAAAATGCTGCATTCTTTTCATATTTTTTGTAATATGGAAAGGAAGGGGCTGCTGCAAGAATTGATCTAACCTGACACCAGATCTCCAGTAGGGTCAGCAGGAGCTGCTTAGAGGAGAGTCCAAAACAGAAGTAGCCTGTCATGATATTTCCCAAAATACTGTCCCAGTAGTCAAGAACTTCTATCTGAGAACTTTTCTTAGCGGCAGCATCTTGTGACAGGTACTTCTACTGTGTACAACACAAAAATGGTACATAATGGGAAGAATTAATTAATTTTCCTTTGCTCTGCATCTGCCACCATCTGGTTTAATCTCATGAACCATTTTTTCCCACTTGTTGAATACAGTGAAAAATCATTTGCTGTTTCCTTCCTCTGTCACTCATGTTTTGTAGGGTTTGGAAACCTGCTCTAACCTCTCTTTTCTAATATGCCTTGTCTGCTTAACTATTCTCTACATGAAAGCCGTTCAGTGCCTCTTGTCAGCACTTTCAATTTGAGTGAACGTTGTGATGAGATGAACCTGTCCTCCTGTGATGAGATGAGGAGTGTGGTACTGCACAGAACTCTGCAAATGTTCAAATGTCACGTTTTCTTCTAGAATCATGGAACATCTACAAGTACTGATACCTTCGTTCCAGTGATTTTGCTGGAATTGTGGGGTTGGGAAACTAGTGGGGTTTTTGTTTTATAGGCAGACTACCACAGAATGGAAAGGTGTGTGTAACAGGCAGCAGGGATAGCATCTCTGGCTGTATTGCAGGTGCTCCTGAAAAGGCATAGGAGGGTATGCATGAGAGCTATTATGTGTTTGGGATACTGGTGAAGTCAAAGGACAATGTTCAAATGAGGACTATGTTTGCCATTTGACTAATCTTATTCTAAAGTCATTATTATGGCATTAACAGCCTGTAGGAAAATAGGTGCTTATAAAGCCACATCCATCATAGGATCTGCCTTTAAAACCAGTTTGTTTTTTCAAGCTCTATGAAGTTATTCTTGGTTGTGCTGTTTCCCTTTGGCTGAAAATATCCTTCTCTCCTCCCTCATCCAGCTTCCTACTCAGCTTCCTTTTCCTTGTCTCCCATATAGTCTCTGTCAGATCGATCCCGTGTTGGGCCGACAGGGCCTCTAATGCTTCCTCTCTCTTTTCAGGAAATTTTCACTACCTTTGTTCTAAGGTAGCCATCAAACAGAATTTGCCTGGCAGCACAGACACCGAAATGCCCTAGGAGACACTTTAGGCGAAGGTGTTTTTCCACCTTCTCAGCTCGTTACAATGAGGGGTGCGGGCAGGGGAGCTCTTTGGTCAAACAATGGCAACAAAAGCGTGGAACTTAAAAAACACGAGAATCAATCTCCAGCTTGCCAGACAGGAAAAAAAACAACAATATGGGTGAATTAAAAAAAAAAAAAAAAAAAAAAAGGAGGGGGAGGGAGGATGAAAGCAGTGATATTGTGGCACCACGACATGATGCAGATTCCCTCTCTGATCAGCAGGAGCAGAGCCACTGCAGTCCAGTCTGTATTTGAGACAGGACTGCTCATTTGGGAGCGCTTTGGGTGCCCTTGGCACCGCTGCCAGTCAGTCCTGCGCTCCCGTCGGACCCTCGGCGGTTCCGCAGTGGCCCCGCGAGGAGCGGGCAGGGAGGTCGGACGGATCTGTCCCTGGGTGTGCCCGCTGTCCCTGGGTGTGCCCGCTGTCCCCCAGTGTGCCCGCTGTCCCTGGGTGTGCCTGCTGTCCCCCAGTGTGCCCGCTGTCCCCCAGTGTGCCCGCTGTCCGAGCCGCGGGGCAGCGCCCCGGCCGGGCTGAGGTGCCCGTTCCGCCGCAGCAGCTCCACGAGCACCCCCGCGGGTGAAGGGGCTGCCCCGCCCCGGCCCGGCCCAGCCCCCGGCCCGGCCCCCGCTCCGCCCCCGCTGCCGCCGCTGCTGCTGCCGGCGCTGCCGCAGTCGCGCCCGGAGCCGGTGCGGGTGATGCGCCCCGAGCCTCGGTTCGGGGCACCGCGGAGCCAGAGCGCTGCCGGGGGCCGGGCACGGCCGGCGCGGCCGCGGCTGCACCCCCGGTGCTCGCACAGAGCCGGCGGGGAGCCCCGAACCCGCCCCTCCCGCCGCCACCATGGTGGCCAAGGATTATCCGTTCTACCTGTCCGTCAAGAGGGCGAACTGTGCCTTGGAAGTGCAGACTGTGCCCAGCCCGGCTAAAGAGACCGAGGTACTTGATCTACTGGTTACACAGTTGCAACTTTATTATTCTTTGTATTGCTCCGGGATAAAAACGGGCTGCGATGTGTAGATTCGGTCAGGTATCCTTTACTGCCTTCTCTAGGTATTGAATTTCTTTTTGGAATAAGGCGAGAAACGGAATCTAGGTTTTTGTCACCTATCACTTGAAGAAATTAAAATTGGTCTTTAGCTAATTGAGAAATACCTCTTTTACATAAGTGATTTATTTTTGTTTTATTCACGGACTAACCACTACTTACAAATTGTTAAGCTTATGCAGGAACTGGGAGGGAACCTGAAAAATGGTGTCTTAAAGCATTAACTGTCTTTTCTTCATCAGCAATAAACAGGAAATTAATCAGTACAATGTACAGTAAACTGAAAACTCTGCCCTACCAGCAGGTTGACTACTCTATTTCTTAAAAATCATGAAAACCTTTCAAGTGACATTAAAAACCTTATTAATTAACCCAAATGACGTACTCATTTGCAAAATTCTCAGAAATGGTGAAATGTTTCAGGAGCAAATGTTTGTGAAAGGCTTAAATATTTGATACCTTGGCTTATCGTAGCTTTGTGTTTGGGTAGAAGACGGTGATCTTAAGGATTCTGACTGCTGTTGAGGAAGGATAACATTTCTGTCTGGAAGTTTTTGTCACTTAAATATATAGCTTCTTCATTAGTCTTGTTTGCTGAGTAACTTGAAGACAACTTAATAAATTGGGTGCATTTAAAACATCTCCATCAAAGATTAATTACCTCCAGCAGCTGAATAGATCTAAGGTAAAAGTAACATAAGCCCAGTGACCTTATTTAATCGTGATGCTTAAGCTGAGAACTAAGAAGACGATGCTGCACTCTTGTTTTTCAATGTACCTTTACACAGAGAGATTTAATTATTGTAGTTAAGCAAAGTGGAAATTTTTTCAATAGTTTGTTTTTTAAAAGTAACACCCTGTGTGTGTGTGTGTATGTATGTGCACGGGTGAATCTATGGAAAACACAAGCTGTTAAGTACCAAATGTCTCATTTTACTAACTATAGTATGGTTTTAGCCTTTACTGCTCGAAGGTTGGTTTTTTGGGTTTTTTTTTTGGTGAATGAATGGAATTGTCAAATCTGAAGAGCTGCAGTGTTGCTCTGTTACAGTTGGAAAAGCAGCTTGATTATAGTCAAATTTCAAAGAGAAAGACCCCGTGAAAGCTGAGAGCATGAGGAAGTATTGAATAACAGATGTGATCAATCAGCGTTACAATGTGCAAACAGCTTGTGTTTTATACGAGTTAGAAAATGCACCCTGTGCTTTCAGGCTGCCTTCCGAGAGTGGGATGGACTTTCAGCATTCTGAAAAATAAACTTTAAAACATTCTGTTTGTCTTAGGAGGGTAGGACCACCCACCGCTCCAGAAATTTGGTTAAGGCAGCAGAAATAAAAGCTGCTAATTGGAAAAGGCATTGTAAAGCCCTGTTTTTTTGAAATCTGTCAATATGCAGGAGAAAAATCCATGTTTCTTAAGCCCTAACATTAAGCTGTTCTTTCAGCCTCTCGTATTTACAAGGCCATTAAAGCTGTTGGGCGCCTTCTACCACAGTTCCCTGTTACTACACCAGAACGCTTGCTGGGTGCGGGTTAGGGATTTCTGCCTTTGAAAGTCTGAGTTTCATCTTAATTATTAACATGTGAAGTGGCTCGATTTGTTTAATAACCCAGCTTGTGTGGAACTGTTGATATTTTTGGAGTAGAACAGGGTTTCTGCTGTGTAGATGTTTTGAGGAACAGGTTGGTGGCAGAAAAGAGAACCGAGGTTTTCTACTTCAGTTCTTTCTTTAAGCCACACCAGCTCCCTTGGCATAAACTCTGTAGGAGTAGCACAGTCAAAAAAACAATGACAAATGAACTTTCCAAAATATATGTGAACACTAAAAATCTGGGTTCTGATGAAATGCTAATGTTCCAGTCAAAGTACAATTATTTTATTGCATTTTAAGTGCAGTTTAAGGGCAACAAACACTGCAGCACCTACACAGTGCCTGGGTTTAGGCTCCAAAAACCGCAGCGCTGGCAGAGAATTCCTTTGCATCTCTGGTGTGTTGCATGTCTGCTTCCAGCTCTTAGGCTGCAGAAATACTAGACCTAGGAATCAGGGCTGTTTGCAGTTTGTCTTTTGTTGTCTCCTGATACCCTCACAACACTGAGGTGCAGGAGGTCTAGGCTGCCTGGTGCTGAGGACGGTGTTTGTTTGGACATGGAGACTGAGGGAAGGCTGATGTGAAGGGGAACCCACGGGCCTCTAGGCCATGGCACATCATTAACAGGAGAACCAGGCACGGAGCCAGACCAGAGGGGCCAAAAGATTATGAGATAAACTCCAAGTCACGAGTTTTCTTTGATCTTCGTAAATGTATGTATTTCGTTGTAATGAAATATTAGCAAGATGCAGTTTGGGCGCATTTCAGGTAAGTTCATGTGCAGTGTAACTGGAAACATGTCAAACCCCTGCACTTGGAATTGCTGATCTGTTCTGCTTGATGGCAGTGGGAAACAAACAGCTTGTCTTTATTTTTCCATTCAGTAACTCGCCATATGATGTCTGCAGGTTAATTGGCAGTCCAGGTTAATACCCAGTTTGTTCCAGAGTGGAAAAGGTCTTTCTTAGGTTGCCTGTACAAGCAGCTTCTAATGAGAGGAAATGCACAATTTAATCAACTCTACATTAGTTGTCTGGGTTTTTCAGGGTTTCTGTTGCTCAGTGTGAGGTTTTTCTGTTAATTGGCCTTCATTTCCTAACTCCTGATGGATATATTGATTTCTGGGTATTGCAAATGAGTGATCAGTCAAGATAGCTGGATGCAGCTTGTTCTTCTGCTACTGACACTGCGGTGGTTCTGTGTCCTGCACATGGCACATGAAATCGGAAGGCTGAGGGTGGTGACTGTTGAGGGCAGCCCGTGTGTGTGTGCGGGAGGAGTCAGTCCTTGCTGAGCACATGATGTGATAACGTTCTGCAGATTTCAGCTGTTGTCTCTGACCAGGAATGCTTCACCACTTCCCTAAATGGCTTTTCATTGTACCCCAACTATCGTTTCAGGTTCTCTTCTTTGCAGTGCTGTGATTAAAACAAAGTGTCCCTGGATTTTGCTTTGTTTGCTTGGGTGTTTTTGTGGAGACTGACAGAGGAATAACAAACCTCCTCCTGCTCCCATCAGGGAGCGCAGGTGGTGGATGGAACCGTATGGACTTGAAGCAGAGTTGTGTCACCGATACTCACAATTTATTGGATGATCAAGTTGCCTTTATGTATCAACATAAATCGCTTGATAAATTCTCCTTGAGATGCTGGCAGTTTTACGAGTGGGATGCCTCCCCCACGTTTTAGGAGGACCTGTGCTCGTGATTACAGTTACCTTTGTGCAACACTGAACTGCACTTCGAACTGCTTTAGAGTCACCTACTTTGTTTTTCATGACCTCAGTTCTGGAAGAGTCAATGTTCTAGAATTTCCCAACCAGAATATTTCTAAGATACTATGAAGCAAAGGCAAATTCTCTGCTTTTTCAAGTAGAAAAAAAAGTCTTTTCAGTGCCAAAATCAATTGAGAATGTTTTAGACTTGCTTTGCTCTGGAGGTACAAAAGCCTTGAGATGCTTGGCTTAATTTATTTTTAGGTTAAGTGTTTACTGTGTTAAAGACTCTGTTGTAACATAAGTTGTTTTTTTCTATTTTAACGTTTTTTGTTTGGTTTGTTTTTTTTATCCTGCTGAAGGTTAAATACTGATAACATCCTGTGGAACAGAGCTTGAATGTGGATTTTTTTTTTATTAAACTCCAAGTTTTGGGGGCATTTATTAGAACTGTTTAATCTGAGGCCAATTTAACTAGTAGCAGACTAATAAAAATAATATTGTTGGGCTTCCTGCCATGACAAATGTTGACTTACCCTTATAAAGTTGACTAAAAACTAATAACATTTGAAGTATAGGCATATGGAAATATAGCCAGTTACATGAAGTCTGAAACAGAGTGGTTCTGTTTGCATTTGCTGGCACTGCTGGTGAATTAGGTTTTAAAACAAAGGTTACTGTACTGTTCCAATTTATAGTGTCTTCATTTATTACACTGTTAACGCTTTTGAGACTAATTTAAGTTAAAACATTTGCCCTAATGAATGCTTCCATAACACAGAATGAATGCTCTGGGTATCTGTTTGTCTTGATTCATATTAAAAAGAGGAGAAAAAAACCCCTAGCATATTTTTTATAAAATGGCAAGCAAGTTAGAAACCCCAAGTCCGGAATTATTGCTGTAAATAATTGTCTCAGCACTGAACTCCAGTAAAGGAGGATGTTTTTAAGAGGCATTGCTGGTTTCAGCTGTTTTGTATGTGTGTTGAGACAAGGTTAGTTGGCCTCTGAAGGTAAATCCCTTGAAGGGATAAATTCTAATATTCTAAAATGCCAAGTTCCTGTACCAGTTTTTACATAGCACTGATTTCCTGCGTTGCCTTAAAAACCTCTGTAAATTCCTTTTTTTCAGTTAGGTTTGAAATACAGCCAGAAAAATGAACACAATGTGGTCACAGCAGTGCTGCAGACACAAGTGTAATGACTCCTCAGGGAAATATTTTCCCTTGTTTGTCGGATTCAGCACCAGTTCTCTGACACGGAGACTGTTGTTGAAGTTGCTGATAAGAGGTGGGAGAGTCAGTTGGAAAAATAATCATACCAGCAGTGACCATCCATTAGCTGTTCCCTGGGAGGAAATCAGTGCCTAAGCCGGTCAGGGGCAGAGAGTGAAAGAATTTTGAAGTGAGGTACCGGAGCAAGTGCAGACCTTTTAAAAAGGCACCTCAGCCACTATTCAGTACGTGTTATCCAGGTCATTGGTTCTGATGTTCTTGGGGCGATAGGAAGGGAATCTGGCCTCATTCTTTTTGTTGGCTTTTGTTCGTTTTGTTAGAAAATGAAAACCAGCCTTTTGCTAGAGCAATTTATCCATCAAAGGGTGATAATTAAGCTGTGGGTGGCCTTGTTGAATGATAATGTATCAAAAACTGATTGATATCATTAAATGGATTTAACTCACACTGACACTCTGCTTTGAACCTTGAGAAAATTCCATTCTTTACACATACAACTAAGAGAGGGTGATTTTGGTTTTTGGTTTTGTTGTGTTTTTTTTCATTTTGCAGATAAAAAGCAGCAAAGTATTAAGTTTCTTCCCCAATAGGCTCCTAGAAGCTTTCCTGTCTGTGTAGTGTGTTATTGGATAAATATATCCAATTATTAGGTGCCAGTTTCGCTAAAGAAGAAATAAAAATAACATCAACTGAGCTGTCAGTACATTGCAGCTAATCTAAGTGCCTGATTCTTCACAGGATCATCTGCTTTGTCACGCTTCTGTGGCTGTTGAATGCTCAGCTTGCCCCGGGAGTGGGTGCTGTCTGCTGAGATTCACGCTTTTCGGTGGTAACTCTCGTGCACTAGAGCCAAAAATAAGGATACAGAAGTTACCTTTGTGCCAAGATGCTGTCATTTTGGAATGACCATATCAGAGTTCAGAAAGCAACACGTCACTCAGTTATGCAAGGCAAAAAGACTTAAGTTTTACAGAAAAGGGAGATGGCAGGTCTTGCTCTGGCTTCCTCTTAGTGCTGTATTTGCAGCTCATTGCTGGATGAGTTTTCCAGCTGTCCCACAGCAGAAGGCTGATTTTTTTGAATTATGCATTGAAAGACAGAGCTTTCCTTGCTTACTCAGTAGTCTAAACCATTAGGTTAGAGTCTAATATATAGAAGATTATACAGTTGTGTGTGTGGAGATATATATATATATGCAATCTACAGAGTAAATTACAATACATAAACAATTTTCATGCCAAATTAGAGAAATGGTGAGGCATGGCATCTTTGAAACTTACCTGATAGCTTCCCATCTGAAATTGGGGTTATACCATTGTGATTAGTATTTTTTCCTACTAATTTTTCAGAAAAGTGTATTATAAAACATTCTCTCTCCAAAGGACACAGGAGTTGTTTGAAATGTCCACTCTGGTTTTCAGGACCATCCATATTTTGGACACAGATTTGCTGCTTTTATCAGTTTGTTCACAGTTTCATGTTCTTTCTGAGGCTCATATATACACAGAATTTCCCGCTTCAATTTTTTCCTCTCTGAATTCAAATGTTACCGAAGTCATCTTGAGTTCGAATATACAACTCCCTCCAAAAGCCATCTGCTCTTTGTTCTAGCCTAGTCAGGTATTAATTTGACTTCACTTGACTGTTCAGCCTTTGAAGTTCGTGCACTCGTGTTTCCCTCAGCTTTCTTTAGCCATATATCAAATTTAAAGCCCTGTCAGATTAACGTTACTTGTTCACATATACCAGCTCCACATTTTGGAATCTCTGCCAAGCTGTAGTCTGGATCTTTTTCTTTTTCTTTTTTTTTTTTTTTCCCCCCTAACTTCCCGTACTGCTTTGGCAAGCCTTCCTGAGTCTGAAAATGCAGTCTAACGTGCAATAATTTCAAAACTCTGAAATAAGGTGTTTTTTTAATACCAATAATAATGACTTTAAAAAGTCAGGCAAAAAAACATTAGGACACCTGAATTTTTTGTTTCATAACTTAGCCCAGTTCCCAGTCTGGACAGGTGATGGTGTTGCAACTGGATCCAGCCAGTAAATTATCTTTCCCAATCCCCTCTGCTTCTGCATTTGCTGAACTGGGAGGAGAGAGCAAGAGGGAAGGGGGAGTGATGACTTTTTGGTAGCTCTGCACTCAGAGGTGCAGGCCTGGAGCCTGGTGTTGATTTTACCTGTGCAGTATGTCCTTACTGGAGCCTCCTCATGCTGGGCAGACACAGTTCTGTGTTCCCACGTGCCGAGATTCATACACCGAAGGATTTTATGACTGTGGGACTACTGATTAATTGGAAAATCAGAGATTTTTCAGAGACAAATTAATAAAGTAATGAATACATTCATGAGGAATTCCTAAGTACAAAAGCAGTTTATTATTTTTAAGGTAAATTAATAGAATTGAGGAGGCTTGGGGAGCAGCATCTGGAGAGCAGCTCCCTGATCTTACTGGATAATGGGCACATGTAGATTCTCTTCAGTGTCTCTGGGTAAACCAGAAGAGTTCACACAGTCTTCTCTTTCCATTTGATCCGCTGGCTGTGAAGAAGAGAGTCCTTGGTGAGAAAAACAGCCTCCTGTTAAAAACTTGCACATGACTGTGGATTTTTTCCCTGTCCAGATTGTTGGTCTCAGTAACTTGTTCAGCTTCTCTGTAGTGCTGGTTTGGAGACGTGAGGCAGCTTGAGAATGAGGGTATTGATGGAAGGGGAGGTGGAGACAGAATGATTGTAGACCATTCAGCTGAAATCCTGTGATCGAGTGTCTCACAGTTTCACTATTACTATCTCATGGGCTTAGAATTGCTCCAGTAGTGCTCTATTTTCATTGCACAGTCAAAGCCTTACTTGTACAAACTTCATTTTTCCACGGTAGAAAGGGTGACTCAGTGCTGATGGTCTTTGTTGTTAGACTCCTCTGGAGATGACACCTGGAACACTTAAGATTCAATGAGTTTCCACTTCCAGCTCAGTATCTTAACCTACCAGACAGTTTCTAATACAAGGGGAAAATCTTGTTAGAAGTATTCAAAAAAAGCTTTTCTCGTACTTAACCACTTATGATTAACAAGATTTACTTTAAGAGCTCATTGGTATAAACTCTCAGGCTTCCAAAATTATCTTTAATAATGCTATTTGAGAGAATCCTGTGGTAATGCTATTTTCTTTCCATAAAATTGAATTCTTAATTTCAAATACGTATTGAGCTGTTTGGAATTCTGGTCAGCATTTTCGGTGTGAAATCAGAACACAATATGTTGAAGGAGAAACTCAAGATGCAGTGCTGACACAGAAGGGGTAGGACTGCAGTTACCTGACTTGGCTTTGCCTGCTGGGAGCAGAGCTGGCCTGTGGTGGCTGACAGAAAGAGGCTCTAGAAGAGCTTAATGTTTTTTGATGGTGGCTGAAACTGGAGTTTGTTGTCTCAACCATCAGTTTCTGTTTTCAGTGAGGTTTTGCAGTGTGAACATAAAAACTATACTGCCTTGGCATTTTTCTCCTTGAGATGGACACACATTGCAGCAAAGCTGTGAGACACCAGAAAGGACACGGCAGTGAAGGAGGAGTAATCTTTTCTATTAATCCCAATCCTCCTCTCTCTCGCTTCTGGAAAGTCCATACAACCTTTGATTCCCAGGTTTTGCTTTCAGGCTGGGCTGTTGATGCCTAAATGAGCTTTGCTGCTGAGGTGGAGCTGCTGGCACAGGCTGTGCTGCTGGCATGGCACTGCCCAGCTCCGGCTGGGGCACCGCGTCCTTCCACTGCAGTGCAGCACAATCCCAAACAAGCAGCTCTGCCGTGGGATATTGTCTGTGCACCGGCTCTAGCATTCTGAAAAATCATAAAAAACAAACAGCTGCTGATGTGCCACCAGTTAGAGAAGAATTACAGTGGAATCTCAAAGATTTTGGGGGGCGGGGGAGTGCCGGAGAGGGGTGGGGATGCTGCTGCTGTAGATAAGTATGCTGGTGGTGCTGCAATGACGTAAAAAATACTCCTTCTAAAACCTGTCTCAAAGACATGGTTGCTGAAAAGGAAGGGTTATGAATAACAGTGCAACGGTGAAGATAAGGATTTAACGTGATTTAGGCTGCTACCGTTCTTTAATGCCAGGTTTCATGTGTGATGGAATACATTATTTTTGCTAGAGGGTTAAACACTTTGTCGCTCATCCCAGCTGGCTTTTATGGATTTCCAGGTCTGCCTGCTGAGAAGTAAATTAAATATGTAGCTGCTTCTCACCTTTCCTCTGTTGCTGCACTAATAGAAGAGAATTTTTCTTGCCAGTAATACAGATGGTGATCTTCGCTCCCAAGACTTATTATTTTTTGGTATCAGAAAGGTTGACAAATCTGCATTATTTCTGGAAGGATTTATATTTCTGAAGAAAATGATAATAGGCATGCTTCATTTTCTTAAAGCTGTGCCTAGGCACTTGGAGGCATAGCAAACCTACACAGACCTTATAAGCATGGCTGAAAAAGAAAGATGAACTGCTTTAGGATGTCCTTGAAATATGGTGTTGGATGGGTTTTTTAACTTCACTTGGAAGGTTTGGCTCTTTTTCTGTCAAAAGTTGCCTTTTGCATGTGCTGTTCAGGATCCATTAAATGTCAGATGGAGGTTAGAAAGCCAAGGGTAACTGTTCCATTTTTATGTATTTATAACTACCTTTTTCTTGTGTTATGATTTCTGGTTTGTTTTTTTTTTTTTTAATATATATGTGCAGGACAATTAGCATATTATTTTGAAGTAGTTATATATTACTTTAAATGCTGTTGAAAGTATATATGAAAAGAAGAACATTTAATTGAATGCTATATGGTAGATTTTTGTTTGATTTTCCTTTATATTTTATGCAACAAATAAATATATGTAAACATGTTACTAATGTGTTTGCTTGTGTGTATTTCTATAGGAACATGCATTCAAAGACAATAGGAGTTAGAGTATTTTGTCTGAATTATATTTTCTGGAATAAAATACATTGAAATGAATAGAGTCACATGCTGACAGTGCCAGAGGCAAAGAAATAAACAGAATTGTTTTTATTTGAAAGTATTCCTTTCAATGTGATTATCACAATGTGCATTAGCTGCAGAGCACTGCTGAAAATTTTTCTCATAAGAATGAGTTAATATAATCAAATTATTTAATCTTTCTTTACCTTCCTCTCTTCCCTTGCTCCCAGCCATGCCAAGTTCTCCATCGTTACATTGTCCAGCTGCTTCTAGGACCTGTGTGTACCAGCCAAGAGCAATCTGTCACTGTCAGTGTTTAAAGCTGCTATTGTTTATTTACTGCCCCAATTAGAGGCCAGGTTTGCAAACTTGCTTATTAGGAATGCTTTGTTAGGAAAATCAGTAAAAGCTCAGCAGTCTTTGTTTAATTATACTCACACTCTCCCATTTTCTTCCTTCCCCCTCTCTCCCCCTGCTACAGGAGCCCAGTAACAAACGGGTCAAGCCGCTCTCCAGAGTCACATCCCTGGCCAATCTCATCCCTCCTGTCCGAGCCACTCCACTGAAGCGGTTCAGCCAGACCCTCCAGGTAATGGCAGCACATCCAGCTGTGTTGATGAAAGTGGAATGTGGACACAGCCTCAGTTTTTTGGGTCCCTGGGAATGGGAGATGCACATACACACCCCCTCACTGTAATGTGCCAAACAAGTTCAGGCAGCTTGTGAATATGAAGTCACAAAAAACACTTCTCTGTCCAGATAATTAATACTTTTCAATTACCAGAAAGAAAAACTATTGCACCTGTAGCATTTAGAAACTGATTACTAAAGGATTACAGTTGCTTTTTAAATTTGATGAAGAGAATGTTCCATGACACTTTCTATTAATTTTGGTTGGTTTCTTTGAAAGTGTTATTTTTGGTATAGTTGATCATGTAGGACCGCTAAATTTCCTTCTGTACAGTGAACTTTGACCTTGCCTAAACAAAAGAGTCAGTGAACAACTGGAAATTTCCAAGTCGTTTTCCAAAGCTGCTGATGAAAACTAGTAAAGGGTCAGCAAATTTTTAAATGCAGTTTCTATGTTACAGTTTATGTGCATAATATTTAGCATACTTACAGACTAATGGAACTTGAGTTTATATATAAAGCATTTGTGCCTTCAGACCTAGAGGCTGCGAAATATTTGGGTGCTCAGCTCCTAATGCTGAGTGCCAGCTGGGAGCTGCAGCACTGCTGTGGGTCTGGCCTAGAAAGCCAGACTGGTTCCTCTTTAAAACAGTTTATGTAAGTAAGCACGTAGAAGATCTAAAGAACGTTATTTAACAACCTTAATTTCTTTGAGAAGGAAGTGTAAAAATAACTTGGATGTATTAAAAATGTTCTAATCAAAATCAGGTAAACTAGAGCATTACTGAAGCTACCTGTTAAGGAGGAAAGGAAAGAAATAAAACTTCACAGCAGGGAGACTTATGACAAATAAAAAGGCATGGGAAAGAACCCTATTTTTCTGTGGTGGTATTTATCTAGAAAACAGATATTACAGGGGTTTTCTAACATTGGTTTTCCTGTCTTCGGTTCCTCTGGTGTGTGAAGTGCAGACACTGCACTGAAAAGCTGTGTGTGCAGGGTTGGAGGAACAGCAGAATGTCTGCACAGCCCTCAGCCTGGGTTTGGGCCAGGTGTAGTCTGGCGTGACTGGAGCAGAGATGCCTGTGTTCCCTAGGGTGGATAAATCTCCTCCCCAGTCTGCCTCCAGGAAAAACTGGCCCTGCTCTGAAAGGGCTGCATTAGTTCCAGTGGCGAGGAGTGTGGAAAGTGAATTAATTTCTGGCTAAACTGCTGCTGAGTGAGACGCTTCCCTTTTCCCAGCCTTGCACAGCTGTTGGCCCAATTGAGGTACCTGTGCTATTGTTCTGCAGTGAATGCCTCTGCCACTGTACACAGTGTCCAGTACAGTATTGTCTGTAATAAACTTCTTTTAGACTATCCAAAACAACTGTCCTTTCATGTGTGTAGTAGCAGCTTCCTGAGATGAGAGCTGGATAAATGTGTTTCAGGGCAAATTTTGTTGAAAATAGGAGAGAAAATAGTGGCTTTGCAAGTCCTACTGTTTCAAGCATTTCTGTCTTTCTCTGTTCATAATGACTATAAGAATGTATTTTAATTAACTGTCTGCTTCTAATCATATTAAACAGTGATGTTCTTCATGCCAACCCCTCTAACTGTGTGCTTGAAGGAGCTGTGATGAGAAATCAGCTTGTGTGTTCTCTAAATCCTGGGTCTGAATCCATTTCCAAGTGATGAATGCTGGTGATGTCCCTCAAGACTGCCTTCATAGCTGGCTGTAAATTGACTTCTTATCTGATTTTTTCAGTAACTACAGAACAGGGATAAAAAAGACAGACCTTGTGCTCAGGTGTCCCACTTGGAATTATTTAGAAACATTCTGGGAAGCACATATAGCTATTTCACTTTATTATGTATTGACAGAGCTGTCACTGTGTCTTAGGAACAGTTTAGAGCAGGATTTCTTTTCATGGTGTAATTTCCTGGAAAAAAAAAGGGAAAAAGTTGATTTTTTTTTTTTACTGGGTGAACTTTAATGTATCTTCCATGTTATTTCTGTCAAAACCCTTGTCTTTTCTTGCATTGCTGCTTAGATGATCTGTATCTGTAAAATGAAGTGCTATCATCACCACAACATGCCAAACAAATGACTTCTTCCCCTGCAAGAAAACAAAACAAAGCCAACAGAATATCCATCTAAAAAGATTACTCCAACAGCATCAGTAAAAGGAATTAGAAAGTTCTGAGATTCCTTTATGGCACTTCAAACAAACCTTCTTACATATTCTTCTGAAGGAAAGGTACACGTAAGAGGAAAAAAGTTTATTATGGATAATTTTCCTCACCTCTGTACATGTATCTTCCAGCATGCAGGCTGAAGAGAAACATCTCTGTGGCTGGGATTTGTGTAGTGTCTTTTAAGATATGTTCTTAGCAGCTGTTCATGTTTTTCATATTTTATTGATTATAGAAGTATCTGATTATTTTGGGGTATACTCAACTTCATGACAATTCTCCACTTCTTTTTAGTACTTTCTCCATAAGGATTCCAAGTAACAAATACACAAAGTCTTTCTGGTTTTCTTTCTGGATTTTTTTTTTTTTTTTTTACTATTTGTAGTCATTTTGTTTCTGTCACACAGAGCACTTTGAGTAGCTGACTAATACAGTGCTGTCAGCTCCATCTCTGACAGTCTGTCTGTATATCTGCAGGATGCCTCATACTAAGCAGGTATTCTTATTTGTTCATCCACCTGGGAAACCAGTTTATTTTATAGCTGTATTCTCAGTCTCTATCAAGACAGACTAATGATTGTGATGATCTGCTTGGTCTTATTCACAGCTGTGCTGTTCAGCTTAAAAGCTGAAAATAGGATCAGAAAAAGAACTCCAGCTGATGCTGAAGAGAGAAATTGAAGTCTGGCTGGCTTCCTCTGCAAATTCAGTTTTCATCAGTGTGTCTTGAATTTAAGTAGGGAGTCCAAATTATTTTTGTCTGTCTTAGGACACCAGAAATTTCTAAAAATCCTGAAGAAGAAAACTCTTTTTAACATCAGTCCTGAATGCCAGGGCTTTGATCAGTAGTGCCCTTTTCACAGTACATGAAGCTCTTTGCTTTACTGCAGCTGAAATTAAGGTTTGCTAATTGCATCAATTAACATCAGGAACACATAGACCCTTCATAGCAACAGTCTTCTACCAGCCAGGGAAAGCTGTTGCCATCAGAGAATAACAGTAAACAAAATGAGGAGCTGTGTCTGGATTCTTCCCCAGCTCCCTTAGTTTTTGGAATTATATGAAAATTTTAATCATCACAGATGGCCATAATTTTTAAAGAGTGTCTGGGACATGTTTTTTAAGGAAGCCAGAAACTAGGAAAATATTTTTAAAAGACTGTAGATGTAGAAATGCTGTTTTGACATTCCTGCAATTCCTTCATGGGATTCTATCACATGACTGATTTTTCTTTTCTTGTTTTTGTTTTCCCTTCTTGGCGAGTACCAATCAGAGGCACCATCAGAATACTTGTTTTTAAAACTTTTTGGTAGAACTTCACATTAGGGCTCTGTTCCATTAAATAAATAACCTCAGTCCTGTGCCCCTTAGATTACTTTTCTCAAAACACTGTGCAATATGAGTTTGCTGTGTGCCATAATCTTCTCATTTGCATGTGAATATTAGAGGTTCCATGATTCCTTATTATAAGAAGTGTAAATTAAGCATGCAATTTCACGGGTGTTTCTTTGTCTTCTTAACTCTTGAAAGAGGACTAGCACCTGACTTGCAAAGTTTGGGAAGGTTTGTGTGTGTGTGTGTTTATTTTTAAGGGGTTTGTCAATACCAAGTGGGACTCAGAATGGCTGCTTTTGAAAGGCATGGAGTTTATTTATATACTGTGTCTTCTGATATTGTAAAAACTTACTGTTTTTATAGGCACTGCTTGCATTTTATGGGCTCTTAACTTCAGAGGGGAATTTCAATCTTATGCTTTGTATGTGGTGCTTTCAACCTGGAAATGAATTTTTGTTTTAAATATCCTTACCCAAGGCAGCCGAAAGATGATTGTGTTATGTAAGGCACATTTTAAATAACAACAAAAATGTAGAGTATTTCAACTATGTGGAATAGTTAAGGCATTTCAGAGGTAGGACCTCAAAAAGAAGCCTCTAACTTTAATGGAGCAAGAAAGGAATCTTTTCAAAATAGCACAGTAAGAGCATGAAGTATCCATCCTTAGCCTGTGCTTTTTCTAAGAGTCTCCAGGCAAACAGAACTCTCAAATCTCTCTTAAAATTGGCTTTATTGAATTTTAGGACCAGAACACATAGTAGTTACAGAGGTGCTGGTACACACTGGCAGTCTGGAGGCTCCAGAAGTACTAATAAAGATGCCACGGTAGAAGAACCCAATAGTGATTATTTCACAGTTTGCTGTCTGCTAGCACTGATTGTTTAATGCAGTTCTTCAGCTGCTAAGAAGTAAAGTAGGAGCAAATGGTGTGAAAAGAACCGTGCTTGTTGCTTGTCATAAACATTAATATCTGAATATTGACATAACTTTTCCTTAAAGTTTGTTCTTCTCATTTCAGTCAGATACTCATTTCACACCTTTCTCTGTGGATTAGTTTCCTGATCTCCTACATCTGAAGAGGCAGGATGTTACCAGTTGAAAGGGTTCCTCCATGTATCAAAACCAGTTTGGTTACTTAGAGCATTATGGCACTAATTATTTAATCCTCTTATGAACATGTCTGTAGTGATGATACCAATCAAATCCTTGATGATTAGCAGTTAAAAAAAAGTAATAAAATATGCTTTCAGGTATTAAGACACTTAGCCAAAAAAGTATTCACAGAGTTTACTCTCTAAAATTTGCATTGATTCTGAATTTTTAAGTATTAGGGATCTAGTGAGGCAGATACATGTAATGCATGAATAATTCCTGTCTGTTCACTGAATTGAAACTCTGATCAATTATGTTCATTTATTCTGCATTGTCCCTGTAGTTCACTCTTGTTGCATGGTGTATGAATGCATTGCATGAGTTTTGAACATGTTGAGGGCAGGACATGAACACAGTTCACTGCAGGGATTGGAGGGACTGGCCTTCAATGAAGATGTATTAAAATAATTTCTCTCACATTCCCAGTACTAAAACTTCCATGAAGTTCAAAGTAAACACTAATTAGGTAATACATTAGTTGTACTGAACTATGCCTATAAATTCCTTAGAAAACAAGAGAAGTGCAGCTGTTCTAACCAGAAGCCCGATCCCTCCCTGTGTTCGCAGCGCTCCATCAGCTTCCGCAGCGACAGTCGCCCGGATCTGTTCAGTCCACGGCCGTGGGCTCGGAATGTGCCCCCTGCAAACACGAAACGGAGGGACAGCAAACTGTGGAGTGAGACCTTCGATGTCTGTGTCAATCACATGCTCACAGCGAAGGAAATCAAGCGTCAAGAGGTCTGCATTGTTTTGTAACCGTAAATTGCGCCTTCCAAAGTTGCCTTTAAAGTGTGGAGCTGGGAATTCTAGTAGGCATTGGGATGGCACTTGAAGCTTTCCTGCCATTAAATGGAATGTCACCACTCCACTAGAAGCAGAATTCCATCCAGTCTTTAGGATTCAAGCTATATTAGATAAATATATTTGTCAGAAAAATTCACTTGTCATATTTCCTTCATAAATGTGAAGTGACTGAGCTCTGTTGTCCTGTGATGGGCTGCTGTGTGTACCTGTTCTGTGGGACACCTTCTGTAGTCATGGTTGAGATTTTGGTGTTTGGTGGTGTTGTCCTAGCAATGCTAGATGAGCAGGCTGTGCCAGGAACACACAGAAATGCACCATCATTTCTCTTGTTGGAAAAGTAATTTCCCTTTGAGGAAGTTACCAGTGCTAGAAAGATGACATACTGATCAAAAGATGTCTTCCAATACAAAAAGAGCATGTCAGTGGTTTTAATGTGTTGTACATGACAAAGTCTAAATAGTTCATATTGCAGTCAATACAGAGCTTCCTA
Source organism: Pyrocephalus nanus (assembly GCA_038380795.1). Lineage (NCBI taxonomy): Eukaryota > Metazoa > Chordata > Aves > Passeriformes > Tyrannidae > Pyrocephalus > Pyrocephalus nanus. The sequence continues at coordinate 8,813,814 of CM076271.1, read as the reverse complement.
CAGAAGCAAGGGTTTTTTTATTTTCAAAAGCAATTTGAGCAGTATCAACAAAGCTCATAACAGTCTCTGAGAATATTTCAGGCACTGAGTCATAAATCAAACAACAGTAGTGCCAAGCATTTCTTGTGCAAATTTTAACAATGTACAAGAATTCGTAGGAAACAGCTTCTGTAATTGAGAACTTCAAAGGCAGCTTATTGAAAAATAAATTGTAGAAACTGTTTGCACAGTGTAACAGTCATTGCTGTCTTAGGGCAGAAGCCAGGACCCTTGATACAGCCCAAATAAGTCAGCTGTATTCCAGGAACCAGCTATGTGGTATTTAGACACAGTATTAAGCTGGTCAAAATATAACATCAATTCAGTAATTGGAGTATAGATTAAATAAAGATATTTTACCATATTTGTGTCTGTTTTACAGGCAATCTTTGAACTTTCCAAAGGAGAAGAAGATTTGATAGAAGATCTGAAGTTGGCAAAAAAGGTATGTTAAAAAAAAAACCCAAACAACCCAAAGCCACAACACAGTATTGATTGGCACATAACACTTAAAAAATAATGTTTGTTTTTTATAGTTGCTAAGAAAGTAAGGGGGGGAAGAAACCCAAAGCTTATTTCTATCTTCCCATTCTTTCTGAAACATTTAAATGTGCTGCTTTCCCCACTCCACCAAAAATAAAATTGATAATTTAATATATGGTTATGAAACTTTAAAATATTCTCAGCAGTTGATCTGTTTTTACTTACAGGGAGCTTTAAATACTAACTTTTCAACTACCAGTGATATATTAATTACAGAACTCCCCTTTTTTTTTTCTTTTCAGGCTTATCATGACCCAATGCTTAAGCTTTCCATAATGACAGAGCAAGAGTTGAACCAGATTTTTGGAACACTGGACTCCCTAATTCCTCTACATGAAGGTAAAACCCCAATAGTCTTTGTCTGCATTGCTACTGCACATAGATTTAAAGTCACCTGCTTTATTAAGTGAGGTTTCTCTTCTGTTTTTCTAATGATCAGATCTTCTTAGGAGACTTCAAGAAGTCAGGAAACCTGATGGATCAACAGAACACGTTGGCCACATCCTTGTGGGTTGGGTAAGGCAGAGCTCATAATCAATCTGGGGACTTCAGCTTGGAGCTGTAACACAGTTTTGATCAGACAGTTTCTTTTTTGTGTCTGGCATAACAGGTCAAAAATCTATTCTCAGAATTTTTTTAAAAGGTAGGGCAACTCTTTAGAGATATAATGGAATATCTTCTCTTTTCAGGGATTTCCCATGAAGAGATTTAGACCAGGATGTTGTTTTTAAAGCTTTTGCTCTTCAAGAGTCTAGTTGTATTTAATATACTTTAAACAAAAATGGAGAGGCAGACTAGAGTTTGTCTCATATAGGTCATTTTAGAATCTGCCCTCATTTGTATTCTGTTTTTCTTGAAAAGTCACATTGTATAAGGGAACCCTACAGTTAAATGTCATTCTGTTCCAGTTGTCCAAGTTGTTATTTTTTTCTCAGATTTAAGGAACAGTTTTGTCATCTTAGCTTGGTCAAGGTTCTTGAGGGCAATATAGAAGTTTGACTATGGAATTTTGCATATCTAAAAAAGGCCAGGTTTGGGAGTACTCATTCCTGGGCCTTTATTTCCATTCACAATTAACATCAGGCTTCTGTAGTCAAATATTAAGTTGTGCTCAGTCTGAAGTCATTGATATTTTTAATGTTTTGAAATAGTATTGGAGATCTGTAGGCACTGAGACATCAGCTAGTGCTGCTAAATTACTGCAATTCTGAACAAGGTCTGAGGACCCTTGTAAAACTTATATATGTTGGAAGTGCTATCATCAATAAATTGTGGATAAATCTCCAGCTAAAAGAGTCTCAGCATGAATTTCTGACATCCTGAATCGCTCGAAACTTTCATCAGAGCAAACTCTGCTTCGCTTCAGCTGCAGAATAATTTATTCCTTTCCTCAGCTGCCATGCCTGAACTCCTATGACAGCTACTGCAGCAATCAAGTAGCAGCCAAAGCTTTGCTGGATCACAAAAAACAGGATCACAGAGTGCAGGATTTCCTGCAGCGCTGCTTGGAGTCTCCTTTCAGCCGCAAACTGGACCTGTGGAATTTCCTGGACATCCCAAGGAGCCGTTTGGTTAAATACCCATTACTGCTCAGAGAAATTTTGAGACACACCCCAAATGATCATCCAGATCAGCAGCACCTTGAAGAAGCTGTGAGTTCCTGCTGGGTTTGGGTTTTTTAGGAGATTATAGCACTTTTAGCTTATTAATGAATACGAAAATGCAAATAGTTAATATGTACACCTGAAACTAACACATGAAGTATCTACCACCACCCTCCCAGGTAAAACCTATTTCAACAGCAAAGTGATACCAAAAACCAAGGACAGGATGGAAGGTGTTTTACACAGGTCTTGTCTGATCCTTGTCCATTTTGTATTTACCTTTCAACGTTGTTTTCCAGCCTAATCGAAGTTAAATGATGTTTGCTTTCCTACATAATGCCTGCTGATATCTTCTAGAAAAGGTTTTAAATGCTTTCCTCCTACCCTTGTATTTTGTATTGTTTCAGAAGATATAATGATGATTTTTGTCAATTTTTCAATAGCCTTACATAGGTTTGTGATGATCTTGGAAGTGATTTATATCATAAATTGTGTATCTGCCAAGTTAAATTAGGAAACAGAAATGACTGTGTGTGGTTGGCTCTTACCACTGGCCTAGGCTTATGAAGTACATTTGTCTTCCTGTCTGGCCATCTGCTTTAAGCACGTTGGGCCAAGTTGATCCCTGATAAATCTCCTGGGATCAGCAGATTCTTGAATTACCCCTTTGGGCCTGTATGTCTCGACCTATCCCCCTGTTCCACCTCCAGTTATTTAATTGAATTTGATTGGTCTGAGCAACCTCTGATTACTGCTGGAGCTGAGTAAAATCACCAGAACTCCACACCCACATACCCAGTCAAGGAGCTGTATTTTAAGTTTCAGATAAATTGATCTCGAGGTCCTGAAGGACTGCACAGCATAAGGATGTTCAAGATAAGGAGCATATATTTATAGAAAAGGCAAAGCTTTCCTTTTCATGGTTTTTAAAGTAAAAAGGCAAGAATATTATTACTTCAATTATAGAATTGGAGATATATGCACATAGTGGAATTGTAAAATACAATTAATTTACTGTGTTTCCAGAGGGTAATTAATAATGAATAAAAGCTGAGAATTTAGTGGTTTGGGCTAGTTGCGTGTTTTGCAGGACAGGGATCTTGGTAGTTCTTCTGTTTCTTGTTCTCTGATGCGATGCAGCAGTCTTCAGAGAATTATTATCTATTTTAAGTTAACACTTTTAATGTAGGTTGTTTGTCCTGTGTCATTTATTGGCACATTTGAGCTGACAAAAATAGATCTCCGATTATATTTCTTACATCTGTTTATCTTAATTGTGCCCATTTTGGTTTGATATAAAGAGATAAATGCCAGATTTTTAAACCATAGTGAGAAGCAATAATAAAGCCAAACTGAAGTGTCTTTGTACACTGCAGTCTGCTTAATTCTGTTGTTACTAATAACACTTGTATAGACTGCTCTGCAAAAAAGTAATGAAAAATATACTGTAAATTACAACGTATTTTCTTGTAGCTACCATTCAAATTATTAGGAGATAACTGAGCATTGGACTGTCTAATTAAAGGTCATGTTTTCATTCTTTCTGTAGATAAATATAATTCAGGGCATTGTGGCTGAAATCAACATAAAAACTGGGGAATCTGAATGCCAGTATTACAAAGAGAGACTTATTTACCTTGAAGAAGGCCAAAGGGATTCACTGATCGATAATTCACGTGCTCTGTGTTGTCATGGTGAACTGAAGAACAACAGGGGAGTGGTAAGGAATAAAAATTTTATCATAAATAGCTTTTAAAGGTATCTTCATTTTGCATGACGGCTAAAAGAGCTGTGAGCATACACAGAGAAACCTCATGCTCTAATAAATATCAAGCTGGTAAATATTAACTGTTATACATAACACTGATCATTTTTGTTGGTAGTTAAATATCTGTATAGTGAGATAATAAGCTTTTATGTATCTCTGTCTCTTGTGGGGCCTAACAATATCCTGGATAAATTGTAAATCTCATAAATTGCAATACTTGCAGGATTATGTGTCTTATAAAGAGAGGCATGGATATAAAATGAGGCATCTGTTGTGAAAATAGAGAATGAAGATGGGCATTTTCAATGTCAAAAGAGACTGCCAAGACATATTGGGAAATATTTCTGCTATAATTACTATATAGTTACATGAGCAGTGGAAGATGGGACAGTGAGCTAAATGGATCTGCAGCTCTGTCTTATCTTAAACTTGCAAGCAATGTGTTTATTTAGATTAGAAGCAAAGAACTTGTGATCGGGAAACAAATTTTGGCAATGAAAACCAAATTATTTCAGTGCCTGATATCAAGTGAAATGAATTTAAAATTTCAGCTTGTTTATTATTGGAAGCCACTGAAGATTGCACAGTGTGAGGAGGAACATAATGTAAAGATGGTAGCAGGTGACTTGTGCCACCTAGGAGCAAAAGTAATTTTCTGAGCTTCAAAGAGTGAATATTTCCAGTGGTGAAGCTGATTGTAAGCAGCGTGTGAATTGTAAGAAGATCACTTATAATTGTTCATTGAAAATATCTGGATGAGTAAGATTGCTTCTTTCTTATTAGCAGAGGCAGTAGAGAGAAATTAAAGCAAGTGTCAGAAAGAAGAATGTGTATAAGCATGCTGCTTCTGCAGGGACAGCTTTGAAATGTTGTGCACATTTCAAGGCCTCAGCCTGAAAAGGATTATGACATAAGAAACTGAGTAGAGGACAGGAGAAGTAATTCTAGAAGTTTTATGTACTTGTAGGCTGTTGTGCCATGTAGTGGGAAGAATTGAATATTTATTTGAACTGTTGAAAACTCCAGGTTATAACATGCTTGAGTTTAAATAAATCTGGTTTAATGATTTTCTAAAAAAAGGAATAATGCTTTATTACTTATTATGTATTGTCTACCAGAAACTGCATGTGTTCCTCTTTGAAGAAGTGCTGGTGATTACTCGAGCTATCACCCACAACGAGCAGCTCTGCTATCAGCTGTACCGGCAGCCGATTCCTGTCAAGGAGCTTGTGCTGGAAGATTTGCAGGATGGAGAGGTTCGGTTGGGTGGATCCATCCGTGGTGCATTCAGCAACAATGAGAGAAGTAAGACCACACCTTTTATTATTGGCTTATGTAGGATCATTATAACCTTAAGATACCTGCCAATGAGATGTCAGAATGTTTTCTCTAAAATTCACGCTATCCAGCATCTTGATTTTTGTTTCAAAATGGTTTATTGTGCTATAACTTGTTTCCTTTAGGTTCTTTCTCAAAGCTCACTGTACTGATCATTTCTCCACATACCTGCTTCTGTACTGAATTGAGAAGGGGAATATGCAGGCTGTAGTGGCAAAACTGCGGAATTATAAACAAGTGTATTTGGAGATGTCGAGCTTTAGCTGTCATGTGTGATGTCCCTGTGTTATGGAGACATTGATTGCTATTCCATAACTCAGCTGGCAGATATTGCAGCACTCAGTGTCAGGACTGCAGCTATTCATGTTAATGTCCTTCTAATTAAGGTCATTATGAAGATGCTTGTTTTATTACAAGAGTCCTCTTGAATAAATTCACTTGATATCATGAATCTCATTTACCTGAACTTTGAGGGATTTTTGTACCTATCTACTATATTAGTGAAGAGAAAGGAAGAGATGAGGCAGTCTCTGGCTGGTAGAAGACACAGTGCTCAGTGAAGGTTCTGGAAATCTGCTTTGCAGAGAAGTAGGAAGAGAGGCTTGGAAGTGTGGGAAAAGCCTTGATCCTGCTGATTCAAATAAAGCTTTATGGATAGCTCGTGCATGGCAGAACCAAAATCATTTAATCCAGCAGTATGAAATTATTAGAAGAGTTTGTGGTGTCCTGTGATCTTGACCCACAAAACAAGGAGATACCCAGACTCTTCTCTTTGGTCTGACGTGGTGTTGGCAGCAAAACACATTAAGGCAAACATTTTGCAGATTCTGTTACTTAAATATATGCACTTTGATTATAAAATCCATTCAAGCCAAAGCATTCAAGGTTTTGATATGTATTGTTTCTTTCAGTCAAAAACTTCTTCAGGGTCAGCTTCAAGAGCGGCTCTCAAAGCCAGGCTCACTCTCTCCAAGCCAATGACTCCTTCAACAAGCAGCAGTGGCTGAACTGTATCCGCCAGGCCAAGGACAAGGCCGCGTGTGCGGGCAGGGCTGGCGGCCCGGCCTCGGAAGCGCCTTTTGTGCTGTCAGCAAACGGACGCAGAGTTCCCCAGGGAGAAGCCAGCCTGGAGCAGATGGACCAATCCGACTGCGAGTCGGACTGTAGCATGGACACCAGCGAGGTCAGCGGCGACTGCGAGCGCATGGAGCAGACGAACTCTTGTGAACATGAAAAGCAAATAGAAACCAATGTTTGACAAAAACTGAACGGCTCGTGGAAGAAAGTCTGTCTCTTACCTGTACAGTATTTGCATTCCATATATGGAACCGTTTGGAGAAGCACTTTTAGAGTATTTTTTGTGATGATGTCAATGCAGTCCTTCTTGTATTCGTACCTGTGAGTGTAGTACTGTGACTGCCCATCTGTATAAGCTGGAATCTCTTGCAACTCATGTCCTGTGATTATAGTCCATGAACACCTAAGGTGGATGAAAGAGGTACTTGACCAGTTATTCTCAGTGTCCTGCTGTAAACAGAATCTCTAAACTACTGTTTATATATGCATTACATAAATAACCTTTCCTGATTTGAAGTACTTTATTTGCCCCTTTGTGGGGCAGCTAAAGATGTGGACAAAATATGAAGTTTCAGGATGGGGTGTCAAGATAATAAGTTTTCTTGAAGGCATGGAAGGAAAAAATAGTTTCTTGGAAAAAAAGAAAACTATCTTGCAATAACCTATCTGAACTCCTGCGATATTAAATCAACAAGAACTGTAAACAGCAGGCCATGGAACCAGGGACTCTTTGGGGATTAATTTTTCAAAATGAAGTGCTGTCCTAAAAGCCAGCAACTGAACTTACTAAAATGTGGATATTTCAGGTGGTCAGCGTAGTGATGTGGTTTATTTGTCAAAGCATGTAATGCTAAAAATAATCAAGTGAAAAAAAACCCAACCAAACCTCTGCAGCCAGCACTGAATGAAATGAAACGCTGAGAATACTGGGTATTTGTAAATAAGCTGATAGTTTGCTTTCAGTGCCATATATATATTATCCCAGACAGGATAATGGAAAAGAGCTTCTGCTTGTGAATAGGCCCTCTTCAGCATTTTGCACTCCACTGACCTCCACTGTTGGTTTTAAACACCACTGAACTAATGTTAAAACATTTAATTTTCTGTAAATGTCTGTTTACAATTACATGTAGTTGGTTTTTAAAACTAAGTGATGATTTTATATAAATGGTGCTCTACAAATACCCCATGGGATTATGTAGAGAAAGTTTAAACAAAAAAGGGAATTGTTTTTCCTTTAGGATGTATTACATCCCTTTTATTTTCCTCAAGATTTGTTTTAAAAGTTTTTGTTGCATTTAATCTCATGCTGTAATTGGAAATATTACTGTGTTTTCTGGTGGCTGATTTAATCTACTCATTATAATGAGAAGCAGATGAGTCACTTAAATGCAGTCTAAAACAGTTAAACATCCTGTTACTTTCAGGAATCCCTGGGTGATATTTTATTTCTTACTATATGAAATAACGCCAGTGCTGTGTGGCAAGCTATGAAAATGATATATTAATAAATTTAAATGATTCTTGATATCACACAAGATAACCTGTGCAAAGTACTCATCACAACAAAAGTAGAAAAACTTAAATTATTGCCAAAAATATTTTTCTTGTGTTCTACAAGTTTACAGAAAATGTACTATGTCGAGTATCTTACATATATATATATGCTGATATGCATTACAGAAATCAGTGTGACAAGATGATAAACAATATAAAACAAGGTGGTTTTATTTTTTAAGAAAATGGCATTTTTACCCTATAGAACGTATTTCTGTATTTATAGTTTTTCAAAAAAAAAAAAAATCAATTTTCTTTTCTGTTTCAGGCTTTGTAATTTATTTCAACTGCTTCATTTTTAGAGCTGAATGAGTATGCCAGTGAAGATGGGAGAAAGCAAAAATCTACAAAAGAAAAGGAATAGCAAAGCTGTTCAGCAAAATGTTGGAAAAGAGATAAAAGCATGTAAAGAAAGTGTTCAGATAGAGAAGAAAGAATGAATGTGTGTATTGCCTTTTCTTTTTTTTTTTTTTTCTTTTTTTTTTTTTTTTAAATAATGGCCTTAAACTTTTCTGGAAGCGTTTCAAATAAATTACATTAAACCATTTTGATTTTTATTTGTTTTGGTTGGTTGTGCAAGAAGACTGCAGAAAGATTTAAGTGATTTAAGTACAGACAGTGAGGCTCAATGTAAGTGACCAAGGCTTAACTTCTGGTTCCTTTGGAAGTGTTCATATTTGGATCTAATTTGCTAGATACAAAGTATTAAAGAAAAGCAGTCACTGTACTCAGTTCACCATATTCCCCAAAGTTCTGTGTTAAATAATGAATTTAGTAAGTAGATGGAACAAAGAACTAACATCCTGTCATCAGCTTCTCTCTTGTGATTCCTTGGGGATCACATCTCTACTAATATATTATTCCAAAATACTGAGTTGATTAATTCTGGGGTATGTAAAAAGCCACCAACCAGCCAGTGAATCTCAGAAGATTAATTTACATTTGTTTGCTATCATTTAGCCGCCCACTTAACCTCATGTTCAGCATTCTGGAGTGCAAGTGATTTGTTCTGCTTTGTAGTTTACATGCACTTAGCTACTGATTAATCTAAGCTTAGTAATGTTGGGTTTTCCTCTTCAAATCATCTGAAGGATTAAGCTTTCCAGCTCAAGAACACTAATATAATTCTGGATTTGGTTAGTTTGTTTCAGTTCTAGCACTTTTAAAATGCTGCTGCTTTTGAAAGAATGACTCTGGATTGTGGCAGGAGGGGCCTGGGGTGGTGGAGGAGTGGGCTTGGACAATGAAATGTACCAAAACAGATGGGTGAAACATAAAATGATAAATGCGTAGTAAAGAGGAAAAGCAATGTACAGAAAGATGTCCAAGTGATCATCAGTCAGTGATCCTGGTGTCGGCAGAGTTGGGTCTGAGCGGTTGCAGCAGTGACAAGACTGAGGTGTCCGGTGCTTCCAGGATCACCGCGTGGGGATGGCAACATGAGGAGTGGGATGCAGGTGCTCCTGTCAATCTGGGTTTGAGCACTCTGGATCTCACATTCTGGGAGAAGAGGGAGTGATGAGGTGTCCTGCTCTCAAGAGCAGTGGTCTGAGGTGGGAGATTTGTCCCTTTTGGACAAATCTTAGCTACTGTTTGCTCTTCTGTTCCTGATGAAGACAGTCAGTGTAGTGTGGGGTTTTCATGCGAGCACGGATGACTCAACACCCCAATATGATGATCAGCCATTTATTTAAATCAAGCAGCAGTCTTTTACACAGTGTTCTAACAATACTCTTCTATTAGCTCTGTTTCTCTAACATTATGTCCTCTCCCACTCTGATAGCTGCTACTGGGACCCTATTTTGTATATCTAGTTATGCTACTGTTTCTCTTGGGAGATCTTTCACATCCTGGTACCATCAGAAGGCCATCAGAAGAACAGATCACGTTTTCACAATTGCAACATAAGATTATGTTCTCACAGCAGCATATCCTCTGTTAGCAACATAAGGTTATGTTCTCACAGCTGCAGCATATCCTCTATGTTTGCACTCTAAATCCCTATAGTGTGGTCTTAGCTAATGGAAAGACCTGATGAACCAGAAGGTAAAAGCAGAGATTGTCACGACTGAGAAGGAAAGGTAAGCAAAGAGAATGGCCTTGGAAGTCTTTGAACTATAGAGATCCTCTGACCAAAAAAAAAAAAAAAAAAATAAAAAAAAATTTTACTCTCCATGGCCTTTGTTTCCCTAGATTTGCTCTGCAGCACTGAAAAGGACAACACAAGGATGAAGACATCTCCTGGAACACAAAGGTCTCTTGTGAGACACCAGCAGCAGTAAGTTTAAGGTGTCTGAAGCTCAGTACCAGAGAATCAGTTGCCACAACCTGGGTAAAGGATAGGCCAAAAATTGAACTGCGAGGCAGAGAACATATTTCTACTATTCAGCATGATCCACCTGAAGCAGGGATAGTGCCTTAGGAATGCCTCTGGGGGGTGGAAACCAGGTTTCTTGAGGTTTCACAAAATTTTTAGAATTTAAAAGCTGCATCAGAACTTTAAGGTACCAGTTTAATGGATTGCACATTTTGAAAAAGTTGATGTTTTATGGTGACACTGCCTGGCACTTCCCAGACAACGCTTGGTTGCCAGGATTTAACAGAGTCTGAAGCTGAATTTCACATATCTGGAAGAGTTTTTTCCTTTGAAAAGGGGGTTCCAGATCTAGAATGGACAGTCCTTTCATATTTAATGCTTACTCATGAATACTGATTTTAAAATACTGAAATCTGCTCTACAAGTCGATGGTGCCATCTAATGGAAAGTGTGATGTATTTTTAGAGCTGATTTGATTACATTAAATTTAAAGATATTAAATGTATTAATCATGATAAAATGAAAGTATTTTAAAAATACAAGTAGGTATTTTCAAACTTTCACCTGAGGATCATAAATTTGTTAAAAAAGCACCAGATGAATTTCTGCTACTAATCCTTGCTCTTACAGAGCCAAGTCAAGCCTACTGCCCCATTTTGTCTCATCTTTTAATATCACAGGCATATTTTCTCCATGGCTGGTAAATGATATTAAAGCTCTTTCGAAGTGTGTAAATTAGGTCTTGTTTCTGAATTTTCCGAAAGTGCCTCTGTTTGCATGGTCTTTGAAGAAAGATTAATGATACAGTTCTCCTATCTTTGATCTCCTGGCACCTGAAATTTAGTTGGCACTAAATTAGCATTTAAACATTTGAAGGAATGAGATGTGTTTTGCATCACTAGAGCAATTTCTGTAAAGTAAAATAGTAGTTTCTAGTTATTTACATTAAACTGTAATAATACGCTCAGATTGAGTAATTTTGTATTTCTAAATTTGCTTTCACAAAGGAATGCCGAGGTACTGTCTGGAGCAATCCCCACGTTTGCTCCTTGAGCAAGGAGCCTTACACAACCTTTCCTGGAAAATGTCTCATTTTGTGGCTATTAATCTGATCTAAATCTGTGTTACTAATGTGTTACATATCATCTGATTTCAGAATCAAAGGAACCTGCAGCTGCTCAGTACTTGGGTGGGAAACCACTTGGTGCAAGCCAGGGAGTCGTGGTTGAATGCCTGGCAAGGATCAGAAACCACAGAAACCAGAAGCTAGAGAGAGACAGTAAGGTGACAGATTTTATAACCTTTTTTACTTCAGAGTATTCAAGTCATCTCTTCCTATGATGTTTTTTCACTGAACCTTTGTTTTGTGAACTGGGATTCTTAGTACCTGTTTTATATCCATCAGGACTTAAAATGCATAGTGGTACTGTGATCTGGAATTGTTAGATAATTTATAAAGTACTTGGTAGTTTTTGTGACGTAAATACTTATGTTAATTAACACATAAAAATAATTCTGCACAACTACAAAGACATATGTTTTTAAAGCAAGTGGTAAATGAGGAAAACTTCTTTGTGTGTTGCTTGGTAAATAAGCAAGACTTGCTGCTTTCTGTGGTCCAAACACCAACTGAACTAGTATACTGAAGACATGCACAGCCTGGAAGTGATTTTAGCAGCTTTGCCAATTCAAACTTAATAAAGCAGGTTGACGTATTTGGAGATGTATAATGGATCAGCACAGCCTTAAGTAGCACTAGCTTGGCATTTCCATTTTTTTCTTGTATATAGAAATTCTATTTGAACAAAGTAAAGCACAGCAGAATTATTCCAATAATATACCAACTCATCTGTAATATCCTCGTTACCACCACTGAATCCTCACAGAGGCTGGACATCACATTCTCAGGAAGACAGTCTTGGTTTACCCATAGGATGAACACTGCATTTGTGGGGTTTATTAGCTCTGGACAATGGAACACCATGTTTCTGCAGTCAAAGAAATATTTGTTACTATGTTTCTGTAATTTCTGTAAATTATAGTTACAGATACTAATTACACTGTTTAAACTTGCTGGCTCACCAAAGCCTTCTAAGAACTAATAATTATTAGCTTATCTTCTTTTATCATCCTGGAGGCTAGCACTAGCACCAGGCCATTTGTGAGCTGGTAGGTTACTTGTATTTTTTTAATTACAGGTAATCTAAAAAGAGATCGATAAGATAAAATGGCCAGATTAAAACACATGGTTAAAATATATGTTCCTTGCATGTCTTGCAAGCATGCAAACTTCACATTTTTAAGGTCAGTAGCTGCTTTTGAGATGACAGTGTAAATAGTTACAGTTATGAGGATTGAAGGTAATTGGTATAAGTAGCTAATTAATATATGCATTTGTTAACAGCCACAGCACTAGTATACTTTTAACAAAGAAAACAAATGATGGGCTTTTAATGTTTTGTTAATACTTGTAAAACTAAACATCTGGTATTCATCTGCAAGAATGGGTTATTTTCAGCAGGCACCGTTCAATCCCGGTGCATTCCTCAGAGCTGCCAAAGAAAGGTCTGTGCTTTGGCTGTCACATATTCACACCCCTCTTTTTTTGTCGAGGTATCTGTGCAAGCCCTGGGCTGCCTTTTGGGGCAGGGGAGCTGTGCTGAGCTGCAGAGAGCCCCTGGATGGTTCCTGGACCTGAAACACCAGCACGGGGTCATGGCCAAGGGCCGGTTTGCCCTGGGGAGCCCGTTCCCTCCAGGGTATGATATCAGAGTTTCGAGATGCAACAAGAATAATAGTTTGTGCAGCGGAATGTAACGCAGAAACTACCTGTAGCTGAGCCAAGTGATTGAAAAGAACTAACCGAGTGAAGAAAATGAAGAAGGGAACTGAGGCAGCCAGCCAAGAAATACCAAGTTATTCTGTAACCAGGTATATTGTCCTAAAGAAACTCATAAGGCATTTAGAACTTTGGGGGCTCCCGACAGAGAACACCACCAAAGATCCCTCAGTGAAGCCCCTCAGAGACCCTGAAGGGATTGTATATATGCTAATAAGTGTCGGGAAATGTCATGAATATGTAACAGGTACCGGGCGGGGCTGGGCGGCGGGTGCCGAGCGGTGCCCGCGGAGGGGAGGGAAGCGGATACAGCGCGGGGCCGGTGAGCGGGAGGGCGGCCGGCACGGAGCGGTGTCGGTGTGCGGGAGGGCGGCAGGCGGGGAGCTGTGTCGGCGGGTTAGAGAACGGCCGGCGGGGAGCTGTATCGGCAGGGAGCTGTATCGGCGGGTTAGAGAACGGCCGGCGGGTGCTGTAGCGGCGGGTTTGAGAACGGCCGGCCCTCAGCGGGGCCGGTGCCGCCCCATCCCAGAGATAACAGCTCTTGCCGCACCCCTTTTTATAACGTGTGCCGCGAGCACATTGGCTGAGCCGGGCCTGCCGCGGCCCCGCCCCCGGTGCCTGTGCCGCCGCCATGTTGTGCGCCGGGGCGGGGGTGGCCCAGGGGCCGCCGTGAGGCGGGAGGGGGCCGAGCAGGGGCGGGGGGCGGTGCTGCCGCTGGGCAGGGTCGCTGTGCTGGGGAGAAGAGAAGGCGCGGGCTGCCGGGCTCGCTGCTCCGGAGGGAATGACGGATGCCGTGATCCCCAGTGGTGGCGAGATGGAGTGGGAGCAGCATCAGCGGACGGAGAAGACCAGCGCGGGCGTCCTCGGAGTGGGGAGTAACAGAGCGGGAGCCGCTGAGGACACCACACAAAATGGCGGACGCTCTGAGAGCAGTAGCGCTGGGGAGGCGCTGCTGGTGGCTGCTGCTGCTGCAGAGGACAAGGTCCCCACAAAGCTCAGCATCCCTGGCAGCAGCCAGCGCAGGAGCAGCATCTCGACGGCACATGAACAGCAGCAGCCGCCCAGCGGTGTGCTCGGGGGGCCGCCCCCTCTCCCTAAGCCCCCAGAAGACCACCAGCCTGTTAGAAGGAACTTTCAGATCCCCAGGAAGAGCAGAGAAAAGAAAGGTTGTTCCTTCCCTCCCCCTCCCTTCTCTCTCTCGCTCCCCTCCATCCGATTCATCAGGCAGGCTCCCAGGCACCTCACACGGCTGCATGCAAACCCTGCGGGTGTGGAGGAGGCTCTGCTGGCTCGCACTCGCGAGGCTGCTGCGGAGACGATTTTAATGTCAGGCTTTTACATTCTTTTCCTACCCCTCCCTCTTTTCTTTCTCCCTTTCATTTTATCACAAGAAGGAGAAAAAAAAAATCAAAACCAAAACTCGGCTTGAATTTCAGACTGTTGCTTTAAAAGGAGGAGAAGCTCGATGCGATCAGGGTGGGCTTTGGGTTGATCACGACTCTGCTTCTGGAGGTGCAGTCGCATGCGGAGAAGATGGTTCTCTGGGACACGGACGTCAGAGAAGATGGTTCGCTTTTCTCTTCCTTCTGACCTCCTCCCTGCAGGAGAGAGGTGTAATCCTGTGCAGGATAGACTAACAAACAATGAGCAGAATTGTCCTTCATTGATGGTACACAGAAGACTGTTCGTATCTGGTGAAAGTTCTTTGCAGGGGGAAGGGAGCATCCCACGTTCTTGTGCTTCGCCTTGGAAGCATTGTGCTTCCAAGTGTCCAGGGTTTTTTTGTTTGATTGTGTGTTTCTGCGTAGCTCTTCCTCTGAAAGCCAGTGGTATATCTTGCTTTTCACAAGACTTCACTGGCTTCTGCTCAACTTTGATTTTGGTAAGTGAAGTTGAAGACACATCTGATTTCCTCACAGAAACTTACCTCATTTCTTTCCCTTTGCAATGGGGGGTCAGTAACTTAGTCCACATCACAAAAATACTTGTTCGCATAGGCTTCTAGTTCTTCAGAGAAGAGTCTAACATCTTAACTTCTTGAAGTGCTTTCTTCTGTAAGGAAGAGATGAAGGTAGGTTTATTTCATTATCCAGTCTTTTCTTCCATTATGTCCCCATTTTCTTTCTTTCCCATTGCCAACCCCCTTGGGGGGAGACAAGTCTGGCAGAGATTCATTGTAAAAAGGACAGGTTGATTTGGAGGAAAAAGGTCTCCTGTAATTCATCTGACAGAAAAATGTCTGAATATAGCATGGTGCCTCATGCACTTCTGTATGTCACACCCAAGTGTGGTTACATGGGAATACCTTTAAGTATATCTCAGAAGTGTTTAGTACTTAACCACTGACATTTGAAGTTCCAGTATGAAGGAAAACCTGCAAAATACTTTTTCAGTCACCTAATTCATCATTTGCCTATGCAGAGCCCTCTCCTGCAGTGTGCCAAAGGTTGTAGGTATGTGGTTCAATCCTCAGACTTCTGTGGCTTCTAGTGTAGAAGAGGAAGCCATTGTCTACCTTCAGAAACTGAATTGCTGATGTCAGCGTTATTTGAACCATTCTTAAGGCCTTACTTTTTGGTGTAGTTGTCTTTTTTTTCCCCTTTCAGCCTACAGCAAGGTTCTTGGGCATTTTAATCATTCTGATGACTTCAGGTTTTGGAAGTTCTCAAAAGTAGACCCTTCACCATTCAGTCCATGGTGCTTGTGAGTTTAGGGTTGCTTTGGTCTCTCACCGTGTGAGCAGTAAAGTGCTGTGAGAGCACCACTGGTAGGCAACACTAGCAAAAGTGGCCTGCCAGCATAGTCTTTGAGGACAACCAGATTGCTGTTGGGATTTGTACCGTCATTTGAGAAATGGTGCAATTCAATCAGTTCTGGAACTGAACTAGAAGCTCAGCAGTGCATTGATCATCTGATGTTGTAGGGCGTATGCTTTGTGCCAGTGTTCAGATACATCATCTTACATTGCAAAATAATCAGAATGTCATTAGTCCATTTCAAATGGGCTCTCTTGGCTGGATTCTGAAGTCCAGCATGAAACAATAGCTTCCTCCATACTTCCTTGCCTTGGAATTGTACTTGTTTTGCTTTTTAAACTACCACTTCTTTCCTGGACATACCATCCTGAGAGATACCTGCTGCCTTGATTGTGAAAGCTTAGCTGTGATGTACAATGGATGGCTTTGTCATAGGTGTCTGGTTTTTTCTTAAGTTTTTTTTTTTTTTTCCCTCTTATTTTTTTAAGAATCAAGATGTGTTTTAGGGACAATTTTTGATAGTGAAGCGAATAAAAATTGAATCTTTTAAGCAAAAAACTATCAGTTTAAGATTCAGCTGCTTATTTAGCCTTTCTGAAGTCTCTCTCTCTCTTGACACTTGGGTAGGGACTGAAAGTCAACAGAAAGCCTTGTAATGTGAAGAAATGCTTCTAGAGGAAACACACTATTAAAAAAACCAGCTGTGGTTAGTTGTCACTGAGAGTGTTTTTCTGTTTTCCTCCTTCTTTTCCCTAGTGTAAGAATTCAGGAAACAAAACTGAAAGAAAGGTTGGCTGTGAGATGACGTTCTAAAGGTGTGTCTGCCTTTGTTTTCCTTCTTAGGAGCGTCTTGAAGCTTTGTTTTCTTGGTACATGTGCCCTCTCTTGAGAACCTTATCTCTTTCGTTCATCTTCCAGCTTAGCCTGTTGTCCTGGCATCTTAAGAGGTTTTCAAGTCTGCTTGAAACTTCAGAGATTCTTAATAGGACTAGGAAAACAAATTTTAAGGATAAAGCACTGGAAGAGCACTTTGAACTGGCTGAACTATGAATGACAATTCCAGAAATCCTGCTGTTGTAGCAGCCAGTGACTTAAAGGGGTTGCTTGTTGATTAAAACCGGACATTTGTTCCCAAAGTCTGCCAGGGTAACTGGCTGTTTCTCAGACTGAGTGGGGGAAAAAAGGTTTTGTTTTTATCCCTGAAACTCTCAGCAATACTTGCTTGGAAGTCCAGGTTGTCCCTTTCCTACTTAATCATTTTTCCTTGTCTAATTTTCCATATCTTTGGTAGACAGCGTGTATCTGCTGTTTGCTGCATGGGGAGTCCAGTCCTTGAACTTGGTAACTGTTTAGGTCTTTTGAGAGCGAAAGACATTTTGGGCTGAAAAAGTCATAAAGATTATGGTTCATTTACACCACATAATTTTGGTTTTAGTCTTAAAAAATGGACAAACAAAAAAGACATAAAATGGTGCTTTTCAGTGGAGTTTTTGCAGCAGGAGCACTCGTGTGTGAGGAGTGCTAGCATTCTGCCCACTTAGCTGATAAGAACACGAGTAATTTACTTATCTTCACTTAAAAGTTGGTTCAGGATTTCTTAAGGAGGATGTCTCTGTCTTCACGTTCTCACTTAAAACAACAAACTCACTAACTCCAATCTGTTTCCTGAAGTTGAAGCATCAGACAGCTGTGAAAGAGAACCATGGCATGACATGCATCCAAACATCGGGTCCAGTGCCTGTCCCTGAGTAGTTTGTACTCATTAACTCAGTTTCCACTGAAAAATACTTACACAAGTTCCAATGCCCTGGGTAGAAGCTGAACAAACACAGTATTTATTTACTCATTTTTACTTATGCAAAACAAGCCAGCAAAACCCACAGTAATTGACTTGTGTTACAAGGGTGCTGCAGGTTAGTCCTTACTTTAATTACTGTTTAATTAACACAGGTCACTAGAGGTGCAGCACACCCCCCTCGGGTTTGTACAGCAAGCCTGCAAGATGCATCTGTACACACTGCTGCTCTTTGATGCAGGACTGGAAATAAGCTTAGTGATTGCATCATTTGCCTGGGAGCAACAGGCTTTGGTGATGCTGAGAAGGTCTAGTTTAGTACTTCTCCTTTTTAACGTTTATTTTTGTCTTGAACTCCTTCCTTTAAGTGAGGTACAGGCTGTGCTGTGGGGACAGGAAGGTTTTAGAACATCGCTGCCCTTGCACACCGCTGCGTGGGTGCCAACCTGAAAAGCAGTGCCTTCCTGCACCTCGGTGTCCCACGTTTTTAGTGAGAACCTGAAGTGTGCAGTGCCTCAAATTCTGGAGGAAAAAAATGCAGTAGTCTTTAAAAACCTCTTTAATTTCCTGTATTCCATAATTTAAGGAATAAGTAGAGCCCTCCATAAAGCTGCTGAGAGCTGATTGTCTAGTAGTTTATGTAGGTTCTCCGCAGCAGGAGAACGGGGACTTGCTGCTTTGGGGCAAATCTGAGCTCACTTGTCAGCTTTCCACGAAGCAGGAAATGTTTAAACACAAATGGGAACATAGTTAACAATTCTTGCATGTAAGACAGCATCTTAAATAATGTGGCTCTTCCTAGATTTGAATCTGGGAAGAAGGTGAGATGTTGTGTATGCATTGTGGTCGCTCTGTCTTGCTGATCCTTCTCTTACTGGGGCTCCACGTGGAAGGGAGAGGCTGGTTTGCACTGAGCCAGTAACTCGGGGAAGGTCCGGTAAACGCTGTTAAGAAAGCAGGAAATCTGGCCAAGCTGCTGGCAGAGATAACTTTCTGCCTTGACTGGTCCTTTGGAGGAGCTGGCAGCATGTGAAACTCGGATCTTTCTGACAGGTCGTTACTAAATCCTGGTGGTGCAGTGCCTGAGAGCTGTTTGGGGATGGGTGGGGCAGGAGGTGCTTGTCCAGTACTTTTTCCTACCCCTAGTACACTTGTTTTCTGTTTTATTATCAGTACAAGTGCACTCAGCCTTAGTAATGCTAAGTTGCAAATTCCATTCACTCTCAGTTATCTTTCCCCCCATATTTCTATCAGCCTTTCAAGAATGAAGGTGGTGTTACTAAAAAGGATGTTATAAAAGCATGATTTCTTAATCTCTCTCAGAACTTATGCTCTTATAAAATCGCTTGTGTTGGAATTATTGCTTGGCTTTAGTTTGCCCGTGTGGTAGTACATCCTCAAGTGTGTGTGTAAATGCAGCTTTACTACATAACACAAAGGAGTTTTCATTAGGAACATTTTTATAGAGGGCCCAATGCAGTAAATATTTCCTGCAAATGAGGAAAAGATTGCTATCTAAACTGCCCTATTATTTAAAGAAATTGGAGAATATACTCTGAAGATGTAATTAAATTTAATTGGCTGTTAGAGTAATGGTAGATGGTCTTTTTCTGTGACACTGGTGCTATTGTAGTTCTTCCTAATGGAACTACTGTAAAAATTCTGCACTTCTGGTGCATGGTTTGAGAGATACCCTGAGGAGAAAAACCACTTTTTTGGTGTTATACTAGTTCAGTTCCCCCAGAGATGTTATTTTCCCAGCCACTACTCTTAAAATCTGCGCTCACATTCTCTGCTGGTTCACTCTGGGATTATTCTGATAGTTTGTCACTTTGATATCCAAATACAGATAAAGAAGCTTGGGGACATGAAAGATTCCCTGAGGGAAATCCCTGAGGTTTGCCCACAAGGAGAATTGCTATAACAGCAGATAAAGGAAGGGCTTGCCTTTTAAAGCCATTATCACAAGGGATGAGATCATAAAGCATGAACACAGGCAGTGGCATTTTTTAATAATGGGAACTTACTTGTCTTCTTAAACCAGTGTTGAATTTATTCATATGGAGCTTTAATTGCCATAAGCAAACAAGCACAAAACCCCAGAATGGTTCTGAAGCAAGGCCAAGCTATGAAACTCTTGTTGAGGTTTTTATTGGAACAATTTGTTCCTGCTTCTTAATTAAAAGAGCTGATTAGTTTAATTACAGTTCTGAAAGTTTAATTACAGTGTTTTGCAATACATATTAGGTGTTTTTCAAAGGGTAAATTCAGACATGAGGTGCTTCCCTTATAAACTTCTGGCAAGTAGCAGCTGCTCAAGACTAATGTTAAAAAAGCATGAAGAAATATGTTGGGGTTTTTTTAAGATGCTATAATTCTAGGCAACTTAAAGATAAATTTTTCCAAAGTCCATCTTTTCCAAATATTTTAGGTGTTCTATGTTCTAAATTGAATCACGAACCATTTGTCTTCATGCATAAACTTTCAATGAATTGGAAAATTTTTGATTTTTTTTCCACATGTATATTGATGCTTATTATTTCATTTCTTCTCTTTTGTAGCACTCTTTCAGCCAGTAGCTCAAGGTTCTCGAGAATTTGAGGATATTGTGAAGATTCTGCATTCATCTTACCTGGATCCGAGTTCAGTGTCCAATTTTCGTTACAAGAAAGCCAGCTTAGTTCATAGTGAGCTGCTGGAAAAGGAAGTGAGTATATTTGTTGCTTCTCCTCAAGAATAAGGTACCAGTCAAATGACAATATTTTTTCTGAATCTAGAGGCAAAGACCTGGAGATTATTTTCTACCTGTGTGCTTAATACTTAACTGCAAACTCCCATCCCCAGAAATGGAAGCAGTTGTTTTTCAGTCAGGTGTATCACTGCATAGATGTAAACTCTCACCTGCCAGAGACTCAAAAAAGACTAAAAGAAAAATTGTATGTGGCACCACTTCTCTCTTATGTATTTTTAGTTTCCAAAAATTTTCTTAAACTTTTATGTATTTTTAAGAATCTGGAAAGATGTCTTCTTTACAAGGCCTGATGTTTCCTGTGAAACTTCAGATTAAAATATATACCTGATACTAAATTTCCATAGTCTCTGTAGATTTGTTGTTTTCCAAGAAGTCCTTTAACAAGTTGTTAACAAGTAGTTGACTACTTGAAGTAGTCAGTGAGCATCTTGGTTGAAGCACTTCTGTACCTTATCTGGTGCCTCTTAAATCCAGCCTTGGCTTGTTTTCATCACTCTGAAGTCAGTTTTCGTGTCCAGTGCCAAAAAGCTTCACAGATGAAGTAACCGAATATAGAATTTATTTGCAGTAATTACTATCTTGAAGCTTTCAGGTAAACTGAAGCATTTGCTGCAGCTATAACATTAAATATTCATGGTTACAGCTAAAGATTATTGCAGCTGGTGAAAACCACCTCAGTTGCAGAGTGTTGCACCTGCAGAAGTACATGCACTGAGTAAGAGATAATAATCTGTTTCCTAAAAAAAGAAAAAAATCATATTTTCTGGAGTTTCAGAAATGGTGTGGAAGGCATTGAGCTGGATGGTTCTAGCTAGTTCTGCTAACAGAGATAAAACTAAAATGTTACTGCACAGGTTTGTTTAAAGAGTGTCTCTGTCTTAAAAAGGACAAAAAAATTCTTGGGCAGATAAAGCCAATTATGTTTCCCACAGATACAATGAGTTTCAAATTTAATTTTAGCATACCGGAGTGTCATTTGGATTATCTTCTGATTAGTTTTTGTAGCTGTGAATCTGCTAACATAGATGGGGGCTTAAAACCCTGAGCCTCGAGCGTGAAGCAGTGATGTGTGTGCCGGTGTTAAGAACCTCTGTAATAACAGTTCACAGAGAAACGCCGGGAGCTGAAATGTGACGGTCACATGGACAAGGAGCTTTCCGAGAGCTACGCCTTCCTGCTGGTGGATCGCTGTCAGGTGAGGAGCTGAAACACTGCAGGTGAAATGCCTTCTCCTCCTCTGTCAGTGAAGAGGTTTGGGTTTTTTTTTTTTAGTTTTTAAAATTTTCTCATCCCAGAACTGGAAGGTGTAGAGAAAGGGAAAGGGATATAATATAATAATTTTCTCTGCTTTTTCTGCTGTTACAGAGCCAGGATTTCTTAAGATGTGGTCATTTGGCCGGTTTATTTCTGGTTTAAACATTCAAATTTTCTGTATTACAAGGAAGTAGCGTTCATAAACAGTGTTTAAGGTACAGGGAGGTTGTTGTTTTTCAAGTTACAGGTGAGGCTGTGTAACTGCTTCATGCTCAGTGTTTGACTTGAACAGTTTAACAGTTTTATAAAGCAATTCAGACTAGTCTTGCCTCTCTAAGGGTTGGGGTTTTTTTAAAAATCTAAATTCTGTAATTGTCTTTTCTCACTTGTTGTTCTGTTCATATCCTGGCTTTCCTGAAAAAGTTGCTTAAAAAAATGTCTGTTCTCTTTAGATCCAAAGCATATGTGAAAAGGGGCTGCAGGTTGGGCACTCCGAAATATCAATCCTCGGCAGCCCTTCCAAGGGTAACTATCTCCTGCTCATAAGTGCTGGTGTTATTTAGGATCAGTTGGCTGATAATGCAAGGCAGTTGTGTAAATTTTCAGTCCTTTTTCGATCACTTACTGCAGGAATATCCCAGCCAGGTATTTTTAGCAAATTAGACAGACATCAGGTCATTATTTCATAACTCTGTTTTTGACCAGTTCACTTAAATTCCCTTCCCAAAGGTGTAGGGATTTATACTGCTAACATAGAGGATATGCTGCAGCTGTGAGAACATAACCTTATGTTGCTAACAGAGGATATGCTGCTGTGAGAACATAATCTTATGTTGCAATTGTGAAAACATGATCTGGTCTTCTGATGGCCTTCTGATGGTACCAGGATGTGAAAGATCTACTAAGAGAAACAGTAACAAAACTAGATATACAAAACAGGGTCCCAGTAGCAGCTATCAGAGTGGGAGAGGACATAAAGAATGTTAGAGAAATAGAGCTAATAGAAGAGTATTGTTAGAACACTGTATGAAAGGTAGCTGCTGGTTCAGATAAACGGCATTCTCTGATCATCACATTGGTGTGTTGAGTCGTCCGTGCTCGCATGGAAACCCCACACAAAGGGGAGAACCAATTCTCAGGTTGGCTTAAGCCAATGTACCACAGCTTGGCAGTGAAACTGGGAGGCCAGAGAGCTCAGTGTGTGTGTGGCTGTGTGCTGTGTCTGTACATACACACGTGTGCACTCACAAATACCCACTGCACGCAGCAGCTCAGCTCAGTAGTGATGTGGATAGAACTAAAATTCTCGAGTCCACAGATCCAACAAAAGCATGGACAGATTGGAGACTTAGAAGAGTCACAAGGTGTTAAGGGTTTTAAAAGTGCAAGACAATAAGGTCCTTTCACAAAGCTTTTCACACAGAAAATTAGGAAATAATTTTGGCATCCTCTGTAAAAATAACATGACACTGAGATGACGTGAATATTGTAGGCAGAACAGAGGTGAGGTGAAGGACAGCAAAGGTATGTGAGCATATAATTTTGTACTGGTGAGCTGGTGAAGGTTCTGGAGCCAATTTACCAAAGCTGTTAAATACAGACTTGGAATGATAGGAACCAAAGCCAAGAGTTCCTGAGTTCAACTGTAGTTCTTTGATCTGAGGTAGTCAGCCAGACCAGCAAAGGACAGTGTTTGAAGCCTTAAAATCTATGTAATAAGTGTCAAAAAGCACAAAATTATTTTAATTATTTGATGTACATTGATCTTTATTCCCATGTAATGGTTTTTAAACCTCTAATATGTTTTAACATTTAGCATAATGTATTTTGTTGGGTCTTTTTTATATAACTCTTTCAGGTGTATATATCTCCAAGTATGCTGATTTATTGCAGCCTAATCCTCTAGAAGCAGGAGCAACTGGAGATGTGATTGTTTTTAAAATAATAAAGGTAATTTTATCTTGCTATTCTTGAAGGATTGTATTGCTTACTGATAACACATAGATGGTTTTAACCTTAATTTTAATTTGCAAAATCACCTGCTTATAGAGAAACTAGAGTCCTCCCAGGTTTAAAATCCAATGTTGACATTGAGCTTAAATAAAGCATAATAAATTTTTTTATAAAAGGAAAAAAAAATAATTTTCTTTGAAAGTATGAAAACAATATACTTCTATAAGTTACCTTTTTAATAGCCTGTTTTATTTTCCCTGCTCTTCCTTCCTTTGATACTTGAAGCAATTTGCCAGTTTTCAGGAAAAAGCTTCTGCTTACAATTCTTCTGCTTTATTACAGGGAAAAATGAAAAGCATCTACGTCCACATGGGTATGAAAGCAATGGAATCAGCTGCAAAGAACATGTTAGATCCAACCCCAAAGCACGAGTGTCACCTTGCAAAGAATGCACATAAAATAAACTCCCTGTTGGATTATCGAGCCTATGAGTTCACTCAGGTAAAGCTGAGCAGGTGGTAACTGCTGGTACAGAAACTTCCCAGGGAGAACTTGGGAAAGGATCAAATCACTGCCAGTGCAGCAGACACTGAGCACGTCCCCTAGAGCTGCACTGGGGTGTGCAGAGGCCCCACAGGTGCTGCAGTAGAAAATGCAGAGCAACGTGTCAGCCTCTCCTGCTGCCCTTGTGCACCTGAACCTGATGGAGAAGATCTTCAGATTAGAGTGGAGGTGGAATGGGAAAGAGCTCGGGAATGTACATGGGAACTGGAATGTAGGCTGGGGAAGAGAGGAGCTAATATGTGGAGTTTGAAGTGTAAAAGTATAATTGGCTTGTGGTCATTAAGGGAGTCTCTTAAAAGGGAAAGAATATTGGCTAGGAAAGAATAGGATTATTTTTTTTTTCTTCTTTCTTTTTTTCCTTTCTTTTGTTTCCCTCATCAGATTCTCAGGTTTGGAGATGGTGAGGGAAGAGAGAATGGAATTAGTTCCAAGCATTTCTCTTGCTCCAGGTGTTCCATCTCTATTACTGCAATAATCTGGTGCAGGATTATTCCACCAAGTCTGTACATTCAAGATCCTTACTTGAAAGCATTCTCTTCAGTATTAACTTCATTTGTCTTCTGTAAATAAGAGATGAGCACTGAATCAGATGGCTAAAAAATGAACATATTTTTTCATTTCTCATTGCAAACTTGTCTTAATTAACATTTAACATTAGAATTTTGTGACTGAACTAAGGGTAGACTTCAAAAGTCACTGCAATGCTTACTTTCCTCAGTGAAATTTTTTTTTGTTTTCTGTTAGTTGTCCCTTACTTCATCAAGAATATACTTTCAAAGAAATGGTGCAAAATTAATTTTTCATTCTTGAGTAGCTCCTGAAGCAGTGTTCATCTTTCAGTGGTTGATAAAGAAGGGAGAAGGTAAAAAAACTACCTTAATTGGTTGTATTATAAAGTACATAAAAGAACATAATTTAAAAGCTTCCTTATTTTAGATACCAGCTTTTAAAGAAATCGACTGTTGGTCCAGACTTCTAATTTAATGTTGTGCTTGCTTTTTTTTCTCTAGTACTATTTTTATGAATATGACTTTGATGACTTAAGGCGAAGACCAAGACATGTTTGTCCCTATGCTGTTGTTTCATTCACTTACAAAGGTGACATGGTGCAAGGACCAAGATTCTTGTCCTCATCAAGGTAAGCCAGGAAATGAGTTTTGGAACTGCATGTAACAGGAAGAATTCAGAGCTCTTGGAAGAAGCTTAAAATTGATTTCAGTGAACAGTGCTGAAATGAATGGGCATATCACAGGGGCTTAGCATGATAAATGCTTCTAATGCAAAGCAAGAAGTGGCAAAATTGGTTTTATGCAGCAGACTGTCCTCTGTGGGAAGCACTTGTGCTGCTCTTTTCACCTACTTGGCTTCTGCCTAGGTGGAATCCATGTGTAGTGCAGGGTTTTCACCAAACTGAGGAAATTCATGGACATAAAAATGTTCACAACATTGTCTTGCTTGGTGTTCTAAAATAATATTCGGTATATTACTGTCACTGAACTCTTCACTGTTGTCTTACTGCTAGTGGAGAGAATATCTAAATGGGCAGATAGCATGTGATAGCTGTGCTGATAGGAAGGCATGCAGATGTGGGAACTCGACTATGGAGTGCTGAAAACCATTATCAAGGTATCTAAAATATCAAGGTATCTAAAATAGCACGAGATACTGCAGTGGAGATAGCTTGAGGTTACAGTCAGATACCAGTGGTGCTGTTTTGTTAGACTGAACAAGTATCCTTATTGTAAAATGTAGTGGCCAGAATTTTCTCTTCCAACCCAGTTGTTCTGTCTGTCTTCTTTTGCTTAGACCAAACACCTCCAACACAGACAGAAGAACAGGTAAGAATGAACTGCATTTTTTTGGTTTTTCTGATATAAACACGGAAAGTTTGCGATGTTTTTCCCCGTGTGATTTTATGTTTAACCGGCTTAGTTATGCTGACTGTGTACCTGAATGTTATCCTGTACCATGCTGATTGCAGGCATCCCTTCCTGATACTGGATGATGGAACAGACACCTTAATATGTATTTTCTTTTACCAGAACAAACCAGAAGTGAACAAAATCAAAGTATTTTTTCCCCTCCTTTTCTATTCACAGTGTAGTAAGAACTGGTCTTCAGTTCCTGAATCTCCTGTTCAATGGCATTTCAAATAATATGATGTCATGCTTTTTTTTGAACCTCATTCAGGCCAAACTAATATGTATCAAAGTGGTTGACAGTTAAGGTAAGGAAAGAGAATATCATTCCTCAGATGTTGAGATCAAAGGTGTGCTTATATAGACAGGTGTAGTTAACATCCATCCTCCTTTACTCTGCTTAAGCTGTTCAAAATATAACAGGTTTGAAAAGATCCTTTCTGTTACCTTTTTTACATTGTCTGGTCTGGTATTAGTATAAAATTTTCCCTAAACTGGTTTTGTAAATTCAGCAGCCTCTGCTGCCACTTTCTTCCAGTCCCACTTCACAAGTTGTTTCACTTAGTTTTCCTTTTTCCATCTTACTTTAGAGAAATCTGCTGTTACAGTATGGAGGGGACAGCTTTGGAATAAGGGCAAACTTGTGTGCCATGTTTCCTTAAAATCAGCAACGTGTTCCTTCCCTCCATGCAAGCTGTGAGTATTGCCATTTGAATGATAAGTCTAAAATACTGTTGTGTTAACACTCTTTCTAGTGGATTTGGGATATATTCAGGTGAAAATCTAAAATACTAAGTGCTTCAAATATGCCAGACTAAACTGGAGTCATGCATGTCCAGAGCTTCCTGGAGATCAGGCACACAACTGTCAACATCTCTTTGCTGTTCAGTGTTTTGTTGTTAGTGGTTTTTTCTTTTTCCATTGAAGTGGCACACACTGCTTTGCAGGAATAAACACCACTGGCATGAGATAAACAGGTGCTGTTAAAAATAATTTCTTTGGACTAATAGTTTTAGGTCACTGAGGGTAGAACTATGGGAGGTAAAAAAAGAGGCCTTTATTTTTTTTTTTCTTCCTCCTCCCACCCTTCTTCTCCAGTCCTGAGAAGCTTGAGGTTGAAAAGGTTGTCAGCATTGATCAGCTGAAGAAAAAAGTTTCACCAGCGTTGTTCTTAAAAGAAACTTACCAAGGAGGAAAAGAAGGTAAATAGTTCTACCTTCATTTTTTTAAAATTCAGAATGTTCAATTTTTCTGAACTACAGTTTTGTTTCTTTTTTTCCTACTTCTCTCTCTGCCCTTGTGCTGTGTCAGTGTTGAAGAATGGCCTGTACTGTAGCCTGTATGAAGTTGTGGAGAAGTCCCGTTCTGGGAGTCACTTGGAGGGTTTACTTCAAAAACTAGAGAAGGAGAAACTTGTGAGTATGATTTGACTATTCCTGGTTTTAAAAATAATTTTACTAACTAGTAATTTGAGGCATACTAAAAGATCCATGATCCCACTGGAATCCCTTAGCTGGCATATCCTAAAGTATTGTGTCACAGCTCTCCTCTGCTCACAACAGAGCTTATCATACAGTCAGTGAGAGTATTTGTAGTGAGCAATATCTCTGATTAAAGCAGTTTGTTCTTTTTTTGCCTGGAAACAGGTTCTTGTGAAACCACTTCAGGACAGAGGATTTCTTTTTCTCCTTTCTCCTTTGCAAATGATGTCCCCTTATGGTAAGCATGCTCTGTGTTTTCTGGGTTTGAGTTGGTTTTGTTGTTTTGGGTTTTTTTAGCGGGGGGCGGTTTGAGTACCAGATTGTCTTTTGACACATAGTGGTGCTCTCCTTTGTAAATGTTGTTGGTTTTTTGTGTTCTAGACCACCAAGCTGGATGGTCCCGTGTGCTTCATGCATTATTTCTGTTTCCAGAGCCTAGAGGTGTAATTAACATAGGTAAGTGTGTTCACTGTTGAGAGTGTTCTGTACATGCTTACTTTAACATAGACTGTATTGTGCTGAAGACCTTGGAGTGTTACAGCCAGTCCCTGTAAAGTAGGAGTAACAGTTTGTATTCATTATGGTCATGGTGATGGTGTTCAAAAATATTTATTTCTTCACAAAAGCAAATATCACACATTTTAGGTTCGTATTTGTTCATATTTGAAAAAGTAAAACTTTGTTCAAATTTCTTGATTGTGTATTCTGTTATAACTGAGCATCAGTATTCCAAGACATCTGTGCATTGGGAATAACTAATATAATGAGGGATTTCTTAAACCATCAAAACATTAAGGACAGAACATCTGCTCAGTAGAGCAGTTTAAATTGGAAATGACTGTATGTATCTAGGGCACAGGTTACTACCAAATTGTGAAAATGAGCAGTTCATCATGACTAGTGAGTAAGTTGAGTTCTAAGTAGACTTTAAAGCTGGTTACTTCACAAGAAGACCCAAACTTCTCTGGCTTCTGAATTATTTCTCCACAGTAACTCCAAACTGTGTTTCACCCAATACGTATTAATACAGAATATTGCTAACTAGTCATCATTTATTGATAGCTTCATGATTTGATCTTAATTGTGAATTCCCTCTTCTCCTGTGGCAGGACACAGAAGTGTTCCGTTTGGAAATTCACCTCACGTGGCTTCACATGAAAAAAAGGAAATCATTCCAGAATTCACAAGTTTTATTTCGTCTCTACATTTTGCTTTAGTCCAGGCTCGTAAAGACGCTAGTCCAGACATCAATGTTGTTGTGGAAAGGTACATAAATGAGTATTTGAAAAAGCTCTTCAGTGGCGTTCTGAGAGGTAGGGAGTTTAAATTGCGTGAGTATTCGTCACGGTTGGATGACAAAAGTTTTCTTTATGCTGCTCCAAGATTTAAATCTCATATTGATGGCTACTTGCAAAGCTATATCTTTGGTTGTGAGATGTATCAGCTGCCTCTTTCCAGAGCAAAAGAACTGGTAGAAAGGAATCAGAGATCCCAGCAGTTCAGTCCCATCTCAGACTATGAAGCTACAGAAGACTACTCGGATTTTGCCAAAGCAAAATGCAGGAAAAGAATCCATGCAAAATA
The DNA here is from genome assembly GCA_038380795.1 of Pyrocephalus nanus. Taxonomy (NCBI): domain Eukaryota; kingdom Metazoa; phylum Chordata; class Aves; order Passeriformes; family Tyrannidae; genus Pyrocephalus; species Pyrocephalus nanus. The sequence continues at coordinate 8,784,674 of CM076271.1, read as the reverse complement.
TGAAGCCACTCCTGCCAAGCAAAAGCTGCCTCCTTCTGGAGATTATGATACTGAAAGACTCATAGAACTTATTAACTTAATCCAGTGCAGGAAAAAAAATGCAGGTGGAGATTCCGATTCTGAAGACCCCAGAATCAGAAGTGGTCTGAAAAGAAAGCTGGAAAAAGAGTCTGAAAGTTTGCACAAATACTTAAAAAGGAGTGAATCTTCTGAGAATATTTGTCAGTATGAAGGTAAGAAAGTCTTTGTTTAGAGTTCTTCTTTAAACATTGTAATTCAAAACATATTTAATCTTTATAGATTGAATATTTTGTGCACGCTGGTTCATTTGAACATTGGCCTGAGATCTACCAATAGAGAGGAAGTTTATTTTTACATAATTGGCCTCTTTCCAGGAGACAAGTGTTATAAGTAAATGAAACTAGGCTGAAATATAGCAATAAAAATTTATTGAAGATTTATATAAAATGCAAATAAGCAAAACAGCGCGCTGGGTGGCCGGGGAGGCCCCTGCTCCACTCACTGCACGCAAGTGCAATAAGCAAGAACAGTAACTTTTATTCCCTTATCAGTTCCCCTCCCATTGTCACTTGTTATCCTTCTATTGGATCTGAGTTTGCAGGTCTGGTTCTGGTTGGCTTCCCTGCAGGCCCGTTTCAGTTGCCAGGTGCTTTCCTTTCCATAGTTTTAATTAGTCCTTAGTCCTTGAGGCCTGGTGTGTAGGTATCTCCAGATGTCCATCTTGGATTCTCTGTATCGTTCTCGTTCTTGACCCTTTGATTCTTGTCCTTCCTTTCGTTACTTTATGTGTGTGCTATGAGACAATAAGCTTTTTAGAAAAATAAGATACAAGATACTTATTTAGCAAGGCACAATAATTTGTCTTTCCAGCTTAAGAACTGCAAGCTGCATGACTATCAGCTTGCAATGGTGACAGATGAATGAACCATTCTGCAACTTACAGTCTCCCAACCTTAACAGAACATTGATTATAATAACATATATATGTATATAAGAATATAACATGCAATACAATTTAATGAGTAAACTACTACTAATAATTTGATGAGTAAATTAAACTACTGCTACTAATTTATTACACAAGTTAACAGGAATTGTCATAAAAGTTGCTTTTGTTCTCCCTCTTTGGGAAGAAGGCAGATTTCCCAAGAGTTTGCTTAGCTGTGGAGCTGTCCAAAGACTTTCTAATACAAAGTACTCAGCAGACTTGATATCATAATGTCTTTTGCAGAGTTTTCCTTCAGGCTTTGCTGTAGTTCTTTATGGCTCCAGTACTCTATATAATACCTCAGAAGTTTGGATTGAAGGGAAGCAGCACAGTTAAGGTTTGGAATAGCCAGTAATGTGTGCAGTGGGACAAAGGAAACAATAGTATCTACATCCAAACCTCAGATAATTATCACAGATACCATCTGACATAAGATCTGCCAGAAAAAAAACCCCTTTGATTTCTGTTTCCCTGACCCTTTTCCGAAGGCAATGATAGAAGCCTCCTGCAGAAGGGGCAAAACTGAGGAGCAGGGTGGCACAAAGAAGAGTTTTACATCAAGCACCAGTCACTCTCACGTGTACATGAATCACTTTGGAAGATGAAGTGACTGATCTTAGAAATAAGTTGCCCTCTTCAGAGGGGCAAAAGATACTGGCATGTAGAGATGGAGGAGACAAAGGGTAGGCTTTATGCTTGGGATTCTTGCTTGAAATTCTCTGAACCTAAATGTCTTTTTACATTGATTATTCATGTAAAATATGTGAATGCATTTCTACCTGGTCATCAGAACAGTGTCTGTTCATAAGTAAATTTTGACTTATCTCCCTCAAAGGTACCATCTATTTATGGTTTGAATTCCGTGGTTTTATGTAACCCTGGAAGCAATTTGTTTGTCTTGCAAAAAGTCTTACCTAAAATTTTGTGAGCTTCAGTATCTCAGCATGATTAGATTTTTATTAGTCAAATGACACTCCACAATTCCGTGTTTCCATATATGACCAAGTGATTTAGAGATTAATCAGATACTTAAAGTAGTTGCTTAGCCTGTCTTGACCTGAGAAGAATAAACAGCTATGGTATTAACTCATCCAAGGGGATGAGTGCAGGAATAATAACCCTGTTCTAAAGGGTTTTTTCAGTATAAAGAGACATGGTAAGTTTTAGAACTATCCTTAATGTAACATAACTTAAGCATTAATTTACTCATCAGCTTCTGGAGCAACAGGGATAGGATGGGGAGAAGTAAATACTGTGCTCAAACTAATCTTTTTCTTTCAGCAAGTGATGTGAATTTGGTAAGGTCTCCATGAAATACCTTGATCACAGTATGTGACTTCTATTAAAGCATAAAATAGCGTGGTATTGAGTGACCTAAAAAAAGGTAATTATTTAACTGGGAGAGTTCTAGCTTTGGAAACTGCCCTTTTGTCAACTTTTACTTGTTAAAAAAAAAAATTTAAAATAATGTATGTGTACAGTATGAATTGATGCTAAAGAGTGAGACTGTGGGTATATGGCAGATGTTTTCGGGGGGTGTCTGGTTTTGGTTTTATTTTAAGACTTGGTAATGGATTACTTTTCCCTCCTCGCCGTATTCCAAGGGGGCAGAACCTCGGATTCACCACACTCTGTTTTCTCAACTAATTCTGGTCTGGGTGGACACGATGCTGACTTCAGGCAGCAAGATGGATCCGACCCTGCTGCTGCTGACACACATGGCCTCATTAAAATGCTCTTGGAAACACTGGCTACTGGAGGACACTTGGATTCCTCGCTGGCACAGTCTGTAAATCAAGCTTTAGCATTAAGCACTGATGAAATGGAAGAGGATATGAGACAAAACTATGAATATGAATCCATTCCAGCTCAGGATCATGAGCTTCCTAATATTGCTCAGGCTGACAGTGTTAACTTCAAGGACCCTGAGAGCCCAGTGATTCTGGAACCTGATGTGCCGTGTCTGCCCTACAATGTTGATCTGCGGCTTCCAGATAACGAAGGAGGCTTTGAACACACACTACAGCTGCAAGTAAGTGAAAGTGCCAAGATGCTGATAACAAATGTACTGTTTTCATAAATAGGATGAGATTGAAGGAAAAAAACATTCTATTTTTTTACACAGGTAAACATAATTACTGACTTCTCTGTGAAGAAGTTTGGTAGGAACATACACAGAAATCTTCTTCACTCTTTAGTGTGTGTTCCTGGTTCCTTATATCTACTCTTTCTGTAATAAAAAGGGAGCAGAATTGAAGAATTTTGAGCACTTACCTGCATGCCCAGCTCCCTTTGTGTGCTTTCTTGGTGCAGTGTACACAAGTTCCAGGCAGACTTCTGACAGCACACAACAGGCAGAACACCCTTTGCAGAAGGCCCTTGTGCTCAGGGATCACAGGGCTCCAGCACATGACCCTGCAGGAGTGTTCTGTGATCTCTGTACTGGTACCTACACACAGAGCCCAGTTTCTAAGTCACAGAGCAGAAAGGAGTTTGTCCTACCTGTAATCCCTGTGCTGTTTTGCTTCTAACCATCTGGAATGTGAGGTGAAATAGGATTGTCTAAGGGCCCAGTACGAGCTGCAGGCAGTGCCTCAGCAATGCCAGCATCTCCTGGCTTTAGTTATCAAGACATCAGCCTGGGAAGGGCTGGGGAGCAGCCAGTTTTCCCCTTCTTTCCTCTTTGCCCCACCCAGCTTCTGTACTGTAAGGCATGTGCTCAGACTGCCTTAGTTACTTCATGGCAGACCAGGAAAGAACCTCCTGTAAACATTTCCAACTTGGACTTCACTGATGGCAGAAGTGCCGATGTGCTGGTGAACTCAGGTGCATTCTTACTGCCAGCTCTTCAGAGTGTAAAAAGCTTAATGGCAAACAAACCCAAAAGAAATGGTTTTGAGCTGAGCATTTTGATTGTTTTTTAGGAAGCAAGCACTGGAAGCCTAAGTACCTTTGAAGACTACAGTCCCAATGCACCTATAGAACACGTGTATGGCAGTCAGCATCCCAACTCAGATAATACAGAAGTTGGAATGCACTGGAAACTTATTCCAATTACAGGTAAGATGGGTTTAATTGCTCTGTTTCTACAAAAAGTGACTGAAAACATGTTCTAGAGGTTTGTATAATCTTTCATGGATCCCAGTGTTGGGTCACATGTTGGTGCACAAGCACTGCCTGTGCAGTTGTTTCTGGTATATGATTAATACAGAAATCTGCTGGATAAAAACAAATACTAGTGGAGAATACTGGTTTGCCTACATACTGCATAATTTAGAAACGTAAATGCTTTAAAAACAAGCAAAACTAAAGTTTTGAATGAGGTTGGGGAAGAAACAGTGCTGCAGAAAGAATCTGAGGTTTGGGTTTGAGGGTCTTTCAGCACTCCTGGCAGCATCACTGAAGCTGTGGCAATAATCACCATCAGACTGATATCCTCCCTTTTTAAGCTAAAAACCTTGTGTTCACCGTTGTGAGATCAGACTTGCAGTGTGCAGTCCAACTCCACAAGGTCACATGTGGCTAAAATAAGCTTTTTGAAAGTGAGGATTATAACCTAGTAGCAAATGAAAATATTTGAATAATTTGTCACCCTGCATGATTTCTAATTTGATTTTTAATTTGTAATTGAGGCAGTTCCTGTTATGCTCAATCATGTTATCTCTAGGAAAACTCCTTGTATTCTGCTTTCTCAGCAAACTTTGTATTGTTCCACTGTCTTAGGAGCTGTTAAATGTCCTGTGCTTCTAAACCTCAGCAGACTTTAACACTTGAGTCTTTGGATTTAAGTTGGTTGGTTGGGGAGACACAACAGTCATGCTGTTTTCAAGCTGTTTGGGAAGTTTTTAGGGTATGAGTTGTGTGTGAGATGATGATGATGATAATGATGAACTCTTCCTATCTAGGTCTGAAATCACCAGAAGAGTCACTGGTGTATTTGCCACCAACGGATGCCCTTCCTAATGACCCCCGGGTAATAAATAGACAGAGAAGTTCTGATGACCAGTTTCAATACTCTCCATTTTCAGACCCACAAAAGGGGACAGCAGAAGATGGACATTATACAGGCCAAGTGGAGAAACCTGAAGATGAGTATGGGCTAACAGAGCAGCCTTTTTCAGCTAAGCATTCCATTAGTGCAGTAATAGAAACGACCCTGTTAGAAGAATATAATCTCTTTGCACGGAAGATTCAGGAGATTTTGCAGCAGAAGAACATCGCGTACGTTAGCGGGGTGCCCACACCAGTCTTCTCTGCCCGAGAGAGGATAACCAGACTGTCTGAATACATCTGTTTAAAGGCATCAGAGGTGTCTGTCCAAGAATATATAGAGACACTGAGTGAAAAGTTGAATAGTGTCATTTTGGCTTCCTGCATTAAGCACACTCATCCCGTTTATTCTAGTCCTGAACCAGCCCGAGTTGGGAGCAACCCTGCAGGGAACGCTGTGCCCGCCACGCTGTCTGTGTGCAGGGACACTGCCACAGCGCTGGCACCAGAGCCACTGGGCAATAACCTGCTGGGCCATCTGCAGTGCAGTGAGCAGCCTTCATCAAGCTTGCCCCTAGGGAATGAGAAAATGGATCATGTGAATGCTACACCAGAGGATCAGACCTCTTCCAGTGGGGATCTGATGGAGCCGCCAGAGAAGACACACAAATCCCCCGAGAACTTGAACATTTCAACTCAACCAGCTTTTACTGATATTATAAGACGGGTAAAACCTGAAGTATTTAGAAGTTTGTTCAAAATTTTTAAAGTTGTATGGAAAAATACTGTCAAATTTTATATTCATAAAGAGGAAGAAAGTGTTCTTTGCAGAGAAATCAAGGTAAATCTGTTTCAATTCAACCTCTCTATACTGTCCAAGTGCCTTTCAAATTCAAATGTATGAAACTGGACTTGCAAACATAAAGTGGTCTGACATTATTTCAAAAAAGGTTGAACTGTGAAAGTGAATTGTGAAAGTAGGCTGTCCTGTCCCATTTCTTGTTTGACCTTTTGAGGTAGTCTTGCTTATATTTAGCTTTTACATAAGTCTTTTTCTTGCAGTTGCAAAGCAGAACAGGCTGTAGGTTGGTTCTTTCTGAACATCCTGCCAGGGGGTGGCCTTACAGAAAAAAGATATTAAGGGAAAAAATGTGATAGCTTACCATTTTAGAAAGAGTGTGTGAAAAGTCACTGTGTGTGCCTTTGGATTTTTTTCCCCCTTCCCCTCTAGTTATTAGTACAGATAACTGTGGGAGATCACTGTTCTTCTGTAGTAAAGCAGGTAAGTTGAAAGTGAAATAATAAAAACTTCTGGCTGTACTTGAAAACTCAGGCTGTTTGACAGACTGTCAGTTGACCACAATAGACTTGCTGAAATAGCCAGTTTGTGTTTTGCTGCATCCTTCTGGTTCATGTATGGGAGAGACAAGGAAGCCACTCCCTCTGAGATGCATCTGAGTGGAAAACTTACTTGCCATGGTCATCATCTTGACCAACCTATCCACTTTTTCCCCATCTTCTCTTTATTTGGTGGTAGGATTACCTTATACAGCTGGGTAATACAGAGTGCCATCCAGAGCAGTTCCCTAGAGGAAGAGCTAATTCAGATAAACTGTTGATCATCATCCAAAATGAAGACATCGCCAACCTCATCCATAAGGTATGTCCCACACAGGTAAATGTGTGCTATAGAAAACTGCTGTTACTGGTGTTACAAAGCTCACTTTGAGCCAGGCTGCTTTCTTTTGACAGCACAGCATTTAAACAGTGCCCTCTGTTTAGTTGCTGATTGAAGAAATGAAACGGTTGTGGTAAAAATGGTTGTGTTCATCACGTACCCACAACTTCTTCTACCCCCCTGCATGTGCTAATGCATGTTTATTCTTAGTTGTTCTGAAGCTGTAGAGAGGCCTGAGTAGTTCTGCATCTAGTTCTGTGATGCTCTAATGGCAGGTGAAGGCAGCTCTCAGATGACCTTTAGATATTCCTGACAGCTGGGGCTTATAAACCAGTGCTGGACAGAAAGTGAAATTACTCCAAAGGCTCAATTTCTGTTTGTCTCATTCCTGTAATGTTCCTTAGAGAGCACCTCCCCAGGCAAGAGAAAAAACGGTGATTCTTGGAAAATGTGTTTTGAAATTTGGTGTTCGGCATTAGTAAGTGGGAAAGTTCTGTAGTTGTATTTTTTTGTATGACCTTGAGTACACATCTCTGACTTTCTAATGTTTTTAAACAGATCCCATGCCTAGTAACTTTGAAGAGGCTCTCCTGTGTCAGCTTTGCAGGGGTTGATAGTTTGGATGATGTGAAAAATCATACTTACAATGAACTGTTTGTGTCAGGTGGTTTTGTTGTGTCGGATGAATCTGTCCTTAATCCAGAGTCCATCACTACAGGTGGGTGTGATGCTTCCTAAGCTTTAAAACAGACTAAAAGCCTGACATTTCAGACCCTGAGAGGTGCTCTGCTCACTGCAGTGAAGGAGCAAGTCTTCGAATTTCTGTGATGTTTTTTGAGAAGTTCTGCTAATTCAGTCTCTTTTCTCACCTCAGTGGCCTTACTGAAGGACATCTGAATGGGAAGGTTTTGTCTTAAGTTTGTATTACATTGTGTAGTTACATACATGGAACCTTTTGTTCCTTACTACTCAATGCACGAATATGGTAGAATATTGAAAATCTGTATTTTTTTCACTTTTTCTTTATTTGAAATTGAATAGTTAATGAAGTTACCATTTTTTGAAATAAATATTTTAGCAAGGCAGGCCATGTATGACTGAGATCAGCTTTTAAATACCACTGTTGGGTACCTGACCTACAGAAAAGCAGCTCAGTTTTGTGGTACTGTTGTTGGCCAGTCTGCTCAGAGGAAAACCTGAATAGTTGTGTAACTGTGCTGTGATGGAAACAGAAAGCAGCTTTATGTATATACTGAAGCAGTATTTTCAGTTTACATACCACAAAATTTAACTTCTGTTCAATATCTCCATAACAGATAAACTAAAGCAGTTCTTAGAGTTTCTGGAGGCTCTCAATACCCCAGATGGGAAATGGCAGTGGAAAATCCACTGCAAAATACAAAAAAAACTGAAGGAGCTGGCGAGGTAAGTCATGTTCTTCAGTACCACCTGTTAAAATGCTTCAACTTTTTCATTATGTTCCAAATCCCACTTCAGTGTAACTCCCTCTCATGTTTGTCTTCTAATATTTAGACTGAGTATTTGTAACTGAGCTTTTCCCCCCATTACAGGATGAATGCCAATGCCCTGAGTCTGCTCACACTTCTGAACTCCTATCAAAAGAAGCACTTGGTTGAGATTCTGTCTTACCATAGCTGTGATTCTCAAACTCGAAATGCTCCAGACCTAGACTGTCTTATCAGGCTGCAGGCTCAGAACATACAGCAGAGACATGTTGTCTTCTTAACAGGTAAAGCCCAAATTTGTGAAAACCTCTTGCCCTTTTTTGATAACAGGTCCTGAACATTAATACAAAATCTTTTATGTGTTTAGAAAAGAACCTGAAAACATTCTCAAGTTATGCTGATAATGGAATAGTTGTTGCTACTGTTGATGACTTTATGCATAATTTTAAAAGCCTCGTTGGGTATCACAACTCGGATACGGAGCAGAACTGTCCTCCTGCTTCTGAAGCTCACCAAAGACAATCAGGTAATGTTGAGCACGCTTAAACTTTCATTGCCAAACTAAGGGTGTGGGGTGGGGGTCCTTCAGACAGTGTGCCTTGACCCTTGTCAATGAACACTGCAGCTGGCAAGGAAAACCCAACTCTCCAGCTACTCTTTTTCTGTTTTAAATGATGGGGGAAAGGCAGCTGGGATGGAGCACCAGAGGAGATCTTAAATACAGAAGGTACAGGCTAACATAGTACTTGAGGTACTACACAGAGTAATGTAACCATCTTTTCAGGAAAAGGATAAACTTTTCTCTACTACCTACCTTTATCTACTTGTAGTAGATAAACTGTACTGAGATGTCAGTTATTGTACTCTTTTAATCGAATACTTACCTGCTGTGTAACTTTAGATGCTGTTTTGACATTGCCCCCTTTGGAGCTGGGAGTTGGGATTTCCCAACACTAAATATGAACACAATGGGCAGAATCGGAGTAACTGGACACTCCCCAGAGGGTTAAGTGTGTGTGTTGAGTAAGTGAACACGAGTGGCAGAAGACCAAGACTTAAGTGCTATTGGACTTGCTGACCTGAAACGTAACTCGCTGTGAGTAGTGTATGGCCTTTTTAACTCACATTTGTATTTCAATAGAATAGGACTTTCTCTCTCTTTTAATGTAGTTCTTGTAGAAAAGGATGAGAAGGATGAGGAGGACATGTCTCTGGATTCAGGGGATGAAATATCACAGATAGAAATCTGCAGTGATGCCTCTAAGTATGATACTCATGTGGAAGCTTTGCAGACAGAGGCCAAGGGCCCACATGGAGTAGATGCTAAAGAAAGCTGCTTATCAGTTACAGAGTTATTTTCCGAAGCACAAAGTGGCCTGGTGGAAAAAACGTCTAAAAGTGACTTGGAAGAGAAACAGCCACTTACTCCAGGTTCTACAGCATGCTCTGCTGAGGGAGAAAAACACAATTCAGTTGAACAAACTCCTTTCAGTAACTTCCCGGTTTATAGCAGACAGTTAAACATGTCCCATCAATTCAGCCACTTAAATGTACTCACTCATCAGACTTTTCTGGGAACAACATATCCAATTTCTTCTGCAAGTCAAAACCAAGAAGGGAGCAATTATTTTCTCTCTGCCTACAGTCAGAGCATGGATACAGAAAAGTCCTCATCGCCTGGTGGCTGGGACAGCAGCTGTGATTCTTCCAGGCCATATTCAGAACAGAAATAAACTCTTAAGTCTGTTTTTCTAAGTTGCTGTGGACTTCTCTGTTTCTAAAATGTTGGATTAACAATTTCTATTTTATTCTGGAGCAGAATGTTTCTTGTTCTTGTTATCTCAAATGTTTTCTTGTTCTATTTAAATTCCTGATGGCTTGTCCCTCTTGGAACCATCTGAAAGTTTAAATAAATATATATATTTTTTAACGTTTACTGTACTTGAATTATCTTGTTTGTTGGCACTTTTAAGTTTCTACATTTGTATTTGACCTGTTACCTGGGCTTCAGTTTGAGGTCTGTTTTAATGTAAAACTGAATGTTTGCCTAAAATATGTGAAAGAGCCAGTTGTTTTCTTTTTTTAACTGTAAGAGTATCCAAGTCACTTTTCTTTACATAAATATTAATGTATTTATTTGACATTGACAAATTTTTTGTATAATGTTTTTACATAGCTCTAAGGCAATGTAGTTATTTTCATGACTATATACTGGATTTTGGCTAAATACCTCAATTAGAGTAACCAATGGTGCAGTTCCATTACAAAAATTGAATAAACTCTTAATGCACAAGGGACTTGTTAACACCTTGCATTGTCTGTGGGTTTTATGTTGTTTGCAAAGTATGGGAGAAACACCTAAACTCGGTTTCATGCACAGAATTATCAGTGTTACTGCAGCACTATTATTGACCTTACAGCTTTTATCTGACCATTGTAATTACTGTAATGAGAGAAGGACAAACCTGAGTTTAATGACTGTGGAGTTCAATTTGCATTAGAAAAACCTCGATCCTCTCCCACTTCAGCATAATGATTCTTGGGGCTTTCAGGCGCTTTTTTTGGGTTTGTTTTGTTGTTTATTTCTTTCCTGAACAGGCACTGGCATCGGAGTTTTATCTGTTTCTTAATCCTGTCTTTTTTAATTTCACATCTGCTGAGTTGTAAACTCCTCCTTCCCCCCCCCCTCCCCCCCCCCCCGTGAATCTCTCTTAACTGCCTCGTGTTGTCCATCATCTCTGACTCAGGTTTGTGGAAAGCAGCAGCTGGCAGGAAGGAGCTGGGGAGTCTCCAGCCGTTGTACCCCTTGGAGTTGACCCTTTTACTGCAGTGCTGGTTTTCCAGAGGCTCCCATCTCTTTATTGCTTGTCTTCAGGTTGCCAAAGTCCTGTGTTTAGGGGGTTTTCCTGGTGGTAATTTGATTTTAGTGCTTTTGTGCAGGATGTGCTGTTTGGTACCAGATGATAGTGTTTAAAAGTAAATGTTTCTGAACTCACTAAATTAGTTGGGATAAATATTACTGGTTAAAAAAGGGCAGCTTTTAAAAAACAAACAAAAGCCATAGACTTCTCCCTGAACTCGAATCTTTCCCTCTCTTAACAGTTGATTGACTTATTTGTTCAAATTAAGAACAAACCACTACCAGACTATAGTGTAGCAGTTGTTACCCTCCCCCAAAATATGGCAAATAAATAACCTTTTTAGAAAAAGGAACTCCCTTATATTCACTGTATCAGCCTAAGAGGTGGCTGAATATTTAAGTATGAGCAGTATTTTACAGTTAAAAAGACTAACAAAGACTACCCAAGCCATTCAGAATACATCTTAATCTTTTTATTTATCAAAACACACACACTTGAGTCTACAAAACCCCATGTAACAGTTTTCTTCTGTGTTTTGGTGGTTTATATTAAATTCACTTACATCTTGAAGACCATTCTGAACAGACACACCCCCATTAGTTTAATGTACCTTCAATATAAAAATGCGACCCTGTAATCTATGAAAATTCTCATAATTTAAATTTCATAAAAAAAGCTAGAGATGGTTCATAATTAATTACAGTGGCAAAGTGCTGTGCATTTCCATTTTAAGAATTCAGAACATTCACGTGTACCTCTCAAAATGGCAGAACGAAGTTCTCTTGAGCTACAGGGGGAATCAGAGTGTTCTCCAACTCCTTCTGCTTCTGCAGGAGGCCCTGGAATACATTAAATACAAGGTGAGTGTTCTGTCCTCCTCACACAGCCTGAACTAATGATGTGTCACTGTTCCATAGCTGAAAACAATTTACCTATTGAGGCTTAATTCTTTTTAAGTACCCAACTTCAGAAAAAGCAATAATAAACTCATGCACTCAGTGGAGAGGGAACTTCTGCTAAAGACTTGAAGTGTGCCTGGAGTGGAAGCCAGTTCAGTTTCCAGTGATGACCATGCAGAGGAAAGAAGGATTTTTCCACTACACAGAACTGAATCTCCCTCCTTTGTGCACTGTCTCTGCATTCACATATTCTGCTGTATTCGTGGATGAAGCTGAACCCCAAACCTTGATGAGGATCGTGAGTCTCAACATAAGTGATACTCTGAGATCAAGGGCAGCATTGCCATTGAACCAGAGCAGTGTCAGACATTTCAGGAGATATATATATATATATATATATATTTATTGTCAAAAAGGTCAAGGTTCCTGCTTTGCTGATGGTTCCTTTAAGTACTGAGGAAGGAGAAAACCTGTAAGAAAAAAGCCTCCTGGGAGCATACCCTTGCCTGTTAAGTAACATGATACAGGTATGTCAAGTATATTCATAAATTTAAATTTTTTTTTTAGTGTAACTAACAAGATCATTTATATTGATACATCTGGCACCTTGGTCTGCCTCTATTTTAGACCTCTCAGAAATAAATTGGTACCAAGAAACTTAAAATAAAAAAATGTATTTTCTTCAGAGTTACAAGGGCTTTTGCTGGCACAGCTCGGTACAGAACTGATGCAAGGCAGCGAGTATTACAAGAATTTAGACACATATTCCTGGTGCCATGGAAGCAGAGCAGCCTGTTAGACTTAACTTGGGATCCTTCAAAGGCAGCAGCTGCCTACTTTCAATCCCATGGTGAATTGCCTTCCAATTAATCAACAGTACGTGCTATTATTGTTAATGGGTCTGTGTAGCTCCCAGTCCCTGTGTCAATAATTACTTCTATTACAGTTTCTTGCATTTAGTAGCATGTTACAAAACCAGCTCATAAAATAAGCGGCCCTAAATAAAGCAAGAGCTGAGAAATAAGTAACACTGAAAGCTGACAGTTCCATGTTTATCACTTGGACTGCAAAGGTATCAGAAGGGCCTGGAGCAGCACAGTAATGTGGAATATCTACGGAGGGACCAGCAGTGAGCTCTGTCCTCCCACAGCCATCGTGGACTAGAGGCTTAGGAACATTATGGTGCTCTGGTATGGGGGGTGTTCTCCTTTTTCTTAAACTTTGGCCCTTCTTTTTCACAGATAATTCACTTTGCTGGGCTTATCCCCTGATTTTTGATTTCAGTGAGGAAAACTAAGTCTGTTGCTTTTTCCTATTGCTGCTGTAACCTGAGACATAGCCAGAGACTCGCTGTCTTAAAAGAACTGCAGCAGCAGACTCTCCCTCCCTTTGGCAGGGGAAGGCCCTCCTATTTTCCCTGGTGTCTTCCAGTTCCTCTGGGCTGTTACTGCAACAGCCCAACTGTATTTATGGATCACTTGGGCCGGGTGTGGAGTGCAAGGGCTAAAGACTGGCCAAATAGTCTGCAAATTTCTCCAGACAAAAGAATGCTAAAGACTGGCCAAATATGTTGTGAATGTATGTATGTATTTTGAATCTATCAATCCACTATATATATGTATATATAAATACAAAACCCAAGACTAATTATCTTCTGAAAAAAAAAACCCTGAGATCTTTGTCTAAATTGTATTTTAGACAAAATACTGCATTACTTATTCTTTCTCAGTGAAATAAATGATGCAAAACAGGTGTCAGCTGCAGGAGTACACAATACTTAGGTATACAAATATACTGAAGTTCAACAGTTCATGTCCTAAATGCATTCTGCAGCTGGCAGGGTATTTAAAAAAAGAACTCCACATGTTATAAGTTAACTCTCTTGCAGAACCAAGATCCATTGGAAGACTAACCTTGCCAGTACTTTTTAGCCACTGTTAAGACTTGAATATAAACTATGCATCAAAAATGTGAACCTCTTTAAATATCCATGCCTTTTGTTCACCTCAGCAAGCACAAGGATCAAATTGTGCTTCGGATCTGGCTTCACTCTTAATCAAAATGCCACTGGCAAATGAAGCCTGAATACAAAATACTTAACAACTGTAGATATTTAACAGAAATGTTAATGAGCATTGGGGAACACCAGATCCAGTCCACCCCATTGGGAAGCTGCTGGGAACTGGCAGCTTTTCACTGTTCTTGGGTCACAACTTTTCTTCCTCAGCTGGGGAGTGTCACGACCCTTCCTTTGCACAAGGAATTTACCTGCAGCTGAAACACCACCTGTACATGGCAGTACTTCTGTCCTGCTAAAGCACAGCAGGTAATCCAGGGAATCAGTAACATTAACTACTGGTAATTTTGGTACTTCAGTCTGTCAGATTTTTTTCCCTTTGCTTCTTTATGAAATTTTCCTCCCTCAAGGAAAAGAAAAAGAAATACTGCTGCTAGCAAGAAAGTACTTCTAGAATGGAGCCATTCAAAAAGCAAGGGGAAGGTACTGATAGATGTTTATCTTCAGTGTTCTTCAAGAACCAAATGCAGATATAATGTAAATGTGGGGGGGTTTTTTTGTCTTGCAGCCCTGTTAGACCATTTAGAAGCACAAAAGAGAACTGCTCGTGTCAGGACCTGCTGTGGGCCACACCTTGTTGCCAACAGGTGGAGTATCACATTCACTCAGGGTTTAGTAACAAGATCCCATTACCAGTAACTTACTACAAAGAGAACAACCTGTACAAACACAGCCAGGCTTTAGTCTCAGGAGCTCGTGTGTCTGTAGTATTAGGCTAATTTTAATTTTATTTTCAGAAAATCTGACTGATGGACAAATCCTAACATTTTTTTTAACATGCTAACAAATTGGAAGGATTTTATAAGTGTTTGCACTTCCAGTTTGCAAATATACAGCATTTTTCCAGGACTGACACCCCTTCTGCACCAGCCCCACTGCTCTGTTGAGACTCAGCAGGAACTACAGAAGGGGAACTTCATTAACAAGGTTCTAATGCTGTGTTAAAACAGTGTTATTTTGAAATTCATACACTTTTAATACAGACAGCCCTAACTACAAAAACAAAGCCATTTCTCCTGATTTCAAGTTTCCTCGGGCACTCCACTGTTTCACAGCTAATGTAAGGACTAAGGAGTCCACGGTCTGACTGGAAGGACTGGCCAAAATTGTAAAGCAAACTTAGTAAGAGGGAACAAAAGTAGAGGACAGGACCCAAAACATAAATCATATGATGGAAAATGAATTAAAGATTATGATATATAATAGTTTGCAATGTTCATTTTTACTTAAGTGTATATATATATATATATATACACAAGCATGTTTATCCACTCAGTTGTGCTTACCTGGCGTAATTTTGACAATCCTTTGAGAATTGCTTGTTGTCTCTCTCTAACTACATCAGGGTTTAGAAGAGGATCTCTAATGTGATCTGAGCTAAAAATCTGTCGTGGCATTTGGTAAGAACCTAGAAGTAAATATACATCAAATTAGTTAACAATACTCTTTTTTAATTTTGAAGCAGTAAATTTTCACGGTTTGTGAAAATCAGGTTTTGGTTGCTATCAAGATTATAATCACTGGTTTTAAGTTAAACAACGCTTAGATTCCTAAACCCCAAGCTATATACAATAATGCCAGAGAAATGCAATCATGCTTCATTAAAGGTAGACAGACAAAAAGGACAGATAAAATATTTTTTTTTTGCTGTTTTGATTTTTTTTTAAACTTTTTTTGTGGTTGCTTTGTTGGGTTGATAGAGAGCATCGTTGGGCTGCACAGCCTTAGCGTGCAGTGCTGTGACACACATGGATTGCTCCAAAATCCAGTAAAAACGGACAGAAAATCGGATAAAACTGCAGCACTTGCATCTAAACCACTGTAACATTTCTCCTCTTCTACATGCATCATTTCAGTACCATGGAGCTGTCGATACTGTGGGTCATGTGTTGAAGGTCTGGTCACCGGTGCCTCCGGGTCAAGGCAATACACCTCGTTTGTTCGGACGTAGGGGACAAACTGAGCCGAGGGAGGCCGAGCAGCCCCTGGGGCAGGAGGGGAACTCCTCTGCTTGGGATCTGCCTTGATGCTTTTCTCTCTCCTGCTGTTGCTGTTGTGCCCCAGGAAATTGGAAGCGTGGATCTGTCTCTGTTGGACTTGGAGTAATCTGTTCTTAACTGCTGGAACGGGTGGCGATTCGGATCTGTACGAAACAACTGCAGTTAAGAAAGGCCCAAACAATACTTAAATGATGTAATTAATTTTTCTCAACTAGCAGAGAAAGGAATCCTCAGAGGACAGGATTTTTTGTTCATTTACTCTGCTTTCATAATTGCAGTCTGTCTGGTCATGTGTATTTTTAATAGCAGACAATTAGATACATGTAAAAATCAGGAAAGAAAAGCAAATGCATTTCACTATTAATGTATTTCTACATTTCATTAATGCAGAGCATTGACGTACCTTTCTTCATTCAAGTGATTCTTATGAAATTGTTCTTCCTAGGAGAAAGCAAAGTCAAAAGTAAAACAACAAAGCTCCACGTTTTTACATTAAAAGCTTTGATTTTTCAAAATGGCTTTGTTTTGAAATTCCAAAAGGACTGTTTGACCTGGGTTCAGCAGAAAGGTATTTATCAAAGATTTGCATTAAAGTGATTTACAGTGTCTATGAACTAAATTAAGCAAATTATAGGAAGATTTTCTTCCATTTTCTATGTCTTTGGCAGCTCTAAGCACTATCAAAAATATTATATAGATACATTTCTATGTCCTTTGAAAGCTGCATTTATAAACTGAAAGGTTCAACCCAAGGCAATGATTATTAAAGGAGAGGTCCACATTTTTTCTGAGAACAGCAACAGGAAGATTTCAGTGCTTCAGGTACAGAAACTGAACTCCCATCCAGGCAAAACTGCGTGGAACAAGAATCTCAAAAATGGGCATCACTGTTGTTTTAAAGCCCAAACAGTGACCCACCTTCCTGCCTCTGTGCCCCTTATTCCTCACAGCTGTTTCTTCCCGAGGAGAGGGAGACCTGTCCCAGTCCCCCCCCTTCCTTGCACAGAGGTGCCCAGGGGTGTTTCTTTCCATCAGCTGAAGCAGCTCCATCTGTCTCCTCACTTTGTTTTCTTCCCTTTGTTTTTGTAGTTGTTTAGGGTATCTTTCTGATGCCGGAATGTATCTTTTCCCAGGCTTGTTTATGTTCCAGTCAGGCCTTTTGCTGTATTTTTCTGAAGATTTAATTTGTCTTTCTTTTCTGGCATACTGGTCATACAGGTCACTGTAAGTGCCACGAGTCTCTTTTCCTGATATTTTATTTTTATCTATATATTGCATTTCCTTCTGGTATTTTTTGCTGTTAGAGGTTTCTTTGTATTCTATAGAAATATCAGGTGATTCGCAACGCACAGTTCTTTCCTCAGCTGACTCAGTGTAGGCTGAAGCATTAAAGTAATCTAAAAAAAAAAAAATAATGTATTTTAACTCTAAACTATTGAAATTACTTGGTTGACTTTTGTATGCATATCAATCTACCATTCTGATTTTAGTCAAAAATGGCTGTTACAGTTTTTTATAAAGCTTTTTTATTCTTTTTTTTTTTTATGTGGAAGACAGATAGGACCAGTAGAAGCAAACCCAGTAAGGAAGAGGAAAACCCCACAAGACTGGAGAACAAAATCAAGTAATTGTAAAGGAAAACGTATGTCAAATGAAAAAAATTCTTTTAAAATGTAGAATTGTATTTCTGTCATGGTATTCAAAACTAAAGAGCAAAACACAGCTTCTATATAGTTTTCCAGCATGCCTGTGGTTTGGTCATATTCACAGCACTACTGGGAATAATTTACTTCCCTAATCCTTATTGTCCAATGGAAATAATTTGTTCAATTTTTAAATTATTAATAATCCCACTTTTCTGTTTACTGAGAGGCATTCACAAAAACATTCTTTAATTTGTAAACTCTCCAAATTCAGAGTAAAATTTCCACCAGCACTGCCAAAACCAAAAATGTTCTGCTGGTGCTTTGGGAAGCAGGAACAGAATAAAGCTTGCACTTCACAAGCTAATACAGTTCTAAATACAAGGCATAAAATGACTGGAAGTTTCCACCGAATCTGCTCATTCACACCTCGTCTAGAACATTCAAAAAAAATGCAGACTAAGTTTGAGCTGGGTTTTTTACCAGTGTGATGCAAAATCAAGAAGATGAAGACTGGAATATATTCAGTCTATATGGACCTGCAATTCTCTCTGGGTATTTAGCAAGAAGGTAAACATTTTCTAAACATTTGAATGTAAGCTCTCATTTTCACCTGAGTTTTCTAGTTCCAGAATTACTGACAATGATTCTGCCAATATATTCAAGGACTCGTTAGGGAAACCTCAGCCCTGCTCAATACCAAACCTGGGAACACTGACACTGAAGAATACTACAGATGCATGTTGAAATGCTTTAGTAAATTTGGATGGGCCTACGTGGCTTATGGCTCTAAGTCAACACTCCATTCCAGGCTGTGTGATGTGAATCTGAAACCGGTAAGTACCAACTCTACAAATATATCATTTATTTAGTAGAATAAAGTGATACATTCCAATATACCAACATGCCTATGTGTGTGCAAGGATTTCCTCCCAGCTGTATTCCATTCTGACCCCCAGTGATTTCACAGACACGCTGCCTGTGCCTTTGCTGAGCTGCATCAGAGCGCTCGTACCTGTCTGCACAGCCGTGTCCTTCCGAGGAGAAACCTGCTGCTCACTGGGGCTCTTGACCTCATCAGGGAAGTTGTTACTTGGATGTGAAATGGCACAATTGCAAGTTTCACCCTGTGTATCACCTAAAAAGCAGGTGAAATTATTGTAAGTTAAATTGTTCCATTTAGTAACACGTGTTCAACCTAAACTGTGCTACTGAGTTACCCGACTACTGTGGTGTTTCTTTCTGTAATACAGCACTTGCTACTTACTCCAATACAATATTCTCCAGAGTAGTCAACACTTGTATTTATTTGGAAGGTAAATAAATTGTATATGAAACTTAGTTTGTGAAGGAGCTGTTTCTGACCCAAATGCAGACAGGGAAACAAACTCCAAAAAACCCTGACCCAGAAACAACTTGCTTTCAAACCCCACAGAACAGGCAAAATGAGTAGGAGAAGGCTTGGACTTGCCACCACCAGGATTGTTCTGAACTTTGCAAATGTCATGTGCCTTCTGAACCACGTCTGGAATGTGCTGTTCTTGTTTTAATCTCTGGGCTAATTCCTGAGCTTTCTCCATTGTCTGATAGAGCTCTTTGGTTTTAAGAGTTGCGAGTTCCTTAAAAGAGAAAAAAAAAAAAAAAGGCAAATATGTGATTGTTTATTTTGAGAATAAAATTATTGGGATTATTTAATCCCCGTGTAATGCTCGAGGTTTACATATACTATTATTTTGGGAATTTTTTTTTCAAAACTAGAAGTAGTTGAGTAAATGCAATATGTAACATATAATTTCTATGATTATTAAGGATAAATTCAGAACCTCTGCTGTACTAATGAAAGATACTCAATCCTAGCATAGAAAAGTGAGCATTTAGATCCTCAAAGTTATTTGGATATTTATTTCCTTTCTAATAAATTCTTTTTTTTTCCTAGAAGCCATCTGATATCAGCCATTTGTGGCTTCCTGTAACATGTGTTTAATGAAACCAGGCATCCACATTTCTGCAGGGTTGGAGCAGTGACACTATGGAATCTGCTACTGTTCCAAGTAGGAAGTGAACAGTAATAGCTGCTACTGTGGCAAAAGGAAGAATGAAACATCAGAGGAAGCTTTTAACCTTCTACACAGGTAAGAACATGTACAAATGCACAATTTGTTCTTGCCAAAGGTCACAATGTACTTTTGGTTTTACTTTTATATGAAAGCAATATGTAAAGCTCAGTAACAGCTACAGAGGGCAAAGCTGGAGAACATGACTGACTTTTAAAATTACTTTTCCAGACTGTATTCTAAGAAGTCTTTAATTCAGACTGAAAGCACTTTCAGTCAGATGAACTTCACGCTACTGAAGCATCTTAAAAGCATCTACAGATAATGCAAACCCCCACCTCCTTCTGTTTTTGTTTCAGCATTTCTTCTTCAAACTGTTTCTGCAATTGTTCTTTTTCTCGTGCCAGGCGCAGTTCTTCCTGTTGCTCTTCCCATTTTCTCTTCTCTTCCTCCTGTTGTTTCTTCCTCCGTTTTTCTTCCACCTGAGCCATTATTGCTCTCTAGCAGTACCAGAGAAAAAAGGCAAAGATGTAACACTGAGGCATTATAAGCTATTAATTCATATACTTTCATATACGTGTGACTGAATGCAATCCTGTCAAACAACTGTACATCCAATCTACAGCATAACAGTCAAGTGCCTGCCTGGATTCTGGTATTAAATCTCATGCTTTCTTCAGGAGACAACACACCTTTTATCTTTCCTTCTCATTAAAATGGTGTTAGCCTTTAAAACAAAAGTCTACCTGATGTTCTAACTGTTTCTGCCGCCTCCTGTCTCTCTCCTCAATCTGTGCAGGGTCCAGGAGAGCCGTCATTGAACGGAGGAAACTAAGAACAGAGGAACATGGAAATGTGTTTAATCATTGGAAAATAACCCTAAAGCCTTTCTTAGTTAGAATCAGTTAGATTTCATTTTCATATTGAGGTTATCCCATTGTATTAATTTATAATTAGGAAATTCATTTTTTTAAGGAACAAAGTAAGGTTATTTGCAGTAAATGTTATTAGTGAACAATGGAAGCACTTGTGTCTTTCACAAGTGAAACAACAGGTAGTTCTGAAAAAAAGCAAAAGCCGAATTAGGAATCCCTTTTTTTTTTTTTTTTTCTAATTTCTGAGGTGGTATCAGAAATGTACTGGCTGGGAAGATGATTATCCTTACACAGCTCACTCACCTGACTTTCTGAGTCTGTTCCAAAGCACCATTTTTAGCAGCTTTTTCTGCACTTCCCACCTTTAAGGGCATGAGGTTGCCTAAAGCTGCAGGTGAAAAAGGGTGAATAAAAGCAGTCAGCTCCTTAGGGTCAGGTGACAGGCAAAGACTTTCGGGCTGCTTTTTGTGCATTCCATTTAGGGGGTGTTGTGCATTAGCATTAAGGTGGTTCTTAAAAGAATCAAAATGCATTGCCCATCTGTCATGCTCTTCTGCCTAAATAAATATCAAGCAACAAAAAAAAAAAAAAAGAAAAGCACTCAATCACTATTTCTGTAAAGTGTGCTTAACAAAACAGACAATACACATTTTGTACAGCAGGAATATTAGAAAAGCTCTGTTAGGGAGCTACAACACAGATAGCAGTGAATTCCTTAAATGGGAAAACAAGTCTGTCTGTTGCTTAAAATGCAAGTCAGATCAGGAATTACACAGCTGATCCATACTTGGTCAGCAAAACCATCACTACTTCATTTTCAGAAAAAAACAAACACCGAAATTTATAAAGTGAAAAAGTGTTGAAAAATAAAAGAGTAAATTAACATAAGTTCAAGCTTTTTGGTTGTGTTTTTTAATTGATATTACTATTCTATCCTATGATTTTTCTAACAGTTCTGGACACTGCTTGTTTGAGAGGTCAGGACCTGCCCTGCCACACTCTGCTCCTGTTGTGCCATTATTCTCTCTCTACTAACAAGAACAAGTGGCTTCTTTTAAACTGTCCTCCATTTTAATTCTGGACAGCAGCAGAATCAATGTGCTTTGGGCAGAGATATTAATATCCAGCTTCCAATTTTCAGCTAAACATGCCTATTCTAAAATAATCCTTCCTTAAAAAACCTCTTCCAGCAGCCTTTACTGCCATCCCAGCAAAGTACCTAAAACTTCTGAAGAGGTGACACACTGGGTGTAAATCTCTCTTCTGTACCACCCAGGCTCAGTGTTGGCAATTGGGACATGCCAATATGTCACTAATAAAAGATTTTTTACCCAAGGGGCTTTTGTTTTGCCACAGGTACTGAGAAGGTTTTCACTTCTGACTGAAAGAACTGTTTCCCTGGAGGGACTGGAGAATGACTATCTAAAACTTGCATTCTGAAAGAAAATACCTAAAATTCTGCAATCTAATATACTTTCTGAGAGTCCCTTATATAAACTCGTGTTATGTGTAGGTACAAAACCAAACTGGGCAAAAAGGGGTTCTTCAGGAGGGTGGGTTGGAAAACTCTATTCTAGTATTACAAGCTGTGGCATTAAAATGATGAATTGCTGTCTAAGAATTGTGTAATTGCTGTAAAATGCTTCAGTGGGGAGTAAAAACAGTAGCCTTGGAATCCAGAAGCCGCAGGCTATGAAAATTCATATCCATCAAGTTTTGGTAACCAGGCTTCTTGTTCACTGATAATACAAAACATCTCATGATGCAAAGACAGCTCGTGTATGGTGAAAGATAAAATCCTGGAGTTGAAGCTGTGGACAGTAATTTGGGATTCTAGCAGCAGTACATCTCACTGCAGGATTTTTTATTTCAGAAAACAAAGTCTTTGGAAAAGTGTGTCAGTATGGGGCTGTTATAAGAATGCAGAGTATTCCACTGACCTTAAAAAAAAAAACAAACAGGTAAAGGAAAGAAGTCAGCTTCTATATAAAGAAACTCCAGGGGTAAAAGATTTATTGACCCCATTAGCCAGTAGGGACAATATTAAAAGTCTGTTCAGGTATTCCACCTGCAAAGCAATAACATTGGCCACACTTTCCTTCTAGATCCAGTATTGGAGATCTACATTCAACAGCCTGGAAAAACCAAAGTGTAAACAAGGTAAGGCTATTTTCTTCAATACTTTCTGGAGAAGTGGTTTTTAACTGCAAGGTTTCATAAGAGTGTATGTGTACTAAAATAATATTTCTAGAAACAGGACTTAAACACCACTGTAACACACTGTACTTGTCTCTAACTTTCCTCCTGTTTTCTCATCTCCCATAGTCTACACAAAATTTCTTTTTACAAGCTGTATAGCCATTGTCTCTACACCACCTTCCAAACCTTTGCTTTTACACATGGTGGGAAAGAAAAAAAATATACAGCAATATCCCTGTCTTCATCTCTGCAGCAAGCACTGTAACCCCAAAATACTGGAACAGCTGCAGGCTGAATGTTCAGTGAGTCCATCCTGACAATGAAAACATGGACACACTGCAGATAATGATGCCTTTGTTGCCACTTCACTAGGTCTATAATTTCATCTTTTATTTCTTAGTACAAACACGTAGAGAAAAAGTTCTCATATTCAAAAAAGTCCCTCTAAGCCACAGATACCTTTGATAAATTAAGTTTTTCTTCTATTTTTCGTAGTTTAGCTTCTTCCTTCTGTTTGTCCAGCTCTTCAAGCCACTTCTTCTGTTGCTCATGCTTCAAAGCACTAAAAGGTCGTTCCTGTGGCACAGCTTCCTGAAGTCAGATAAGTGTTAGTCTCTTGTGCAAAAAATTCAGTACCTTGTCTAGCCATGTAATAAAGACTTGGCCTTCAGTTAGGAAGCATAAGTGGGCTTTTCTCTAGCACAGAAACAGTAAGTTTGTAACTGTAGCAAGTGTCTGACTGCTGTTAGAAAGATGCTAAATAAGCCAAACTTTGACCATTACTCTAACTTGAACCATCAGCTTGTCACTCTAGAAAACTTTACTTATGAGTATCATGAATAAAAATCCCTTCCTTCTTCCTCTCTGTGTTCCAGGTAGTTTCAGCATCACAATCTAATTAGCAGTAATCTATCTCAAGTAAATTACTTATTATCTTTATTCTTCTGTTTCTACTTCTTAAGATGTCTGTATTATTTAACAAACTCCACTGGCACTGAGAACTTTGAATGCCATCTGAAAAAAAACCCACTTTCAGTCACTGCCTACTAGCCACAACCCAAAACCTACTTCTTGAACCTTCTGCCATCAATATCTTTTATTTTTTATAGGTTCCTACTTCTCTATCTTTTCATTAACTAATACTTGATGTCACACCTCTAGTACTGTTCTCCATATCAGCCTTGAAAATGTTTAGTCTTCACAACATCAATATTTTGATAAATATTCACTTAGACACAGTTATTTGGAGAGAGCAAAAAGATCTAATGAATTCTTCTGCTTTAAAAGAACTACTGGAGGCAAACATTTGTTGTCAATAAATAAGTAAAAAAAAAAACCCTGCATGCAATTTAAGATCTTACCCTGAAAACAAATGCTGTGCAACTGCCAGCTGGAAAGTCAGAAGAACTGAAATCAGAAGACTGCCCAGCTGGAGCTCTTGAAACATTCAGTGGAACTTCAGCAGCCTCTGTGGCTAAAGCAGCTGTACAGGCACAGTGTTCCTCAGTGGCACCGACTGAGTCAGCTGCAAACACTGTCTGCAAAGAAAAGGAGCATTTTAAGACCTTAGTTAGCTTACCTGTTTGGTTTATATTAAATAGCCTTTAACATATAATGAACAAATAAATTATACTCCTAGAAGCTGCTGTTCATTAAAACTTCAGTTAAAACTTGTAACTAAGCCTCTCATACCCAGTATTTCTTAATTAATTTCTTAATGTTGATTGAAACTCTTTCTTATGGGGCAGTTGTAACTTTGCTAAGAATGCTGAATATGCCACAAAAAAAAAAAGGCAATTTGCTTTTGCTGTAATAACTGACAGCAGATACAGCCCTAGCTTCTGTTTAACAGCAATCAGGTTCACTGGGGAGGTTTCATCTGAGTATATTATCTTTATCTAGCACAGTGTTTCCAGAGTGACAGCTGACTTTTTAAAAGGCAGAAGAAAAGTCCTATTGCTATGCTCATGATGATGTAAACAATCACACTTATGTGAGAGCTCATGAACAATGTAAATAATTATATAGCCAGGAATTACATTTGAGACTATTTCTCAGAACTAGAAAAGATTCATATTTTTAGTCAGGAATCTAAATAGAAGGATAGGAACGGGTTGTTCATGCTACAAATCTCTTAAGTTGCAAAGCTACACACTGGAGCTATAGGTAAGTGTGGAACAGGGAGCTGCAACATTTCATGCCAGGGAAGAGCTGAAAATCACCACTGATATTGGATTCTCCAGGATTGTACAGAAAAGAAAACCTTTTATGGGTTAGAAGTTAAACTGTTCTGCAACAGGTAGAAACTGTGCTCTTCTGTTGACAGCCTTACCTGATCTGGGTCAGCTGTTTCCACTTTCTCTTTATGAGTTTTATTATTGCCAGGTTTTGCCCAGAAATATCCCACCTCTCCCTCCAATCTTTCTTTCAGTTTCTTCTTCAGTGCTACCTGTTCATCTGACAAAAAAAACAAACAAAACCAAAACCTCTAGTAAGAGTTCCTAATACAAACAATTAGAAGTTAAAAAAAGGCATCAATGCATGTCTGCCCTGTTATTTTGACTGTAAAATGGAGTACAAGAGTTGTCACCACTGTCTGACCAAACATGACTTGGCTCTTAAGGGAATGGCAGCTGAGACTCTGCCCAGAGATGCAGAGGTGACTGGGGAGTCTCTCTAGAAGAAGAAAACACCTGTCATGGGTGTAATAAAAACAGATCAAAAATATATTCTATACATCATAAATACCTAATTCCTTCTTCCACTGGGTCTTTTTAAATTCCAGTAAGGTTTTCTCCCCTTCTCTTTCGCCCAAGGTACTAAATATGTCAGCAGGTTTCCAGGAATCCTTTCTAGAAAAAAGGAGGGAGGAATAAAAGAAATTTACCTAAAAAGCTAATCTGTTAATTTCAAAGGTAACTTTTTAAAGTAGTATTTATAAACAATCTTAATGTTATTAAGAACCTTAATACAAGTCTTTACTGGAGACACAATTTTTGTAGACAATAACACAAATCTACCTACATAACTTTCTGTCCTGGCTGTGGAAGGGCTTCATGTTTCCTGCTTGAATCAGAGTTGGTTTCATCTGGAACTGATGAAACTTCACAATCTTTTTGGAATGATGCTACAACATTTTCCTCTGATGCCTCATTAGCAGCTGTGGATGACATAAATATATAAAAAAAATAAAAATATTTATGGCCATTAAACTTTCTTCAGCACTGAGAAAATATTTTGAGAACAGCAGAAAATTGCAAATTCCACACTCTTTAACAAAAGTGTTTTCAGCCCTGCTTATAGAGTTAAGACACATAAATTAGAACTTCACAGGGTACTTTTAGAATGCCAGATTTTAGTAAATGCTTATTCTTGGCTAAAGGCTCAGACTTTGGAACTCTACTTAATTGCAGTGTCTTATTCTTGGTGGCAAAGAGCTGACCCTCTCCACAGACCCACCAGGGAGATACACAACAGTTCTTATGCTTCTGAGTAGAAGAATTGGGGAGGGAAAAAACAGCTACTCAAGAGGAATATTTGCAGTTAAACAAAATGATACATGAACATCTTTGGGCCAGAGGAAAATGGCACTACTGCTCTTGAGACACATTGCAAGACCTGAACTCCTCACAAACCAGAAGGGCCTGTCTCTTTGAGGCAGTGATACATGTAATTCTTTGTTTCCTACCCCACTGTAAAATGGTTCTTATTTTGCATGAAATAGTGCCAAAACTGCTTGCTGGTTTGCTCTCTCTACAGCATGCAAATGAATTACCAACTCGAAGTTAAGCTTTCACATTTTGCTCTGTTTCCATGAAATGAACTTGTTCAACAGTTGGTATCTTACCCACTTCCTCTTGCTTTTCATTATGAGTCTCAGAGATGCTTCTACTTCCTTCTTTAACAATCATCAAGATCTGCTGGAGCTGTTCTTGTGTTAAACACACCAAACCTGTCGAGTCTTCACCTGATACAGATGGGGTTTGAGGTTTCGGTTTAGCTTTTTGAGCAATATTAGGATCCCCTGAATCAGGATATCTGTTTGTGCCACCTCTTTGGAAAATCAAAGAGTGACCTTTAGTTGTGGCTTCATGTGAGGAGTGTTTAGCAACTTGCAGTTTTTCACCTTTTGTCATTGATAAGCTTGATTCGCTCCTTGGCTTTGCTACATTTTCCTGCTTGATACAAGCATTTTGTGTTGACCTCAGGACCTGCCCGGTGTGCCTTGTTCTCAATGCCTGTTTAGGTGCTCTGGCTTTATTCCCCATCTGTCAAACAAAAAGATTTCCCCATATATTAAATAAGGAAATAAAATCGTATTTGTAATGAATGAAAACAAGATCAGAGCAACAAGTACAATAAGTGTAATTTTTCTTCCTTGGTGTACACTTGTAATTATTTCCTATGTCTTAGGGCCTTTTTCTGGTTTTTGTCCTTCCCTAACCCATTCCAGTTCACTCAGACAGAGACAAACTGTATGATCAAACTGGAACTTAAACACACTTCAGATCCAGATTTTACCAGAATTCCTTTGAGGTCTCTCAAAGTTCTGATTTATGTGATTCCCTGTGCTGCTTTAAATTCTTGGCCAAGTAAAATAAAGCATTTTGCAAAGGTAAAAATAGTCACAGAACTTTGTATTCATCCCTTTTGACAGCTTTTATGAACCTGAGAAATCACAAGTCTCAAGATAGAAGGGACCCATAAGAACAAATTTCTCTTTCATAAATATAATTGATTACAAGTACTTAGTTCAAATGAATTCTCAAATTTCTCTGTTAACAAGCTAAATAATAAATCTATGTATTCTAATAATTTTTCCACTTACCTTCATTGCAGGCTTTGATTTGTCTTTTGGGAAACAAACACAAACATATGAAAGAAGTATTTAATGCCAACTTCCTCCTGGAAAACAATCTTGAGATATTAGTAAACTGGTATATTCATCTGCGTTTTGTAGGTCAGGGAAAATACTTTGCCCGTAACATCTGCCCTGATTATTTTACTTTTTTTTTTATTTATTTCAGTAGACACACTTTAAAAGTATGTTGGAAAAAAAATTAGATATGTTCCAGTAACTATTTCTAGTTTTATACAGATCTAATAAAATTATTGTGCCAGTCTGACTCTCCCCTGCTATTCATTATTTCTGAGCCCTGTGGTAATGGCTTTATCTCTGGTTACAGGATGTTTGTCTCCCTGCTGAGATGCCATCCATTATTGCTCCCCACATCCATGCCCTGAAACACTCTTCAGTCTTTTAACCCAAATCCTAGAGGGTGCACAGAGGTGTAGTGGTCTCAAAAATAATAGTAAGTACCATTATTCAGTATAATACTTATGAATAAAGAATATTATAATAGAGAGAAAGTGGTACTCGAGAAATCCTGCACATATAGCTAATGGAAAGGGAGAGAAAATAGTCGAGATACTATTTTACTGGAACACATTTATTGGAAATAAGGCTCCTTCAGCTGCATAATGCACTTACTGCTCTGGCAGTGGATGCTGATCATTTTGCACTGGTAGCACCTGTACCTTTTTTTGGCATTAAACAATTGAAGAGACTGGAAAACTGTTGTTAAAGTCTGCAAAACAACACTCTTAATGACTTCCAACTGAGATGAACATTTTAAAATTTGGGAGTATGTTGAATTGTTGTCCTGCAGGGACAGGCACTAAATCCTGACCCACCTTGATAATGTTTAGCAGTAAAGGTATTCTATGGCCATGCTCATCTCTGGGTTCTCAAGCATTCAACCCTCATCTGAGTAGATAAAAGTCACTTTTTGACTTCTTTTCGGCTATTCAGAAATTGTGAATCTATGTGCTATTCAAACCCAACTTCTCTGTGGAAAGGAGAAACAAATGGGGGTTTTTCCCATCACAGGGGGGAGATGCATAATGTGAGACTCCAAAGTGTGCTGCTTATGTGTTATTTTCTTTGATTTTTTTTTCTGTCTACGAGAGAAGCATCTGTCTCCAGCAGCAGCTTAAGCTACTGCAGAATAATCCTGCTTTAGTCCCTAAGACTGTGAGCAGTGTCTGTCAGTGCAGAAAACTGAAATTCAGGACTAATACAATCTGATGCAATTTTTGACATCATTCTGCTCAAGGAAGTGCTGTTTATATCAGTGCATAAACAAGTTAATTTTTGGAGAAGGCTGCTTATTCAAGGCTACTTCACAGTCCAAGGCAATGCTTTATCTTGGAGCACTCTGGAACATGCACTGGCCCTGTGCAGCCAATGCTGCTGCTGATGGTGGTAAAGAGAAAGCTTTAGCATTGCTGGTTTAGAGATATTGCAGAGTCTATTACCAGTACACTGGTATTCCTTCTTGACTCAAACCACCACATAAAGCCTCATTAAACAGCTGTCTGGTAAATGCAGAAAATGAAATATAATTTAAAGGACATTAAATGGAGACTTTCTGTATTCTGAGTGTGTAGAACAGCTTCGGAAAGTAGCTGTAAAGTGGCAAACATATGTCTGACAAATCACAAAAATAGAATTTATTAACATTTAATCGTGAACATATACTGGAAAAGTCTGTCTCAGATGGTAGTAATGAGACTTGGCCTAAATAAACTGCTTATTGAAAATTAAAAATGTCAACTGCCAAATACTGAAGCTGCTTGCAAGTAAAAGATGACTGTAATGATGTAATTCTGTGTAAATGAAGCACAGAGTTATTAGGCCTCTTTTTCCCTGGTAAGTAATGTGATACAAAGTTAAAAAAATTATCCAAGTATGTCAGTTGATACACAATAGCACCTTTATGAGTCAAGACTACTGGCCACCTGTTCACCAGTGGACAGACTATTCAGAACTTTACTATCAACCTACTGTTCAGAATCAAGGTCCTGAGTAAAAGGACTTAATAATAATGCACAAACATTCTTCCTAATCTGAAAAATATTTCAATAAAGCTGTGCTTCCTGTTGCTTGGATCTTAGGTTTAACTTCAAGAAGCTTTAAAGATTACTTGAGATAAATGATTAAAAAAATACCAGAAGCAGCTAAAATTAGCCTAGGCTTTCCATCCAGCACTTCAGTTTCAAGCTTCAGTCCATCACTGCAAAATGAGAGAGAGAAAGGAATTTGGAATATTAAGTAATCTGATAATGTTTACATTAATAACAAGGACAATTGTAGTTAATTATAAGACAGTATTTACTGTTGGTCCAGATGCTCTTTCACATCCCAAGCTTTGTGTGTTGTGAGAAGTTACTTAATAGAAAGAAATCAAATTGTGTTGAATAGAGCATATTTTTACTATTGATACTGAAAAAAATGGATTTGTATGTTGCAAGAAGGTGCCACTCACATATATATATATATATAAATATAACTATAGTTATACACAGCAATATGCCTGCCTCAAGAATTTCATCATCCTACAATATAAACTGTGTGCTACAAAAACGACTCAACAAGTCTCCCAGAATGCCAGCACTGACCACAAAGAGGGGCTGTGTTCTGCTAACAGCCCTTCATTGTGCTTCCATGCACAACAATCCACCTTTCCAAATGGAACAAGCTTTGTTAGAAAGGTTTATGAAAAGAGAGAAGCGTGGCAGTGCTTAGACACAGTACACAAACACCCTTTTTTCTTCAGTGCATTGAGAAACCCTTTGTGAAGACCAGTGTTCAAAGTAACACGTATCTTCAAGCTTTCTTTCATTAAAAAAAAAAAAATAATAACAATTAAACAATCCAGCAAGCACGGAACTTTTTCGGGAGCCGGGAGCGGTGTGACTGGAGCCGCTCCCCCACAGCCGAGCCTGTCCCTGTCCCCGCTTTGTGCCGCACCCGGCGGGGCGCGGAGGGTGCGCGGCCCCCTCGCACCGTCGAACTGCAGTGTCCCCGCTGTCCCATCGCCCTCCACCGCTTCCCAGACCCCTTCCCGAGGCCATGCCGTGGGATGGGCCGTCAGTCCCGGCTGTGCCGCTCCCGGTTCCCCGGCCACGCGGCAGTGCCGCGCTGCGCTCCGCGGGGGTGAGCGGGGCTGGGGCCGGGGCCGTCCGCGCCCAGGCAGCCGGGAGCGCCTCCCGCCCCAGCCCAGCCGTGCCCCGCTCCCTGTCCCTCCTTACCCCAGGTTCATGGCTGTGCCCGGCGGCCGCGGAGCCGCGCGGAGCTCCGCGCATCGCCCGCCCCGTCTCCGTGAGCCGCGGCCGCGGCCCCGCTGAAGGAGCCGGGCGGCGATTGGGCTTCCCGAAGGCGGGATTTGCCAATGGGCTCCTGGAGCACTGCGGGGCGGCGGGGCCGGGAGCGATGGGGGATGGAGTCCCGCACCCCTCCCGCGAGGGGGAGCGCCGCAGGGATGCAGTTCCGCGTCCTCCTCCCGGGGGATACAGTCCAGCACATCCCTGGGTGCGGCTGGGAGCCCCGGAGGATGGAGCCTCGCACAGCCACTGCCGCGAGTCCCGAGGGATGATGTCCCGCACACCCCCCGCCTCTGGCCCCCCAGTTGCCGGGAGATTAACCCCCTTCTCGGAAGGCTGCGGTAGCGGGGAAGGGCCTGAGCTGCCTCCGGAGCGTGGGAGGGCGGCGGCTGCTCGCTCGCCTTTTAGTGCGTTTATTCATTTATTTTCTGGTGTGGCTTTGGCAAAGCGGACGAGCCAGGAGAGGGGCGCGAGGCTGAAGGTGGGGGACGGAACGGCGTCTGGAGCCGGCGGGGGCTGCGGTGGCTGCGGGGGCAGCGGTGGCGGGATCCCGTCAGAAGAGGGAGAGCCGGGATTGAGCAGGGAAGGGTCGGCCGGGACGGGCTGGCCCGGTGGGAGCGGAGGGCGGGGAATCCCGGGGAGCGAACCAGCGGGGCCGTCCCATCCCTCCCTCCTGCCGTTCCAGCGGGCGGTGGATCGGTGGGTCGTGTCCCGCTCGTGGGCTCTCCCGGACTTGCTTTACTCTGGTTTGCCGAAGTGGTTTCTGCACCACGGTCCTGCTGAACTTTGAGATCCGGCCCCTCGCTGTCGCCGCTGGTTTGGTGGGTTTCCCAGACCGCGCTCCAGGTGCTGGTGGGTGTCCTGGACCTCCTCTTGAGGAGCATTGTAGGAGCGGAATATTGAGCACTGTTGTGTAGGTACAGCTTCTGGAATAATGGGACCTGTAAAGGTGCAAATCAAATTAATCGACATATTGCCTCATTTTTTAGGAAAAAATCTTGGACTTTTATCAGGAGGATTTGCTTATGTTCAAGAGTATAGTCAGATTCGATGAAATGCTTCAGAGCCCGTTTAGATATTTTACTATTCAAGATGGCATTTAAGCTTATGCTTAAAGACAAATGCTTACTGAAATCCTTGATTTCAAAGTAGGTTAAGACTTGTCTCGAATAGTGCCGCTTCTCGACACGGTTAATTTTATCTGGATAAAGGTACCACAGATCCAGGGGCAGATCCTCTGTGTGTTCTCCAGCTGTGCTTACTCCAATAGACAGACAGAAGTGTTCCACTTTGGAGATTACAAAGAAAACAAATAAACAATAATAGAAAAATAGACAGTGAGGCTGAGTCTAATGTGTACACAGAGCTTCTGAACTGCTTTCTTTGTATTTCTATAAAATTAACATGTCAGGCATCAGACAAAATTAAAATTTCTGGGGAATTTTTTACAAATATTGTTTCACAGCTTTTTGTTTGGTATTTATTGATTGATAGATGAGCTAAAAAGTCTTTGAAACATTCCTTTAGGGACTAGAACAAGGGAGGAAAAGAAAAGAAAGCCAGGAATTTTTCTCAGTAATGCACTGCACATGAAATCCAAGATAGATTGTTGATAACTGCTGCCATTTTTGGCTGCCTTTTATCAGTGTCTCTAAGTCTCCCTGGGATGCCATCAACAATAACCTTTGAAGATTAATTTGTCTATCTGATACAGTGTAGGTTCATCATTAATTCCAGGAATTAAAATCTGTTAACAGTGATTCAAACCAAAAGAACACGTGCTTATCAAAGTGTTGAACAGTGCTTTCCCCCAACAATATTGAAATCTGATTCTTAAACGTTAGGGAGGACACTGTCTGTTTAATTTGGATGAAATTTCAAACAAGCCCCATGTGTCTCCTTATCTATTGGCCAACAATAGCAATTTTTTTTAGTATTCCATACACCAGTTTTTTATTTTATATTATTACTAACTCCTTCCCAGAAATATTGTTTTAAGATGTATCCCTTTAATGAATGCTAATGCATTTTCTTTTTGAAAATGTTTTTGTGTCTGAAACAATCAGCTCTTCACTTTCATAGATTTCATATGCCTGATTTCAGCCCAGCTGTTACAGGGTAATAAGACCTGTGAGATTTCATCCCCTACTTCACAATAAATTTCCTACATAAATAGATTTCCATTATACTTGCTGAACTTTAAATAATATAGCAAAGAGACCTGGCTCCTAATTTTTGTCTGAGACAGCAGGTGGCAATATAATTTCAAGCATCTCTTCAAAACTTTGCCATAGAGAAAACCATCTTATAAGGACTATAAAAGAAGTTTTACAGTCCATTTAGACTTCTTTTGATTTTAATATTTTGTAAATAGTCAGTGCTTTGCTAGGCAAGAGATAAATTCTTTCAAAAAACTGACAGTAGTTGGTCAGTGGTTTCAGAACTTGGGAAAAAACCAGTTCTGCTGTGTTCTTTGTATATGAGCTATGACCGTCTAAAAAACCCTCTTCTATGAATATGGAACTGGCTGCTTTAATACTGGCAAGTCTTTCAGGCCTTTGATAAAGTACTACACAAGGTAAAATTATTTTGGCAAATAAGCAGATTGTAACTTATGTAAAAGGATTTCCTAAGCTGTAAAAAATTATTGATTCTGTTAATGCACACTTGGCTTTGTGTTATCATGAAGGCCAGATGACTCCCTTTTTTACTTTACCTTGGAAATATCGTGTGTCATTCCCACATCAAGAGGCAGAATTCTAAAAATATCCAGAGTCCCTTAACGAGCTGCAGTTTCTCACAAACTAGCCATGAAATTAATTGCCTTCAACTGACATACATTTTTGAAATACATGACTATATAATTTACATATTAGCATCAGGCATTTGGCTATTTTGGATTCAAGGCTTTAGCCATGCATTCCAGACTCTATGTGGATAATATGTCTATTCATGTCAGTAGGCCTGGTTGTATGGACTATATTCTAACTTGCCATGATTCCATACTATAATTAATTGTTTTATTTACTGATTTTTCTCTGCAGAATTTCATGGGAAAATTAGAATCCAAAACAATGGGCATGATAGAAGTTGAAGTGAAATAGATGAAGACATCTAAAGATTATGTTTCCTGTTACTGCTTGCCCAAAAATACTGCTTAAAGTGCTTATGCCTTTAGAAAGGAGTATAGAGAAGATAATACTTGTTTCTATAATGCAAGGGCTGTTGGAGTGCCTACTGGAAAAGCATTACCAGGCTCTATTTCATTTCCTGATGATCACCAGCATTCCTATGCCCTTGATTTATCAACCTGAAGGACTGAATGAAAATGCTTTCAGGCTACATGCATCTCTCATAAGGATCATGAAACACTATCAAGCACTTCAATCACTCATTAATTAAAGTTTTTAACAATATAAGCAAGGTAAGAGGATGAGATTTCAGTGGGAGGTAGGTGTTTTGAAAGCCCCATCAGGTGTTTGTCTTGATCTCCAGACACACAAATGCCATTAATATCTTGTCATAAGTGACTTAAGAGAACAAGTCCTCTTGATTTTTCAATCACTTACACACTTGTGAAAACCCCAGTCAGAACTGTTGGACTTGTTTTGCAGGGGAATAAATGGACTGGCACAATGATTAAATTCAGCACTGTTGGTGATACCTTCTGAAAGCTGGAACAATGGATGGGATTGGGTTTGTAAATGCATTTACAATACAAATGCAGCTGAGAGGGTCCCCGAAGAACACATTTCTTTGGAGCTTGCATATGGGATGTAGCCAGGTTTGTGTTTGGCACTGTTGCTGCATAGGTGTCTTTGAAATAGCTGAATATACTGCTAGTGTGGTTTGAGTCCATTAATTTCTATTTTTTTTTTAACTTACTATTGGAGAAAGGGTTCCCAAACCTTTTCAGAATACCATGGTTTTCATAGAAAGTGTATCCTTTTACCCTGCAGTGACAGAGAGAAATCATTATCTATCCTCTTAATACTTGTATGTAGTTCCCCTGCCATCCCCAGCCATTGCAGATATAGTAAAGTAAATCAGGAGTGTTCTTAAGGTGTGTTTAATTTTTCTCAATGAAATGTAGTAGTTTGAGCTATAGAGAAGCTCTGTGCACAGGTGAGCAAACAGCAAATGCCTGCCAAGTGCTCTACAGGTGAGGGCTGACATGGAGATCACTGCTGAAGAACAGTAGCTCCCAAACCTTCAAGATGTCTTACCTGCAACCACACAAGTTCAGGTTTAGTTTTCAGGTTTTCTGAAGTTAAATAGGAAACCTAAACAGTTTTGGCCTTGCTTCCAAAACATTTTAGGTAATGTAAATGGAAGTTTTTGGACTTGTTTTCTTGATTGCTTCCTGCAAAAAGCAACATGATGAAAAGTAACTACCAGCTGAATGCAATCAAATGCCAGCGTGAGATGGAGTTAATCTTTCTCTGGCACACTTGATGATTAATGAAATGAACGTATGATCTGTGTGCCAAAGAAAGTCAGTGCTGAAATCAAACAAAATCTTTCTTTCAAGAAAATAATTTGCTTTTCGGTACTCCAACTGACACAGGAACTGTGTGTTCTGATTTTAAACCATTATTCCAAACAGGAGGTGTACGTGATGTCCATAAATTAGAGTCTATATCTGATAACGTAGATTACTTCCTACTGAGAAGCTTTTAAACACTAGAATATTTCTAAAATATATTCTTCTGTGGCAGAGGAATTCAGTTCCTGAAACCTGCCTTTGTGGCCAAGAAATGCACAGTCCATACATCCCATACTTTTGCTCTCAGTATTGCACATTTCCTCCCTCTTTACTGGTGGATTTAAATGATAGTTATGCTTGAGGCTGAGTCCATAGGCATTGTCTTTGTAAAACCTCTCAATGAGGAAGATTCGTACTTTTATATTCTACTGTATACACAGTTTAGACCAAGCATGTGAAGAATATAAAGAAAGTATGTTCTTACTGCATATGTGCTGGTGAACAACATCAAACTGAGAAGAAAAACTCAGGAGTAAACAACCCACATTTCTGCCCATTGAAGCCTACAACAGCAAACTTTTCCTTTTATAACTTTCACTTCCATCAGTTTGATTGGGCCACAGTCAGATCCCCGGGTGGCAAAAATGGCTGTTGCTCCAATGGGGTTGCACTGTATCAGAACAGCAATAAATCTTACTTTCCAAATGAGATAAACCCTTCAATTAACTTCTTGGGCTTTACAGCATTTACCAAAAGGATTTCTGAAGTATTTTCTATATTCAGGTATCTCATGCACACCTATGAGTGGTGCATGCACCATCATTTGTAGGAATTTTCAGAGATTACATACATAACTGGATTATTCTTAAAGAGGCTACTGAAATAACTTTTTTTGAAGTGAGCCTTGCTTCAAAAAGATGTGTACTTGCTGTGTATTTTTTGTCTGTTCATGGCACTTCCAAGTTTCACAGGGATGTTCTCGTCACAGTCAGTTCCTGTCCTGTTTACTCACATGGCAGTCTTAGCTGAAAAAAATCTCAAATCCATCACAAAACTTATTTCAAAGTTTATGTGACTGAAAAGGGTTTATAAGTCATATTATGATAGAAGTGGTACAAAGTGGAGAAATAGACCTTTCTTGCATGGTAAGGCCAAATGTTATCAAGCAAAGAATGGATTGTGGTCTAAGTCAAGTACCTGAGCGGCTGCAGATTCTTACCAAGTTTTCTTTCTACATCTTAGAAACAAAGAAACAAAACCTCATGGTCTAATGCTGTAATGCACAGTGACTGTCAAAACACAAAGGACTTGAATCATATTCCTTACAAATATATTCCCCATCAAATGATGGGGAAGAATAAAGTTTGCATTAAAATAAGGGTATTTTCTGGTAACAAGATTAGAATGTTAATTATATAGTGTTAATATGTAGTGTCAAGTTTGGATTTTTAAAAGAAGTTAAATTACTAGTGATCAGCTTATCAAGTGAGGATGGACCAGTGTTCCTTCTGAATTATTTGGGTTTTTTTCCTGAAAATATATTTTGATATAGTTTGTAATAAAACATTATAAAAGCAAAGATTACCACTTAACATTTCATTTTTGTCAGGAAAGCATCTCCTGCAAAATACTTACAAATGAGTTTCTTCTGCAGTCTTGACTGAAATGCATTATGCAGAAATCTGACAACTGTTCAGTACAATTTGCAAGCTGCAGAGAATTCAAAATAGTCTTTGATGTCTAGGCAGAAATTCACTGTACAGCAGGGAGTTTAGGTTGGTTCTCTGCATTTTATCAGCCCATGTTGTGTTTAATTAAGACATGGCAAGCATCTCAGGATTAGCCTTTGACAGCTGAGAGTTTTTGCTTCAGGTTAATAAGCCTGACTTTTTTTTCCTCTCCCATTTTTCCCCTTCATAAAATTCCAATAGGCTGTCAAATCTTCTAATACTTTTCTGGAAGGAGCCTTCTTTTGGACAGAGATATCATATTGGCTCTGGTGTGTTCCTCAGCTTCATGGACAGTAACTGTCCCAAGTGAGCTGACTGGATTTTACTACATAGCAGTAATTCCCATCTCACAGCAGGTATAAAATAAATGTTGGATGTGAGGACTGCAGAAACTGTCCTTGCAAGAAATCAGGCAGTGTGGGCTGGAACATACACTAATGAGAGCAAGACCTTAGCAAGAACAGCAGAAAATAATAACCAAAACAATTGAAGCAGTAATGATGTTTATTTGTACTTGTTATCAAATATTAAGATTATCATAAAGCAAGAAAAAACTGTAGTAAATCAAACACTGATAAAGTAAAATTACATGATATGTTAACGATTAAAAATGTCATCTTAAAGAGACCAAAAGTGTGGAGAGAAGAGGGAGAAAATTAAGTCCTGGGTGTACCAAAAATGGATCAAGCCAGTGATTTTTCCTAAGCAAGCACTTGGTCAGGTACTATACAGATACCTTTCCTGCCTTTCTTATTCCACTTCAATATAAATATACTATTAAAATGCAACTTATCTTTAGAAGAAAATGTCCATAAATTGTTAACACCCCCCAAGATAAAAACAATTATATCAATTAAATAAGGAATGTTCATTAAAGCTTGGGCAAATCTTTATGCAGAGGATCTACTGGGAGAAAGCACTGAAACAATCCAAGTTAAACCAGCTGCAGAAATAAAAAAATAAATAAATTACGGCTTTATCAAAGGAATGCAAGTAATTATATTTCCATTACTTTGTATTATATTGTTTGTCTTCTTGGGATAAGATTTAACTTACTCAAAGTCTGAACCGTTCTGACTGCTGGAACTTGGGCGAAGGGACGAGTCAGAAGAACCCCTGAGGGAAAGAAAAAAGCTTTGTGTTCTCACTGTAATGGATCAGACCTGAAAAGGGAAAGGTACGTTCAGAGCTCCTGGGGCTCCTTGTGCTCAATTTTTAAAAGGAACTTTTCAGGGATTTTAGAGCAGACTCAGCACTGAGTTGCATGGCTACCTCAGCTCGGGAAATGTGGGAAGGTAGGAAGGTGCTTATTTTTTTGCAGAAAGTAAATTGAGACCTGTAGCATCAGAAACATAATACAACAGCAATAAACAAACATCCTGAGTAGCAGCATTAGTTAGAAACTGTTCAGCTTGGAGAAATCAGCCATGAGTTGATTTGTCCCTTCAAATGAAGTGTAAAAAAACCAGAAGAGTGGATGATTGTCATTTATCTTGCCTTAAGATAACTATTAATTTATAACAATGGATATCCTATATGTCCATTTATTGTAACCTGGCAAGTGCTACAGGAGACCAGGCCTTCTTTTATGACATGACATTGTCAAGAATGGCATATGTTAAAACATTATTTTTTCTTCAAAACTGAATGTTTTATATACTTTTTCTAATTGTTTCTGATTGAGGGGAAACTATAGAAACACTACACATTAAAATAATCAGCAAATATTTGTAAATACAAATATTAAACTGTATTTTGCCATGACTTGGGAAAAAAATTATTTTACCATTGTGGTATTTAGGGAATATGTGATCATTTTGAGCATTTAGAAGTTTTGTTGAGATGACCAATCTAGATCCCAGCACTCTTGTGTGGTAAGGGAGGAGAAGCACATCCACGGGCCAGAGGCTGACACAAACAAGCAGACATCTCTAGAACTGTTTTCAAGGTGCTTTTGTATTTTTGCTACTCTGATTAGCAAAAATCTTGAGTATCAGCAGACTGAATATAAAGGTATTTGTACTGAAGGATAAATAGTAGGATTTTCTAGCAAATTCCCTCATCTCCTCTTTTCTGCACTGTAAACTATCATTTTCATAGGCATTTCCATATTTCTTGTCCTTCCCCTTATTGGTATCTGGTTTCTTCCCAAAATATTTCACATTCTCTTTCTGACCTTGAACTGTACATTTAATTGGATTCATGCTTAGGAATGGTGGGGGTGGGGAGAGCAATAAGTTGTTGCAAACATCACCTGCATTATTTGGAGTGAGAATATGAAGAGGTTACATGACTAGTTAGCACAATTTTCTGTTTGGTCTCATGGGTTTTTGTTTGGCTGATCATTCATTTCTTTATAGTTGTTGCTGAGAGTATTTAACCCAAAATGTAAAAGCAAAACAAAATATGATTGTCCTTTTCCTTGCCATTTTTGGTAGTCCCGGTAACTGTACTAAGAATTCTGTTTGGCAAGTAGAATTTTATATGCATTTTCCAAAGGTACTGTTAACATTACAGGTTATATGTGATGGGTGAACTCAATTAGTACAATATCATAAATGCTCCCAAATGGAAAGTTTTATTATAGTTTTGCCTTCCCTCCTTCAGAATTCCACAATTATAATTATGGTTGGCAATAGGTGAAACTTCATAGACTTCTGTAGATTTATAAACTGTGCCCTGACAGTTCAATTTCCAGAAATTCCTAGGATTTCTTTCATATTTTGTGAAGTACTTTGTAAATCTTTGACTGACTAAATGATGCAGAAATAAAGTCAACCAAAGCAGTAATTGTAGGTTCAGTGCTGAGTAAAAGAAATAATTGCAGAAATTGATTTGGCTTAAAAAATATCAACTACACTGAATCCCCCCCTGCTAAATTTAACAATAAAAAGGCTTTTAGAATTAGAAGTGTTTTGCTTTTATCCTTATGCCTTGTTTTTAACCTGTCCAAGCCTTGTGTGTAGCTGAAACAGAAAATGCAGCATAATGGATGGAGATTTAACAAAAAAGAAAAAGATGACCTATGCTGATGTAATGCTTTCTGTCATCTTTTGTATGAGTCTCCCATTTTGTCAAGTTTTCTAAGCAAAACTCTTTAATTGTAATGTGCTTCTTAAACCAAGTTGGGCTTGAACATGGATATATTTCAAAATAATTTCAATAAATCTCAACAAATGTTACTTGCTGAGTATTATAATTTTTGTTTGTGCTTTAGAATTTCTGAAGATGTAAATTAATTTAGATGTAGTCCTTATCAGTCTTTGAAGAGAATGTTAATTATATCTGGCAATAATTGTTTTGCAGAAAATTGGGAAATCAGCCTGGATCTCTTGAATGGTTTATGATTCAATCCCACTTCATGAGTAAGCTTTGCCAACTGTTTTGTTTCTATCATGAAAGCTGTATGTATATGGGGGTGTGTGTACACACACACATATATTAAATATATATGCATGGAGTTCTTGTAAGTATGCTTACACAAAAATCGAAGTATACACTGTATTTCTCTTCTGTTAGTTCTCAAAGCTCGGTACTGTTGAATTAGATAAGGTTGAATAGAAACAGATTGGGACACTGGTAATTCAGGATATGCTTTTTGAACAGCCAAAGGAGCTTTTTTAAGAAAAGGAGATTAAAATGTTGTGCCATAGCTTTCAGAAATGTTCTGTGCTTCAAAGGAAAACACACTTATCTAGCTGCTACAAGATGAGACTGAACTTGGTGATGACAAGCGTGACAACAAATCATCGTGTTGCTCACTGGAGCTCGAGTCAGTCTGGTGTTCCTCCTGCAGTGGTTTTTCTGTCCTGCTGCAATGCCAGTGCACATCTGATAGTGCTGCTCTATTGTACTCTGGCACAAATGAAATCTGCCAGCCATTATTCCAGTAGCTACAAGTAATTTTGCCTCATACTTGCCCAAATCTGTACAGGTTATAAAAAAATTAGCAAGCTCTGAAAGGCTGTTGTATAATGTTACGTCGTACCTAGTTTTTTTTAATTAAGTGTGCTTTTACAACATGGGTGTTTCAGAAGCATACAGTATTGGATCATAATCATAAGAATGAGCCAATTTCTGTCACTTTTATGCACACTAAATAGAAAATAACTTGGGTTTTAAGGGGTTATTGCCACACTAATGAAAGTTCCAGGAAAGGATTTGGTATTAGGAAAGCAGCAAGTGAAGAGGCTGCAACACTGACAGTAATGACTATTTATGTTTCTAACAGTGATTAAAAATATTTTCCCTGAAATTCTGTATAATTATTTTTAGTCAAATGTATGTCTGTGAGTGCTTTTTGACTTATATTTTGGGAGTTCAAATACAGAGCTAGATAGTGTGTGTAGTAGAGCTGTATGGTGTGCTACCACTGTCCTGTCAGAAATGCCCAAATGGAATTTGCTAAGATAGCCTGTGAAGCAGCCCTGTGGCCAGGAACTGAAACACATTCATTGCTACTCCTAAATAATCAGAGTGTAACCTTTTCCCTCCCTACTTCACTTTTTCATTTGCAAAACTGAACAGTATTAATAAACTATTTGATTGGGTTTTTCTTCAAATGTGTTAGATTATGC
This sequence comes from Pyrocephalus nanus, assembly GCA_038380795.1. Classification (NCBI taxonomy): domain Eukaryota; kingdom Metazoa; phylum Chordata; class Aves; order Passeriformes; family Tyrannidae; genus Pyrocephalus; species Pyrocephalus nanus. The sequence continues at coordinate 8,742,964 of CM076271.1, read as the reverse complement.
TCTAAGTGGCATCTCTCTTGCATAGCCCGTGCACTGCTCCTGTTTCCAGTAAGACAGAAAAATGCAGTTTCATCTCATCTCTATGGCTACGTGGCGTTATGCAACATGACTTTTGAAAAATTGTAAGAGATGGGCTTTTTTTTCTGTTAATGTTTTTTCAAGGTAAATAAATTCTTTTGTTCAGTCTCGGGGAGAAGCAAAATACCAAAAATAATAGTATTAGAAAGGCTAAATGGTTCTTTGTGTGTATGATATATAATATTTCAGAAATGATTTAACTAATTGGCAAATTGAAGGACTGAAGCTTTGCACAAAAGCTACTTTGAAAGGATTTCCTTACTGAGGCCTTGTTGTATCCACTTCATCCTTACAGTATAAAAGAGGTTGTTTGTTTGATCTCTATATATACACAGCAATATAGAGAGAGATAATACACAGAAGGTACCTGTTGTCTCTATGTCTTTTTTCACTTCCATTTCTTTCCTAAAAAAGGTGTTACTGTGTTTTCTTCTTTCATGGTAAGGAAATGAACGACAACATAGAACACTTAAGATCTTCCTGAATGACCTTTGTATGCTTGTGAAGTTTGAATAAAACAAATAACACCACCATGGAATTAAACTAAACTTTTAAAGCCACTTGAAATGTCATGGAGATCATAAAATGCTAACATGTTTGATTCTTGGTGTGGTGAATGAAAAGAAGATGATGCCTGTGATGCTCAGAACTATTTGTCATGGGTGCAAAATTAAAAAAAAAAGGGAGAAAAATAGGGGCAGTGGGACTGTTGACTGCCTGAAGGGCAGAAGTTGCTGAGTAATTAATTAGCAACCGATTTATGAGAGTTCCAAGATTAAAATCCATTTTATGGGTGTTTCAGAAACGGAGCTATTTTTTAATTTGTAATAAGTATGGTACGGACTGTGGCAACGAAGAGTTTCTATTCCCTCCTTCCATCTGTGTTCTACATCCATCTGTCATACTTTATCCCTGTTTAGGTTGAAAATGTTCTGGATTTGGGCAGTGTTTGTATTTACAAACTAAAAAACCCATAGGGACAGAAGGTGTGAGACCTGCTGGTGTCACCACTTGGCAGCAGGACCCCTGTGACAAGAAAGAGGCCATTTTTGTTACTGGAGTGGCTAAATCCTGGCATTCAGTGCTTATCACGAAATAACTAAGGAAACAAAGCAGAGTTGCACTCTACTGTCCTAAGGACACACCACTCCTGAATAATAACAGAGCATCCAAAGGATGGCTGGAAACAACTGGCATCTGAGTGACCAGAATGATAATCCTTAAATACAAGGCTTAGGCTCATCAATAAATAGATTTGTCTATTAAGATAACAAAGCCAAATATCTGCTACTGTATATACATGTTCTATAGTCTTTGCTGAATTTATTTTGATACAAACTGGATTTTTTTTAACTAAAATTACACAAGCATTTATTTTAGATTTCAAAGCTCTATTCCAGTCTGCTGTAAATTTATCCAGTTAACTGTATGACAGCACTTCAGAGATAAGAACTGTTCCTTTTTCCTAGAGAGAGACATATTTAATATAAACAGTAATTTACATATATTCTTACTCAAATTATGATTAACAGGCAGTTTGAAACTGCAAATAAATAAACTGGGAAATTTCAAAATAGCTCAGAAATATCCTTACTTGTAAGTATGATTGTATCAGTAGAGCAGTAGAGGGCAACATGGCCATGACATGAATCTGCACTCTGAAATGGCACTTTTCTTGGTTTTGATTTTTTTGAGTTCTGGTTTTCAGTATCTGAACTTTTCAACTAGAAAGACTGTAGCCTGATATTATTAGACATTGAAACATAGAATCATTTAGGTTAGAAAAGACCTTTTAAATCACTGAGTCCAACCATTAACCTGTCACTGCCAAGGCCACCACTGGCATGATGAAACTTATTATTTTCTTAAAAGCACTCCCCTTGTAAAATAATATGCAATTTTTTTGTGTAGTAAAGGGAGCCTCAGTGTGTTTCACACTTCACCTGAGCCATCATAAACTGTCATATTAATTCCAGAGCACAGTATTTATTTGCTTATTTTAAAATTTGTATTGCTTTTATCATGACAAAATAAGCAATCTCCAGCCCTGCTATTCATCTAATCAGAAGAACATGTGAAGTTAATTTCCAGTGGGCTCTGTGTGAAGCACATTTATTCCCCCCTACCAACCCTCATTCAGCACACAATTTCTACCACTATCACTTCCACCAAAAATACCACCTTATGATAAATGAATGTTTGAGATTCACTAAGTCTATTTTTTAATAAGAAAAAATGTAACACAGCATATAAAAATGGAAATTATGTTTCAGAAAATGTAAAATTTTTGGATAGATTCCCTTCAAACTCAGAGCATAAGAAGAGTGTGTCTTGTGAAAAGGGGGGACAAAATGTGAGAGATTCAGTATTTTAAATGAGTGAATCCTCAGTTTATGTATCTGTAATCTGAAATAGCATTGATAGGGCTAGAATAGCTAGGAAACAGTTAATATAGTTTTTGAGCACGGGAACTGTGCAACCTTGGGGGATACTGATCCACCTTGAGTTCTACTATAAGAAGAAAACAGCAGTCTCTGAGATAATACTGTACCCTATTCCATAAAAACTGACTGCCAGAGGTGATTGGTACAGGGATCATCCCTGTGCTTGAAGTGCTGACCATTGCTAGAACTGGACTAATAAAAAGCACTTTATCAGTAACTCAGTAGCTTTCACTTGTTCATCCAGTATCTGGTCCATAACCACAACCATAATTCGATTGCAATATGGAGTTTTTTTATTCTACCAATAAAAATTCCGATTATTGCAGTACTTTCTTCTGATCTTTCACTCACTTCTCTCATTCATTTCTCCCTTAGTTGATTTTGTTCTACTTGCTTGGGTCTTAGTCATTTCCACGCCTAGGAAAGTGTTCTGCTTTCCAAGCTGATGTGCAAAAACCACTTCTAAGAAGCACGCTAATTATACGGATGGGTTTGGTGACCACAGCCTAAATTTCAAATAGCAATATGCTGCTCGTGAATATTTCTGTTCTATATAAGAACTACATGATTTTGGAAGCTCTCAATTTGAGTTTCAGTAGCATACAGGATTTGTCTTTTAATAATTCAGTGTAGGAGAACTGCAGTACCCCAACCGTCTGCTTTATGCTGAACTCTCTGAAGCAGCCAATTTTGTCTTTCAGAACGTGGCTGCTGCACATGCTGGGTGCTGATTACAAGTATTATCTTAAGAGAATCACTTCTCAATATTTAAGAAAATTACTCTTCTTTTAAAGACATGCTTTTGTGCTTTCATACTCCTGCTGGCTCATCTCACCAGGAGGGATCTGACAAATACCCTCATTCACTTCCATGGCTGCCTTTGCTGCTGCATTGTTTGTGTTTAGCAAACAAACTGGGAGGAAGAAGAAGACTACAAACAATCAACAACCTGCAGCTTCTCAAGAAGCAAAGAAAGTAGGTTGGCAACAAAAAGAAGACCTGTGCTATAGTGCAACCAGAGTGGTTTGTCTGTGTAACAAGGCGGGAGCAGCGTCTGAGAAGGGCCTGAAACAGATTTAAAGGTTCAAAGCCTTTGGGCACCTGATCTGCTTTACAGAGAGCTCATGAAAATCAAATGCGAGTAGGAGCCCTGCAAGAAAGAGTGTAACCAGGATATTTGCTGTCAGGCATTTTTCCTTCCCTACTCACCTTTTGTGCCCGCAGGTACGACACACAAGTTCAGGGAGTGTGTGCCAGAGCCAGCATTAGAGGTCTGGAAGATCTGGTGGGTTTGTGCGCACACAACCTGAGCTCACCTTACACTCCTGAGTACCTGCTGCTGTACCAAACTAAATCCTTTTTAAGCCTGATCTTCTTTCTTCACTTCTGTTCCTTATAATACATTGTGAATCACCATAATCTCTGCTCTGTAATGAAACCACAGAAGTAAAGTGCTATTTCCCTCAGCTAATATAATTGTAAACTACTATAAATCAAATAACTGTCAACTTCCAAAATACTTTGTTTTCCCTAGTTACGCTCTCATGTTCCCATAATTTTTTTCTCATTAAATACCACAAAGTAGTTTTGCTCAGATTACCTTTTTATTTCTAAATTAACCCTTCTGTCCCTGTAAGCACAGGCCATACATTTTTTTAGGATCCTAAAATTGCAACTGCACCTTAACACCAGACCCATGAATCCAATTAGCTGCATGAAAGAAGCAGGCAAAATATTTCCAGAGAGATAAGGCTTGTGCAGGGAGGCAATATGTTTTCTTAGACCAATTGCTGTAGCTGCAAAATATTTCTACTAATTTTCAAATGTCCTCCACGGCTGCCTGGTCAAGGCATTAAAAAAAAATAATGCAGGAAATAGAAATATGGTTTTGAAAATCCAAAGTACATCTAAATAAGGAACAGAGAAACGTAAGTAAGTTCAAATAAGATACAGAGAAATGTTATTTAAAATACTGCTGCTGTTACTACTGCCTCCTGTTTTATCCCAATAACTCTCTGGTTCCTCATTCATATTAAAGACAGTCGTATCCAGCTCTCATACAACAGTAGTAGCACAGTCTGCTCAGGGATCAAGAAATCATGCACTGTATTGTACTCTGATATTTCATGGTTTATAAAAATCTTTTTAATTGAGCTATATTCAAGTGATTAATGCACTTATCCTCCCCTTCACAGTGGCTGCTGCTGCTGTAACATATGGTTTGCTGTCTGCCTTGTGCTGTACATATTTGCTTTCCAACTGCCCTGAAGATTTCAGAATAAATTCTGTACTGCATGGCAAAATACTCCTTTACTCAACATGAAAAATCTTGTGGCTTAGAGTCTATAGTTCACTTATATAGAGGTGTTTTAAATCCTGAAAGAGAGAAAAATGGAAGTTAGGTTTCCCATTTTCTCTCTCTTACCTTCTCTGTGGCTGATAAATTTTTAGAAATTTTGCATTGCTGTTTCTTTCTCCGGCTAGTAATTTAACTAAAGAATTTTACCAGTGCTTCTATTTGTTTCTGTTGCCTGATTTTTACTGGGAGTTCTGAATCTGCTTCTCGACATTTCTATATGGCTTCAGAATACATCATGGTTTTCTTCTGCTTTTTTCACATCTGCCAAAAGAATACTCGATATTAATGCATTGACAGGAGCATACATGTTTCTTCATCCTTAAAGGTGAGTGAAGGATAGAGCAACAACTGTTTATAAGCCTCATTTTTCTTCCTGTGTTTTCTGGTTTGTAATTTTTCAGCTGCTTCAAATAAGTTTTCTTCCCAAGATTATGTCTGAATGATAAAGAAGAAAAAAGTATGTGGAAAATAAAGTTACTAGGTATATTTAATCCATAACTACAACTGCTTGGAAACAAAATTATTAATTTCTACCAGCCTGAAAGTCCCTTTTTTTTTTTTTAATTCAATTAAACAAGTTCACAAAAATGGACAAAGGAACTTAGTAATAGTCACACATATGATTTTTTTATCACTCTAAACAATACTTTATCAAGTATTTACAAATGATAACAGGAAAAAAAAAATCCTTGAATTTGCAAGGCCTGTATTATGAGAGCCACCTTCTCCCTCATTGCACAGTCACACCTCAGGCATAGTCATGCTCCCAAACTGCATATGCTGAATTTTGCAGTCCACTAGAAATAGAAGTGCCAGACTGGCAAGGAGGAATTCCTGTACATTTCCAGCCATTTTGTACCTCTTTGTAGGGAAACGTTACATAATGTCCAGCCAACAATTAAAAATATTTTTCTCTCTCTATATTAACTTTTAAGCCTTCTCATTTTAATTTTTTTTCTATATAATTAATAAATTCAAAGTTCTCAGTTGAAGTTAATGTAGACCTCCATTATTGGTGTATACATAAATTCTTCTGTTACATTATGGAGTTGTGTTTCTATCACTGAAGGAAGTCACAAATTGATCTTAGTCAGAAAGATAATCAACAAACTATATGAGCGGAATAAGGATGGAAAAGTGGGATTTGAGCAATGAAGGAAGTAGAACTCTTGGGGGAAGAATGCAAGAAAGGCAATAAATACCAAGTTGACTCCTGGATCTAAAGGCCCCTAAACACCCACTTCACCTGCAATCATCAGTGCTAAAGGACGCCTTTTTTTAAGGCACATTTCAGGTTCTGAGGGGAACTTATTCATTAGATCCTTCTGTGGTCATAGAATCAGCCAGATAGGAAGAATTTCACCCACAGTTACATTTATGCCAGTAGGTTAAACAGGTTCAGGAAGCACTTCTTGGCATGGCAATGTAACTGTTCAGTTAGAACAGCACCTACCATTTTTTAGAATAGACAACTCCCTCTCTCCCAGTTCTCAGGCATAAGTTTGCTCATGTTCCCAATACAAAACCTGCCTGGGAACAGCCTAATTTGGGAGCTGAGAGAGTCCAGAGGCATGAACCCACATAATGCCAAGCCATTTCTCCTTTATAGCAGAGAGTTGTTCTTTAAAAATTTAATGACTTGCTAACATTCATCGAGTTTACAGGGCTGGTTCTAAAGGATAAAAATAAATGCAAAAAAGACCATTACTTCTTTTTAGCTCTAAAGTTGGTAAGATAAGGGGACATAACTTTCTGAAGTCAGAGCCTCAAATGGTTGCCAAGTTTTACTCCACTGTGGAAGAAGTCCTGATATTTCATAAAGTCAGGGTAGTAGATAATCGTCATAGAAATACTGATAAAGGGATATTTTCAAACCTATATTTAACTTTTCTTTGATTTTAAAGACCAGCACATAAATGCAATATTCAGAATGGCTTGTGCCAGTAGTTATTCTGTGTCACAGCACTGGCAAGAATCTCAATGACAAAATGGAAATCTAATGGTTATGCAATCTTTTTGTAAGTAATCCCTATAAAATGGGACAACTACTTCAGTGAAGATCCTAGAGTATATTACAACTATCTGGTTTCTGAAATGTAGGATTCCTTAATATTTAACCATAGGTTGTATATGGAACAAAAACTACATTGGTAAAGATAGAAATCTAACCTTCTTGTGTTCTCTAGATGGTTTATTTTACATAGTATAACTGCAAACATGAACCACAAAGCAAGAAAAGTGTTTTTGCTTTTGTTTTTGTTTTCTTAAAGGGAAAGTTCTTTCTTTTTTTCTGGGACTTTGTAATGAAGAATGTTTCGAGACCGTGATAAACTTAGCCTTTGTATCACAGATTTTTACTGGGGAACTTTTGCTGGGGAATTTTTTTCATGTTTTCATGCAAAAATACCAAGGAGGAGTACAAGTGTATGTGTAAAAATACCTCTAAACCCACCATGTAAATTGTCTAAAGTAATTTATAAAACAAATGCAATTTAATTCCCCAGAAATGCATACTCTGTGTAATCCTATGAAGTGGATATAAAGTGTTATCCTCTCAAAACAGTAGTTCTATAAATTATCTTCAGTGTTTCTATGAAGAGTAACAGATGGAAAACTATCAAGTCTTTTTATTATAAACATAACAGTTGTGGGAACCTCACACCTGCCATGTAATGTCAGTTATTAGCTAATTAACAGTACTGTGAGCTGGATTGGCCATCCATGGTCAGGTGTACTTTACTTCTTGCTGTTCTCCTGAACACTCAGTTCCTCAACAGAATCCACGAGCACAAAAGCAGGGTTCTTTGTCAGTTTTGAAGCAGTCATACAGGGCTACTGGTTTTAATTATTTTCACATTGTTCCTTAATTTATTTGATCTAGTGTAGAGCTGTTCATCGTAGAAATTTGATTCCTTTTCTGGACTACTCCAGTGGATCGAGTTTCTGGCTCCACCAAGCTTAGGTAGTTTGGTTCCTGCCCAAGTCCTTTCACATGTGAATGTGATTAAGGCAGGACCTCAGGCTTCAGTGCTCAGCTGTTTAAAATTGGAGGATGTGGCCAATAAAAGGCTCCCTTACTGAGCAGCTGCCCCTTAGCTCTGCTGAGAAAAGGTGAAGTACTCGGGGTGCACAGTCCTACAATTCTAATTTTGTTTGTAGCTTCCAGCTTCACTGTAGGTGTTGAGATTGGCAGTAGGGAGGAGATCCCAGTTTCCTGCAACTGCAGAATTGAGAGGAGCACCTCGGTTGCCTTCAGATGAAGTGCCTCAGGTTGACACTTGTAAGTAAAAGTTTTAGTACTGGATTTAATTTTCAGGATTAAGGTAGGACATTGGAAAGCTTACTGCTTACTGACAAGTCAGTTGGACTTTAGCTCTGACATGTCTCAACTCAGTTGGGTGCTGGTTAATTTTTTTTGAGAGTTTACTAGTCAGTGCTCATTTATCAGCAGCTCCAGTCACTTATGAGTCAGTGAGTACATTCACATGTTCAACAGTGGTAGCAATAATGCTGTATTTCTAGAAAACAGATCCAACCCGGAAAATGAAATTTTAGGTCTTAAACCTAATTCAAGATGTTTATGCTTTATTTGTTTTCTTTTCAGACATTATCAGTTGGGAAGAACTTGCAGTATGAAAGTAACTTTCTGGTTTAATCCTTCATGGGAATCAAGTATTAATATTAATAAAGAGCACCTGACTTTCTTTTCCAAAGAAGAAACACATTCACTGAACCATTTATTTGATGGTTATTTACAGAATTCTATCTGTTCAATAGCTTGTAAGTTCTACTGAAAAATTATAATGAAATTTAAAAGCTCTTGTGAATGCAATAAACAGCTAAATTTTACCAAGGGCATTACTGTTGCATCTGTTTGCTTTGTGCTGCAACACAGTGTAAAAGGAATTCTTAATTCTGTTTCTTGATAATTGTCTAATCTAACATTATCTTATATATTTCTGGGTTTTACTATCGAAACATAGGGGGGGTGACCTGCATGATAATGTCTTATTTCTGTTTCAGAAGCTTCCATGTTTATAGTAATATTCATGTCTTTGTGTTGTTTCTGTTCTTGCTGTATATTTGTGAGGGAGTAATTCAGGTTTTCATACAGTAGTATAATACCAGAATTTTCACAGTTTTTAACGTTTAGTTTTAGTTAGAAAGTAAACTGTTACATCATGTTCTTGATTTGGTTTTTGTGATAGAAAATGAAAGCTGAAGGCAACTCTGCCACTAGGGAAGCACAGGAAATACATCAGAACAGGTTCAATGAATAAAGATAAAATGCATTTTCCTGGCTTTTTAAAGCACACACCTGTAGTTGGTTGCTGGCAATTATGCAGCAGTGACTGAGCTCCATTTCTATTTGTATGCCTGTTTTTTAAAAAAGTGAAGCACTAAACAGCACACATCTTCTCTGCTGCTGCTTAAGTGTTAATACCAAGGGTCAAAAGAGAAGAAAGAGTTGGGAAGGATAAAGGGAGGCACAGGGACTGAAGACAATAAGTAACATTATATGCCATTTTCAATTATTTATACTTAGAGTAACTAAACAGAGAAGTTTGTTTTATATTTTTATGTTTCCAAAATTACTATAGTATAAACCAAGGAAAATACCAGACTTGAAAAAATGTATTTAATATATACTTTACTTGTTTAGGGCCTAACTTAGGCTCATTGAAATAAAAATTTTGTCATTAATTCCAGTGGAGTTTTCACAGCTCCTGATGTGAAAGCAGAAACAAGTATGAATATATTGCATTTTTAAGGCAGAAAACATACAAGAAAGTTTTTCAGAAAACAAATAAACCAAAGTATGCTAGTCAGACAAACCCTGTTGAAAAGTGTCAACTTGATATAGCATCAAGTGGCACTTTATAATATAAATACTGTTTTAAGTTTTACAACAGCTTGCTTTCCTCTAACAGTTGGCTGAAAGACATGTCTAGTAGTTAATGGGAACTTCTTACAAAAATAATAAAAAAAACCCTGAACAAAAAACCCAGCAAAAAAAGAAGTAGTTTACTCATGTAACCTGACTCTTTATGCTCAATGGCTCCCACCTGCATTGTGGCACCAAGGACAACACAGATGGTCCTGTGATTAGACTGAAATGAGAACTTCCATCAGCTACAGAGAAGTCAGCCTTAAGTACCTACTACTGTTATTATCCTACCCTTTGGATTCCAGCATTCCCTTGAATGTAAGGAATTAATATTTTTGAAGGGTTTGGATTATGTGACCCTGAGGTTTTTTGCATGGATGTTGTTTCTTCTAATACAATAAGTAGATTAGCTGTAAAATTTTGATTACTTTTTTCCCCTTCCCTCGAACTGCACATTTTTCTAACAGCTCTTTTTGAGTGCAGTTCAGCAAAATATTTTTTTCCCCACGAAGCTCTGCACCAAATGGTCTTGTCCATAGTGGGTGTATTCTGTTCTTTGGCACTATAACACTGACAGTCCCCCTGCAGATGGTCTGCTGCTCCAACATGGTCCTTGATTAGTTCTGCTATAAAATTTATTGAATGATAGCAAGCTTAATTCATTGCAATATTATTGCATCCTTATGGTAACACTCTGTCTTCCCACAGTGATTATTCCTTAGAAAGAGGATTCTTAGGCTACTGGTCTTCTGTCAGAGTGCTCCTGGCTTTTGCCAGCTCTCACAAGGCCCGTAATTGTTGCCAGTAATGAGTCACAAAACAGGAAAAAGCAGAACCTGATGTTCCTTGTCTTTGACAGGGATGGTGTGATGTGTTTTTTAAAAAACTGTCAGCAACTGACACCACTTAGAACAAAAGTCCTGTCATCATTAACAGTACTGAGATAGAACTGGATGTAGCAATATTGAGACAGGTCTGTAAGATATTCTCATTGCACTCTGAATCCAAATTAAGCACCAAAGTTCTGAAAATGGACACTTCTTGTGCTTTGAAGCATTCAGTGTAGTGACCCACATTTTATAGTGTTTATCCATTTCCTTAAGATGCAGACTTGCTAGCTCTTCAAGAATACTCTTGTATTTGCTTTTCAGATCAAGTGAAATTATTTGTATACAAAACCATGTCCCTTCTTGTCAATTTCTTCTGGAACAGATTTTCTCTGTCCATATTTTTCATGGTTTTGTAACTATTTTTACAGCAATGTCTTCAAGTAAATAGGCAGATCAAAAAGCAACTGAAGTTAGCATTTTAATCATGTTTTATCCCATTACTTTGGACTTGGAAAATAAATGTTTGCCCCCTATTCCAATTATAGCTGAGGTAGATATTGAAAGAGTGTGTCCCATTCTTGGGGAAATACAAACTTGCTGTACTACTGCTTTGAATGGCATTCCAACATCTCTGAATATATATTCATGACAGCCAACTATTTCAACAGGCTTTGGATAATTCAAATACTGCTATGAAGGCATTATGTTAATTTTAATCATGATTGGTTGAAATCAATTTGATATTATGACATAGTTTTTAGTAGTAGTTCTGTGGAAGTTGTTCTTATCAATAATGTTTAATAGTGGCATTTATAGGTGCGTATGCGGGCAAGAGAGAAATAAAATGCAGATTACAGCGAAACAACTACAGATCTCAAGTGCTTCCTAAAATCATTATTATGGCAATGAGAGTAAGAAGAGGTAGATAAAATATGTTTTTGAAATTCTGTGTAAGGGAAGGTGTGAAGGTACATGGAACCTAAGGGCTGAGTGTGATCACTTATATACAGAGCAATTAAATTAAAAAATGAGAAGATGGAAAAATAGAAAAGGAACAAAACCTCAGCTCTTAAGATGGTGTTTATAGAATCTTCTCTCACTCCCCTTAACACAAAAGAAATAAAATCTCTGGAACAATTTTTAATGCAGTTTTCTGATGGAAAAAGCTCTCCAGCTTTGCATGGCTTTAATTCTTTTTCCCCCCTGCCTACTGCTTTTTAAAAAATACAAATAAATATGGATGTCATTTTAATTTCTTTTATACTTAAGTCAAAACAGAGATTTAGCTTTCTTTTCTTTCCCTGTGTATTCATGTACATACAGTAATGGATTTTTAGACATCATATTCTTAAGCACCTGACTTTGTACATTTCTGGCCTTCAGGGAGCAGGGACAAGAAAGCAAATTTGCCTCTGCAGTTTTACGCAGACATAGGTGTATTTTTAGGCTATTTCACAATGAGTAACACACTTCCCGACGTTTGCTGGGTGGGGACTGGAACCCACGGTTTGGCAATGAATGGACAGAAATAAACGCTCAGAGAAATCACGGGCTGGCAGTGCGTGTGCTGCTGCTGCTGCTGCCCCCGGCGGCAGGACGAGCCGGTGGAGCCCCAGCTCCTCGGGAATGCTGGGAATGTTGAGTCAGGGACTGGCAACCCAGACAGCCAGGATCGCAGCTGACTGAGGGAGACTCGCTGAGGGACAGAAAGACGAGGGACAGAAGCACACAAGCCTCCCCCGACTGCAGCAGGTTCCCCCTCTTCCTCCCCTCGGAGGTGCTCGGTGGCTCCGGCTCTCCCTGCTGCCTCCTTCCTCCGCGCAATGGGATGTCAGCTAAACGTGATGTTGTAAAATCCATGTGAGGACGAAAGACAGATGCAATGATTTGAAAGGTGAGAAGCTTAAGCAAGAATATGGCTGTAATACATGACTGTAAATTATTTGTGATTAAGGGAATTGCTGTATATTGCTTTTTACAACTAGCTGGTAGCTGAATCTGGAAATGAATTTGCAGAATATTTTATATTGCTTTAGAAATACATTGTAATAAATGGGACCAAGTGCACATCTTATTCTGGTAACAGAGTGCCTCTCCCTACAGAATCGCCAACCAGAAATCTCTCTTGCAATTTCTATTAAAAGCAAGCATAGGAGTCGGGTTTTTTTTGTTATTGTTGTTGGGTTTTTGTTTGTTTTTTTTTCTGGTTTTTTTTTTTGGTGCCCAGTGTTTAAAAATATTATTGTTGTTGTTAAAGTTTTCTAGAATAGAACCGATAAGCTTTGGAAATTTTTAGCTTTATACCTAAATACTGGATAACGTTTGGTGTTTTAAAAGCCATGTCAGGAAAAAGGTGAGAGATTTCTGTTCCCTTTAGTGGCTGGAAAATGGAAAGAGAAACTAACAGAATATTATTTTTCAGTTATATAATTAATGAATACTTACCAGGGTTCGTCATTTATGATGCTGTGTGGTTTAATTTTTTTAGGAAGAGATCATTTTAGGCTGGACAAGACTGATGGATATGATGCATATCATAAAATCCACGCATAAACTCATCAAGGGTACATACATATTTTTTTTTTCTGAGAGCACTAGAGTAGTAATGTGATGGAGAAGAATTTTTTTTTTTTTTATTAGTGTATGATTGATTTCTAGGCGGCTACCTGCTAAGCCTTGTGATGGATAGATGGGAATGTACTCCCTTAGCGGCGAATTGCTGTTTCCCTGTTGATGGACACGCCAGCCGACCACTTGTATTGGCAGATACAAGCTCGTTGCACATAAGCACGGCCAATAAGTGCAGCCAAGAGGAGGGCAAATCCTACTTGTCAGGGTTAGTTTTCTGGTTGGCTTTTAAAACCAGCGGTTTCACTTGACTGTTTGTTTGTTTGGGATTTGTTTTTATGTCCGATTACCGTGCCCGCATCCCCCGGGTGCGTGTCCGGGGCCGCCGCTCCGTACGCGGCCCCTTTCCCGGAGCCGCACCGGGCGCAGGCCCTGCTCGGCTCCCCCTCCTCCGGAGGGCGGGGAAGGGAGGGAGGTCCCCCCTCCATCCAGTCACTTCTCCCCTGGCACTCCCTTTCCCTGTGGCCAAGTCGAGGACGGAGCAGATGCCCCGTCTCGCCCTGCCCTGAGGGGAGATGCTGAGGAAGCGCTGCCGCCCTCCTCGCGCCTCAGGGAATCGCGGAGCTTCACGGCGTGGATTCAGGGCCCTTTTCCAGCCGCGGAGGCACTGGGGGCGTGGGACTCTCCTCCCATCCTCGCTGCTCGCCAGCGAGGGGGGAGGAAAGCCCGACCACCTTCCCGGCCCAGCTCCCCCTTAGGCGGCTATGTCACCGCAGCGCGTCCCTACGGGCAGCTCTAAAGCAATCCCGCTGCCAGGGGGGCTTCCTTGGTTCCTCCCCGCTGCCGTCTCCAGCTCCGCCGGTGCCCACCCTCTCGGCCCCGCCCTGCCCTGCCCGCTCCCTTGGCTGCGGGCGGGGATGGCGAGCGCAGGTGAGGGAAAAACCAGCGACAAAAACACTGCCGGCACAGCAAGACGAGGCTCTCGCAGCCCCAGCCCTACCACAGGCTCATCTGCTTGAGCAGGGTGTTCCCCCGTTTCTTCCTTTTCCTGAATACGAGGAGGAGAAGGTCCCCTCTTAGGGCCTGTCTCTACACACAGAGTGTGTAATGGTAAATTAATCCAGTTGCCTTAAGGAATATGTTTCTGAGGGAAAAGCTCTGTTACAGTTTCTTATGGAAGAAACTTATAGAAACTTGGCTTTGTGAGTGACTGTGTTAAGGGCCGTGCGTGAAAGGAACTCCAAATTTCAGTGGTTTAAAGAAACATTTCCATTACTGTTAGTTTTGTTTGAAAGTTCTGCATAAATGTAGCTTTCAAAGGCATCAAGGTGAGTTAGCACTTTCACTTTTCCTACAGATATTTGGGGGAAGGAGAGGCTTTCTGTTCTGCGAGTGAAGGGAAGGGAACGTAATTCCTTCCTCCAAAGAATCTCGGTCCTTCCAAGTAGATCTCGGTCCCTGAGATTTGTGGCTGCCCAGCTCAGGTTGGAACTAGATCTTTAAATTGTGGAGGAACCCTGTGCAGTATGTCTTACAAGTGCACCTAGGGCAGGGTAGATCTTGCAGTTAAAAACTGAGAAGTTCCTTATTTAGCCTTTGAGTGACTTTATATACTCATTGTCCGTTCTCTTGTGGTTTGGGTGCATTTGGAAGAGACCAGTCTCATCATCTCTCTTATTCCTTGGGTGTTTCTTCAACTCCCCCAACTCACTGGTAGTCAAATTCTGGTGGAGGGCAGTGTAAGATAGAATTGTGCCAGTCCCCCCTCCTGTTCCTTGCCTGCTCTGAAGGCCAGAGCAAGGTGTGGAACATATTCTTAGCAGCCAAATATGAACACATTCAACCATTTTAGAATGTCAAATGTGTGGTATTCAGACAGTTGGCTATTCAGCATGCTTGTTTTTATAAAAGAATGCTCAAGGTTAATTTTTTTTTTTGCTTTAGAAAGATGATTCTTGCAGACCTTTGAAGGATGACTAACAAAAAAGAGTGGGTTGTTCACCCTCAAAGAGGGTGAGGCAATCAGCCTGTGTATCACTTCCAAAGACAACATATGCTCTCCCACCTGTATCTCTTATGGTGCTTATTATATTTTTATCTGCTATGATGCATTTGTTATCTTCTCTCTTTTAGTTTGTAATGTGTAGGATATAGGGATTATTAGTCACATTCACCTAGGAATATTACTGTGATACTGATTTTTAATTTTTTTATTATTATTTTTATAATATGACTACTCTTTTATCTGTGAGATGTTTCAGTTTAGGATTGCTTTAAAATATTTTTATGATCTAAGTTTCACTTTTTGAGTAATCATATGCACTCAGCAATGATGATTTTGCCTCAACTTGTTTTGTAACACTACTACTAGCTTATATTTTCTATGAAGTCTTGGAAAAAGGGTAAGAGTTGCTTTAAAGCAAAATGAATTTACAATTTGTTTTTAAGAGTCATAGTTGGTCAAGGAAAAATAGTGCTGCTTCTTCTGAGTGATACTTTCACATTATGAAAATGCAAAGTCATATTAGCAAAAACATCAGTTAAATATTTTTTCTGGAGCATTTTTAATTAGTCAGATCTTAAAAATGTAATGCATTTTATAAAGAAACAGTCTTTTGCAATCTTTTGAAATCAAGTGAAATGGAGTTATGCTGGTTTGCTATTGCTTTTATGCGAGATGTGAAAAAAACCCCAGCTATTTCCTTTGAAAATGGCTGTGGACTATTTCTGAATGTCCAAGAAAGTTTATAAGCATGGATATGCAGTGAATGTTTGTGTAAGATAAACCAAATTCTACAGAATGCAGAAATTTTGGGAGTTATATTTTAGAGTGAAATCAATTTAAAGAATTTAAATCAATTTAAAAATTTTGTGGGAAATGCCATGGGACAATGAAAGGAGTAAAAAGACTGGTGAGACCGGTGTATATATAAATACATATTGTATATGTATGTGTGAAAATGATGTGCTGTAATCTCTGGGATGACTGCAGAGCTGAGGTGGGAAGTCACAAAAGAAAGCCTTGTCTATAATGATTGCTTGGCTGGATTTAATGGGCAGTTTGTTATGAAGGAAGTGAAAAAAATGTAACAAAATTCTCTGCCATTTGTGAATTCAGTCCAACAGATCCCGTGTTGCACACAGCATTGGTAATCCGTGGGACCATTTCCCTCCAAGTAAATGGCTTGGATCTCTTGGGGTGAATGCTGACTTATTCCTGTTCCTAATGGAGGTTTACTGTGTCCGTGCTTTTGGTTACCCTATTTGGCATCCACTTGGATTGTCCCGTTGCAAAAATGTAACAAATTGAATGGACTTGGAGTCTACAGGACTTGAATTCTCAGGAACTAATATTTCTTTATGGAATATGAGTTGAATCCTGTTGCAAATTGTGCGGATACTTCTTCAGTTTTCACGCACTTTTCATGGTCAGTAAAATTAATTTGTTTGTAATCTGCTAAGATATATATTTCATTATCTCTGCTATGTGCAGCGTCTGAATCATTTAATTACTTTATAAAAAGGCACAGGCCTGTTATTTCTGTGGCAGTGTGGACTTTGACTTAAGCAGTTTTCTGTTGTGTGTTCTTTTCCTCAAAATATATTGTTCTTTAAACACAGTTCTTACTGGTTTTATTTTTTGAACAATTCAGATTAGTGGACAAATATGACATGGTAAAGCACAATTCTTTTTGTTGACCTGTGTCAAATAACAGAGCAAGACATGGGTACTCTCAGGGGCTTCTCTGGAAGACAGTTTGCTGTGTAAAGCATGTTTATTTTTGATGGCTAAGTATTGGCAGTCATGATGTACTTTGGTTTTCATTTATAGGCCTCATTTGAAATCTGCTCAGACAATTTGCTTTTCCTTAAGGAAAGCAGTTACAATAACATCTGTCATCAACATCGGATGTTCACGTCAGATGCCTGAGAGGACTTATAAATTGCACTTGTGAATTGGTGTGGTTGTGGTTTCTAAGATGGGTTCAGTGTCAACACAAAGCTGGAAGGTTGGGCTGTCCTATGAAATTGTTAAAAGCCGACAACCAAGTGGTTGGGGAACTCTTAAACGTTTTCTGTGAATAAATAAATAAATAAAAAGGTAATTCCTGAAGTGCAGTGCCTTCTAATGGTTCCAGGGTGCTGATAATATGATGAATTGAGGGCTAATCTGCTAAATCACTTGGATCAGTTACAGAGCCTGTAAATTCCTCGGAGAACTTTGATCTAATGTGGCTGAAGCACAGCCAGATTCCTTCTTTGGCATGATACTGAAACATGTGCGTACTCAAATCCTAGTGAAGGCAACAGAGATGTTCTCCAGGCTTCAAAGCATGATGAATGCACAAATACATACTTTTTGTTTTACAGTTGGAGTATGTCTATTACTACTCTTGAATGAAATAAACGTAGGATGCATAGTGGATGTTTGTACTTGCTAAATATCCCAATATCGTAGTATTCCAAGAAGGTGCTGGGGGCTACACAGGTAGTCTTAATGCCAGATTCTGTTACTATTCTGTTGCTTTCTTGTAAGAAATGGAAGCTTTGTAGAGAAAAAGAAAAAATATAGCTTTATCCTGCAAATATGTAAGCCTGTGTTTAATAACATTCATGTGAGTAGCCTTAGTGAATTCAGTTGAAAATGCTCCATTGTGTGGGAGTATCGCTGATCATTTCCAAGATAGGCTTAAGAGTTTTAAATGCATCTTAAGATGAAAAGTACATTAATGTAAAAGACAGAATATTTTTAAACATACTTAATGTGAAAATAGACAAATTTACAGGGCTAAGTATAAATTCAGTCAATTTCCTTTCACGTTATTTTCAGTTCTGAAGTTTTTTTTTCCAAAGCAAATAATTGCAGTTCTTAATGTGTGTTTATTATATGTCTATGGTGAACAGCCTTGTGTTTCAAAGACTGTTGGTAGAAATGCTGTCAATATAGATGAACAATACAAAGAACAATACTGGGATTCCAGTTTTTGCTAGAATACTTTTAGGTTTTTAACTCATGCTTATTTTTAAGCTCGAACTTTTCCAAGATAATTCAGTCTATAAAAAAGACAGTGTTTCTGTAAACTGTTAAGTAGTCATTCAAGTTAGGTAAATGTTGGCAAAAGCAAAGTGAAATAGTGCTACTCATTAGGCATAATTTTAAGTAATCCTGAAAAGTGTTGTATACTTTTACATTTTAATATTTTTTTTCCCCAAAGGAGACGGTTTTAGTAAAAATGTAAGATGTGGGGGTTTTTTTTGTTGTTGTTGTTTGTTTGTTTTTGTTCTTTAGTAGTCATTAAACTAAAAGTACTGTTTGTCTGGCTATGTGCCTGCCTTAGAATAATCCTCCACAAAATACTGGAGTTGGTAAATGCAGGCTTGCGTTGATAAACGAGATTCCTTATCGAGAAAGAAATAAGAGGGAAGTGATTAAAAACTGCAGGATGGAAGGCACAGTGACTACTGACCAGGATACAGAATTTAGCACACAAAAGACACCGGCATACTTGCAAAAACTATAATGTTAGGAAACCTTTCTCTGGGAAAACAAAAGCTTGCCAAGCCTTTAGCAATATCTGTGCATCCTGAGAAGGTCATTATGTGGAGGGAAGCTGAGAAAGCTAAAAAAAAAACAACCAAACAACCAAAACTGAAGAGGTGCAAGCAGTGGTTTGGAATGTACGTGTTTCTATCCCTTATTGCTTGTGATTCACTCCATCCGCACTCCCACCCGCCAATAAAAAATAGGATCTCAAAGTTGTGCAGAGCAGATGGGACACAGTGAGCGTGGGACTGGCAACTCTGGTCACTTAAAACTGAGGGGTTTTACTCTGGAAGGCAATTTGGTGTGCAGGCTATACTAGGTTGTATTTGCCCAGATTTGGCAGATAGGATATACCCTATAGCTTTTTATAAAAAGTGTGTTCTCCTCTGGCAAAACAATGAAAATTAGATGTGAGGATTCTGCCATTACTTGGCTATAGAAGCCTTTTTTTCTTAAGGTTCTATTTTCAGGGCTTTTAGTATTTTACACAACATGAGAAAAATAAAATGAAACAAGTCTGAAATTTCTCACCTCCCTTAAGCGTCTTAGAAACCCCAGGGAGACTTTTTGTCACATGCAGTAGTGCAGGAAAAATTTCTTTTAATAGATGTATTAGAGATAAGACATTAAGAATTGGAGTTTCAACATCAAAGAGAGACCTAACTGAAAAGTTACAAAATAATGGAGGTGTCAGTTGGTGGAGTTTAAATATCACTAATGTTATTTAAGGCCCATTTCCAATTATTATCATGTTTTAAAAAGTTTTAAGACAATTACAACGTCTCTAACATTGTCATAAAGAGAAAAAGATATTAAAAAAGGGTCACTCTTTTTGCATGTTATGTTAAACCTGTGAAACTTGTATAAAAAAGGTAAAAAGGTATTGTTGACTCTTCACTTAAATATGTTCAGGAGTAACATAGTTGACAATCATGATAATTTTGTCACAGCTGCTTGCTTTTCAAGATTTTTAATACTGCATTTTGAGCAATATTTCAATTACTGGAGTTCTCTGATTGCATGACAAGTATTAATTGCTGTCACTGCACCTGACAATACTAGAATGCCTGACAACTTTATTTTCCATATATGTCATTAGATGCATATTGAGCAGCCATTGCTGTTTATTCCTTCCTTTGCTATTTCTTCTCTATGAAACAGAAATGAAAGGCAGGCAGGTCTGATGAATTATTTCTATGAGGTGATAAATGCCAGTTCTTTCATCTAGCAGTGATGGGAGTTCAGGGACATGACCAGCTTGCAAGATCAAAATGAACTTTATTTGCAGCTACATATGTACTATTTTTATAAGAAACTGCAAGAGAAAGGAGGTAAATCAATGTCTGGTGACTAGTAAAAAAAAAGTTATTGTGCAGACTGTAGTAAAACTCAACATTTACATTAGCAATGCAGATTCAGGACACTCTAAGGAACCTAAATGAAAATGCTGTTGCTTTTAAAGTTGTCATGTGTATTTTGTTTTTCAGACTTCTAAGGAATAGTATAGTAGTAGGAAGCAATAGGTGATTTTTCTTCTCAGGATTAAAGGAAAAGTGGGAGGGGAATGAGTAATTTGGTCAGTCTGATATGTCTGATAAGTAGGAGAAGAGAGTACTTCGCCCTTTTAATAAAAACAATGCTGGGCTTGTACTATCCCCATATGAACCAGCATTTTGTTTATGTTTTTGTTACTTTATTAAAAGAAGATGTGCTGTGCTGCTCATATTAATGGAGAAAGGAAGGGTACTCTACAGTAGGTTTCAGTTCTCTGTATCTAGTTTGCATCAGCTTACTGGGTTTGTTTCCTTGTTTTTCTTTTACATCAGCACAGATAATAGAAAACATGCAAAGAAAAGAATAATCTCCATTTAGGACTTGTTGAGCCACTGTTAAAGCAGTTGAAAGCCCAGGTAAACCAAAAGAATGTGCTAGAAATATATTAGTGACTCTTGGTCACTACTTTTAATACACACGTCCCTGGACTTTTGTGTACAGAAATGTTTTTTTGTTGTGATGAGAGTATTTAAATGATTATTTTAATAATTATTTTAATTTGCTAGGGCATGTGTTGATGGAACAGATCTTTTCTGTGAGTCTTCTTTTTGTGGTGTCTCAAAACACAGTCCTGGTGGAGATATATGAGCATTATCTTCTACATCATCTTTTATTTCTTCTGTTATGTTGCTTTGGGTTTATATCTGGGGAGTTGTATAGTACTAAAGAGTTTCAGACAGTGTGGAATCAGATTGATAATTTCTGCACTTAGCTGTCACTACGTATTATTTGGGGAGTTTAGCTGGAAGGAAGGTGTTCCCTTAAAGCTTTTGGTGCTGTTACTAATGTTTGAGCTCTTGGCTGAATGTTAATATTGGCAAGTAGTTGTGGAAAGCTATTAAGGATTTGGCTGATATCCAAACTTCCTGCTGACTAGGTGATTCAGGCTGGAGGAGGACACACTAAAAGTCTAACTCATTCCTGAGCATGTAAGTGTGTGTAAAGAGTGAAAACCAGGACTTAGGGGGGTTTGTGTAGACAGTATTTAAAGGGAACCATGTAATTATGTAAAATGTAGAAGCAATGATTTGAAAAGTAAATGGAGTGAGACAGACCTTCTATTAGCATCGTATTAGAATCCTGTGTTTTAAGTCTCCATAAAAATAGGTAGTTAAAAGTCAAAATGCTTTGTCAGAGGCATAAGCAATGTGGGTAATGTGAACCTGTGATATTACTGCGTGCACAGTGCAGAGATTTTAAAAATCAAAAGAACCTTTTATAAGTCTACAGTCTATCCCTACTGGACTGAACGAATCTGGGTGACTTTATCTCAGAGAAGTTTTTAAGGGGATGTGATCATTCTGAGTTGTATTGGAGCTCTTTTGTGCTGGCTACTGCAACATCTGCAGCTTCCAGGCTCCTATCAAGAGTGAGGGTTGATCTCTTCAGCTGTGGGTATACTGTTCTTGTCTTGGGTGAAAAATTATTGCTTGGGAGTATCCTCCCCCCTCCCTCAAATTAAAATAGCAATATGAAATCAATTTAGTTGTCAAGAAAGAGGGGGCAGGTGAGTTGTAGATGATTCTAAGTTCAAGTACAACGGCTCTATTGGCTGGTTATTTGGGAAGACCAGAGAAGGGACCTCCTCTCTCTTATTCTGTAGGCAGTAGATGATGATCTGTGTGGCAATTGTTGAGGCCCTGAGGCTGATTTTGCTTCTTCATGTCTCCAGTTCCTGATGTGTTGAGACACACAGTAAATCTTCCTGAAGCAAGGAAAGCTCTGTGTATAAGCAGTAAAGAGTAGAAAATTATGTATGTGCCTTCCCCCCTCCACAGGCTTCTACTGTGTCTGAGACTTTTCACAGCCATAAAGGAAGTCTCAAGGTTTATCCTTAAGATGTATATGCTTTGAAAAAGCCTTCTTTCACGTGCCTGCCTTTTTCTGAGGTGTTTGCAAGAAAGCCAGTCTGTATAACATGGGCTGGAGATGGTAACGAATTGCAAATGAAAATAGAGATAAACTGTAACAATTTCTTTAAGTTGGGGTTTTCAGCTTTTGGTCTCTGAACCATCCTCAATAGGTCATTAAGGAAGAAAACCAAGCATATTGTCAGTGTGTTTGCCCTTTCTACATAGAGGTCTCTGTTTTGATTATAATAATTCTAAAGGGAAAAAAAGGCAATAATTGGAAATGCTGTGTGGGTAATAACATTTCTTTGTTGGTGTTCTGCTTCCCTGTTCCTGTTGCTTTCAGAATTTTCACAACCTTATGAAAGTTACTATGTTAAATAGGTATTTGAACATTATCATTAAAGCAATTCAGGGAGAAGTTAGCCTCCCTTTGGATAAGGAATGATGATTCTCCTGTAGGGCTCAAAGGTATTGGAGGGCTAAGTGAGATGAAAGTGTTCTCTGATTTGAGATGGGAACTTGCAAAACTTCACACACGTAGAGAAAAGAAAGACCACAACTAATAAGCTCTAAAAGGCAAAACAAGTACCTAAAAATACATATCAGAGACACAAATAGAAGGCTAAATAGGTTATTAAGTAACTCTAAGAAAATAGCATAGATTACTTATTTATCAGACTGTGGCAATGAAAAGGAAAAACACTATGGATCTGATGTAAGGATAGCCTGTACCTCTATTTTGTAGGATGGAGAAATCTGCACCAAACCCCCCCACATGGCCATGTATCATGTCTGCTGCAGCTCAAAATATTTTATTGTATCCAGTTTAAATTGGCATTGACAGCTTCTGCTAGCAATTTAAGTTTTTCACTAGGCTGGATAGTGGCTTTTTATTTTGTTTTGCTTTAGTTTTTTCTGGGGAGGTGGACACAGAGTGGGGAGAGCTCTGTGTTCTCCTAGAACAGTTTAGAAGACAGTTGCTTTTGCTTAGGATCGACCACGAGCAATGGAAGGAAAATGATCTTCATCTCTGATCTCATGGGAGATTGTCTTTGCAGCAGTTATAGAACTTGTTCAGGAAACTAAAAAGATACAAGGATGGGTTTCTCGAAGGGCATGTGTGATGCTCTTTGCCTGGCACTTGAGATTTAGGATAAGTAGTTGCATTGCTCCAGTCACCATGATCAGATACATTTTCTTTTTTTTTGGTTGATTAATGCAGTGAAGCTGAGATGGCAGACAAACTCCATCAAACTCTTTTGGTGGAACAAGCTGTGGGTCATCTCTTGAATTGCTGGATGACAAGTGAAAAGAGGGACAGCTTTTGTATACTGATGTTGGAATGTCAAAATTTGAAAACGTAAATGAACAAATTACATCTGGTTCCTTTATATCTTGGGCCTTGGGGCTGAATTCGGGAAGCTTTAGGAGGTTTTAATGGCTCAAAAAATGGGAAAGAAGTGAAAACACAAGAATGGCCACTTGTACAACAGTAGTTGGAACAAGCTGGAACATCTCAGCTAATTCAGATGCATGCTGGTAATTCAAATGAAACAAAAATGCTGAAGAGTGTGCTGGCTCTTAAACTTGATGAAAACACCACATATATGGAGCAATTCTTAGAGCTCATGTAAGTCATGTTGGGGTAATGAGGGATCAGTGGAGAACTCGACATGCTTCTTGTTTGCTGACATTATTAGTGTCCATAATGTTTTATGCTAATATTGTTGGTGAGGATTTAATAGACTAGATCTTATTAATAAATATGACAACTAATTATAGTTCTACCTGCCCCTGCATCAACACTTTTCACAGCAGATGTAGAACAGATGTTTTAAAACACCGGGAATAATGCATCTATCATAATGAGGATGCCTTGAGGGAATGGTTAAAAACTACTAGGTTTGATTGAATCCAACTTTTGTTCTTTCTGTAGATACCTTTGAAATAAATGGTCCTAGATCTGGTTGACCACCACTAATTTATTTAATACCATACATTTATTGAAATGGTTGTATTTGTTTCAGAAAAAACCCAAAGGCCTGCCTAATCCCAAAGTCCTATTGTATGCTTATTTTCATGCTTTGGAAAGTTAATTAACTTACTCAAAACTTGCTAAATGTCTAAAAATAGTATTGAAGAATTTTAAAATTGGTCCACATCTGTGTGTTGTTTGGTTAAATAAATTACAAGGCTAATTCTATCAAAGAAATGGAAAAAAAAAGAAAGCAAATTGTATTTCACAAGCATTCCTTTTCTGAGTGGAAACCTAGATGGTCATGGAAGCTTTTCCTGAGAAGCTTATTAACAGCAGATACTGACATGTTAGTACTTCATTAAACAAATAATACTGTGTCATATTCTAATTGTTTGTAAGGAAATATTCTCTCAAATTAACTTAGTTTTATTGTTAACTTTTCTTACTAAAAAACGCTTTTACTGGTTACAGCTGAACTATTAGAAACAGTTTCCTTCATCTTTTTTCCTATCCTAAAACCCCTTTGTTAATCCAAACAAATTAAAATCTCTGCTTATTTCCTTGTTCTGTCTAATATTATCAGAGAATGCACAGAACTGCTGAATTTCTGCTTTAATGCTGTCTTTTGAAAATGTATTATCTTAATTCTTTGGGTAGTTCTTAATGTCATCAATAGCTATCTTTTCTCCTTCATATAAATTTTATGCAGTCAGTCATTTATTTCCATTAATGTATCAGCTAAAGTGTGTTTTTGGGCCCATATTGTTCATGGCAACATAAGTTAACTCAAAATTTTGTTCAACTAACTCAAAATTTTCTATCAAGAAAGAAATGAACAGTTTTCTTCTGATTGAAATTAGTCTGAAAGTGCATTTCTAACTAGTCACCCTAAATACTAAATGTAGAGTAGATTTTATTTGTGAAGTTATTACTTTGGGGAGTGAGTTACTTTATTGTATGATATATGGTGATTACTTGCAAACTTATTTTCCAAGATGAAAACTTTATTTTATAATTTTTTTTTCCTTTTTTATCCACAGGTCTGTCTGTGGAGGAAAAATAGATTTTTGCCTACTGGAAGAATGCAGTGAAACTGCCAATATTTCTAGCTGGAATTATAAGTTTAATATTCAACTTTAGTGTTACTAATTTCTTACTAAACAGTACCTCAAAGTAGAAGAAAAATGTATGGAAGTGCAAGAACAATCAGCAACTTGGAAGGGAGTCCCTCCAGGTCTCCCCGTTTGCCGAGGTCCCCCCGCCTGGGTCACAGGCGAACGAGCAGCGGGGGAGGAGGAGGAACAGGTAAGACGCTGTCGATGGAGAACATCCAGTCCCTTAATGCAGCCTATGCAACATCTGGACCAATGTACCTGAGTGACCACGAGGGTGTAGCTTCTACTACTTTCCCAAAGGGTACAATGACTCTTGGAAGGGCTACAAATCGAGCTGTGTACGGGGGTCGGGTCACAGCCATGGGGAGCAGTCCCAATATTGCGTCCGCTGGGCTCTCGCACACGGATGTCCTTTCCTACACGGATCAGCACGGAGGT
The DNA here is from genome assembly GCA_038380795.1 of Pyrocephalus nanus. Lineage (NCBI taxonomy): Eukaryota > Metazoa > Chordata > Aves > Passeriformes > Tyrannidae > Pyrocephalus > Pyrocephalus nanus. The sequence goes on along the minus strand of CM076271.1, from coordinate 8,717,314 downwards.
CTGACCACATCTTCACACCATCACCACCATCAGGTTCCTTCTATGCTGAGACAGGTTAGAGATAGTGCCGTGTTAGACCTGCAGGCTCAGCTTAAGGATCTACAGAGGGAGAATGATCTTCTCAGAAAAGAACTGGACATTAAGGACAGCAAGCTGGGATCCTCTATGAACAGCATCAAAACTTTCTGGAGTCCTGAGCTAAAGAAAGAAAGAGTGTTGAGGAAAGAAGAAGCAGCCAGAATGTCAGTTCTTAAAGAACAAATGAGAGTTTCCCATGAAGAAAATCAGGTAAGTAGTTATGAAGGTTTCTTTCTGTTGGTTTACAACTAAGCACTTGATGTTTTGCTGTTGTTACTTTATCCTGTGCTGGAACAACTTTTGACGTTTGCCATAAGAATTGTATGTCTTGATCTGTCTGCTTCTGGCTGCTAAACAGTAGGAAAGCACACTAATAAGAGTCCAAATGCAGGTTATAATTTCCCCCATGCTGCATTCTTTTACATTTTAGCTGGAGAGAATGACTGTTTGTCATTACCCTTTCTCTTCTTTTGACAATTTCTCTGTGCTTTTTTTTTTTTTCCCAACAACATCCTAACTATACTCGGCAACCTTTTTCTGAAGAGGTAAATGAGCCACCTTTGCAAAAGTATAAATAAACATCTAGAGGCATGTTTTGTATGAGCTGTACAGGGATTTAACAGTTATAAACTTAAAAGAAGATAAATCCCCATATGCAACTTTTTGTATTTCTGTATTACAGAATGAAGTTGAAGTTGTGTTTTCAGTAACATTTCAGGGGCCTATGTCTTATTTACTAGAGGCTCCTTTTCTAGGTATTTCAAATTATTTCTATTCGCAACATAACATTATTTTTCTGAAGTTATGAGTCAAGTATTTTGATGTGGATGGATCAATCTTTAAGGGCAAGCTTTGAGAATCTATGCTATATCAAAAAGAAATATAAACCAATGGCACATAATAGATAAAAAAAATTCTCATATTGCTGTCTCCACACACTTTCTGGCTGCTGGTCTCATTTTAAAGCTGCTCCTTTTTAGACCATCTGTTAACTTTCCCCAGACAAAAACACAATCCTGTGTTTCTCTCACTTCCAGATTCCAAATCTAAACTTCTCTCCAGCATGCAGCAACAAGTGAAATTTTGAGTTTTCTTCCAAGTTTGTGATCATTAGTGCTTCTCAGCAAACTTTCTACCTTTTAGGCATGTCAGGAACCTAAATCTCAACAGAGCTAACAACTGTTACCAGTTACATCAGTGGGAAACTGGGTCACAGTCAGGAATTCAGTACAGTGAATTAACTTATAACTTTCTTCTCTAACTTTTGTATCCAGACTGACAGTAAAAGTTACTGAGTATTTATTTATAGTAGGTGCACAAGGATGCTGCTGGAACCAATATTATCAAAAAGATGTTTGGAGATTCTGCTGTTCAAAACCCTTGTTGCTTAGACACTTTACTTGTGATAGTGTCACCTTTGTAGGAGGAATATTCTAATACACTCTGTTCTGGTAGCCTTTCTTATGGAAATGTCACATTAATACCTTATATTGACATTTGGAATCTGAAGCTGGTATTTAGAGATTTCGTCATCTGCCAAAGTGGTTATGCTGTTTTCTTTTTTTTCCCTAAAAGCTGTTTTTCCTCATCTTGAGGGGAAAGTAAATTAGTAAGCCTATTAGTTCTCCTATTCATTAATTCATTTATCAGAAGATTATATCTTTATGACAAATAGTCTTATTTTCTTGTAACTGCAAACCTGACAAAAAGAATACATTTTACCCTATGTGTGTATTTAATATGCATCCTTCTATCCCAGTATTCCACTGCTAACAATGTCCCAAAGGTCACAGAATAGATCTGGTATGCAGTGATATCCCCACTAGTCCTTTTTGTGATCCAGCTAGAGCTTCCTTGTGCTTAATAACGCTCAGTGGACTTTGAATTAAGCCAGGTACTTTTGGACCTGTTTAAAATGCCAGTGTCCACAGTCTCTTAGAGCAGTGAATCCCACAGCTTAACAAATCTGTGAAGTTCTGTTTGAAACTGCTTTTCATTTGGTTTTGCACCAGATTTTGGCTGCTTTTAGCTACAAGCTGCTGTTCCTTGTACTGGAAGAAGACTTAAATAATTGGTGTCTTGTGGCAGTCTCAGTGCCACTTTATGATTTTACAGGGTACCATCTTCACATCCCTCCCTCAACTCTTCCAAACTGGGCAATCTTAGCATGTGTGATAGGTCCTTGTGTGAAAAGGTGACATTGTTTTTCAGACCTATTACATGGGGGGTTTTTTGAGGTGAGGAGACCAGAACAGATTATGTTTTTTATAATACAGGTATAACCTGAGTTATGTGTTGATGTTGTTGCATTTGCCCCTTTTTTTCTATATATTGCTCCCAAGAATTCACAACACTTAAACTGCTCTTTCTAGTTTGGGATGACTTATTTATTAATTTACTCCTTTTACTCAGTAAACTGAGCTAATATTTTAAAGGAAATAGTATAGCTGAAGAATCTCACCACTGGCTGTGATCAGTTTAGATCCCAGCTTGTTATGCATAAAGGTAGGATTATTTTCACTTGTGTATAACCTTTATCTCCCTGAATTTCATCTGCCAGCCTTTGACTATTTTTGCTCAGCGTTATAAAATCCTTCTTTGCATTTGGCTTTTGTCTTTCCTGCCCTGAATAACCCCATGTCATGAGGAAAATTAGTCATCTTAGTGTTCACCCTGTTCTTTAAGTTACTCAGAATGTGTCAGTCAGCACAAAGCCCAGCCACAGGTTCCAGCAAAACTCCACAGGGACCTTTTCTTGGTTTTATGAGTTGACCGTGTGTTTCTGCTATTTCCTCTCTTGTAATCAAATATTTATGCTTAAAAGGACCTATCCTCTCATCTAATTGCTGCTTACTTTTCTTGTAAGCATTTGGAGAGGATCCTTTCTGAAGGGAGGGCTTAGGAAGCCCAAGACGGCTGTGTCAGCTGCTTTGTCAGTCTTACTTATCCACATGGCTGTAGATTCCTTCAAACAACTAGTTGAAATTTAAATTATCAAAAAACAATAATTTTAAACACCAAAAAAGGGGAGTGATGTGCTCTATCACAACTAGACTAAAAGTGGTTGATCTATCCTTGTGGGTCTGAGGATTACTGACTTAGAAAACTTCCTTAAGAATGGAGCTTTTTCCTACTGAGACACTAAAAACTGTTTTCACATTGGCTGTGCATGATTGGGGCCTTTAGTCTCATAGTAAACTCTGGGAACTTCCAGGAGCTTGGAGAAGGGCAAATCTATCTGCCTGCCAAAAAAAAAAGTTAAATGAAAGGGTAATAAATGAATTATAAGTTTGATATTTTTATTGTGGTTTCTGTAAAAATATTGTAAAAATTGTAAAGTGTATCAATTATTTGTATTTTTTAAAAATAATTAAATTTTTCTAAATATGGGGGGGGAAATTAAAAAAAAAAAAAGACTAACACCCCAACATGGATTTGCCAAAAGTAATGTCAAACAAGTTTGATTTTCTTGGATGACCAAAACCCACACCTTATACATAAGGGAAAAAGAATAGTAACATACTGATATTAGGAAAACTTTCTTTTGTTTCAGGAGCTATTCACTAGTGAGCTGTTACAATTGCTTTTGTATGGAGACCTATCTGATTGGAAAGCTGTGTCAAAGTGTAATTATCAGTGATTCATGGGGAGATTGGCTGGATGTCTCATGGGATCTGTCATGTGTTCTGAGTGATGGATGTGTATTATGCATCCAGGTAATGGCAAGCTGGGAAGGCTTAAAAACATGCTGGAAAACAGGATTATAAATGGAAACAAATTTGGCAAATAGGTGAAATAGTTTCAAGTAGTAGGATGTGTTTCAATGGGGAAATTGATAAAAACTGAACCTTTTGGAAGCAAAAAGAGACCCATGAAGGAGTTTATGGAGAGTAACTTGGACATTCCTGATTTTCTTTTGAAGGTTATTTTGCTTCTGAAAGTGTACACTTTGAGCATTATTTTTTGATATTACAACCCAAACTTAGTTTTCTCCCTGTTCTTCTTATTCTTTTTGACATATTTTCTCACAGCACAATTAGTCTTGTTCTATATATGGATTGATATACAGAGGGGCAGGAGGTACCTTATGTGTTTTTCAGTATTTAAAGTGGAATCATCCATTTGCAGTATCTCAGTCAGGGATTTTGCATTTTTTTTTTTTCCCCCCCAGGTAGATAATTATTCCCTCTAATGTGGCTTGAATATATCTTACAGAATTTATATAATTTATCGGTTTGGATTAGCTGGTTCGAAGACAACGCGTTCACAGTTATTGGTTGATATGCTGCTGTTTTGGCATTGCAGAAAATGATTTAAATTTACTGTGGTTTTTCACCAAACAGAAAACTTGGTTGCACAAAATAAAGCCCCTTTTATCTACTTAAAGATGTCATTATTTCATACTACATAATTAATACGAAATGGACCACTGCATGCAACAAGCAGTGGCTCTTCTTCATTCTTGATATGATTATATGTTGGAAATAAGTGGTGAGCTTGATGCCTTTTTTTTTTTTCTTAAAGAAACCCAGGTAATTTTAATGCAATTAATGTGTTCTTTGAAAATATATTATAAATTTTGGTCTTCTTTTGAAGTTTAGTTCCTGTCTTGGTACTGCAGGAATTGACTTCCGATTACTGAGATGAAGAGGAAGGATAAAAAGGATAGTGAGCAGTTCCTCTGAGAGTTTTGAATACAAAATTGTTTCTTGAAATAATTTTTATCTATCTGTAGAATATGAATAGTTCAGATGCTGCAATTAACCAAATTGAGCTGATAAAATAATCAGTAGATAAGGGAATGCGTATTCATGAACCCAGAACTGTGAGTAGCTGCTCAATGTTATTTCATGTGCTCTTCGTTTTCATTTTGATTAATGACAAGTAACTAAACAGAATAGTAAAAGAAATGTGCTAAGAAATATTCTGAAATGTTTCCCTTCTTTGTACTAATTAAACTGTATTCCTGGTAAAGCCTTAATTATGCTAAGGTATACATTATTAAAAAAAAAAATCTAATATTATTTTGAGATGTTTTGTTTATGCCCACTGAAATTCCTAAGTTTTCATCCTAGTGGAATACGCAGAGAGTTGCCAACAATCGGATATTTTGTGGGAGTTCCCAGACAGGTATTTTTTTCCTCAATATCTGTCAGAGTATGCACTTGATTACTAGTGGGAAAGGTGTCCTTCCCTTGTTCCTAAATATCACATATGGTCAGAGGAGTTTTTTGGGTATAAATGCCTTTCAGCCTGTCTCATTGTGCAAATGGGGGAAACACCACAAAATATGAAGCTTCTTGTGAATATTAATGAAGTACAAGGTTATACACAGAAGGTACAGCTAGTAACCTGAGGAATGGAAATGTTCTGCTCATGTTTTACTGTACTGCCTGAGGTATGTTATCACATTAATAACCCAGTAAGAATAACAAAAAAAATACTAAAAATTGGCTGTTTTTTATTTTAGTAATTATGTCTCCTTTCAAGAAATAAGTAATAAATTTAAATACTTTCAACTGAAAGTTTTCATGTAGAATTTGCAACCAGTGAAAGTATCTTTTAAGGTATTTTAGAGTGGTTCTGTAAAGCCAGTAGGCTCAGCATATCTATTCATCTTATTTTCTGTTTTTTACTGTACTGTTGTTTCCTGCTTTCTTCACCTTCTTTTTATGTCCTGATCTGCATGCATACTTGTCAATTTTAACTTTATTTTGGATGTTTTCACTGTTTTCTTCATTTAAATTCATGTTCATTGATGGCAATTTAGGTAAGTGCAAAATATTTCTTCTTTATTTTTTAAATGTAAATGAAATCAGTGGATTTTTTTTTTTTTGTGAACATATATTGAAAGTAAGCATGTTTCTGTGAAATGGGAAGAGGCTGAAATAACAGGAGTGTTCTGCTGAGCAGTGATGGGACACAGTTGGTGAGGGGTGATGAAGCCAAGCCAGAAGGGTGTGTGTTGCCTTTTGTGCTGCTGCTCCTGAGGGTGAGGAAAGGCTCCCGGCTCTGTAGGGGGGGCAGAGGGACAAGTGGGTGGACATAATCCTGTAGATAACCACGGGAATTTTGAGGAAGTAATAACCCAGAAGTGGTTAAGGCTGAATGGGGGACTGTAGTTAGTTTTAACTTTTTTTTTTTCTTTGTGTGGGATTTCTATATCTGAAGAAGCTTGGTAAGTACTGAGCTAGAAAAAGAATAATAGCAATGTGTCCCTGTAAGTGTGCAAGACCTTGTTTAGTCTTGACTCAAGCTTTTTGCTGGTATTCTGGTTTAGGTAGTAATGCACATGTATACATTACATTGTAGAAACTAACAGTTTAGGCTGTATGAAGGCTGTATGGCAGGTTAATGGTGATTTGGAAAGGATAGTAATAATAAATTATATTTTTTTTTGAATTTGAGATATAAAGAGATATGAGGAAAGTAAACATTGTTTTTATGTTATGTTTTTCAGTATTTGAAAAGGGGGCATGAATTGTAGTCTCTAGGATGCATTGGTGTAACTGTCAGCTGAAGGAGCACTATTATTGTATTTAAAACAAAAGGTACTTTATTCACCATGTTGCCATATTCAACAACTTTTCGTTTCCAAAATACCTACTTTATTTTAAATGCAGGATGTAGGTCGTTCTCAATTATGCCAGTGCCCAAGTGCTACCATGACATTTCATTTGCATCTTGAAGTCTCAGATTGAGTGTCAAAGAATGAGTGGCAGTGAGTGTTCTTTGTAAAGAAGAATAAACAAGACTTCTCATATTTTGAGAAAAGGGGGATTGACTCAATAGCAGAAACAGCATTGCAATAAAAGGTGCTTGGAACTTTGTAATGCTCTGGGACTTGGAATTGTGATCTCATCAGCTTTGAACATATTCCCATCCTTAGCTAATGTTTGATGGCACATCCCTGGAATACTACAAAAACTCTTTCTGCTGTGGATTTTTTGTCCTATAGTGGTGGTGATCATTTTCTACATATAACTTCAAACTGAATTACTGCATGGGGAGTTTTCTGATAGGCTGTAGGTCAATCAGTTGATACTGCAGCCGAATGTGGTAACTTCATCCTGTTTGCTAAATTTCCCTTGCAGTGGAAGGACACTGTTCTGTGTACCCCAGTCTGACACGCTCTGAGCACTGTTCTGCTTCAGCAGTGGTGGTTGTGTTTCTGTGTGAGTAAAACACAGAAGCTGGGATTCTGACAGGCTCTCAGAGATGACCACTTTAAAAACATGTAGGTCAGGCAGGAAATTAGTTGGGATAAAACTGACTTTAAGTTATCCTTTATAAAGGTGTTCCTTTAGTATGTGCTGAGAAGCCACACCTCAAGTATGGCAGCTGCTGCTTTTTACTCTCTCCTTCTTAAGTTAGGAATCAATCCAGAGCAGGCATCCTAGGGAGGGGACTTAATGCTGTCAGAATGACATAAAGGAAATGGGGAGAGAGGTGATCATATTGTGCATAAAACTTTTGGAGATTTGTTGGAATTGGGTGGTATTAGATACATCATGTGAACTGTTTGACAGTGCAGGAATCTGTTTTGAAAGCAAGGCTTACAAGGCATAAATAAAGTCTCCTGAAGAAGTTAACTAAATGTTTAATCTCATGAATAATGGAGTTTCTCACAGGTATCATAGATAATACATCAGACATTGTCCTTGGTGATGGAGCCTGCAGTTTATGGGGTGTTTTTTAAAAACGTATTTCTCTGTTAGCTTCTGTAAACTGGTTTCCTCCCTGCCTTTAAACCTGGAGGTTCTTCAGTTAAACTGGAAAAAAATGGTGGAAATGACTCTTAAGAATTTTCCATTATCTAAAGTAAGGAGAGAAAGGGGAGGAAGTAATGAAAAAAAGAGTCATTCCTTTCTTATTTTACATTTTTAGTCTTTAATAGTAAAATTTCAGACTTATTCCTTCCTTTTAGTCCTTTCATCTTGTGTTTTCTGAGAGTTGTCCTCAAATTATGTACCAGGCAGTAGATAATGCCATATTCCATTAGCCTGCAGTAGGGAACTCTAGGCTAGTTCTAAAAAACACAACCCTTTTGGCTGTGCTGTAAAGCATTATATTTATTTATTTTATAAATATATAACTTAAAGATAAACTTGCATGACACTTCTTAACCTTTCTCTTTTCTGTTACGCTTCTGAGTCCATAAGATGCATCTCAGATTGTTGTGTCAGGTACAGTGTTATGGTGGTGACTTAAACTGAATCAGTGACCAACAGGTTTCTTCTGCATTTTTGCATGTCAGGGAGTTGTGTTTGGTTAATGTCATGCAGGGTCAGATTTTGACTTTACCTGTCCCTTGCTCTGTTCAAGGTGTCTGTCATTCCCTGCTGTGGAGCCTTTTCCTGGTGACAGGGAGTCAGCTGTAAAAGGTGTCAGTCACAAGATCTTATTTGCTACTTGAGTTTCTTACTGAAATATGTGTCAGTTGGCTTAGTAAAGAAACCACCATTCATGAACCCTTGGTATATTTTATAGAGGATAACTTTGGTTCAAGTTGGATTGCCTGTGGCAGGAGCAAATAAATCTTTTGAATTTAGTCATTTTAGAATATTTGGCCTGTGGGGTGGGGAAATCATATTTACTTTCTGGATTTCCTCAAGCATCTGCCACAATATAGTTATTGCTCTTACTGCTGGTGTTGGAAGATGAAATAAAAAGCTAACAAAACACATGTTAAAAGAAGGCAGTAGATTTCATGTGAGCTTTCTTTGCACCCTGAAGGGAAAGGAATAAATGATGTTTTTGCCAAAAGGAAAATCCTGAGGCAAATCCATCTAAATATTTCAGTGCTAGAGACTTGGAGAACATTGAGGTCTTGTAAGGTAATCTGTATTCCAGTTCCATCTATAATTGAATGAGAGTGTGGGGTCTCTACCACATGACATTTCTGGAGAAGAAAAGCAAAGGTCAGCAGAAACTGGAGAAAAAGCACAACACACATTGGGCTGCAGCTCCAGAGGAGCAGCAAGCCCTAAAGCAAGGTCTGCATTTTGAACACACTTAGGTTTTCAATTTATTTTACTACAACATTAATTGTCCAGTGTACAAGTCTTGCTACAAAACCTTTGTTTGAATTAAAAAGAAATCATAGGAGCAGGAGTTGTGCTTTGAAGATTTAAAGTGTGTGTTAAATGGTGTTGTAGGGCTCTTCCAATCTGTAGGTAGAAAGTCTAAAGAACAGTCGTGTTAGTGTGAACTTTGTCCTCTGTGTGATATTAACTCCAGGTTACTGGTAAGCTCCTAATTAATTCAGTGAAGAAATGCCCAAATAACATGGTATAGTATTCCTGCTGAGTACACTAGAAGGTGGGGGTGAACTACTGGGTTATATTTGAATCTTGCTGTACCAAAGCATTAATCCAATGTTTCAATCCAAACTTGAAAAACCACTGTTTGCAATCAGCATGTCTGTAATAAAAGCTGCTCTATTGATGAGTATTTGTAATCATGCACGTACAGGTACATAAAAAAATAAACAGAGGTTGGGATGTCCAGAATGGTTTGCATTCAGTGATCATATTAAATTTTTTTCTCGAAGTGACAGAAACTAAGCTGTATCTTGGGAGAAATCATAATTCCCAACGGCCCTTTATTTGACAGCTAAAATTGCATTTCTTCCCATATGCCTCTGAAAATGTACCTTGTCAGCACAGTGCTCTGAACTATGGAGTATGAGTTACGTATGTAAAAACTATTTAGGTTTATACTGAGTTTGGTGTTAACATAAATACATCTAGGTACATGTTATAGTGTCTTATTTATTTTGATATATATTGTAAAAATAACCCCAAGATGAACCCAAAATCCTTTTCTATTTCTGATGGTTAATACTGCTGTGAAAATTCCAGTATACAAACTACAATTACACTGGAATGATACTACAGTATTCTGCAAGTCTGAAGTTCTTCCTGAAAAAAATTGTGTTCAGAAGGACATTGGGTTGTATTCTTGAGTAACTTTTGCTAGCAAATCAGATTGGGCATAACTTTTAATAAATGGTTAAAACCCACTGCTTTTCACATCACCCTCTTGGGGATAAAAAATGTTTTAATTGTATAGTACTGTTATTTTAGTATGTTTATTGTTCTGTTTATAACATGTAACTCCTATATTTTTAGTTTGGCTGAAACATGGAAATTAATGAGCTGCATAATTGCATAACTGTATGAATGATCTGGTACCTTCCTTCCACTTGAGAGATATTTGGAAGGAGCAAACTATAGAGTAGAAAACACAAAAGTTGCTTAAGAAAGCAAAACCAGTCATTCTTCATCCTGTTCAGGCAGTTCATCCCCTGAAGAGGGAGAACTGTCAGAATGAGGATTGGAGCAATTAGACAAGAATATTTGTGATAGGCTTTTCCAACCGAATACGCTGCGTTACCCGCACTTCGGCGCTGCACAAATAACAAGCAGTGCCAGGTGGGCAAAAGCCAGCATTTTAGAGAAGAACTTGTGTTCTTAAAGAGGTATATGGGTGTAACCATCAAAGGTGAAGTGAGGTCACCCACTAATTCTGTGCTAAATGGGTAGGGCATTATCCTTTTCAGAATTCAAGTCTCGCATCAAGCAGTGCTTCACTGTGTAGGGAAGTGGTGCCTCGATGACTAAACATAGAATTGAACAGCAGAAGGAAGGTTATGCAAATTTACAAGTAAACAAAATTATCTTTAGGAATATATTTTTCATACTCTTTTTGACTAGAAAGTCTTTTTTTTTTTTTTTTAAAAACATGTCTCAGTGTTCTCAGAAGAAATTGGTAGCTTGATTCAGTTGGAAACTATTTGAAAACCTATGCTTCCAAAATTTGCTAGGTGTTCATTTCCCAGATGTGTCCACTTGAGTTGTTTCCAAATATGTGAGGTAGAATCTTCACTCTGATATCATTGAATTCAGCTGTTGGGATAACTTAGGGGTAAACTATATTAAGGGAAACCTGGTGCCATATGTATTAAGTGTTGCTTTATTAATATGTCAGATATTTTAACTGATCTCAATTAACCCCCCCCTTGAAACAGCAGCAAAGTAGTTTGGAAATCGGAAGACATCCTTGCCTTACACCAAATTAGTCCCAAATTTTATTATTTTATATGTCTCTTCCCCTTCTCTCTCTTTCCCCCCGTCCCCCTCAGTCCCTCCTACTCCAATTTCTCTGCCAGTTCTGGAGAATGGCATTCTTGTCTAGCTGACTGAATTATTTCAGGGCTACTTTTCCAGTCCTATTGTAGGTGCTAGATAACTGAAAATTTGTGAAACTCAGCATTGTATATATGCGTTTTTGAAAGGTCCCATTTTGTGTGGAATTTCTATCTTTACATTCTGATGAGGGTTTACTCTTAATAAGGCATTCTGTTCCCTTTTGGACATCAACTAAGAATAGGTGATTTAGCCTTAGAGCTTTTTTTAGGGAGTGTTTCACTTTAATTTATGTCAAATTCTCCTCCTTGTGAGTTGTGACTGTATTTCCCCACTATTTTAATCTCCCAGCCTGAAAGTTTAGTGCTTTAATGGTTTAATGTCTTCTGACCTTTGTCATCTCATTTTTTTTTTCCTGCAGGATTTTGGATCTTAGTGGGAGGGGTCACTGAGGGTCACTTCATTTTTGTGCCAACAGCAATTGCTCACATACTTCTGTTACTTTTCCCAAGCTTTCATTAGAACTCCTATGCCAGCATAAAGTGCTGCATTAGGGACAAAATACTTGAGGGTTGTTTTTTCCCCATGGGTTAATTTTCAGCTGGATCACTTCTACTTGCTCACATCTCGTCCTGTGCTGGTGTAAAGCAGCGGGAGAGGTGAAGCACAGCAGGTGAATCTCAAATCCTGACAGCAGCAGCTCAGGTTGGGCTGCTGAGCCTGTGCTGGTGAGGCCTGACCGCTTTTAGAACTTCAGAAATTCCTGGACAGTGATCTTGAGTATCTGTATTATACTGCTGTCTCTGTTTCAGACATGCATTGACAGGTAGAGAGATGAATATTTAAAGTACTTCAGGTATTTTGTACTTGGATACTTGCTTCATGAGAAAATGTTGAATACTGATGATATTGTGACTGCTGTGATCAACATTTGCCACTGAATTATGTTCTCTCTGGGAGGTCAGTAGTGCATTTTAGGTCTCATGTAGTCTTTGGTGTTTGCCCTGGACACCTTATTTTCGAATGCCTGTAAATGTATTTGTTTTTTAATTCTATCTTTATATAATCTGTAGGGTTGGGGGTTTTTTCCCAGTGACTTAATTATGATCAGTGTGTCCCTACTACTGTGGGAGTATATATTTAAACATTTGTTTTTTAAATTCTGATTTAATAATGTCTACAACAAATTTCTTTCAGCTTTGAGGGCTTATTTTCTTCCTCATATATTTTTTTTCCTAGGACTTAGTAATCATCTGTGTGCAGAAATAAACAGTTTTTAATGCAGAAACTGTAGTAAACCCATTTTGTTATGAATTTCCTTTCATTTTAATGATTAATTCATTTTTGCCAGATGGTAGAAAATTCTGTAAAACACATGAAGGGCTTGCTGCTGGTTTTGTTTTTAATTCAGCTTACAAAAGGCAACTGGCAGGATTGTGTGATCAAGAAGAGTGAGTCAATTTGTATGAACTCCTTATTTATACCATTTACACATCTTACACATTCAGTACTACCCTGCTCTCTTCTGTTGTGCTGTTCAGCTTTGACTATGCATTTCCTTTGACTCATTTCAAGACTGCAGTGTCTTTAGGTGGTAATTCTGCACTCCAGAGTGTAGCTGCCCACCTCTTTGCCCTGGTTCAAAAGAATAACTACATTTACTCTTCATTAATGCTTTCCAGTTCCCCAGGTGTTTGCCCTTCCCTCTTCCCATATTACTGTGCTCCAGGAGTAAGTCCATGGAGTGTTGTACTGCAGGATCAGTGAAACAAGCAGTCATTTGGGAACTTGGGTGTGGGCATGATGGAGGACTTTGTCATAATTGCTAAGCCATTATAATGAACATAACAGTTGGGAAAATGTTCAGATTTAGAGGTGGTACATTTTTCCCCCATTGGTAGGCTCTTGTCTAATCAAAATGGGTTCGTGCTGCTTTCTTCACAGTTCAGGGAAGAGGAACATCCCTTTCTTGATGATCTGCAGCAAGTCCTTCTTCTGAGACAGACTGAATTTACCTCCTCTAATAAATGAATATGAGAAAATAGATGATATCTGTGCAGGTTGCTTAACTTGCTGCTTATAGCATGAATTTTCAGATGTGCACAAATTATTTAAATACTGAAATCAGGCATCACTTTTTTTTGATGAAAAAACTTCAAATCTGCAGCAACAGGTGGGGAAATTCTGGAAAAGCTAAACCACTAGTAATTAAAGCCAATAAAAAAAGGAACATCCTGCCAATAGTCCAGAAGACAATAACTGTTATGTAAAATAGCCATGGCTTGAAATGTTCCTTTTTTGGCTTTGAGTACTAATAAGTGTAGTTGTTGAAGACTCAAAAAAATGTGCACCAGATGAACTTTACAGTTATAAAATTATTCTGAAACTATGAAACTTGATGCTTTAGGTGTGAAGCAAGAAACTCCAAAGAAAACCAGTCAAGTAGTAGTTTCCTTTTTAGGTTATGAAGTGTTTCTGTCTTTGGGCATGAATTTTACATTTCCTGTAGTTATTATAGGGGAATAGAGAAGGTGGATATTCTTGTCACCTGCAGGGGCAAGCAATGAACTTCAGATCAATACATTTGCAACTGTTAGATACCTAAAATCAGTGCAGACCATACAAAAAAGAGACCTTCATAATTTAGGATAGTTAACAACTAATAGGTTGTTTAAAAAAGTCACTTTCTTTTGCTTTTCTGTGAAATGTTAGACAGAATATGTGTCACACAATTTAGACCAGTCTGTATTTCTGAGAAGAGAATTGTGGTACCTTTATGTCAGAAACAAAATAAATCCCTGTACAGTAGGTAAAAAAGCTTGTGCTCTGTCATGTATGGGCGTCTGGAAATACTCAGTGGATAAATGTGCTATTTTTTGGTTTTAGCCTCTTGGATCTAGTGTAAATCTTGGTTTTGAAATCCTATTGGCAAAGGTTTCATGGCTTCTAAGCATATGAATTTCATTCCTGCGTTGTTTTTGAATATGGATCTCTGCAATCAAATCCCTTAATTTGCTTTCATCAATCACAGAAAAGTATTTTTATACTTTAGTGATTGAGGCTTTGATTTTTGTAGTGTGAAATACCACAGCAGCTTTCTATCAGCTCAGACTGTGATTCTCACTATTTTAGTTACGTGGTTTCTTGCTGTACTCTAAGGGATTTCATGAGTAAATATTAGCAAAACTGAAGCCAAATCTGACCTTTAAGACTACTATAAATTTTATTAAATAAATAGTCCCATTTATCTTTTGCTAATATTACCCTGAATTTAAAAGTTCAAAATTCAGCTCTGTATAATCTACGATTACTAAAATATAAACCTGGAGATTTCATACTGGTAGGACATAAGAGCAGTGTGCCTAAAGGAGTTCAAGAAATACTTTTTTGGTGTATCTGATTTCTTATTGTTAATTTAATTTGCCTTTTTTTTTTTAGTTGTAACTGATGATCTAGAATCATTCTGTGGAGTAAATCAGTGCCTTCAAAGTGAAACTGTGAAAAGATGCACTTTCAGGCCTTATTTCATTGGTGTCTGTTCTAGTTCCTAACTCTATGTACTTGGTAATGACTCAATCAATTTGTAATTTTGTTTTAAGTTATCTCAATGGTAATTCTGATCCAGTAATAAAATTAAGTAAAGGTGGTGAGCACTGATGCCATCTGCTAGGGGAAAAACAGATTATGAGCCAAAGAGCCCAACCAGTTCTCAGGGTTGCACTTGGGGGTAAAAATTCTTTTGAGAAATTGCACTAATCAGAATCACAGGTTCAGTTTGGAAGTCTGGCTATTAAATAGCTGTGCTTCATAGGTAATATTGCTATTTGGCATCAGAGCTATAGGCTAAATATTAGTTTCAACCTGGATGTCATTTGACCTTCTTTTAGTCCTCTGTCCAGCCCAGGACATATTGATGGATACGGTGCTTGATAAGCTGTGTCTGCCACTTATCCAAGTTATTACTTCAATCTAATTAGCCAGGTTATCTTAGAACAGTTTTAGATTTACTGAGTTGTGGGCTATCCCTTTTATTCAAGGGGCACGGAAGACTATGTTAATTTTGCTGCAACCTCAAAAGTTATGTGGATTTTTGTTAATTTTTAATTTTGATTAGAAAACCTCCCTTATCATACTGAACGAGTAGATTGCTCTCCGTTCACAACTTGGGGTCAATAAGTTTCTCATCCTCAGCTAAGAGGAACCCAGATCTGAAAGGGAAATTGTAGTTAAAAGGTGAATTACCTTGCAAGAACTGAATGTGACAGAATGATATTTATTAAAGTGCCTGTTAACAGAAGCACTAAGAGAATTTGCATTTAAGAGTGCATAATGCATAGCTAGTGGAGTAATTAACAACTGGAGGATGCAATATGCATCAGTAATTTGGTTTTTAATGACTTTGATCATTATCAGACCTACCTTTTCATAAAATAGGTAAAGAAGCTGTGAAAAAAGGATTTAATGCTCTGAAAGTGCGCATTAATGTTTAGGCTGCTGTTCAGACAAACAGTTCCATGCTGTTCCCACTGTTTAGCTCAGTCAAAACATACATTTTGGAAAACATTTCATACCCTCTTATTCTTTGCTTTTATGATACTGTTTATAGTCTGCTATTTTAGTGTTACCTGTGCTAATAAACAGTATTTGTTTATACTTTGAGTTACCTAAGCCTCCACATGTTCAGTAGCACAGATACAGTGGACTCTGAATTCCTTGTCTACTGTTAATATGAAATCTGTACTTGTATTTTGGTACTTGAGCCACACTCAAGTTAGACTGGCTTTTTTTCTGACTTACAACTTGTGCCTGATTTTTATATAGATCAAGAATAAAATGTATTAAAAGCAATATTCACCCCCCCTCCCCTCCAACTTCATATTTGCTCACATCTTCTATTTCATATGAAATCTCACATGCAAAATAGAAATACAGGTTACTTGTTGGACATGTGATGGAAGCAAAAATTTCCAGAGGAATTGAGGTAAGCACAGTAACTCGTAGGTGTATTCAAATTTTTAGGCACCCAATGCTTTTCTACATATTTCTTTTATCTTGTGTGTAGAATTCATAATCAATAGCTGATAAGGGACCAGAAACTCCCTTCCTATCATCAGCAGAATACATCTGCAGTAGATTACTTGTAGTCCCTGTTATTATGTTCTTTCTGGTCCTATGAAATTTGCCCTCTTGGTTGCACAGTGACAAAACTGTACTGTAATGACTTTTAGATATCTCCTATTTCCTTTTAATGCCTGTAATCATGAATAGCCCAATAAAAGAATTGTAATAATACGTTCATATATTTGTGTCCTTAACAGCCCCACGAATACCATACCTGTTCTGGCAGTAACTGGTATGGGATGTGCTGTTACACTGTATGATCTCAGACAGTGCAGGTCAGATTTCCTTGTGTAATAGGGGCAATTTTTACCCATGGCTGTGATTATAAACTGTGACAAAGGATGTCTTGCACTGTTTTCCTCTTCCTATATATGCATGATAGGGCCCTCAGGACCCAACATGCTCAAAGCTGACAAAAATTTGAGGGGAGAGACAACCTTCTCTTTTAGGATAAAAGCTGCAGTGTACCTTTTGCCAGTAATGTTTCCATATGAGCTTTTGTAGCTCAGCAGTGCACAGCTACAAAACATGTTCAATTCTTCTCTTTATAATCAGGCTCAAGACCCAGCTGTTGGAAACCTATTTGATCCAGTTTTCCTGTCTGCAGGAAGTTGTTGTCTAGGAATGTGGACAATATATTTAGCAAGAAGTGTCAACACATGAATGAGTATAATTTAAAATATTTAGTTGAATTACCAATTTATGGCCACTTGTTTCTAATGGAAGCTCAAGAAGTAAGTAAAATTGGAAACTTTTTCCATAAATGACCTTTATGGATTTTTCTTTAGACAGTGAAACACAACAATTTAAATATGGAGGCAAGAAAAGATCACCTGTTGACATTTTCAATATGCTGATAAAAAGGAATATTTAACTTTAATGCTTTCAAATCAGATAAAGGCTATTTTTGTTTGACTAACTTTTTAGTTATGCCTGAGCATAACTAACTTTCTTCTTGATAATAGAATTCCATTTATATTAATAAATAAATAAATGCACAAATGTCTGGAATATTGGCTGCCTTTCCACAGCCTTTACAGCATCTCTGTTACTATTCATGGTGAGCCACTATGCTTTGTAACCTGAAACATGAATATGCTAATAAAGAATGAGTGACATTTCATTATTTGCAATAAAGTGAACCAAAATAATAAGATATGTCTTCTGACACTTCTCAGAATACCACAGGAGTATGGAAGCACTTTTCAGGAGTGTATTTGTTGAAATCCAGACTTACATTGACTGTTTTGACTCTTAGATATCTGTAGTGCTCTTTGCTTCCATTAGACCATTGGCAGCCTTTGGCAATTCCAGCATCCTCCTTTGTGAGACTAAAAATATCCTGACACACAAAAGTACTTTGAAGACCAATTCCTGCTTCCTTTACTGGGGAAACCAGCAAGCTCAGTAGCTTGGGTTTTTTTGTTTGCTCCCCTTGTGTATTTGTTTATTCTGTAAACTGTTATGAGATGGAAGATCTTGTTTAGTTGAAGTGTCGAAGATTTTCAAATTTTATGTAAGAATGCTAAGTAGTGATTTTTTAAAACTTGCATGATTTTTCTGAGGAAACTTTGAATTAAACTTTGAACTAAAGCAAAATCTATAGACGTGCAAATTTTAACACCTCAGTATTTCCTCATTGTTCAATTAACAGGAAAGGATTTAAACTCTTTATTAGCACAACTAGGGATAAACTAACATAGAAAATTTGAAACAACAGGAGAAACAGAAATTGTCTATGTTGATATACAGTACATTCATCCATAGCATAACTGGGAAACAAAAATATTTCTGAAGTGCAGTCAAAATTTTGTTTATGAAAAACCACAAAACAAACCCACAAATGTGGGGAGAGTAAATTTTATATCCGAGTGTTTGCAACAGAGGAATTTCTTGGCATACTTCTTTGTACTTTGGTACAAACTCAGTGTTTTTCCTCGCCTCTGAGGTGTTAGTCCCAACAGGACAGGCCACTTCTTTCTTGTATTATCTGATTTTACCAAATCTGTCTTGTGACAGGTCAATAGTCAGATTCCTGAAGAGTTCCACTCAAACTGCTACAACCCTGTTGTATTGACTTTTTAATGTGGATTAGATGGGAGGCTGTGCAGTTTGTTGGATGAAATGCTGGTTCCAGGTGGATGTGGCTCCACATCTGGCCTCGACAGTGCAGGGAGGGCCAGTGGAGGGCCATGTGCTGATGAAAAGAAAATGCCTGGTTTGTACTTTCAGAGAGATGCCAAGAAAGAATTGTCTTGATTAATGCCAACCTCAGGTGTACTGGAGACACGAGCAAACTCTAGGCTGGCCTCAGGGGAATATTAATTAGCACTAGCACACCTACTGTTCTGTCTTGAGAACTTAATTGCTTTAGCCCAGATGAGAACAGTGATTCATAAAACAGAATTTAATGACTGTATTAGAAAAAGGGTTGTGAATGTGAACATAAATTAATCCCTGGAGTAATTCGCTCTATAACATGAAATAGGGAATGTTTCTGCAAATTTAGCTTTATATCTCACATACTAATTTAACTTTCCTTTTACTAAATATTAATGCATTTTGATTTATTTCTTAACACATACATAACTGACTTCTTCCAACATATTAGGCCGATATTGGAGTGTTCATTTGCCCATTTCATTAGGTGGAGAAAGAGGTGTGTATTTGCTGGGTCAAATCCCGTGGTCCCAACTAGTTTCTGTGGAGTGAGGTCATGTCTGCCACTAAGAAATGTTACCACCTGAACTTTTGTCGCCTTTCAGCTGCCAACTTCACTGTGCTGCTGAGGCTCGTTCCTGCTTGGCTGCTTGTGCTGCTGCCTCTCCTGGCTGAGACACCACGTTGGCCCAGGCTCTGTGCGAGGTGGGGAAGAGCCCAGGGCTCACAGCTGCTGACAGGGCTGTATCCCTGGAGCGTGGCCAGGGTGGCGTTTGGCCAGCAGCTGAATGTCAACCGAGGGCTTGTGTCATTTGTGAAGGTGGTTTCAGTGCAAGGACTGGATTTTTCCTGCTTCGTTTTGAGGTATTGTGGAGGGATGGCAAAAAGAAGGCAGTAGCTTGCTGCAATAATTTGCAGGATATGACCCGTCTAAAATCCAAAATATATTTAAGGATCATTTTGAGGTGTTGTCTTACTTTAAAAATGTTCATAGTGTAATTACAGGAACATTCATTTGTAAAAATTAAATTAAGCAATGAAGTAGTTTCCTTAGGTATTCTGTGCTGTATTTTAGATGCTTGCCTATAATTGAATTTACTATGCCCTGAGGCTGTTTGTGTCATCCTTACTGTGCACTGAAGTCTGTGGCATAAATACATATATGGTTGAGGAATAACGTGTCTGTCATTACAGAATGAATGTATGTTGAGAATTGAGGGCTTAAAAATATTAATGAAACAATAAATACATTCTAACAAAAGTGAGTTGAAAAATTGTGAACCTGAGATTTTGGTAATTTCTAAGTATCTTCTGTAACTGCTGATGCTTGTACTTTGTTAAAGAAAAAAACCCCAAATTTTATAGCCAATAGGATGGTAAGCTGTGAGTACATCTGGAATGGGAACATAGTGTTGATAGTAAATATGTTAAGAAGGCAGGGGTGTACGAAGGGCCTGTCTCTTCCTTGAGCTGGAGTGAATGCTACTCAAACAGTGCCACTGTTGACATGAACCATGCATTTTGATATGTATTTTCTTGAGATAGAAAAGAATGTTCTTTTTAAAATTACTTTGTGCAAGCTTGTGCTTAATGCTCTGAAGGGAGTTTGTGAAAAATGCCTAAGGAAACTGGGAGCAGATCCGGCTAAATTTAGCTGTTGAATTTGTGCTGTGAAATTCTTCTAAGGTCTTGCAAAATCCTGTCCTAAAGTAAAACATAAGTTTTGAAAAAGTGATGCAATACCTACTCTACAGCACTTCCCCTTACACTGCTACATTTTGGTAATTCACTGCATGTTGTGTATTTGTAGTGCCTTGTTCACTTGCTATTGAAATAATACTGAGAAAATATGACCCAGCTCTCCTTTGATGAATAAAAATTAAAACTTTCTGGGAAGTTGTATGTAAAAAATGCAATTTCATAAAAAAATTTTGCTTTTAAATATCTTTTGAAAAGCTTTTCTACTGGTATCCTACTGGTGTTCTGAGTCATCCTATAGAAACAATTTTATAGGATTTTGTATTTCTTGTTTAGGTATCTATAAACACATGCTCTGTTTCTTTATATATAAAGGACTTTGCATACAGCAAGGAAGCATAGAGGTATTGTTATGTTAGAATGTGGGAATCTAATATAATCTAATAAAATAATATTTCAGTGTAGTAGAGTGCCAATGGCTTATCTGGAAAGCTTATTCTTTGTCACCAGTCCAATTCATAAAAGAATATACTGGAAGCCACATGTTTTAGTTCTGTATAAATGGGAAATATGATAGATGATACCATGTCAGCGTTATATCAGTTGGATCAATGAATGTCTAAACCCCCTTTTTCTCCTGTAAATAATACTGTATTCGCTCATCAGGCACCTAAAATTCCTTTCCTGATGAGATTATTTTGCCCTTTTTTAATATATACATGCCAACTTCTTATTAAAATGCAGTTATTAAAATTTTATTAAAATGCAGGTTATGCACAAAAAAACAGGGAAGAAACAGTAAGAGTGCCTCAGAAGAGAGAAATGAAGTTGTTTATTAATTTATGGTATTTACAGCATGTTGTGAAACAGATGCAATAAGAGGAAACTATGCAGGCTCTATAATGGTGAAGTGGCTGGAGAGTTAAATGCTCCTTTAGCTTCTACTTAACAGATTATGACCTGATTCATCTTTCTCTGTGGCAAAATTGGAATGGAACATTTTCAACTTCTGGTGCCAATTTTCATTGTGCCAAATCAAACTACCTCCAGTCCTTTGCTTTCCAGCAAAACTACCATCTGCTGCACAAAGAAACGGGAAGGCTTGAAGTCCTGCAATTAAAATTGGCATTTGAACAACAGTGCTGTGTTATTTTTATTGAATGTTTATTTACTTAACCAAGTGGTGTTCAGATTTGCCAATCAGTGCCCCATTGTGAAATGTGATATAAAGCCCAGGGGAAAAGGCAGCTGCTAAGAAATATTTAGATTTTCTTGGACAGATTGGAGACAAAATATTTTTGGCAAGTTAAGATTTTTTTTTTTTGGTAACGTTTTTTGCTGCATTTTTGATGCAGTGACAGCACCATCAACTTCCAGTATGTGATTCACAAAAATTTGTTACTTTTCGGTTTCTCTGTGTATTTTCCCTATATTTTCTCTTTTGAGAGTCATCCAGGCTATTCTGGATGTATGCAGATGTAAAAAATTGTGTCTCTCCCTTATGTTTGTGGGTGTTATCTTGATTATTTTCATATTCACTGTTCTTTGCTCCCACCTTCCTCCCTCTGTTGTGTCTTTTAATGCCTTCTTCTAGGTCCAGGTATTTCCCACTGGTTTTATTATTTCTCTGTGAGCTTCTACCTTTAAGTCCACCCTATAGATAATACCTCTTTTTATCATCTATTTGCTCCACCTTATGTGCCTTTTTCCAGCTAATGACATTTTTTTGATTTCAGTTCCTTACCATTTTTTTCCCCTCAGTGCTTTCTCCTGGCTCTCATTGTGCTTTTTTCCTCACAGATGTTCCATGTGGTTTTTATGCCTGGGGTTGCCTATTCAGTTGGAGAATATGCCTTTGTACAGACCTGAGCAAATATCAGGGTTTGCTTAAATGAGTTTTAACTCTTGTTTCTGGTGGCATCATCTCCTTTCTTTTGCCATCACTTCCTCTCTGGATTACAGTGCAAGAGCGTTTGCAAAATCAAACTTCTGGAAGTGAAGGAATGTAAAGTGTTTGATAATGACTCCTGATTTCTCATCTTAATTTTGGTTTTGCTAACTTAATGTTTCATTAAGGAGGGAAGAGGAAGGAGTTATCATGTCCTTGGAATGACAGTAGAGGTAGGCTGCTTAAAAATGTGCAGCTTAAAAATAATTATTATGAGCCAGCAGAAGTGTGTTACTGAATGTTGAGAGAAATAGTATGACAGCAGAAAGAGAAAATATGAAACAGATGTACCATATGTTACTGTGCTTGTTTTCTATAATAAAACCATGAGGCATGCAAGAATAAAAAAGTAAATTTTATTTCCTTTTGCAAGGGTGGAGGAAAGCCCCAGATTTATATTTAAGAATCATTCAGAGGAACTGTCTTTAGGTTTGAGCATAAAGTTTATTGTATTATAATAACTGATGATTTCCCCCCCACACACTTTTTGCTGTGTGCCTTTTGGCAGTTGGGATGGGCCTAAAGGAAATAATTAGTGTGTAAATATATATATATATTTTTTTTTTTTTAAAGATGTGGTGATGACTGATCAACATCCTCCTCTCTTGACTTCATGCAAATCCTTTACATTTCCATGGATTTTTGGAAAAACCCCCAAAACAAAACCAAAACCTACCCAAAATGCCACAAAACCCCCTGGAATATCAGCAACGTTTTTTTTTTTTCATATATTCATAGCATTTTAGTGCTCTAGTTTGAGACTAAAGCTGTTCCCTGTTACCATTCCCATCACTGCTTTTTTAGATGCCTCTTGAAAAGTTTGCTTGGGATAGCTCCTTTTTAGCCAGTTTTCTGGTTCCTAGAGAAAAGTTGATTTCCATTAAAATGAAGGCACTGTGAATTGTATGGAAATTGCTAGGGTCTCTGAGAATCTGAATAGGAAAATAACAGTCTTTTATGAAGTCTTCAGGACACTTTCCCCTTGGAAAAGAAAGCAAAGGTCCACAATTTTCTCTCTATACAGCACTACAGCTCCTGGAAAGCTCCACAGAAAAGAGACTTTAGCCTGGAATTATGCAATAGAGTTAAGCCTTTTGTGTTTTAGCAATTGCAAGTGTGTTGAAACAGCAGATTAGGAATGTGTTAAGTAATGTCACCATAATAATATAACTGTCTTGTTCTGTCTTAATTTTACGTTCTGTGTCACCTACAGTAATTCATTAAACACCCACACTACCTTTATGTTTGAGTAAAATAACTTGTTCAGTATGTGCCTCTCAGTTTCATATGTGCAAGATACTACACTTCTATTTTCATTGAAATAATATTAGAAGAGCTGCACTTAATGCTTGTGTTGTAACTGCGTGTGAATATCCCAATGTGCAGAGGGATCTTGAAGTTCCTTCAGGATTTAGCTTGATGAAGAGAACTTCACTTTGAAATGAAATAAAAGTAATCTTAGAAATGTGCCAAGTTAATATGGGATAGTAGGATCGGTGCCACTGTAACTTGAAGAATTTCCTATGTAGCCAAGTTAAGTTCAGTTGAATCTTCTGAGTGAATAAGGGCATAGAACCTTATTCAGACTGGCAAAACTTCATACCTATCAAAGAAATAACTTTGTGGTGTTTTCAGGATAATTTATTTCTCTCATTTTTGATTTTCTGCTAAAAGCAATGAGAGTCAAATTCATCTTTAGATTTTTGAATATATGCAGTTTGAATGAAGTCTTTCTGTAGGTGTTCGCCAGGTCAGAGAGAATTTTTACAGAAAGTGAGTAAAAGGAACCTGTCTCTTCTGTTAAGAGCATTTACCAGAAAGTGGAGTTAAAGCTTCTGTGTTGAATAGACTAAAATGCCAGTCTTTGATATGCATGTTTTAATGGGTATAAATGAGGCCATTATAGTAACTCCCTTAGGAGCTACAAGAGGTCCCACATTTGTTATCTAAGGAGTTCTGAATTTTGATGAGCTTAAAAGACTTTCATTTTATGTGCTTTTTCTTTTTTTTTATACATGCACCCTTTCCAGTGTCTTGCTGCTGTGCTGATTGGCACAATAAAATAAATAGAAAAGAAAAAAACCCAACCTAGTTTTATAATATTGATTTAATTTCTTATATCACTCCTGGACCAAATTATGAGAGCAGCTGAGATTTCTGCTCTGATCCTTGCTTTTCCTTGGATTCTTGTGCTTTTGATCTTCACTGAGAGTATTTAATACTTTTGTAGTCAATTTAAAACTTTTGATGGCTTCTCTTGCCTGCTAGTTCCTATTATTACCTAAGAGTGAGTTGAGAGCCTGTGGTTTTCCTCAAAGTTCATCAAAGGTTACTGATATTCCAGTTGTTCTAATTATTCAAACTGCTATTTGCTTGGTAAGCAACTGAAAACTCTCATCTAGGAAAGAAAGACACAAAAACCTGTCTAGTGTTTTGTGTTTTTTTTTTTTTTTCCTTGATGGAGGTTTTTTCTTCACAAAGCTGTTCAGTGTCATTGCTGTGGTGTAATGTTTCAAGAAAGGATTGTTACACCATCTAGGAATCCAGTCTTTTCACTCAGTTGAGCAGAAGAATTTTATTTATAAAATATTTAAAAATACTTTGTTTTGAAGAATCCTGGTTTGGTATTTACCTTTTTGGGGCTTACCTATGGGGATTCCTGAGACTTCCCAGGCCTCCTGTCAGTCTCTCTGGCTCACTTCTGAGAGAGTTAGGTAATGCACTCCATCTCCAGAAAGTAAGGCTGCAGCTATTTTTACAGGAGAACCATTTCTTTATACTTATAATGCCAAGTTGAGATTTCATTTTCTCTGATGGTGAAGTGGTCAGGAGCAGTATAAAGGAAAATTACAATCTCTATGTAGAAAGTGTACCTGAAAGACCTATGACACATCCTTAGTTTTTCAGTCAGGATTTTGTTGTTGTTGTTGTTATGACATGAGCAATGTTCCATGGCAAAAATTCCATAGAATACGGAAAACTCTGATTAACTGCATCCGCCTACAATTATTTTTCAATCAGATTGAATGTAGGAGTAAATATATTCCCTCAGTCATTGAGTCAGGTCTGATAAAAACAGTTTTGTTTGTGCTTATTTGCATGATATTATTCAATCCCCCTTGGGTGTGCTTGTGTAGGCCAAGGAGTCCCTGATCCCTTGATACAGTCATAGGAGTTCTGAAAAGCTTTTTTTGGAGTCACCTGTGAAAGATTCTTAGAAGACCTAACTTTATGTGAAATGAAAATTCCTTCACGGGCATTAATCACTTGTGGAATATCTCTCATGGAATAATAACAGTTGAAATGAATCAGGGAGGTTTATTTCAATGAAAAGGGATCTCCCTGGTTCAACATATTAATTAAATGAAAAAGAGACAAAAGGCATGAGGGCATCTTTTGTTAATGTTCTTATTCAGGATAACTGTGAATACAAACTAGAGAGAGCTGCAGTACTGAAGGAATGTATATAAAAATTGTTAATGAAACTTCTGATAGGTGACAAGTGGTGCATCTATGGGAAAAATGTCCTAAATCCACATAGGCAGTGATGCTCAGTGGACTGCTAGCACACAGAAAAGAGAGTTTGGGGTTATAACAGCTCATCTGTGTCCTGAATTTTCTGCAAGTCCAGATTCCCTTCATCTCAAAAAGGTTGTGGTAGAACTAAAGAAAATACCACTGAGAGAGGAAGGAAGATGAAGAAAAGTATGGAAGGTCTGCTAAGGTTGGAAAAGAGATTAAAAAAGAGGATGTAAAAAAAAAAAGTGAGGAATGACTGTTATTTCTAATAAAATGAGAATTTAGAAATACCAGATAGAGATGTCATGGTCAGAATTAGCATAAAGATATTTGAATAAAAAATATGGAGTTAAGCTGCTGGACTTTGGCTTCCACCAATTCAAAAAGTTAAGTAGATCTATATGAATCTTTAAAGGACTCTTGAGCCCATGGGTACCAATCTGGACCTGGAACCCCTTGAATGGATTCTGGAAACTGCATCCCCCTCTGCTTATGCCTCTTTTACTTCTTGCTCGTCAAAATGTCCTGGTTTGTCTGGCTTAGCAGCTCCACTGTTCATTGCTCTTGTTCAAAAGATGGTTTATTTATTTATTTATTTTATTTCCTTTTTTTTGGCTGTGTAAGATATTCTCTCCCTCACTAAGAAATACTCACTGGGAAACTAAATTGTTGGCCAACTTAGAGCAGATACTCTTGTTCACAGGCAGGTTGTGTTAATTCACTTCATGAAAGATGTTCAAACACTAAAAAATTTTGATGTCTAAACAAGATATGAGTTATAGGCATAATATCAAAACTGGCAAGTAGATCAGTTACAGAATATTTTAAGAGACAATGCATTCGGGTTTAATAAAGATAATGTTTTATTAAGGAAAACAAAAATGTTGAGGTGCACCAGCTGATCAGGACTATTCTGACTTTATAGACAAAGCTTCCTGTTATCTTAAAGCACTTAAAATCCAAGGCACCAGATATCAAGTACCAGAAACGGTTCAGTTTTACTGTATAAGTTTGAGTGCAGAAAATAATATTCCGTTCAGAGGAGTGCAGACTGTCAAAAAGGTTGTAAAGTATTGAGTGTGCTTATTTATGCCATGTAAATTTTGATTTGTCTGATTTCCAATGAGTAGTGAGAGCCAGCAAAACCATCAGTGTGCTGAAAAGTCTAATTAGTTGAAGCTAGTTCAAATATTTGCATTATTTCTGCTGAAATAACATTTGAATAGTGGCTGGTGAAAGTGTGCTATATTTGGGTAATATTTATAACTGGCTACAGTGCATTGATTTATTTATTGAATGGTTTTATCAGATGCTTGCAGTGAATTAAGCTTCAGGACAGAAAAATGTATCTGTGCATCAGTAATAACACAGCTTTCTGGTATTTTGTCTCCTACAATTGAATTTTAATGCAATAAAAACTGTGAGCATACTTGCTTTTGTACGTAGGTGTGTAGTTGTCAATCTTTTATCATTGGGATAACTTCCAGCACAGTTTCATTTTGAACAAACTTTGTAAAAAGGATTTAGTATAGAAGAATACACAACTGAACTTACACAAGTCTGAGTAGAGATGCCTGATTATTAGGTTTTATTCTAAAATTCTTGGTTAGACTTAGCAAATTTAGCTAAAGAGACTTCTAACACCAGGTCCCTGGTGACTGGTCAGACTACCCAAGTAAGAAATTATCAAGTTGTTGCCCTGAACTCACAAAGACTGGAGCATTTTCATTCTAGATATTATTGGGGGAAAAAAGGTGGATTCTATGGAACAAAATATTAATGTAAAGTCTACTTGATTACAAAAGCAATTAAATGTTTAATTTCCTTTGTTTTCTGAAGTGCCATTTTCTCCTTATTCTATTTAGTGATATTTAAAAATAAATGATCCAGCTGGCTGAAGGCTTTTCACTTGGCAGTTAAACGGTATTATTCTCCAAGGAGGTCAGGGTATTTTGCATTTCATCACTCCTGGAATTTATTTTTTATGGTCCAGCTTGATTAAACCTTCTGTGGCACTGGAAGAAACAAAAGAAAAGGTCTTAAAGCACGAAAATTGTTATTGTCTAGTTGGAGTTTTGGACTATGCAAATCTAACTTTTCCTCCCTTCTCAAATACTCCTTGTGCTAAACACAGTGCAGAGTAATCTCAGGACAGTTGTTTAGAAATATGCATTTATTATTTAATTATTTTCTTTGGCAATTAACTTGCTTGTTGTGGTTTAAGCCCAGGTGGCAGCTGAGCACCATCCAGTCCCTGTGTCTGTCCCAGCCCTTCCCTCAAAGTGACCATTGCATCTCCTGTTGCCCTTTCCAAAGGATTTTTTGGACCAGTGGATTATGTGGGTATCCTGCTCTGGGTTTGTCTCAGAAATAGCAATTTCCCCCCGTGCAAGTACAAATAATCAAAATAGATTATGCTGTAATACATCGACAGCTTCTGAGATTTGAGGGAACTGAGAGGTGGAAAGGAATAAGACTGAACCAAAGGCATGTTTACGTTTTAGTGCAACTAAAAGATTTTGACATATGAATGTGCACACAAGGAAAATGTGTGGGTTTTGGAATGGACAGCCTTTATCTCTTAAAGTAATCAATATTTTAAAAAGTGCTTGGGATATTTTCTAGGTTTTTGCTTTGTCAATAAATGTGCATTATGATGAACAGAGGAAAAGGGAATTGCTATTCACAACATCATACCCAGATACTTTATTCTTATTGAATATGGATAGCACTCAGAATTTCTACAGGTTCTGTTTATCAAAGGAAAAAAAATCCTCTAATCCTCTCTAAAAAGTATAATATGTTTTACTAAGGTTTTTGGCTGTAGAAATGGCAGAGTGCTATTTTAAGGTGCACTTTTCTATAAAGGTTTTTTACTCGAAGTTTGAGTACAAGTGGCCTGGACTTTTTTTCTCTTAATAGATAAAATTCGATATCTGGGACTGAACTTGTTTCCAATACAACTGGGAATGTTAAAGGGAGGGTCAGTGCAGCAGATGAATCATGGAGCTGATCAAGGTTATTTCAGTAAGGAGAGAGTTTAGAGAGGTAAAAACCCCCCAACGAGTACCTTTGATATGGCTTGAATAGATTCAGTGGGCTGGGTTTTTTGTTAGAACTGATACCAAGTGGTTCATTATTCAACTGAATTTTGAATTATGGGTAAAGCTATATTAAAAAAAATATGAAATAGGCCTCTGAGCTGAGGCTCTTTAGTTCACTGCTGGAGACATCAATGAGACCACTATGTCAGGTTTGTGAGTACAATTGCAGTTTTAAAACTGTAGTCTTTCTTCTCATTTTTTTTTTTTTTAATGGAAAGGTAAATTAAGGATAATGCAGAGGAATTGAAGCAGGAAGAGAAGGGAAAAAGTTGTAGAATTTATATCCTGTTTTGTCTGAGATAATGGCTTAAGACTTGACAAAAGGAGAGTGTTCCATTGACCACCTCTGTTCGCCTCTGTGGTCATTGAACACCTCTGTATCAGGTACAGAATTGATCAGAGGAAAAAAACTGCAATGCAGTTTTTACTGCCAGCCTTCTGGTGGATGTTCCTATTAGGGATAAAAGGTGGTGTAATGCCTTTGAAGCTCCATTTTATTTTCACTTCCAGGATTTCTAATCTTTTTCCTGAACTCCATGATCACACTTCCTGATGCCTAGGTCTGTTCTCCTTTGTGTCTTTGAACACACTCTCTGGCTATTGTGTTTTTTGGACCTCTGCCTCATTGGCTGACAGTTCCATACTGCTAATTGTGGTATCATTCCTTGAAGAAAGGGCCTTAATTTTTTTCTTGTGTAGAAATAACCTCTAATAAATGTGCATGGCATGGCTTCCTATTGTTTGTATTAACTTTATTTTCTCCCTGTGGAGTAAATTGGAAATGAGTAAATTAGCCTGTGATCATCAATCCTCTTGCTTTATTTCAGCACCAACTTGACCTATGGGCTGCAATTAAGAATGTCTACTCTGAAGCACTGAAGAACAGTGTTATGTTTAAAGTTGGTTTATCTGCTCATCTCTAACAAAACATGTCACTAGATTGGAATGATAATGTTTTTAGTTAACACTCTTCTGTTTCCCACATCTTAAACGTAGGGTTAAATACAAGCTTGCCTTCTTGGCCTAAGAGAATTCTGTCTGTAAAGATTTTTAGACCATACTTATAGAATTAAACCTGCTTGTTTTGCTGTTTTTCAGCTGAAGAAACCAATGCAGTTTTCTTCAGAAGTATTAATTATATTACATTAATTGGCTTAAGATGCAGACTGTTAAATTTATTTGTAGTAACTGATGTCAAGTTCTCACTTATGGTAGACTGTGCCCTCTAGAACTTCCTCTGGATGGGGCTTTCTGGTCTGCTGAGTAGCACAAAAGTTTAGTCCAGGGAGTTCTGGTGCAGATTTTACACCTCAAGGAGCACCTGCATTACCGAATGTATCCTCAAAGGTGATGTGAGTGCATTTGCTTCTTTATAGATTGAGTGAAAAGGCTTACTGGAAATTACAGGAGCTGTAGCATGTGAAACAGTCGAGAGCACTTCCCCTGTGATTAATCCTTTGCTGCTACAAGTGATCTCATCTGTACAACATCAGGATGTTTCAGGGCATGACCTCTTCCATTTCTTATTGTATTTAGATAGCCTGAAGTTAAAGAACAATAATTCAACATTTTGTTACTTCTGGCAGTAGTGCAGTTCTTTGAAATAGTATTAATTTTTCTGTGCAATTAGTGTATTAATTCTTTGCATAAAAAACTGAGTATTGAGTCTGAATGATGTGTAACATAGAATAATTTATCTTACAATGATTAGGTGATATAAGAATATGAACAAAGTTCAGCAGTGAACCTGGGTAGTCTGGCTTCTGAGAGATTAACTGCAGCAGTGTATGAGTTAACAGCTTGCTAGTTAATTGTCAGTATTTTATGACAGTCAGGATAGAAGTTCTCATCAGCATTGTGAAATGGAACTCCAAAAACATGGTAATCCTTCGAAAGAAGAAAAATATTTGTTTTCCTTGAGAAACATCTTGTATGGGAATACCTGTCTCACTAAATACTGATTGCCAGTGCAGTCTTTGAACACATGTATAGCAGAAACATCGAAACTGGTAAATCCTTGCAGCACCTCAAAGTAAGCTAATAAAGGATCAGGAAGGTTTCTGTTTAAATCAGGTCTTCTAAGGGAAATTGGTGATTAGATGCATTCAGCCATAAAGTTGAGTTCATTTTCATATAGATATTTTTATGTTAAACTGAGTAGCAGAGCAAAGGAGACTGTGTTTCTCAGATGTTTATAACTGTTACTTGATGTTTTGTGTTCAGCTGATGGTCCCAGTGGAGCTCCTGTCTCTAAAGGTTTTACTCTGCAACAGGCACGGTCTGAATTCCCCACACAGGGATGTTGTTACATGTGCACAGTGGCTCACTGCAAAGCCATGGCAATGCATCCCATCACTTTGGGCTTTTGTGACATAAATTTGGTAACATTTTTCCAAATACTGAATCCCGAGTTGCTTTGTCCATCAGTCTGTGGAAGACCTTCCAGGCATTCTGGAGTGCATTATGCAGTATGCTTTGCCTATCATAGCTGACACTGCACACTTAAATCGTTTCTGATATGGCTGTAAGGGGTCTGTAAATCATTCCATCATGTTGGACAATAGTTTATTTTGCTACATTTCATTTTATTTTAACTAATCCTCATGTTTGTGCACATGCTTGGGGAAGTAACAGCCCCTCACCCACAATAACATTGATGTTCTAATTCAAGATTTTGGTACTGCCTGAGTTGTACTGATGCTACAGCACTATCTGAGAAACAGCAGGGTTAAAGGAAAGCTGCAACTGGAAAATATGTGTTAAGCTAAGCAACCAAAAGGGAGAACCTGTTGCAAATGCGGAGGAAAATCTGGAGAAAACGGGAGCTATGGAAAAGAAGGGGGAAATCAGAGGTTGATTCAAGGAAAACAAAGCTGTAGAGCCAGTTCATGTGGTTCATATGATCCATCTCTTGTGTGCTGTTCAAGAGTAAGGTAAAATCATCCTGTTTTAAGATGCATCTGAGCATAAATTGAGAAGTAGAAGGGTACAAGATGATATAATTCCTTAAAAAGGTAAAAGAGCCCATACGTTTTATTAAATTACTGACAGAAGCTGCCATTAGCTGAGCAGGATGCTTGGAGTGTTTTGGATGACAACAGGAATATTGATTCTGTACTTTCACTTCTATACAGAATAGAACAAATCCTTTCTGGTCATACAGTGCAAAAACTGGGGATTAAGGGAGGATATGTTAAAGGGGATATTCATTCTGGTCACAAATCTGTACTTAAACTGCAATGAGTTTACATTATATAGCCAGCAGATGTGTAAACATGTGATGTGGGGAAAAATAAACTCCAGCAGTTACAGCTAAATAAGCATTTTGTATTTCAAGGTGGCTCTAAAAATCCCTTCCCACCCCTAAATCTTGTGGTATCTTACCCTCAGTGTGGGGTGATTGAAAGGAGATCTATAGTAGAGGTGTGCTTGTGGAGCTTTGTAATGCTTTTCTGTGAATATAAGGCTTGGAGTGCAGAGAAGATCCTCAAATTGCTTTCCTTTTTCCTACCTTAATCATTATTTTCTTTTGTGTCTGGTTGAAAAGTTGTTTGCGTAGCTATAATAATTCCTTTTTTTTTCTTATATTTGTATATATGGAATATTCTTACAGCATGCTTACTTAAAGCACTGTGAAAAATAAGGAAAAAACCCAGCAAACTGTTGGAGGAGAAGCAGGTAGTGCTAACAGTTTCAAATTCAGCTCCGTGGGATGCATTTGGCCTGAAATGACCCCAGTACCTGTTTACTTAATTGGAGTTGGCAACAATGGGCTCCCTGGAGGCTTCTGGGCACTTCTTGAGTTTGAACACCACTAAATAGTAGACCAGCATATGGGTACACTACTATTTCAGTAATTAAGATTATGCAACGTACTTGGGGGAAAAAGAATCCATCAGCATGCAAGGAAAAAAAAGGGTGGGGTATAAAAAAATCAAGTAGTTGGGAAAAGGAATTTACTGCATATGTTTGCTCCCTGTAGTGGACCTGTAGTTTTAGCTGAGAAATTTCTTTCCACTTTTGGTTTAGTATCAAAATGACTATTATTTGTTTCATATATGTTTTTCTATAGAAATATACAACAGGTTTTATAATTGTGTTTAAAGAATGTAAGTTAGTAGTTCTTAAAACTTGAAATCTAAAATACTTAACTGCTTAATTAAAAGTCAGTGAAGTGTTTTGTACAGTATGGAGTGTTGAATGGCCATTAGGAAGACATACAGATTTAACACTGATGTTTGTAGTTGCTCCTTAGGAATGCAGGCTGGCCCATATTTAAACGTGCAAGTAGCAAAGGTTGTATCTGACTGTTGGTGTTTGCAGTGGGATTGGATTCAGCACTGGCTGAGCAGTGCTGGTGTAACCAGGGCAGTGAAAAAATGTCTAGTTTAGACATTCTGTGGTTCTGTATCCGAACTTGGAACAAAGAGCCAAGGTGAACCTGATTTGTTGGTAAGTGCTAACTGTAAGTCAGGGATTAGAAAGCTTTTGAAAAACTTCTGTGGGGATCAAAAAACCCCAACACACTTGCCCCCACTCCCCCATAACAATATGTGTAGGCTTGGAAACAGTAGCAGCTATTTTTGTTTAGTGCTGATAATTTGGCTTGTAAGTTAAGATTTTAAACTTAAGAATTAAACAGAGTTCCAGGCTCATCATGCTTTGATTTCAATTTGAACAGTATTGTAGTTTAGGGATCCCCTGGCCTTCATTCAGTAATTCTGGAGAGGATACTGGAGTTTGCACTTGGGGTCCTCCAAATTAGAGGGCGTTTTACTACTGAATTTTAACTTCAGTTGTGTTTGTGTTTTCTTTTTAATGATTATCCTTTGCAAGACAATCCAGTTTCAGACTCAGGGTTGGATTTTCAGTTCACACAGATACTATTTTGTATTAAATATTGAGGAACAAATGTTTAGGTTTTATTTACCTTAATATATAGATATACAGAAACATCTTTAATTATGAATAAGTATAAATAGAATGAATGTGTATGTGTGGTGTTGTCTGTGTGTCCTCCCACTGCAGTTGAATTATGAGGGGGAAATTACCATCTCTTGAAAGAAAATATCTGATTTAGGCTGTTACTTTTATTTTTCCCTACTTATACCGTCTAATTCTTAGTCAGTCTTTTTGAGAAACAGCATTAGTCTGTTTATTTATTTTCTGTATGACTATAGTTTTCCCTTCGTATTTTTGTGCTTTTTAATATTTTTTTGCAGGATGAGAGTTTAGTGCCATCTTGTGGGAAAACTTAACAGCTGCAGATTTTTTGTGTCCTGGATTCATTTAGGCCGTGAACGAGAAGATACTCCTATGAAATCTGACAAGAATAAATCTAGTTTTAACAAAGTTTATTGTGAAACCAAAGTCTCTTCCAGCTTGTGAAAGCATATATTTTTGGACCTTTCTGAACACCTAATGATTTTTCTTTCCTTCATATTTACATTTCTTCAGTAACTCAGGAAGAAATGCCTTTCCAGATGGTCATCTTGTTTTGTGATGCATCATTTTATTCTGTTGGATCTAACTGAACATTATTTTGATTGGAGACACTGAAATCTCTATATTGATTTTTTTTCTTCCCCTTAGCTGTAGCAGAACACTTAGTTCTGAAGCTCCTTTTCAAATTGTTTCAATGGGAAATGATTATGTATTATGGTTAATCAACTCACAGTACTATTCCTAGTAGTGAAAAAGAATTGGAAGCTGAAGAGTGCTTTTATGTATTTTACTGATTAAAATAGAGCAGGGAGAGGTTGAAATTGGAACTTGATTTATCACTGTATTTCTGGCTTACTAAAAGCTGTGCTTGAAATTGTCATGTGAATAACTTACATCATTTCTCTAGTGGTTGCATTAAAAAATACTTAGTTAGAAAGTTATAAAATGAAAAGGTGGCAAGGATAAGAAGGTCATATCAGATGTTAAGATGTCCCACTCGCACAGCTTGCAGTGATGCTCTGCATTTGTCTCCTATGTCAGTGAAGATTTCCTGTGTAGAAACTTCAAGCACCTGCTTCACACATGAATTAAACAGGAATGTTTTTGCAAGATAGTGCTGAGGTTTTGTCTGGTCTGGTAACTTGCCTGTTCTTTGTCTTTAAATGTAGTGTGAAATAATCACTAGAATCTCTTTTGGAGAAGCTGATGAGCTCCATGAGGCTGTGAGACTTGCCTGTATTACATCTTAGAATATGCAAAATGTTAACTTTTAGAGTATGTGTATTAAGGTTCTCTGAAAAACACATAGTGTATATTATGGGAATAATTGAGTTTCTATTTCTAACATAATTCACATCATTCTGTGTTTTCTGTCTTGCTGCTTTCTGACAGTGGCAACCATCTCTGTTCCAGTCTGTTTTAATGTTAATATTGAAACACTATTTGGACACCTCAGTTTTCCTTTCAGTGCATTTCTCTTTGGTACTTTTAGCAGAACCTGCACTCTGCCTGCAGAAATCCCCATCCTAATATTTCATTTTTTTTAAATGACAGAAGCGGGATGTTTCTTTGGAGGCAGAATCCGCAGTAGGAAAAGAGAGCCCAGTTCACACTTTTTTTTTTTTTTTCTTTTAATCTAGGAAAAGGATTCTTTCTATTTTCACTTTTTGTTCAAGGTAATAGAGAGCTCTCTGCCAGAAGCAGAAACTCTGTAGCAAAGTGTCAAGCACATAAAGGGAGGGTCTGAAGATCAAATACCACAAGTTTTTCAGTGCTTGAAATGTGACTTTGTTTACTCTCAGTGCTCTCCTTTTGTAAGTAATTTCTTGACTCGCTGCCTGAAAAAGAATTCCTTTAATGTATCTAGACCTCAGTTTTTGAGAAATAAGAAAGTAATAGGCCTGTTCAGCATCCAAGATTTTTGCTGTGCTATTATTTTGACAGAATCAGCAAGCTGGACAGTAAATTCTATTGTAAAAAAAGAGAGAGGAAGGTTCTTGCCAAATATTTTTTGGCTTATCAGGTTTTTTTAAAGCTGGCAATCAGAAACAACGAATTCTTTACTTTGTGTTTTCAGTTAACTGAAGTTTGCATGCATAGTGGTTTGTACTGAACTGCTCTTACAGAATATGATTTCTTGAATATAAAAGTAAGAAGAGAAATATTCACAGATTTTCAAACAGGTGTATTTCAGTCGTCCATGACCACAGGAGCAGGAATAGCACTCAGCTCCCTAGGAGAAATGCAGACCTTAATTCACATACAATTTTGTTTTTAAATAAGTATTCCCACTATATACTTTTTGCTGTAATTTCTTGGCCCACTGTGATCGTTGCTACACCTAATTCCTCCTCAGGCCCCACAACTGCACTGAGGACTGCTGATCCTGTGGCATTCTACTACTGCTCAAAAAAACCCCAGATAATTATGGAGTCCCCAGAGCTTTTCTGAGAAAGAAAACTGCACTCCAGTGGCTCAGTAATCTGTGCTGGGATCTGATGGAGTGGTGTTCCACTGGGGACATAACATGTGATTTCACTGTGAGGGGAGCTCTGCGTTATTTTTTTTTTTTTTAAAAAAACTCAAAACATTCCCACAAAACCAAAGTGTGCCCTTTCCCTCTAATTGATTAATCAATTTGGCTGATCAATTTCTACATTGATAACAAATGTGTAACTGCCTTTATGGAATGAAAAAGAATTAAAAACCTGTAGTTGTGGTGAGACTGAGAAAAATAATATTTTAATTGTTTTTCAGGCACTTTGTTTGGCATATTTTTGAAGACTGGGGAATGATCAATCACCTTCCTACTGAAATTTCAATTTATACCTCTGCTACTTTGCCCATTGGTTTGACAGGACTGACATCAGGAAAAAATCTTGTCATCTCCCCTTTCGCAATATTATTTCTGGGGCCTGGAGAAACCTCTCTCTTCACTGCTGGTCTTGTTTGAGTAATGAGCAGTAAACTGATGAAGTGCAGTCAATAGCATTTCATGGAAGGTATCCTATATTGATACTTTCAATTACTATAATGTCAGTGTTTAATAGAGGAAGTGCTCATGTAAACTCTGAAGTATTGAGTTTTAGCCCTTTTCTTATATGTTAGTCAGTCAGTGTTGTTTTTGCAGTGACACTGTCATCTGTAGGTGAAGGCTGGTGATTTTTGTGGCCTTTATGGAAGGGTACAGTTGCTTGTAGAAAAAAATTAGGTTTCTTTTGACTCCTAAACAGGATGGAAAGTAGAGGTGCTGACCACTTATAATGGTTAATGAACCCATGTGGCCTCTTAGTGCTAAGGGTTGTGTTAAAATTTGATATGTTGGCTAAATTCCTTGTGATTTGCTAACTTACTCTGGGTATGACACTTTTGATGTACTGAGCTTTGAATACATAATACCCCACTAATTATAACCATAACAAAAGAGGAAGATAATGCTATTTGATAAAAAGCTTTACATTGAACATCACTTATACCGGAAAAAAAACCCCAACCTGGGGGGTTTCTCCAAGAAGGAAATTATTTTTTTTCCTGAATTTTCCTCATTTTGTTTTTGATTAAACAGAAAGAAAATTTCAATCAGTTCTAAACACACAGTGCAGTGTTTTGTTAGTGAACAACACTCTGCTTATTGAGTTTTAAGAACTCTTTTTTCCCCCAAAGTTTTAAGAGCTTTCTATATGTCTGTAAGGATCCTCTCTAAATAGAATATAGTGAAAACACTTGATATTATACCCTGTGAAAGCAAGTGGTTATTACTTTAGAGGTATATTTATTGTGTGGAGTGAAATCTTTTTTGATAGAAAAGTTTTTAACAGCAGAGAAGGCAATCTCAGAAACAAGGGCTCCAGAACGCCCCAGACAGCACATGAGCAGAACTGAAGACTTACTGTTCCCACTAGATAAAAGGCTGAGCAGATAACTGGAAATCAGCTATTTCATGAGCAAAAGAGGGTTGGGAATGATGTGCTGTTGTGCTTTTTGTTTTTCTTTTCATCTTGTATCTCTTTGTTACCAGAGGGGTCTGGAGGAGGGATCCTTGGGGGTATGGAGTTTTCTTTGCTGTTTGGACAAGTTCGAGTGCTTTTTCACTTCCCTAGACTTGTGCTGTGATGATGTGAAACTCCAGCTGATGTTTCTTTGTTATGACTGCAGTTACTCCTGGGATTAGTTGTAGGATGGAGGCTCTGCTCATCTCTGGTGAACAGTGGGCAGTCAGAACACAAACTGCAAGTGCTGGTTAAGTAGAGCTGAGGCCATGTGGGAAATTCTGTGTGGGGAGGTAAAAGTTTATCATCCCAGATGGTCTAAAATGTTCCACAGGGAACCATAAGTGCTTCAATCAATTATTTATCAGGGCAATAAAAGAGTATCAGAGGGGCTGCAGTGAATTAGAGGATGGAGAATTTCTCACAGTATATAGTTACTTTATCTGATGAGAATATTTTTTAAGTACGAATGCCTAAAATTTATCTTTGAGTCTCCAGGACTTGTAAACCGTACATTATTCTTACCTGGGTAGGTAATGTTACAGACAGAATTATTGGGAAACAAATAATAACCTGCTTTTCTTAAGCTAACACTGATTTCCAGGTCTTGTTAAAATGCATTTTGTTTTCCTCCTGTTAAGTTGTAGTAACTGAAGAAGGGGCATCACTTATTATGGTGTTTGTCTTCTGGAACAACAATACCCAGACCCTGCTTCCCAGGAGGTGGCTGGGGATGACCTGCTTATGGGACAGAGAGAGTAAATCTTCTGGTTTACTTCGCTTCTGTTCATGGCCTTTGCTTTTGTTTTATTAAACTGCCTTTACCTTGACCCATGAGATTTATTTCATCCCATTCCCTGGTCCTGCTGAGGACAGCAGTGACAGAGCAGCGTGGTGGGTTCTTGGCTTCCAGCCCAGCCAGCCCACCACGTGTCTGTGCTGAGAAATGCAGATTTAAGTGTACGTGACACGATTCCTCATTTAACTTGCAAAGTGGAGTAGTA
Organism: Pyrocephalus nanus; assembly: GCA_038380795.1. Taxonomy (NCBI): domain Eukaryota; kingdom Metazoa; phylum Chordata; class Aves; order Passeriformes; family Tyrannidae; genus Pyrocephalus; species Pyrocephalus nanus. The sequence continues at coordinate 8,678,599 of CM076271.1, read as the reverse complement.
GAGCCAAGCTTCATAGAATTTGACAAGGCACTAAATTTAAAAGCATAAGAAAAAGAAAAATTAAGGCAAGTCAGTAGACAAGAATTCTCCCTTTTTAAATAGAGGGTTGTATCAGCACATGGTGCTGTGCAGTTCTCTCACATCTGTTCCACGCTCAGAATTTTTGATTCTGAAAATGCATCATGTGTGGTCAGAATCTCTTGTGATTCCTCATAAATTACATCTGTCTTCTCCTTTCACCTTTTTCTGTCATTCCTTTCTTATTCAAGCAAAATCCTTGTCCACTGATCCTCAGTTGGTGTAGTTTGGATGTCAGAATTTCAAATTGCATTAGACAGATAAAAAAATGCATAAGAGAATCCATTTCTTAATTTATGTTGATGAAGAAAATATCTCCAATCCTCTTTTTGGTTCCCCCCCCCTTGTACAGAAGAAAATAAGGCTTTGCATGTTTTTCTTGAGCAATATTTAGTTATAAGTCTAATACTTGTTTCAGCACAACTGAAGTTAACGAACAAATTGATTTAGATGCAGCTCATAAGAAAGCTTTAAGTGGTCTGTTTCCTTTTAATAATAGAAATTCATATGGTGGAGAATCAAAATGGAACAGTGACAGAATAAATAATGAAGCTTGATTTTAGAAAATGAGAGTATGGTTGAGAGTATAATTTATTGTGATACTTCTCCAGATGTATTATTCAGCTATAGTTGTAGCTCTTTACAATGTAGACATAGAATTCTCTTCCTACAGTCTCGTGAATTGTATATTTGCCACTGTCAAAAGACTAGACTGTATCAACTGATTCAGCCCTGAAAGTTCTGTATTTTTTTGGAGTGGGAAGGAAACAGAAGAATCGTGAGTTAAAATCACATAGATGGGATTCTTCAAAATGTTCATTGCTTTTGGTGGGGGAGTGATGGTGGGAAGTATGAGGAGCTGTGCACTTCTGTAGGTGGACTAACAGTTTTAAATCTGTGAGTCTCTTTGGGATTTCGTTTTCCTCCACTGCTCATCATATCTAAGGTTTTGGGATGCTCTGAAAGTGCTTATGCTCTGAAAGCACACTGTGACAGGATAGTTCTCAGCAGGTAATTCTTTTGGGAGTAGTTAGTTGGCATAGATTAGAGGAAATTCCTGGTGTAAAACAGGAGTTGAAATCCAGGAAGGGCCATCTTCTTTTCCTAGTTCTGTTTCAATTTACAGGGCAATCCACAGTTCCATGGATTACTTCTTGGAATTGGACTACAGAGAAGGACTGAAAAATTTCTGAGAGAACTATTTATATATTGCCAAGAAATTGGCTTGGAAATATTTCTGGTCAACTGGTCTGTTTTTAAGAGAAATTACAAAAAATATGATAGATCCTGCGTGTTTTTTTTCTTCTAAATCATGTAAAGTTCTATGTCTGTGCAGTGACAGCAGTGACAGATATTCACAGCACTCCTGCCTTCCTCCCCCTTGCAGTTAATTATACAATTTCTCTCCACCCTCACAACATTTGTTCTTTGCTTTACTTAGCTAGCTGCAGATACAAAAGTCTGTGCTAGCACAAGTCTAAATCTGGTCTACCATGTTCTAAGTCTTGAAGGTGTGCAAACCCAGATTCTTTTATATCAGTAGCAGTAGTCTGCCACAGTTGAAGCTGTTAGTTTTAACATCACGACTGAGAAAGCAGCCACAACTTCTGCTGTGCTTAGTCATTCTGGGGAGAGCCTGAGGGCATCATGCATGGGCTGCTGTGGGGCAGAAGAGGAAATTGTCTCACCTTAATCAGAATCGCTCTTTGAGTTTTAATTTTCAATTATTTTTATGTTGATCCAGCAGTTTTGATTTTTAGAGCTTGCATTTAGGTTTCTGTGTTAGCAATATCTGCATCAAGTTTGCTTTTATTTGTGTGTTGCAGCATTGTAAATATTTTAGAATTAGTTTCCCTTTGCTTAGCTAGATTTTTATAGTTGTGTAAACATTTGATGTACAGACACCACATGACTTTGGGAAAACATTTATTTGTAAATAGTTTTTAGCATCAAATAATAAGTATTTTCTAATTTAACATTAGGAGGATGTATCTCAAATCATTGTTCAGATTAGAGAAAATTATTTTGACTATTTCTAGACTACTGGTAGTTGCTGAATGTTGCTGTTGCTTAGCAGATGTAGCATAATAGTAGAGAGAAGGTTCTTGGCCAGGTGAAAGAACAGAGTGATTGTGTGGATGATTATGATTAGATTTATTCTTAATATGTTACCTAAATATTACCAATGTAGAATCTAAATAACAACTCCATTCCAATGGATTATAGTATAATCTGAACATGGTCCCTCCTGTTGAGTCACAAGCTTCACTGACACCTGCTTGCTTTCTAAACTTCCATTTGAAATAACTGACAAACATGACTTCATTTTTTTGTGTTTTTCATTTAGTTTAAATGATTGTTACAAACTGAAAATTGACATGCAATTGTGTAAAACATGAAGGTACTATCAAATGAAATGTTTTGTTCTTTGTCTGTTCTTCGTTGATTTTGTTGTCTTTGTTTTTAGAATGTGGAGTTGCAGAATATTGATTAAAGCAAATATGTTTCTTGGCATAAATTTATGTCCCCTGTTTGTAAAAACTCAGTGTGCTGTGTAGGCAGTGAATAGAGGGGAAAAAATGAGAAGGAAAACAAATTGTCGCGTAAATATAATAATCTGAAATGAACATCACAAACCATAGTAATTTAGGATGATTATCGATGTTCCAACCTTAATATGGGCAAAATCCATTTTGATTTTGATCTATGTTGAATAGGGAATGCAAGACTTACCTCTTGTGCAGAGAAATGCCCCTGTACTCAGGTGTAGTACAAACATTTTAGGACAAGTTACTGTGTTTTGAAAAGCCTAGCAGTGTAAAAGAACAGAAATGTAAAATAGGAATGTCACTAATTATTTTTAATATATTTTTCTTATATCTATTGAGTAAAGTCTGTCTATAGGTTTATATATTTGAGTACTGTGACGTTGTTGTTTCCTTTCTGTATAACTCAATAAAGGTCTTTTTTTTTTTTCTGTTGAAGATGCTTTTTGTTGAATTCAGTTTTTTCTGTTAAATCTCGTTTGCTTGCATCTGACCTTTATTTATGTTGATTTTGCTTCATTTTTCATTTACCATGCTGTTCAGTTTTTGGATGCCAGAAGAACAAAGGTTTGTCCACTCTTTGCAGTCAATTTATTTTTTCAAAATTCAATATTGCTTAGTGTGTTTTTTTTTTTTGTTTGCTTGTTGAGATACAGTAATCCTGTTTACTAAACATGTTCATAGCTTTAGCTGCCAAAAAGAAAAAAAATAAACCAACCAGCCCCCTCCTAAAGCCCCTTTAATTATAGTGAGTGCTTTGATTGACTTCATAAACAGCAGTGCTGTTGAGTACCATGAAGAGCAGAATTATCTATGGAGTAATAGTCTATGAAGTAATTTAGAAAACATGGAATACTGAGTCTTTCAGCTTTGTAGGTGCATACTGAGTGTACTAATGGATGTGTCACTGCCTAGTGTTTGGGTTTGTTGGTTTGCCTTTTGTTGCTTGTATTTTTATCTGTAGCTGACATTATTGTGTGTCTGTGTATGTTGTCTTCTTTTTTTCCTAGAAGAACTTGAATAATATCATTATGGATATTGTCACCTGCATCTGGTATTTTATGAGGTCATTTGATATACTTTCATCACTAATTCTAATGACTTCTTGTAAGAGCGTACAACAGAAGTTTAATCCAAGACTAATTCTACATTCAGATCCTAAATTGATTCTTTTCCTTTCTTTTCTTTATTGCAGCATCTGCAGTTGACAATCCAGGCACTTCAAGATGAGCTTAGAACCCAGAGAGACCTTAACCATCTTCTCCAGCAAGAAAGTGGAAACAGAGGGGCTGAGCATTTTACCATCGAGCTCACAGAGGAGAATTTTCGAAGGCTTCAAGCAGAACATGATAGACAAGCTAAAGAGCTCTTCCTGTTGAGAAAAACTCTGGAAGAAATGGAGCTTAGGATTGAAACACAAAAGCAAACACTAAATGCCAGAGATGAATCAATAAAAAAGCTTCTGGAAATGTTGCAGAGTAAAGGTTTGCCGTCTAAAGGAATGGAAGATGACAATGAGAGAACTCGAAGGATGGCAGAGGCTGAATCTCAGGTTAATCATTTAGAAGTGATTTTAGATCAGAAGGAGAAGGAAAACATGCATCTAAGAGAGGTAATGAAAAACTTTGTTTAAAATACTTACTTGTTAACAATAGTTGAAGTACTTGTTGCAGTTTTAGATGTATAATTTAGAGTATCGAAGTGTTTACTTTTTGTGCTCTAATTTTCTCCTGAAAAAGATAGTATGCATTTGTTTTACATCTATAATAAATACACAGCAGGACTATATGAGATTTGAAAGCAAGTATAGGAAATTTTGGAAGAGTAAGAAGTGAAATTGGGGTACATTGTCTCTGATGTGTTGCTTTGCAAAGTTTTTGTGTCCTTTTATTTTCACAATCTGGTGTTTGGCCAATGAAGACGAGACCTGCTGAAGGGGAAAGTAATGCTGCTGCTGTAAACTGAAGAGTCATGAGTGCACACTACCTTTGTGTTTGATTTTTATAGCTCTGGTGTTTGAAATGAGTGTTTTAAATGGTTTGCCTTCCATATAAACAAAGGCTTCTGACTGTGTGTGTTTCTAATGTATTTTCACATGGTGATACTCAAACTTTTTACATAAATATACGGTAATGTTGCCACGTTAAAACTCTGGGCTGATGGCTGTACTTGGAGAGGACCTAAATTTGATCCCAGGCCTACCTGCACCAGCTGCCCACGTCCCTTGTAGATGCATTTTTGGGACTGGATGATTGGATTAGTGCAACTGAAAGAAAATCTGGTTTGGTTTCAAGCCCATCTGCCCCTTGGCGTCCCAGCAGCGTTCTCATGTGAGCTGTGTCAGGCAAACGAGACGGGGGAGTCTCCCTCACAGACACCCTGTGGCTTTGTGCTAAGAAGGGTGAAGGTTGCAGGAGGTCATGTACAAGCTGCCCCCAAAGCAAGGGAAGTCAGGATAAACAGGTGTGTTTCTTTAAAAACTCACCAACAGTGTATTCACACTGAACTTCCAGTCTAGTAAAACCAGCAGTTTGCCTGACAGATCAAAGCATGAGTGAAATTAGTGCAAAAGCAGAGAAAACTATTATTGGCCCTTGTATATGACTAAACCTATAAATGTTAGAGATTAAGAATAGCTATTTACATCTACAGAATGTTGTCAAAATACTTTCTTTGCTGTGCGCAAATTATTTTATATTTAGCTTATGGTCTTCTCTAACCTAGAATATATGTTGAGGACGCTGTAGTATCTGCTGCACATCTCAAAATGAAAAGTTGGAAGGCACAATGATACATTTCAGTCAAGTTTTCTTTTGAAGGTGTGGATCCTGAATCTTTTCACAGGCAAAATTTTAATTAAAAACCAATGCCATCCATTAATGGATTCTGAAAGGAGTTGCCTAAGGAGTTAATGTTGCTGAGTTTGTGATGAGAGAGAATTGTTGAAGAAGTTCTCTAAACTAGCAGACAAGTTCCTGGATTTAGATCTGCTGTTCTCAGAGTACTGCATACAGTGTGTTTCAAAGGTGGATCATCATGTGATTGATTGTATTTCATTTGATGCACCAGTATCGCTTAAGTTTTTAAATCCTTATTTGGGTATATATTGGTCTTGAGCAACTTTGCACTGGAAATGTGAAGGTTTCTAATGACACAGTAATCAAATGAAGTAAGAGAAATAGAGTATCAGTAAAGTGTAAGCTTCTAAGTAAAGTGCTTGGGCAGCCAGTTTACTGGTTAGTCTGAGGAATGCTGTAAGGAGATCTTACTGTTACTTGTAAACTGTGCATGCTTCTCCTATAGTTATACTGAATTAATTTGATGTTTCAGAGTTTCCCCTAGGTTGTCCTCAGGGGCTGTGGAAAAAAGTTGTTTCTCCCTCAGTTTTTATGAGGATATAGAGGTTGTCTTTTGTCTGGAATACTGCAAGTATAGGTTTGAGTTTACTGGAGTTTCTGCTGATGACATGCTGATCTGCCTCAGTAATTGGTCAAGGTTTAAAAATGTACTGGATCAGTTGTCTGGAATGTGTCCCAGCCAATTTGGCAGGAACTATGTAGAGTTTTGGAGATTTTGGCTCACAATTTCCTTGTTATTTGAAGAATTCAAGGCTTTGGGTGAAGTCTGTCTCTCCAACTCTCTTCCTGTTGGGCATTGTATTTAAAGGCTTTAATTTTTATATATTTTTTTTAATTTCAGCATGTTTGACGTTTATTGTAGGGAGCTTGAAAGTCTGATGTGTAGGCTGTATATGAACCCTTTAGAAACAAAATGTTTGGTAGGTGCCTGTTTGTTTATCTGGGACTCTGGATCTGATTGATAAGTGGGCTCTTGGAAAATGTTCTGAGGTTCAAATTTTGTCTTTTGCTTCCTCGTTATGGAAAGTTGTCTGCGTGCTTTGAAGCAATATCAGACATTGTGTGTAGTTAAAAATATTACATATTTGTTAAAAGTCCAAATAGATCAACTTTTGATCTTTATGTGTAGATTGGCAAGTACTTGGTGTTCTGCAGCGCTCATTTGAATTGCTGTCACTGCTTGTAGTCTTCATTCTGCACACTACAGTTTATCAGCATGAAAAACCAGGAGTTACTGTGTTGAATTTTCTGCAGTAGTCTCCCCAGTGGACTGATATTTTTATTTTCTTGACTAGTGTTTGTAAGTTTTCACCCTAACTGTGTAAATGACTCTGCAGATTTGCTGGATTTTTTTTTTTTTGTTGTTCTCTTAAGAATGCTTCAATAGTAATTAGAACTTGGATACGTTTTTACTGAAATTAATTAATGAATTGTTTAGTGTTCACTCAAATTCTGTAAATCTTTCTATATCTCTAACAAAATATTTGTCATTTTAGAACGTCATCTAAAACATTCTGCTTTTCTTATTTTTACAGGTTGGAGTATAGAGCTCAAGTGTTGATTATATTTCTGAAAAACTAGTATATTGTCACATGTTTGATCAAATCCTCAACTCTTGTTTCTGTTTTTGAATTAGTTTTGCTACTTTATTTTCTGCCACTGCACTTGAAACTTTCTGCACCAGAGGAGGTTCAGGCTGGACATCAGGAATAATTTCTGCATGGAAAGGGTGGTTCAACATGACCTTTCTTTTTTTAAGTCTCTAGCACTTTGTCAATCATGAAACATTTATCAAACTAATTTTCTGCCCATTTTACACAAGCATGCACGTTACCAGAAAGCAATATCCTACTGTTCTGATTCAAAATGGTTGGTTGAATATCCAAGAATCGTGCAAAAATTTCTTTTTTAAGCCATTGATTGCTTCTTTTCCCCTCCCTTATTTCTAGCCACAGCAAAATTTCATAATATAGCTGCCTTCACAGATCTGGAATTTCTCCAGGCCTTAGATTATATTTCTTAGAGAAAGTACAGGCAAGAGTCATGGGATTGGCCAGTGTACCAGAGGCAGAGAAATAACTCCAGAAAATAAAACAACCCATTTTTTTTCTTTGTTTTTATATTTTCAGCAGATATGCACTGACTTCACTTCCTGGCCTTCAAAGCTTGTACCTGTCTGCATCTTTCACCTTTGTTTCACAGAGGCAGACTTTTGGTGACAGGTTTACTCAAGTTGTGTGTTTGAAGGTCTTAGGAATGGCAAATGTGAGACTTATTATCCAGGAGGAGGAGACTAAAGCTGGAGTTGGAATCCTGCTCTTTTACAGGAAGAGCAAAGAATGTCAGTAAGATTCATTAAAATGTTGGGAAATAAGCTATGCAAAAACTGGGCTTAGATTTCCTTCCCTGCATCAAGGAATTTAAAACCTAGGCAATAAGCTTCCACAAGGATAGCTGAGGTCCCAGCTTTGCAATAGTTTTAGCAAAGGTTTCTTTAGTTCCTGGTTCACAAAGCAAGAGAGAACAAATAGAACTGTTACCCAGCAGGCAGTGTGTGTGTGTTTCTGCTCCAGTTTTCATTGTTTCTGAGATCTTCTGCCCAGTTTGCTCTGTTTTCCATCACCGAGTTTGACTGAATCCTGTGTCTGTGACTAGCTAACCTCACTCAAATATTTTTCAGAAACCAAAATGATTAACATTTTCCTTGATAAGGAAATAATGTATCCTGCAAGGAACAAAGTGGTCTTTGCAAACAGACTTCAGAAACAGGATGTTCTTGGTTTGGTTGTCTCCCAGTAAGTATGTTAGTGGCTGAAAATCTGCCTTGAAGCCATAATGACATACCATGGCGTTCATGTTCAGAATTAAATATCTTGAAGAGCACTAAATATACATTCCTGTCAGAAAACACAAGGTGCCTGCCTTAAAGTTCCTAAATTGGTTATCACATATCTCTTCTAGAATTTTGAATAAACATTTGTTTCTGTATAACTTTGGGAGAACTGTAGGTAATATGGGGATTTTATCATGTGGAAATCTAGCACAGATGTTTGGTATTACTTTTTTTTAAACATAGTGACCACACATTATTTACCCTAAGTACCATTAAGTATTTTTTTATTATTGCTATTAAAAACTTGCCTTAGGCAAAGTCCCACTAAATCTCTAGTGAAGTCAAATGTTAAAATTCCAGCGAGTATTTTATTATATATACATACACATATATTACACATGCCCTCTCTGTACAACATGCAATTTCACTAAAACAAATTCTGAGATCATATAGGATTTTATATACACATTTTAACTCTTATCTTGCATGTATTCTTAAAATAATGTTGTTGCCCATGGTTTAAAGCTACAGCTTTTTTATAGTTAGGAGAAAGAAGAACAACGCAGCTTCTTTATTATAATTTAAAATGTCCTTCTAAACTTTCAAGGGTTTTTTAAAACTTTGCTCTATCTTTGAACTCAGCTTGGTCAAATAATGAAGGCTGCTGATAGGATTTGAACTGCCATCATGAATTAGTTATTGCATGTTTTTAAAGTTATTAATGGAGCAAAGTTCCTTCTTCCACCGTGAATAGAACAGATGCCTTGCAGACTTTTGGTGTTTACTGTAAATGTCTTACACTGGAGCCAGTAGTAATTTACTAAGGAAATGCTTTATCGACACCAAACGTTTCTTCCCTGAAGTTGGTTATACAGATTAACAACCATTCTGGACTGAGCCTTTTTATTAGGTTCATTAGTGCCTCTTTCCTTTTATTTCTCCTGGCTCAACTCAAAATATTAATCTTATCAGTTGCTATAAAGACAATTGCTTTCTATCAAAATACCGATAGTATTGTGTGTTTTTAAGGTGACCCCTTAAGTATAGGGAAGGACATTGCAGTGTTGGCAGTCACTGCAGACATGAGAAAGTAGACAGATTGTGATTATGCTCTAGGGAACAGTTGTTACTTCTAGCACAGCCCACTCAGATTTTGCTGTGCCCCATGATACTCTTGCCAGGACACTTGGTTACACTAGTTTTTATAAGTCTATGAAGGATTAGAAAATTTTATTTAGAAATCAGTTTCTTTCCAAACAGGATTGTCCTCCATGACAATATCACTCGTAGTTTGGAATCTAACATATGATAAAGCTGTCAGTTTGAAATGGACACCTGTCCTAGTAGCAACTAAAGGAATTATTTTAGGAAGAGGGAGAAAAACCTTTTTCAGGAATAAGCTGGATTTTTTGTACCTTTCCATGTGTGGAGGTGATAAGTGTTGATCCTGCCAGCATTCCTGGAGAGTGCATCCTTTAGAAGGCACTCCAGGGACTCTTTTGAATCGCTGTAAACTAGTCTTGTCCCCAGATGTGGAAATACTGTCTTTGCAGGGCTTTTTGCTCAGTTCACACATTTACTTCTTTCTGGCTGCATATAAAGATTTTACAGACAAGATAATAATGAAACAGAGAAAAACAATCAGTTACCTATGCTAGATTCTATTTTCTTTCATCTTCTGTGTTCTGTAAACATGCTGCTACTCATCTCTGTGCCAATAACTTCATTATTCTGTAATGGAATTAATTTTTTCTAGCTCCATCTTGTCCTTTGTCATATGAATGACAGTAGCTTAAGTGTGTGACTCTCATAGCTCTGACATGTTGGTGTATTTTCACAGAAAGGGTCAGAACTGAATTTCCAGGGAAGGGGAGAGGTGGTTACCCTTGAATTCCAGTGTATACTTCTCTGGTTTAGACTCTCTGCCAAGTGGAAGATGTACCCAGAGAGCAGTCAGGCCATGGAATAGATTGCCCAGAGTTCTTGAGGAACCCTCTTGGGCCAAAAGGATACAAGATACAGATCTTAAATCCCACAGAATTTGTACTTATAGCACATTTTACTATGCTTAAAAGTGCTTTTGAAAGTCATTTGGTCATAATATGTGTTATCTTCAAAATTTATTTTAGAATTATTTTCTTTTAGTAATTCTGTTCCCATTAGACAGTCCATGACTAAAACTTTTCTTAGAACAGTAATTAGAAAAAGAAAAGACTTGTCAGGTACTGTGAAGTGGCACCTCTTATACTTACTGCCTCCTGTATCATCTCACAAGAAAACCTTAGAACTCAGAGCAAAATGAAGATTTTGTAAAATAATAAATTGAAGGACATTCCTCTATTGCTATGTAGCTCCCTGAGCAGAGTAGGATTAGCAGAGTCCATTTTGTAACATTCAGGGCTGATCTTCTACAATCTAAACCAGAGCTGCTATTCCAGCACATCATGTGTTTTAGCTGGGTTGGGATCACAGAATCACAGTCACACAATGTGCTGAGTTGGAAGGGACCCACGGGCAGCACTGAGTCCAGCCCTTAGCCCTGCACAGGACCCTTCCCCAGCGTCACACCCTGTGCCTGAGAGCATCATCCAGATGCTCCTGGAGCTCTGGGGCTGTGCCCACTGCCCTGGGGAGCCTGTTCAGTGCCCAACCACCCTCCTGGGGAGGAACCTTCCTCTAATATCCAACCTAAACCTCCCCTGACACAACTCCAGGCCATTCCCTCGGGTCCTGTTGCTGGTCACTCCTTGGTTTTAGGAAACCCATGACTTTTTACCTGGACTGAAAATCCATGGATTGTAGTCATATGAGCTGGAGTTCAGAGCACTGCAACAGGCTTGTCTCCTGCTAGAGCCTGTGTACACTTGTGTGCGTAAGTGCACATTTTTTCCCTTTGCATGGATGTAAAGAACTGAAAAAAGAGTGTTTTGTCATCTAAAAAACACACCCTCCTCTTCCCCCCTCCTCAGTCTGCTAAAAAGAGCTCTGTATTTTGTCTGCTAAACCTTTCCTTTGTACAAATCTTAAGAACATAAGCTTTGCCTCTGTATATACTGGCTGGAAAAAGTGGAAGTGTTACAGGCAATAGAATATGGCTAATAATGTAAACTCTTCCTAAAGTTTCATCTGAAACTCAGTTTAAGGAGGGGAAAATGTAATATTAGATTAAACCATTTAATGAAGCAGGATTTCTGATTTAGTGAACAGATGTGAAATTCTTGTTGAAACAAAATTGACCCCTTTCTTCAGAAAGAGCAACATATAGCCTTTGATCAGGGAGAACTGGAATTTAGGTAGTCACTGATTAGCTGATCAATTTTATAGGTAACTTTTTTTTTTGTTGACAGCTTGAGTCTGATATTCCTACATGATTATAGGGCATTGATATAATTATCAATATGTTTATACCCAAATACAAATTTGATAATGGCTGTAAGTGTATCTTGTCTCACTATAAAGATTTGGTTAAAATGTTAGTGAATAACCCCAATGTGCTCTGGGAGACATATCCACCAAAAATGTGGATGTGTTTAAAAGCAACGAGGACAAATTTCTGTTTGTTTTGTTTGGGTTGGATTTTTTTTTTTTTTTTTTTTTTTTTTTTTTTTTTTTTTTTTTTTTTTTTTTTTTGTGGAGTCAAATGAGGTCAGTGGGATTGAGTGATTTAAGGTGAATAGGATTAGATTTGAAAAAATAAATGAATCCAGACTTGGTTACTGCTCGGCTACACTGCTGGAAGGAACCAGTTCACTGCAGCTTTTCTGTAGAAAACATCTGTAGCCAACATCTTCACCTGCTTGGCTTATCTCCATTTAGCAACATATGTCATCACACCCTTATGTAAAAGTATTTTGATGGCTCTTCAGATTATCTTCCTTCTCCCTGAAACGTAAACCTTTACAAAACAAACAAACAAAACAACGCAGATGTTTTAGAGCCATTTCTGTATAATGACTATATTTAGAATAGTTACTGGTTCTGTGTGGTTTTGTGACTGTCATTTCTAAGATTAAGGACAATATTAATATAGGCAGCATGTTCATAGAATGAATTCAGGGAGTACCTACTATTACACATCTATAGAGTTTGGGCCCTTGCTTGGTCCTTCCGCTTAGATACAGAAAAGATGAGTTCTGTTTCTGCTGGCTTTTAATCACACTTTATGGTACTTCTTGAAGGAAATTGATGTATAGGAATGATACGTGACCCAGGGAAGTGGGAATCAGATGTGTTTCCCTAATCACTGAAATTGGAGTTCAAATGCAGCACCCTCTTAAAGACTGTATAGAATGGTCAATTTTTTGGGGTGTAGAAAGACAAAACTGTGTTGTTGCCTACTCTGCAGGCTCAGGATATATAAGGGGCATACCCAGTATGTTCTTTATTCCTTTGCTTTTCACACAATTCATTTCAATATATATTCATTTTAAATACACAGTTTGTGTTCTCTCCTAAGACCCTGTGATACTGGAACATTTGGTACATAGTCCAAATTCCACTGATATAATTAAAGAAAAGAGAAATAATGTAATAATTGACATAGAAAGTGCTTTATCATCTAATGGCTATACTTGGTAATTGTTAATAGATTCTTAGCAGTGTGTCAGTGACTTCTGGCTCCTGTATCCTCCATTCACAAAGTTCTTATGCTGCCATTGCTCTGCTGTGTTGTCTGACCCTTAATTCACTGCAGACATGTATTTCTTTGAAAGAGTTCCAAATGGGGTTAGTAAAGGGACATTTACAAAAGGGAATGTGATTCACATACTATTCTCCTTAAAATCTGCATTTGCAGAATGCATTATTTTAATCTCCTAATAGATAATTAACAGCTCAGTGGATATTTCTTTAGTTGCACTGCTTTAATTGGCTTTGACTGTTGACATATTTTTTTACCTGAATATAATTTACAAAAATGTTTTGGTTTTAGATTTATAACGATGAATATATCTAAAATGTGTTTTCTTTGGCTCATTGTTTGACTCAAAAATAAACACTGGAAAAAATATTCCATTAATACATGATCTTTAGAAGAAGAACTTGAGTAATTTCTCAGCTCAAGGTATCTTTTTATCAAGTTCCTGAAAACACTCAGTTAATTAAAATTCTATTTTATCATGATCAGCTGAAGTTTCACAAGGTTTATTAACTGAAGCAGTGGTTCTCAGGTGCTAAGCAAGAAACAGTATATTCATTACTAGGTATCTGAAAATATGAGGGAAATATGTGGCCCTAAATATTTCCTAAAAATCAGCCGGTATGTCACTTGATCCATTTTCATCCTTCACGTAAAGCACGTGGGTTATTTTGGGCACTAGATGGCCCTGTTGAACGAGGATTGCTTTTCAGCCTTGTTTTCATAGATGATCCAGCCCTATTTGTTATTTTTCATTGTTCATTTGACATTGGTAGAATTTAAAGTTGATGCAAAGACAATTTCCCATAGATTTTGTAGTAGTCTGTACTCTGAATGCAGTTCAGAATAGCTACATCTAGGAGTCAAAACAAGGAGACTGAAAAGGATAGTGCAGCTTCCTACAGAAAATGTGGATTCAGAAATGCAGACTAAAGGTATTAGTGGTCCCAGTGTGTTAGTAAAGGTTTGTAATTTAATTTATGAAAGTGACAGAGCAAATTAAGATGCCATTTTCCTCTTTTGAATGGGTTGGAGTTTCACTATATCTGCTTTCACACCACACACCTCTACAACGACACGGTGGGAACTGGGAGCGGGGAGGTGGATGGTGGAGAATATTCCCAGTCATGCTGACGTGCCCTGCTGTGTAATATGTAGCTTCATCAGAGGCTTTTCTTGGTTTTATAATGGCATGGTGATGTATAACCATGTGGAGAAGATAAAGACAGCACATCTGTAAATGCCTTCACATCACATGGTTTCTGATGCATTTTGGACATGAAAGCCAACATCTCACAGCCTGAGGCACCTGGGACACACTCCCATGGCTCCAGCATTCCTTGTTTCAGAAATTTGGTGAAGAAGCCACCAACATTCAACAGGGTAATGATTTTAGCGAGAAAACATATTGTTCTTCTACATCTTAAGACAATGTCATTGTTAATGATTTTTTTTGGTGTCCTGAATATGAGCAATTAAGCTTTTTTTTATGTACATTTCCGTAAGCGATTGTGGAAGTGTCAGATAGATGACAACACCCAAATAGTGCCTGCTCAGTTGTTGCCTTTGCTGTCATCTATTAAACATGTGTTATTACAGAATCCTTAGAGTTACCGTACTGATAATTCCCTAAGATGAAGCTTTTATTCTTTCTTTTTTTTTTCTAGTCTCACCTAGAAGACGCCTGTGCAGGTTTTTGTAGCTTGAACAAATAACATAGTTGTGAACAAACTTGTGTTGGAGAATTGTTCTGATTTTTGTAGCGCAGTTGCCACAAACAACTTTTTCCCATTGTAGAGCTTTCTAACAAAGGAAGTAGAATCTCTATTCTGTTTAAAAGTGTAGCTTCCTAGCACAGGAGGATTTTTATTGCAGATAATTGTTATCCCAATAAAAAGTTGCTCTGTTTCAGAGCATTGATGGGCTGAACACCTGCACATTTCAGAGTCAGAACAATCAGTTTGTTCTCAATTATTCCTGACCTACTTGGGGAGAGTAATTTTCAGCTCTCAACTTGAAAATGGCATATTTTCACATTGGAGTATATCTGGCAGAGAAAAGATTTTCTGCTGATAACAAATCTCAGAAACCATTATCAAAATAATGTTACCTTTCAGCCTTTCAACAGTATTGTGAGTGTTTGCAGAGGTCTTGGCAGTGCTCACATCCCATCTGCATTGTTAAGGCACAAGATGATTGGGCAGAAAAAGGAAATCTTACCAAGAGATTGGGAACAGATAAGCATAGTCCCTCAGGGGAAAAAAAAAAAGACAATGTTCATTTTAACACCAACTCAGATGATAGAATTTATCAAAACAATAGTAGACTTCAGGATGGTAAGACAGAGCTTCTGGAAGGATTCCAAATCAGGGCTACTTTGATCATTTAGTTCCACTGTGCCCTTCAGCAGAAGGGGTTTCTCATGTCTGTCACGTGTATCTGGAAGCCTGGTGCCACATGCAAACTTGTTCTTTAATTTATTAACCATTTTTTTTCCTGACTTACTTGTATTCCAGCAGAGTATAAAAGAGACTGCAGAAAACTTGAGCGTTTTTTGTGTGATGGCAAAAACAGAGTTAGAAACTTATATAAGAACTTTCTCTGCTTTTATTCCTTGTGAAACAAAGCTGAGTATTCCCAGTATATGACTCTTTGGTGGTTGAGCTTCACAGGAATCTTTCATTCAATTTAACATTGTGGAGATTTAACTAATGTCAAATGTATTTGAGTATTTCCTGCAATCCCTTCCTGCAAGAATCTTTGTGGAGCATGACAGTGATAAACTCCATAAATCAGGGAAGGGTAGACTGTGCAATTGTAAATGCCAGGGAGCAGAGTTTAGAACTGGTGTGCACATCATCATGTGGTGATATTTGTGAAATGCTTACCAGTTATTTACAAAATGCTGACAGTCTTACCAGAAACTCTCCAGGGAAGAGCAGCAGAAGAGCTGACAGTATATTTAGTTTCCCAGCTGTGGGGTTTATCCATCTGTGGATTCCTTGCAAACAAGAATATCAAAAGAGTTCTTGGGTTTATGGCTGGTCAGAGACCTCTAAGGGACAGCTTTCTGAGTCAGGTGAACTAATACCTGCATTCCTACCAATTCCTAACTAATACCTGCATTCCTACCAATTCCTAACTAATGCCTGCATTCCTACCATTGCAGTTACTGTGGCCAAAGCAGCAGCTCAGTTGACATCTCCTGCATTGCCGTGTCCTGTGGATTTCCAGAGCTCTTTCAGCTGGCTGTAGAGGTCATGTTCAATAATCTCTTAAATCAGATTTCTTGTCTCTGCAAGAGAGGTCTATTTGACTCCTGTCTTCCTTCTTCATGGGTAGTAGCATGCTTTTTGGATAGATACTTACTATAGAAAAGTTGAATTTAGACAACTTGAAGCATAAAGGAATTTACAAAGAAAGCTTGTTATGTCAGATTGAAAAAGGTTTTGTGCATGATTTGAATAATTGCATTTGCCATTATGACAGCTAAATTTATTTGACTGTATTCCCTCCAGGTCAAAATTATTTATTGTAATCTTGGCAGTCATTAGAGTTTCTGGTTTTACACGGGCTGCTGCAGCTTGAGGTTGCAGTGACTCACAGATTTATGAAAGACCTGCAAGAATTCTTTATCCACAGGAACATCCTCCCCTCCTTTTTCAGAGCTGAGTTAAATATTCCAGATCTAATGTACTGAAGTTCTTTGTCTCCCACCACTTATCCATTTGACTTTGGAAATGGAATTACTTTAGCAGTAACAGTATCAGGCAGTATCAGGGTAAAAAAACCTTAGACTCTTTTGCCCCAGTTTGGTGCTCCACTGTGTTTCATCATGAGATGATCATGATGAAGCCATACTCTAAATTTTTGCTCAAACTGAATTTCAGAATTCCACACTTAATCAGGTTATACACTAACCTGTGTTTCTTTGGAGACATATTGGAATAATGAAAAAACGATGTGGCACTTTTTCTGGAAGAGCCTTTTATTTGATGATTTGAAGCCCTCCTTCACCAAACTCAGGACAGACTTAAAAATCTGACTGTCTCTGAATTAATTTCTGTGAATTATCTACCTCTGAACATATTCACAACTTTTCTTTCCAAAAATGTTACATCCTACTTGAGATTCACTGACGGGGAGCACTCGCAAGGACAAGTAACTGGAAAAAGGAAAGTTTAGCATCCTGGTGTGTTTTCTGGGTGTACGAATGTAATTCTCCACAGGGACTATTTTGAATTTAGAAGTAAAATTTAACTGTCTGTATTTTGCACTAATTCTGTCTTTAGTGTGCCTTCAGAGCTCTAGATCTGTAAATTTTACCTTCCAACCTTAAGGTTTGAAGCACTATACATCCTGATTCTTGGTGTAAAAATAAAAACAAATAAAAAATTTGAGACTTACTGTGAAGGAGAGTCAGTACATATATAAAGCATGTTAAAACTGTGTGGATTCTCTTATAGAATGCCTGGCAGCCGTGGAGATACACTTTAGAAAATATTTTTTCCAATGCTTTATTGAGTGAACAATCAATCAAAGCTTGCTAGCAAAAGGAAATAGCCTTAAGTTTTTTTTATATTCTCAGTTGTATTAAACCAGTGTTATTAAAAAAATGGATTTATGCACTCTGGTACCTGAACAAAATAATCTGTATAGGGATTGTTCAATGTGATGACAGAACTGGAAATTGTTATTGACAATGGCAGACACTTTGTATTTTTCCTTGCTTGTCCTTGCAAGTTCCTGAAGGACATAAGACTTTACATGTTGTCACACTCAGAGTATTCTCTCTCAGAGGAGTTTCTCACCTAACCTGGAAAACAGAGAGAGAAAAAAAATCAGGTAACCGACCTGTAAAGAACAAAGTTCTTTGGGGATTTTCAGGGACTGGTTTGGAATGTCTTGAAAAGAAACTGAGTTAATGATTAATCGTGAGGGAAGGAGTGAAAATAA
The DNA here is from genome assembly GCA_038380795.1 of Pyrocephalus nanus. Classification (NCBI taxonomy): domain Eukaryota; kingdom Metazoa; phylum Chordata; class Aves; order Passeriformes; family Tyrannidae; genus Pyrocephalus; species Pyrocephalus nanus. Next base: position 8,660,692 of record CM076271.1, on the reverse strand, counting down.
TGAGGTGTCGTTAATTTTTCATAATTGCCAACACTACGGGTGATAACTGGAGGCAATTGCTTTGTCTTGAAAACACCCTTCAAAAGCCTTTTGCTGTCTTTGTACCATAAAAGGCAAACAAAAATATAGTGTGCTGATATATGAATCTGTTGATCTTGTCTAATTTAATACATTGAGAAATCAAGTCTAACTATTGTAGGGGGTTTGTTTGTTTGTTTTATCTTTTTGTTTGCTTGTTTGGGGTTAAATGAGCAAGTAATTTCTTTTACTTTTTAATGAAAGAAGGTCTGTCCAGCATGTTTTAAAATAAAATAGCACTGAATTAAAAGACGGTTTTAAGCTCTATCTTTTGTAGCACGTGGGGTGTTACAGTACAGCCTATGATTTATTTATTTTATTTTTTAGTGTTCATGTACCTATTGTTTAATAGTGAGACAAAAGATAGATATAGAGGAAAGGCAAAAATATCAGAAGGTAACTGAGAAAAGTCTTATTTATACTGCAGCTTGGTGAGTGGCATGTGAAAAATACAATTCCTCACTGACTTTTGGACTGTGTGGACATTATCATAGTAGTGAAGCATAAGAAGAACCTTTACCTTTGGAGCTAAGTAGTTAATACTGAGGTTATTTTTGGGATTTATGCTGGATTTTTTTTAATCTCTCCTTTTTTTTTTTTTTTCTTCTAAGATAGTGGAAAGTTGGTCTTGTGCTTTTACTCAAACGTTTACAGTGTGCTAGATATTGAAGGAAAATAGAATTTGACAAGTGCTTAGAGGTGAAAGTACTCACTAAGCACAAAACTTTTGCTAAAATCTTTAAAGAATTTTCAGTTGTGTTTGTAATTTAATTAGAGAGATTTTCTAACAAGAGTAGAATATATCGAATTGGAAGGGACCCATAAGCATCATCAAAACTAAGTCCTTGCTCTTTACAGCTCTGCATAACACTAAGCCATATCACTGAGTGTCATCTGGATTCTCCCTGAACTCTGGCAGGGTTGGGGCTGTGACCACTCCTTGGGGACCCTGTTGCAGTGCCCCACCACCCTATCAGAAATTATAAAGCATAAAGTCTGGTTGTCTGTAGAACCTCTACTGTTTTTTGTCTTTGCAGAATATATGCTGTGTTTCCCCAAGACAAAATTTGTAATGTAAAAAGATAGCACTCAGTTGTTTCACACTGGCATCAGGTAGTCAATCAGTGGGTTTTTTTTTGGCAGAACTCCTGTGTCATTTGCTCTAAAAACTGGAAGAATGTGTATTGAATGAAGCAGGATAAGAAAAGAAATACTGTTGTTATAGATTAAAGGGGCTATACGTGCTTTCAGGTATGATGTTTCTGGCTGGCTCTGCCACTGTGTTTCTCGTTGCTGGCCCGGTTATTTCAGGCAGAGCTTTTGCAAATATCTGCTTACTTGTTTCTGATGTTCTGGGTTATCCTTCTGATCTTAAGAATTCTGTAAATGCTAAGTGTTTAGAATATCAGATAAAGTAATTAGCAAGTCACAGCTTACTAATTTGTTGGGCAGGGGGGAGGGAATCAGTCACGCCTTGATTGGGGCATTTCACACTTTGTATGTGTGAACAGCCCATAAATGAGAATACTTAAACAAGGTCTGTGAAATCAAAACATTTCTGTAGGAAATTCCATTAGGAATCTGGGAATGACACATAAATAGTGGAGAGTAAATATGTAACTTTTCAGAAAAAAAAAATTCAAAATGTAGGACCAATTTACAGTCTAATTATGTTACAAAAGTCACAAAACTTTCAAGGGGCTGCTCAGGAGCTGGTTTTTGTTTTGTTTTGGAGAGAGAAATATAAAGATCAAAACTACTGAAGTTATGGTCTGTAATATGTTTAAGGCATATTGAGCTGGAGATAATGGTTTTACAGAATTATTTCTGTAGTCCATTAGGCTGTACTATTGCTCTTTCATAATTCCTATTACTACAATGCATTGTTTAGTTCATGCACACCATGTTTAGTCAATAAACAAACATCCAGAGCATGTGGAAAGTTCATTTTCTAAAGGTTTTGGAAAAATCTAATTATATGAGATAATGTAGTGTTACGGTAATGCAAAAGCTAAAGTATAAAATACGTTTACTTGTAACCTGAGCACTGCCCAGACTGCTTTCTGTTAAATGTTTTCTGGTGGAAATTACTGGCATTAGAATCTCAGCAGTGTTTTCTGATGAAGGAAAACCCTTTGGATGATGCTGTTCTTGTTATGATTTTACTTAATGTCTTGAAAAATTTAATTTCATAACTCAGAATATTCAAGATTCTTTGTTTTCATGTAATATTACCAGTGGAGTGATTTGAGAAGTAGAAGAGAGATGTGCTTGTTCCAGATTTTGCTTGGCTTCTTTAATTTCCTTATGGTTGGTCTTGCAGGACACAAAGTAAAATTTGAGAAATGAATTTTAGAAGATAAAACCAGCACAAGGTGTGTTCAGAACCTGAATCTTGGAAGCCCAGTGAGCTTTATATGCATTAATACGAAAGTACAGCATTTATGCTTAGATAACATGCAAAACCAGCTGCAAAAACTGAGGGGAGAATTGTCTGCACCACTAGATTTTTAGTCCTCAAAGCTCCATTAAAATGGTAAATACTTTTTAAATAGCAGCTTGGGATTTTCCAGAATGACTGGGCTGAAAACTCACCAGCTTTCCAACAGTTTTGACAGAAGTTCTGCAGTCATGGAAATGTTGTGTTTCCCAGAGGAGTGTTTGAAGATTTTCAGTCTCAGCAGAGGCAGTCAGTCGTGTGCCTCTTAGTTGCTCAAGAAGGGAAGGAGCGGGCACGATACACTCTGAACATCTTTATTAAAAGGAGTTCCAAGAGGAAGACCAGGAGTGTTCTATCATTCAGATATACTTTAACTTGCAGTAAGATCCTTGTATCTTAGTTCTGGCAGTATTAGAGGCGCTCCTGAACACATGGAGAAAGGAAGTGATGGACACTTGCAGTTCCTTCCACTGATGCAAGGAGGTTTTCATGCAAATGTTTTATTCTGAGTATGTATGAGAGACTGAAATTTAATTACAACTAAACCTGTGAAAGACTTACTTTATAAATATCCCACTTGCCAGCCATGAGAATATTCAGATCATTTGGTTCAGGTTTGAGTTTCTCGGGTTCTGAAGGGTCACAGGTCTTTGTGACCTGTAAGAGAAGCCCATGAGGTTATTTGTGTAAGTTGTATCTGCAAAATAATTTGCCTTCTCTTTCCATTTACTGCTACTGTGTCTGAGTTGTTCTTCCCCTGTTGTTTAGGCCTGACACTGAGGCAGTGTCCCTTCTCACTCAAGCTTGAAAGTTCTGGTGTACTGTCACCTCAGTCCATATTTAATAACCTTATAGAGCTGATCTAATATTAGGAGTAAGAGCCTGATTTTTCTTTAGCTAGTATCTGTAGATAAAGTAAACTTTTACAGTTTAGATGGGTATAGGTAAATAATGATTAACAACCAATTATGGATATAAACATCTATATTTAGGTGTTGGTAATTGAGTATAACTGAAACCTCATGCTGATGTTCATTTAAACACTGTGCCTAGAACCTTTGGTGTGCAGTTCTTGGAAATGTATATAACTAAGTATCAGGAAAAAACTACCTCATGAGTAAGGCTAGAGAGTGTTGAGTAATTTCAGGTAAAAATAATTCATATGAATTGTAATTATTGAAAGGAAAAAACCAAACTCAGCAGTTAACCCTCCCCATCCCCTGAAATTCAGAGGCAATGCGTAAGCAAAACCCAAATGTGTTAAGCCTTATCTTTAGTTCTAACTGATAAAGTATTTTTTATTGTGCATAGATCATTACAAACTAATTAACAACCAGATAAGCTGTGATAATTGAGTTGAATTTTCTGTTGTAACAGAAATTTTTTAGCATTGATACTGCTCAAAGAAATAGGAGGTAAAGATATAGGGATTCAGTTCTGCTGAACTGAAGGAGAAACAACATGTTAAGTGAAATTTTGAGCCATGTTCAGTTCTGTTTCCTGAGCCAGAGAACCCTCACTGACTTGACCATTTCTCATTTTGTGAAACAATCACTGATTGATTCAAAAGAACCCCATAAAATGGTCCTTATTCTGTATATAGGGACTGTTCTGTATGCACACATCTGCAGATGGGGAGATCATCAGGGTGTAGCAGAAGAACTAAAGGGGGGCCTTCAGGTTGGCCCATTTCTGCCGGTGAACCACAGAAGTCCTACAAGCCTTTCTGTGGTAAGTTTGCTGTAGTGAATGAATCATTTGTCAGTCACATTCGTATTTATGTTTGTGATCACAGAGCTAACAATTTGTGCATGTACCTGGGAACATTTTGTTTTTCAAATTTTTCAATTCAATTTTTCTTTATCATTATATTTTAATTTCTCTGTTTACCTTTTGTTTTAAGGGGTTGGATAATGATATCAGCTACAAATCAATTTAGGGTTCTTTTTCCCTTTTCCTGTCTTGCAGATACTAAACACCTGCTAGGAAATGAATTGCATAGAAGGTTCAGAAAAAGCAATGGATGATCCCAGCTGGAAAGACTAAATTGAGCCAGGTAATGATTCAGTTCCTTGGCTTGTAATTCTGCCCATTTAATAGGAGGACTATATAGTAGCTACTTCTTAGAATGCTGCATGATACGTATGAATGAAGTAATCACAATCATTTTACCTAATTCTCTGTAGAAAAAAACATAAATTAAACCACCATTGTACTGTTGTTTCTCTTAGATCATTGTGCCATGATGAGATCATCCAGTGTGCTGCCGTTTTGCTTGTAGAGAACGTGAACTGAAGGAGGATCAGAAGCCGCCTGCGGAAAGAAGGATTGCACTGCGCTCGTTTTTTTTTTTTCTATAAAAATGTTTCCTCATGTTATAAACTGTTCTAAACAAAATGCTGTCATCCAAAAGTGCAATAAGATGAAGAACTTACAATAAAAGTATATAAAACGTAGTTATTTTAAAGTATGTTTTTATTACAAGTGCAAAGAAACTTTGGTGTTACGTTTTTCATAGAAAGATACACTTCTAAAACTTAGAGATATGGGATGGAGAAGACTTGAGTACTGAGAGAGACAAGTGCTATAGGAGATCTAACTTATAATAATGTTTTACTGTTGGCATGTTTGCTACTAAGTGAAAATGTTATATCCATTTCCTTTTTATTGCCTCCAAATATGGTAAGACCCTCATAGTATGTTTTTCCATTCTGTTTTGGTTAACAGGCTCGTGTTTTAATCTGCAGTGGCTTTGCTGCAGAGTGATGTCATTAACTAGTATTGCACTTCTGCTGATGTAAATAAGGAAAGAGTCAAACCATTGGTACAGGGAGATCTACTGACCACAGAAGTTCAGCCTTGAAATTCAGTTTTCTGAGTAATGGCACACAGCAATATCCAGAGAGAGAATGAATAATGCATGCAAAGGGAGCTTTTAGCATGCTGAGATACCGACTGTGGACCTGTCACTGAGGAGATTTCTGTTAGGTAGGGGTTGATGCCAAGGATTTTTGACATTTGTGGGATAAGTCCATCAATTGGCAGGATATGTGAAGAAGTGATTTTGAAAATGGAGGCTATGTGGTAAGACATGGAGGCCTAGAAAATCTGCTGGACTCTACTGTGAGAGTCCACAGAGAGCTGTAAATAACTAGATAGCATTTAACCAAGAAGCAATGGAGTAAGTAAACTATGAAATAAATTGTTTCTGTAATATGTCAACAGAGTTATATAGTTGGCAAGGTTCCACGGGGTAATTTTTTATATTCTCTAGGTTTCAGTTCTTACTCTACACAGTTTTGGTTGTCTTTGTACAGTTAGCCTACATCTTATAGCTTTTAACCCTTAAACTATTTATAACTCTTTGTTTTGAATTAACTTATGCCAAAATGTCTTTATGTCCAAGCTTTGTTATCTGATGTCAGCAGAGCTTGGCTAATAGCTGTTATCAGCCTACTGCTATATTTCAATGAAGGAAAATCTGGGAATTCATAGAATTGCTAGGTCACTTACTAGATTTTTTTTTTTGTCATTGAGTGACAATATTGTACATTTGTACTCACCAAGAGCTTCTGAATATAGATTAAGCAGCTAATTAAAAATATGGAATGTGTATGAATGTTGTTTACACCTAGACTGAAGATTTGGCATGTTCAGTGAGTACTGTGCACTTACACCAGCAACAATTTTCTTTTGATAATCAATTTGGTGTATGCTTATCTACAAATTTTTATGATGTGAATTTTATCAACAGCATAGACTGTGAAGTGTTAATGCATTCATTAAGTGCTAAACAGAGATCAGGAATTTTTCAGATTTGCTTTTCTTGTTATATTTAAGGATTCTTAGCAACATACCGTGTTTTCCCCAAGATAATTGCTCTTTTGAAGTGAAACTCTACAAATCAGATCTCCATGGTAACCCTGTGGATTCTTCTGCCAACCTGTGCTGTTGCAGATTTCCTTGTCAAACTGAAGGTAGTTTCACAGTTGTACAAAACTGGTCTTTTTTGTGTAGTTAGACTGTAGAAATAAGATCAACAGTTTTATTGGTCATTTTGCTTATAGCACCATTTTTTGTATATCCTTTTTCATTTATGGTGCAGGTATTTTACAGTTTTGGCTTATTTGTGGGGGTTGAAAAGTGTTCTGAAGTGGAATTTTAGCTAGAAGTTGTACTACATAACATGTGCTTAGTGTAAGACAAATTTTGAAGAAACAGCTGAGATGACTTGAACAGGATTCTTTTAATATGTTCTGCAAATCTGTGTTCACTAATGAGATGACTGACATTTACCTGTCATGGCAATCACAAAGAAAATGACCTAATTGAATCAAAATGGCATAGAAATAGTTTCTCCAGCTCAGAAATATTTTCATAAAAATGAGTTAGAAGTGTTCATCTAACTCCTATAAATAAAAACCTCAATCAGCTGTCATGTAAAGGTGTATATTGCAATTAATAACCATTCTGTGGCTAAGTAATTTTGGTGTTGGCCAATAATCCAAAAATAACTTGCTTACTTTCTCAGTTGACAATGAATCTCAGTTCTGTGGTAAGGGGAAACCATCTAGGGCATCATTTCTACTGCCATAGAGACCTTCAGAGGAGGTGCCGCTCTCTGTACCCGAGGCTGAGAGCAGGAATGGAACATACTCAGACGTTGCAGAGTGATTAGTGTAGCACATCTGAGCCTCCTGTCGTGCCAGACTTCCCTGACTCCACTGGATTCTAAAAAGTGTGGCTTCTGATTTCTGAACAGGATGTACCTGCTTAGGTACGAGAAATGTCCATATTTTGACTCATAAAACGGATGTGCCTTTGGTCGTGTCATTAGTGATGAGCGGCAGGTTTGTCAGGGAAGTGGTAGCGCTGTGCTGAGGGGCACAACTGTCCAGTAGCCACAAAGGAAGAGACTGAAGAAATTATTCTGATTTCTGACATAGAGTGGGAAGTTCACCCCTTTTGATGATTGAAAGAGCTCATTTTGTGGTGTAACAACTGGGGTTGTGCTGTCTATGCTTAACATTGCATGAAATGTGTACAGGTACGTAGAGGTCCATGTAAGTGTCTATTTAATAATGCTTGGGATCAATATCTGCAAATCTTGCAAGGGGAAGGTCTGTACTATGGTTGTGTATAAACTGTGGGGAAAATGACTTCAGATTACTAAATCATGTTGTAGCTGGATCTAGTCAATGTTAAGTGGTGACTTGGTATTTGGAAAGCATTTTTGTCTTGATTTATAGATGGATCTTCCTGAACTGGACTGGAAGTCCAAAGAAAAAAAGTCTAAGCTGAGACTTTTCCAGGCTGTAACCCATCTGCTTTTTACATATTCTTCAGTTCATCTGAGGGACAGAGATCTCATGAATATACATATGCAGCCAACCGATGAGCAGAAACAAATCTATAAGGAACAGTGCAGTTAATAGGATAGAGGCAGAAACTATGATCAGGACTTTACTGGAGCGTACACATAATTGTTACTTCATTCCACTTGTTTTCATTTAGGAAGGGCCATCAGCTAATTTTATCGTACTTTTCTGATTCCACAGACAACATTTTGAAAACGTTTCTCAACAAAATATGCCCTAATAATGTTTTTATTTGAAAGTCTTTGTACCTAGATGGTGGTGCTGTTCTTGCAGGCATTTTGACATCTTTGATTCGATCTTTCACATCAGAATCTCATGTTTTACTCTAAGACTGTACTGTACTTGGAAAGTCTACTTCCAGACCAATGAATTTATTTCAGATCTGATTCTGTTCAAGCTAACCATAGTAAACCCCATTGTTCCAATCTTTACTTTGTAGCCAAATACTTTGCATGTTAGGAAGTTGGATATTTAGGCATAAAGCATTGCAGTAGCAAGAGTAGTAAAAAATGTTAGCTTTTGCAAATTTTGCTCCAGGAAGACTTTTTTTTTTTTTTTTTTTTAAAGGTGGTTGTAAGAAGAGGGATAGTTTAATGGACACGAGGGTTTAATTAAACTACAGAATTCTGGACTGGACATAAGCATTACATTGTTCTATGTTCCACATAAAAGAGAAAATGAGTTCTTTTGAGGAAATGTAGCCTGTATAAGAGCAGAAGAGAGCATTAAACCTTTTTTCTTCATAAAGATCTCCTAAAAACAAAGTGTTACTCTGAGAAGCCTTGAGCTGATTCTGCCACTATTTTGAAGCAAAGATTACATAAAGTGTTTAAAATAGCAGTAATTCCAAGTTTTTGAGTTTGAAAACATAGATGTAGACATCAAGTAATATACAGGGTGTAATTTATAATAATTTTTATTAAAGTACTTTTATTTGTTGAAACTGTACCTGCTGTATTCAGGCCTTCTGCAAATCTGGCCCCAAAAGCCACTAAAACAAAACAAACTCTATACTGACACTGAGGTAAGTTCAGTGCCTAGAAATGTGAACAATGGACAGTATGGGTAATTGTGGTTTGTCATTGTATGACTTCTCCTTGTAACATGGTGGGATTTTTTTGAAATCCTGTGGTAATATCTCCCGTACAGAATTAAGTATCCTACATCACCATGTAGTTTTTCTCCATTTGTCTGCTTTAAAGTCTTATTCTGTGTGAACATCGTCACGTGGATTCCCAAAGTTTGGAAAATTCTCCTGTAGGGTCTTTTTTTTTTTTTTTAATCACAAGAGATAATTGCAGCAATTTCAGAGGAGATTCTTTTGATTTTTTTTTTTTTTTTTTACGATATCTGTTCTTTCAGCCTTTATTTTAAGTACTGATGCACAGTGGATTGTGAACCTTAGCCCTCCTGGGCTATAGTTATTCATGTCAGCACACAGACACAGCAAAACTCTCAGCTGTGTGAGGAAGTGGTGTCTTGCTCCTTCCCTAAGAAAAAGGAATAAAATAAATAGTTTATTTTCCCTTTCTTCAAGCAAAAAAAAAAAAAATGTGTGATGGGAAGTGGTGTGGTTTTGAAGGGCCTATCAGACATTTCTCACTCTGTCATAATTTTGAAACAGATAAGGGTCTGTAGCATCTTTTATGCAGTGAGAAAACGTTTTCTTTTTTTCTGATCATATTTTCAGCTAAGAGGTGGGGTTTTTTTGTTCTGATAAAAAAGGAAGACTGTAAGAGGAAATATGAACAGATGGATTCAAGTTACCAAGCAACACTTTGTTTCCCAGGCAATGGAAAAAGAACTGGAGCAGGTGCTAAGTGGATTTTTCTCCCCCTTGGTGGTGTGGTTTTTTTTTAATTTTAAATTTATTTATTTATTTATTTATTTATTTTATTTTTAAAAATTATTGTGAGCTGATGTTTGAGCTTCAGTCTAACACACTCCTGACAAACTTTAGAGAAGGATAAATATTCAGCTGGCTGATGACAACTATCTGTGCAGGTGGTTTACTGTGACTTGAATGGTTCTTTTCTAGTTGTGGTAGCCCATGGTAACCAGCAAGGCTGTTGTGGATGTCACTGGTGGTGTTTTCCTCGCTTCAATATTCTCATATACAATCAACTCTATTTTTCTGATTTTAACATATTCCTGTAATGATGGGTTTGGGCTCTTCTGCAGAATATGAGTTTGAGCGAAATGAGTGTTCTGTATTCTCAAATGTTTTGACATTGTCCCCTACCTCTTCCCTGCTGGGAAAGATTGACTTGGTTGGCTTATCTCAACTGCCAGGCAGAGCTGTGTTGAATTGGTGAATGCTCTGAATTCCAGTTTCTGGCACATCCAAAACCAGGAATTTTTTTTTTTTAAAGGTCAATGCAAAATATTTTTTTTGTTTGTTGTTGTTGTTTTTAATGGGGTTCTTTTGGCAAGAATAAAATTTAGCTTTAGGTTAGAGAGCATGATAATTACTTTAAATTTAGGAGTTGCATTCTAATTGTTTGTTTTGAAAAAGAGTGAAAAATTCTGATGGCTTGACAGGTAGGTTTTTTAAAAGACATTTGTTTCAATGCTTTTTACAAGTCTTTTCTTAAAAAAAAAAACCAAAACAACTGAATGCTGACCTGACAAAGGACATCCAGCACCCAAATTACATGAAAAATTGTCCATGTCTTATGTCCCTCTGTGTCATATATTTGCATAACCTAACAGCCATACAGAACACTAAGGAATGTAAGGATGAAATTTCTCTGAATGTCTAGGGGAGATAATTTTGTTAACTGAGTATTGGTCTCGACATGGGCCCCTGAGGGACACCACAAGTATCATCACAGAACTTTTTTGCATTAAAAAAAAAATTGCTACTAAAAACCTAAGGAACTTCCACATTCAAAGTCTTATTAACTGGTGTTTTTTGGCTTTGCTGATTAAGGCCTGATGTTTAAATACTAAATAGCCTAAACCAGCACTGATTTTAAATGCATGTAAGTAAAACTCGCCCATGTTTAGAAAAGCACTTCCTGGGCAATTAGGGAACTGAAAATCAAAGCCATAAATTATTTTAGCTAGTGATTTCACTGAGTCTGTGTGAACAGGAAAGACACTATAAGGGATACAAAAAAAAGGCAGGCTAGAAAGGTAATAAGAAAGCAGTGTATCTGTTAATAGCAAGCATGGATGTTTGTAGATACACCTATGAAACTATGCTTTTCAAAATTAAAAAGTTTGAAGTGTTACTGCAACGTGGGGATGTGCCTCACATAGGGAATGTTTTGTGCAGTGATTGATGCTTTATATTTTGATTTGATGCCAGGATTGATGTTTATCAGTGCTAACTCTATAAAAGGGGTTTCTACAAAAAAAGTGAGCAGCATGTTTGAAGTTGTGTGTATATTAACAGCAGCTAATGCATTCTTCAGTGAACTTAGGAGACCTGTCCAGCAAGTGTGTGAAATGTGTAGTACTTCTGGCTCTGATTTGTCGAGTGTGACTATGGGTTTGGCAGTGCTATTTTTCTTCCATTTAGGAATTAAATTCTTAATTTAGGAATTTAAATTGTTTTTTCATCTGCATTCAGGCTGAAGAGGAGCACTGGTGCAGGCTAGGAATTAAAAAAATATCACAGGGTATGTGTGTCGGTTGGAAAGTGGGGAAGGCACTAAACAGGATATCAGCCTTTGTCTTGCTTTTCTAGAACAGAACTCTTCTGTTTCAGCTTGTTTGAGGAAAGTAGCTGGAGGTTAATTACATGAATACGGGAAGAACTGCCGGAAAACTGTTTTCCTCTACTTAGGTGAACTGACCTACAGAAATACCACAAGCACTATATGTTGAGACTGCTGGAAACATCCTATCTCACAGTACTGGACAAATTTAAATGCTTTTTGTTTCTTTTTAATAATTTCTGAAGAGTGGAGCTGGCCCCCAGCAGCATCTCTTGTGTGTTCTGGATCTTAGGATTGTATTTGGGAATCTTTGCTGTGACTTTACCCTTTTAAGCTTTGCCTGTATGCTTTTGATGGCAGGAGCTAGGGAAGTCTATTCTTAGTTACACCCTAAGGTGGAATTCCATTATTACTCCATGGTTAGTGTTACACTTACTGTAAAACTGATGTGATATTGCTTTCTTTTGCAACCTTACAAAAAATTTCTTTGTGTGTTCAGGCTTCTAAATGGGAGGGAAGGAGTGGAAATAAATCATAGATTTGTTGGATAAGGGTTTTTTAAACACCATGGATTACGCTAAGGATTTGTTACAATAAGGATTTTACATTATAAGAATTTGAAGATGTGATTTTCATAAAAGATAGTCTTCTAAAAAAAAATCCCCACACCCAAAAATAAAAGCCCAAAAATCTTGGTTTATACCTCCCAACAATGTTTCATTCATGTGTCTTGCTGCAAATTAAGTGACTCCTTTTAGTGCAGCTGGGTTATTAATAAATGTCTACTTAAACATTTAGTTTTAAAAATATTGGCACGCTTTTCCATGCAGTTTCAAAGCTTCGTATGCACTGCAAAGTATTTTAGCCAGGATGTTTCCAGAGTATATATGCTTTGCAGAAGTGTAAGCAGCAACTGGAACTTTTATTTTCTGATCTAATCAACTCTCCTTGAAAAGAAAGATATTGGTTCCTTTACTTGCACTCAGGGGTTTTGTTATGGGTTCTAAAATAAAATTAGGATGGTGAAAAGGGAGAAAACTATAGTCAAGTTTCTTTTTCTGAAGATCTATGTGAAGCAGTAACTTTTCCCTTTTCCTAATTTTGGAGAGGTAATTTTGGTAAGAGGAAAAGAGATTAATGATAATGGGAAAAAAAGAAAAAAAAAAGATCCTCTAGACATTTTGTTCCTTCTACAAAGAAAAGAAATCAATGTTCAAGAATTCTGGTGAAAGTGAACTTTCAGTAGCTCCTTTCAGGAAACATTCTGTGTGCTTTCAGTTACAAAGTAAATTGTCCCACGTGCATTTCAAGCTCCATATACCAATCGCCTTTTCACTTCAAACTTCTTCTACGTGGTCTCTTGCCAGAGGACACTTCCAGTATGACAACACACGTGGTTGCTTAAGGTGTTTTTGACATACAAGTCAAGGAAAAGCTGAGTTTCTTAATGCTCAGATTATTTTTCCTTATACTCTCTCTTTAGGCATAAAAAGGTAATGGTAAAACAAAAGACCTTCTTACATGCATGAATTTAGGAATAAATGGAAGTGCAATCATTGTAAAGGAATTTTTTTGGCTATTGATTCCATGGAGTGGCTTTAATATGTGTAAAAACTCCTTTCTTCCTCCTACCCTTCTTTACACCTCCAGGTTTTTTAATGCAGGCCAGGAGGGGTGTCAGAATCATTGTTCAGCAGGAACACGGAGGCCAACGAGATTATTGCTGGACTTTATTTATAGGTTGGTTGTGGTGCCTAATTCACACAACTCCTTCTGTATTCATCAAAACTCATATTTGCCTGTTTATCTAAAATAATAATAAATGGAGAGAGAATTAGGCATGCATCTGAGTATTTTGCTGAACTGTGAGAACTTAATAAATTTTCAATGCACCTCATTTCCAGAGGAATTCTCTGTATTGCAGAGCTTGTATAGCTATCAGCTCCTTATAGCTTCCTGTAATTTTTCACTTCATGTCCTTGTATCCACATTTTCATTTCTTCAAACTATAAAATTTGCTGGGATTTGACAAAATTTCTTTAACAGGTTCTCACAGAATTCAAATACCTGGGGTAGTGAATTTTTAAAAGACAATCAATGGCAAGATGATTTTTTGAATTCTTTCCAGTAACAAGACTGCTTTTTCCTACACACTGGAGCCAGACATAGAAATTTTGTGTTGTCAATTTATAGTTTCCAGAAAGATGAAGGGTTTGATCAGGATTTCTTAAACCTCCTTTCTATGAGACCATTTTGGCTGGGGGTAAATGTGAGGAGTTAGAAAACAGAAAAGAGCAGATAATTCTTGTATGTTACATTTTTCTAGTATTCTGGTTAAATAAAATTTGATCAGTCTTTGTAATGGTATTTTTGGCTAAAGAAACACTACTGTTTAGACACTTTAGGTAAGTGGCTGTGCTTTTACTTAAATGTGATTGAAATGTTAATGTACTGCTGATTTAAATTTTAAAGTTCAGATAAGCTGATCATGTAGAGGCAATCCCAAGGCTTTCTTTTCCAGGAGGATGGAACTGGTCTGCTCTGAGGTGTTTGAGAGAACCAGCAGCTCCTCTCTCACTGCCCACTGTGATTTAGAGATTTGTACATTTTGCCTGTGAATGCAGAAATCTGCATTTACTGATCCAATGGTTTCTCATACCCATTTTTAGGTTCCCTTAGGTGGAGTTGCTGTCATCTTCAATCATTTATCTTTCTTCTTCCAGTCGTTATTTGATTCTGATGGTTGTGTTCCTATTATGTCTTTTTTTTTAGAAATCTTGAGTTTTGTGTTAATTTTTAGAAGCTTTCTAGTTTATGGTTTCATTTTCTTTCAGCTCTTTAATCAGGAGAAGTTTATCAGCTCAAATGCAGACACTCACTGCTGGTTTCATACCCTCTCTAAATTGCCTATTTTTCCTGAAATAGTCCTTTTCTTTCTAGCACTTTGTGCCCTGCTATTTTAGGCAGTTTTATGTAAAGGTGAAATCTTGACCTACATCAGCTGCATTGCTATAGCCTTTTCTTTTACAGTTTTGATCCAATCTCATTTAACCAGAACAACATATATCACTGATGTCTTCAGAATCTTAATGAAATACATCAGAAACAGAGTAAAAGAAGGATCAGTTTGCAGCACCCTGACTTCCCTGCAGCCAAATGTTGAAGTGTCTTTTAATAAAGCTGGGATAAAAATGCAGTTTTATTTGGATATTTAGTATTAGGTTCGGATTATGCTGTATAGTTCAGATTTTCAGTAATGGCAAAACCTTAAATTTTATTGGATTATTACAAATTACAGAAACGTTATCGATTTTTGAACAAAACAACTCTTCCACCAATTATACAATATGAAATGTCTCCTCTTTGGATCTTTTTTAGTGTTAGTGGTAAAACTGTGTGCTGAAGTTACTTCCGAGGCCAGTACAAGATGTTAATCTAATGTTGTGGAAGGAGAAAACAAAGGCTAAGTTTGGGTTGAGGCTCATTTTAGTCTAAAAGCAAAGAATATCAAAGTAAATTTAATGTGAAGAAGATGATCTGATTACCTGTCGACTTTGTGTGGGTGTGTTAATCACCTTGACAACTAAGCATCCCATGAAATGCTCTATGTGGGTATTTGGTTACACAGAATTATAATAATTTGCATGTGCAAAGAAGTTACTTAAAATTACTATTAATTGAAGATGTTATATAGGAATATAATGAAAGTGAAATTTTATAAATGAGTGCATCTCTGAGAGACTATTAGTGTAGGTTTTATGGTTGCAAAAGTGATGACAAAAGTAGTTTGTCACGGATATAAGTATCAAAAGAAGCTATCTGTGATATGTGGTGGGATTTTTTTTCTTGACTTTCTATTTTTTTTTTACATTTTTTATTAGGCTCCCTGGGCTTTTTATTGAAAGAAATTGAAAAAGAGAAAAGAGCATCATTCCAGAAATGATGTAATGGATAAAAATCTGGTTTCCTTAGGCTATGAGGACTTCATGAAATCTTCAGAATATCTCATGCTTAGCTGTTCAGGCAAATTTGAAACCCTCCAGATGACCTCAGATAGTAAAACAATCAGTGTAAGGTATCGTGCACATAAAGTGTATCCTTAAATTAGTACCCGAGAAACAGATCCCTGAATCGGGTACCCCAAAAGAAAAAGCACAAACATAGAACAACATAAATCCAAGAACTGAGCCTTGTGGGAGCCTCCAAACATTTGAATCTGATTGGAAGAAAACCCACACAAAATAATAAAGTGGGAGTAATTTTCTGATCTTCTCCAGAATCCTAAAGTCTGCTTCATTTTACCATCAGGGATAGAGAAGAAAAGCTTTTAAGTCAGCCAGCATCAGATTGATTCATAAAGCAAACAGGAAAAGTATTATGAGGAAGGCTTCGTGCTATGATAGACATCTAGGAATACGCATCTTTGGCACTCTATTCATCTTTGGCTAAGGGGGTGGAAACTCTGCTTTGTCTCCCTGGGTAGTGTGTGGAATCCTGTTTATATTCCAGCTCACTTTATGTGGCCTTGGGGAGCAAAGTCTGGTCTTAGAATTAGCTGTAATTTTTGCTGATCAGATAGTGGTATGACTGGCCAACTCTTTTTCCGTGACTTTTGTAGAACTGTATGACAAATCCATGGCATACTCTTACTTTTTAAAACTTTGGTGTGGTGAAGGTGCTTGTTTCATCTAAGACAAACAGCTGGTGGTGATTGAGAGATTCCTTGCATAGGTGATGTGCAAAGATTGCTTTCTTTTTAGAATGTGGAGAGTTAGTTGTATTAAAAAAAGGAAAAACAAAGAAAAAGGACCAATCAGAGATACTGTTTCATAAATGCCAAAGCACTTCAAAAGTGCTTAAAAGCAAAATTAGAAGTTCACTGTTATCTGTTAGAGGTAGTTTAAATGTACATATATTTAATGCAATATATTTAATCTTATAAAAAAACATGCAGACTTACTTAGCTTTAGGTATAATAACTTGTCTCAGTTACTTTAATATATAAGACCACACATTTTTTTTGAATCTATTTTATAAAGATGTTTATTAGCAGTAGATTTTAGTTTAATAAGATACAGTAAATCACTCCTACTACTTAGTCTGTAAGAACAGTTGTTTCTCAGTCATGGATAAGCAATATGTTTGTTGCTAAGCAGAACAAGAAGCTGATTGATAGTTTGTGATACAAAAAATTGTGACTTTTAAACTTGTGGGTTATAAGGTAGGCAAGACCTAGAAATGTGCTAGGATAGACTGAGGGGGGACAGGATAATGTATCTGCACAATCCATAGTTGATTATATTTTTGATATTCTATCAGTTGATTGTCAAACTGTATGTGGCTTGCTTCATTCAAAAAAAAAAGGGATTTGAGAGATAGGAATAAAGATAATTAGGACTCAGAGTGTTATGTTTTTTCATGATTTCTGCCCCGCCCCTTCCCCCTCTCCCCCTTCACCTAAATTTGTGAGGGTGAGCTGGGAGAGGCATAATTTGGAACACAATATCTCAGACTCTGAACCCAGCCTTTGGGCTGAATGACCTTGGCTTCTTGCCCTCAGGCATAAATGTACTTTTCATAGTTATAAGGTTAATCCAAGTGTGTATGTCAAGCACTGGGGTAGGAAGAAGTGGGAGATAAATACACTGAGGACGGCAGTCCAGACTTGGGAGCAGGAGGACTCCAGAAGAATAGAAACTGGACTGTATCTGTCCTGTTTCAGTTTTTTTAATACTAAACTTTTCAGGTGGTTTATGGGTGGGGAATAAGCATCACCAAATTCTCAAATGGCAATGTTTTGTTACACCTTTACGTTTTTCTGTGCAGTTATGTGGCTTTTTTATTGAGATATATCATACCGAGGTACAACTCGGTTTTATGAGATGAGTGCTGCTGTCTTCAGTTTTTTTAAAATTATTATTATTTTTATAAAGACCAGTAAATATCAGTTCTGTTAAGTGTGTCTTAACTAATGCAATCCATTTCTCTTTTGCCTGTGCATTAAGATGCATAAAAACCGGTATGAAAATGTGAAAACTGAAATGTAATTGCTACTGTAGAGGGTGTTGCGTCAACCCACTATATAATTATTATCCTTAAAATGTCAGATTTGAATATAATGTCTTTAGATTGCTTATTTCAGGTATCAGAGGAAAAACTAAGAAGAAAACGCAGTAGAAGCTTTAACCCTTTAACAGTGTTTGAATTGGTAACAACTGGATGAAGTTTTGGTGTTTAAGCAGCACCAGCAGCGCTGTATTGGGGCTCAGAAAGGACTCGCTGGCTCATCAGGGTCACTGTTAATTATTGATGGGGGCTCAGCAATAGCGCATGTGCTGTCAGAGTTCACTGTAACAGAAGACAGGGACTGCAGTGATGCCAGAGGGATTATAGCCAGGGAAGCACCTGTAGCATTAGGAGCTGCATACTTCTAACCATCAGACTTTTCTTTGGTTGTAAGGAATTCATACGAGCATTAAAATAATGGAAAGATGAGCCGTCAAGCTTATTTCTATCGTGTCCCTCCACAGGAATTGCACAGAAGAACCCAACTGCAGCCCGAGCCGGCGAAGACGAAGGCTCTTCAGACAGTTATCGAAATGAAGGTATGGTCTTTGCACGTCTCCCCCTGTGTTATTTCTGTGGCATGAAGTCATGTGCTGGGGATGGCTGGGATGGAGTTAATTTTTCTCACAGCAGCCTGTATGGTGCTGTTTCGGATTTCAGAGCGAAACAGCGTTGATAACGTGCTGGTGTTTTAGCTGTTGCCCAACAGTGCTTGCACTGAGCCTGAGCTTTCTCAGTTTCTCGCTCTGCTCTGGCCCCAGCAAGTGGATTGGGGCTGGACGAGAGGCTGGGAGGGATCACAGTGGGGACAGCTGTCTAAACTGAGCAGAGGGGCAATCCCTGCCATCAGATGTCATGCCCTGCCATGAAACTGAGGGGGGAACATTCAGAGCTATGGCATTTGTCTTCCCAAATAACTGCTGTGCATGATGGAACTCTGCTTTCCTGGAAATAGCCGGGCATCTGCCTGCCGGTGGGAAGTAGTGAATGAATTCCGTGTTTTGTTTTGCTTGCCTGCACAGCTTTGCTTTACCTCTTAAACTGGCTTTATCTCAACCAATGGGTTTTCTCACTTTTGCCCTTCCAATTCCCTCCCCGCTCCCACTGAGGGGGATTGAATGAACAGCTGGGTGACACTTAGCTGCCTGCCAGGGTTGATTTATGACTTTTACTCTTAGATCATTAAATGCTTCCTTTACCGTAGCAATTTATTTTGTTGTGAAGCTAGGAAAAATAGTATTTATTTATCCCAGTCTTTTTTCTTAGTTAAACGGATTAAAAAAAAAAAAATCAAGTGTAGCATTGCTGAATAATGAGAACTGACTGTAGCTTTTCAAAAAGACTTGGAGGTGTGTCTGTGTTTCAGGAGATCCAAAGTTGATGGAATAAATTGACAAACAGAAGTCTAAGGCAAACTGTCCAAGGCTAATGTAAAACATCTTTCTTTTTGATCTTTAAGACAATGCTATTACTGGTTATTAGCCCATAATTTTACAGCTTATCTAAGGAAAATATTAATTGAACCAGCAGATATGACAAAATGTGATGAAACAGCTATCCTAGTCCTGAATATAGTTTCCTCTTTTTGATATATAATATTGCTAAAGTGTTAGCTTTTTCCCCTTCAATAACAAAAGATAAAAATTATAATTTAAAAAGTGAAAACTGATATTTCTGCATAATTCTAAGAGTCTGGACTGTAATGAAAATACCATGAGACTTGAGAAAATTTTTGAGTTGTCAGTGCTGCCTGAAATACATTAATGATGGTCTCTCAGTCTTAAAGTGCAAATTAAAGGCCTCATTTTGCCAGTGACTTCTTTTAGGAGCAAATGAGTTCAGCATGTCTCAACTCTGTGGTAAACACACAGTTAAAATAACAGCAGGACTTTGTAAATACAGTATGTGTCTTTTAATAGGTAATAATTAGTTTGGATTAAATGAGTAACAAAGGGGGTACATTGATATCAGTATTTCATCTTATGTTTGCCTTGGACAGTTTAGAAGTCTTTGTATGATACCTAAAACGTGTGTTTTTGCATCACCTTGTTACCCTAAGTAAACAGGTAAGTAGGATACCAGCTGAGAAACTTGTTTCTTTCCATTAGTATTCAGTTAATATATTAATATATTATTAGATTACTTATTATTGATAATCATAAATGTAAAAGTGTTAGAAAACAAAAAGAAAAAAAAAGAAAAAAAAAGGAAAGTGTTAGAATAACATAACCTTTCTTTTGGGTTATTAACAATGTAATCTTCCTGTACCAAAACTCCCTGAAAAGAACAGGGATGGGGGGTCCATGATACACAAATGGCACACGTGACAACTGTAGTTGCAGCCACTCCTGACAGTATCTGACCCTGGGGACAGTAGCTGTTTGTCTCCCAGGAGAGGTGGGTGTGGTGTGCTGTGTTGCTCTGCTTTTGAAAAGTCTGATCTTTGTAGTGAGGGCTGTCATTTGTCATGAGTGAGACTGCACTCATGTTACTGGAGCACTGGTGCAGAGCTGCTTTTTGGCTGTGAGGCACACAGTTCTTTCTTTTCCTATGAACACACTCTCCTTTGGGGTTGCCCTGTCTGAAATAGGCCTAATATTGAAAAGAAAAAGGGACAAATGTAAGATGTTGAAATCCACGTGATTAAACAGCAGTTTTCATTACAAGTTCCAGATTTGGAATGTTTTCAAGAAAATTTAAATTGTCTTAATCCAGACAGCACTTGTTTTGAAAAAAATGTGGAACATTTGTTTTGAATGATCAAGCATTGAAACAATCATTTCCCTACAGTGTTGAGAGTAGAAGGAGGGAGAGGATTAGCCTGTACTATGGCAATCTGAGGCCATACACCCCCCGATGCAGAGGCTCCAAGCAGGACATTTTTCTCTTCACTGAACTCAACCCCTTCCACCCCCTTTTCTCCATTGTTTCCCCTTACATTCTTTACTCTGTTCTCTTGTTTGCAACACACCTTCTTCTCCAGAAACCCTTCTTTCTTCTGGAAATCAGTGTCCCAAAAACAAAGGAGGGTAGGATGCTTCCCTAGGTACTCCTAGCAAGTGAATAGGTCAAAACTTGCTCATCTCTTCTGAGGCCCCAGCTGAAGTTCTGCCTCCTATTCTGGGGTCCCCCGTACAGAAAAGACAAGGACCTGTTGGAGCAAGGCCAGAGGACTTGCCACAGAAATGATCAGAGAGCTGCAGCAGCTTCCCTGTGGAGACAGGAGAGCTGGGGCTGTTCACCCTGGAGAAGAAAAGGCTCCTCAGAGACCTTCTTGCAGTCTTTCAGTACTTTCAGAGGACTTACAAGAAAGACTTTTCAATAGAGCCCTTCGTGATAGGACAAGGAACAACAGTGTTAAACTGAAATAGGGTAGATCTAAATTGGACATCAGGAAAAAAGAATTTTATAATGAGTGTGGTGAGACCCTGGCACAGGATGCCCAGAGAAGCTGTGGCTGGCCCATCCCTTAAGTGTTCCAGGCTAGGTTGGATGGGGCTCTGAGAAACCTGGTCTAGTGGAAGGTGTCCCTGCCTGTGACAGGAGAGTTAGACTTGGTCATCTTTAAAGGCTGCTTCCGACCCAACCCATTATATGTTGCTATGATCTCATTCAGACAGTTCTGGGCTTAGAAAGGTGATAGTACTTGAGAGAGAAAATTAGAAATTAATTGTCTACAGATATGTCATAAAGCTCACCTTAAGTATAGGATATTGAGCATCCCAAAATACATGGAGTCTAGCAACTAGAATGATAAACTCTTTAAAAATGGTAAGCTGTAGAGCAAATGAAAATATCTGTGGTTTACCTTACTTGCAGAAAGAGCCATCTTTGTGTATTGATCCAGCTGTGATATTTCAGGTATGGGTTTGGTTCTAAAAAAGCGTGTTATGTGTGTTTGCAGTGCAACATACTCTTATTGTTAAGATTGCATGAGCTTTCACTTCCCTTGTCTTCAAAGATAAACCTGAATAATCTCTTCATTACATTGACAAAGTTAAAAAAATGCATAGAGTAAGAGTAGCCGTGTAGGTCTGTTGACAGCAAGTGTACATAAGTGCATTTACATGTAAGTTTGATTAAATGTGAGACTTCAAATATTCCTTTCTGATTGCTTGTTCAATGCCCTACAAGCAAATTTTTTCATAGACATAGTTTAAATTTATCAGGTATCTGAAATGATGAACAGTAGCATTTGTTACTTTTCCTTTCAGAATAAGACAGCCTGGAATGCTGTGTTATACAGACTTGGACTCAATGATCCCTGTGGGTCCTTCCCAACTCAGATTATTCTGGGATTATTTACAAATGTTTTGCCCTTTTCCTACCTCTCAGTGTTCAGGGAATGTACTATGGAACTCTTGTAAGGACTGATATGATTCATGAAGCAACACTGTGGAAATTAATTTGTAGATTTAGTCACTTTTCTTGTGTGAAATATTATTGTCTTCAATATCAGAACACATACCAATTGTTTCACATCCCAAAGAGGTGGATTTCTGCTAGATCCAGCATGGAAATAGCCCTAACCTCTCTCACAGAGTGCTTGCAACACTGTTCTAATAAAGGAGATGAGTAAGTATGGGTTACTGCTGGAAGGAGGGGATAGGTTAGGGCAAGTACCCTGATCTCTGTCACAAATCCTGCTATATAATCTGATGTCTTTTAACAGATTTAGAGGGCCTGAGTGGAAAAATCTGCACAAATGTTGCATTGTTGTAGAACTCAGAAGATGTTCATTAGTACCATTTAATACTAAGCTGATTCCTTAATATTATTGCAAAGGAATCTTTGTGATTCAACACAGACCCAAATAGTTTTTTTTCAGAATGTTGCTAATGTGGGTAAATCTTAGAGGTCTGAAGGAAATACTGCATCTGTTCCTGTTTCAATTTCTGAAAGCTTGCCAGACCCTGTGCCACAACAAGAGCTGGTTGAAAGTTTTCCAACTGAAGTTTTCTGTGGGAAAACGCTGATTCAGCTGCATGAGATGATTTTATGGGAATGTGCCTATTCTGTCAAAACTTAACTTTCTATCCATCCTGCAAGTCAGCTCAGCTCCCTTGTGGCAGAACCCATTGGAGCTCTAGGCTGTGTTAGCTTTGACCTACAGGGTTCCTCACTTGCCAGCAGTTGTCCAGACAGGAAAACTGTCAGGTTTCCTGGGCAAGCCAGCGTGCAGAAGGGAAGAGTAGATCCTTGAGCAGTCTGGGATTGAAGGGGATGTCTGTCTTCTCTTCTGTCTTGTCAACACTAATGCTTTTGATGTGTTATTCTGAAACAGATTTTATGGTCTTCACAATTTGTGAAATTTCTGGCTTCTGTTTCAGTAAAAAGTTAATACAAAACTGACAGTGACAATTTTTCCCTGTAAAGACCAGTTAAAACTAGTTTTTACACATGCGCAATCATAATATACAGAAATCAATTAAAAATAAACTTTTCCTTAGAGATTTCAAACTTATGATAAAGTAGAAGTACAGAAAAATGCTTGCACAACTTCTGTTAGATATTTCTCATAAAGCTTAAATGTTATTCTGTGATGTCTGAACCTTCTAAAGAGTGCAACAGGCTGAGCTATAAATTGTTTCTGCCACATTATATTTGCAAACACGTAAAATACAAATGCAGTAGAAAAAGGCAGACTCTTATAGACTTAGCTGGGGAGATTTGATCAAGGCTACTCCCAGATGTCATGTCATAACAGGTCACGTTAATATCTTTCATGGCAAAATCATTCTAAAGTGCAGTGAAACTTAGGGTTTGCTTTTATCTTCAAAAATAGGAGTAAAATATTTCTAAAATGAAGTCTGATGGACCAAGCTGAATTGACTGTAGTATGTGTGAGAGCTACTATTGTTTTGTGTTGTGCATAAATCTTGATGGATTTTAAAATTCTTATGTTATCTTAAAGTATTTTTCTTTTTGTGCAGTTTCTTCACATGATAATATTTAATGAGAATTTTTCCCTTTTCTTTTTTTATTCTATCTCAGAATTTTTCTTCCTTATTTTGAAATTAAATTAAAAATATAAAGACTTTTTTAACTTAGATTATTTGGCTTTCATGGTCATTCATACATCCTTTGAGATATGAGTTATGCTGATTCTAGGGACAAACAATAAAATTTTTAGGATTCTGCTGTTAGAAATCTGTAACATTAGTAATGTTAGTCTAAGATCCTAAGTAGATTAAGTTGCATTTTACCTGCAACTTGAAAAATTGTTATTTAAAAAAACCCAACTCCATAATTATTTTATTTATAGGTATAGTCTAAAAGCTGGTTGGATGCCCTCCAGAATGGGACAGGGTGTGGGGATGTACTGTGGTGGTGGGGTGTGTGATTTTCTTTCTATTTTGTTGCTTTTGTTCTTTCTATTTTGTTTGTTTTATTTTGTGTTTTGTTTTGTTTGTTTGTTTTTAAATTTGCATCCCTAGTCATCTCCTTTGCATTTTTTAATTGGTTTTTGGTGGAATGATCTGTTTCTTTGAACATACCCATCAGGAAAGAAAAATATGGAAATATGGCTGATTAAGATTATCCTCAGTATTTTCAGTATCAGATATTTTCCAGAAAGAAAAGCAACTAGTGAGGTAAAAGATAAAACCCAACACATTCCACATTCCAAGAATTTTTTTTATCTGTTTCCTCCGCCTTCTGGATTTTTTTAATAATTTGTCTGGAGCTTTCTTTCTGAAAGGGGATGCAGTTAATCTGGAAATTGTTAAGAGATATGAAACAGCTTGGTATTCCCCTCAAAGTGCATTACTTTGCCTGTATGGTAAGTTTTCTCTCATGCAATGTAGCTCCCCTCGACTTCTGCTTCAAATTCCTTTGTCTCAAGATTTCTCATTGAAATAGTTTTTGCATCACTGAGCTCTTTTCTGGATTAAAACACACTCTTCACACAGAGGGACCACACAGTACTTGCAGAGTAACACAACCCATAAACATCTCTGCCAGTGGAAACTGGTCCATCAGTGTGGTGCAAGTATTTGAGGAAACCTTTCTTCCTCTTGAGAACAGCCAGAGCTGCAGAGAAAAAGGGAAAATGAGCCTCAGGCTGAGTCACAGTGAGTGGCCTGTTCTGCAGGGATCATGTACAGGCCTCTCTAGGCGAAACTTTGTGTTGAAGAGCTTGGAAGAATAGCCAGGCCTAGGTGGTTGGCAGTGATAACAAGTTATGTTATCACAAATGTGGGGAAAACCAGCGCATCTCCCATCCATTCTCCTTTCACCCCTGCGTAGGAATGAAGATGGAATTTTGACCACAATTCTCTGCAGACTGTGCAACAGAACATAGCATTGCATGTTTCCTGGTGGTGAAGGAGCTCTGAATTCTGCATTTCTTTAGGCCAAAATCAATAGAAATACTCTTGGTTCGTGGCAGTATCTGCGTTATCTCTTTGTACCATCTATTTCCGCTGGTTTACTATTCCATATTCATGCAAGCACAGATATGCTTCCATTATCCTTTAAGATATGTTTCATATAATTTTCAATACTCTCTTTTTTTATAACTCAGGATACAAAAATAGCTTCACTTGAACGCAATATAAGAGACCTTGAAGATGAAATACAGATGTTAAAGACAAATGGAGTTCTGAATACAGAGGACCGAGAAGAAGAAATCAAACAAATAGAAGTTTACAAGAGTCACTCAAAGTTCATGAAAAACAAGGTAACACCTGTTTATGTGAGAGATTAAGGCTGTTTAAATAATGGAAAGAAAAGTTTTAACTTGCCTGTTTTCAACACAAGCAGCTCTCTGCATATCTTCTTTTGGTAGATCACTACTATGCAGTAATCAGGAGTGAAGCATTTTTGGATAAATAAAAATGTGGTTATGTTTTGACTTAAGAAGAGGTAAGGAAGAGCTTTTTTTTTCCCCCCCGCTTTTGACAGTAGTTTTGCAGTAAAGATCTCTGATAGGTGCTGACAGATTGTACTTATTTCATGTTTTAAAGACTAGCAATTTTATGACTGTTCCTGCAGAGTACCTCTCATTTCAAATAACTGAACATAGATTAATATGAGTTGACCACAGGCAGATAATAAACATGTAGTGATAGATCACATTTCCTGGTATCAAGCTCACAAAAGAGTATGGCTTGTTCATTATTTGGGGGTTTGTGCTAAAGAAGGATTGAAAGTGTTAGTGCCCAAGCATAATTAATACAATTTATTAAAAAATAATCCAAGAATATATTCATTCTGTTGGAAAAAAGCTCTTAAACCACTGAAAAGTAGCTAAAGTTCCTAAGTAGCATTATCATCACTAAAATTATTTTAAACATCAACAGCAATTCAGTTTTAGTAATTCAGAGCAAAACCCCTAATGCATGTCAGCAAACCTGTTGATATAAAGTACAAACCCAGTACTTTGTTAACAATCTGGTGATGTTTTTGAGAGAAAAAACTTCAGTATATTTCTGTGGCCCAGAAAGCAGATGAATGAGAAGAGTATTAAACATGCCTTGTTTTGTCACAGTCTTCTGATCTTTGATAAATGCCACATTCTGATGAAATTTCGTCTGTTTTCTTTCACCAGTCCTTTTCTTCCAATTAAAATTGAGATTTGCAGCAGAATATTTTATTTTTATCATTCATCTGAGAACCCTTCAAGGTGGAAAAAGTATTTATGGAGCTGTCAGCAAACAGATGTTATTATACCTGATCTGTTGAACCTGAGATAGCTGATAAATCCTGATAAACAGAAGCCTTGATTGATGGCAAAGAATAAAAAACTCTTCTGACAGTTAACACTCTTAGGTGAAGCTCTTAATACCTTTCATTTATTCTTGAAGTATAACTTGCTACAAATCTGTTCCTGATTTAAGTAAATGAGAAGGTATTAAATGGAGGCAAATATAGAGTATTATTTATAGTACATGAGTGCTAGAGAATGCTGGGAATTGTTTATTTTCTTAACTAATTCTTAGTAACAGTCACTCTCTCCAAACATATAGGCTTTAATTGTGACTTGCAGTTAAATAGAAATTGTAAAAATGAGAAAACTTGTTTAGATTTTTTTTTTCTTGCCCACTTGATGACACTCTTGGGAGTGTCTTGAGGGGAGAAAACTTGCCATGAGTCACATGATACAGAAATTGTCAAAACAAGTTTTAAAGCTTACATGACTAAGAGAGATGCACTTTCAAATATCTTTTGAATAATCAAATATTGAAATATGAAGAAAACATATAGGATGATACATACTTTAAAAAATAATATCTGCTTTGCAAGACTTCTCTTACTGGGGTCCATCCTTTGGAAGAAACAGATGCATTTCTTTCAGGTGTGAGTTTGCACTCTGGAATTCAGGTAGTTCTTTGAGTATTAGAGCTCTCATTCTATCCACTGAAAGGTTATGAAGAGATCCAGTGGCAGTTTAGTACAACTTCAGCAGATTACCATCCAAGTGAGTTTTAAGAATTGATTAAGCAGTAACAAGGCACTATGTAATTAATGTCTGCATTGAAGAACTTTTCCTGCTGTATGAAGAGAGAATGCAAGTTATAGGGAATCCTGTAGAAAATATATACAACAGAGAAACAGCATTTTGATTTTTTTTTTTTTTTGGGGTAGGCCTGGAATTGTAATAACCAGTTGAAAACCAGACCTTGCCCAGTATAACCTGTAGAATCTATTGATAGACTTGCAGATTCTACTGTGGGCAGCCACGTCATTTGCATTGCTACTGTTTTTCCTGTACTTAAACCCTTCATTCTAAAAAGCAGTTGTGATTTGTCACATAAGACCAGATCTTGTGACGTGGAAATCAGCATAGTTTCATTTAGTGGAATTATTTACTTAAAGATTTAGCCAATTAATTTTAATGTACATTGTTCAGTTTTTTTTTTTTTTCTCCTTTGTTTCTCTGTTACTCTGTGTAATGTCATGAAAGAATTTGGTGTGCAAAAATAATAATAGAGGAAAAGAGAAGATGGTTTTCTGGAAATGCTAGGTATCTGAGGAATTGAAATGGTGGGAGGTGACAGAATTGTAAACTGAGAAGGAAGAGAAAGGAACTAGGGTTTTAGGAAAGGAGGTGAAGCAAGATTGTCTTGGATAATGTTGAAAAAGCAGTGACAGGCAAATTACACATGTGAAATATGTGAGATAGTGGGAGGGTCAGGATCAGAGGTCAGACTTGGAGTTTTTTGATGCTGTGGCCCTTTTACCCAGACTTGTAGGTTCTCTTCACGGCAGTCTTTATGAAGTACAAGTTTTTACCTTTTTCAATTTGTTGCACTGAGATCAGGAGGTCTTTTTTTTTTTTTCTTTTCTCCGATTTTTCCCCTCCCACTAATAGATAATGCAGAACTTAAAAAAAGTTTAAAAATTTCTTTAAAAGTTATGTAGTTTCTTGTTATACCTTTGTGTTTTTGAGACTTAATCTTTTTAAATTGGAATTTGAGTACATTTTCATAATTATATTTATTTTGATAAAACACCAAGCAAAAGCATATTTATTCAGTGCAGTACTGGGTTGTGTATGTTTGGTTTGTGGTTTTTTATAGGGCTTTTTTTGAGTGTTCCAACACATTTTTAAAATCCTGACAATTTGTAGGTCTTGTCGCCAGAACTTTATACTAAACAGATTCTATTTCTAAAACACAAAGAGCGTACCTGCAGTGAAAATGAAGCCTTTATTTTTTTTTTTTTACTATTATTTCTCAGGGTGTGGGTTGTGTCAAGGAATAAGGCGAGAGGAGTTTCTAGAAGAGATTGAGCATCTGTGATGTTCACACGTGTCTCGTGTAAAGCATGTGATGGAATTCAGACTGACTGCAGATCTGCTTCTTGCTTTTGTATCTCCTAGACAGATTTTCCCATTGTTTCATTTTGTATCCACTTTGTCTCGGTTGCCATCTTTGCTTCCAAGGGATGGAGGAAGGTGGTTTGCTTTCGAGAGAGTTTTCTCTAGTGCCTTCTTAGCTGCAGTCCTTCCTCACATCTGTTTTTTGTATCCTCCTTTTCTTATTTTGATATGTTCAGAGTCCAAAGTTGACTTCTTTTAGTGCCAGGACAGATCTTGATTTTATACAGTAGTTCAGGGGTGACTATCCCAGCAGCTTAAGCAGCTAGACAAATGTATTGGGATTTAGAAAGAGAAATAAGGAATAAATATATTAAGACATGCATATGGACTGTAGTTGGAAGAAACATATTTAAAGTTTAATTTTTAAGGATACACTTGTAATGCAAAGCAAAATAGAAATATTTTGATCAGCAGTAAATATTTCCAGTGGCATACAATTTTACATTTGTAAAATATTTTAGGATGTGGATTTTTGGGTTGTGGTTGAGTTGAATCAGTCTGTGGATACATATTCTTTTTTTTTCCTGGTGATTTCTGAATCACTGTTCATCTACCACATACCATGCAACTGATGGGAGAGAATGGAAAAGAGTTCTAGCACATCTCTGGTTTTTGCAGAATTGAAACTCGAATTTTAAAGAAAACTATCTAGGCCTTACAGTCATCAAGAAAATATAAAGGAAGTGTGATTTCCCTGAGTTATGCATATGAAGAGAGGTGGTTTATTACAAATAATCCTCATGAGATGATGGATCTGAATTAATCTGATGACCAGTGTTATTTCACAGGAATTTAAGAGTAGATACATGCCACCTAATCCACCATCCTTTATCATCACTCTGTGTATTGTCCAGTGCTTTGTTCTGATTCATGCCATAAATCCACCACAATTTTGTGTTCCGTGGCTGCTTCTCCCGTCTGTCGCCGGGGAAAGGGAAAAATAATCACAATTCCGTGACATTTACTGATGAACCTTAAATTCACTTAAATTCAGAAGCTCTGTCTTAGTGACTGTGTTTCTACTGTTTCCTCTAGGATAAGCTTTTAAAATCTCTCAGCCTTTTCAATCTGTGGAATTTTTTTATAATGTTTTCCCCAGACTTGTCTAAAGTTAATCACTTTGGCCTGGTTTTTCTAGTACCTGAGAATTCCATGTGAACTGCCAGAGAGAAAAATAGAGGGTGAGGGGATGGTGGGCAGCAACACATTTGCTGGAAGAGTAAGGTTAAAATTCCACTTTTCTGTTTTCCTCTCCTTACTAAGATGCTTGTTTTTCTTTATCAGGCTTCTAAAAAAAAAAAAAAAATCGTGATTCGTTTTGGCTAATGATAAGTCATGGGAATCATGCTGTTGGAAGGATTGAATTTGTACTTTTATGAACACTTTTTTTCCTATGCATTTTTGCTGTCCTGCCAGACTTGCCTCACATGGGATAAATGCCTTTGAACTTAAGTGAGGTCCATAGTGAATTTATAGGCCAAATCATCATGTATAATCTTTAAGAGTTTCCTTTTAACTTCTACAGCAGCAGGGCAATCATTCTCAAGACAGGGTACGTTAAATTATGAGAAGCACAATTGAAGTTGTGAGTGTAAAAAGTCTGAATCTTAATAATTCTCCTCCAAAATTCACGGGTGTCTGATTTGTCATATCATGGTAATTCCCAGCTCTCTGATTTCAAGTGGAACTATGAATTGGAGATGAAATTAATGATTCACCTTTTTTTTTTCCCCCCACTGCAGATTGATCAACTGAAACAAGAACTCTCAAAGAAAGAATCAGAACTTCTTGCCTTACAAACTAAGCTTGAAACCCTTAGCAATCAGAATTCAGATTGCAAGCAACACATTGAAGTGCTTAAAGAGTCCCTTACTGCCAAAGAACAGAGAGCTGCCATACTTCAGACAGAGGTATTGTAGCTTCTAATCATGAAAAGCAATAGCAATATTCAGTTCATAGCATGTGTCAGTTGGTGTGTTTGAGTCAAGTCTGTGTAGAAGACAAGCTGTTTAAGAATAGTGAATAATTTAAAACTCTTTAAATACCAGTGTATTTGATGTGTATATAATTTTGGCTCTACAGCAGTTCTCATTCTAGGATTTTTTAGAAGAACATATGATTGCATTTTAAGAAAATGTTTGTATCCAATTCTCATTGGCTTCAGTGAGGGGAACTGAATCTTAATGATTTGATTGTTGTGATATCATGTCCTGTTTCTTCATCTGTTAGTTTGACTGAGTTTTCCTTTTGATTTCTCTAGTTGGTGCTTCTTTACTGCTGTGCATTTCTATTCTGAAGGATGAAGCTACAGATGCATTTTTAATGGATCTTTTGAAGAGTGCATGTTATTAATCTGTGATTATTGTTTCAAGTGCAATCAACATCTATTTTAAAATACGAATAATTTCAGTCTTTAAAAAAAGACCAGTGCATTAACTATGTATGTATCTCCAAAGTCAGCTCATAAAAATATGAGCACTGGAACAAAAAGTTGAGATGGTTGTCACATTTGAAGGAATGTGTTAATCCAGTGTTTAAAATGTTTCCTGAGGGTTTTAAAAAAACCTCATGGACTTGGAGTGCATAATAGTGCTGATTAGATTGATTCCTGTTAGAATATTTGATTTTAAATGTCTGTACCCCTTTCAAGAAACAAATACCTGTGAAATTTAGTCATACAGTGCAAATAGTTTCTGTACAGAGCATTATATTAAAGTATATAGGATTCTTATAGAACGTTTCAAATATCTTGCTAGCAAAGCTCTAGGAGAAAAAAAAGGGCTTAAACTCATCATTCTCATGGAAACAGGAAATAAGTATTTCCAAGATTCTGATTTATCCCTTTGTGCTGTATGTCTTGTTCTCTCTACATTAAGAAGATACAGATGAAATCTTGGCATTTCCAGTTTGTGTTTAGTGGGTCAGCCAGCATGTGTGTGTAATACAAAATAACCATACTAGAAGAAGGATAAAAACTCCAGCAGTTTTGGTGGTCTCAATCTAGCATTTGAGTAGTAAAGGTTACATATATTAAATCTTAGGCTGTGCAAATCTGTTTTGTGAGGTCTGTGTGACCTGTCATGCTGCTGAGGATGGAGATGAATTCCATTGGCTCTCTACTAACGTGATTTCCTAATGATCAACCTGGTGTGTATTCAAGGCATTACAGTTTTATGGCAGAGGGGCAGTGGTAAAAAGAGCTGGACCTACAGTGCTCTTGATCAGGGGAAACTGGGACTGGGCAGTCCTGGTGGAGAACCAGTTGGTTTCCAACAGGTATTTAATTCCTCTTCTTCCCACTTTCTGCACAAGGCAGCTGAGCTTGAACTTTGCACATGAAGCAATTTGAGTTTAAAATTAGCAGTGATGGCCCGTTGGTGTGCAGGTGACAGTCAGTTGTATTGTGTCTGCTCCTTGTTCGTCTCTCAGGGAAACCAAATGAAAAATTAATGTAAAAGTGATCAGAGAGGCAGCTTGATAGAAGAAATGCTCTATAATAGCAGAGAACTGATCCCTTCTGTTTGGCCTAATATGTTATTTGTCATGTGATATTTCATACAAATGATACGAGATTCTTCCAGCTTTCAAATAAAATATTAAAATATCTGTTTAGGTATTAGGGTTAGTGAAAGAGATGTTCAGTATAATCTCTATTTGGTGGAAAACACTAGCTCATGGTTTTGATTATTTATTTTAATTAACACTTTGTTTCTGTATAATCCAAAGCATTCTGATGAAAAGCCTTGGTTTGTTTCTGAAGAAAATAACACTGTAAGCTAAGTGGGTTATGGCAGGTAAGAGACTTAAACATGAAGAAAAAAACCTTATAAATGCCCCCCCAGTATATCTTGGTTCTGGACAACTAAGGATGTCTCTACAAAGACTTGTTAAATTAATTGAACCTGAATTTGTTTGACTGAATCTTCAGAACTAGGGGTTTTTATTTCATGTGGATTATTGTCAACCTTTGGAATTTACATTACCTCATAAATTGATGAAGCTCTGAAACACTGCAAACTATTTTGTCTTCTCCAGAGGCCATTTAGGTGGTTTTTATTTTCTGCTTTGTGTAGGGTGTAGGTAATGATTTTATCAGACAACAGTTTTCTGAGTTTATTTTCTCTTTTTAAGATATCTTTGTAAAGGGAATTGGGAAGAGTTGGTGAATTATGTCTACCTCTTATGGGAAGTAATTGTAGTTAAATTTGCTGTAACTGTCTATTCGTGTACAAGAAATTTGGCAGAAGAGTTGCATTACTGCAACTTTTTTTTCCTGGGCAATCATGTGAAAATGAAGGCCTCTGAGTTACGTGAATACCAGACCTCACTTTGGATTATGGTACATCTTGAGAAGCCTTAGCAGCAACATAAGAAAACAAGTTCCAGTTATAAACATGTATTGGTGCAGCCACTATTTCAAAATACTTTAATAATGTGCACGCTTTGGGAGATATTAATTACATCTTTCTTTTAATCCATGTAAGATGCACTGAAAGTTTTATTACTTTCCTGTACTTTATGGTGGGGATGTAGCTCATCTCAAATCCGCTGAAGATGATCTTTTATGGTATGTAGGAAGAAAAGAAGTGCACTGTGTCTCCATTAGTTTCTCAAGCCAAAATGGGACTTTGGTTTGTTATATTAAAGCCTCTAGGTTGTTGTAGGGATGTCACAGGCTGTACAAGTAGAATATTGTAGATTCAGGGGTTAGAAATAAAGAGAGGTTTCTGGAGTTAAATAATACTGAGGCTCACAAAAGATATGTGGTCAGTCTGAACATACTTTTTACCTCTTCTGAAGAGATTTTGAATTATGAGCTCCTTAAAACTACTGACCTATCCAATCTTATTTCCTGGTATAGAGTCTCACAGCAGCTTTCAGATAGGCAGAAGAAATACGGTCATATAACCAAACACAGAATTTGTCACAAATTGCTGTGTAACTGTGTGAAAATGTTAATTGCTGTCTCTAACAGTCCTGAGAACAAGTGACAGATCTCTGTGTCCAGGCAACTTCACAAACTACGAAAATAAGATTCTTCAATCCTGATGTGCATGTTCTAATGATGTTCTATTGTTACATATTTGTAAGATCTTCAGGGTTTCAGCACACTCCTTACCTCCCTGATGCATTCTAGGGAGCTTTTCTGCTTAAAAATGATTGTCAGGAGG
Source organism: Pyrocephalus nanus (assembly GCA_038380795.1). Lineage (NCBI taxonomy): Eukaryota > Metazoa > Chordata > Aves > Passeriformes > Tyrannidae > Pyrocephalus > Pyrocephalus nanus. The sequence continues at coordinate 8,627,069 of CM076271.1, read as the reverse complement.
TCTCTTCTCCACAAACTACTATGCTACAACATCCAGACAGGATGTGCAGTTGGAGACAGAGCCTAGAGAAAGAGTCTGTTAAACTGTGGAGAAATGTGCTGGAGCTCTGAGGAACACAAAAGCTGGACAGCAGCTGAATTTGTAGATTGCTACTCCTGTAGGCCAACGTTCCTGTTTCCTGTCAATATTTAGAGAAAACCACAAAGAACAGATCTTTAACATAAGTGACAAGAAGACATCTCAGTAAAAATTAATTACTAGGCCAACAGACTGCTCATTGGATACCATAAGATTTTCAGAGCTGATTTTCCTCCCAGTGCTAGTCAGTGTGAGATGGTTGAAAATAGGCTGTTTGTACTGATTTAGCTTCTTCTTGTTCAGGATGAAAATGCCTCCTTTGTTCTCTTATTTCTTTTGTCTGCCTTATTTGCACTTCATATATTTTGACTGGGTGGTCAATGTGTGGCAATATGAATTAAGTAATTGTTTGTTTATTTTCCTGTATGCTTCACTCTATATTTCCATTAACAGGTTTGTGTCTTCAGGCTGCATTCACCTGTTACAACCTATGTGAGCTAAATGTGATGCAGCAAGATGGGAAAATTCAAAATGATACCTTAGAGTATAATTTTCTCGAAGTCCTTTTATACCTACTCTTAGTTTTATAAGGAGCCTTTTTGCTAGTAACTTTGCAAATATCAACTTCATATAATCAACAGTGCCTGTCTTCAGCACTCAGAAATGCCTTTCAGAAGAACCTTTTATGTTCCCATTTAATCTTTAGTTTGGAGAACTCCGGGGTATAGAGGGAATGTCTATATCTCATACGAATCTTCTGAAAATGTTATGTTTGGTTATGTGTGAGAGACTAAATAATTCCAAGTACTGTTGGAGACCTTCGGTGTTTTGTGTCTGGCATGTATATTAAGCTGTGTTAAATTAAATAACAAAACAAAAAGAAGCCAAGAGCTTCTCTAATGAAGCCCATACATTTCCTGCAGAAAATACAATCCCTGCAATAAACAACCATGGTAGAATAGAGGGACTTTCTGTGCACTAAACCCAGGATCATTCTTACCAGAGACCTGAAAATGAGCAAGCGTCTGTTACATGGTGGTCAAGGATGTGGCCTGCCAGTGTAGATAAGGAATAAAAAGGATGCTTTGCCAGCTGGGCTTTAAGCTGACTAAGCTAAGGCCTCGGCTATGCTGTGGTAGCAATCCAGCAATGATTTTAGACATAGCAGGTTTCATTCTCTGCAACTGAGAATTGGGAAAAGATTTTGTTTGCTTGGAGCAACTGAATCTTCTGTCTCCAGGCTTCAGGTCTTACCTAAAGGGAGGGCAGTGGCTTCCAGCAGCATATGGGAAAGCAGCTGCAGGGAGATGCAGGGCAAATGGCAGCCCTCCAGCAGGTGGAAGTCATTATGGAAAGAATTTTGTACTGTACAAGCTATTGTTGGTCATTCCCAGATGAGTTAAGCTAATATAATGTTTTGGCCTGCATTAAGCCACGCTCCTTTCTTCCTGCATGTCCACATTGTCTATTTGCAGAATAGATAAAATTCTACAAAAACTATACTGTCCTAAAACCTGTTCATAACTTGAAGTAGTTTCTGTCTGGAGGTGAAAGTAGCCATCAAAGGGCAGTGCTAATCCTGAGCTGAGTAAGGTATTCATAGTTGCAGAGTTAACTTCCTGCCTAAATAGGATTACTTTGTAATCACCTTGTTGTAATTAAATTAGCTAGGTAAATCCTGTAATAAAAGAAACCCTCCACAGGACCTCAGTTACTTCACGGAAAGCCTTTTCTTATTATTTAGCTTAATAGCACTCAGCAGGTTATCTTCAGGTTTTGGAGACAGCAGCTGTATGTGATGCAACGGGATGTGATTCGTGGAATCACATAAAGGTTGAAGTTAGATCTGGTCCAACTCTCCTGCTCAAGCAGGGCCACCTAGAGCTGGTTGTCCAGGACCATATCCAGATGTCTTTTGAATCTCTGAAGGATGGAGACTTTACAGTCTCTCCAGGCCACATGGGGCAGTGGCCTGGAGAGTGTTTCCCCTATTCAGAGGGCACCTCCTGTGTTTGTTTGTGCCCACTGTGTCTTGTGCTGTCACTAGGCACCATGAGTAGGGTCTGGCTGCATCTTTACAGCCTCTCCTCAGATATTTATTGACAGTAATAGGATGCCCCCTTCACTTTTCTAGGCTAAACAATCCTAGCTCTCTCAGGCTTTTGTCATATGAGAGATGCTTAAATAAAGCCCCTAATTAATCCCTTAGTTTCTTTATGGCCCTTTACTGGACTGTCTGCAGTATGCCTAGAACTGGACCAGTCCAGGAGGAGAAGGATCACCTCCCAAAACCTGCTGGCGACACCCCTCCTAATGCAGTCCAAGATGCTGCTACTTCTTTGCTGCAAAGGCACATTGCTGTTGTGTTCACCCTGGTGACCACCAGGACCACAAGGTCCTTTTCTGCAAAGCTGTTTTCCAGCTGGGTGGACCCCAGCATTTACAGGTGCATCGTGTTGTTCCTCCCCAGGTGCAGTTTCCTTTCCCCGAACTGCAGGAGGTTCCTGTCAGCACATTTCTGCAGCTTGTTGAAACCCCTCTGAACAGCAGCACGGCCCTCTGGTGTATCAGCTGCTCTTTCCATTTGTTTTTTTTACCCTCAGCACACCTGCTAAGGCTTCACACCACCCCAGATGGAGAAGTTGAACAGGACTGGGTACAGTAGTGACCCCTGGGGTGCAATACTGGTTCAACTGGAGTCCCTTGATTCTACTTGATAGCCCTCCAACTACCTACATGATTTTCACAAGTGAGATCTAATAGGGCATGAGGCTTAGAAGTAATCTGTTGGTATTAATTATAGTTTCTTATAGTTCATGTATCCCTGGAAGTTCATTGATTTCACTTTATTTCTTGGCAAATTCTACCAGTGTTTGTTATTCGATAGAATAGATAGTTTTTTTGGTATAATTTCACGTTTGGAATTTTCATGATGTCTTAGCAAAACTAGCTCAGAAAATATTAATGCTTTAAAAATGAAGTTTAAGTGTAAGGTCTGTCTTACACAGTTGGTGTCAACAGCCAGAAATGAAGTGTAAGCAGAGTTATAGTGATTCTTAATCTCTGCAGAATACTGGCTATTGAGAGGCACAATTAGTGGATAGATTTAGATGATTGTTTCACATAGATTATAGCAGATCATCAGAAATAAGAGGGCACTTGGATATCTTTTCTAAGTACTGGATCAGGTTTCAGGTGCAATGGCTCTTTGTGACATAATGTGAGAAAAGTTAAATCAGCAGTAAATAAGCCTAGATGTAAACACAATGTGCTTTTTGCACAATGTTTCTGTTGTCTCAGTGAGGTGTTTTGTTTTAAATATGTTTATTTGACTTAAAAAAGCTATTATTTGAAGTTTTTATTGACAGCTGAAACAGAAAGATATAATCCTGCACAGCAGTAACTATCATGGTGGCCAGAGTTGGGAGGTCTGAAAATGGTTTATTGCCAGTAGGAAAAATGTTTGGAACCAGTCCTTAGAAGGTTCACCACCTCTGCTACGTGCACTTCATTTTGTTCCATTTTTAAGGTTATATATGATAATAGTGCCAGACTATGCAAATTTTTCCTACCCTTATGTATATACCCTTTGTTTTGATTATCTCTTAATGATGTGAAAACCCTGAGGTCAGATAAAAATGAGCCAGTGTCAGGCTACTGCAGCTACACAACACTGAAAATGTCACTGTGCTCCACAGAGAATTGTTAAAAACAATATGAGACTTGCTGAGGTTTTCCTTGCTGTGTGGAAAAGCTATAGGTGTTAATTTTTAAATGAAGCCTTGTACTGTTACTGCAGAGGGAAAGAGTTTAAACAACATGAATGATCCTTTTTTGTGATTTAAAAAGATTAAACACTTCATTTGTATACTTTACAAAGTAGTAGACAGTATAGTTTGGTACTATATTTGTGCATATTTGCAGTGACTGGCGCTGAACTGCTGCTCTTACCATCAGGAAAAAAAATTACATAAATTGATGCAAATAAATTCATTTCAGCTGGGTAGCTTAGTGGAGAAAAACATTCATTTCATATGCAATTCTGACACAAATATACTTTAGCACTTTATTAGTTAGTGTATCATTGCTTTAGATAACACACCTGCAACCTGGCAGGTGTGCTGTTTGAAGGGTAATGAACTGTGAAATAAGTAAATGTCTACAGAGGAGTTTTGTAAATTGTGAGCATAGTCCTGTCAATGGAGAAAATGGATCAGAAGAATAGGTGAAGTCTGTACTGTAACTGAATGCTGATGTGTTCAGCATACACATATTAATCTAGAAAACCTTTAAAAAATGAAGAGAAAAGGCGATTATAGCAGGTATTTATTGCAATCTGTTTTTTTGTTTAAACAAATCTGTTTATAGAGAAGGGCTGTGAAATGATTGACTTTTTGGCGGTTCTTAGTTTGCATAAAGAGCAAATAAAAGTAGACAGCACAAAATACTTGGAACAAGACTAAATAAAAGCCTTATTTTTCTTTCTGTTACAATGTTGATATTTGATATTGCCTGAGATGTAAGCCTGCTTTTAATTTTACAACAATAATGGTACAACTAGGGTTATTTCACTCTCACATTTTTGTTTTTCTAAGTCAGAGTTTCACTTTGAAATCGTGTTTTTCTACTGTTTTGTGATTTTTCTTGTTTCAAATCAGGCTGGGCCAGATCTCTCAGTGTGGTCTGTTTGCTATGTTGCCCGTGCATTGTTCTGGTGGATTTGCTCTGCGTGCAAAGGAAAGATCACCCACCACAAAAAGCACTGCTCTGGAGGCTTGGCCACCACGTGCTCTCCCTGTCATCCTGCAGCTGGAGCCAGTTTTCATGACAGTGTGTTGCATATTTCTAATGGAGCTTTCTCTCAGATGGAATTTGCCAGCTCTGTCACTTTCTGGGCAGTGTTCACATTTTGTGGGCCCCTGAGATGGTTTGGAACAGGAGAGAGGAGCACATTGGCAAAGCAGTGAAGTCAGAGTTAAACTGCAAGAACACTTAGGTCAGCAAAATGCTCTGTTTAAACAGAAGTAAACTGTGAAGCAAAGGTGTGTGTTTTTTTGTTCTGGTTTTTTTTTTTTTTTTCCTTTTTCTTTTGATGTCTCTCTTCTTATTGGAGGATTTTATGACTTGACTGTTCAAAGGCACATCAAACAGCATGGGCTGAATTCAGTGTTCTCCTTCCTCAGAGCAGGAGATTGGACTTGTGACTGCCCGAGACTCGTTCCAGTGACTTCATGGTACTGCAAATGAAGCTCTCTCCAACACCTGATCGGTGTTACACACACAACCCTCGTCCTCCTTGACTGAATTAGTTATTAATTAATGCTTTAAATAGTCTGTCTTTCTTTTGGGGATGCCATTATTTTTATTTTGTAAAAAATTGAGGTGGAATTGCCTGTAGGCAAAGTGACTGACAGAGTGGAGAATTTCATTTGCAGGGCCTGTAGAAAGCAGTGCCCAGAGGCAGGAAAACGAAGATAAAAAGAAAATGGGAAAGTACAAAGAGTGGGCTGTATACTCAATGTATAAAGACTTTATGCAAGTGGTTTGGGACAAATAGTCTAATGAATGTTAGGTTTATCTTACTGTCAAGACACTTCTCCTTTTAATTTTTTAAATTGAATTAAAGTGATAGGTAACTGTAGTTCTCCCTTCCGCACTCCCCCAGTTCTTAGTTTTAAAGAAAATTACCTTGTTGTCATTTAAAATCATATTCAGTTAGACAGCTTTAATGGGCTTTTATAACCGAGCAAAATTTACTCTGATAAGATAAATTTAGCTTCAATTAGACTTGATTCTGGTGGATGGAAATGATTAGAAAAATATTAGTACTGTTATCTACTAATTTAAATGCTCTGCCTCAACTGGAGATGTTTGAAGAGAAACTTTGATAGGATTGATCCAGGAATGATTCTTTGTATACTCTTACTATTACTTATGTTGTGGTTAATCTAAAGGAGCTTACTTATGATCTCAGTGTATTGGCACTGTACAGAAAGAAGCGCAAAGAAAAACCCACTTCAAAACATTACTGAAATGTCACCAGGTGGACACAAACCCAAAGGGAACACAAAAGTGTTGTAGTTAGCAAATAACCAGTACAGTAAGTGTAGCCCCCCAGTCTGAAACAGTTAATGGTATTTTGCACATATTGCTGGAATAATGAAGTGTGATGAGAAGTTACTGAAGTAGTTTTGAATATTTGGGGGTTTTCTGCTGGGGAGAAAGGGCTGGAGCCACTTAAAGGAAGACAAGAATTAAATCGTCTGGATGAAGGGAATTGGGGGGCTATGGCTTGGTGAATAAGCCTGGAGTGGCCTTGAGGGCAAAGGCGAGTGACTCTCATGTTTAAACATACACAATTTTGTAGAGGAAGAGGGAAATGGCTCTTGTTTTGTGTCTGCTGTCTTGGGTTAAAAATGAACGAATTGAGGCTGCTCCTTGTGCAGGCCATATACAGGTAGGTAGGAGTTTGCTGTTCAGTGCAGGGATGTATTGTGGGACAGTTCAGCTTCTGTGCTGGGTCTAAAGCCAGGACTGCAAACTGTGTCTGTTTTAAATTAATGATTCAGTTTGGGAGTTGCCTTGTTCAGTGAAGAGCTACCCCCTTCCTAACACAGATAACAGAGCTCTTAGCTCAACATTGCTCTTAACCCAAACACTCAACCTGTGGTAGGTGCAAAGATACATTCTTGGCCTGCCTTTATCTCTGCTGAGGAAAAAATTGTGCTCACAACAGAAGCAGAGTTTAAAGTAGGAGTTATGGCCCATTTGAAGTGAAAAAACTTCTGCAGTTGTGGTAACCCAGAAATCTTTGAAGATGCTTATACTGACAGTAGACCTCATATGGCTTTTTGATTCCTTTTTTTTTTTTTTTTTTTTTTTTTTTGGTAGGATTCTGAGTAATATTTTATAACTGTGTGGTGTGGGTTGTTTGTTTTCTTCTTGCATTTTCCCCTTGTTTAACTTTTCAAAGGAAAGAAATCTCTAGTTGTTGGCATCACAGTGGAAAATGAAATTGAGCATCTGAATTTCTGAAAGATTAGTGAATTCACAGGTAACTTGCTAATATTTAGAGGCATTTAAATAAGATCAGCTAAGGCAAACAGAACATACATAGAGAGCATACACTTCATGTCCCAAGTGATAACATAATAAAACTACATCATACTTGACAGTTCTCTAGTTCCTTTCATACTTAAAATCATCAAGCAATGCAGTCTGAGAATTTTTAAAGATTTGTCATTGTTATAGGTAAAAAATATTTACAAATTGTCTCCTGCAAAAGAAACAGCAGATACATTTTCTCCCAAATAGTTTAATTCTGTCTTTATTTGATGTGTTTTCCACTAGCTGATGTGGTAAACTTAATGGAATTCCAGTTTTGTGGCTTCCATTTTTGTTTTCTGTTAAAGTCAAAGCTGCTTTTTCATTTTATAAAATTGGATGAAATAGAAACCCAGACACAAATGTACTGTTTCATTTAGACAAGCAAAGGATAATACATTTGTGGCAAAAGCTGTCTTTCTGAAGTAGATTTGGTACTTCACAACTCTGCCATGGTAAATCATGGCAGTTAAGTTTGTGTAGCCTTAAGGCTTTAGTAAATAAAAATCCTTGAGGACTTTTGGCTGGCACAGACATGTGGGAACAATCATCTTGGTTTCAAGTTTTTGCAGGGAGGAACTGCAGTTGTGCACTGAGAGCCATGAAAACAGTGGTCTGACACTTGAAAAGAAGCTGAGCTAAACAGCTCCTGTGCATGATAGCACCTAGTTAAAAAAGGATATTGATGTCCTTAGAGCAAAAATGTTTAAAGATATGTAGTTAATGAGATGGCTGTGAATTTGATTTAATTAAAATACAAAATGTTCTCAAAGGCGGGATGCTAATTAACGTTGGTTAGACTGGACTAGGTAAAAAGTGCTTGTAACAAAGTTCTGGAATCATCTGTCTCCTTTGAAAAGTGCTGTTTTTAGATCTTTGGTCATGGAAGTGGTTAATGATGTTAGTCAACTGACTGAACAGTTTACTGTGACACAATTCTCCATTTGTTTGATTCTTCCTGTGATTATTTAAATATGGCACTATAACCTAAATCTTAGCTCTTCAAACAAATCCTTCACATTTGTATTTCCTGTATAGGATCATATACTTTCCCCCTGCTAGCATTAGTTACATTATTTCTATGCAATAAAATTGGTAATCAGGTCCTATTTATTAAAGAAATAATAGTGTTAAGCTGCATTAGGTAACTTGAATCTGTGTTATTGCCTTTGGTTATTATCTGTTCTGTGAAATATAAAGAAGAAAGGCTTTGAGTTGTTCCCTCTCTGCTTCTGCCTTGAATGTGTTCTCTTTCTCACACAGAAGCTCAATTAACTCCTGTAATTCTCAATGTTAATTTCCATATTTTTGCGAAGGACTTGTGAGATGTAAAAAGTAACGACAAGGCCAAGGTTATTACAGACATTATATATGGTGGGTTTCTGGCTCTTAAATGATTATACTTTTCCTACCTGTGTCCATTCTACCAGCTGTAATTGTTAAAGGCTGCATATGCATCCTGTTGAATTTCCCCTGTAAACTCTGCCATGGATCTGTCTCTGTTTTTGAGAGGTTCTTGCCTAACAATAACTGTGAATGTTTTTAGTTTCACAGAAGAAATTGTGTAAGCAGTACCAGGCTTGAAGAAACTAAATTTACAAAAGTGGAAAAAAATTCATTTTAAAACTGCAAAAAAAAAATATTTCAGAAGGACAGGAGAGGACTTTTTTGTCAAGTATTAAAAATAATTTAAATCTAAAGAAGAAACTGAGGCATTCTACAAGATCAGCAGGAAATGAGTGAAAAAGGAGTGTGAAACTGGAGAGTGATTGTAGAAGATGCTGTTGCAGAAGAGCTGTAGGATAGAAACATCTGTGCTAATGTGCAGTGCTGCTTAAACATTGTCTGAATCAGCAGAACTCTACTAGGATGAGTGTCAGGAATGTGTCTAAGTATCGTAAAACTAAGACCTAACAAGATAAAATCAGGAAATCTCAAGTCAAGTATTTAGAGAGTTTTGAAAATGTTGGTACTTGTGTCAAGTTGGATTGAGAAGTAGATCAGAAGATAGAATAAAATGGATAAGGATGCTTTGGGTTTTGTTTCTGCAGTGATTATTTGGCTGCCTATTTTAAGAAAAAGGGTCAGACTGGATGTGTGCGGGCAAATCTTGATTTTACATTTTGTAATGTGTGGCTTTGATTTTTTTTTTTTTCCACGTTGATTAATAATTTTCCTTTAAAAAAGGTTGTTTTCATAAGTATTCATATAGGGCTTGTGAATAATTGTTGCCTTTGCTGGATTCCCTTCTACTTCTGCCTTTCAGTGGAAGTAAGTTTGATGCAAGCAAGGTGCACGTCAGGTACAATTACCGGGGTAATTGCTGCTTTTATGAGGACTCTTTTTCTTTCTCGTGTTCTTTTGCTTTTGTTTTTCAAATTCTTCCTCAGGTCAAACAAGCCTAACAGCTGTTTCTTGTCTTTAAAGTCTGCTTTCTTCCAGCTGCCCCACATTGTGAGATCAGGCACAAGATCAGGACAGGGTGGGAAAGACTGAGGAGTGTGTAAATAAAAACAGTTCGAGTTCACATTCACTGAGTGCTCACTTTCCCCTTTAAGCTGTTTAAACTCTTGAAGTTCCAAGAAAATACTTAACATATTTTCCATTAGTTAATTACTTTTACACTGTATCACTCTCTCATTGTTCTGAACACTCCAGGAGCAGCACCAAATTGGTTTCTGGAATAGATTCTCGTTTTCATAAATACTGTAATGTCTTCCTACAATGCACAATTAAAATTAAAATCAATATAGCTTCTATCTGCCCATTTCTATATATTCCTAATCTTTTTCATAAATAATATTTTCCTGTTTTCTGTGTACTGGTTGTGGTTGAATGTAAAGCATTTTCAGAGCAAGATCAGAGAAAGTGACTTCCTATTCTGAAATATTGACAGTGTTTTTCAGTAGTAAATTTAGAGGAGCATTGCAGTTGAAATACTCTCCAGGGAGGGATACTAATGTTGGCTTAAAACTTAGGAGAAATAATGAAGTGACAAGAAGAAAATTTTTGGTAGAAATTACTACCAATAGCAATAGGAATTGCTAAGAGTCTTTTTTTCTTTACTCTCTGCAAGAAGTGTTCATGATGCCTGTGTGCCATATCCAGTCCATTAGAAGTGATTCTTTGGTCAATGGCTTGCATGGAAGATGGATTAATACTGGAAAGATTTCTACTGGAAGTTCATCTTCCATCTTTAAATTTAGATAAATAGCAAAACCATGTAAAAATAAGCAGAGTCCTCACTGGGCAAGGAAGGAAACTGTAGAGGAAAGAGCACTGTTATATTTGAGCTCCAGAATTCACTTCACTGATGTTTTACATGTTTTGGAACTCTAAAACAGAACAGGTGTTTTTGTGTCATGGTATAGTTCAACATTCTTTTTTGTCTTTGCATATTTATGGTTAAATTTCTCTGCTTTATGTCAGGAGCAGTAAGGCTCCTGAGACTGGAAAGTATGGGAATAAAGGATGGGAATCTCAATTCCCTGCAATACCTAGCCAGTTCCATGTGACTTGAGTTGCAGTAAAGTACTTTTCACTTACTATTAATTTATTTATTTTTTGAGTCAAGTGTAAATTTCATTTTACTCTTTTAGGTAGAAGAAATTTAATTTTCTTCATTAGTAGATACATGTAATTACTAAGATATTTCACTGTGGAGCTGTTTAGTCTTTCCACATAGCTGATGTAAGAGAAAATTGCTTTTCTTTTACTGAATAATTTATTTATTTTTATTTTAGGCCAGTTTTATGTTTCCTGTGACGAAGATCCTGGCTGACCTTTCAGTATAAGGATTGGTTTGCTTCCTTGTTTATTTTGAAATGCTGCCAGAAATTGGGCAGGAGGAAGAGAAGTTGCCTTTATTTTATCCCATTTTAGGATTTTATGCATGATTTCATAACGTTGTGGTAAATACAATAGTATATATTTAATACAGCTTGTAGGTTTATGTTTGCAACAGACTGGAAACAATTGAGAGTACTTTTCTTAAGCATAACCATAAACATAATGAAGCTTATCCTGCCAAGTGTCAGGCCACAAATAAAGACAGACACATGTGTGGTCAACCTGCCCACCATTTCTAGGAAAAGTGCCATTGGACCAAATACACTAATTTTAAATCAGGCAGGAAATCTTTGCCAGACTTGACCTGGACTCGTACATGTTGAGGGCTCATGGTTGTTGCCCAGCCCTGCAGCTGGGTTGGCCTGGGGGCCCAGCAAAGTTCAGCTGTATTTGCATAGAGGTTCCAGTGGCCTCTGTTATCTTTTTCCCCTCCAGCAGCCTGCCAACAGGCTGGTCTACTTTGGGTCATCTTCTGTCCTAAATTCTGAAGCAGACTGCCACATACCTAGTGAGAGGATAAGCTTGAATGATGTATGTTTTTCCTGGACAAAGAAGGGTTTAAAATAGATGGGAATGTTTCGGTTCCATGTGTTTTTATAAATGATCCATTTTGAATGACTAAAATCAGCTCTATTCCTTCTCTAATTATGAAGTTAAAAAAAAAAGGAGTGATACAGGGGGTGAGAGCAGGCACAAGTGACCTAGGAGGAATAGGGATACCCTATCTGAGCATACAAGTTTAGGGTTGAGAAAGCCAAAGCCCATCTGGGTTTGAATAGAGCAAGAGAGGTGAAGGGCAACAAGACAGATTTCTACAGGCACATCAGTAGCAGGAGACTAGGGAGAATCTGAGCTCGCTGATGAATAGGAGTGGAGATCTGATCCTAAAGGAGATGGAGAATGCCTTGTTCACATTGCTCATCACTGGTAAAACTAGCCTTCAGCAATCCCAGGTCTCTGAAACCAATGCTACAGTCCAGGTAAACTTATCTTTGATGGAAGAGGAGCAGGTCAGGGAATATTTAAAGAAACTGGACACTAGTCCTTTGGCCGTGCTGCAATGTACCTACAAATGCTGATGGCATTGTGTCAGTTCTCTCTGGGGAGTCATGGTATTAAGGAGAGCTTTCTGGGGACTGAAGAAAGCCAGTGTCATTTTTAACTCTATGAAAGGCAAGAAGGACGATCCAGGGAGGCTGGTAAGCCTCACACTGATCCTTGGGGAGGTCATACTGAGGAAGGAATAATCCTGGAAGCCATTTCCAAATATATGACATATAAGAAGGGGGGTTCCTTCAGTTAGTGGGCTTTGTTTTCTGCTGCTTTAGCTGCTGAGAGAATTTTGTGTTCTGATGCATAATGAAAAGAAGGATTTCTGGAACATGAATTCAGAGTGGCAATGTGTTATTAATTCCAACAGTTACTATTAGTCATATGTAAGTCCAAAATTATTATCCACTTACAGTTCTAAGATAACGAGTTTGATTTTGGTGTGGTATTTAACAGTTCAGTGTATTTAAAAAAATGCATAGTAGTCTGTCAGTAAAAAAGAAGACCTTTTCTATCCATCAAAAATCTATGTGTCAACCACAGAACAAAAATTATTGGGAAAATTATTTCAATGATTACATCTTATTTTTTTCCATGAAGATAGATGCAGTTTGTATGATTTGAAGGTAAGGATATGTTTCTCAAACCTTCTTTTGGCCAGTTGCAGGATTACTGGTAGATGGATTTTCTTGATGCTTTTGTATATTTTTCTTGTTTGCTTCTGTGGGAACAATGAGCAAATGGTTTTGGTGAGCTGCTGCTCCAAGAGGACATGAAAAGAAGCCATGCCAGCAGTTTAGGTCAATCACCTTGTTCCTCCTTGGGAAAAAGAAAGACATCCAGAGCACAGTTATGTGGGTCTCTGCTTCCATCTCCAGTTACTCTACTGCATCCCATAGCCATCTTGTAGGGAACAGGAAGAAAGTCATGGCATACTTTCAAGTTCAAGGCCTCCCTTTATTTATTTAATTATTTTTGAGCTACCTGAGAAGAGTCTGCAGTCATGTAAACTTGGAGGTTGGCCAAATTGGTAAAAATCATACCAGAATACAGATCTGTTATGTTGGACTTTCCCCTATTAGGAAAGAGTTCTTTCATGGTTTTTGTAGTTTCATAGGTTTACAATGTAGTGGTAACAGTTAATGCAAAATTTTAAAATATAAACAGTCATCATTTCAGAATGTCAAATGCAGCAGTTGAGAGAGAACTCAGGATGGCAGCTGTGATGTGCCATATTGATAAATCAGAATAATAAATTCAAAACACATGTTATGATTTCAGTAATTCAATCCAGATTATGTATTAGAGGGTAACATTTGTGTGTTTTGAGTACTAGAGGTTTACTTTGCCTTTGACCCAATGCCTTGACATACACTTTATGCTCAAGTGGTACCCACAGCCCGAGTTTCTATTCAAATGAGTCACTGAAGTTTGATTTGCAGTGTAAAATGAGAAAGATTCTCATTCTATAAGAATTCTGTTTTTTTTTTTTTTTTCTTTGTCGCATGAGATGCACAGGGAACTTTAAGATACTGAAATTTAGGGGGATGGGGGGGAGGTACTTGCTGTGGTCAAGTCCTAAAGTGAGTGTGAGAGCATTTTTACCAAGTGATGAGAACCTCCTGGACATGATTGATTTAAATTAGCTTGATTGGTTTTTATCAATTGCAGCTGTACTATTTAGCATAAAAATGCAAAACATCCAAAAATCATTTGCCTTGCAGTGTAGTACAAAGATGGTTTTAGTTAGTCTGTAAGATGTTTCAAATGTTTATTCTACACAGATTCTCTGAGAATGGATCCAGAACATATCCAGTTACAGAGAATTAGTATAGATATTGTAAACGCTGAGAAAATTAATTAAGGAAGATAATGCTGCTTTATGAATGACGTATTTAGGATTTTGTTTTTTCTTTCTTTTAACTGTGTTAGTCAATTAAACAGTTCAAAGATATTTGGTGTAGTGTCTTAATCAGGCACCTGCCTTTAAAAGCTGAAAGAGAAAGACTAGAACTTGTGTGTGATGTACAATAGTCTGACTTACTCTCTCAACCAGTGACACGCTTGAGAGAAATCCTGATAAATTTCTTTCTGAATAAGACAGCTAAATTTTAGACCAGTGTTGAAGATTGCAACCCAGTGTTGAAAAATTGACCAGGGAAAGGCTGCTACTGTTATTTAAAGGCTGTATTCTGTATATTGGGTTTTGATATATGATGCCATCTGAATTTCCTTTTTGTGGCATTGCACTTCTTGCAAACTCAGGATCCTGTCTTTGTTTCAAAGGTTTCTCTTTTTTAGTGGCTTAATGATTTATAGAGATGTGATCCTGAGGCTAATTAAGTGGTTCTTTGTATTCCTTGGATGCTTAATGTTATCTCATTCACAGGAAAAATATTCATATATAAAACTTGCATCATTTGCTGTCATTAATTCCAGCCAGCAATTATGTCGAAGAAGAGCCCTTAGAGTTATGCCAAGCAATAGATTATATTAAAGAGTGAGACTGCTTGAAGTCAATCTTTTATACACTTTTAAGGGTTTTTGATACAGGATGACTACATTAAGGTCAAAGCCTTTTTTTACTCCCTAAGTTCATTTAGTCTTATGTGTTCCTAGAATAATGATGCCAGTTAAGATCTTTGGACAGATTCTTGGAATTAAGGTGTTCAAAATGGAAAATCAGCCAGGTGAGGGCACACTTAATGCTACAATTTCAGTGGCTGAAAAAATTAAATGTTTATATACCCATGTATATAAAATATATAATTTTGTACTTATATGTAAATAAATACAAGAATGTATGGGGACTATTTTGTTTTGTCCCTGTGCTATCAGTTTCATTCTTTGTTGACATGAAAAATCACATCTATATACATAATTCAGCAATTAACTTTTTTACTCTTCTGTTAGGTCTTGCAATCCAGTACAGAGATGAATGAGGGTAGAGGGTTATATTTCTTCTTGCATAAATAATACAAGGGTTTAGAAAGTTTCAGTTACAGTGGCACTTAATTGCATCTGCACAAGTTTACAGACAGCCTGCAGAGGTATTACTGGGGTAATGTATGCAGGAAGAACAAAGGCTGACTTTCCTGTCCTAGATTTAATTTTCAGGAATGATTGGCCTAAAAACCCCCTGGTTTTTGCAGGGTGAAATCAAAGAGGCTAATACACCTCTGTATTCAAAGATATGCTATTGTAATGCAACGTTAAGATAGAAGTATATTCAATAAATTCATTTAATTGTCTGTAGTTGCTGTTATTTTCTACTGGCTCTTCACTTCTTAAAAACTTCCTTACTAAAGGGGTACTTGCAAATTAAATTGTTCAAGACAGCTTGACAGCTACAGAGAGAAATATTAGCAGTTCTTTAATATGTTTTTTATAACTTACTGGTTTGGAAAGGTGGGGGTTTTCTTGTTTGTTTTTTTTTTTTTTTCTTCTGCTTGAGATGTGATTGGCATTGTGATACTCTTCTGTTTTGATAAATATAATTAAATTTGCATAGTGTAAATATACAGTCGATCTATTCTGAACTTCACATTAAGACTGTTTTTGTGTGCTGGCATTGCCCTGTTTTTTGAAATCTATCTTTATTTTCCCAATCTTTTGAGAAGATTGAAAAAAGGAGCAGAGTTTCACCCATGTGCAGAATTATCTATGTCTGGGAAAAAGATTACTTTCAGAATGCTTTCCAGGAAAAGAAAAACAGATGAGGAATGGTACTTGCTTTATTTATTTATTTTCTTTTAGAATTTTCTTAAAGGGCAGGTTTGTAAGGCTCCATGGTAATGTCGGCTGTCAGAGATTGGGAAGTGAATTTTCATACTCAGGTTTCATTTCCATGACTAGTAAATCTGCTTTCATGTAGCCTCTACTTCTGTGTTAAATTATTTATACCCTTATTTTTTTTAGCTGTATTATTTGTTTATATATGAATATGCATATACATCTCTATATATGCACTAAATATTTATATATAGAGTAAAAAGAATATACATGAAATATATATACTATATACTCTAAAAAGAATATTAGGAATGATTAAGTAATAAACATTTTTTCAAATGAATGTTTCTTCCATGTTTTCTATGGCATGTTAGCAAAATCATTTCCACAGTTGTTCATATCTTTATATTTAAGGATAACCTCAATTGAAAGGGTTGAAATCCTAGAAGATTCAGTCCTATTTCAAGTATTTCAAAGACATACTTTCAAGTACAGAAACTTTCAACAGAAGTCTTTTGAACACAATCAATTGAAAAAGCAGGAATTCTGGTGATATTTTTGGAACAAAATCCAAAGTTTGCAACTTCATTGGTAACCTAGGATTTAGAATTGAATTTTACCACTCCCGTCCCCAGACTGCGTGGCAAGCTTGAAACAAATAGTAAAAATCTGTTTATGTCTAAAGGAAAAACATACCTTTTTCTGATTATCTCCCTTTGGATTTGCTATAAAAGATTATTTGTCTGGTATGGAAAAAGCCTTTTCATTTAGCCATTTTTAGAGGGCCACTGTGCATCCATATTGGTTATGAAATCAGCTAAATTAGGCTAAGGCAGCCTCTTTCTTTGAGAACACTGCTAATCTTTAAACAACAAATACACTTAATGTCTCATTTAGCTGAATCTCAGTAGGGCTTTCCCTGCCATATCATGTTCAGATGTTTTAAGTGGGCGATGCTTCAGCCCAAGAATGGTAGAACTGGTGAAATATTGGCTAATAGAGGAGCAGCAGAGAGAGCAGAACAAGGAAGGACCAGGCTGGGGATAATTATTGTTGAAGCATCTCAAGACTTGTTATTGCAATGAGGTTTATTTAGTATTTCCATCACTCAGCTTGCCAGACTTTGGGAGCACACACGTGGAGGGGCACAGATTGCAGTCACAAGTGGGGCTGAGATTTGGGGCTTTGATCCTGAATTCTGAACTGAGAAAAATGGATGAGATGTGGTAATAATACAAAAGGCAAGGTTATGCCCCTGAGGACAAAAAAGCCAACAACTTCTGTAATGTAAAGCTCTAAGTAAAGGCAATAATAGTGTGTTAGAGTTTTGGTGCTAGTCAGCAGTAAAACATGGCTGTGGAAAATCTGATCCTAGAATGTATCAGGAGAGAGATTTCTGTTACAGATGGGCAATATTTTTATGTCCTCTGTGAGATCTCATGTGAAATGCAGTCACACGGCTTCAAGAAAGATTAATTGAGGATAGCAGAGGTGACAAGGAGGGTAAGAGGGTTGATCAGAAAAATGAAAGGACCTTGTTAGGATGCTAAAAAGGCTCAAATCTATCATTGCATTGTGGTTTCATTTGCAGGGATCATTGCAGCCAGTTAATTTTGCTTATCACTGTTGTGAACTGGTGACATTCCTCTTTCTGTTGGCTGTGATATATTCACTAAGGAGTAGTTACTTCCAACTCCGAGATGAATGAGTTTTTAAACAACTTTGATTGTTTACATGAGGTAATCTGACCAGACTCTAAAATACTTCTAAAAATATATTTTAACTTTTACATAGTATGCTTGTCAGTGTGTGCTCAGAATCTTGTAGCATATTTCATCATTTAGTATTATTTACATGTCACAGTCTGGTGGTTCTGCAAATTGAGTTTAGAAAATTTTAGAAGTGAATTTTTTAATTGGACTAAGTAGTTCTAAGAAGTTTATTCACATTCTAAAAAACTGGAGCAGATTTCAGAGAAAGGGCTCTAACTTGGTTTCTGGAAGAATGTGGACAGGAGAGATTCAAGAGCCAAACGGGCATTTTTCTTGGAGATAATGCTGTGTTGTATTTAAAATAAGCAATGTGTGTTTAGCTTATTGTTTTAACCTTCTCTGTTTGCAGTGTTCTTATGAATAAAAGAAAAATATTGCCCAAGCTGTTTTATGTCGCTCTTTTTATGAGCTGGCAGTAGATTCTGGAAGATAAGTTTGTAGTCAAGCTAATTCCAGCTGGACCTATTGATGTGTAGGAATGTCTGATAAACAAGTGGGTGACACAAACAGGTGTTCCAGTTTCAGAACAGGGGGAAGCATCAGATGTGCACAAGAGATGTGTCTCACTCAAAACATGAAATTTTTGAGAGGGAGGCCAAGGATACAGCTCAGCCCTCGAGTATGACACAGGCTCTCTAGCTCAGTGGGAGACAGGCTGCACCTACAGGCACCTCCTCTGTTTGAATGTTCTGAGTAGATTACAAACCTAAATATGCTTTTTGAAAGTCACACATTCACTGCTGTGTCAACTATTTGTAAAAAGTGACTCCTACTAGTAAAAAAAATTAAACTGAGAAATCACAGTTTATGTAAAAATTCTGTTTTGACCACATATAAAGGTAATAGTTATTTACTGATGATTCTTATACTGTTATGGAATTTTACATATTTATTTTTCTTGAAGCAGTTAAATGCATTGGCATGACTTTAAAAAAGAATATTGTGGCCTATTTTAATTCACTTTCTATTAATCTGTTACAGTATAATAAACTGAATGTTTTTGGAGACAGAAATTTTGAAAGTTAAAAGCTTTCAAGATTAATAGTTTTGTAAATTGGTTTTTAGTATTTTGAATTTACAACTATCATTATGTTGCTAAATAACATTGACTCTGGAATAATTGACTTCCTTTTGCAGTAATTCAAAAGTATTATGACAGCTATAGTTTTATAGTGAGCATAAAAATCAGTGAGGTAAGCTCAATGAGGTAAGGTTAGTGTCGGAAGTTTTATTAACAAAAACTCTGAGTATTAGCACATGAATTACATTTCCCATGTGTTTTCAAAATTTGCTTGAACTAAACTGAATATGAAATTCTGAACTTTGGGCTAGTTGCTTTAAACTACCTTGATTTTAGTGGTAGGAGTAGGCAAAGATATAAATTTGAATAAAACAGCTGTTAGGCAGTTGGCTGCATTGATAAACTACACATGATCAGAATTCCCTGTGGCATGTGATATTCCCCAAGGACCAGCTTCATACTGCCTGGGGGAGCCATTTATATCTTGATAACAATCTCTGGCTCAGCTGAAACCTTTTCTAGTGTAGTTTGACAGTTTACCAATTTTCTTTTTTAAAGAGCAGCGTAATCTGGACTGGTGTATAAAAAAGAACGTAAGAAAAATAAAATTGATTAGTCGAGGTGGTGGCTGGCAAAGCTGTCAGGGATGGAGGCTGGGAGGTTTATGAAAGCTGGAGGTGCCATCTTTCAAGGATTAAGTCTAGTAAGGTGCATTTGAGGTCCTACCCAATCAGGTGCTTCTCCCACCCTCGTACAGAAGGACTGACAGAGCTCGTGACAGGGATTTTATAAGGGAAACGGTCTGAGTTTGTTTTCCTGATGTGAACAGGAAACACTGGCCTGTGTTTGTAAAACATCTCATGTTGATCACCGGCAGTTCCCCTGGATTACCATGTACTCAACTGTTTTAAATGCCTCTCCTTGTGTCGGTTAAACAGATTATCCTTTAAAGCCTGTAAACTATCAGCTGAATTAAAATGTAAACTAGAGCAACCATAATACTCAAAGTAGTAGAGGAATGAGAGTGTTGAAATAATGCTTGAAAGTGAAATGAAATGCTTTTCACTCTGCAAAGTGAAAGTGCCAGTTCGCTCACTAAAGTTTTAATTTGGAAAAGAATGTAAAGGATATCAATTTTGACAAAATTCAGGTGTCTGCAGCTTCAAAATGTGGACACATTCTGCCTTCTCTGCCTTGAATTTTACATTTTGGAAAGAAATGAATGTATTATATTATGGACTGACAGGTACAGTCATTGCTTTAACAAAATATAATGTTTATCATATCAGACTGAAAAATGAGGGACAAATATGAGGTTTGTTTGTTTTTTAGTAGCTCTGAAGTGGAGAGTATAGAAGGGACTCATGATATCCATTATACTTGTAGCTCAGTTCTCATATTTGCCAACGGGCCCATGTGACAATATGTTCTCTGCAGTAAAATCTCAGTACTCCTGTGTGGAAAATTGGAGTGACAGCTCTTTTATTCTTGGTTTAAATAATAGCTTAGAATATTACATTTCCCCAGCTATATGTGGATGTATAAGTATAGGCATCAAGATCTTTAATAGAAACCTGTTATTTTTATTAACAGAAGCTATTCCTCAAAAGGTGGCTGCATAATACACTGAGAGAGCAAATAATAGCACAGAAAGTGTCAGCAGCCCTGTGGAGCCTGTAGTGGTCACCAGGAAGGGAGGGAATGATAGCAGAGAAGGCGGAGTGTTGAACACAGTGACAGATTTTGGCTGTGTGTGTGCTGGAACAGAGGTGGGGTCAGGAGGGAGGCTGACAATGAGTTGCAGTTTGCCTTCTCATCACTCCAGGTGTACTACAGTACACTTAGTACCTCGCTGGTAAGTTCAGAGTTAGTTTTAAAGAAATAGAGTCTAATATTTGCTTTAAATGGATGTATTTATGATGGTAAAATAAGTAATTCTTAACGGTGAAACACAGTAGTGCTTCTTCATGTTCTACTTCCTCATGGAACTCTATAGCAATAAAACCACTTCCATAAGTGATGTATATAATATGGTATATAAGTTAAACAGTCAGCAGTAAGGAATTTCAAGAAATAGTCACTACTGAAGCTGGTCATGAGTGGCAGGTGATGACATGAAGATTAATAAAGTTTGACTTGGAGTTTGGCAAATTTTGCCACTTACATGAACTTCTTTTTCCTAAAGAATAACCCAATTTTTAAGTTTTTGCAGTATGTTGTATATTTCCAGGGCAAGTGACAGAGTTTATTGTACTAAATAGTTGAAATAAGCAGTTGCTGAGGAAAAAGAAGTTAGACAAAATTAAAAAGCAATTTACTTGGAGAGAGGTCTTTGAAATATTTTGTGTGTTAGCTATCAGATCTGTTTTTGCTTTATTTTTCTGGAAAATGATGGTGTTCTTCAGGCTGCCAAGTTTTACTAGTAAATATACTGCCAAAGCTTGGGAAAAATAAGTCAAGGACTCTTAAAATTACATACTGTTGAGTGAAAAGCCAAAGAGAGGGGTTTGTGTACCAGAAATTTCGAATAGAAAAAATATATATCTGATGCTGTAAAATGACCCATATTTAATTTCCTTTCAGATCATATTTAAAATGCCTTAAATGTAAAAAGAGTAACAAAATGGCAGACATTTCTCATAGTGTACTGGCATGTTCCATCTAGACTACTTCATTGTTTCATTATTTTGGAGATATGATTGCACAATACCATTTTCAGGGAAGAGATAATTTCCAATATTGGCAAATCCATCCTGGCTGCAAATGAAGTACTATATTTTGCTTCTTTTTGTCCATGAGATGAGGAACTGATTTAACAGCTTTTTGGTTTTATACCATCTGGAGGTTCATATTTGACTTATGAAATGATGTCATATGTGCTTAGTGCAGAACAGATAGTAAAAGGTCATCTGCAGTTCAGGCTGAGGTAGTTTTATTTCATATTATGGGGAATGTAAAAGTCTTGGTTCATGATTACCAGAGGCAGAAAGAAGAATTCAGGAAAGGAGAAAATGACTGACATAACTGATGCTCTCTTAAAACCTCCACACTGCATTCCCATGAATAGAAAATAAATCTGTACACCCAAGACCACACACAGTATAGGTTCCCTATTCCCACTCTCCCAGATTGGCACTGGCTCTGAGTTTTGCCTCTGAAAACTCCCGTAGAGCACTGCTTTCAGAATGGCTCCTTGCTGTGAATGGGAGTTTGGGAAATGAGGTACCTATTCTATCAAAATACTTGGGCTTCATTGTGTAGGTGGATTTTTGAATTAAAGTGCTTTGCTGTAACAGTCTCAAGATGAGGAGATATAAGAAAATAGGTATGTATTTGGCAGATGCATTTCTACCACCTAAGGCTGTGCTGGACATGCTGAACTCTTTCTGTCCAACGCTTGTACTGTCGTTGTGTGAATGGGTGTTGATGGGATTGAGATTCTCTGGCTGTTTCTCAGTGCAATTGAAGCTGCACTTCATTTGTGCTTTAAAGCTTTTATTTGAAGCTACCAAGGCTAGAGTTGTATTCTTAAAATGAAAACCAAGGTAGTCTTATATTAAGAGCAGTCTCTGGTGGGAACTGGAGTTCTAGACAGAAGTTATATATATTCCGACCTCAAGTCCACATGCAACTTATGGAAGAATGCAATTCACCTCAAACATATCAGTGTTCATTAGTTGACTGTTGAAAAGTTACCATGGAGCTGAAAAAACCTGATCTAAAGTGTGAACTATTTACATGAAGGTGTGTGGAGTAATCCATTTATGACGTTAACAAGAAAACAGACAATACTGGGTACCTGGTGCTCTATGGCACAGTCAAGGTCGTAACCCTTGAACTAACTTAAGGGTTTTCATGTGGATGACCTGAATGCTAACCTGTGAAAGGAATAATAGAGACTAGGGCTCTGCTGCAGTTCCACATGTGTTTCTTTTTGGTGTGAAAGAAAACCACCATACGCTTTCTCTTGTCCCTCCAGGGTGAATTTGTGTCTTGGTGTAGGGAGTAGAAATTTGGAGGTGCTATGGGCTGGGTGATGGTGAGAGGAAAAGCAGAAAGGTTTAGTTATGTGGTGCTGTTTAATTAACTATTGTGTGAAGGCAGAATTGGGGTCTGAGAAACTGGAGAGGACAGGGCTCTGCTCTGTTTCCCGCCCAGGCTGTCACTCAGACTGGGAATTCAGAACCATTTCCTCATCCTCTCAATGCTCCTTTCTGTGCTCCCAAGTTGGAATGCCTAAAATCCCCATTTCCAAGTTGAATGTGGTGATGCAATGATGGCAGGGTGTTGTGTGAAGAGGTTTGTGAAGAAGAACGAGAATTGTCTGCTCAGCCCTTTGGGTGAGGATTGGATGGGTAGAGAAGAAAAGATTATTGACTCAGCAACCGCCCGGCTCAGCCAGGCAGAGCTGTATCAGCACATGTGCAAGCTCCTGTGTTATCCCAGTCACTGGGGAACGGTATCAGTGCTTTGTTTATCCATCTAATCACCTTCAACTCCCCTTGACTTGAAGCATTAAAGCTTCTGCCTCGTGGCAGTTGGAAAATGAGACTTGCAGGGCCTGAGTGAGCAGAGCCGCTCTCGGAGCTCCCGCTGCCATGTTATGACGAGCTCCTCAGCTGCAGCTTAAAGGCCCGACAGAGATTTTTGTGATTTGACTTCAGGGATTGCTTTCAGACATGAAGCAAATAAGTGATTAAGTATAAAGAAGATGTGGTAATGAGTTTCAGATGAGGTCTTTAATGTTTATTAAAAGAGGTCTGAAAATTTGCTGCTACTACTGTTTCTTGTTTTCCAATTCAAAAAGTCATCTTTGGATCCCATACTGCCCACTGCTTACAAACTGAGGGATCCTATTACTGTAATATTGTAAAAAATAGTCTTAAAAATAAAATAAATCCAGTAGAGTATAAATCTTTTTTTCCAGCGTATAGAAAGGCAATGAGCCATTTTAAGAGCAGGAAAAACATGCATTTTGAGATCCAATAGATCATCTAAATTGGTCCCAAACCAAGCTTTAAAATGGCATTGCAAAGACTTTTGCTTTGAATAAATTTAGCATTACAAAACTCAGAATGTAAATAAATAGAGATCTGCTGATTGTTTTGTACTTTGCTAATATTCTGATTAACTAGGGGGAAAGTGGCTTACTAGATAAGACCCTTGAAATAAATAAAACCCTCTCTGACTCTTGCAACTGCAGAACTTAAAAATGCAAAGCCAACATTTATGCCCTTTCAGTTACTACCATCTAGCTTTTTATTGCTAATTAACCTCATGAATTTGTAGGTAATGAAAACTTTAAACTCTTATTCTTTATTTTCTACCATTTGTGTGTTTAAAATTTGCATTACTGAATATAAAATTTCTCACTTGCCTGACTTCCCGCAGCTCTCTTGTATGTGGAGAATTATTCTAGATTGCCACATCATATATTTTCAACCCAAACCTTGTCTTCCCAGTGGTGTACCTTAGAGCTAAAATAAGCCTGTGAGTCCACTTAATGTGAACACCTCATGGTTCAGAGCTGCAGAAGAAGCCCCTGCTCAAGGAAACCTGTCTTTGTAATAATGAATGATTGCACTCCCCTTATCTTAGTTCTCTACTTTGCATGATGTTTAATAGTGCTGACCCAGTTTCATGGGTATACCACATTTTCTTGTATTATTGTATTTACAAAAGAGCTTTGAATAATATGAGGGTCCCATTGAAAAGAAAAAGTGTCTTTTGGTTTTGAAAAACTTCTATAGAAACCTGTTCTTTATTCCCAAATTCCCCCATTATTTTATGCTGAGAGCTGCTCAGCAATTCACTTGTAACTGCTTTCCTGAACCAGAATGTGGAAACAGGTACGATTTAGTGGAATTGCTGAAGGGACCAATACATGGAAGGTGTGATTCTTGCAGTACTGATGGTTAAATCCAAACATACTCTGTTTCTTTGATGAATTGTCTGCTATTTTATTGCAGTTAGAATTGCGTTACAAGAACAATAAAATTGCATGCTTGAACATTTACTCAGCAAGAAATCGGGGGTGCTTACACTTTGTGGGCTTGTTAGATTTCTTTGCATTTTTTTTTCCTTTTAGTGTTTCTAAAGAAAAAAACCTCCAGTTATGTATATAAAGCATTTTACTTAGGAAAATCGTTGGAATACCCCTTATTTTGTTTGACAGGGATTTGTGCTTACTACAGAGAAGTACAGTCAGGTCTGTTTGTTAAGAGACTTGTGCAATACACATTGGAGAAAAGTATAACAGGTAAAAGAGTCTCTTAGTCTGAGATAAATTTGGAAAATCTACATAAAAAAAATAATGCATTTCTTAAGTGTAGGAAAAAAAAAGGAAATTAGAACTAAAACTAAAACCTAAATATGTTTGATTTACTTACTGTAGGTTGATGCCTTGCGGTTACGATTGGAAGAAAAAGAAACCTTTCTGAATAAAAAAACAAAACAACTTCAAGACCTCACAGAAGAGAAAGGAACCCTTGCTGGAGAAATTCGAGATATGAAAGACATGTTGGAAGTAAAAGAAAGAAAAATTAATGTCCTTCAGAAAAAGGTAAGATCACTGATGAAAGGACATGTTGTAAAACTTTTGAGGCACATTTAAAGGGAACACATTTATTTCTTATAAGGTATTACTTTTAATATATTAAAAAATGCAGGAAATCTGTAGTAGTCAAGTAGTTCTCTAATATAAAATGTGTTACTGCTATCCATGGAAACATTTTTATAGTATTATATCTTACTTTTGTTATATCACAAAAATATTAGGTGCTGAAGTTGCCACAAAATTGTTGGAGTTAAATGAAAGTCCTAAAAATCTTGATAAAACTTTTTGTTCTTCAACATGAGGGATTCAGTCATCCTTATGAACACTGACTGTGGGCCTGCTAAAAGATCAGGATGCTGCATTTTTAGTCTAAAGACTTTTTTTTTCTTTTTTTTAAATGGGAGGTGGAGGGTGTTGGGAAGAGGAGAGGAGTGGGAAAGGAACCTAAATTAAGTCAGTTTTCTGTTTTTCCTGTGAGCTAAAGACATTAAGAAGGGTGGTTCCCTCCAAAGAGTCAAGTAGTCGTATTTCTAATTTTCCACAAATTTAACTAACTGCATTTGCTCTCTTTGGGATGTTGGGTTCAATCATTATAGTTTCCACCTGGGGGAGCAGAGAGGGAATTTCCTGTGAAGGCAGCTCTGCGAGGGTTCTGAATACAGTAGTAGGGCATTTATTTCCATATCCTTTTTCTGACTCTCACAAAAACACTTATGCTACCAGGTATGTTCTTTCTGTCCTGTGTGTCACTTTTTAGCATGTATAGATGCACTTGTGAACATACAGATAAATGGAGAAAGAGTTCCTGTCTTCAGATATATTTTCCCATTACTTCTCCCCTCCTTTTCCAGCCACTCAAAGAATGTCTGCTCCTCCTTACTCTGTTATTATGTAGGTAGTTCATGTTACTGTGGTTTTCCTCCAGGATCCATACAGGGTTCACATGGTCGAGCTGTGCTTCTGTCTGCAATTGCTTAAGTGCAGAATTAAAAAAGCCAAGGCCTTATTTTCCAGAAACTGAGAAGACTGCTCTTTTTCAGGCTTGGGAAATAAAGCCCATCAAAACTGCAATATAAGTACTCATCCACTTTAATCTGATTTCTGAATATTTGCCTTTTTAGCAATGTTTATGATGTAAAAGATAGCAAACTTCAGGGCTTTTATCCTGTGCTGAATGCTGAATTCTTTTGGACCTGGCTTGAACATTTTGAAGAACAGAATGCTTCTTTTCTCATCGTTTGTGTTCTAAAAAACCCCCCAAGCCCTGAACAAACCAACAAGTTACCATTTCTCTTGTACTTAGATCTTGAAGAAATGCATCAGTAGGGGATCAGTGATCAAAATTTTGTGATGAATAACTGATCACAGAGCTCTCAGCACTATCTGTCATGTCTGTGTGCCCAGAAATATGCAGCATAACTTATTTTTTTCTGTTTTTAATACATTATGGCTATTTTATTAGGGCATGCAGATGGTCTTGCCTCTTTTGCACCTGTCTCTTTATGGAAATAATCATTCTCAAGCTGTATGCTCTCTCTTCACTAGATCACTGACTAAAACATGTTATAGCCTCATTAACTGTAGTATGCAATGAGATAAATCCTGCTAACAACTAGATGCAAAATCAGAGTTAGTAGTGAACTGATTCTTTAAAACTGGAAGTAGCAAGTGCTTCTAGTTCTTCGTGAGTTTTATCTAGACATTAGATTCTTCTGACTATAATAATGTCATGCTTGTCTCTGTTTTCTTCTTTCTATGCAGGGCTAAATTTTACATCCTTGCATTTTTATTTACTTTTGATATGTGGACTTATGAATAACCAGTTATGTTAGTGCCTTAAGTTATTGATGCAAGATAGATGGCTACATCTCTCTCCACGCAGCCTGAAGTATTTCACTCAGCCTAAAATAATATTTGTTTTAATGGTTGTATTGAAGTAATTGAAGAAGGAAGAATTTGTATATAGTGCTTAGAAATATTTCTGTCAGTAATAACCTGAAACTGAGGAGGAAGGAATATATAGCTTGGAAATAGGCAATTTCGAGTCATTCTTGTACGCACATAAATGTTATCTGCTGTGTGAAAAAAATACAAAGGAAACCAAACCAAACCCCTTTGAAACTGGAGCTGTTCCTTCTTTCTGGGTAGCTGTTACACTTGGAGGACAGGACACAGGTTCTGTTGAGGGCTCCCTAGTGAAGGTGTAGAAGAATCAAAACCAAAACAGCAGTGGTGAGTCCCCCAGGATGGCACAGGAACACACACAGGGCAGCAAGTTGCAGAAAAAAGTTAGATAAGGAGCATTGTCCTCCCATGCAGTGGTTTTGGTGTAATTTTTGACCAAACTGAAAAACTGCTACACTACTCAGTATAATTTGCAGGCTTAAGGGAGGCCCAGCACTGGAACAGCATGTGTTTAGAGGATTTGGATCAAGGTAGATTGGCATGGAGTAATAATAAACTTATGTCAATGTCAGAGGTGCAATATTACTTAATATTTCTTTATTTTAGAATCTTTGGCACCACTTTTCCATTTTAGTGCCAGTAAAGTTGGGTATGCTGTTTTAATAGCCTTGTTTAACCTGGCAAGGCTACTCTTACACCTCATATCTGTCAGTTTAGCATGCAGAGGGGCAGAGCTCAGAAATCTTGATGTATTTCGTAGCGGAATGTGTGAGTCCTGTGAACACGGCCGAGTTGAAGGCTGAAGGGCAAAAGTGCTGAACGTGGTGATGATTCTTTCATGTCCCTTTTTGCTCACAAGTTCTCTCTTTTGTATAGTTGCTATAACTGGTGTGTTTGGTCCATTAGGAATCTGTAGATGTGTAAAACCACCAGTTATATCCTCTGAAGTACGAGTCTTGGTGTTGAAAACAGTAGCTGTTGAGACAAGAACAGTGTAGAGGATGTAGACCTGGATCATATTAGGACAACAGCTTGTGGAAATTCTTTTGTGAGGACTGTCATAAAAGAACACCGGGTAAAGGGGGCTAATATAATATTCTACTTTGTCTTGCAACATAACTTTTTATGTAAAATGTTACAGTTTCCATCTTTAGTAGTTTAAACTTTGTGATTGATGAAGTGCTACATGACTGAGGGCCCTAACCTACCAGCTAATTAGCATTTGTAGGAAATGTCATAAAGTCTTAGCTCTCATATAATAATTGGAATCTGTACTTGGAGTGGCTGGACTGTTCACATGAGGTGATATTGTCCAGTTGGTGTTAAAGTAAAATGTGCTGTACAATTAATTGTATGCATTACTGTGAGCTGTCTTCTGAAAAAGAGAAAAATTACCTATGGTCAGATCAGGAGTGTACTGGGTAAACAAAGGAGTCCTGCCCTTGTGCTGAGAAGTTTGCATCAGTATTATTGCTTGAATCAGGAATCCTGGCTAAGAATGTCACTGAAACTTGAATTCCTGAATCCAGACTGGTCTGGAAAGACCCAAGAGACCATTTTCTTTTGTTTGATCTCAACAAGTAGAAAGTACAAGCAGATTGCTGATAGAAGATGCCTTTGGATTCTTTTCCATGGTTTAATCAGTTGTAAGCATGTTTTCGTATTTTTGAAAGGGGTCATGGCATGATGGAGGAAATTTTTATTAACTTTGTCAAATTCTATCAGAGCACTGTAAATAGACTGTTACATGAGCTGGGGTTTTGCAGTCACCAAATCAGAGTTCTATTGTAGTTCTGGAGTCAGATGACAAATTCTGAACTAATTGTTCTGTAAAACAGACCAGTGTTCTGACTGTATATTTAGAGCATTAAAAAAAATTAGGGAGTCATTCTGACATAACATGGAAGTTTTGATGCTGCAAAACTGCTGTGGTACCTGTTGACTTGTGTTTTACTTTAAGAGATGAATCTTCTAATAACATATAATAACTGTAAGAGTACAGCATTCACTGTGCTGAGAATGATTAGATTGTACTTTGGCTTCTTGTGCTTGCAGCTTTGCCAAATCATGGTGTGTTATTCAGATAAGGCAGTCTGAATAAATATATCCAATTGTTCTTCCAGGGTGGTGGTGTTACTGATCCCAATACATTATCACAAAAATGGATCCTGAAGGATTCTGCACAATAAAATGCACTTGGGGACCATTCAACTGTGCATGTGATACATATTGAGACTATTTGATAAGTATAACCCTCCACTTAAGCCTAACCAGGCCAGCTGTCAGGAAGCTCTCAACCTGTCTCAGAGACACTGAGAACAATGCCATTAAGTTTAGAGGCAGTGATCATTTTCACTTTTCTTTATCTTCTTTAATTTCCCATTGTTTGCAACACATTACACTAAGTTTTTGCAGGATATTGAAGATCACTGGAAATGTGGGATTTAGTGTACATTTGCTTAGTGAAGCCAACCTGAATGTTCAGCCATAACTATGAGTTTAGATAAATCCTTGCATGTTGGAATCCAGAATAGTTATAAATTTCTCCAGTCTGTGGTTGAATTGATTGTCTTTTCCAATAAATTTGGTACTTACTGAAAGTAGAAGCCCAGAATTTTCTTGTTCTCCCTCCCATTCCCAATGGCCTGCTTGCTACTGCTGCTGTTTTTCAAGTCTAACCTCTAATAGGAGAACAGTTTACACTCTTCTGCTTACTGACCTATTTGAAAGTAAGCACTTACCTTTGTAGGAGAAAATCACCAAATTCCTCAAATGGAGTTTCATGAGATTACAAAACTTAAAAACTCTTTTACCTGATGCCAGTTCTGTAAATGTGGTAATTTTTGAATATCAGGTATATTGTAAATCATGGACCCTCAAGTAAGTGTAGAAATATTGACTGCACCTGGACTTGCTGTTTAAGTTATTTGGAGATCTGCTTGGAATAATCATGTCTAAGCAGGCGTCCTCTTTATCAATGGCAGCTGATAAATTAATGGAATGGCTGGAGATGTTTGGTACCAGGTGTTTGGAAAATTTCAGAAGCATCACTGGGTTTCATTTGAAGTAGCTAAGGCTGCAAACATGTCTTAATTTCCAGTAATTATTCCCTCAATATGAAGGGAAGCATCTATTCCTTGGGGTGGCCTTCACTTGTCAGAAAACATTATAAGAAGCAGGACATGTAGTCTTTCAGGAAGTGTGGTCAAACTGCAGCTGGTCAAACTACTCTGATTTCTGTACCACTAATGTTCATCTCTGAACAGGGAACAAAGGAACGTGCTTATTTGCATGTTAGAAAATCCTAATTGTAATTTAAAATCCGAAAAGTTAAAAATATTAATTCAGCTGCCTTTGCCATCTGTGGAAAACTGAACATTTTGGGTATCTTTTTAATTAATTTGGGAGCTATAGGGTAAGAGATTGTTAGTGAAAGTTACTTTTTATTTGAAAGAATAGGCTGAAATAAGAAAGAAGTTCTTTAAAGAGATGCTGTAATGTATTTATGTTTGTGCAGCTTAGTGTGATACTATTACTACATATATTATTAACTAATAATTAAACTTCCTAAATGTAGTTACATGTACAGAAAGGAGGCAGTCAGTTGTAAGATACAAAGAATGATGTATAATATATAGATGAGAGATGAAATAAACCCCCTTTTCTGGAAAATACCAAATACCTATGTGTAGATAACTTGTATTTAGAATTTTAAAGACAAAGCCTTAAGTTTAAAACTCAGGCTATGAGAGCACACAGAAGTGCTCTTAAAACCAGTGCCATTTGCAAAGTGGGACTGAGCTTAATGAGGTCCTTACGTAAGGGTTTCCCGCTGCTCGGGTGACACCAGTGCTACTGGCAAGGAGGGAAGCTGCCCTTCGGCTCCCAAATGTCAATACTAATTAACAAAGTTATCTTTAAGTAAGACATTAAGTTTTATTCGCGCCGAGAAAGCAGCCAACTCGCACGCTGGGAATTTTAAGCTGTCTGAAGAGTAATATTTTCTTTTTAATAGAGTAGGAGGAAATTTCTTTTGAAGTGTGAAAGAGCTAAATTAGGTATAGTGTGACTGGGGAAAAAAAAAGAAAGTAAAAGCTGTCATACTTTGGGGGTGCAGTAGACCATAATGGAATTATTTAAGGAAATTAATGATGACTTATGTATCTGAAAAAGAGTGGGGGAGAATCAGAATTGTTTAAGAGAAGAAATATGTTTTTCTTTGAAATTCTCTTCCAAGAGATGTCATGGAAGTCTAGCGATTGGAGTTAAAAATTATAAGGGAGAGTTTTATGGGAGTAATTGAGAATAATTTTACACAGAGAGGTATCCTGCTGTCATGAGTTTTATTGAAGTTTTAGCTGCTGGCTGATAGGGGACTGTATTTGTTTGATCCACTGTTCTTGGACCTGCATCTTTGATTGGCAGTGGGACTATTTCCCCCTGTCTCAACACGACAGATCCAGCCATTTACTGCTGAATCCTTGACAACTCATTTAAATAACACAAAATCAGATGCTCCAAGAAGTGGCCCATGGCACAAAGTATTGCACAAACCCAGAAGGCCTGTATGTCTTATTTACATGCTAATCTTTTTCCTGAAAGCTCTCTCAAGCTCCACTCTCCAGGTGACTGATTTGGACAAGCAGGAAGGAGGTTGGGTGGCTTTTCACCTTTTGTGACTGACATAGGCATTGACAAGGGGGATTCGGAGGGACAGGCTGATCTGAAGTCATAGTTTTATGAAATGTTCCTTAGGAAAACAAATTAATCAGCTTGTTAATTATATGTAGTAAAACCCATCAGAAGACCATTTTAAATCTTGAGTGATTCAGAAGTGGTACACTTAATGTATGATTTTAACTGAGAGATTGATGGTTTTGTCATAGTCTGATACATGAAATATTTAGCAGTATAGTGACTGAATAACTTATTAATCTGATAAACCACCCTTACCTTATTCTGAAATAAGACAGTAGATCCCACTGCTCTTGTTCATCTCCTTGCTAGGATAGGCAGTTACACTTGATCAGCAACTTGACCTAATGTGTATCCAAGTTTATTATATCTGGAAATAACAAAGAAACATTTCCCAATAAATATAAAAAGTAGGCTTAGGCATTAGTAGTTGGTTTTTACCGATTTTGTAGTATATTAAATTTCTACTCTTTTCTGGCATAGAATCAAACACCTTAATTTATGCATTGCTAGAGCTCCTTGATGTTGGCAGTTGTGCTTTCCTGGTGGTATTCCATTGCTGTCTGTCTGACTGAGCAGTCTGTGACTAGAGACTCTAATACCTTAGTAAATTGGATATTTTATCACTTTTGGAAAAGCATCACCTCTCACCTTTGAGTGGAGCTCTTATTGGCTTTATGAAAGCATGAAGTTCAAAGACTTGAGAGTATGCATGCAGATAAGTTTAATGGTAACAATAAATGAGAGTTGTTATCTTCATACTTCTCCATATTATTACCAGATGTAACCAGAGCTAGTGGTGCCAATTTGGTCAGATTGCTTTGATAATTTTCTTGTTGCCAAGTAGTATGTATTTCTTGGTGGGAGAATCAGTGGTGGTATGTTTGAATATGAGTAGAATAAATCCAAATTTAGAATGGAATCTGAATCTAATTCACTTCCTTCTAGCACACCTGACTTTAATTTTTAACGCCTAGCCAGGCACAGTGCTAAGATCAAAGTGAAATAAAGAGATTGGGGTAATGCAGTTCTTGGAAAGTAAAAAGAAAAAATGGCATAACAGTGTGTAATCTTTTATATATGAAAGAAATATTGGGCTCATTTGCCATTCACTTAGGAATAAATCTGCAGTAAATTTGCCAAAGGTAATTAGGCCAGCTTAAACCCTTACTTATCAGGGAGAAAAATCAGGCCCACTTATATTTATTGCCTAAGAGATGCCTTATATTTGACAGCAGAAATCTCCATTCGTGTCCCCACACAGGCACAGAGTCCTTATGGCTCTGTGCTTAACCCCAGGCCAAAGTGAAGTGAAATGCCTTTAACCCCCTGCCATGGGAACGTCTGCACTCTGCTCTCTGTAGTGCTGCTGCTGATCTTGGCTGAGAAGCTGCCAAAGGTCCCTGTGAATCTGTAAAATGTTCATCTTAAAGCAGCTGCCTATTAATAGACAGGATTGGGTGGGTATTAAAGCACATTTTAAATTTGAGTGAAATACCTGCTGTGTCTCATGCCAAAATCTTAATCTGTGGTTAAGTCTGAATTTTTGTTGTGGCTGTCATGGGAACCATAAAGAGTTTGATTTGAATGTTTACTTTTTAAAAATAAAAGTCTGTGACTTTTGAGGGTTTCAGATTCTTTGCATGTTGGGAGGTGGATGTGATAGTAAACAGCTGGACAAATGTGACGAACTTCAAAGTATAAAAATAAAATATAGTAATAGAAAACAGGAGTTTGCTTATTTAGTTGCAGAAGAGATTATCCCTGTGAGTTGTTCTTGGGAGCTCATCTTGTAAGTTGTGTCAGATTTACAGAACATGATTTCTTGCATGACATTTTATGTGTTCAGCAATTCTCACTGTTTGCACACTATAATTGCTGCTAATTTTGATATACTGTCATTTTATGATATTTAATATAATTAATTCTCTGCCTTGAAATGTTTGAATTGCAACACCCTCCACGAGTCCTTGTACAGCATTCCAACTTTGGGTAGAGGGAGAAGAAGATACACCTCAGAGACAGCTGCAGGTGGGGTGACAAATGAACCCTTTCATGCCATCATCCATGGGAATTGCCTCCCCTTGGCAAGGCAGGAGCATTTCTCCTTCTTGGGCATATTGTAATGCTGACAGCAATGTTTAGTGCTGACAAACATCTTCTTATTGAGACTTGTGCTACAATTCATGCTGTTGGACATATTTTCGAAGTAAGGGCTAAGTCTGTGGGGTTTTTTTGGTGGGTGGGGGGACGATGGGCAGTGCTGCAGCCACTGGCTGTCACTGTGGCTTCAGTGTTCTGCTGCAAAACCTGTTTAAAAGCTCCAAACCCACAAAAGGGCACAGGAACAAGAATAAGATTTGCTTGCTTTTGGTTTTAGACAATGCCTGATTAACAGTCATAGACTGTCCGAGTAACAGTCACAAACTACCAATTAAATGTTGGTACTAATGCTAAAATAAAAATTCCTTGAGTAGAGCAGTAGAAAATAATATCTGTATATATTCAGTTCTGGAATAAGCTCTTTGCCATGTATGTAGCATTGAACTTGCCATCTTTCAGTCATTTAAAACATCAGACTATTAGTAGTATCTGTCATCTTCTGTATGGGAGACACTGAGAATGGAAGTATTGTCAAACTATTGTAGTTTCATTTTTAAGCAATGCTGCAATTTTTTGAAAGAATTTTACAGTTAAGTGCATGCTCTTGAGGAGAAAGCCTGATAAAAATTAAGCTTTTTAATAATTCTAATGCTTGCATTCCACACTACTTATGGAGATAAGTAGTAAATCTGTGTAATATACTGATATAGCCATCATCTCTGAAGGACTTCAGTGTTCTTAACTGTGAACTCCTAACTCACAGCTCTCCTGAGGGTTGGATCTTCTGTCTGTCAAACAGAGGGGCACATGCTTCAGGCAGTGAACATGGAGCAAAAAGGGCTTAACGCTAATGGAGAGAAAACTGCATCTGACAGTTGCTGAAGCTTCTCACCGTCCAGCAAAGAAAAATATTACATGTGTGTTCCCACTTCTAGTGCAGTCTGAGTGTGCCAGTGTCACTGGCACTGTGGTAGCAGCTTAACTCCAAATGCATCTTCAGGATTTCCCTGTAATTGCCAAAGGGACAATGAGTGTTCTCCATAGATCCTTTCATAAAAGCTTTTACAATAAATAAAGTAAAAATAAAGAAAGCCGAATGAATAAGGATGGCTAAATTGGTTAGTAAATCCTAGGCATCAATGACTAATGAAAAACTTGTTTGGAGATAAAAGTATTTCTGTGTCGTAGATGTACTTCATAATAACTTCCTTTATTTTTCTATAGTTGATGATATTAGGGTTAGGCTAAGTTATACATTCAAACCTGCTGGGTTTTAGGAGACACATGATAAAGGAAATTTAGTGAATTTTTTTTGTAAATTTTTTTAAAAAGACATTTTTCTTACCAAAAGCCAACTATCTTAAACACAAAACCATATCAGATTACAGATTACTTCCTATTCAGACATTTATATAAAAGCATTGCTGTCTTACCTTTGCTGCTATGGAAAATCTAAACTGTTCAGCAGATGTTGATTAAAGACATCCAAGTTGCTGCGTTTAACATTTCAGTTTAAGTTTAGTGGTGCTTTGATAGTTTATATGTAGAAAGGCTGTCTGGCCTGCAGAAACTAATGGTGAAACTCAATATGTGCATTGTCTTTCGTGCAGCTATAGTGCAAATATTAAATTACATCTCACAATAACAAGAATCTCAGTTCTCTGATGAACGTTTTGAACACTTCAACTCTTAATGGGTATAAACTTATGTACATTGACCATATGTTAATTTAGAATGGTTAAGGAAAGACATCTCTAAAGAGAGGGGGCAGGGATATATGTTATCCTTCTGCAAAACTCTTCTTTCATGTAAATGTATTCCACTGTCCCTTATCTATCAATATAAATGGTTTCTGTGACCAGGGAGCTAAAAGGAAACTTTTCAAAAGAAAGGATATTATTATTTCTGATTAATTGCTGCCCGACCATTGCTGCCATGGGATTTTTTTTCCCCTATTTTTTACCATTGGTACTTAAGGAAACTCATTTAAAGTAATACCATGTGAAACCGTATTCTCCATTACAAGCTTTTGAATGCAATTTCTAAAGGCAGGCTGCTCTTACAGTAGAAATCAACTTGTATTGAATTCATATAGCCATCCATTATTTATAGTAGTGAGGAGGCAGGACTGTTATTTTTACTTTCAATGTAACATTTTTTGCTATTACAGATTTTTTTTTTATTTTTTTCATTTAAAATTAATTTCAGTTTTTAGGACTTCACTTCAGCCTTAATTTTAAAGTAAGGTAGTGTAAAGCTTAATGTTTTTCCTCCGTTGATTTTGATGAAGTATTACATTATTAATTAGAATACTTTACTGGAAACCTGGGAAATAAGAGAATATTGGATATCTCAAAAAATTTGTAAGATTGGAGAAAGAGAGCTCTAATTAAGGATTTAAAATGTTTGAGTAGTTTTAAAGCACCATACTTGTACATTTGTCCCTTCAGGTGTGAAATGTGTGTGATTTATGACTTCTATATGGTTAATTTATCATTCAGAATTGAGAGCAGTACACTTATCTGAAAGTCTCCAAATAAAGGAAGTATACTGAGAGTTCTCTATGTTCTGAAGCAATCAGATAAAACTGACATTAACTCAAGTGAATTATCCATCCATATTTTTGAAGTCTTTATACCAAATATGTTTAATATTGTCACGCAGTTCTGTGTTGAAGGGCTGTTGTGAACCTGTTCTTATAGGGAGATATGTAATTACTGTTATAATGTAATTTGTGGCCAGAGTCTTCTGACAAAATTAGTTGTAGCTGCAGGGAGTCATTTCCTATATCAGAATTGTATATGGTCAGAGTTACATTGTCCCATGGAAGAGTGTGATGTTTAAATGTGCATTTATTTTGCTTTTGTCTAGACTCTTGTATCTTTTATAGCTTTCTGTTGGAATCAAAACTACAGGAGTTGCTTAAATGGGAGATGTATTGAGTTTCACATTCAAACCTTACAAAGCATGTTAAATATCTCCTTAAACTTTCCAGGAAAGGAAATAAAGGTATTCTTTTCTTTCACTCAAGCTGGTGATTTAAAGAGTAACCTTAAGCCATCAATAGAATTATAGAGTGGTGTTGGTAAAAACAAAACAGATATTTTGAAAGTATTGCAGTGATGTGTACATAAATTAAAAATGTATGAAAAATAGGCAAGAAAAACTGGGAGACTACAAATTATGATAGAGTTTAAATTTGCTGGATTGTCTAAATAGAAGTATATGGTATTGCAGTGGAGTGGTGACTTTCTAGACTTGCAATATTTTATTATAAACCATAGTTCTGGATTGAATAGGAAACAAAATTAATCTAAGAGATCAAGAATGAAAGTGAAAAAATACTCTAGGTAATAAAATTTACATTGTTTGGAGTTGATTTAGGAGTTATCAGAAAGGATAAATGAGCTATAGTTGAGGGGTACTTATTTGGAGTGAAAAGGCAGACTTTTATCTCAGATATAACCTTCTTCATTGTTTTCATTTAGAAAATATTCTTCAGTGTTTCAATTAGGGGAAAAAAAACCTCAAACCCTGAGCACCTTTAAGTGCAGATGGGAAAAGAAGTGATGACTAGCCCAAAGAAGAAATTTGGAGTGTTAATGCCAGGAGACTGAAGGGACTGATTAATACAGTTTACAGAGTGTTTGAAACAGGATGTGGTAGTGAAAATTGCCAATATTCCGTCCTTAGAAATAATGGGTAGTGGAACAATAGATGATAACTGACTTCTGTGTCATTCCACCTGAAAAATCATGTTTGAGTTTAGACATCTCATGGTCAGAAGAATGATGTAAATGTAAAAGTGTTAAACAAAAATAATAGTTAGAAACCTGTGGGGTTCAGGTATCTATCTAAAGCTAATGGAGCTTAGTTTTTTTATTTTAACATTCTGAAGGTAGAAATACCCCAAATGAGGATAAATTATTTTGGACAGTGTAAAACTTAGAAAATGAGTAGCATGAAATCAGACTGACAAGGTCATCTATTAAATGACTGGGTAGCCTTCAAATGGGAAAGGAAATTCAATTACCATAGGTTTTTCACTGGGTGTAACATAGGCAGTCCTGGAAAGGATCTTAGAGTATTATAGTATGTTCCACTGCCCACAAGCAGGATTTGAAGGAGATTCTTAGAGTGAAAAAAAACATGGCTTTTTCTCTAGGGATTAAGTCAGGCTTCCAGCCTCTCCACATCACAACCTTCTCAACCTTTTCACTTTGAAATGAAGTCTAGTTGGAGAGTTTCTGCCTGTTATTCCGAACTTGAAGTTATGACTTTTTTCACTAATTAAAAAGAAATATTTTTTTTCTGAATGTCTGTCTATTTGCCTATTTACTATTTTTTGAAAGTATGTAAAATTACCACATTTCTCTTTAATAACCACATTGATTTTAATAAGATATTATACAGCGAAATATTTTTTATTAAAAATAAGGTAACATGCTTTTTAGCACCTTTCTTACGATATTTTGGATATCCAAACCTGAATCTGCCTTTGGAACAGACTGGTCATCTATCTTACAGCTATGTTGTTTTTCCATTTCTATCTATATTTCCCTTCATGGATCTGTGTATTTTAAAGCAATGAGCACAACATGCACCTCTTGTGCTACTTCTTATTCCTCTTGTCCAGCATATTGATTTCAACATGTTCCTTGTTATGGAAGACTTCCTATTCTACTGCCTAACTGGCTCCTACTTTCTTTCTGCAGCCTCCTGAGGTGCCTGTTCTTACCCTATTTCCTTTGTAGTTTCCCTTTTCAGTATTCCCTCTTGCCCAACACTTGTCTCTATAACTTGTCTGCTGCCTCTCTCTTCCCACCATCTGTTAACTTTTTTATGAGATGTACTGTAACTTTTCAACCTGAGAAGAGGCCCCCAAGTCTTCCCAATTGATACAGATATAATAGGAATGATAAGGTACAAACTAAAAGGTAAATCACTGTTTAAATTCAATGATATATATTAAAGTATAAAAATGCCAAAGCAGCTTTTTTCTACATATTTAGAGTTTACATGACAGTATATTAGTATGTGCTTCTGTGACTTGCATAGGACGAAGTGTAACAATTTTCCATGCAAAGTCTTGAAAAATTCTTGTGTAAGCTCACATAACCTATTTTATATGCATCTACACCAAATAGTACAAAAACTGGACATGATTAAAAAAAAAAAAAATAAAAAATCACTAGATGTTTTCAAATACCTGAGAAGTAGGACTGAGCAGAACGGTATGATTCTTCATATCTGACTTTGAGAAGTGCTTCAGGTCATGATTTCAGGTGTTCTCAGTGTGCAATTGGGCCAAGACTTCAAAAAAAAAGTTCCGTAATCAGCCATTACCCTGTAACTCCTAAAGTATTGTGAGATGTAGGCATTCAAACCCAACCAACCCAGCTTGAAAATCTGGCCCTTTTACATACAGACAGCTGTTCTAAGAAGAATTAGCTTGTTAAGAATGAACATCTTACCTCTTTGTGTCATTATGGGAATTATGTGTTGGTCTATTTTGTATTTCTGTGTTTACTGTCTGGAAAATACCTATTGCATTTTGAATTACATCACAATAAATGCATATAATAGGAGCAAAAAATTTTCAATGGATGTCTCACAAGACTGTGAGTCCTGCTTAGAGGAGTCCAAGAGTCAAGCTGTTTTGTTCAGAGAATTTATTGGCCCCTGAGGAGAAGGAGACAGAGACTGAGTATTTCCAGATACACAAGTGGATATTATCAGCCCAGGCTTCTTTTGGCTGGCTTCCTGGGGAAGGTTAATTTTAGCATTAAGTTCCAGCTCTTTCTCAGCTGGAGTCTGGCAACGGAAGCCAAGCTTTCAGTCCAGGAGCTCCCTTCTGTGTGACAGCCTTCTCCTCTCTTGGCTCAGTTTGCCCACTGACCTGCTTTTATAGCCCTGTAAAAGTATCAGCTGACTCGAGGGCAGATCTCTTCCCTAAGCAGCCCTGGGGGAGTTTTCTTCTCCTCTCTGTGTGAAAACTCAGTGCTCACATCTTCTCCCTTAATGCTTGTTGATTCCTCTGAATCCTTCCCCTACCTGTACCTTTGAATCCTGTATTATGGAAGGAATCTAAAATCTCACAGTAAGTAAAAATGGATGAAATGTTTCCTTCAGTGACTGCACAATAAAACAAACATACGTGCTTGTTTTGGAAGAAGAAGAAAATATACTTGCCACTTTTGATCTCCAGTTTTAGTTGCATTTGCCTCTATTTATTTATGCAATAGGATGCTTGCAGTTTCTACATGTACATTAGTATAGTAGGCTGATGTTTCCAATTATGGAATAAAGAAAATTTTTTTCAAGTCACAGATATAACAGCACTTTATTGCAGGTACTGACTAGAGAATATGACTGTGTATTTCCAGTAAATGATGCACTTTTCCTCCTAGTGACAAAGGGGGAAAGATCATAGGTTCTTTTCCTTTTTAAATATTTTTTCCTCTTTCCAAAATTCTAGGGGAAATATAGTTTCTCTTTTCTTTAGGTAAACTCTCCAGTCTTACTGGATTTTTAAATATACTTTAATAACACTTTGTCCTCCTGTACTGTTTTTCCTGAGATTTTGCTAATCCTCAGTTGATAATCCATACTTTTAACAAACTGAATCATATGGAACACACGATGACCTGGGAAATACTTGCACATCACGTGCATAGAGCTCTTGATTCTACCATGGACTTATTTGCTTTCCTCAGCCCACTTCAGGAAAGTTTAATTACTGTGTAACATCTGTTCAGAAGCTTGATATCAATGTAAATATCATGTCTTCATTAATCATAGCCTTTTTTGTATTTGCAGCTTTACGACTCTACTGTGGTGAACGTGTTGAAGAGACTATGAAATGGGTGGATAGACAGAGTGAACATAAGGGACTAAACTGTTTGGTAGCAAGAAGGTCTTGTGCTGAAAAATTGAGATAAATTGACTTAATTGAGAAGTTGGTATCATAAATCCTTCAATTTTATTTGTGAAATAATGTAGTATTTTACATTGCAGTCTTTTACAGTAATGTAGTTTACATTACATTGTCTGTGAAGACACCAATAGATTTGAAGCCTTATTTTGCTTAAACACTGTAAACTAACATCCTCCAGGCCCAGAGCACTTGCTACTTGTTAGACAAGTTGTATGTGAAGATTAGCAACTTTAAACAAAGGAAAAGGGAAGATGCTGCTGCTGCATTGGATAAAATAGACGCCACCATGTGGTTAATGATGTAAATGAATATATAGAATATATTCACTTACATATATAAAATGTAGGTGTAAAAATAAAGATCAACCATAAAGTAAGTTTTCAAACCCCAGTATTAATCCAATGATCTGTGTGATTCTAACAGAAAAAAACCAAACAAATTTAAAAAAGCAGAAAATGTTCTGTATTGAAACGCTGTAACTTTGGAAGGAAACAGTGTAAGTGTACATCAGAAGAAACACTCTGATTAAGTTTGTTTGTTTGTTTGTTTTCCAGTTTCTTATTCTGGTCTTATGTATTTTTCTGGTTTTTAATCTTGCTAAGTAGAGCAAGAATCTGAATGATTATTTCCTCCTTGGCTTAGGAGCATTGGGAAGGTAGCAATGGGGGGATTACTGGCTCATGCCACTGCTCTATTGCTCTTGTCATCAGGTTCATGTGAGGGCTGATCTCTGAAGCAGCATTTGCTTCATTAGCTCCTTTGTGACAGTCACCGTGCAGCTGCATTTTAGTACTTTGAAGTGTTAGTCCTGAAGGGAGTTTGAGGTAAAAACTCCTCAGATCAGGTTTTTTGTGTGAAAACCTTACAGACCTATTGAGCTGGAGAATGGTTTCTCCTTATCCGTGGTTGCAAGTGTTGTTTTATGTAACCTAAAGGACTGTGTAATTTTTCTGTGCAGCTTTAAAGGTACCTTTACTGTCTCTGGTTTAGTAATGCACTGTCACATTGGCAGTGCAGGGCTGAGCTGGCCATATGCCTTGAGCCATCTAAAATCTCTGGTGTTTAAGTCTTGTGGGGCAAAATAATATGACAATACAGAGCTAAAAGATACTGTTGAACCACGAGGTGTGTTGTAATCTGAAGTAAGTACAACACTTCTGCATTACTTCAATTTGGAAAAAGTAAATTTGCAAGGTAGTAACAGGAAGGCGCTCAGGAAATATTTTAAATGAGAACATATTGTGCAATAGGCAAATATAGGTAAGAAGTGTTATTCTGTTTAGACACAGTCAACCATTTTAGTGGATATTGGAACTTGGATAATGGAATCCAAGAGTATTTTATCATGTCTTTATAAGATTAAAAGCTTTTTGCATGTTACATTAGCAAAAGCCAAAGAAGATCAGTGCATACATTATACTTTAATAAATATGTTTAATTGCAAGCAGCAAAACTCCATTTTATAATTTTATATATTTTTAACATATCATTAATTTTTAGAATCTAAAAGTATGTGGGGTTTGACTTTTGAAAAAAAATGTTCCTAATTTCTGCTTGTCTGTCTACCTACTTAAAAGGAGGAAAACCAAAGTGCAAGTTAAGAGGACTGGATGAGGAACCATTTTTGGGGCAGCATCTTTCAAAAGATAATTCTGCAATGCCAAGCTGTAGAAGTAGAAATTGTTCTTCAATGGACTCATTTTGTTAGTTGAAACCATGCTTATACTGAAAAATCTACTTAGGTCATACCATGACTCTCAGTGTAAAGCTTCCTCCTCCCACCCCATAGGCTGAAACTTCAAATAGCTTTGGTAAAGCCTGTTAATTTTAAAATACTTTGACTGACTTGCTTTTTATTAACTGTACATCATTTGGTAAAAAATCCTGGCTAAAGGATCTAAAAAATCTACAGCAAACCCTATACTTCTATGTTGAGCTTTCAGGTAATAATAGTTTTCCAGACATGGTTGGAGAAAAATGGTTTAGTTTTTTTCTCTGAGTCCTTCATTACAAACTATGCACCCCCCCCATAACTGAGCAGAGATGCTGGGATGTCTGTAGGCACATCTATTTTCCTGAGTCACCACCAAAGCTCATTTCATCTTCTGAGGTATCCTGAGATATTTCTGAAAAGGAACATGTGAGCCAGAAAATTTACCACGAGGC
Organism: Pyrocephalus nanus; assembly: GCA_038380795.1. Classification (NCBI taxonomy): domain Eukaryota; kingdom Metazoa; phylum Chordata; class Aves; order Passeriformes; family Tyrannidae; genus Pyrocephalus; species Pyrocephalus nanus. The sequence goes on along the minus strand of CM076271.1, from coordinate 8,584,101 downwards.
TTACTAATAGAAATAAATTGTGTGTAAGTAGCCATTTAGAGTTTTTACATTTGAACTATACCTAACTGGTTTTTTGCTGGTTTGATTAATAGTTACATTAGTTTTGTCTTTTCTTATCTATGTCTGTGAAGCAGCAGCTGAAGTCTGAGAATGAATACTAAGTTTTAAAGTAGTCATGGATAATGGTGGATGAATACTGTGGTTTATTAAGACTCTTTTTCTAGCAATGCCATTGTTGTTTAAAGTAGAATGTAACAGTATTTGGGAAATTGGTCAGTAGAATTTTTTTTCTTAAAATACTAAGATCTTTTTTAGGAAGTAATGACAATTATGCTTACAAAGGTTCTGTTTTCTCCCCTGGATTTTAATTTTAAATCTAAGGTAAACTAATCTTATTGATCCACTTCTCTGGAACAGACATGGCCTGTGTTTTAATATGACACAGAACTCAGAGACTTCTGCCTAGAGAAATTTAGAGTAGAGAAAAAAATGAATTTTAGGATTAGAAACCAGTGTTACAAAATACTTGTCTGAGTTATTTAAAACTCAGATACAGAGCAGAGAGGAAAATACTTTCAGCTAAGTTTAAGTATATGGCTTTATGTTTTCACTAGCTAGGCCTAAGAAGTCTTGGCTAAGTTCTCTCTTATGGGGTCTTAGACTCTCTCATACTTTAATACATATCTCTGAAGGCAAATTGTTGTACTGTGGAACATTTTCTGTGATTATATAATTTTCCTGCAAGTACAGTACATTAATTTTGATAATGAAAGGAATTTTCCTTTGAGAACTTGGGTTACTGTGAATTTTAAAGCCTGTCTGCGGGTGAGATTTATTTTAATCCCTTGAGCATTTAATAAGCATTCCTCAGACTGTCGCCAAAAGGTGACAAGATTAGCACTTGAGGTTTATTGACAGGATGTCTCATAGGAAAGACATTTATCTGTAAGGGTATTGTTTTAAAAGGAAGAATAAAGTCTGGCTTAAGCTCTGGGAATATACACACTCTCTGAAATGCAGAGAGAACGGAGCAGTTTCTTTTCATCATGGCACAGGGACACAGGAGTTTGCAGAGGTAAGAAGTCCATGTTGCCAAAACTTCACAGTAACTGCCTTCCTATCTGAAGAAAAATGTAAGTGCTTGAGGATTAAGAAAGTTTTAACAGTCCCTGTCATAAGCTGCATTCAGGCATGCTCAAAAGTCATTATTCAAAAATGGAATTGTATCTTTACACATATGCTTGTACCCAAATATATATCTGTTGGAGAAGGACAGAGGTTACCAGAGGGTTTGTTGTTCTTTCCGGGTTTAGAAAACCCAGGAAGAACTAAATCATATCTTGTATTCCAAGATTTTAGCATGTGAGACTGCTCAATCTCTTTGTCTCCTGTGATCTCTTGGAGAGAACTCTGTGATTAACTGGTCATAAAGTCTTGTCTGCATTAGCAGGGCTTTGCTGCTCCTGTGCCCATCCCAACAAACAAATCCTCTGTGGTACTGTCTATATTCACATACCTCAGTGTGGTCCTGTTCCCTTCAAAGTATTTCCTTCAGGTTTATATACCACAAATAGAAGAATAATCACATCCTTTCCTCTTACTTTATCTATGGACTATGCACTGAACGACTTATTTTAAAGCAGTTGCGATTCAATGGGGATGTTTTTAATTTACTGCCTGTTCTCTTTACCTCTGAGGAAAGAATTTTGTAAATGCTGAATAATTTTAGAACATGTTTTCTTGGTTAAGGGTTGGATCATATTTTAAATTAGTTTTAAGAGGAAGGAAATCGTGTAAATGCTGTGGAATTCAGATAAGCACTATGCATAGGAAATAAGTACTTTAATTTAGGGTGGCTAGAATTGGTAGGTCAAGCTGATGATAATAAAGGACCAGATCTTAGCTTTGTTTCAAAGAACATGTAATCAATATTCACTCTCCTGTTTTATTCCTCTTTTACTTGAGAAATTGTTTTGGTGAAGCTGAAAAGTGCAATTGCTTAAGTATTCCACAGGGTGTCATGAGGTAGTTGTTGGAATCATTAATACTTGGATGAAGTAAAGAAAGAAACGTAGTGTGCAGTCCTCTGAATGCCAGCTAATGTAATTTTAGATGTGACTAATACACATGCCATAAAATAAAAAGTTCTTAACTCATTAACACATGTATCATATTTCTGTATCTGTATAAAATATACACACGAAGAAAAATATTACAAGAGGTCATTTACAAGAGTGAGCTATTCTGTGTCAGGTCTTCCCAAAGAAACCTTTCTATATATTCCTCAGTATTTTATAGTTTACACAGCAAGTGGAATCTTTGGCTCATAGCAGCAATCTGACATACAAAACTATGTATATAAAAGAGAAAAAAAAGAGAAAGAAAGTACAATACTTATATTTGCCATACTATAAAGAATTTTTCATTGGAATGTTGTCCTCCAAATTTACTTAAAAATTTAATTTTAATTTTTATTTAACTTCTTTTCAAATTTAAATTTATTTAAACACACCATGCCGTGCACACAGCTGTACTGTGGATTTTATGACTTGTTAATTATAGATATATATGATGTCAAAACTTAACTTCAGGATTTTTTCCTGCACGTGTATAATGCAGTAGTAGGAGAATTTTTAGCAAAATGTGTCCCAAATTAGTGTGTTTGGTTATAGTGGTACATTCTTGCATATGGAGATCAAATTTTTATTGACATGATTGTTGACTTTTGTAGAGCTGCACACTCATTGAATTCAACTTCAGGTCTGTAAAGAAATCTTTAAATACAGTTTGACAGTAACTATAAAGGATCTTGCTTCTGTTAAAATCAGAGTTGTTTTAAATAGAAATTATAATGGCTATGAGAAAAAAAAATCATTACAGTATGGGATGAACAGCAAAACGTCATTTCAGTAGGAAGAGAACGTGATCCAAAGGGGAAAATCACGGATGAAAGTAAAAATTTCAATCTCTCTTGACAGTAATAATTTGCCTAATTTTGACAACATATTTAAAATCAGTTTTGAACAAATGACACTGTGTGTATTTTGGCATATTTTCTCATAGTATATAAAGTGGGATACTAAAATGATAGACCAGTTAATTTTCTTGTTACTATTTATTTGTGCTAAATCTTGGGTTTGTGCCAGTGGCATAATAGTGAGCTACACTGAGAATGCAGGATGAAGGGGCTTTGATTCTTCTGACAGACAATTAATGACATTTTACACCTCTGACATAACACGTGTCCTCTCTGCATTATGCCCAGGAGGTCACAGTGCCTCACAGCCATAGGAAGGGAGTGCCATGACAGTCAGCAGCTGACTGCTTTTATTTGAGTTTACTTCCAAAATTGACATCGTCCTGTGGACAATGTTTTGTGCAAAATGTTTCTGATTTAACTCCTTCTGGTTTAACCCTTTCTGATTTAACCACTATAAATCATGACCTTTTTAACACACCAGTGTGTTTGTAGGTACCTTGGCAATAGGTTTAAATACTTTCTAGAGGAAGAACCTGACATGTCTAAAGCAGTTAAAATATCCAAAATAGCGTGACATACTTTAAATCTTCATGAAGGTGTAGGAAGTGAATGGAAATAGTGGCTTTTGAGGTTTTTAGTTTGGTTTTCTTGGGTTCTGGTTTTGGCTTTTTGAAGTATAAACATCCTGATCTCTGTCCAGGTGAGTTTCCTTTACAGCAGGGCATCATGGAAGGAGAGGTTTTTAGAAATGCAGGTTATCATCTTTCCTCTTCCTCTGTTTAAGGCTCACTCAACTTGCTTTGCCTCACCCTTTCTTTGTCCTTCTTATTGAACTAGAATAATCTAAAGGAGTAATTCCAGGCATACTTTGAATTACTGAGATAATGCAGTACCTTAAACTAAAGTGATTAATATCAGAAAATATTTAAATAATAAAATACCTGACTGCATTGAGATTTTTCCTAGAATTCATTAGAAAATTATACTTGTATAGCAAAGAAAAAACAAAATAGAAATGACAGAAGTTAAAAACTGTTGATAATATAGCAGGTACAAACTTGGGAGTATCTTATGTGTGATACGTATACACTCAGCCCCCAAGTTCCTCTTGGAATGTTAAGGTTGATGAATATTATTATAATCTGTTTTTATTTTCAGATTGAAAATCTACAGGAGCAACTTAGGGACAAAGACAAACAACTAACGAATCTAAAAGACAGAGTGAAGTCGCTGCAAACGGATTCCAGTAACACAGACACAGCACTAGCAACCTTGGAAGAAGCTCTATCAGAAAAGGTAATGTTTTCTCAGGAACAGCATCATGTGCTGCTCTTGTGGAGGAACTGTTGGTCTGGCAGCTGTCACAAAGCCTGTAGGCCTTGTCAGGAAAGCAGGTGGCTCTGTTCTGGGAGGATGAGCAGGGAGGGACTGTTGGCTGATGAGCTGACACAGGACTCTGAGGGAAAGAAGGATCCTTTTAAATAGTCATGGACAAAATGGCCCAGGACAAGGGAAGATTTTCCCTTAGTCAATGAGATGAGTGGTTGTTCCCTGAAATTGGACACCTGACTTAAAGAAGGTAGAAGTTTGGATATTTTCCTGTCTTTGTGATCTTGATTATCCTGTTCTTTTTGTCCATTAAGCAGGGCCTAACTGAAGAGCCAAGAGGAATTGGCTGTACCAACTGTTACCTTGGCTTGCTGTTAGCACTGTTGGTTTCCTACACTTTATTTCTAAGGGAAACTGTGTTTCATAAAAAAAAAAATTGAGAATTACTTTTTTTTCCCCTTTACAAACTGTATGCCTTTAATTTGAAAATACCTAGCAGAAGGGATAAATCTGGACTGTTTAAATTAGTGCCAACATTCCTACCAGTTTCAGTGAGGTCAGGTTTCTTCTTTCAGTTAACTTTGAATGAGAGTTAATGCAAGTGAATTTATATGCCCAAAAAATTAGTACAAGTATCCACATTTTGCAGCTCACAGATCTTAATATATACCACTTAAATATGAACAGGTGAGTGTGACTAATTAAAGTAATATGTGCCATTCTGCAGTGTGTATGAAGATATTTATGACTGTATATGACCTTAAAATGCCACTGTGGTGTTGGCACTAACACATACAGTGTTAATGCAGGATTTTTGATTTCTTGTGTGTTTAATTGCCTTGCAAGCATTGGCTTGGTCAAAAACAGTGAAAAAAGTTGGCATCAGTATTGCTTTCTATGGATAAGCATCCAGCACTTATACGGTAAAGTTACACATGTTTTTGTAATCTTTCACTGCTAATCTGGACACACTGCTCATCAATTTCACAACATATTAATAAAAAATGACACAAAGTACTTTTTAATCTGTTTTTCCTCTGTGTAAACTATCTTTTCTGCATTAGTCACTTTCCCAAAATGCCCATAGAGGCAGCTGAAAGTTTTATTAAAAAGGTCCTTTAGCCCTTGTGCCACAGTTGTCAGCGTGGAAATCAGAGTGACTGTCACACTGCAGACTGGCCGGTTATCCTGTGCAACTGAGCATGAAGTGGGTTGTCAAAAGCCAAAGAAAACCTTGCATCCCATTTTCTGCTTCAGATGTATCTGCAGCACTTCAGAGAAAACGCACTTATGTGGTATTCCTTAGCTGGGGTAATTTGCTAAATTGCAATCTGTCTTCAATTGTAATGTTATTTCTTTGCTGAAAATATGAAACTAATGAGAGTTTGCCGGAGTTTGTAGTAGAGGTAGCTAGTGTGGATAGATTATGTATAATTATCTTCTTACTGCCACAAATAGAAAAAATTGAAACCTAATCCAAATTAATTAACTCTAATTAGTTTTTAAGTCCATTTTGTACCAGTACCATTCATTAAATCAATTGAAATAAATGTTAGCTAATAAATACATGTAAAAGCATTTATAATTTTGAAGAAGTTTTCAGTGTTTCTGAAAATATTCTATTGTTTTCAGACATAAATATTATAACATTTTCAGACATAAAAATTATAAAATTTTCCTAAGCTCAGAATGCATTATTTTTGAATGTTGTAGTTAGTGTAGTTCCAGAGTTTGTTTTAAAGTTATGCTATAGAATTTCTTCGTGTATATGATCACTTGACATGTGACAACACTAGAGGCCCTGATGGTGTGGAAGTTTTGTGTCAAGTTTTAGTTGATACTTGAAATCAAGGTTCAAATCTAATAAATGATATTACTTTTAATGTTTTAGAAAAATTAGATTAACTTAGATCCTTCTCTGAAATGCATTTTTGTAATTCACATCTGCTTCATTTAGAATTGCAAGTGGATTGGATATACATGAACAGACACTTTTTGAAACAATCAGTGTGATTAGTGGTTTTTCCAAGTGGAATTGATTGGAACTCACATGGGATCCCTGAGGTTGAATTCTGTACAAAGTAGTCACTTTGCTTACATGTAGTCAGCTGGGAATGGCATCGTTCCTGGGGTGTCTGCAGCCTGATCTGACAGGTTTACAATGAATGCCATGGGTTTTTTTCCTCTGCCATGGAGATTTCTGACTTTTCACAGCTGATGAAGGTGATGGTATCATTTGTAAACCAATGCTTTTGAGAGGTGTGGAAGCTGAGTTGTGCTGTGGTTACTGGTGACTGTTTCAATCACTTGTGGAGAGATTGTTACTTATAAAAATTGTGTGGCTGTCTATGAAGGGGGGAACTCTATATGTAAGTGGTATGCTTATCGTTCTATATTACTGTGTTAATCTAAGGAAAAGATACACCAAATTATTTAAATTATAGACTTTTTCCACAAATGAGCTTTTAAACTTCTAATGTGTGACCAGTGGATCTGTGACACTGCAGGTAGAATTAAGATTAGCTTTTGAAAAACAGAGTACCTGATTTTAGACCATGAGATACAACGAGGAGAAAGTTCCCAAGGTGAAGACATCTCTCTGTGTGATTTTGATTGTTTATTGTACAGAGAAATCACCCACCATTTCTTTTCCACTGTAAGTCTCTTGAAGGCCACACTTTGAAGAGCAGGTTTTTTGATGTTAAGTGTGATTTCTGGGATATGCTGACACACTGAAAGAAGCCAGCAGGCATGTCCTAGAAGTTCCCAATGGACCATCATGCCTGGCTTTCTTCTGTCTTCTGGCAGATAAATATGGTGACAGTGTGTGTTTTCAGATGAGTCTCATTCCTTTTTGTGTCCAGCTTTCCAGTTTATCTCAGCTGCTCCCAGTAACTTTCTTATCCCTACTCCCATCTGCAGGAGCATTCTTAAGACCTCCAGACTTTATCAGTAGTTATTAACAATTTCCACTTGAAATACTGGTAGAAATATGAAATAGATGTTTGTCCAAATGGAAAAAACCAAGAACTCTTAGTGAGTTTAGTATTAACAAGAACATCAATAAAGGTACTTTTATCAATTTATTATGTACTGGTGCTGTCAAGAAAGGATGATGATTTCATTTAGGAAAAACAGAATTCCATGGAAATATATCTGAGGGCATTGTTTGTTTTTTTTTTTTTTCTAGAAATTGCATCCAAGCTACTTTGTAACTATATAATTTAGTTTTATACTCTGAGATTAGGATCAGTTTTTGGCATTATCTTAATTCTTTGTCAATTCAATGTTTTTTTTAGAATTTTAATTTAAAAATAATGAATAAGATACTTGTAGAGCATGATGGGAAGCTCTTTTAAAATAGAGATGAAATTTATTTATACCACTTTAGTTAACCACAATCCACTGAAATTTGACTGAATTGCTTTTCTTGGTTTCTTTTGGAAGAAAACCAAATTATGATCATATGATATGAATGAATTATGAAGCTATTTTTAAAGCCCAAAACTCAAATGTTCAAGCATTTATGTTTTTCCTGCATTGTTCTTAAAAACATTCAGATTGAGATTTTAGCTCTGAATTAGAAAATATGTCCCCTTATTCTTTACAAAAATAGATTTTTTCCAAGTATTTGTCTCTGATTTTCTTTTTCTTTTGTATTTAGGGATTAGGTGTCTTGGTAACACTAAATGAGAAACTATTGTAAACATCATAAAACAACATCAAATTTTCCTGAAATGGACTCCTTTTAATCTTTTTATTTCTGTGACAGTGTTGCTGGTATAATTTGTCCTCTGGTCAGGAATCAGAAACAAATCACCTTCAGTCATATTTGAGTGCATTTTAGAACTAAATTGCACAAGTTATTAATTCAGTTATTTACTTTTAAATTCAGAGCCTTTCCTATGCACTGAAAATTCTTAAAAAGAGTAAAAGTTGCATTGCAGTTAAAAAAAGAAGTTTGAAAATCAGCCTATGCAAAAGTGCTATCAGCTTCCTTGATGTTATAACAAGAAACTTTTCAAAGAATATCTCAGCTCTTGGACTGGCCCAAAGCAGCTCAAGAGGCTGCTTTCATGAAGCTGATATTTATAAAGTTGGTCCTACTGTAGCAGCACACAGCAGATAACAGTGGAGTATGTCTGATAATAGAGCTATATGCTGGGGCAATTCAGTTCCTGCTCCTGTGATAAAGTGCAAATAGATTAGACCTGTGAGGTCCCAGATTAGTGCATGAGGAAAGCTGGCCAATGCAAATAAGACTGAAACAAGAACACATTGTTGGGATTTCTGCAAGTTAGCTGTTAATCAAGTAAAACATGGTATATTAGGGCCTTTTAACACGTTTTTGACATTTAGCCTTACGCAGCTGACAGATAAATTAGTCTTCTTTTGTGATTGACTGAGGAAAAAAAAAAGTTATACTGTTCATTAAAAAGATTAAATAGTGTTATGTTTAATTCATTGTAGATGAAAAAATCGTTTGGGTAAATAAATCTTCAAGAAGGAATTGGTGTAGAACTAAGTCTGCGTATAACTAGGTGGAATCTGAATGGTTATTAAACTATTCAACTTAGTGGTGGCTGGCACTTAATGTTAATATTCAAGAGATTAAGGAATTCTCCTGGTGGATTCTCCCAAGGGAAGCATAGGGGTGCAGAATCCCCTCCCTTGAGCTGCTGCTTTTGGTGCAGCCCAGGACACAGCTGGGAAATACATTATTGAGATCTATCTTTCTATCAAAAACCTAAACATATTCACATCAGTTTAGATCTTGAATGAAGTTTCTAGGGTGTGTTACTCTTATCAAGTGTTTGAAACTTGGACTTATGATTTTGAATTCCAGAGAAATCTGGCATTGACTTCAATACCAGTAACTCAATCATCCTCTGCTTCTGGAGGTTGTTTTTCTAAGTGCTACATAATGCAAAGAAATTTTATTGTCTTGTCTTAAAATTATTTCCAACTTTACTATTTTCCAATATTTCCCTTGTTAGGAAAGAATAATAGAGCGTCTGAAGGAGCAAAGGGATCGAGATGACAGAGAAAGACTTGAAGAAATCGAATCTTATAAAAAAGAAAACAAAGACCTGAAGGAGAAAGTTAATGCTTTACAAGCTGAACTGACAGAAAAAGAGGTCAGTCTTTTCATAAACTCTCTGCTCTTCTATCTATGTCATTATGATGAAAGAAAGTGCATTAGGATTACTCTTGAATCCCTTCAAGTTCTGAAATTCTGCCACGTCAGTGGTCAGCTTCTGAACTGCTGTTTTATTAAGCATTCTTCACAGTCCTCATGTGTACATAAAATATTGCTTAAGGTTTTACACAGTTGTGTGTCATTGTCTCTACTTTGTCCTTTACCTAAGCCTCCACTGGGCTCAAATATTCCGTTGCTGCTCCTGTTTCTGTTTGTCAGTTGGAGCAATAAATTTCCAAGTGTTTGTACCTCCAGACCAGAACCAGCTCGTGTGTAGAATGAATGTTTCTGTGTGTCACTGCATTCTATCTCCTGTGGTTCCAGTTGGTTGTATTCACAAAATGGCATCTTTTGCTATCAATGCTTATCTTTGCATCAGCTTTTTGGGGAAGGGGAGGGGGAACAGGATCCAAGTGATTGCGAAGTTGGCAATAAGTTAGTGTCCTGGTGACTAGGAATTAACTTTTTACTCTTGGTCGTTTTTCAGTCTAGTTTAATCGATCTCAAAGAACATGCATCTTCATTGGCATCAGCAGGGCTGAAAAGAGACTCCAAACTTAAGTCTTTAGAAATAGCCATAGAACAAAAGAAAGAAGAGTGTAGTAAGTTGGAAGCACAGTTGAAAAAGGTAAGTTCCATCTTAAAACAACCAACCAGCAAAACGAAAATCAGCATCGCATACCCTCATTTTGAAATGATGATCTTATTTACTCCTCTGGAGTAAATCTAAAATCTACCCATCTTATGCTGTTTGCTGATGCTTGCATCAAATACTGCTTTTTTCTCAAAAGGTTTGTACCAAAGCCATTAGTGAGCCTCAGAAATTGTCCTGATTTACCTTTATGAGGGAATTCTGAGACTCTGCAACACGTAGATGAACTGGGAGCAGGACATTGGAGGGAAAGTAGAAGGGCAGAAAGAAATTATCAAACCAGCAATTTGTGTGTATGTGAATTTATACCACTTTTAGAAGTGAACTGAAATGTCTGCATTATGGGAAAAAAATTAAAGGCTTGTCCAAGAAATGCTGTACTTCCTAGTCCAAAAAATTCAGCTTCTAAAATGGAAACTCAGGCTAGGTTTTATTTTGACGTCTTTTTGGCTTTGTTGGTGAACACATGTTTGTGATAATTAAGGAAAATAATGCAAAGTCTGTCTCAGCTGGCAGTTCAGTATTTCTATTCAGCAAGTAGTAGAAGCAAGCATTTAAAGGAAAACATGCAAATCCTACATTTTATAACATGGTTTTATTTAAATTGCTGTGTTAAACTGGTTTTTGCTTAAATGATTTGCAGTTTGTTGATACCATTGTTTCTTTGACCTTTTCTCTGTGTTGTTTGATAATGTCTGCTCTCATTGTTCCAACACCAATCTCATTACATATTTGATGGGTTTTAGGCATTACATTTGCCTTCTGCAATTCATGACTAAGTGTATGTCAAATGTTATTTTTCTTTTTTAATATTGATATAATGCTTCATTTTCTAGGAAATAATATTTGTTCTGTGAATGTTACCACTGTGAGGATAATATTCTGACACTCTTTTTACCCAGGTTGAGTAGTATCCTGCTCAGTGATTAAGTTTGTTTCAATAGCCTGACCTGTGAAGAAGGTATTGCAAAGTATAAAGGATACCAGAGTGTAAACCTTATAGTTCTACTATTTTTTAATTCAGAATGAATATGTGCAATTAGGTGCCTGCATTAGATGTTTGATTGTGGAGAGGAAGGGAAGCTTTTTCAATAAACATATACAAGTGGCATATACACATGGAAACACAACTATTTTAAATGTCTGAGAGCTTATAAATGCTACTGATGTCAGAATTAAAATATCCAAAGAAAAGATTTCTCTGAAAGTCATTTAGTTTGTTTGTTAGAAAATAAGTTTGTTTACTTTACGCTTCACTACAAAATATACTTCATTACTATCTGACATATCTTATTTTCTTAGTTTAAAAAAAAAATAATTAAAGGTACCCTGAAAGCACAGATCACTTAAAAAAACCTCATCAAAATCCTCTTGAAGGACTTGAAATCCTGTCAATCTTTTATGACTGTACATATAAACACATCATACAGTCATGGAAAAATAAGCCCTTATAAAAGTCAGAGTGTCTGGGACGTCTCTCGTATAAAAAGGGAGTATGTTCCCTATGAATAAATACAAAGGATTATTAAATGAAAGTTGAAAACATAATAGTTTTATTATATCATAAATACAGCATAAAGCCCCAATGGAAATTCACTCCACATTTGTAGGAGACCAGGTATTTCCACAATAAAATGGAGTTACAACCTTCTTTCTGGGCACGTTTAATTGAACAGAAACAGTGACTGTTAATGATAGTAGACTCCAAACAGTAATTTTCAATTCACATTTTCTCTAATGAAATACTTTATGTTCAAACCTGTAAATATCCTGTGTTAAAAGTAATTGGTCCCCAGAAAACCACCTTCACCATGTTTTCACTCTTTAGGAAACGAACTGAAACAGAAATCTGGGTTACTCTTGCACATGTCTGAGTTAGAGTAGGAGGGGACATCAACATAGTTGGAAGTAAATTAACCTGTGTGTCCCATAAGTGTGCTTGGGTATGAACATTAACCACTACAGGAGCTGGAAGGACCAGGCACATTTTATACCTCTCTTTAAAAGTGACTCCAAGGGGCTGTCTCATTGAAAAAAGTTGAGTGTAGTTTGCCCATTACTCCTCTTTAAAAATATCATAGAGAAGGTACTTTCCATTATGCATAATGCAAAATAATTACAGTTCAATGTTGATTTATATGTTTTAACAAGTATACTAATACATATAAGGATAGTATTCTGTGCACACGTGCTAGGAGTTCATTTTCCATGGGCACTGATGGTAGAAGTGCTATGTCTGAAAGAAAATGTGCACAAGAGGCAAGTTCAAACTAAATCTGTAAATAAAAAACCAGCTTTTAGAGTTTCTCTTCCCTGGTTTCCCCTGCTTTCTGCTTTTTGGAGACACTAATATTAATTTATTGATGATGGTTTTGATTAGGTCTGATTAGATCCAAATATCTTTCAATATTGCATAACTGGATTGTTTGCATTTCAGCTAGAGAAAATATGCTGATTCTAAATCCACTGTTTTACACAGTAAGCATATTTCAAAAATAATAAATAGGATATTTATAAAACATAATTCTTCCTGTGGCTGTGCTACATTTTGTTATACAAATCAATGTTTTAAATATAAACATGCTTAATAAACTTTTTGTGACAAAGATTATGGATTGAAATTCATATAATTAAAAAAAAGGATCATAAATACTGGAGAATGGTCGATGCTTTTCCCCTAAAATTCCAGAGATTTTTGTTGACTTACTTCATATTGCTACTAGTGAAAGAACAGCAGGAATTACCTAATAGGTAGCAAAGTGTTTTATATATATATGTGTATATATAATCTTTATTATCCACTCTAGAATTTCCTCCTTTTGTTGTTTTTCATTATCTTAAATTTACTTGCTTACTGACATATTTGCAGTTGCCTAAAGTACTTTTTGCCAAGCTGTAGTGTTCGAAAGTCATTCTGCATAGAAAATTCAGTCTTATGTTAAACAAAAGGAAAGTAATAAATTTAATGATACAATTTAATTAATCTTTTATTATTACCGTCTTTGAAGCTTTGGTGATAAATTGCAGCCTCAGCCAAAAGCACTTCTCGTGATTCATTGCTTGAGACCAGCACTTAATGCATCATCAAAAGTGGACACCTTTCTTTATTTCATGGGTTATTTAACTTGAGAAAGGGAAAGTAACACAAACCTTAAATTTCTTACTCCAGCTATTCTTTTTTAGGAGCCAAAGTCAACATTTATGTTTCCCCAGTGCCTCTCACTTTCACCAAGGAATGTTTAGAATCTTAAATTTCTACTTTTTTTTTTTTTTTTTTTTTTTTTTTTAAATGACGAGTTCTTCTGTGCAAATGCACTGGTTTTGTTGAGCTAATGCTGTTTTCCTGGATCTTTCCTTCTTTTCCTGTCTGTTCTTCACTCCCTATCAACTTTGCAATGTAGCAAGCTGAACAGTTGTTCAATCAGATGTACAATCCAGTAAGTTCTTTTTTAAAATGCCCGCTGTAACATATGAAAGCATGAGGATCCATCCCCTTACTGTGTTGTGCTCTTCCTCTGTGGAGCTTTGCAGGACACTTGTGGTGCTCACTATGCTATATTCATTATATCCAAATAAATGAACTTTGTGGACTTTAAGGCCATTTTAAGAATATGAAATGCCTTTATAGGTGCGTACTGTGTTTCTGAGAAAACACTCTAGCCTTTGGGTCCTCAACTTCTCCATTAGAAAAAGCATGCAGATTTTATTTATTTTAATTTTGGGTTTTTTTGCTTTGCTTTTCTAATTCCTCTTTCTGCAGTACTTTATTTGATCCTTCAAACTTAAATAGCTTCTAATTTGTTCAGTTTTATCTTCAGTGACTGAGTTGATTAGGTTAATAACAGCATCTAGGAAATGACTGGTAGTATTTCCAAAAGTCCATATGACTAAAATAGATCAGTTCTACTCATGAAAGACTGGATACATTCAGCATATATATATGTTAGGAACATGGAAACTTTATATTTAAGCAAAGAAAATGCTGAAATATAAAATGATGAATGCAAAGGGCAGATTTTGCAAAAGCACAGTATTGTTTTGGTTTGTGTAGCATAAATATTCTTGCCAATGTGTGCTTTAATTGCACAATATCTCCCCTTCTGACTCGCTTGTACTCCTTTTCAATTTGAGGAAGAGCAGCAACAAACATTCTCTCTGCAAAGAACAGTTTCCATTTTTTTGGCAGAGACTGCTACATTTAATGTGCTCCGAGCATCACAGGGCAGAAAAAATGATGTCACTGTAGCAGCAATTTACAGGCTATAGTTTACATAGTAATCATAGTCAGAATTAGCATGTAATTGGGATAGTACATGTGGAAGAAGTGGGTTTGTAGCTGCAGTAATGTGATACTATGAGTTAGAGGAGGTGTTGCCATCGCTGAAGTCAATGGGAGTCTTGCCAGTGTCAGTGGCTCAGCATTCCCACTTTGGACTCTGTTGTGGATAGGTTTTGTAACTTCTAACCACGTAATGGGTATGTCATGACTTACATATGGGGAAGAGAGTCCCTCAGAATGTGCTGTGTTTAAAGTTACTGGTTAACTGGTTTTAGAATTCAGTGATAAACTGTAAGTAGCATCAAACCTGATATTATCACCTCTCTCCTCCAGCACACTGCTGGTGACAGAGCTTGTCCCTTAGAATGATAAACCCCTTTTATTCTGTATCATCTTGGTTCACCTTTGTGGTAGTTACATTTTTATTCATATCATTTGCACTCCTACTGTGCTTGTCTTTTCCAGTTTTTAGCTTGATTTTTGTAAATCCTTGCCAGCCATTATCTCAATATTAGTGACTGTGCTGTATAGAATTTGTTTGTTCCCTTCTAATCTGTGTGCAATATTCCAAAGTCAGTTCTTTTCTGAATTTTTTTCCCTGCCTTTATGTGCTTAATTTTCCAAAGGACAGCCTGTTGGCAGTTCCAAAATAATGGATGTGAGATCCTTTTCCTTTGGCATCAGGCAATTGTATATTCCCAAGATGATTTTGTTAAATAAACATTTCTTGTTTGTCTTCTTTCTTCTCCTTCTTATATATCAATCTACTTTTAACAATGGAAATAGCAATGATCCTTTTCTCACTCCAAACCAACCAAGGCCTTGAAATGAGATCATGATTTGATTGAAGTGAAAGGCAGAATTTGCCTTGTGTTCCACAAGGCCAAGATTTCTCCTCTGTCTTTGGGATGGCATGATAGCAGCTACTTGATACCTTTTTTTTTTTTGCACTTAAAATCATTATGATACTTATTTTAACAGAATCTTTTAGTGACCTTTTTTTTTTTTGTAAATTTGCTTGAGAATCATAGTTCTAAAAAACTCAGATGTCAATGTAATCTGAAAATACTGAAGTTTTCATGCTCTTTTGTTTAGATGTGTTAGAGAAATAGCAGCCAGTCACTGAGTAGACTTTTAGCCCAGGCAGTAATATAGTATTTTTTTGGTGTTTGAATGTGTTTTTTCTGCTGTGTCACACAGATATCAACTCCAAGACTTTAACTTTTGGCTGAATCCAATGTTTCTTAAATACAGCAATGGACAGAAGTGTTTTATTTTTATGTACATTTGTGTACCAAAGTGGAGAGGATACAAAAGGAGTGTAAATCCTGCATACTCTATAGCAAATGATTTCCAGTTTGTTCACCTGTGAGAGTAAGACAGGAATAGAAGTGGACATTTCTTCATGTTTTGAAAGGTGAACTTTTCGAAACACCCAATGAAATTTTGTGCAAAATTGCTATAGGAAATTATATTATTGTCTTTTGACTGGAATGAAAATATAATGCTGCACTTTAGAGTTCAGGGGAACCTTTTTCTGAATTACTAAAGGCTAAATTTTCCTAAATCCTCCATCAGAGCAATGTCAGATTAAAATTCCAAAGTATATGCAGAATCCTCTCTAAATCACCTATAGTAATCCCTGAAGTTAAATAAAGCCCCCATGAATTTTAAGGATGCAAAAAAATTAAGGTGACAGCAATCTATTTTTTATTTGTTTATTACTAAAAGTGATAAAATTTGAAGGATCTTACAAAGTAATTTCTTGCATGTAAATTCTGCTGTTGATTTTCTTTTTAAATCAAGTATTTGGTTGATTTCTGTGTATGTTTGTGTCTGAAGCTTTAAAAATTAAACACTATATCTATCCACCCATTTCTGTTATGCAGAACAATGCATGTATGACTGTACCATAAGATTTTAATAGACTAAATTCATGTTGCATGTCTGTGCCACACTATTATGGTGTTTCTGTAGGAAATTTGTGGTTTATATAAGGAAATGTTAATTTACTTCTAAAGTATTTGTAATACTTATTAATCAAATATCAGAATAGATTCATAATTAATGTAAAAATTTATGAAATTCTAATGGTAGAATAATATGCTAATTTTTTTTGAATTGTAAAAATAACATACATTATTGCAGTCATAAGGTTGACAGAAAAATCAGCATAAACCAGGTGAACTAGTTTACAGGTAACCTAATCTGCACACACAGGAAATATCATTTGCAGATGCAGATTAAGAGAGCTCAAAGGTACACATGGACCAGTCACTCTTCCCCATACAAGCCCAGTAAAAACAGAAAATGTTGTCTTTGCAAGAAAACAGAGAACTTAGGGAGAAAAAGGGGGACAGAAATAAAAAGAAAAAAAAAAAGGTATAGAAGAGAGGACAGCAGTAATAGGCAGAGACTTTCTGATTCATGTGAACATCCTGTAGCTTCTGGCTACACATCCCACGATGTGGGACAGCAGGAGGACCACAGAAAACATTAAAATTGAAAACATTTTTGCAACTTAATGTTGATTTCATTACCGTGCTGTTGAGCGAAGATTAAAGGGCTAAACTGAGGAATGAAACTATATCTGTTATTCCAAGTGATGATTTACTTATCAATAGTGCAGTAGGTAATGTGGTCAGTACATTTCTGAGCTGATGTGAGAGGAATCTTCTGTGAGAGTAGAACATTTGGCACCTTTGCATTAAGGACACTTTTGTGTTCCTGCCCAATTGTGTATTTTCCTCATAGAAAAAAAAAGAAAAAAGGCTTCTTCTTTCTTTCTTCTCCATTGCTTCTTGCCCTGGGTTAAGATAAGGGGAGAGTGTGTGGGGGAAAAAATGTTTGGGCTGAAACTGAGAGTTCCTTTATGCTAAAGTGAAGACTGGTTAGAGGAAGGAAGGTGAGTATTTTTCCTCTTTATGAAATGATTGAAGCAAGGCTGGTAAATTGGTTAATTATATGCTGAAATAGAGGGAACAGAAGGAAAGGTGGAAGGGAGGAATATGAAGGAGTCATAGCCTGTAGAAGGGAACTGTGAAATTCTGGATTTACCCTTAGGAAAGGAGGAGAAATCTGAACAATAGGGAACAACATGCTTTTTGCACAAGTTTCTTAGTATCTTAGTGTGAGTTGGGTCTTTTTCTTTTTTTTTTTTTTTTTTTTAGAGTGAATTTACCTTTGCCAACCTATAGAATTATTTTTATTTTTATTCCTTGGAAAATAACACAGTGATAAAACTGTGTGTAATACAGTAGCCCTGATGGATAGTTGAAGTGCTTTGCAGTTGGAAATTGGTCCAATCTCTCAAATAATTGGCCCTGAGTCTGAGTATTACAGTGACTTCAAAAATTACGAAGTTAGTTGAAAGTAAATTTCATGATACAATTAACAGCTGATATAAAATAAATCCAAGTTTACTGTTAAAGCAGGAATACTATGAGGCTGAAAAGGAATTTGTTCCTAGCTTCTCACCCGAACTGTTAAATCAAGATACTCCTTGAATGTTACCTTTAAACCATCTCTGTGTTAGAAAACTTGTGCATTCAGTACTGGAGCATGTATTATTATCCAAAACAGAGAATTTGAAGAGCAAGGCCAGTAGTTTTAAGAGCTCCTCATGTCATTCCCTTGGCTTCATTTGAGAATGAAATATTTCTCTGAATAAAAATGTCAAGTAGGATAAATAAAACTTCAGATCTACTATCTTTTTCTTATTATCCTCATGCTTAAATGATATGTTACATGCCAACCCCCTAAGTTTCTTCCCTAGTAATTTCAATTTATTTGTAGTATTTATGGTAAACTCAGATTTGTTTTTTATTTATACAGAAGATTTTATCCATTGCAAAGAATACGAACCTTCTAATATCTGTAGTTGATATTAATTCTTTCTTAAACATGCATGTTTCATTTTGATCTGCATTTCTTTCATTGCTTGCTTGCATTGTCTATTCCCTGAAATTAAGAAGGATAAGTAAGTCCACGTCTTCTCTGCGTAATAAGATAGTTGGAGGACCTTCAGTTTCTAAATATCATGAATTTCTGTGAAAATCCTGTATGTTATCTGAATTTTCTATGTTTAATGTGCACTGCCTTAAACTACTTGTTTTTTCCTTGCCTGCTCTTTCAAGATGCCAATTAGGAATAATGGGAAGCAAGGGGTAGGCTAAGCATTGCAGTGCATTGTTGTTTCCATCTGTCTGTGATTATTCCAGCCAACAGTTTAAAGCACTTTGGTGCCAGATCCTGCTCCCATTGAAGTTAATTGGTGTTTTTGCCACGAGGTTTGGTGGGAGCTGGACTGGGCTCTGCACTGTTGTTGTGTTCATCGCCTTCTCTCTGGTCTGTGACACTGCCACCCATCCATGCATGTGTTTGCCAGGTTTGTGCTGTTTCCACCAATGGGCTTGTTCCTCTGATGTTTCAGGTTAAGTATTAATGATGAGACAAAAAGGATTATTGGGTAAGATGTCTGCTGAAAGCAGCTTTTTTTTAGTTTGTTGGTTTGCCTTTTCAAAACAGCACTGCATAAAACCCAATTTCTTTCTTTTAAATTCTTTGTATCGAACTGCATTTGAGACATCTGGTGATACAGATATATACAATGTGTATATATGTATCTGTTTTTGTGTATATATACATGGACAAGTTGTGTATGTATATATATGGGGAAAGAGAACATGATTTGTTAAGAACTGCCTATATATTTAAAACACTTTAGGAGTTTATTGTGAATTGAATGAACTACACGGAGATTTTTTTAATTTGAAAAAGAACACCCTTAAAATATGGTCACTTTAATATGTAAATAAAGTCCACCTTAATAAATCCCCTCCCCCTTCAGGATGATAGATTTTGACCATGGAGATATTTTCATTTCTTTTTATAATGCTTCTGTAGAAAAGAGTGTCATCGGACAGAAATACCCATAATCCTTTTTAATGAAAACTTGAACTCCGAGACTGAAGAAGTAAAGCTCTTAAAGCTATTGAAATTATTGTCATCCTTTTTTTTTTCTTTTTTTCCTTTTTTTTTTTTTTTTTAAATATTGATTCTGAAGGCTCATGAGGCTGAAGAGGAGGCACGAATGAACCCAGAATTTGCAGACAGAATCAAACAGCTCGACAAAGAGGCATCGTACTATAGAGAAGAATGTGGCAAAGCTCAGGCTGAGGTTGACAGACTCCTAGAAATACTCAAGGAAGTAGAGAATGAGAAGAATGACAAAGATAAGAAAATTGCTGAGTTAGAAAGGTAATGTTTGTATTGTCTTACACTGAGTAGCATTTTTGCTTCACTGATCTTCATTTCAGAGCATAGTATGTTTTTTAACAGAATATTTGTTATGCCTTGTAAAACTGAATCAGAAATGAAAAAAAAGGCTACTTGAGAACTGCATCTTCTGTCTGCTGACTTTGGAACAATCTAAGGTTTCCATGTTTTAATAGTCTTCATAAAAGGAACACATGTAGGAAAAGCCATGTGCAATTTACAGGGACAGAAACCCTTCCAGAAAACCACGTTGGGGAACAGTCCTGTCTAGTAACTGGTGAATCAAAACTGTCCCCACATGTTTCTTCACTGTGAACATCATCACTAATTCTAAGAGGTCCTGAAAAGTATTGGTAAGTATTTCTAACCTGTCTCATGACTATTTAATAATAGTTGTAACTATTTCTCCATATTCCTGCAGTCTTTGCCTGCTTCAAAAGAATATTTTCTGATGTCAAGCAGACAGTGATTGTCTTATTTCTGAAATGGTTGTACAGTCTTTCCTTAATGGAGACAGGTGGGTTTTGGGATCAGTTGTCTCACACCCTTTGTAATTAAATAATTCTTGGAACCTTCTCCCATGTGGTTTGCTGCTGTTTATTTTGAGCCTCTGATTTCTTTGTTCCTTTCCTCTGCTTAACCACTCTTAATTGAATGAAAGTTGGAGTTTAATGTTTTCAAATGATTTATATAATTGCTTTTATTGTGATAAAGCCAGAAGAAAAGTGTTTCATGGTTTCAGGAGAAAAGTTTAACTGATCTCATTGTGATCACTGCTATAGTTCCAGTGAAGACAAAGGACTGCTCTGCCTCAAGGAGAAGTATTACCAGGAAAGAGGGGAAGATCTGTGGGAATGTTAGTTACCTTGGGGGATGGAAAACATCCAGCTTGGAAAGAAAGAGGTGTAGAGCACCATTTGCTGACAATGACTTATAAACCTTCACAGTTATCTGCTGCCAAATCTTATTTTACTCTGCAGATTCTTGGTGAAGTTTAATAATGGTTAAGCGTCATGAAAATGGAGACCTCAAATTTAAAGTGAAAAAAGATTTGTACTAAAAGTAGAAATGATTGTTTATATGAGGACAACTTTAATTTGTAGTTGCTTCTTTCACCACATCAGAAAGCATTTAGAATACTCTAGCTTTTGCACCTATTTTAACATGTTTCTAAAGAAATAATAACTGATCTCTTTGCACTATAAAACCGACTGAATTCTTGTGACACCTGACTCAATAGTAGGCATGCTAAACTTTTGCTCAAGGTAATCTTAAGACATTTATTAAGTAGCAATCAATAACATGTTGCATTGTTGAATATTAAAATAGCTGTTAAAAGATCATGATGAAGCGCTGAACCTTGTGATCTTAATTTTTTTGTAAATATTAATTTGATTTGAATATTTTGTGTAAAAAGAGGTAAATAATTGATAGACACTTATTAGAATTAAGTTGATAATTGATTACAAAATAAAGATTACAAAGAAGCAAGAAACCAAGGGATCCAGAGATATTGCCTGTCAGCGTACAATCCATACTTATTGTTTGAGAACCCTCTAATGGGTTATGCTGTGGACAGAATTTTCTATTTTTGGATTATTTTTGTTTTGTTTTGTTTTTTTAAAAAGTTCTATGTACTCTTACCAGTGAAATTTTGAGACAGCAATTTCTAGTCTGTTACTGTTGATCAGGGTGTTGATCCTGAAATAACTTTTCAGAAAATAATGTACTGCTGAGTGGACACAGAGTTTCTGAAGAGGATACACTGAACTTAGAATATGGTGAAGTAGTTAAACCTTGCTATGAACCTTTAGGTGCTTCTGTAGTGCTTACAGTATGATATCTAGGGAATGATCAGCTAAGGAGAGTAGGATGCTGGAATTTTGGGACTCATCACGCTCTCAGATTTCTTTCTTTCTCTATTAACTTTAGTGCAATTTCTCAGTTGATTCAATTTGTGTACAGCTTTCAAGATTAATTCCAAATTCCTATACACACCATATATATAAGGTAATTATTGTAAACTAGGAAAAGGAAAAAGAATTAACATAAAAATTATCTATTGTTGATTTCAATGACAGGAGTTACTGCCATTACTTGCTAATAGAGTTTTGAGGCTGCTTTCCAACATGCCTAATCAGAGGCTTAAACTTGTTGATTGGTTGACTAAGGCTGGCAATCTGCTGACAATATAAGGGTGAACAGGGAAATATTTTTTGCAAGTGGGTATCAAACCTCTCTTGCTAATCAGGTTCACTTTAGGTTTCTCTAAAATTTCATTTCTTTTCTCTCTCTCCTTATTTTGTATAATGATTGCCAAAAGATCTGTATTTAACTGTGACATCTGTTGGTGTCCCTAGAGAATGAACTTTGATGTTAAAATTCCCCTTTCCAGGGGTTTAGGTGCAGCATAAATTGCTGTAACATTTTATGAAGTACTGCTACTTTTTCCTTCTTGTAATGACTACTTGATTGGCTCGTTACTGAAGGGAAGAGGTGGAGCCAAAGCTCAGTTTACCCAGTTTATGGGAATAAAAAATTGTAAAAATGACTAAAACTTTAACAAATTTGAAGTTGTCAAGCATCAGAGTATTTTCAGTGCTGAATTATTAATCTAACTTTTCATACTGAATTAAAAATTTGCTGTCAGCCTTAGAAGGGGCTGCATTTCTGGAGGCGTGGGGGTCAAATCTCTGTCTTTGATTATTAGGTACAGTGCTTTGTGAACTTCTGAATGGTATCTTTGAACAAGCTGCCAAATTGTTCAGCTGCTTTGACTTTCCTGGGAAGGCTTGAAGAATGAGGGTCACCAAGCCTATGTTAGTTCAAATAAAAGGCTTTTTGGTATATGATGAGACATTTGTGTTGCAGCAAATGCTATCAGTATTCACCCAATTTTATTTTTTCTGTTTGGTGTGTGCATGCATTTGAATGGTTATAAATATGGATGGCTTTCCACCATTCACAAATTACAAGATGCTATTTTACTTTAAAATTTCTGTTCTCTCCAGTGCACAGCAAGGATATAGCTCTTCAGAAATTTTATTTTACTTCTTGCTTTTTCTTCCCTTTCCTTTTTTTTTTTCTTTTTTTTTTTAAAAATTATCTGCTAATATAACACCAGCTTGTTATATTTTTAAAGAACTAATGTGTTCCTCCCTTTATTCTCTTTTGCTGTCTTCCTCCCTATCTGTTTTTCTCCAAACTGCTGCTTTCATCCCTACTCCAACCAGCTTGACTTCAAGGTCAGTATTTTCTGCTCTCCTACTTAATGCTCCTTCCACAATGAAGGTTTTCATTGACGCTTTATTTATTTGGCCATTTTGATTTCATATAAAGAACTTCTGTTTGTATTATGTTGTCTTTATTCTGCTTGTCTCTATGTGAAGTTTTTGGTCATTCCGTTTCTAGATCAGAAACTTTACAGTAAGTGAATGCTTTTCTCAAAAGCCTGTAAGAAAAAAATGTTAATTAACAACATATTCATATGTTGTTTTGTATGAAGATTTTTTTCTTTCAGTTTTGTTTCTATTATCTTTCTTTTGGGAGCTCAACACTGAGAATAATGGTTTTGGTAGATAACCCAACCCAGTAGGTCATGTATTGTCCAGTAACAAGAGAGATTTTATACCTGAGATCAGAGATTTATTCTTAATACTTTGACATCACCTCTTTTACTGTTACTGCAAAGGAGGAGGTGCAGTGGTTGTCCAAGTTTTAGCTGTTTGTGCTGGCCAGATTCTGGTGTCTATATTTGTATGTTTTATATGCTGTGTTTGGATACAGCCTCATCTAGTCAGACTCCCGTTTCTCTTTGCTCCAGGTTTTAGATTAGTTTAGCTGGTGTTTGTGCTTACACACTGTTTGAGCAAACTTTTCAAATATTACTATGTGTCTTATGGTGCTTTTTGAAAGTAAAAATTGATCTAGTTGACATTTTTTTCTCTTAGTAGGCCTTGATGTTAATTTTCCTTCTCGTGCTTATGAATGGCTTTAAATTTTAAGTTAGCAAAGTCTTAAAACATCTACTTGGTATTTTAGAAACTAGTAACTGTATATTGTTTGGATGACATAATAATCCACATAGAGAGATTGTTCATAGATGAATCAAACTGCAGTTAAAAGAGGGTATAAACTGCAAAAACTTTGCAGATATATTTCAGCTTCCTTAGTGTTGCATTTGCTAATGTGGTTCCAGGTTGCCATGCAGCACATTTGACTTGCATCGTGACAGATGTCCAATCTGCCTTTAGGATACATTCAGTTAGGAAGTTTTCATAATTTTTCTCTCAATTTATACTTTTAGCACAGTGTTCTCTCTTTGTGTAGAAGCAGAGCTTGGAAGAACTTGAGAGAGTTTTGGTTTCTTAGTCTCAAAACTTAGCACAGTTCACGTTTTAGGGTTCAGACATGTCAGAAGTTCCTGACAGGGACATCTTTGAACTGTATGGAAAAGATGGTTCATTATGAGAAGATTTTTTTGTCCCCTGATGTGTTTTGATACATGTCACAATTGCAAGTTCCTTTCCAGCTGAAAAAATGTGTTTTGGAAATGTGAGGCTTATCGGTTGAAGTAATGAACTGGATGAACACCTTTTTCTTAATTGTCTATCTACTACAAGCACATTTTCATGTGCTTGAATGGATAGTTATTACACCTGGATTATGAAAATACTTCAACAATTTTTTTGAATATTTTTTTCTTCCACAATTTAATTAAATGCATTTACTCTGCAGTTGGCTAAGATGAAATTATTGTCTGAATGTGACCACTCTGCATTTCTATCAGAGCATACCCAACACTGATTGAAAAATCTCTCTAGCCTGAGAGAGCTTAAAGAAAGGTATTATGCTATGTGGTTGTCATTATGGTTGATTTCACTGGAATTCAGTGATTGGTATGCAGAAACATTTGTTCAGCAGTTGGAGGTGCAATTTCTGTTATGTTTTATTGACCTAAAAAAAACCAGCTGACCTTGTTGAAGCAAACTGTCCTCATAACCCTGCCAATTTTCATCCCTAGAGTCCTGGGGAAGTTGTAGTCTATGATTAGAGTTTATTGTGGGAATTCAGTGAAGTGTTAAGTTTTCTCAGCTTGAATCTTCATTAAGGTCAAAACTTAATTTAAGAAACAGATTATTAATTTCTGTTATTTCTGCTGATCAGTATGTTTTTAGCTGTTATTTTATTTGTCCGTACTTATGTGAGGTTATAATGATTAGAAAAATGCTGCATCTGTTCTATTAACATGGTGGGCTATCGAGACTGGTGACAAACAAGAAAATCCAACACATTGGCATAATCCTGCCCTGTGCACCTGCCTGTACAGAGCAAGAATATTCTGAGCACAACAGTCAGTACAGTGACATCCCCCCACCCCTGCCTTTAGGTTACACTGCTATACACTCCCCAAGCCTTTCCACCTGCAGATAAAGAGGAGATGGATATTTTTTCCATGTGTAACATACTGACCAGTGCTAGAAAGTTTCCCACCAGCCTCTGATGTTGGCCTTCCTAATTGTTTCTGTGGGAGGCTGCAGCTCAATGAGATGTGTGAGGCAAGGTTTAAGGGAGTTTTAAATTTAACTTATGAGCCGTCCACAGTTTTGTCAAATGTCAGTTTGATGGTTCCAAGGGCAGAGTGATATGTTGTTCAAAGATAATTTCCCAGGAGAAATTGAGATAGTGTACTACTGAAAACTGAGAGAATCTGTGATATACATTACTCTTCTGAGAGACTGGTTATTCTGAGTGAGAAACATAGTTGTCACACTGGATAACAGGCAGATTGTTGACATGTCTTTCTGTTATAGTCTGTTTGCTATTTGAACAGAACCAGTATTTTAGCATTTAAACATTTTGAAAGAGATGACAATTTGAGAAGGGATTATTTAGATTTATCTGATTACGTGAGTGGTTTTGAATTTTTAAACTTGCAATTAGATTTTTAAATTTCATTTAATTTAAGAAATAGTAAAGTAGAAATTTTGTTTCCTCAAAATTCCATTTTCTTAGGAAAAAAGTTTAAAATAATAATAATGTATTATGAAATAAGCAGAAATCATAGTGATTAAAAATAAAAAGATACAAACAGGATCCTGGGAAAAGATGATGTGTCATTGTTCATTTTCATCCTACTCACTACTGAGTCTGCTCAGTTCTATACTTTCCCTTTCAGTTTGCTTAAAGGCATGCAGAGGTTAAAATAATAGAAATGGATTATTTAAGTAAGGAAGGATATTTTTTAATTTCTCAGTGATTTGATTTTTTTGGGATTTGATCTGGAGCGTAAATACCCCACTGAAGCAAACAGATCCAGAGAATGAACTGGCTGTGAAAAGAGCTCTACCTCTCTGAAGGAAAGATACCCACTTTGGATTGGGTTGGGTGTGACACCACAACTCCAGGGAAGAGAGAACATAAGGAACTGTTTTTTCATTTCATAGTAACTGGTTTCAAGGCACAGTAATATTTCTTATGCTTCTCCAGACCTGCTGCCTCCTCTAGTTTTCCCCAGGGGGGAAGATCGACAGAACATGTTCCTTTACCTCTTGAACGTGTGAATAAAGCAGCCCCAGAGCCCTCTGGGGAGTTGGTGCCTGCCTGGGTGCAGGGCTGTCAGGATCCCCTGTGTACGGTGGAGGGGTGTGTGAGTGAAGAATCACTGTGAGATAGCACAGCTTGCCCTCAAAAAGCTGTGACTGAAAAGAGACAGGGGAACTAAATTTAGGAATTGGGCTGTTGGTGGAACCACTCCTTCCACTCGGATTGTTTGCTTTGACAGTGCAGGAGCGGCGTGCCTGGGCAGCACGATTGTGTCTGGACTGAAATGCTCTGAGCTGAATTTATAATAAGGGGAAGTTGGTATGTCTAAACAAGAAATCATACAAAGTGTACCTGATTTATTTGGAGGTCTGAAGAAGTTACTGGATAAGCATGGAAAGCTTGATTTATGTATTGAATGATAAGGGCTGGATTGATCCTGAGAACTTCCAGGGTGAGCCAGGAGTTGCAGTCAAAAGATTTGATTCAGAAGGAAATTGCAATGAATCATGGAGTGCTGCAGAGGAGGTGTGATCCTGATTGTTGTCAGGCTGAGCTGGACACGCTGCGGAGCAGTTGGATGCAGAGAAAAACTGGACAGAGTCAGGAGGTGGTGGGGCTTTTTTCTGCATTTTTTTTTGTTTTGTTTGTGTGGGGATGTTTTACTTGTTTAGATGGCTTTTTAAGGAAAAAAAGCTTGCCTGGATTATGGCTGGAAAGGACCTGATGGACCAGTAGCAGGAGTGCAACTCCTTGGTTGCAAATTTCAGGCAAAAGATTATTTCCAGTTACTGGTTACAGTTATTGCTAATGGTCTCAATAAAATTGCTGAGCAAGCAATTGCTGTATTAAATCAGATCAAATATCCTTCTCATCTAGTGTCCTGTCATCAGCAGTATTTTATTTTATTTTTTTTTTTTTAAAGAACATCAGAAGAAAACACCCACCAGTCCTGGGTGTACAAGAGAGATGTGTGACAGATGAGTCTTCTGGTATGAATTTCACACATGTTCATGTAAAGTGTCATCCAGTAAGAATGTGCTGAGGAAGACAGTAGTGCAATGCACTGTGTTGGAGTTTCAGTGGTTGCAGTGCAGATATGTGTTGAAACAAAGTGACATGAACCATAGTTTGGAACAGGATTTTGGTACGTCTTTCTCATTCATGCATTATCCTCTCGTGGATATTTCCAGCATCTCTCTAGGGCTTTGGAGGGAACTGTGTCAGACTAAACACTTCTTAAATAAAGATTTTGGAAAATTTCCCAGATTGTGTGTTAGGTAAACCCTTCCTCCCACATTTTTGTCTTTGAGGTGAGAAATGTTTCAGTGACTTTTGTGACACTTGCTTTATTTCTACCACACAGAGTTGTTGGACAATAATATTGTTTTGTGGTGCATTTTGAGGCAAAATTGTTGTCACACTGATGAAGCACTGTCATAATATCAGTCCTAGGAGATCTGAAAGTAGCCTTCAAACAGTTGAAATACTAAGACTTAAAGGGTTGGGCTGGGCGAAGAAGAATTTTAAAAAAAGGCTATTTGACTTTGTGGGGTTTTTTTTTTTTTTAATTATTAACACAGCAATAGGATCACTTTCTGTTTTTATGAGACTTACATATTTCTGTGGGCTGTAAGCCTGGTCCTTTGAGTAAAACTGAAATAACTATGTAATCTATGAGTAATAGAGTTGGGAATACACTAAAATTCCTTTTTCTTTCGTGGTAATTCAGTGGCAATAAATAGCTGTGATCTGGGTTGCTGTGACATGGCATGTTTGCCAGTCAGTGGGAAAAAAAAAAATCGATGTGTACAGTGATGAGATGGCTTTGCAGTTTTGCATTCAATGGATTTCATTTTTACAAGGAAAAAGGCAAAATGTTTATAAAATGTTATTACTTTATATTTTAATAAATTTTAATCTTTTTTTTTATTTCTGGTGGTTATCATCACTACTCCCTGCCTTTTTATATCAGGGCAGAAAGCTAGATGAATGATTTGGCCTGGAATGTAAAAGCTATCTAGCTTCTGAACTTCTTCCACTTCATTAAAAAAAGCATCAGTCCCAATATAATTTTTTGCCATCAAGAAAGAAAGAATGAAAGTTATTTTGAAGCTGAACTCTGTTAGACATGCTGGATATATCAAAGTAATTAATTTCTTAATGATTGCGATAGTTGTTTTTATGTTATTTAAGGTATTCTTTAGTTTGTTATCACTGAGATAATTGTATTAGTTAAAAAAAAAAAAAAAAGAAAATAAAAAAGCGTAAGGAAACATTCCAAGTCTTAAAAGATGTTTTGGATCCTAAAAATTCTTTAGGTTATAGGATCTGGACTGGAAAAAAAAAACAACATGGAAGTTTTAAATGCAAATGACAGCACAGAAAGACACTACTTAGTTTTTATTAGCATATTATAAAACTTACAGGAACTAGAGTCTAACTTATTAAATCAATTCAGCAGTGAAACATGAGAGCTTTCTTTTAGAAAAATTGCTGTTGTTTGAGGTATGTTATGTTTTCTTTGCCATATGAAAATTTCAGCCTGTCACAGGTATAGGTTTTCTTATCATGATAATACCTGTTTTCTCCAGACAAATCCATCTATGGGCTGTAAGTGAATAAACAGTGTCCTTGCATATTTGTGTCAGGAATGTGTCTGTCAGTGACACTCCTAACATCTCCTGTGATGTTCAGAGTTTGTTAGAGTCTGACCCATCTTTGTTTTTCAAGTTGATAGATAGGTAATAGCACATACATTTGCATTCCATGAAAATACCAGAAACAATGCTTAGCTTTTCTCATATCTTAATAAAATGCTAGCTTATGGATTTCAATGGAATTAGATCTGAGTTTTGAAGAATTACCCTTGGCTGGTTTAGTTGTGACTCAATAAAGCACCTCCATATACTGTCATTTTTAAGACAGTGAGAACTGAACTGTTGTGAATAGTTTTGCAGTCTTACTGAAGTAATGGAGTTCAGAATGGACATTCACATGGTTGGGATTTAGAGGATCAGGTCTTCTGCATGACTAGCTACTGAGATCCAGAGTGCCTAGTAAAATGTTAAGATTTGTTTCCCTGCTCACATACATGAATTCTTTGTAAGGGTGTGGACTATTTATAAAGGAGAAAGAGATGATTTGTTAAAAACAAAAATATTTTTTTCAAGTAATAACGATGGTAATACTCTACCCAGTGCATGCCTAGAAGAATAGGTGAAGATGTTTATTTATAATATGTATGAGATTAAATTTTAAAGTATATTTTTGAGACTTTCCTCTTTCATATAAATTACTTGTTTTGAATGAATTGTATATCATAAAATAGTTTGATTTGATTGTTTTGGTTTGGGGTTGGTATCTTTTTGTTTGTTTGTTTCCCTGAAAACATTCTTTGCACTCAGATTTTTTTTTCTTTTTTAACTGGTTGAGGAGCACAGGTTCCTAGAATATTGGAGAAGTTTTTGATTGACTTCCAGACAGTTTGTCCCATTGCAACGCTGTTTAAAGGGATGAAAATCGTTGCAGAGACATATTCCTTTAGAAAACATCACAGATTTTGCTCTTGGGTGTATTTTGCATGTCTGCATTTTTTGGATGCTTTGAGGGGAAAAAAAATCTTTATGAAATAGAGTGAAGGCTATACTGAGCATGTAACACTTATTTTTGGCTGACATTACCAACTTTTTGGCCAAGGTCCCCAGGTGGCTAATTAAAGCTGGGAATTTAATGAAATAGTGTGATTTTGTATAGCTATCAGAGATGAAAACATTGGAGTTTAACCAGCACACACTACTGTAAAATGAAATCTGAAAGATACATATATGCAGAAACTTAGTGTTGATATTTCTCTTAAGAAGCTGGACTGAAGGAATTAAATGCCCTGTAGTTAGACCTATGAGATCAATTTGTGTGCAACTTCAGAAGAACAAGAAAAAACCACAAACATGGTTAAGTGAGTCATTTCAGTTATATTCATCCTAGCAAGAACTGAATGCTGCTGCTGTTTTGCTATTTATCTTTCTGCTGATCAAGGGTCTAGGTCTCCAAGATAATGATCTATTCCTTAAAAAGACATTTCAATTAAAAAATTAAATGGAATGAACAGCCAGTGCATTTGACATAAGGGCATCTTGCTGCTTGCCCAGTGAGATTTACTGGCTCAAGGTTCCTTGGACTGGACTTCATAAGAAATAAAGCTACAGGGCTGTTTAAGAATTTTGTGGACTTTTCCCTTTCCCTGTCTTGCTCAGATCTAGGATGTTCTAAGTGTATCTAAATATTTAGCAGCCCTAGATGATTGTTCTTCAGCAGTATGAGAAGTCAGAGCTGCTACAGTCTAGGAATTCCAGTGCTGGCATTCTAAGGCCACTTTCTGGCAAAATTGTTGGATGCTGAGGAAAACAGAGGTAGGCCTTGCTGGGGTGTAGACACCTGATTGTAAGTCTAATGCCCAGCTGAGGTGGAAATTAATGGCTGTGGAGCATTCTCTGTGTTGAGAAAGATTATCAAAAATTATCCTGGATCAGAAAGATTCAGAAAGAGGAACAGGAAATTGACTGAATGAATATTTGAGTGTTTGGGTGTTTTTTTTTTTTTTTTTTTTTTTTTTTTTTTTTTTTTTTGCGGGTGTAGCATATCTAAGGTGAATGTATTTTCAATTGAGATAAATGGCTTGATCTAGGTTAAAAAAATTAATAAGCTCAATTTAATCAGTAGTAAGGCAGCTTCTAGAGAAGTATGTTACTTTATACGATCTTTCTCCCTTCTTTAGGAGTGAGAGAATGTCTTACGTATTAAAATAATAAAATTTTATTTAGACTTTTTTCTTATACTTAGTGTTCCTCTCTTCTTTATTAACTTCCAATATTATTGTATTTATTATTGTGTGCTGGATACTTCTCTGATACTGAATTATCAAATGAGGTAGATGCCCATAACATCCTTCAGTTTGTAATTCTGGGACATAATTGAACTTGTTTCCTTTTTTAATTGATGGGTTAGGGGTTTTTTAAAATTTATTTTATTTTTATTTTAACTATTCCAAATGTGCTTATATTCTAGCTCTATTTCAAAGACATCTTAGCTTCACTCTGAATTCTTTCTTAGTCCAAAGCTGTTAGATGTTCTGTGACAATTACTGTTTATAACCATAGGAAAACAAATCTAAATTGGTTATCTGAAAAAGGGTCTTTCACCCTGCTTTTTAATGTTTGACTGTGATTAAGCATCTTGCAGAATTAGTCATCTACACTGATTTTTAGTTTGCTTTTTTACTTCTTAAATGTTACAAGTTCAGAACATCATCTCTTTAAGCCAAATTTAGTGGTAGCACCACTGTGGACTTGGGTGCTTTAGAACTAGAAGTACCAGAAGATTATTAACTGATGATGGTAAGATGAGTTCTACTGACCAGACCCTTGCAGCATACATTTCAGATTTTTCAAGGCATATGTTTTTAGCAGTAATCTTTTATTTATTTTATTCTGTCTAATGAATTTTGTGGTCTTAGAGTTTCAAATTTAAAGAGTGCGGCAGAACACGTGAAACTAATTCCACCTGATAAAGAATAACTTAGACTCACCTGTGCATATCAGCACAGCTACTTGTAAAGTATGTGGATATTTTATATCCTATATGGTCGTGGCATATGATATTTTGTGCTGATTGGATACTGTTCCCAAATATTTTTCTATTGGTTATGCATATTTTTTACTTATCCTAATCTTCTGTTTTATTCAAAAGCATTTTAGAAACAGAGCCACGTGAAAACATACCAGAGCAAGCAAGTCAAAAATTCTACTGGATCAGGGATGGTATTTGATATTTACTGTTTAAAAAAAAAAAAAAAAAAAAGTTAATGGAGAATATGTTCTTGCATTTATTTGCTGCATTGAACTCCCCCTGTACATTTAATGCAGGCCTAAAAGAAAACTTCTCAGGCTTTTTAACTGTAGCATTTTCTTTTCATTTCCATAGGTATGTAGCCAGTTGTGGAATAAAGAGAGTCCATGACAGAGCTTTCTTTTATTTCCTTCCCTTCAAGATTTTGCATATCACAGGCACC
The DNA here is from genome assembly GCA_038380795.1 of Pyrocephalus nanus. NCBI lineage: Eukaryota > Metazoa > Chordata > Aves > Passeriformes > Tyrannidae > Pyrocephalus > Pyrocephalus nanus. The sequence goes on along the minus strand of CM076271.1, from coordinate 8,551,771 downwards.
AGATGTTTTCCCTTGCAGCTTTACCATGTTCTACTTTTCAGTGTGGCATTAGACAGAAGCTGAAATGGGAAGTTGTGTGAGGGAGGGGTGATGAAAGAAGCAGTTAGCATTGGCATAAAATTGAACCTCTTACAGAGATTAAATATAAATGAATTTATCATTTACTCAACATGAGATTGGAAACCAATTTATATTTTAACAGCACAAAGTCATATTGCACCACCAAAAATTTCTGCCAAATACCACATTTATATATGAAGTTGTGAAAGTAATTTTTTCTAGTTTTCATTTTGATTTTATGCTGGTTAAGTCTGTGTTTACAATTATGAGACATTGGCTCAGGAGAATACTGCTTTTCACTTGGAATTGTGCAGAGCATCTAATGTATATTTGAACTAGTTGTATGCACTTTTATTTTTTTAGGCAATTTGAAGTTACATTTTTTTAGTTATAATAGATGAGATTTTCTGTTATGTGCTGTACTTCTAAACTTGTACATGAAGTGCCTCCTGAGAATTTTTAATACCATGGCACATTTATTGATTACAAATTAATTGTTAATTTTTCAGTATAAATAAATGGTGAAAAAAAACACTGTAGGACAAAGAAACCAGTGATAGAAGTAAATATAAAATGACCTAGTTTCTTCAGCATAATAAAACCTGTGCAAGAAATGTATTCTATAATTTTTTTTTCACTGCTTCTGATGTGAAAGCAATGGAGGGATTTTCAGTGATCCTTTGGGGCATTGAATAATATTCTCTTCATTTGCCAAAATAGGATTAGTGAGTAGATCTTATTAGGAATTTGCACGTGACTTAATTTTTTATAGATAAAAGGGAGCAAATTCCTCAAAGTCAAAGAAAGTCGAGGAAAATAATATCTAAGAATCCAAGCAGGTAGAAAGCATTACTGCAAGGATATTTTTTCATTAACTGCTAGGCAAAATTAACTTACATTCTTCCTTAAAAAGATGTATGCTAAGTATCAGAAATGCCTCTGTAAGTTATTACATAAGATCCACAGTGAAAGATAATTAAATAAATATTCATTTAGTACAGTATTAAAATTACAAAACATATAGTGGTGGCAAAGATTGTTTCACTTTAATTAGGAATGGCTCATAATTCTGTTTGTTGATAATCTATTGTAAAGGTAAGTCTCATTACTAAAAATGGTAGAAATGTTTTTGTTAAGTACAAAGATATTTGTAAAGGCATCCTTTATTCTTGATGGCATATTTGTGACCTGACCTTCTGCCCCATTACACTTTAATCTTTCAAATCTCTGTATTTGTAGTAGTCCATGTTTTAAAAAATAAAATTTCAAGACATACATTAGTCATCACCTTTACCTCCTGCTTCCTTTGAAATTAATGCTACTTAAAGGAGCCCTTAAAATTGTTCCTGAATGCACTGAGTGTGTAAGGATTGTTGGATAATCTCCCTCTTAGAACAGTTTTGCATAGAGCTCAGACCATGTATGAGTATTTGTGAGCAAATGATAAAAAGGGAAAAATCTTGTCAGCCCAAATAATTGCATTACCACTGTACAAACTTAAAGCTATTTTGATTTGTCATCTAGAAAACAAAATGAAGTTTTATTGTTACATCTGATATTTGGAATATTTGTGTCGGTTGGAGATGTTCTGTGTCATAGTCACAAAGTTAGTTTCTATTGAAAAAGAAGTGATGTCATTAACTCTAATGGGTATATGTGTGCAATTCTTAGACATATGAAGGACCAAAACAAGAAGGTTGCCAATCTGAAGCACAATCAGCAACTGGAGAAAAAAAAGAATGCACAGCTGTTGGAAGAAGTTCGTAGGCGAGAGGACAATATGACTGACAACTCTCAACATTTACAAGTGAGTTTATTTTTCAATTGTGTTTTAAAAGCATCAAAGAAAGTACAGTTCTGTTTCACTGTGCCTTCCAGGATGTGTAGTGAATGCCTCCCACAAAGAACTGATGGATCTCTCCTCTTCTACCAGAGGATGCCCTACTCATCTCAGTTGCATCCATGAAATATTTACTATTAGGGTGAGGGAAAAAAACCAATAGAAATTGAAGACCTCTACACAGTTACTACCTCAGCAAGTGTTTTTTCTTACAGTTGGAAAAAAAGATTCTGCTATATCTCTTTATTTAAGATAGACTCTGAGCCTTGTTCTAGGACAGCTTCTACAGTTTGTAAGTTACTGAGCTTGGGGTTTGAGATTTGCAAGATAATAAACTGATCATGTGATGTGATACATCACATAGTGGGGAACTTGTATTCAAGGCCACAAGTTTGATGCTTGACTTAAAAAGCATTCCCTGAGATCTGATTGTGGAAAAACCATGAAGAGAAGTGCTGATTTCGGTTGACAACATCAGTGTCTTCATGCCCAGTGTTTATAGGCAATTTACAGTGCAAAATATCAATTTTGTCTTGATCTGGTTAATATAATACGTTTCTGGAAAATTTCCAGTGGTTGGAATTTGACCCTCTCATGCTTTGTATGGTTCTATTTCTCGTGTGTTCCTATTTGCAAAATGGAAAAATTAACACCACATCTCTCTTCAGGCTTGTGTTGGTGGAACTTTTTCAGGATCAAGTTCAGGAAATGGTTGATTTTTTATGCATCTGTGCAGTGTTACATCTACTTTATAACCTTGGTCATTACATCCTGATTGCATCACCGTGCTTTTGACTGCACGTGATGTAGCAATAAAAGCTCATGAAGTATTTGGTCTGACAATATGATATATGAGAGTTAAATTTCAGTGTTGAGCAGCTACTTGTAATTACTGTACTTCATTGAAAGGAACATAGTAAGCTTATTTTTTCAGTTGTATTTTGGAAATCTCTGAGAGTGGTGTGATGACTAGAGAATAGAAGTCATTCCCAAGAACTTTGATTTAACTGCTCTACTTGGAGCTTTCTAGTCATGTGGTGAGAATGCATCTACCAAATGGAAGTAGCGTGGCTGAATGGCTTGAATTTGGAAAGAAAACCCCTTGTCTGGTGTATAGCTCTTATGTGCTGTTCACTTCCTATAAAACATTCACACACTAAGAACAGTTTATGAAAACCAATTAACCAAGAACTGCTATTTTGTCTTACTACACCCTAAAATTTCGATATTTTAATACCATGTCCTTAAACATATTACTTTCAGTATCAAGATATGAATCTGATAATTAGGTGGTTGACTGGTTGAAAAACCAAACAAATTCTAAAGCTCCTGTCAATTAGCCTTGATATAGAAAGGAATCTTTTAAAATAATTTTCTAAGAAAATCTTTCCTCCTTAATGGAGTTGTATAAAGAGTAGCAGGTGTGATCTAAGGATTTAAATGAGGCAGGAATTTTGGGGGGGACACATGATATGAGATACATGATATACTTTGAAAACCACATTTCTACGAGTACTAGGCATCTTCTGATTAAAAATAATATTAATTGCTACTTCAATAAAAGTTTGATGTTAGTAAACTGTAGGGATCTGACCACCTTTCCTTGTTACTGTTTATAATACCTTCTACTGTGCTTAGTGGAAACACTCTATGTTTATGGGCATCTGTAACACACAGTGCTTGTGTCTGCAGTGTACTTGTTACATTTGTGAATGATGTATTGAGCTGTTACGGGAAAAGTATATCCTAAAATTCTCTGGCCTGATGTAATGACTGTATTTGTTGGCTGGCTGTGATAAGCTGGCTGTTGGCTGGCTGTGATAAGCTCAGCTGAGAATTGAAGAGCAGTCAGGCTGTTCAAATTACATTCACTCCAGCCAAGTCTCGATTCCTTTTGCAAGAAGTACTGGAAAGGATGTAGTAAGAAAGGGAATGTGATTGTCCTTGGACCATTCAGGGAGTTACTGAAGTGATTGGTTGAAGTGCCATCCACTTTGTACAGCTCAGGTTGGGGCTGAAGCTCTACCCAATTCAGCTGCCCCCTTGCTTTCTGATAGGTTTGAAGAAGTTCAGAAGTCTGTAGTTCCATTGAAGCTTCAGTAGTATATAACAGTTCCTGAGGCTGGCACCACCAGGTATATTTGTGATGCTTTTCACCATCTTTTCAGACAAAAGCCATTCAAAGCTGGTTCAAGTCCCAGCCTCAGTGCTTGCAGGTCAAGTTTGCGTCTCTGGTGGCCCCATCTTACAGCACTTCAGGGCACTGCTGTGACAGAGAATGCCCTGGGATGGCTGGGGAGGGAATTCACTTTGGTCTCCCTCAGCTATCATCTGTAATTGTGAGTGATGCTTCAGGTGTGGTTTTAGGGGGTTATTTGGATCACTGGAAAATTGGAAACATCAGGGAGCCAGACTTCAGATTAATTCTTGGGAATGAAGAATAGTTGTGAGGTTTTCTGGCTTTTCCTAACACAAATCAAGGGCAGACCTGCGTGAGTCTTGCCAGACGTGATGGTCATATATTACGTAAAGCATCACAGCGGGAGAGCAGGACCTTGAACACTTTATCATGAAACTTTTTGAGAGTGCTGTATCTAACATGCCTTCATTTTTCTCTCTCTCTCTTTTTTTTTTCTTCTGTCTTAAAAATGATAAGTCTTTTTGAGAAACACTGAGCTAAGAAATATACAGGTATCATGCCATAAATTTGTGTGTAATTCCTTAAGTCTCTTTGTAGGATCTTGAAATGTTAGAGGTGTGAGACTTGTTTATTTTCAGAGATGCATTTTTCTTGATTCTTGTGTGGAATATGTTTCTTCCAGTAACACTGTTATCTCAGAAGAATTGGGAATAACATGGAGAACTTAAATGCATTTGGTTTTCAATCTGATTTTCAGACCTGCTGTAATAATAACAAAAAAATTCTTTCGTTTCTCTGGAGTAAACAACCAGAGGGTTCACTTGGTAATATTCTGTATGTCTCATCACATAGCTTCAAAGGAAATGAAATGTACACTTTTGTCTGATTACAGTTTTCATAAATGTAACATATCAATTCAATAAGTAGTCTAAGTCCAGAGACACTTCTTTGTGGAAATTTTTGGCAAACTGTCCAATGCATAGATGTGACAAAAGAAGCAAAGGGATGAGTGTGAAACAAAGTTAACAAGTTTAATAGCCTATTCTGCTCTAATCTATTCAGCTTCTGGGTGTTTCCACCTTTTCTTCCAGTTTATCATCTGGCAAAGTTTTTGACTCTTCTATTATTTTAAATGTTTGGGTAATTTGTGACATTGTTTTTGAGTGAGACAATGTGTAGTTCTCATTGATTTCAAATATCATCTACAGGCAGGTTGATCAATGCTCTATGCCTGCAGTACTGTGAAACAGCTTGTGTACACATTACATTTTCCAGGTGTAAATATCTCACTTTTTAAACAGAGTTCAGTTTCTCAGTCACTGGAATTAGTGAGGCAAGGCAAGAGTTCTAGTTTTTCAGTAGCTTTGTACTGGTTGGAAATTCAGGTAATGAATAAAACATGATCAGGAGAAAGTCCCATCAAAGGAGATAGAAAAGCTGGCTAGTTAATATTTCTGCTTTCTGATTCTTGCCATGTGAATGTCTGTGATATCTTACTCACTGAAAATAGCTCCCAAGAGATTTGATAGCTACTCAACGTGAATCCTTAACCTTGGGTTTGTTTCTTTGAGTGCTTCACCATATAATTTTCAACTATATTATATTTCTAGAAATACAAAATATACTGAAGACATTGCACAATACTATATGTTATTTCTGTGTCTTATAAAATAGGATAGCATGGCCTAAACAATGGGCTTACCTGACATTACTATGAATTTACTGTGATTTTTCTTTTAATGCAATGTATTTCCAACGCATTGTTTCAAACACTTTGAAACCATAATATTAATAAAGAGAGGAAGGTAGGGAATGAGATGAAGTCTTGCAAATAAAAATGTACAGAGCAGTGTAATCAGTTCAGAGACACAGGAAGGAGCCATGAGTGCTATGCAGACAGGCATTGGTGCATGGAGCTGACCCAAGGCAGGAGAGAATTCATTACATAAACACTTTGTACATAAAGCTTTGTGTTATTAGTGCTGAAAGGCATATGCAGTGTCAAAACACAAACTTTTAAGAGGTTAAAAATCACGAGCTATTGTATTGGAAAGGAATTCTGGTTTAAACATCCATCCTAAGGTGGACCTAGATACCTGTCTGGAAGGCTTTAATAATTCTCAGTGTTTAGGGGATTCTCTAGGTTTCTGTCTTTAGAAGGCTGATAATTTTTGGGGGGTAGATAGTGCTAAGATAGGGATTTTGCCTATTTACACCATTCCTGTCTGATTTCCACGTGCATGCGTGAATTGCAAATGGTGGTCTGGCTTTGCTGTGTAGAATTGCTCCCCACCTCTTTCAGTTGTGGGCAGGGGATAAGAGGAACCAGTTGACTGCCCTTGATTTTCTGTTCTTAATATCACGAGCAATCAGAACACACAGATGAGATATGATGTAGGTGAATTTTTGAAATATGTTCAGAGACAAGAGAAGGGATAAAATACAGCCTGCAATGCTTATGAAGGTCTTCCCTCTTGCTAAGATTTTCTCCTATCAGATTTGAATATTTTGAAACAAAAGCTGGGGCTTTCTTTGCAAATCTGCATAAGAGCTGCACAAAGTCTTTCAGTCTTTGTGTAAGATGATAAAGAATTGTAAGATTTTGGAAGTGGTTCAGTGACAAACTCAGAGGATGGTATAAGCTACAGCTGGAATGAAGCTCTCCCTTTAAGGTTCCCATGAACTTTGTGGAAAATACAGAATAGAGACTAATTTGTATTACGGTTTTAGTGACTTAAAAACTTATTTTACCATGAATTTTCTGCAATTAAAGCAATCATTCACGCCAGTTTTATCTAACATACCTACATAATTCTCTTCAATTTATTGCTTGAAAACTAGCCTATGGTATTTTATCCTTGTGGTTTCAAACTGTCAGTTCCTTGGGGACTTTAAAATTTTGTATCTGAGTGGTTAAGCTTAAGTTTGGTCAGTTTGTGAGAAAATTAGTGTTCATGTACATATCAGATAGTTTCACCCTGATAAAGCAGGAGTTATGTACTAGCAGATGGAGAGAACCCAGCACAGTAGATTGCATAATTGTGTGTGTTAGTGATACGTTCACGGGTACTTCCTTTGGCCTTTCTCTGCCTCTCTAATTGTAGGTGGATTTTCCAAGAGAGAGTGTAGCTAATAGATACAACCTCAAAAATGTCCAGCCTTTAGCAAAATATATTATAAGCTTCAAACAATTTAAGGACCTTTTTTTTTCTCTTGTACATATCTAGGAAAACGGGAGGAATTGCATTTTCTTAAGTGGTCATTTTTATGTAGCTATGTACTAGAACACTAACAGACATTTTGAAAAAGTAGAACTTAACAAAACTGTCTTTTCTGTACTCATTGATAACCAATCTATCAAAAAAATCTTTGAGCAGAGACTTGGGCAGCAGGTAATAGAAAAACAACCACACCACCTGTGATGCTGTAGTGCAATATATTAAAAAAATATTACCAGATTAGGAGTGCATACTTAAAAAACCCCAGAATAATCAATTCAAACACATGTAAGACTTTTGAAGACACAGCTAGTGTACTTATCTTCAGATTTTCAACATAATATAAATAAACATTAATTCAAATTGTAAACATGGATGGACAGTAAGGAATTTTCCTTCCTTGGCCTGTGGAAGTTCCATAAGCTGTGGATAAATTCCACATGTGTTGCTGAAACGTGTGTTGAACTTCAGCCAGTAGTTTAGGATTATGTTGAAGAAAATATTTCTAAAAAGTTTCAGATGAAGGAAAGTATTTGAGAATCTGCAGAGGGCAGGAGGGTTGATTGGTAGGTCTGAGGATCAATACCAGAAGTGGTTTTTTTCTTGGGGGATTTACTTTGACATTTGTTTTCATTGTGCAGTGTAATCCCCAGAAGCCAAAACTACTCGTTATAAAATGTCCCTGTAGACAATCTGTGAAAATCCCACTTGAAGATCAGTTTCTACATGACTCACAGTCTCTTAAATTTTTTTTTTTTTTTTGTCATAATTGGTGGGTTGACAGGATTGTTGAAGTGTTCTGTGCTGTGTTGGTCTAACCAGCTGTAATATGAAAAAAAGATTGTAGTGGGTGAAACATTATCAGCACAACTGTTGTATGTAGTTGTCATGTCCTTTCTTTTAACGGGAGTATTACATTAGATGAATAAGTATAAAATAACATAATTTTTATTCCTAGAACTATCCCAATTATTAGATTTGGATTTTTAGGCAAATAAACAGTGTAATAGAACATTATGTATAATTGTTAATACTTTTTTTGCACTATTACAAGGACTTTTAGGGCATCCCATATTAGAAAGTCTGAATACTGACTTTCACGGTTCCTACAGTTATGTCAGAAAATTAATGTTTTTCTATGTCATCTAGGTAATGTTAATTCACTGGCTTCAGTTATAAGAATAAAATCTAGACTTCTTGACTTGTGGTTTTTTAAGAAATCTATGAACTGCAACAATTGAAAAGTATTTTGTATTTCAATTAAGTCAGTTACTATGTGCTTTAATAAGTTTTTTTTAGTTGAAAAGGGCATATATGGCAAGGCACCGGAAGAAAAAGATCTTGTTGGAAAAAACAAAACTGCAACAATAGGAAACAGGAAAAATTTAATGTGATACACCTTTTTTTTTTTTTTCTTCCCCTCAATATTTATGTAATAACTCACACATGCGGGACTCCTGTCGTCTCCAGGGGGCAATCACATTCAACATGCATCAAAAGAAATAGTTCAGTTAAACCAACTCTCCCTACCCAGCAATAATTACCACAGGTTTACACTGAGATATAGTTGCAAAAGGTTAGTCAGTAGGGCATCTGCAAATCAAGTTATATGTCAACTCTACATCAATAACCTCATTATAATAGATGTTAGTATTTCAGCACATGACTGTCCAATATAGCATTCCACATTTAGCTCATTTTTAACTTTTACATTGACTTATAGCTCATCTAATATTTTACTAACTTATGTATTTAAACACTCTATATTACATAAATTATAATCAATGACAAAAGCAATGATTTAGATTGAAATTCTGCAAAGTGAAATTGCAATAAAATGTCTGACGCTATTTGTGTAGCTGTCTTCAGTGTAAGATGAATATAGGGTGTTTAACCCTGTAATATAAGAGAACTATAACGGAAATTCATATTAGTAGTAGATTTTCCAAGTTAGGAACTGCTTAATAATTTTACCTATGCTTTCTTTTTTTTGATTTTTTGCAATGAAATCAGTTTTCCTATATATGAAGTAGGAAAAAAGTAAATATGTTCTAAAAATACAGCTGATTACCTAAATTCTGCATGCTCTATCCATATACTTTCTTATATTTGTAGCTTATTCATGAGCTATAGCATTTTTTTGCTGAAAGCTTGATAGGCTGGATGAAAGTATAAAAAGGTTTTCAAAACCTTCTTGTGGTCTGCATCAAGCTCAGATTTCTACCTGGTTTCATAATTTGGCTGTGTATTTACCTGGTTTGTAAGCAAGTGCTGCTGCTTGTTTGCCACTCTCCATAGATCATTTTGAATAGCTGGCAAGTCTGTTACTAATACATCTGGTCAGCAACAGAAGTTCTGCTTGAGTAAGTCTAAGAAGAATTATTTTGGTTGGTTGCTAATAAGCCAGATTTATAGCATTTATACTTATCTCTCATTATGAGTGTTCTGTAGTAGCCTTATACACTGTTACTTACAGATTACCCTGTGCACAGACTGGCAAGAGAAGGGCTGGGAAGCACCTTCATGTATAATCTTGTCTGGAACACTCCTTCCCTGGAAATTATTCTTAGTTATTGTAAATGCATCTCTGCTTTGAGAAGCTTCCATGCAAGAGATTTCATTACCAAATTTTGGGAACAAATTTCATTGTGAGTTTAAAAAAAAAAAAAAAAAAAAAAAAAAAAAAAAAAAATTGGGTGTTCAATAAAGAAACCTCACATTTGACGAAGCATGCTTTATTAATAGATCTCAAAGTATCTTAAAGAATAGAATTGTAACAAATGTATGGAAAGAGACTGAGGCACAAGAAATAGAGGTTGTGTACAAGGTGTTCCAGGTGGTTGATGACACCATTAAGGAGCATAGATTTAGTCTATCCTATATACCCTTTATTTCCTGAACTTTTAAGTCGAAGATTTTCAAGTGCTTTCTTACTCATGATACTTAAAATGTTGCTAATGAATTGTTACTGATTGAGGTACTTAGTGCAGGTGAATTTGATTTGGTTTTAGGTCCGGTGAGCAATCAAAAGGTTGTGTTTAGCATGTGAAAGACAAGGAAAAATAGATACCATATTAATTATTTTGCAATAACTAGGCAGTTTTGCTACTCTCTCATGTACTTCACGGAGGGTGAATAGTAGCTGCATATGAAGAAATAAAGTACTGCTATGTGCAGTTTAGGTTTCTTTTATAAAGATGCAGCTGTTTTTTTAAGCAGGATTGTCAAGATAATCAGATAATTAAACAATAGACAACATTAGAGTGCGGTACATTAAATTTTATAGAAGGCTATTCTTTCAAGTTACAGCAACGGTGTATGTAAAAAGCATTTCTTTGATCCTTTAATTCTGTTTGCATTTTTCCATTTTTGCTTTTCCTTGGAGAAGTCTGTTTAGCTTTCCACATCTGACAAATGTAGGGAAATCCTTCCATACATGCCCTTTCCTTGGAGAAAGCTTGACAAGTTAGGGATGTTGTTGAAGTCCCAAAGTTTTCAGTAAATAAGTGTATTAATACAATTGGAGCTTTTTTTCTATGACACTTTCATAATTGTAAATAGGGAAAAATGTATTTATTTAAAAATAGTAGTTTGATGTAGGTAAACTATAAAAATGTTAACTTTGAATCTGAAACCCAAAACTATGCACAGAAGGCATATTTTTTTCATATTGCCTTTTAAAAAATATGCATTTTGAGTTGTTCTTTGTATTTCTGTGGATATTTTAGCAACATGAATTAGAAATGCATTTGTTCTTTAGCAGAGTGAATTTTTATTAAGCAGTATTATTTGGCATCAGCTAGTCACCTTTCTTTTCACAGTTGCATATTGGCATAATGAAAGAAGCATTTTACACCTACTCTTCAGCTGTCACATACCTTTGTCATATTGAGAACTACCATAATTTAGCCATCTAGAAGTTATGACAAAGATAAAAGCCAGGTGTTTGTGATCCCCTCCTCCTCTTTGTTTTTTTAAACTTCAAAGGGACATTATAACAATGTGAGCAGTGTGTCACATGAGTGCCATAGTCTCTTCATTTTGAAGAAAGAATTTCGTGTTTTCCTGCATGTGGGGTGAATTCCTGGCTCTAGTAAAGTTAATGGGATTTTTGCCACTGCCTTGTCAGACAAAGATTTCTCACATGAAGAGAAAATAATTAAAAAAACCCTGTTCAGACAAAAAATAAACTTAAAAGGTCATTGAGAAAGCAGATCTCAAGTACAAATGGAAACAGTCCATTGTCATTCATCATTTACATCTGACTGTTGATGTGAATTGTAATTTGTGAGAAAGTCCTTCTGCAGTCAGCTGTAAGGTTTGTTAAAATTGGCTTTTCTGTCTGGGTGTTCTTTTATAAGAACATTTGGCTGCCAAGTCCTAGCAAATATAATTATTTCTCTTAATATTGACATTAGAAAAGACTGCTCAAAGGCTGCTGTCTGGTTCTCGTGCTTTCAGCATAGGCCTTGATGTGTGATGGCTTTGTTACACTTTTTCTTATGAAACTGATAAACTCTAAAATAACTAGTGCTATAAGCAGGATAACCAGTAACTTGAGCTCCTCCTTTGTCTCTTTTTTCTAAGTGTGAAATAAGTGTGTCATGGGAATGCTAGAAAGGTACCATATAAATGGGATCTCAACTGAGAACATCACTCAAATACAAAGCAAAAGTCTCAAGATCAAAAAGGGAACATTTTACGTAGAAGAGATTTAATTTAAAATAGTTGAGTAGTAACCATTCAGTGTAACCATTTTAAGTATTTGAAGTGTTACTGTGTGGTGTATTTATTTTCCTTATCTTTTACAATGAATAGCTATCAGGTTAGTATTCCTAAATGAAATGGGCCCTGAAATGCATAAAGCACAATAAGGAACAAGTCATGAAATGCACTCAACGTAGTAATTTCCAAATGTGTCAGAAGACAGAAGCCTGCGAGAGAATCTTTAGAGCCAAAGATAATCAAGGTATATAAAGAGTGCTTTCAAAAAATAGGGTCACGAGGTCAAAAAAAAAAAAAAAAAGAAAGAAAATTCATTTTCCTGTATTCACAGTAGAGGAACTCGGGTAGGTTCTGCTTATAGAACCAGTTCTTATGGACAAAGTATTGGAAGATGCATCTCAGAGTGAGGTGACAGCAGAAGGGATTATACAACAGTTACTGAAATTAAAAATGCCATCAGCAGAAGATCAGAAGAACAAAGGATAATTCAGGTTGAAAGATACCATCAAGTTCAACTTCTTGCTAAAAGTAGGGTGAGCTTGCAGTCAGGCCAAATTCCTCTCAGTGCCAAGCAGTTTTCATTCTAAACTTCTTGGAAGTTAAAGGTGAAATATTTGAATTTCTAACTTGCTTAAGGACTGGAGGGTGACTAATGTGACATCTGTTTCTAAAAAGAGTTCTGTGTAACTTTACGAAAGCTGCCTCCACGTATGACATCTGTATTGGATAAGTCAATAGAAATTGTTTTTTAAAAAAGTAGAATTAGAGAGCACACGGCCAACTAATTTACCAACATAGTATGTTGGGAAAGAGGCAAAGTGTTTCTCCTAAAAATTAAGTAATTTCTCACAAGTTCACAAGTCCTTATATTTTTCAGAAATCCCCAAATCTGTGTTGTGACTGTTCATTATGTTTTTTTAAAATGCCTTAAAATGAGTGAATATTTTAAAGAAATTCAACAGCATCTACTTGAAGACCAAGGTTTATTTCTTCGATTGTGCCTCCCTGCAAACTCATAGGACACTGGATAGTATATAAAACAAGCTCCATAAGAGTAATTTAAAACAAAATATGGCAACTGTTGTAGAATAAGAAAGCCATTAAGATACGAAGCTATGTAATTATGTTACTAAATGCAGTACTGATGGCTAAAAGCCTAAATGTTACAGGGAAGTGTGTAGTGAAAAAGGTTATGCAGAACAGAAGAGAACAGTTTGGCAAACTCAGGCTGATTTATGATGGTAGGAGGAACTCTGCGGGTTTGCATGGTTTTGACCTTAAACCTGCAAAAATATGTTGGATTTGGCAGTGTTTCACTTGGAGTTTTTGGCTTCCTCCAAGCCCAGAAGTCAAAGCAACATTTGGGATATGAACCAAAGCCAAGGAAAAGGTTTGGATGAACCATATATGCCATAACAGCCAAGTTTCACACAACTGTAATTTTCATAATGGTTTTCCCCTTTCTTTGTTTCTTTACACTTTTTTCCAGACCTGCTTTTCTATTTCTGAATCTCAATGGATAGGGATCCCTTTACCCAGTAAAAACCCTTTTACTGTGTGCACATGAGGTGATGAGAAAGGAGAGCTCAAAAGTTTTGTCTCTCATTTTGGTATTACAGTGGAATTTGAACAGAAATGTTGCAGATACCATCTGATATGATGAGGTGTCTTCATGTCCATTTTGGAAATGCTTTATTTTGTCTTTCTGGTGGAAGTGAAAACATTAGACACTTAGCCTTCCTTGTGTGTGTGTGTGTCAGATTACAAAATGACGTAAGACATCCCAAACACTGAACAGTTCAAGAAAAGGATATAGTTTGGCTTCTTTCTATCACTTAATAACAAGTATCTCTTCAATCTGGTAGTGTAAATAGCACTTTCCATGAGGGCAGACGCGCCTGTGCAGTAAATGGTGCATGTTCTGCATCTCATTTGGATCTCATGAAACTGCGGGATATGATACGTTCAAAGTGCTGATCTGAGAAAGTGTCTCAAATCCATAGTCTTTGTGTGCACATCAGACACTGTACATATAGCAAATGATAAACATACCATCTGGGATTTGGGAAGCTAAGACTATCAAATTCCTATCCCATTATTTTTTCTTACATTGTATGGTCAAATCAAAAACATATTATTCTTCACATTATTAAGGGGTTATGTTTGTGGCCCCATTTATAAGGTTAAAAAACTGATCATGCTTTAAGCTTTCCTTTCACCTAAAATTTTTCCTGGTTACACTCAGGTTGTCATTAAAAAAAAAAAAAAAAAAAAAGATAGGGTGTGGGTAAGGTTTGTGAAGTTTGCAGAGTCCAGCCAATTTTTGAATTACAGAGTTCTGAAAACTTCACATGTAACCTTAGCCAAATATTACAGCTCAAAACAGCTGAGCGTACGGTTCATTTTTAAAACTTAGTTTTTTAGAATTTTATTGTGTGTATTGTGAAGGTATTATCTGGAAAGAATAGTTTCAGTCCTGACAGTGTTGTGACTATATATGCAGTGTCATGATAGTTTTATTTTCTGTGTTGGCTTATTGGACTGTACTAACTTAGTATCCTCAGCTGAACTGTTTAGATCTAAAAATTATAAATTTTAGATCTCTTCCACTTTCAGATGACAATTATTTTCATCTTCAAAGAAGATTGAAATTGCTTACTCTATTGAAGAGTGACCCAAAATGGAAATTAGGTACTCTGTTGAAGAAATGTGAATTTGCATTATGTTCACGATTCGTCTTTGAACTCTACTTTTCTTGAGCAACCATTTATCTTCAGTTCATTAAACAGAAAGTGGTAAAGCAGCTACCACAGTGAACTATGGTAATAGGAACCTGTGGGAGGGACTAGGAAACAGAGCTCCTTGAAAAAGTTAGGAATTGAGAGAAGGGAGAAGAGAAGTTTTGTTATTCTGATGTCTCTCTGTTAGATTTTCCAAGGGAAGATTAGATTTTCGCCAAAAGATCTGTGTGCAGTTTGTAAGCAGTAGGAATAGAGCTGGGTAATACTTCTTACATGTGGAATGTAAATCTTTTCTTTACGTGAAGATGCTACAGATTTTTCTTCTAGACATGTCATGTTGATGCTGAAGAATATGTGGAAAAAATTATATTCCACCCTTATTTTATGTTCTTCACAGCATCCTTTCCTCCAGTAAAGAGAAGGTTCTGTCTGCATGTGGCCTTTATGTAAATTCAGAAGCGTGTGAAAGGCTTCTGCACTCTCCTACTGACACTTCTGACAGTTTGGCCCCATTAATAGACATTTCATCAGTGAGAGAGCTCCCTGAAAACTGTACAGGAAAGAAGAGTCAGACATCTAATAGTGTAGCCTTGGGGGATGTGGGATAAAAGTTTCTGAAGAGAGATGGAATTCTAGAAATACAAGGGAGTTACATGAAATATCAGGCTACCAACATACAGACTTTTAAAATCAATTAATTTTTCACTTACAAAAATTCTTACTATTAATAGTGCAAATGTCTGTTTCTTTGGAAAGCACAAGTTGGGGCACCAATACAAACCTGTAGCTTTTTGATAGCAGGCTTTATTTTGTGCAGGGTGCTTAGCTAAGAAAGTTAGGGCTGAATATAAGAAACATAAATGACATCAAGAAGCAAAATTTCCACTTCGTACGTCATGATCTGATCTCATCAGTTGAGCTGGGATTGAAGAACGTTGGGTGTAAGCTGCACTTTTTCTCACTGTACTCATTAGTAAAAGGTACAATATTATGTTAGAAAAGAGATAAAGATTTGCCTATAGGGTGGGTGACACCAGACATGTACCAGAGCTGACTGGATTCCTTAATCTGAAAACCTGTGGACCAAAAAATGATGGATGGGAGTCACAAGACTTACACCTTGGAAAATCAAAAGTGGGGAAGTAGAAGGTGGGCTCTTGAGTTTGTTTACCAAGTAGGAAATGACTCTATCTCTGGGGGTTCTGTGGGTGAATCTGCTTTATTCCTGGAGCTGGCACATAAATCAATCTCATCATTTTAGCTGGTTCTTTTCCTTCCCAGCCAGGGATTCAGATTACCCAGCTGTATCCCTCCTGCAAAGCACTGTTATCAATTGTGAAATGAAACCCTATCATGAGAACTTTGTTTGACCCATCCACTATATATGTGGCTCAAGAGTCACAGTCTGGAGACCCATTTCACATGCAGCCAAAATGTGGCTTAGGATAAAAAAAAGATAAGCATGTATAAATCTTTTAAAGACAGTAAAAAAATATAAATCCAACTCAAACAAGGAAACTCTTATAACTAAAGAATTAAGCACCTCCTGCTCTTAGTGAGCATGAATTTGGACATGAATTTTAACTGAGCTTAGTTTGAATCCATTAAATTTATCCCATTAAAATGAAAGAACAACTCACTGATTTCATTGGCCCTTTACTTATGCAAAACTGAAATAATAAGAAATTAATTTTTGGATCTCTACAAAATATGTTTACAAGAAGAATTATCTGGTGAGAAAACAGGCAGCAGTAAAATTGATCTAGAAGGAATGGTAGGTTTATGTAGTATTTTGGGGGAATCTGCCCCAACAGAATCGTTAAGAATTTTTTCATAGTCTGTAAGAAAGGTTAAATTAATGTTTTAATAAGATTCAGGAAAACAGTACTTCCAGAATGACCCCAGGACTGCAAAGATGATCCATTTCTTTCTGCAGAATCCTAAAATTGATATTGGTAGAAGGCAGTGAAATTATCAGGCAAAAGCCTGATAAAAATATGAGAAGGAACTGGAACACCCAGTGAATTGTGTTCTTGGGCTGCAAAATGAAGTGGAGGCACACAGTATTGCCCTGTCTCAGAACTCTGAGTTGTTCAATGCACAAGTAATACTTAAGTAAGGAGGATGTGCTTTAAGTGCTGCAAGGCTACACAGAGTCAATTGCTCACTTACTTTAGGTTTAGGAAGGTTAGTATATTAAATTTAAGACCCCTGGTTTACAACCTTTTGCATGCTACTAGTCAGCTCTGTACTTTCTAAAGCACTATGGAAATACATACAAGAGTGTTTTATATTTTAGAATAGCTGGAAATGCAGGAAAAAGCCAAAAATATTATGCTTGGATATTTTTAATAGTCTCTGAAATAAATTTAATTTTTGTAGAGATTTTTAATTTTTTTCTTAAAATCTTAAATCTGAACAAAAACCTTATACTAATTTTTCTCCAGGTACAAAAGTTTAACTTTCTCTGTTCTCCTCCACCCCTTCAACCCCCCGTATGCTACAACACCACATCCTGAACACGAAAACAACTTGATGATGTAAGTCACTAATTGCTTGTAAAAGCCCAGAGGAGACTCTAGACATCAAGGTCCATAATACAGCCAGCTGGTGTCTTACTGTCCAAGGAAAAAAATCCAAATTGGCAGCTCAATGACTTTGTTTCATGAGTCATCTGAACTGTGGCACAGTTCTTCGTCTTTGGAGAAAAATGGTTTCCTGAGATTTTCATGTGATCATTACAGTTGAGTAAGTAATAATGTATGTAATGATATGGTATATATACATTTTAAATTCCAGTGTTGTCAAGGAAAAATGTGCATTGCATTAGTTTAACATACTGTGATTTACAGTAGGGCACTTCTATCCACATTACTGAATGCCAGAGGACTAGGAGTGTCTGTCGGTCCTTATCTATCTACTCACAGCTGTATTTAAGCAACTAATACACATTTCTATAAACAACTTGATTTATAGACAAAGTTGGCCACTGAGAAGTAAAGTTTTCCTGAAGGGTAGGAGACATGTCATTCTTCTTCGGTTTAGTGGGGAGATCAGGAACGTCCGGCTCCTGTCGTGCCTCTTGGTGTTCAGTATTAACCATTTTACTCTCCATCCTTGTGAGTCCTTTTAAATGTATAATATATTCTTTCCTTTCCTAAATATTTATTTTATTTTTATGAAACAGGGAAGTGCTTTTAGTCCTTCTATTCTAGTTACTACCATTAACTCTTTGATAGGCTTTCTTGATTTCAAGTAGAAACATAAGGGAGTTTGACTTACAGTTATTCTTCTATTTTGGAACCTCAGTTGATTAAGAACTATAATTGTCTTGCCAAGAATTTTTCCATGCAAAAGAATGACTGAAAATTTTCTTCCAGATGAATCAACCTTTCTGCATTTTTCTAAGCAAGTTTTACCCTGGGTGTTTTTGGGTTTGTTTGTGAGGGGGGTTATTTATTTATTTTTTAATCTGGTTCCATATAAGGTCCCACATTACATTTCTAATGCTCACACATTTCTCCTGTGTGACCTGTGTGCCATACCTGAGTGGTTTTTAGATATTTCCCCAGAATGACCATTGGACTCCAAGCCATGCACAGCAGTAACTTTAATTAACGTCTGCAGTTTTTGCGCTTGGTCCACACAGCTCGGAAGCTCATTCTGTAATTCTGCATCTCAGCTACCCTGTGAGGGTATTAGTATAATAACTCTGCCTTCCTGATGAATTGAGAATGAATTGGTTGCAGCAGTGTTTTCAAAGAAGGAAACATCAGCCTTGGCACCATTTGTGCCCTCCTTTCCTGCAACTGAACTTGTTAATCTTTGCACTGTAAGAACTGGATCAGATACGAGATACATCTACCTAATTTTTTTGTCCTGGTCAGCAGAAAAAACCCCAACCTAAAGTAAAATAATACAAGAATTGGTGCATGAAAAAATAAGAATAATCAGAGTGTTTTTCCTCAGTATACTCTCTCAGGTTTATCAGTGGGTGGCTTTAGGGACCTTTTGAGCTGGAAATAGCATATATATTATCATGTTTAGAAGCCACAGAAATTATAATCAATAAAGCATTTAAAACTTTTGGGCACTCATTTTGAGTCTGAGAATTGCCCCAGATCCTTGAGCTGTGCAACTTAAAATGTCATGTTAAGAGTTTTTCCTTTTTGATGTGGTTTTTAAGCCTGTTGCCTGGTAATGTCCTTAGGTGCCCATAATTCTTCAGCTGTGAGGAACAGCAAACAACAGTTCCCAGTTCACCTTCTCTGTAGCATTTATGGTCTCCTGCTTCTTTTTCAATAGTGCATTTTCCAAGCTGAAAAGTCCTGCTTGAAATCCTGCCTTTCCTTGTTGCAGATAGCTTTAAGTTGTTTGTCTTTTCTAACTGGGAGAGTAGATTCTCTTCCAATTATATTTAGCACGTCTGGAATGTTTTATCTAACAATTCATTTGTTCACGTTATGCTAAAAACAAGATAAACAAGTTATATATATATTTTAAATTAACATATTCTAGAAAACAGGTCCAGAAGGGATGCAGTGGTATCTTTTAGTGCATCCATAGTCCAAAGGGAGTATCAATTATACCACTGTTGTTTCTGTGACAAGTTTGTCTAGCTTGCTTTAGTGACATACATAATAACCTTGTTCATAATTCATAGTTCACAGGTATAAAAGATTTCTTTATGATCTTAACTGTCTCTTTTTCTGTAATTTCAGGCAGTTATTTCTTCTCCTATCCACACTGGACATAGTGAACTCACTTTTCCCCCTCCTTCTTTATGATGGCCTGTAACTGCAAATGCATATCATGTTCCTTAGTTTTCTCTTGAAGCTGATAGACCCTAATTCTTTCAGTCTTACCATAGAGGTTATGTTTTCTAGTTTTCTTATTGTCCTTGTTGGTTTTCTTTGTAGTCTTTCCAGTTTGTTCACATCTTTGAGAGGATAAAATTTGATCCAGTTCTCCTGCTGAGATCTTTCCAGTGCCAAAGAAAACAAAAGGATTACTGCTATATATGTATATCTCCATAATGTGTTTTTTGCAACAACATGACACTATTGACTTGTCACCTTAGTGTCTTGATCCTTTTCTTTAGGAGAAAAAGACAACTTCTTAATCAGTTATTTCTCTTCCTGGATTTTTTGAGTTGATTAATTCTGCTGAAGAGTATGACCTTACTTTTCGCCTTTAAATAGCATGATTTTTTCCCCTGCTCTGTTCTCAAGTTTGGCAAGATATCTTAAAGTTATGTTTTCTGTGGTTTTTGTACTGATTCTTGCTGCAAATTTTTAGTCTTAGTGTTTGGGGTTATTAAAGAATTGAATATCATATGACTGCAAAATTCCATTTTTTAAACATCCTTCTAGTTTAACAGTGAAGTGTTGGGGGCTCATCACAGTTTCCCAAGTAGTTTGGCATGCATGTTATGTTACATTCATTTGGCTTATATTTTTCTTATATTTTAGCTTGGTTATGTGAGTATCTTGAGGTTTGTTACCTAATATGACTGCTACTCTTGTTCCTCAATAAAGCCAATTGCTCTGTCATATGAGGACATTAAATAGATACAGCATTTTGAGAAGTTTTTGAGACATTGATTCTTTTAGGTGTCTAAAAAGAGTCTGAAGCAGATTACTTGGTCCAGTAACTCTCAGAGTCAACTGATTTATCCATAATTCTCCAGTCTTCCTTTTTTTTTCCTTTTAAGATCAAAATTATATTTGTCTTTCCCTAGTTTTTTGGTATCACAGTTGTTCTCCAAGAGTTCTCAAAAGTACTTGTGTTTTCAACAGTTCTGAGATTTTATCTGCCATTTCTATTCCTAGGGCAAAATTCACTAGTATCTGGCTAATAAGAAAACATCCCAGTGTTACTTTTACTGGCTCTTTGATCAGCTCTACCCTTGAGTAAAGGATGATGTAAAAGAGCGTCAGCCTTTTGGTGGTCTTGGCATAATCATTTAATAAATTTACAGATGTGTAAAAGAGGAAAAAGCTTAATAGAGGCGAGCCTTATTTAGTGTAGCTTTAGTAATTTTGTTTGTATGTGAGTTTATTCATGACATTGTTTTAAACCTTTGCAAATAAAAGGGATAATGCTGTCTCATCTAGTACAAAATGCTTGGACATTAAAAGGCAATAGGATATTAGAGAATCCATTTCATAATTATGACAGTTAAAGATCCCAGTGGGGGTTGATATCTACCAGCATCCAGTAATTTTAGCAAAGACAGGTGGTAAAGGATGGGGGAAATATAGTTGTAGCCTCAGGCAGATACTCAGCTCGTGCAGCTGTTTCATGCATTCTGGCAACATGACTCAGTCAAAATCAAATAACATTCCTTATGCCAATATTTCTTACCTGCATATGAAACCAGTTGTCTTTCATTTTGCAAAAACATGATAATTCAAAGAGCATTAAAAAAATGTACTGTTTCTCACACAGAATTTATATCTTGCAGCTGCACACTAATCCAAGTGAAATGGAGTAGAGTTTCACTTTATCAGCCAATCATAACTTTAAACTGTTTTTACAATTCATCGTACAGTTTTTAAAGCCAGATTTAAGTCTGTGTATGAAAAATAGTCTACTTGATGTATGAAACCATAGATTAGTCAATATGTATTTAAAGCAGTACTTCGGTAATAGCAGAAGAATGACTTCAGAGAATTTACGAACTAAACTCTGAATGATACACATGGAATGTAAGTGTTATGCCATCAGTACATTTAGGACTGTATGTGAGAGGAGTAGCTGAAAAATACTGTAGAATCATTGAATATGCTGAGTTGGAAGGGACCCATCAGGATCACTGATTCCAGTTCCTGGCCCTGTGTAGAACACCCTGAGAATCACACCATGTACCTGAGAGCATTGTCCAAATGTTTAGTTTATTAGCTAAAATAACCTCTGATCCCGGTACTCTTTTACAGCTGTCATATTTAGATTATTAGTCTATTCCATATCATAGAATCATAGAATCATTTAGGTTGGAAAAGACCTCTAAGATCACAGAGTCCAACTGTTAACCCAGCATTGCCACTAATTTAAAATTTTGTCTTTCAAACCCACATTTTTTTTTAACATATTTTTGGTGGTTCTTTGTCAATCTTTTTGCTCTGTACAGGCTCAGAGAAACTGATAAATTTCTTAATATGTGAAAAGGGTTTTTTGTATTCTTAGAGGGTTATAGAACTTAAGAAATTCTTTATGTACAGTAAAAGTTACAGCAGTGACTGCGTGGGTGGCTGTCATGATCTCCCTTCACACAACACATTTAAATATAGTCACAGTTAGGTACACCCTCATGCACTATTTTGCTAACAAACCCTAAGTATTACTTAGAAAAGATAGCTCCCAGGAATAAAAAACTATTCAAGTTTTATGCCTATTCCATCCTTTAAAATTCTGTTTATTGTGCCAGATAACATTTTTAGTTGATACCAGTTAAGATATTTGTCTACTTTTGCTGTCACCAAGCTGCTGCTATTATTCAGTCTTTTTTTGGTATGAAAAATGCCTTTCCTATTTCAACTTCGTTTTTTAGATGTAATTTTCTGCTATAACAATATTTTCTGGAAAAAAAGTCAAGAATACCTAAATACCTTAAACAGGTTTTACAAGTTAGAAATTCTGCTGTAATTAGTCTTCAGGCTACCTCTGGCTCCATGGATTTAAAACTATCAGAGTTTACTGTTTTGTGAAAAATATGTTTTACTTTGTTTGGACATGCTTGTCATAAGTTTCTCAGTATATCATTATACTTTAAAACCTCCCACTGGCAGCGTCTGGAAGGAAAAAATATAGTGTAAACTATAGAAGACCTAATGGCAGCTTCCTGCCAACGTTCATTCTTGAATCAACAATGTTTGTTTTTGTTTTTGCTTTTGTGAAAATGTGTCACAGTCTAGTCTTTCATATAAGTTTGCTATTTTTTTATCAGCCTAGTAAAGCATATATCCACATCTTCTACTTTCCCTTATTTTTTTCTCCTTTTCATTCCATGATATCTGTGTTTCTGGTCATACCACCAGTGAGTGTTTGCACACATAAATTATACACCTAAAAACACTCATCACTAGAAAATTTATTGCTTCTAATATCTTTCTCATGAACAGTTGTGTTTATTTCTGAGTTGACTTCTCTGGTAAAGACAGCAATGCTCTTAGCTTTGGTTCACTTCTTTGTTTTTTCAAGACTTTAGATATTACAGTGTATATGGGACCATGTGGGCTTTTAACCATAAGTCTGTGCTGGGAATATTTAAATGGTTTTAGTTTATAAATGCAACTCTGAGTAAAAAATAATAGCAGTTTGCAATCTGTATTATCTAGACTACTTCTACCCTGTTGAAGCAAGGGGCAGTACATGGGAGCAGAATGAATCCTCTTGTCAGAGCATATAATTGTTTTTGTTTTACTTTTTTCCCTTTGAAACCCTGTTTGGAGAAGGCAGGGAGCAGAGAGGAAGGTTGCTGTCCTTTAAGATAAAGAACTTGAATCTTCTTTCCTCTCTCCAGGAAACTTATGTTACGTGGTTTGAGAAACTTCTTCAAACATTCTTTGCCAGTATTTTCACGTTTTTTAGAATATGAAATACTTGCTGATTTGTAGTATTAGAACAACATAGTACATTAATAGTAGTTGTTATTTCTATTATCTCAGGTTAGTTTACATTTATAGCAATGAGGATTACTCTTTTGTAATGGTTAATTTTCCCTCCTCTTGAGGGAGTATGTTGTATAACATTACATGAAGTACCATGAAAGATTAAACTATATTCATAATGCAGTACACGAGGATACCAGTTATTCAAACAACTTGTATCACACTCCATTTGTCTGGGTGACTCACGGGTTTGTGTTATGAGGAGTCACTGTCAGACAGGAAGACATGTACAGCAGGGAAGTTTGGATAACCAGGATCATACTGTGAGTATTTGGGGTTTTTGTTGACCAAATCCATTATATGTAGAAAGGCTGTATTTCTCTTTTTGTTCATTTATAGAAACCCTCTCTAAGATTATGCTATCACATGAATTTACTGAACAGATGTTGTATTATAAGCCGCTACTTTTGATCTTGTCATGAGCAGTAGATTTTAGATAAGTGGCACCAGCACAAGAAAGACCCCAGACTGAAAAAGCCAACTTAGAACAAGAGAATTGTTGATCCCTACTTTTGAATAATAATTTTATTTACTCGTTGTAAACACTGTTTCTTAAAAGGAAAAAAAGTAAACCCTTAAGTTTTAAGTTCCCAGCTCTCTTCCTATATAAGAAAACATTCAAAACACATCTTATATGTATTTGCTAACCTTGAGACACTCTTTTTTTTGTTATCCCTTATACCAATCAAGAGCAAGAAAAATTCAAATTTCTGTAAAAAATGCCTGCAGTTGTCTAAGCTGCATTGCCTAAATGAATGGGAATGATTGAAATCTCCTGTAGTTTCTTTTGCTTTGTAGGTGTTTGCTGTGGAATTCATCTTAGAGAGGAGAAGGAATTTAGTTGTCATTTATGTGTGTGTTCACTGAAGTGATTTTGAAGGCCTTATGTATGCACCAAGAAACTGGAGAAATTAGATATTTGGAAATGGAAATTGGTGGTCTTCCAGGCAATATTGGATCTAAAAGTGCTAAATCCTTTAATAAATAAACCTTGATTCAGACTGGAATGTCTTGGCTTGATCTTAAAGGTGATATTACGAGGGACTTCTAGCTGTTGACTAGCCTCAAAGATAATTATCTACACATTCCAATCTTGTTCTGCCATCAGCAGTGTCTGAGGCCTAAATGGAGCAAATGTTATTTCCACTAGAAATATATTCTATTTAGACTATCCTTGTTCCCAAAGATTTAAAAAATTATTTGTATCTGACTGGAAATACAAAGAATAAAATAAATAAATTATTTCCTTCTTAGGGTTCTGTGTGCTTAACACAGGAGTAAAATTTCAGCCTTTGCAGATAGTTTTCTAACTGACATTATATGTTGTAAGCACAGTTATACTGTTGGTGTTACTTTTGCTGGGCTGTAGATGAAAGAATAAGTTTTTCTTGGTTGAATATTTTGGAGGAGATGTCTCTTAAAACATCATTACAATGTAATTTTTATTTACTGTATCAAGTACTGGCACAAGTTTGAGACACTGAATAGCCCATCTGAAATAGAAGATATGTGATTTCAGCATTAGAGAGTCATGTTCCAGTGTCAAGCATCTTGAAATGGATGGAAATGCTCTTCTGCCTTAAAAAGTCAGCACCTTAATTGATAGTACATAACTGTTAACACATTATAAATCTAAGAATATTTTGTTTGTTTGTAAGTTCTGCTTGTACAAGTGATTATATAAATTTGCTTCTTTTAAGGGCTGCTGGGTGTAGCAGAGACTTCTGTAGTGATGTGTGTCTGTGGGACAAAAGCTGTACAAAGAAAAAGAAAGCAAGCCTTAATTTATAAATACTGTTTAAATATGTATTTTTGTGTGTTCCATGGAAATGGACTCCAGATCTTAAAAAAAACTTCAAATATACAACTTGATAAGTACACAGTCATCTCCATTCTCCCTCCAAGCCTGCCTTTGAAGAGAGGGACTTAAGAATAATAGACGATATGTCCCAGTGAGAGTTATTAAACAGAATATGGACAGTGGCAAGTGAGTTAGTTTACATGAAAGGTCAAGCAGATCCAAAATAAAGTTCTCACTGAGGCCAGTTTAATCCTTCCATCTGTAAGTTTTAAGTCCTGCCACTTAGCCCATATATTTTGCCTTAAAACAGAGTGAATAATATCAGCTTGTAGATCTGCATGTTTTCTGTTTATACTCTCCTGCCTGTTGCCTCATGTGGGAAGAGGCTTGAGAGACTCAAAAGGAAAACAAAACTCTTAGCTGAGGAGTAAAAGGCAGCTTGTGTTAGTTGAAGATTCTGACACTACTTTTGTTATTCCAGAAAAGGTTAACTGCTTCTGAATTTCCCAAAGAGTTAGAGATGAATTTTTCAGGAGCTCACTTGGAGTAAAACCACTGTCATGAATTCTCTTACTTCCTTTTCCTTCCTTGAAAGAGTGATTGAGAAAAGAATGTGCAGTTTTGGAAGGACAGTATTTCCTGGGCAATCCCCCTACCCTTTTCAGTGTTACCACCCCCACCTGATTTTCTTCTCCCATGTCTATAATCATAGCAAACTATTCCTACAAAGTTCCTTTCCTGAATAATCTGTGTGTGTATGATATTGCACACCCTGCCTCTCTGCAGCTTTGCTCTGCAGTGTTGCATCCTGGCTGTGCAGTGATGTGTAAGATCTCCTCAGCTCGTGTTCCTGCAGCTCTGTGGAGGTATCAACGGGCTGTTACCCTCTTGGCCTTTGCCAAGTGCTGGCAGTGCTGCTTGCAGAGGCAACAGGCTGTGCTGCCACCTCACATCTGGCTCCCTTTTGCACAAGTTCTGTTTGCTGAGGCTGCTGTTGAGCTCAGTTCAGCTCTTCCTGCTCCTCCAGCCCTGCTCCTTCTGCCCACAGGGAATTTCTCCCCAGTGTGTTGACTGAGGGGAGGCACCGTGATCTGGGACTGATTTACCCAGTGACCTTGTTGCTGTGTACTCGGTGAGGGGATAATTTCATCAACAGGGAGCTACTCTTTGAGTGAGATTTCCCTTTGGCGCTCTGAAAAATTGCCGTGCTGATTGTAAAACTGCCTTCCTGGAGGAATTCCTGCTGAAAAATTCTGGGTCGATATTTTTGCTCTGTCATGTGATCAGTCCAGGCTTATCATGTGTTAATAATGGAATCCAGACATTTTGTTGTCCCCTGCAGCCTCCCTTGACTGTCCTATGGGTTACCTTATCCTGGGCAGACTCATAAGCACTGCAGTTCTGTTCCTATTGACTGGTCTTTTCCTCAAGTGGCCCTCCAAAGCAGATTTTAATGATTTTATTTTTAATTATTTTATTTATTATAACCCTAGTGGTAAGCTTGTGTTGCTTATGTTCATTCCATGTCTGAAACAGTTAATCACTTGTTTGTAATCCTGTTCCATATGCTCTCCAATACTTCCCCCAGGGCTCTAAAGAAATTTGGGTAATGATGTAACTACCAGTTGCTATCCCAAGTATTGAACTTTTTCTTAGTAAGAGTGATCTGCAGATAGGTGTGCCAGGGTTAAAACTTGGCTCTTCCATGACAGATAGAGTTGACTTTTCTTAAGGTTATTTATGTAGTTGATATTGCACTATACACAATATGAAATAATTTTAGTTTTTAAGTAGGTAGGACATCCATGCTACTGTGACTTTTGTAAGTATGAGAAGCCAATAAAATAAAACATAAATAACTTTATACTAAAAATGCCGTAGACTTAAGTAAACAGGGAAATACTATCTGCATTAAGAGAAGATATGTCTTCCTTGGGTATTCAGTACTCACAAGAACACTGTGTTAAAAGCCACAGAACTAAAGATGGTATCAAATTTCTCTGGTGCAGAAGCTATACCTTATCTGTCACATGAATCTTTATTTATCTTGCTGCTAATTAATATTATTTAGCTTGTGTCAAACCTTGATAAGAAACTGTATTTTCTGAGATTTATCACATAAAAATATCCAAGTTTTTTCATACAATAACATTTTCAGTCTAATAAATCTTTCTTGCTGTTTCACAACATGTAAGCACATTACAGGGTGTGGAAAAGCTCTTGTGTACATAAACTACCTGTTTGCAGTAAGGCTTAATACACACCACGTGAATCCCTGCTGCTTTTGGATAAATTCTAAGGGAGAAGCATTTCCAACTTTAATAATATATTGGGATTATGGATTAAAAGCAGTGGGGAAGTAGCTTTGTGCAGTGTAACCTAACTAGTGTGCTCAGAATCAACTTTTGGCAAGAAAACTCCCGGTTTGCCCTCTCTCCCTGAAGTTGACCTGGTGGATGAAATAGTAGATGTGTGTATGATTCTAGGCATGCCTTCTCCAAAGATCAACATTTGTACACACTTTAGTCACCTTTTATACGCAGTGCTATTGACATTAACCAGAGAGGCCAGTCTGACAGCGCCGTGCTTTAACACCAGCTAAAGAGTTGCTCTGCTCTACTTGCATGGTTTATCTGAAAAGACTCAACACTGAAATCACACAGGGTAATTGTTTGCAGTCTATAAGAGTTCTCTTCCAGATACAATATCCTGTAGGACAATTGAGTGTCCTACTGAAATCAGCGTATGTTCAATAGCTAATTCAATTACTTTTCTTTTCTGAAAACATTAGGTTGAGCTCTGTAATTTATCAATGTGTTATGTCTAAATTTGCTCTCACTTGCACAACTATAAAACACCTTTCTTGCCCCTTTTGTAATTAGGCTTAGACAGTAGCAAACAAGTGCAAGAGCAGAGCCAAGACCACCAGCTGTTTTAAAAAATCAAAGACTTGCTCAAATGAAGCTCAGTGGAAAAGGAGAGAAAACTAATCAGATATGTCAATAAAATGACTAATTTTCAAACTAAATGCAAAAATAAAGATTTCTTTTTGATTTTTTTGTTTGTTTTGCTTTGGTCGTTTGTTTGTTTTTAAATTTTCATGTAAAAAGTGGACTTGCACAATTGATCAGGTGCTTGGTCTTGCTTCCATCAAAATGCATGTCTGGATGACTTCTAGAATTGAATGGGAACAATAATGAGTTAGGCCTTGCCAGCATGAAGTTTACCTTGGAAAAAGAGCATTTGTTGGATGATTCTTGCAGCACTTTGACTACTGTATCTTTATTGACATGGTCTGGGGGCTGAAGGTTTTTTCCTTTATTCTATATAGCATTGCAAAATCAGAATGTGACATTATTCACTTCACCATATAACAGTATTTTGCTATTAATGAAAGAGCTTTTATTTGGGGTAAAACATTACAGCTGCAACTGTGAGGAGTATTCTGCTCTCTTGCCCATCCTTTCCAGGTTTGCTGAAGGTCCCATTCATATTTTGACACTGGGTTGTCATACAGAGTTTTTTACTTGAAACTAATTGAGAGAACTATAACTGGGGACCAGTTGTGTTTCACAAAATGAAGTGTTTAAATAGATGACAGTATTCCTGGAACTGCAGTTTAAACATCATTTTGGGCTTGAGAATAGCCTTTTTTTTTTTCATCTGTCTAGAAACATGGCCATAGAGCCCAGAGGTTACTGTTCTTTATACCATCATTTTTGTTTATTTAATTAAAACTATGTATCTATTTATTTGGTATTGCTTTTGGTTGTTAGTTTGGTTTGTTGTTTTAAGGTGATTGTCTTTCTATTTAAATGATTATGACCAGTGTTTTCCAAAATTATCTAATTATGTATTTCAGTTATAGGTTAAATCACTGTATTAATTGGAAAAGCAGATAATGAATCCAAGAAATATATTTTTGTGGTCCTATATCTAATTGAATTACTGAGATTTAGAATAAAAGATGATTGATGTTCTAACTGCCAGTACCAAGGAAGTCAACCATTTGAATACAGCTCCCAGAACTGTCTTGCAAAACCTTAAATTAACTTTATAAAGAACACAACATTAGTAAATCTTCCACTCAGCATATGTATTTCTTTTAATCTATGGGAATCCACTAAATTCTATAATAATTTTATGCAGAGATGGATATATGTCTCTGTTATAACACCATGCTTATATAAATTAACATGACTGTTTTCCACCACGTGAGAGCCAGCAAGAAAATACTATGGAAACAAAAGCACTTGCTGTGCCTCACCGTGGCCCCTGCAAGCCTCGATGGGAAATATGTGCCCTGTCTATGCTGTGCCTCTTCTTTATCTGAATAAAGAATCCTCATGTACTCGTAACACAGCTCTTAGCAGGAGGGTTAAAATATTTGAAAGCCTACTTTTTGTAATAAAGTCATCTCAGTAAGGACTTTGATTTCAAATTCTGCAGCATGGCATCCCATTTAATAATGGTGCTGTTGTGTACCTGTGGATATCCAGGCCCTTCTATGTGGACTGCTGTTTCTGTGAGTCTGGTAGTTAGTATTAGACCGCCACTGCAGTGCTGCTTGATGTCATTGGGCCCTATTTGCCTTGTCCTTTAAGAGTTTTGAAAAACCAACCTGAAATTTATAACTATTCAAGTTAATATTCTGTCAACTCTTTTTCTTATGATGTTTATTTCAAAGCCTTTAAGCATTCTAGAGTATGGTTACTTTTTTTCTTCTCTAACAGTATCCAAAGTTGTGAGAAACAACGTGTCTAATTTCTTTGTTTGGAAAGGTCCAGGAGCATCAGCCCCCATAACTATACTGGTTTTCTCAGACCTGTTTCCTGGGTTTAAAAATCTGTGATGGAAGAAGTCAGAGGTGAGGACTTTGTCTATGGATGACAGATGGGATGGGAAGAGAGTAGAGGGGAAGGTGACAAAGAGTTTATTTCCATGTCTTGCAAAGCTCAGTATGACACTTTGCTACGTCTGTTTGCTTTTGTGAAAAACACCTTTGTGAGGAACTGTTGAGGCAATTGGACACTGGAGAAATTCCATTAGAGACAGAAAGGAACGAGGTATTTACAAACCATATTGCAGGCCAGTGTTGGCAATTTTTAAAAGCAGCAGGTCCACATGACTAGTGCTGGACCTCCTGTAGGTGTGTAATTGAATTAGTCATGAGATAAAGTGGTTCTCTGGTACAGGATCCTGGGATGCCTGGCACTCACCCTTCACTGTGCAAGGCATAGGCAATCCATTACTGTAAAAAGCTGAAGTCTCCAGCCTGAAAATCAAAAGAGCTGGTAAGTGGATATTTGTGTACAAATTCAGGCTTTTATCGGTTTCCCTCATCTCTGAGAATGTGTTTTCTATGCCCTCTTAGTCCAGTGACAGAATAAATTTGTAGGAATGCCACAAAGAGAAAGTTTAAGGATTGCAGTCTTTTGTTTTTTTGCAATCTCATGCTTAATCTTGGGGAAAAAAACCCAAATATTATTTTATTAAATTAATCTTCACAATATTGGAGATAACAGAAATTTATATAGTGTGTAACTTGGAAGGAAAAAATGAAGCAAAAAAAAAAAGGTATTTCCTTAGCAAATGGAAAAGAAAATAAAGTACCTTTGAAAACAACTAGGTGAATTCTCACACTGACTTATTATCAAAATGTATCCAGCTGTACTGAATTAATGTAATTGTTTTTAAACTTCTAAAAAATGTCTATAATGGTTAATATTTTAATATTAAAGTAGAAGAACGTCTAAGTAAATAGAAGGAAGTATTTTCTTTTACTGTTAAAAATTCATAAATGTGTACTAATACAACATTGGGCTTTAGATTAAAGTGTAGGTATGGAGTTTTTATATAGCTACTGATACTTGAAAAAGTCAGGGAAATCCAAAACTCTTATATTTATCACCAGTATTGTTGCTAAAATGAAGTACTAACCCTCTAAAGATAGTGGTACTAACAGTACTAACCTTGCCTGCTGGAGAGTTGCCAGCCCTTCGTCATCCTGCAGATATATATTATACTTGAACTGAGAAAACATGCAATTGTCCGTCCCCCTCCTCATTCCCACAAACTGGAACAGTATTATGTTAGCCTGAGTTGTGCTGAGCCGAATCCAATCTGGAATTAAGAATGCTCCAGGGCATTTTTAATAAACTGTCATTCATTTGAACTCTAACCTCCTTTAATTTGCAGAATCTGGTAACGCAGATGTACACTTCACCCACAATTCATTTCTTTTCTTATCTTGGTGTGAAATGCTGCTGATAGCCCTTGAAAATGGGAAGCTGCAGAACAAATAGAAAAGTGCTCATTTAAAATAGACTCGAAACTAAGAAATAATTAAAAAATAGTTTAGTTTGCTGGGTTTCTGCCCATTCTGAAATGTAAACTTGATTCTAGTGCAGATTTTAATGAAATCCTCAAAGTGCTGAGGTCAGTTAAGCTTTCTGAAAGTATGGAAAAAAATCATGGCTTTTATTAGAAAGTGCAAAGGATAAACTGAGGCTGTTGCCTTTCGAAGGGGAGGAAAACCCAGTTAACTCATTCTGGGCAGAGAGCACTCCAGTGCGTTCACTGAGGTTCGCACAGAAAACTCTTTCAAAATGTGTATTCTTACGAATTCAAAACTCGAGGGCTTTGTGATTAGAAGCAGTTGGACGGAGAGCTACAGCTGGAAAAAGGGACCGGGCTTCCAGTCGGGAACAGCCCGGCCAGGCGGGATCTGCCCGGGGCCGCCTCCCCCCCGCCAGGCGGAGCTGCTGGGCAGGGAAGGAAACCGCGGGGGCTGGGACGGGTTAAGGACCAACCCCCTCAAAAAAAGACCGAAAACAGCCCCTCCAGTGGCTTTTCTGGATTTCTGTGCCAATAAATGTCTTAAGGATGCAGGTGTGATAATTAAGAATTAGGTTCTGTGGGCTGCAGTTTGGGAGGATGAGCAGGATGAGATGTTACAGGCAACGGACACGGTCATGAATGCAAACTTTATCTTGATCCTGTGGACAATAAAAGTGTGTAAACGTGTTGCCTGGTCATTAATGAACTGGTATTTCAATAGGGGGCTCAGTTCAGTATCTGGAGAGTGGAAAAACTGAAACTGGAAGTCAGGATCATACAGCAGTGCTTGGGAGAGGAAAGGGCTCCTGGATACACATCAGTCCCTAGATGAAGTGCCCTGAGTGCAGCAAACGACTAGTTGCTGTAGGTCAGAAAGCTACATTTTTTTTCACTAGTAGGCCTGGATTTATTTCCGTTTCTTACAGTAGGACCAAGAGGCCAACATGAAACCTTTTTTTTTCCTGCTATCATTTTAATTGTCAAAGAAGAGAACCTTTACTTACATTATGAATTTCGTTCATGTTTTACAGTGCTTTTTTTCCACCTCTAAACTTATCTAGGTAATACTGCCTTCAGCATTTAATTTTCCTTTGTAACACATCTGCTACAGCCATGTAATTAAAAAGCTGAGATGATTGTGTGTGCAACATTCACTGTCACATTTAATAGTTGTTGGTTTAAAAAAATAATGTCACTTTTTGTGCACACACCTGCCACTTGAATTCTGCTGTAGGTGTTAGTGGGACAGTTAACTAGGAAAATGTGAAACTGTGAACTTGGGTCATATTCAAAAAAATGAAGGAAGAACTAGCTGGCAAATACTGTGTTGAAAGTGTAAATGAAAGTATAACTTTCAAGTCTACACGTGTTAACGATTTGTGGTTTGAAAAAGTTTTCGTATTCAAGTTTTTAAAGGTTTTCCCCCCTCTCTTTTAAACTTTGATCTCTTTTGTCTAGCAATATAAGAGTGTGTTATTAATAGACATTTACAAATCCTCAGCTTTGTTTTCTACAAGTCTTTAATTCTCTTAAATGTTTTGAAATGTAAATGATGTGATATATCAGAATGCAGGTGAGGATTCAGTCAATCATCAGTTTGGGTGCTAAATTCAGCTGAACCTGGAAAAGGAGTGCAGTGATACCAGAGATACAGAAGTGCTACTATTCTGCTTTTTTACATTCTCATCTGCCAAACAAATCTGCAAGTGTGGAGTGACTTGGTGTTTACAGATAATGTCTCAAAGCTGGAGTCTGTATGAATGAATGAATGAATGACTTTGCAGTCTTGAATCCTTACTATGGTTTCCATTAATGTGTGCTGCCTGGAATTAAGTAATAGACTGGAGGCTCAGCAGAAACTAGATACAGTTTTTAAAAGATACAAGGACAAGTATAAGAAATAGCCCTAGAGAACAGGTAGAAATATCATATTATGTTTTAGTAGTTGAGGCTTGTCCTTGTTGGAGACAGCACGGGTTTATGTTCTTGTACTAAAGCAGAAGATATGAAGCACCTGGTGTAATATTAGAAACTGACTCATTTTTA
Organism: Pyrocephalus nanus; assembly: GCA_038380795.1. Lineage (NCBI taxonomy): Eukaryota > Metazoa > Chordata > Aves > Passeriformes > Tyrannidae > Pyrocephalus > Pyrocephalus nanus. The sequence continues at coordinate 8,518,189 of CM076271.1, read as the reverse complement.
AAGAAATATGATCTATCTCTCTCCTGGTTTGTTAATTTTTTTCCCCCTGGGATTTAAGTGCAAATCGAGCTTTGCTTTTTTTTTTTTTTTTTTTCCTTTCCTTTCTTTCCCTCAAATATATTTTCTCTTTTCTCCTTCTACTGTGAAAGTTCACTAGGTAGTCATTTTAAAAGGATATCTTTCTTCATGGTTTACTTTAGTGGAATCTTGCACCTGCAGAGACTCTACTGCATGATTTTCACTCATTATTTCATTTATACCACTCTTATGCTGATTTTATTTTCTGAGTGGAAGGTTGAACATAAATAGTTTCAGTGCCCTTGGTAATTCTGATTCTGCATTCATGAAATACAAATTCTTATGCACTCCAGGGTATCAGATGTATTCTAGTATTCCATTGATCTTATTGGTGCTTGTAAAGATGGTGTAGAAGGGGAAGTAATCAGTGTATCATTTGCAAACAGGCTGTGCATCGTCATTACAATTCAGTGACAACTGTTATTTATTTGGCTTGATTAAACCTGTTATACAGGAGGCAATGATTATTCAAATTGAAACAAGTAATTGCTTGTAAAGAATATGGAACTTAAAAAGTCCTCTCTCTCAGGTAGAAGAGCTGATGAATGCACTGGAAAAGACTAGACAAGAATTAGATTCTACCAAAGCCCGTCTTGCCTCAACACAGCAGTCTTTGGCTGAAAAAGAAGCACATCTGGCCAACCTGAGAATAGAGCGAAGGAAACAGCTTGAAGAAATTCTAGAAATGAAGTAAGTACATTTATTTCTCTAATTTCCAGAAAAAAAGGAGATTGCTATTTTTGCCATAAGAGAAAATTGTGTTTGTGTGTGTGTGGCTTTTTTTCTTTTATACATATATTTAAGTCTGAATCTAAGACTGTTAAATTCCTTTTAATGCAAGGAAATGCAAAAGTCTTATTTTTAGAAATGCTCAACAATTTATATGAGATGAATTTTTGAAAGTTGTTGTTTGTTACATGCAAATAAAATGTTCGCACTGTGTAAATTCTGTGAGATATTGAGGATCTAAATCCCTGTCTCTCAGTGGGAATTCTATGCTGGAATTTTTGCTAGTGTCAAATTCAAGGAAAGGGGCTTATTAACTTTGTATTGATGATTCAAAGTTTATTGCACTGAATTGGTTAAACCTCCCCCCCAAATGAACAAAAACCTCTTTGCATACACTTAATCACTACAGAATGAAAAAGGAAGATAGACATATAGTTTAAATCTAACTTCCTCTGCACAATAAAGGTAAATATATGTAATTATGGAGCATTAAAGCTCTGATGTGGTCTTTACAAATGGAAAAAAGGAGTGAACCTGTTATGACTTGGCTGGGCTGGTAAGTGTGTAGTTACCATTCAACAAAGAAAATTCTCAGTTGTCATTTTGAAACCATTTTGATGAGGGAGGAGGCTGTATATAACTGCAGCTAGATTGTTAGAGTTATCCCTGCATTTTAAAGGAAGGGAAATGATCAGAAAAAATGGTTTTCGTAATGTTTTTGTAAATAAAACGAAGTGGGAATGGAGTCATATGCTTACTACAGTTTGATAAAAGTTTTTAAGAATGGCTGCCATGTAATACAGGTGCAGAAATACTGCAGTGGAAGCAGGAAAGTTTCCAGTGATATCTAAAGAATTTCTGGTTCTGACTTTAATGAGCTCTATAGTTACACGGAAAAATGGAATCACGTGAATTAGAGTGGTATGTGATATTATATTCTATAATAGATACATTATTTTAGTTCTCTGATGTTCTATTATATGTACATATTAATTTTCCTGTCATAACTCAGATGCTCAGTGCCAGTCATCTATTTTCTGTATAGTGCTTTGGCCTGTTTCCTCAAGTGCATGCTTGTTTTTTTGTCCTAGATAAGATTGATTTTTTGAAATCATAATTCACAATTATTGAGCAAAATAGAAGAAAAAAACCTTTCATTGTATTACTGTGACTTTTTTGACTGAGTACACAGAACCACTGGAGATGAAATCAGAGAGAACTTCTGTTTCTTGTTGTGAGATGGAAAGAACAGAATATGGCTATGAGATGTCAGGATGGTTTTGCTGGTCTAGGAGATAGGAAATAGAGTTAATGAACTAAAAAATGCATAAATAGTCACAATATTACTAAAAAGAGAGAACAAATTAATTGCAGAAATCGATGTGATCATATTTACTTTTCTTTTTACTGCCTCTGTAACGACATTAGTACTGTATCAAAAAGCAAAAAAGGAAATGTTTTTCTGAGCTCTGTGTATGAAACAGCTACATGACTGCTATTAAGTATAAATTAAATGTAAATACTATTATCAGATTGTTTAATAAGATACGCTAAACAACATAAAATGATAGATACACATGTATCCATTAGATACATAATTTTTTAGATGCATAAATTATTAGATACAGTGGTTGATGAGAAGCTCAGCATGACCCAGCAATGTGCATTTGCAGCCTAGAAAGCCAATTGTATCCTGGGCTGCATCAGAAGAAGGGCTGGAGCACCTCTGCTATGGACACAGGCTGAGACAGCTGGGGTTGTTCAGCCCGAGAGGAGAAGGCTCCAGGGAGAACTTAAAGCACCTTCCAGGGCCTGAAGGTGGTACAAGAGAGCTGGAGAGGGACTTTGTACAAGGGCATGGAGTGACAGGATGGGGGCTAATGGCTTTAGAATGAAAGAGAGTAGGGTTAGATTGGATATTAGGAAGAAATTCTCCCCTGTCAGGGTGGTGAGGCAGTGGCACAGGTTGCCCAGAGAAGCTGTGGCTGCCCCATCCCTGGAAGTGTTCAAGGCCAGGTTGGACGGGGCTTGGAGCAACCTGGGATAGTGGAAGGTGTCCCTGCCCACGGCAAGGGGCTTGGAAAAAGATGATCTTTAAGGTTTCTTCCAACTCAAAACATACTATGATTCTATTAGTAAACATCTTTTAGAAATACAGATATTAAATTATAATAGTTTAATTTTTCAAAATAACTCACTGAAATAAGTGAAGGACAAACAAACTTTATGAAACTGCATCATTATGACAAATATACTCAATATTGCTTTTTAAAAAAGGACCAAGGTCTTCTCAAAACCCAAATGTAAAAGCTAACTAAGACCTAGACATCCAAGGACAGAATAATAAAAATTCTGTGTCCTAGTAATATACTAAAAATTTGTCTTATCTCTTACATTTTAAGATAATTTATTAATTGGAAGCATTGACCCTAATTTCTATTAATAATTTTTAAAAAATTCTATATTGAGTAATTACAGTTTTTGGCTGCTAGCTTCCAGTTAAATAGGCATGAACTGAGTGTTTAAGAACATTCATGATGATTTCCTATGCTTATATTATGTTCAAGTTCCAACCATAACTCTGCATTCTAGGCCCATCTGGCTGACATTGTCAAGATGCATCTTAATTTACTGGCCCCAGTTTTAGATAACTTCTTCAATTGTCATTACGTGTCCCGTACGCATTCAGTTATTTAAGTTTAGAATAAAAATGGATAGCAGCTTAATCTTGTTCATATTTGCTTGATCTTTTTGAATAGAAACTATCAAAGTACCCTTTAAATGAGAGGTCATTTGATAACATCAGCTTCTTCTTAACTTGATGCCAATTTGTGGAAAAAATTACATTTGTTTTAAAGACTTGGAAAGTAGTACATTTGGAGGAGTTGTGTTTGCATGTTACTTTCTGAATATACATGTGCTTTTTTTTTTTTTTTATTCCAAGTGTCTATTAGAAATATTACTCTATTAGTTCTGGAGGAAATATTTTTGTTATGGTCATATTATTTTAGCAGTGCACACATAACTCATCCTGACATTAGTGGAAGTCACACGTACATGTTAACAGGAAAATGCAGCATTTGTTCAAATCCATCATTTTGCCTAATTGTCTTATTGCTTTGTGCTATTTCTTTCTCTGAGCACAAGAAAAAAAAAATCAATGCACTTTTTATTTTTTAATAAGTGATAGTTTAAAAAGATCTATATTGCATAATGTGACAAAAGGCACGTTAATGGTTTTTTTTAAAAAACTTATTTATCATCCATAAAAATATTTCAGTTGGCCTGAACTTAAAATTTGGTAGTTAGAAATATATCCCACTTTTTCCAGACATTGTTTTTGTTTTCTGAGAGTCCACAAGTAGGAGCCCAGCCTACTGAGAACTTCACAAGGCTTGCCTAGAATAACTTATTCATTTTGTAATATGAAGAGCTTGAGGGCAGGAGAAGTTTCTGTGCTGTGATGTGGTGGAGGTTCTTTCAGATGGTTCAGAAATGCCATATTTGTGGAGCATACTTTCATGACCACAGGCTGTCACAGTGCTTTCCTGCAGATCTCCTTTCCTACGTGGTGGTTCCTTCCAAAGCTCATAAACCTGCTTATAACAAAATTAGGTAGGTGTATAGACAGATAAATGAGTATTTATATAATGTTAAAATTGCTTTATATGTATGTATGTAAATTAAATGTCTGCCCTCATGGAAAGAGAGTTTTACACTATGGGGCATATCGTTTTAGAAATGGTCAAAATTATTTTCCCTTTGGAAGATATAAAGTTTGATCTTTCTTTCTTAAAAGAAAACCTAGTGTCATGTGAGGGAAAAGATATAAAAATTATTGTCACTCTTTTGTTAGTTGATGTTTTAAATTATATGCCTTTTATCTTTGAGCTGCAAGATGCCCCCTCTGCCCCACCCCCATCTTTACTATCAAAACTTGGGGTTTTCTTGGCTGAAAATCCTTAAGTGAACTTTCCGTGCTGTTTATTTACTGTTTAAATCCAAGATTAAAAGAGAAAGATATTTCAATGGATTTGCATTAATTTGATGATCTTTCAGTGACTTAAGTTATCTGTGACAAACACTACACTTAGTGAGTGACCATGTGATTAATCCCCCAAAAGCCTGAACTTCATATTTTAACTTGAAGATCTGAGAATCTTTAATTTTTGAGATTACATTGTTAATTACTGTTTCCTTTAGCTGTCAGCTAGGAACACTCAGTGCTCTGAAGCTTTCAGAGTATCCTGAATGAAATTCTTGCCAAGAGTTTGAAAGGCAATTTCCTTGCCTTTAATAGAGTTCATGCCATCACCTGTGGGTATTGCTAAATCAGTTTTGTTGGAAGTGACTCTGTCCTGAAATTCACTGCAAGTTTCCAGAGGAAAATATATTTTCCCTTATGTGGAATAAATCAGATTACTTAATAATGAAGCATTAAAGATCTTATAATAAAATAATCAGCTACTAGTCCTTTTATTCTATAACAAAAATAGACCATTGCTGTGCTGTCCAAAAATATACATTTTAAATTAGATTTTGCAGTATAGTGACAGAATAAAATTAAACATCCTTTCCTTTGTTTAAGTATGTTCAAGATTTTTTCACTGAAAATAATAGATGACTATTGCTTATCACTGGTTTTCAATAGGTTTATTCATTTAACAGCACCTGTGTATAGTCAGGCATGAAATATTTGTGGGAAGAAGGGGATGAAAAGTTTTTTTTCCACAAGACATTCAGTCCCAACCACTGCCACCATGGGCAGGAGCACTGGACTCACATTGCACCTTTATCTGCTGGGTTAGTGGTTCAGCTGCTCTGCCAGACAAGGAGAGGGCACTTGCATTTGCCACTAGATGCCAGTCTTGGGTGCAAGACCATAGTCTGGAGCTGCTTGATTCAACAAATTGAGCATGAGCAGCTTCCCAGGGCAAGCAGGAAGCTTCTTCTGTTGGGAGGTGAACGTGCCTGGTCCATTTGTCGGTCACCTGCTCTGAATGGTCCCCTGCTGCCTTGTAGTGCAAGAACTTGAAGCATGGAATAGCATACAGAAGTCTCCAAGTCGACTTTTGAGGATGTTGCAGGGATGAAGAGAGTCTTTCAAAGGATTCTCGAAGTCAGGGGTCATAGCCTAAGGGAAAGACTGTGTAAAAAGTAAAAAAAGAAAAAGGAACTAAAGAGTAGGAGTTTGTAGGGAAGTCAAAATGCTTTATGAAGTACTAGTGGCAGAAGTATAAGAAAGTTTACCATTCATCTGGTTTTCTGCAGACATACCCCTTTTTTCCACCTATAAATTTTAGTGGAGTAGAAGTTGGGGATTTCACATCTGTGTAGCAGCTCAGCAGGAGTTGCTGCTCTGACAAGGGTTGTTGGATGTCCAGAGAATCTAGACGTGTTTCCAGCACCTGGACAAATCAGCTCATGTCCCTGCCTTACATTCTCCTATTACTATTTCCATTCATCACCCTCTGAACCTGACACTTGGGGAGGGAAAGGGAGAGGAACTCAACATGTTTTCCTTTATTTATCTCCTAATTCCTCCACCCTAAGAAATTATGTCACCTACAGGATAGTGGTTTCTTCCTCAGTGCTGTGGGTACAGCAGCGGTGAGAAGGGCTTCTGAAATCTCTGTGTGAGTAGTAAATCCAGTGCATTTGGAATATTTCAGGGTAATTATGTATACAGTTCACCTGCTCAGGGCAAACACAGGCCAGAAGCATGACACTCATTGACGGGAAAATCCCTGCTGAAATCGCAGGGACTCTACTTGCACGGAGTCATGAAGGTAATTTCCTTTTTTTGGGTTCTTCCATACAGCAGCAAGGCTGAGGAAAGCAATATAGCCAGGTAGGAGGAATTGGCAAGGTGATTTAAAGTTGGAACTACTCTTTGAAATGCGTGGAACTCACTCTTTAAAACCACTTGAAAGGAGAGTTTCCCTGCAGACCCTGCTCTCTGTGTTACAGTCAGGCAGTGCTTTCCCCTGCCCCCTTCTTTGCAGAAAGGAAAGCAAGGAGGTGGACAACCCTTCTCTTGCCTACAGTGGAAACTGAGATGTTTCACTAAAAGGTGGGGACAAAGTTGCTTAGTTTATGCTCCTTATCTTAAATGCTAGTATATTCTAAAAACAGCCAGCACCTACCTTGGGGATAGTTCCAGGCTAAATCAGTAATGGATACCTGACATTAAAGAAGACTGCTTGAATTGAAGTTTAAGTAAACAGACTAGGGTCAGATTTCTTAGATTATTAATAAAATATTCTTTTGAAAGAAGTATATTTTTTTTCTTTTTTTTTACTTTTCCAGCTCTAATACAGGCTATTTTTGGAGAAAGGTATCTATGATAATTTCTCTAACAAGAATTCTTTAACTCAATAGATAAGATAACAGAATGGTGTATGAAGAGCTGCGAAGAAAACATAATTTTCAGAAAGCAGAGTACTATTTTTTCATAATTTTAATAGCAAGATTATTTTGACTTGTTTCAACTGTGGTAATACATACTATAAACATGTTCAGATAGCAAGTTGATTGTCTCAAAAATTGTACCATGTCAAATGCAGAACACTAGAGTGTTTTTTAGTAACCTGTGGACTGCTTCCATTTAATTGTAGGATTCATGCTGAGAGTGTAGAGAGTCATATCCCAAGTTAAATACAAACAAAACAGCAGGATGTTGATATAACTGTGACTTCCATAGGAAGTAGTTAGAATGGTAATGTGGTCTCCTTCTAACTTGGGTGGAAAGTCTCTTGTGACTGCTTTTGCCCCACAGACCTGTAACTCAGCATGCCTTGACTAACATTTTTGACACCAACTTGCAAACACCATAAAGATTAGAGAAAGTCAAATGAAAGCTTTGTTCTTGGGAACAGAAGCTTTCTTGACTAAAATGAAAAGATGTTTTTCTTTTGTAAACAACGAAGGGGCACAAAGCAATAAAATGTTTCTCTCTGTGAGAATAGAAGGAGTGAGCTGTTTACTTGGGAAAGTGCTTCTCTTGAAGACATGAGTGTCACCAAGTTCCTACTCAAAGGCATTGTCTGAAGGCAAACCAGGAAGAGTTCAATCATATTCTTGACAACATTCAGTAGGGTTATAATAATTCAGCATATTTTCTGGGCTAGAAAATGAGTCTAGTTTGTTTTCTTCATTTCATAAATATTTTGGCTTAATTATCATGCATTTCCATAAACAGTGTTCCTAAGACACTATAGAAGTTTAACCTCCTGACTCTCTGGTTGTACGAGTGATCTTCCAGGTTCTGAAGATTCCTATGGTTTGAAGCACCTGCTAGACAGAAGGAGAATTTGATAACAACTCCCACTCTGTATCCTAGGAGTGCACTTTGCTTTCCAATTTCGTTTCCATTGTTCTTCACCCGTTATGGTACCTGACCTCAGTGAAAAAATAACAGTCAATGCTCCACAAACATTTTATGTTGGAAATTCTACAATACTTACTAGGGGTTTAGTGCTTTCCCCAGAACCTGAATGGTAGAGAGATCAAGGGGAAGTCCTGCAGCTGCTTTATGAGGGAGGTACTGAAAGACTTTTGGCTCTGGGGAGGGTAAGGCACAGGGAAGATTTGTTTGAAGTTTGAAGAATCTCAATGGAAGGTATAAACTGAATGTAGGGCTGTTGTTTGCCAGATCTCCCAGGAGGAATATCAGGCACTTGCTCTGGTTAATCAGTGATCGATTTGAAAGAAAGAAGTGCTGCCTTATGGAGTGGTCGGTTGGTGACCTGGAACTTGTTTCCACAGAGGCATCAACTGATTCAAGAAGGGGTTAGACAAATTCATGGACAAGAGGTCCATAAATGGCTACTTCTTTATATATCTTTTGGCTCTTGTTATTAACCAGTGTTCCTAAAATTTGTTTTTATCTGAGGTAGTAGCTCTTTCCTGCCACATTGCACCCTTACACCAAAACACACAGAGTTAATGATCAGTTGATTTCTAAACTATTTTTATTTATTTATTTATTTATTTATTTATTTATATGGTTGTGAGTCAACTAGTACACTGTGGAAAGATCAACAGCCATGCTTTGAATAGTGTCTTCTCTTGCCCTACAGTGTATAAGTGGATTTACAAGATGATATAAGTGACAAACTGATTGGTTTAAAGTGCAGGTTCAAAGTGAGATATGACAGTTACATGACATTCTCTGGTGATTGAACCACATAGAAGACAGACAGGATTAACAGTGCATCAGGTTTACAGGTGTCTCAAACTGCTTGAAGAACTTGGAGATACAGAGTATTCCAGTCTTTTGTAATATAAATGAAAGTTTGAAAATCATTACCTTTACTTATCCTCTCTTTTTTTTTTTTTTTTTTATTTTTTTTAATCAATTTCTTTAAATTAAAATGCTCTTCTGTTTTTCAATTTATAAATATGTTAGGAGTTAAAATACCCAAGTTTATAATATATCGTGATTTTTACAATTATAAATTCATGAGAGATGGAAAGGGACAGTGATGATAAGGACAGTATATAAAACTGAGATGGGACTGTGAGTTAGTATTCAGTGAAACATGGACAATGGCAAAAGGATGAGGGCTGGACAAAGAATCAAAGAATGAAAATTAAAGTTTGAAATCTTACAAAGAAGAGGTATGGTTTAAAAAGAAGTTCGTTATTTTTATCTGAAGTTAACTTACTGGGCAGTTTAGCAATCTTAACTTTTTAGGTAAAGAAGAAAAAACATGTATGCTGTCTACTAAGTATTAAACACTTTTTGTGTGTTTTCTATTGCACAACTTCTTTTATTTCTAATATAAGAAAATATAAGGAATAAAAGCATTTTACTGACAGAACAACAACTGTAGGAAGGATTTGTATTGTGAAATTACTGATTTTGACAAAGCTATATATACACTTTGTTTTAAATCTAACTTAAAAATGCTTCTATTAGCTAAAAAATTAGTGATGATAAAAATGATGAAATAGGATGGCGTTTGTTATGAAGTTCAGCCAGCATGGGAATGTAAAGGCCTCCACCTCTGATAATACACTCAAAAGAGCAAGTGGCTCCAAAGTCAGAAAGGAAGGAGTAGGAGGCTGAAAGTTAAAAAAAAAAAAAAAAAAAAAGTTAGGCTTCTGTTTCATGGATTTTTTTTTTCAGGCTGACTGAATTACGCCCTTGTCTACTGAAACCCTCTTAGTGTAATTCCCATTGGCCTCCGTGACACCTAGGGCAACGCTGATCAACTGCAGGCTCCCATGTTCCTAACCTCAGCCAGCTCAATATGATTCTAGCAGATGTTTCTGCATTTTAAACCTCAAAATATGATGGGTCAGGTTTTGTTTTTTCTTTTTTTCCAGTGGCAAATCTTGCATACTTGAGACCCAGGCCATGCAATTCAATGTTAGGAATTATGAGCTGAGGGTCTCCCCAGTGGGATAATGCTGAACTTAATGTAAACTCAGATTTTTGAAAATGGAGAAGCAAAGAAATTTAAAGGTTTGGATCATTTAAATTAAGCTAATGGATTATTCTTTAATATTGTATAAAAAACCATAAAATATAAAATGTGTTAGAAATGTATGTAATGATGTTTTCTGTTAGAAGGAAAAGGTCTTATAAAGGCAGGAGAGAACAGAGTCAGAAGCAATCAAACAGGAACAGTTTTCTTATTGGCAGAAGGGAAAGGTTTGGTTACCTTTCTCTGCCTTCCCGTTACTCCTTAGGTGCTGTGAAGTAAATCCACTGCAGCCTTCTTCCCGTGCTTCCTCATTCCTTCCCGTGTCCCCAGCAAAACAAGTACTTCTCTGTGTGCTGTGGAAAAATACATCTAAATTCCTATTGTTTAGTTTCCTCTGGTTGGGTTCTCTGGTGTGTAATAAGGTGCAAAGTGTGCTTCAAGTTTTGCAGTCTCGTGTCCCAGAGCATTCCTTAATGGTCTCTCGTGTGCCTTCTCTCAGGCTTTGTAAGGTGTGAGCTCACAGGGCAGCCCTTCTGCCTGTAAGGACATAAGTAATATTTATTCTTTTTCCTAACCGATATAATGGCACCTGTAAGAATTTATTGTCCTACAGTTCTGTACCTCTATCTTGAAATGAGTCAAAGAGGTTGTCTTTTGGAGAGGGAGACACACTTGTCCTGGTTTATGCCCTCCCACTGAACTGTGTATAGCTTACTGATTTAGAGTGTGATCCTGACAAGGCTGATCAATCCCCTTTATTAATACCATGCCAGGTATAATGGGTTCCCATCCTTCATTGGCCATTGATTGTAACTGTAATAAACAGGATAATAATAAAAACATGTGTTTTGTTATCGCTGTCAACACTATCTAAACAATGTGACTGTGGAAACGTAGTAAAAAGGAGAAGTCTTCAAATGTAATTGGTAAAGCACGGCACAGCACAAGAAAATGTGCTAAAGCACCAAATTCCTAAGGAACAGCACCTCTCCTTTCAATGCCACGTTGCTGTTTAGCAGAGGCAAACAGATCATGAATTATGTGATGACAGTGGAAATTAGGATGAGCTCATCACAATTTTCTCTGATTGTGAACAAAGTTGGCTCTATCTACACTGTTGTGCAGTGTACCAGGGTATCTTAGCAAAGAAAAGCCCCATTTGAGAAGGTACATTATATGTCTGTGCTACATCTTATAGTCAAACTGCTGTGTTCAGGATAAACATCACCTTAAAAGGACACCTTGGCTTGCTTCCTTAGGGTGAAGTGGCTTCAACTCAATAGATAAACTTTTCAAGGTAAAACAAAAGCTTGGTGACAGCACAAACTTGTGCAGAATATTTTTAGTGAAAGATTTTTTCAATTGTTGGTAAATAGATATATTTGTAGAGGAGCTTGCATAATCCAAATAGGATTGTTATGCTTATCGTGTTGAATTTTAGTATTTAAAAGTATATTGGGGGATTCAAGTGAAAGGTTTGGTGTATTTTTTTCTCCTCATATTTAATAGTGATTTTCTCAAAACCCATCCAGATTTAGTTTTGTAAATGTGTAGATACTCATGGGAGAACTGTGATTTATTTGGCTTAGATTAAAAATGTAAAAATACTTTTTTGTGGTTAAACTTTTCACATTTTCTAACCACTCCTACCTCAAACATGTAGTTTATCATTGTTGCATTCAACTCTGACCAAAATTAGGCCACACAGGCCTCTGATGATCACCATATTGCTAAAATAATTTCATTACAATGAATTATTCTTTTTTGCTTCCCAACAAATTTATCTTTCATTCTTTGAAGACTAGCTTCCATGGTTCTCATCTTCTAGGTGGGAGGGAAAATGTAGCTTGATCTAACAGAGACACTCATTAAATGTGCTACTCTTCTCTTTTGGTTTTCAACCTCCTTGATCTTTATTATGTTGGGGAACAGAGATAGGTACTGAGGAGAAAATGTCAAAGGGAAGATTTATAGCAGTGAGTGGTTGTGTTCAGCTGTCCCCATGTTATGGCAAGTTGTGTCCCAAAGGCTGGTTAGGAAGGAGTGATGCAATTGAGAGGAAGAGCTCTTACATTAAACTGAACTTCTGCAGGCCCCCTTCCTTCCCCCAGCTCCCTTCCCACTAAAAGTTTCAAAATACAGAATTTTCTTATCTCTCTTTAGGAGATTTACTGTTTGATAAATCCTGAATATTTTTTGTGAGCTGGGCAACTTCATCCAGGTCTTGTATGACTATCCTGAGAAACACCTTTTAGTTTTTCGTGAGGTCTGTAAACAAAAGGTAAGCAGTTCCTAACTGTGAAGTTTAGGGCAGGAGCTGGTGCTGGGACTAGTGTGAGTTCAGGAGCAAAGAGCAGAGATTATTGCGTAACACCTAAAGAATAGAAGCCCAAGAAGCTGGTAGGTCATCATCTGACATCCAGCAACCTGATACTCTCTCAGCAGCGTGGAAAATACTCTGACATTCATGAGCTTAAAGAAAGGGACTTTCTACCTAATGAAATATGTTTAAACTTGCAACAGGCATGAAAGAAACTTGACTGCTTTCTACTTTTGTTTTGGGTGCCTGTTACCCTCCCTGCTCACCTGGATTATTTTGTCAACAACTGAAAGAGAGCTGGTGAAATGAAAACAGAGTATTTTCTGGTTCTTGTGGCTATGCGTACATGTATACCAAACTACCCACTGCTGCCCCTCCCTGTCTTAAAAAAATAGTACAAGGATCCAATTAGGATGAAAATTACCTACGGGATTGTTACAATTGTAGTAAGAAATAGAATATATACTTTTTGTTTTAGAGTAATCTGCCTTCAACACTTCAATACTGGGATGTTTTGTTTAGTCTAATGTAGGTTTTTGGTAGTATGTAGCCTAAAAATGAATCTAATTAACAGATGAACTTAGGAAATCCCTACTGTAATTTGGCAACTTATGAATGGGGGATATCAGCATATGACAAGCAACTTCCACTTAAGGTTAATGTAACTATTACCTCATTAGAAGTGCAACTTTACACTCTTCAAATAAAACCTTTATTGAATTTAAGATATGTATTTGACAAAGGACTAGCTGAACTCAGGTGAAATTGGCTTTGTGAAATTATGCTACCTTTATTGATACTGACTAGCTTTATAAATGTTTATCTTAATTACGTTTTATTGTGATTGAAAAAGATTGCAGATACTCTGCCTTTTTTTGTAAAGCGAGCTGTTGGAGCCTTTGCTGTTAAAGAAGGGGGTAGGGTATGGAGAATAGTCCAGCTCCAGAGAGGAGGCCCCTCACAGGCCATATGAATCCACTTACATGTAAATTGCTTGTCTATATGAATTAAGGTGAAGGTTATGAAAGAACTGCATTTCTGTGTTTATTGTAGGATTTTTGACAGTCTCTTTCCTCTTTCAAGTAAATTTGGCTTAAGTCCACAGTCAGTACAGTTTTAAGTAAACTCCTCTTTTGTTACATTAACAAGGTTATAACATCACTGAGGCAGATTTCCAGCTGCATGAATTGAGGCCTGAGCATGCAGACTGAGGGGATAATTAAAACCTTAGGGTGGGAGAGTTAAAACTACCAACTAAAATTGGATAAAAGGCTAATTGTCCATGGCAACATAATACATGTTTCCAAATACCTGTGAAATAAAGATAAATATTCGTGGTCTTTTAATTCGTTTTTGAATGTTCAGATTCAGTTTGTATTTTAGGGCATAACAAAAGAGAAAGTAAATAGAAAACCGAAGAATTATTTCCCAGATACTGTTGTACTTTAGTTATTAATTGAAAACCAGAATTTTTTTGAAGACTTCAGTGATTTTCGGACTTTCTTTACAATTCCGGAAGCATTTTTGTGTAGGAAGTATGAGCCTCACTGTGTGATACAGTATATCGGAATAGACTGGTCGGTGCTTTGTCAAAATTTGTCATATCTCTTTTTCCTTCCTCCTTTTTTTCATTTTTGAGAGTGGAGTTACATACCTTTGGTGACCTTCAAGAAGATGACATAGAGTCAGGCAAGATGATACATTACCACAAAGTTAAAAAAACAAAATGGGTTGTAATGGCAGCTTGTACTGAACTAAATGAATTGTGAAGGCCCATTTGTTATTCATTAGGAGAAGCAGAGCAGATTACTGTTCTGCCTTCATAGGGAGCCTTTAAACTTAAGGTCATTTTACACCAGTACCCTTGTGGCATGGACAGCATTTAATACATTTTTAACAGCTTTTACATTTCCATGGTTTGCAGCGATGCTTGTTGAATCATTTCTCTAATGAAGGTGTTTTAAACTAGTTGGGAGTTAGTTTGGGGGGAAAAACAGGAAAAAAAGAGAAATAATTGGGTTGATGAAGTGACTTTATATACTAAAGAGCTAAGCATGCAGAACATATTGCTATAAAGTAATGCATGCTGATTCCCACTGCTGCAGGAGTACATCCCTGGGGAACTGTGCTTTTTTGTTGTTGTTGGTTTTATGTGTGTGTGTGTGTTTTAAAATGTAAATAGAATGAAAGTTATGTTTTTCACAGTGCTCATTCCTTTGGGGAACTAAGGCCCGAGGACAGTCACTTAGGAGTATTTTTTGTGCTATTTCTGGGTTGCTCAGGAGTCTGATGGAGAACATTGAACATTTTGCCATATTTTGGTGAAGTGTGCATACTGACTCTCTTGTTGAATGTGGGCATCTAAGGAACCTATCATAAAATGAACATGGAGTGGAGGGTAGAATTTTACTGATCAAAATAAAAGTTGATTATTTCAGTGCCTCTCAAATGTTGCAGTTGTGCTGTGGAAAATCAAGGCAGAAAGGTAGGTACCAATACGAAACAATCTGAGAATAATTTTTTCAAAAGTGCTGAACAAATCTGAATGTTGTTAGCTTATAGAATGATTTGTACCTCTAAAGAAAGGTTTAATAAGCCCAGTTAAAGGAAGTAATCATTTCATAAGCTAATGTTTTAATGTAGATTATAGTCTTTCATATGCCTTCAAATTTCGTACCTTCAGTCCACATTGTTGTGGATTTAGCTGTCAAAAACCAAATTAGAATGGCTTTATTTTTGTTTGGAAAGTATTAGAACAAAAATTATGTATTGAGTTTCAAGAATTGTTTAAAAATAAACTTAATTAACAAAATGCTAATGTAAATGTATGATGGTGTTTCTCCCTGCAGCCAGTCCACCCTTTATTTTAGCAGCATTTATTTTTCACTTCACTGCCAATAGCTTTCACTTCAGATTTTTCTATTGATTTTACTGGAAGCCTTCTTTGATGGGAAACATCTTCTTTCCTACCCTGCCTTTTTTTAAAAGCAATTTTTGAGATAGTACAAGTGTATCTGTGGTGGTTTATTTTCTTTGATTCTATGCAAGTCAGCCCCTGGACTGATCTAATGCACTGGGCACACTGACAGTTTTACCTGTGGTTGATAATATTCTGGCTGCATTTGCTGTGGCAAATGAGATGTGGTGTGGTGGGATTTGTGAGAATCTGCTGTTGGTTAGAGCTTTCCAGTGTGCCTACTTCCATCTATGCTCCATGGGTCTCAAGCTCTGTAAATAATCAACTTTGACTAAATAGTTATTAGGTATTACAAAAATAAATTGAGAGACATATTGGAAGGCTAGATACATGCAAATCCATAGACAAAATCTAGCAGTGGTAGGATTTTTTTCCTGTGTTATTCTGTCATCATAAAGCAAGCAGAGAGCGTAAGGAAAATTGAGTAATTTGGAAGACACTGTATTTTTCTAAATCTGGCAAAACTAAGAGGAAGAAAATCTCCTTCAGTTATAGTCCTTCAGCTGACTGAACCTCAGACTCATAAACAAAGTGGCAGATTAAATGAACACCAGGTAAAAGATTGATGTTGAGACCAGACATCCTGCCTCACAGAGGAAAGAACTGATTTCTATACCAAGTGATTTTTTGGACACTGCCCATTATGGTTGGAGCATGTTTCATAGATGGGAAGGACCAAAAGTACTTCTGACATAGAATCCATATGAAAACATATGGATATACATACATACAGAAGATATTTGATGTGTTCTAATCCAAATGCTGCTACATCACGTGTTTCTTAATCAGGTGAATCACAAAGCAGTCAAGTTGAGGTCTGAAGGAAAAAGCAGGCATGGTTAATAGAGGGTATATTGGCAGTCTTCTGTTTTTATAGGCAAGAGTTTATAGCACTCAAGGTAAAGAACAGCAGTTTCCAGGAGGCAAAGGAGCTTGCACTTGGCTTCCAGATTTCTACTTGCCAAATCTATGGAAAGCTTGAGAAGCTCCTACAGTTCCCTAAGTTAAGGAAGCAACAGTGGGACAGAAGCAGAGCTTAAATGAACTGCACAGTAATGTCCTGTATATTCTTTCTGAAGTGCTAATGTACTAAACTTTGTAGGCAGGTGGTGGTAACAATCAAAAGTTAGTTGTTAAAGTCTAGAAAATGAAAGTGATGACATTAAAGAAGCAGATCATATGCCTTGGATCTTTAGAATTAAGAGGTATAAGAGGGACAAGCTTTGGCAAAACAAAAGGAAATATTCTCCAGTGAGAACAGAGTATCTGTTATCTGAAACCTGGTACAAGCTAGTTCTTCTTCCATTGGACGATAGGGGAATTGCCTATGAAACTTTGAGGCACTGGAGGGTTTAAGCTGTATGCCCTTCAGAGATCTTGAGTGTGACTGACTCCCTTAGAGTCACAGCTGGGAGAGTCTGGGGTTAGCAAGGCGTGGTTTGCTTAGGGACAATAATAGAGGTGCCAGCTGTAGTCAGGAACTATCACGTCAGTAACATGTGGTGAAGAAATGTGGCTGATAACTCTTACATTAAAATTTCTAGTATCAGAGATAATTTTTTTGGTCTCATTAGTGGAAATGAACGATCTGATCTTCAGCTAGTTTAGAACGAGAATTTAGATCTTGTAAGAGAACAAAACAAGCTGACAGATTTCAGTGGTGAAAAGCTTCTGGTTAAATGAAGTGAGCTGCAAGAAGCAATAGTCATGACACAGTTGGGCAGAGACAGATGTGCAGATGAATAACCAGAATGAATAACAGGCACCCTTAAAGGGCTGGTTAATCTGCCAGTAGAGAGTCTGTCTCTTTTCTACCCGCTAGTACATCAGCTCATAAAAAATACAAATGAGCCCAATAGCAGCAAGAGCCTTAAGATCTGCTTCCTCATTAGTGAAACTTCAGAGAAGCATTTCCTATGGCTCCGTATCTCTTCCTACCCTTTAAGAAAAGTTGTTAGCAGGACTATGTAGACTGAGTTCTTGGGACAAGGGAGAGAAAGCAGTGGAATAAATCTATAAAGGGAAGAGTTTATCTTGGATTACTTTGACAAACAGCATATTTAAGGGTTTTAATGGTAAAAAATGCATAAATATATTTGATAAGATTTTTTTGTGTGGTGTAGACAACCTATCTTGTGTGGTTTATACTTTTATTCTTATTGTAGCCCATTGAGAGCAGGACTGTTAGCAGATTATATGTGATGTTCTGGTCATTCTTAGCTCTTAGGGTAGCAAATTCTCCTGTTTTGCACAACTGGGGCCAACCTAAGGAAAAGATCAAGGATCGCTTTTCCTGACAGTATGGAGAGGTTCATAAACTATAAGTTGTATGTGTAGTGTTGAAAGATAAACGAAGTTTCAAAGTCGGGGTGGGAGAAGATGCCCTTTTCAGAAGCTGAAAATAGAAAGACAGGGTAGAGCAAGCTGGGGAAAAAACCCCCCACCCAGCTTTTTTGCTATAGTTGTGTAAAAGCTGAAAAAAAAAGTGAGATGGACAAGTAGAAAGAAGAGAAGAGGTCACTGGTCAAGAGGTACACTAGGGTTTGTTCAGTTGTAATGATAACTGGAACTGATAAATTTAGTTGAGGGGGGGTTCTAGTACTGAAAAAACAGAGGATGTAAACAACTTTGTTCCCTCTGTCTTCTTTCTGAAATTGCCCAGTTAAAGCCAGAGCTTGCTTCAAGCACTCTCTCACAATTTATCTTCTCTTTGACCTTCTGTTTGGATATATTGCCTAATATATAGCAATTACCTCAAAGCTATTTGTAGTCATCTTTGGGGATTGTGTGGCTAGTTATGTGAACCTCTTTTTTTTTAAAGTTGGAAAAAAAAAATGGTTCCAGGCAAAGCAACCAAAAACCAGAATTGTAAAACTGGTTGCACATGTGTTTAGTGTAATGAAATTTATGCCCGATTCTTTCCCTAATGCTACATAATAGATCATGGTAATCTTCTCCTGTGTGTCTGGGTTATCTGACTGTTACACTATTCAAATTAATTTGGGTGCTTCTTTCTCTCCTTTTCTCCTCTCCCTCATAAATAGTAATAATTTGGAATTACATGTTTCTGTATTTCTTTTAATGACCTAGTTTATGCTTATCAGCAGCTCTTATGGAGGTATTCATGTTCTTTCCCAAGGTGATATACTCTGCCCCTTCCCAAGTTCTTTAAGTATTTATCCACACTCATGTTTAGAAGAAAGGGACTTCAAGCACTAAAGATCCAGATAACAACATCAATAGTGAACCACGACGCACATTTGAAGTTCTTACAGTGATGCACTGACTTGTGAACCTGGATGATTCACCTCAGATTTTTGCTCATTCTGTTTTATAATAGCTTTGTCTATTTTTCTGTGTCTACATCTAGGAAACACATACATGCATACTCACATACATTTTGTAGTTGTGTCTCAGTGATGTGAAAGACCCTTTAACCCCCTGCTGCTGTCTAATAGGTTCAGGAATTACTGCTTTTAAAAGCACTTATTGACCCGATGGAGTCAGGAAAATCACATACTTTTAAAATCCAAGGTTTTCCATGTCAGGAATATTATTCATTAGCAAAATTGTTCATTTATCTAAATTTATACTTAGCCTATGTTTAAGTACTTCCTATAGGTCTGTAATTACCAGTTGACATGCCAGTTCCACACAGATAGAGTGTCAAGAGATTCTGATGCTTTCCTCCCTCTTGGGAACCTCAGAGACCAAAAAACATATTAGCTGCTTAGAAAAAAAGTAGTTTTATCATTTCACAAACTTTACAACATTTGTAGAATTATTTATATTATTCCTATTTAAGGGATAAAAGTATTTGTGTTTCCTTACCTGGCTTCTCTACACAACAAATTTGTGAGCTGGGAACTTCATACGGAGTTTGTTTATGTTTGACACAGTGGGGATGGCCTGCACTTTCTCAATCATCTGCTGTATTTGCATAACCTTGCAGAGTTAATGGCTGCCATTCTGACAAATTAAGCTGGTTTCCTATGTCTTTAATGGATTAAGTCCTCTTGGACAAGTTATGCTTTATTTTAATCCAGGAACTGTGTTTGCTAGGAGTTGTAAATACATTAGTGTTATTCTATTGTTGTTTGACTTATATGCTGAAAAACATATATGTGATGAATATTTAACAAATGTGGAACAAACCCAGTTTTTTATTCATATAAAGACA
Source organism: Pyrocephalus nanus (assembly GCA_038380795.1). Lineage (NCBI taxonomy): Eukaryota > Metazoa > Chordata > Aves > Passeriformes > Tyrannidae > Pyrocephalus > Pyrocephalus nanus. Next base: position 8,498,471 of record CM076271.1, on the reverse strand, counting down.
GCATACAAAGATCATCAATGCTTAATAAAGTCGTGTAAGTTATGCTTTGCTGTCAAATATTTGAAAATATTTTAGCTGTGAGAATGGTCATACTTTAAAAGTTTTTATTGCATTATACTAGAATTATACTCAGTTTCTGATTCCTATCATGATTTAAAAAAAAAAAAAATCCATAATTTACACTTTGTACTCCAGGTGTAGCAGGAACATTGCAGCATATGGTTCATGTGATAAATGAGTTCCCTAACAGTGCAACATACATTGCAATTGTCAATATGTGTAAACAGGTTAGAGGGAAAATATCTGAATGGAATGTATGTTAATGTTTTAAATTCCTGAAAATGCAATATTTTGCAGCTAAAGTGGTATTTAAAAATAACAATCTGTGCAAATCAATCAGCATTGAATCTGAGGCAATATTGCCTACCTATTTATAGAGGAGTATTTTGATAATTTGTAAATGATCCGTAATGGACATATTCTTGAAGCCTTCTGGTGAGTAGAGAAGTAGTGCTTCTGTAGTTTTTACTCCAGTTATCTACAGATATCTGGAGGTATAAAGCTACTTTTAATGTAAATGAAACTTTTTACTGAAGTTTTTTTCATCATGAGAATTAGGCAATACATTAACTTCAGACTGTGAATTTCCCACTTCAGTGCCTGTGCATTTCTCCAGAAATGCACCTGGGTGTTGGGAATACAAATGTGCATCTCTCTTCATCACACTGGAATTCATTTAGATAAATTTTAACTCCATGAAGTACACATATAGTATATGTGATATTTGGGTTAGAGCTGTTTTGAAATGCTGTATTTAGCCACCCAGTATAGCTAAGTTCAGAGGAATTGAACTGTTCCTGGCTACCAGACCTTCATTCAGTTCAGTAGACCACACATACACTGCACTATGATTTTTTTTTTTTTTTTTTTTGGTAACGTGTCAGATCTCTGGCAATGTTCCTAAATTCTGTATGTTTTGCATGCACAGGCTTATAAGCTAACTCTTCTTTGTAAGCAAATCTGAAAATTCTGTTTCTTCCATATAAGTCCTGAGATCTCTCCATGAAGTATAGAGTAAAACAATGCTATTTGTGAGATATGGCATAACAACAAAATATTAAACAGGAGCTTAATTCTCCCCATCCTCCTCTGGACCATGACAGTGGGCCTCCTACTGGGAAATACAATGATCTATTATTAAAATGACAGCCCCACCTAGGGAGACAACAGCCCAATTCAAAGAGGAGAGCCAAAGGCGCCTCCACTACCACCACCAGCAATTGAGATCAGCTGGTGCACTAACAATCCCTTGATTTAAACATCTGGTGGCAGGACTTTCTCAGTGGAGGTCTGTTGACTGTGGAATTCTCTTACACAGACACGGCTTAACAAAGCCAAAGTTTTTTTATCCTCAGGGTACAGTGTCAGGCTGTTTCCTTTCCCAGGCAGAAGTGTTTGCTGATGGTTCCACTGGCATCCAGTGCTGCGTTACAAGGATTGTCCTTGAGAGATACAGCAGTGATGCCCAAGGATGAGCTGCTCCACAATGTCAATCAGTGTTCTTTACCAGCTCTTCACAACTAGTAGAGCCCTGGAAGGAGTGGAGCGTTAGAACATCTCTTATTCTTCCATGGGAATTCATCATTTTTGCACATAATCTGTGTTTTACAGAAGTGTGCAGGGCAGGGAATTAGAAAGTCAGGATATATATGCTCTCCTGTTCTGCATCCTAGAACCTGTGTTCAACTGCCCAATTTCTCTGGGTGCTTCTTTAATTAATCTCTCAGAAATGCAACTTCATTTTTGTTTTGCGAGTGTAATTATGCAATGCTTTTTGCTAGATGTATCACACCTGTAAAATATGTCTGTGTTAAAGAAAACGTTTCCAAACCACTTGAGGTTGCTGTAAAAGAATAACAAAGCTACTACAAGCAGTCAGGTTTCAGTGACAAAGAGAAGACAGTGAATTTATTTTGCAGCTGTGGCCTGTTGTCATGCCTCATGGAGGAGGGATTGCTGTTCTCCCAAGTTATCTCTGGACACTGATTTTTTTTTCCTAAAAATTGAGTGTGGTGGGGATTTTTTTGTTTGGTTGTTTGTTTTTTTTTCTTTTAGGATCAGGTGAAACCTGTAATCTCCGTTATTTATCTTGTACTACTACACATATTTCAAATTATAAGCTCCTAAATTAAACATAACGTGACTTATTTCATGCCATGGTTTATTTCAGCATGTTAGGAAATAAGGACCACACAGAGGAAACAATATTCAACACTTCAATGTGAATGAAGAAAACTGTGAAGGAGAAATTAATAGGTATGGGGTTATGATGTAGCATGACAGAGGAGTGTAACACCATACTAGCACTATAATGTAGATACAAAGCAGTACAATTCCTCCTTCCTGCCCCCAGATCTACTTTGCTAAGTAAACATAAGAAAGAAGTTTAGTATGACTTTTGAGTGCTTTTCAACCATGTTTTAGCTGCTTATCTCCATGATGAAAATATGTTGGGAAGCGTATGATAAGGAGATGCTGCTACTCTTAAAATGTCTGTAAAAATTTAAGTGTAACTGCAGTTTAGAAAGGGGAATTGCTTTGGCTTTCACTGTGAAACTGCAAAAGGAAAAGCTTAAGTGAGGAAAATTAGAAACGTTTTCTGTGCTTTTTTTCCCGTTTGTTTTTTAGAGGCAAGTATTTTTAGTAGCCCAGTACTGAAAGTATAGAACCTTAAGTTATTTTTTTTCCCTCTTTATACTTTCCTGATGGGAATATTGATGTAATAGAAAAATTGACTCTCCTGTTAGAGCCAGCTTTAGTCCAAGGACTGTGGTAGAAAGTACATGGAAGTGACTTTCCCGTATCTCTCTCAGCTTTTTATGAATGGGAATAGCAGGGGTAGGACACCAGTGCATTTGCAGACAGGTTCCTTGATGTTATGATTAAATTAAGATTTCTATTAATCACTAACTTGCACAGGAAAGTTAAAAAAATAGCTTGGTTATCAACTATTGATGCAGTTTTGTTAATTATTTTTATGTACTTTTTGTAGCTAAGTTTACAAACATTCTTCTCAGTGTACCTGCTAGCTTATATAGAAATAAATAAATATGCTTTTGTATGTTAGTGTAGAGGGAAATATCATTTGGCAATACTGCAGAATTTGTGTTGTTGCAGTTTGTGGAAGTTAAATATTTGAAAGATTCAGGTGAATTTTATCTTAACATTCTTTAGTATAGCCTTCACTTTGATTTTTTGTCATTTGCTTTACTTTTATACTAGACTGGGCATCACTATACATTACTTGTAATTATCTTTTGACTTTTTCTTTGAACTCAGTGTTCTGCTTTCAAAGACAGAAGTGCAGAGTAAAATTAAAGGTGTTTGTGTATTTAGTGTGTAGGAGGACATTTATTTCTTACCTTATGTGAGAGATTATGTTTGTTTAGGATGTTTAAGATAATACTCTATTTATTTCTGAAATATAGGAAGTCCAGACTTAAAAAAGGGATAGAAATTTGTTTTATTACTTACACTAATAGCCCTTATTGAATACATGCAAGTAAAAAAAAAAAAATGCAAATAGTAGAATCCAAAATATTCTTCAAGTCATATTATCAAAATTAACTAATACCCACTCTTATATAAAATAAACACCAAGCTTCACCACCTTCCCTCCGGCATAGTTAAGGAGCATTGGAATGTTGTTCCAAAATGGCACGTGTCTTTGCAGTTCTAATATCATCATTATCCAATAGATGCTATCCCACAAGTGGGAAAACAAAAATGTATTCCAGAGCCTTTTCTGCTCTCTACATGTGTGGTAAAAAATTTCCATGCACCACATGTCTCTTCACTATATCTATATGGTGTCTGCCAAAATAAACATTTTATTCCATTTATTTTTAGTTGGTATTGCACGGGTCCTCCTAAGATTAAACAGTCAAAGGTCAAATAAGTTGAGATGAACTATAGTTTTAAAATAGTTGTGCTGCTCATAATTATGTGTATAGAGGTTTTCAGATATATACACATATACCTACGTACATATATAGATACACAGACATATTTGATTAAAAGCCGAGGATGTTTGCTCAGCAGAGAAGCAAAACCATCATTATCTGATTGTACATGGAATCCAGTGGCTGCTAATCAAACCCGGGGCTGCATCTGGTTAAACATACTTGGCATAGACTTGTTACAATTAGAGGTTTTGCCATGTCAAGGGAATCTTTCACTCAAAGCAGCGACCCATATTGTACTGAACAAACACATGAGTTTTTAATTGAGAACAATAGCTTAACAAACCACTTCCCAGGACCACTGAAAGAAAAAAAATGTGCCTGTGGCAATTCTGGCACTGAATTGTGTTTATTTGAATCCATTTATTCCAAGCCAGGGTTCAGTATACCAAGCAAATAAAAAAAAAATAAAGTCAACATGGAAAACAAAGTTAAAGTGAGAAAAATATAGTATGTTGAAATGTAATGCCAATCTGGAACTGAAATACTTGTGATTTAGCAGATCTGTGTGTATATACTTGTGCCCTCTGCTCTCATAACTCTTAAACCTGAAGATCTGCACTTAAATTATTTTGTTTCATAGTGTATGAATTTCACAATGTGTATAGCTACGATGTAATATGTATTTACACTATAAAGTGAGCATTGAATATAGCTTTTGTTACACAGAATTTATGCTCCATCTGTATTTCACAATACAACTTGATATAAATTATTGTATATTTAGAAATAGCTGGAAAAGGTAGCAAGAGTGTAATAAACATTGAAGAGCAAAATTCTTAGTTTGGAAGGTTAGGTGTTATATACACTAGCCAGCGCCCCAAATTTTTAACTATTACATGTGGTATTCTATTTTTGATAGTATCCCAAGTCTATGTTTGATGGTTTAAATTAGACCAAGGTAAATTACTGAAAAAGAACAGAAGAAAATTTATAATAGTGGAATAAAGACTAGAATGTTTTATTTTTATTCTCTGGTTTTCTAAAGCTTTCTTAAGATTTTAAAGTCACAGTTTAAGAATATTTTTTCAACTTGAGGTTTCAACTAGAAAGATATCATCTGCTGTACATGCAGCTGTAGGTAAAGTGGGTGCTCAAAAAAGCAAGCATCTAGATTAGTAGAGACTTTTAAAGGTTCTAATCCTCTTTTTTTTTTTAGATTTGCCATCTTTACAGTTGGTCTTACACTCAAACCTTTAATTTTTGTCTACTCGGTTCAGTTTCTGATTTGTGATTGGAACAAGCCAACTTTGTGCCAGCTAGGGACACAAAGGTAAAAGGAGAAAGCAGAGGAGAGTGAGAGGGAAAGGTGGCTCAGGCTGGGAAAGGTGTGTGCTGCAGTCATTGTGGACATGGTGACTGTGTGATCCAGCGTGGAAACTGGTCAGTGAACTGTTGAGCATGTATCATAAAAATGCCATAGACAGTGCTACAAGTGATGTGGAAGGTCTGAAAGTGAACTTGATTATGAAGTAGAGGAGCAGAAATTTATGGTGAGTTAACTGTTCTGGAAATGCAGTGGAAGGTTAGTATAGAAGAATGCATGGGTAGAGACAGTGGAGTACCTATAGTTGTGTGAACTGCTGTCTCAGAGATAACCTGCTTAGAAAGTTCTACTGGTCAGGAACTGATTATAAGAGTGATGCATAATCCCGAAACTTGTTGTTCTGAGCAGAAATTTGAAGCCATTTTGGAAGCTTATGGCCCAATCTGTTGAAGTTCTTCAACACTAAATGCAGTTTTAAGGGAGTTACTAATAGATAAATAATGTTATCAAGTTTGAATACTGTAGAAACTTGCCCTTATGGTTCTTTTTTTTTTTTTTTTTTTTTTTTTTTTTTTTTTTTTTTTTTTTTTTGGAAAGTATGTTTCTTCTGACAGACCCTATTCTGTATCAGATATTGCATCCAAGGGGACAAACTCTACTCTGGGGTTCATCAAACACAGAATAACCAGCTGTCCAAAAGAGAGTTTTTTTTATCCCATTGCATCCAGCACTGGTGCAGCCTCACCTGGAGTACTGTGAGCAGTTCTGGGACCCACAGTTTAAGAAGGACATTAAGGTGCTGGAATGCATCTAGAGGAGATCAGTAAAGCTGATGAAAGGGCTGGAAGATATGTCTTATGAGGACAGGCTAAGGACTTTAGGCTTTCTAGTTTGGAGAAAGGGAGGCTGTGGGCTGCTGAAGAGGGTCTTTGTCAATGTCTTTAAATAACATGCAATAACTTTTTATCTGGCAGCTGGACTACGTGGTCATTGTAGGTCCCTTCCAACTGAACAATTCTATTCTATTCCTACAGTATTTTTCAAGAAGCATCTCTATCTTCCTGCAGGTAACTTAAAATTCGAATAAACACTCTATTTTATAATCAGCTGGCATGATGCAAAGAACCTTTTCATGGTCTGTTCTAGTACAGTATGATAACATCTCAGCAGGTTTTCACGTCTGATACACCTTTGTTAAGAGAGAATTAGGCATTCCAACATTCTGTGACTCTTGGAGCAATCTGTTTGCTTTACTAGTTGTTTTGGCATACTTTAAACCAGGGTCTCTTCCTGTAGTGTAGGCTTTTAATATTTTCTTTTGCTTATTGCAGGTAGTATTTTTTTTTGAAAGCTTGTAGTTGTAACTGATGTTTTCCCATTAGTTTCTTGATTGAAATGGGCATATTACAGCTCCACCAGCCGTTTATCTTCATTCTGCCCAATTAACAAATTGTTCAAGTATATTACCTTGCATGATAAGGAAATGAAGGAAGAAAGGGTAGTATCATGGCCACTCTGTGGGCAGAATTAGTTCTGTTGTTAGTTCTGTCTCAGGAGTTTGTGAGAATATTGTATAATCATTGTTTATCACATCTTTTGATTTCCAAAAGAAATACAAAAATATACTCTCCTATGTGTGATCACTTTGTGTTATTGAAGTAATGAACTTCAGAGAGCTCATTACTTGCTTTGTGAGTGATAATCTTTTTTTTGTTTTCCACATTAATTCGCAGTAAACCAGCTCATAATGCTGGCGACAACAGAATAAATAGGCTTCCCAGATCCACAGGATATGACTTCCCCATTTACTGTAACCCACTGTCTTTCTTGTTTCTTTTGGCATCATCACAAAAGATTTATCTTTTTCTCAAATAGCTCTTCCTTGGTCCATCCGCATTCTTCTGACTGACTTACATGCAATAAATATGGGAGCACCTCCCTCTAGTTTCCTACTGGCAACTTTGTCAGTGCAAGTTAGTGCAAGCCTAGGTGTGCCAGGGTGCTTTGCACTGATTCTTGCCTCAGTGAATATCAGCCTTTGTAGCTGAGATGAAATTATGTAGCTTTTATTTTCAATTGCAAGGAGAATTTTCTTCTTTCAAATGATTGTTGGTTCTTAGGCCACTAGCCATTTTTGGCAGCTTCATCTTGTGAGTTGTAATCCGTTCAAATATTAAGACAGAGGGGTTTCAAAGTATCAGTAAAAACATTAGCATCCTTGAAAACTGCAGATTGGAGATTATTTTTACTTTTATTCAGGCAGGATGGTGTCTCTAGCAAAATTACAGTGCATGTCAATTTGATAATATATGGTGATGTGTGGAAAAATTTCACTGTAATCTTGTTACTTCATATGCACAGATGAGCTTTTCCTTGGGCTGTTGAGAGCGGGTCATTCATCACATCTTCTAATGGAAGTCATATGTTGTGGAAATGTACTTTAGCTATTCCTATCTGGAAGAAATAAATATACATTGAAAGGTGCAGTTATCATTTGGAGATAACAGAATATAAAGGAGCTTTCAGTCATTCTGGAAAGAGTCATAGGCTTTGCTCTAGTTCAGAGAATAAATTTTTTAGAGTCCTTTCAGCTGCATTAATTAAAATTCATCTGAACTGGGTAAAAGAAGAACTGAAAAAGGAAGATTCCTGGTGATAAGTATGCATTACAATCAGTGGTATGTGTTTTATGCAGTCATTTAATGGTGCATCATTAAAAGGGTAGTAGACTTCATAATAGAAAAGCAAATGATTAAGCAACATATAAAGCAGCTATTGTGGAGGAAGAACATATATCTGAATGAATGAAATATACAACACTGAAGCACAGTGTTTTATTTTAAAAAAGAGATTTCAATTCTGCTATGACTGATTCTGCAGTATTTCTTGTGTTAAAAAAACATTAAAAAATAAAGCAAACTGTTTTACATAACTATAGATATTACCATGTAATCTAGAAAGGCTAAAGCATGTCTTTGAATTAATGCCATGTAAAGTTAATTATTTAATCTTGGTAAAAATTTTAAATATATATTAGTGGGTATTTTAAAGTAATTTTTTATTTCTTGTCTTTTTGTGAGCAGTATTAGTTTTAAAGTGAGGGTTTTCTTTAAGCTGAGAAAATATATATTTATCCCTCAGTTATCAGTATGTACAGTTAGATGACCTAGAATGTGAGACTTAATGGAACATAGCTGGAGGTTATGGTTAAACTCACTTTTATTATAGCCATTTTATACTCTGTTAGGACGATTTAATTAGCTAATAAGCAAAGGAAGTTATTTCAACCCTCATCTGTTAAGAGGTTGAAAGAATCAGATGGTCCATATGGCTGCATTTAAGCTTCCTGTTGTGTTTTTTTTTTTTCACAGTTCAGATATCTTCTTTGTATTAATCTGGGGGATCAAATAAGCCAGACATGCCTTAACTGGCACCAACAACAAAGACAAACGCCTTGTAGCTGTGAGACCTCATGAAAGCCAGACTTTGGTCTCTTTGACCTTTTTAATACCATTTACACGTCTACAAGGTCTATTAGTGACATTTTTCTTAAGGTGGAATTACTCACCTTTGAGCTCAGTATAAACTGAGAACCGAAGATTAGTTATTTCATACGACACAAAGTAGATGGTGATAATAACACAGGTTTTATTGAATGCATGTTGCTTACATTGTATTAAAGGAAATAAACTATTGTAGAATATGCATGGTTCCTGTTTCTTTTGGAATTTTATTTCAGTGAAGATAATCACTAAAAATAACTTACTATAATGGATAAATAGCTCTATAAAGCAGTCTTCCATTCAGGAAATTACTCATTACATGTAGTTTTCGTGTTCAAGAAGAGATTGAGGTCTATCCTATAACAATACAAATAACAGGTCTACCACACAATCTGAATTCCAGCACATTTAGTAGTTTAAATAATCACTGTTCAACTAAGTAATAAGTTATTAAAAAAAAGTGGAAGTGATATGCCTGTAGATTTCCTACATAAAGAGGATGTTGGCTACCTTGACATAAGTTCCCTGGAAGAACAAATAGTCTTTCAGCTACTTTATAGCTTGGCACACAAATAAAAGTCAGTTGTCTAACTTTTTGAATAAATGTTTATGAAGGGCGCCCTGCACAGTTTCATAGTGAATTAAGAAATATTGACAGTTGAACTGATGTAAATCTACAGCGGGCAAGAGACATTTCTTTTGATCTTTGTCTTACTAAAACCCTGTAAAAATGATCAGAACCTGATAGCATAGTCTCATCCCATAGAGGCTGATCTGCTGAAGAAGTCCTGTAGGACGTGCTTTTGCTGAAGTCATGGTCACACATTCTAAACATGTCACTTTGCAGTTTTTCAACATGGCCTTTGAATTGATTCTGGAAATATATTTCTTGTAAGGGATTTGTGAAATTTAATTTATCCCATGGAAAGTTTTGATGAACCGTGAAGTTTCAGCGTAGCACTGCAACCAGCAGTTATTTTACTGACCCCTTATAATATTTCAAAATATTTTAGAAAAGTAACTAAAGAAGTGCATTTTGCCTTTCATACTCATGTGTCCATAAACCAGAAGCAGCAGGCTTTGCTGTAGCGTGATCTACAGCTTTTCTTTAAAATGTGTGTAAGCTAGTAGAGAAATCTGTGTTTATCTGTGTTTGAGAGTTAAGAAGTCAACATTTCTTTGTTCTGGTATTCTCTGTCTGACTTGAGAAACGTTGATGTTTGCAGTGTATCCTATAGTTATATTAGAACCATAGACGATAGGCAGAAAAATTCAAGCTGCATGAGTCCCACTCCAGTGAAAATAAAGTAGTGCCCTGAGTTCTCTGTTCCAATTTTGTATGTGAAAGGCATATCCTGTTACATCTATTGAACATTGTGCAGACGAATTTTGTTATCCAATCCTTGCCTATTGTCTCATTTATTAAGTTGTACTTTGGTGAACAAAACCATGGGAATCCTTGCTTCTAGTGTTGAAGCGCGCTGACTGACGTGTCTTAGTGATCTCAAGGGTAATCCTTAATCGTAGCATTGCAATAATACAGGATGGAGGTCAAATGGAGTGATGACCTGCAATTTTTCAGCAGCAGAAGGCCAATACGAGCTTGCTGTAGTGGAAAACGAGTTCTAAAGTGCGAGCAAATTCAGCAACAGTCAGGAATCAAAATTATTTTAGGAAAAGCATCAGTGTGTGACCAAATTTTATTAATCAAATAAGCTTTTGCATTTATAGCTAGGGAACTGGTTTGCAGTTTGTCCGGTGATGGGAGGAAGGGGTTTCTTCTCAAAAGAAGCAAGAATGTTTTTTTTGTTTCGCTCACTTTTTTTCTCTCATTTCCATCATTGTAGCAGAAAGAAGGTAGTACTTAAGTTCTTAAAGAAGTGGTACTAACCATTTTAATTGATTGATTGTGATCGAATCCACATCCTTCATCTGCCTGGAAAATGTTGTAACCTGTTGACTGGCAGTCAGTGTCTTCTTCTACAGCTGTTGCAATAGTACTCTGAAAAAAAAAAGAAATACCAGAGTTTATGGGACACCTGGGGAAAACTGGGCTCCAATCCTTGTACCAGTGGGTTAAAAGAAAAACTTAAAACATTTCCCCTAATCTATCAGTTACTCTAATTGTTTTACTTTCATGGAAAATATTTATTTCACTTTATCTGGGTTGAGTCTCAGTTTTTGTCCAAGATTCTACTGGACTAAGATATTGGGAAAACAGAGGTATACTGAGACACTGAGTTCTGTTTCTGATACAAGGTGTTGTCTATGATCAGCACTCAAACGGCATTTGGGTGCATTGCTTCTCTCATTATGTGGTTTTGTCATTGAACTACACCTTTGCATTGAGTTCTGTCTTTAACTTAAAAAGAGAATTTAGTCATGTTGCTGGAAACGTCTCTGTTTTAGGAGTCTGCATATGTGTACAAACCTGCAGCCCCAATTCCATGAGAACAGACTGGATTTCCTGGGTTCTTTTCTAAACTTTTAATTGAGGGAAAAAAGCTTATTGTGTTCAATACTAGTGATCTCCCTCATAGTTCAGCACAAAGCCTTAACTGCAATCTTGAGAACATCATCAGATATTCAGGGTTGACATATGTAGGGTTTAGGTCTGTGGTATGTTGTATGTTTGTGGGGGGAAGCATGAGGTAGTAATTAAAGTTTACATTGTACTGTGTGGAAAGATTAATGTGTTTGTCTGTAATGTGTTTCTTCATCACTGGGAGACAGGGGAAGTTCTTAATAATGATGACAAGCCTGTCACTGAAAATATGCCATTTGGGCACTGGCATGAAATTAAGTATTGTCCCATAATTTGTCATATCCTGAGTTTCCCTTGTGAGTGATGTATTCATTCATCTTTTTTTTTTTTCTTTTAACATGGAATTTTTATTAAGAAATTTGACACCAAAGAAAAGAAAAACTAGTACTTCTATTCTTTCAATTTCAGTTCTTGTAACTGAAGTTTATAATAGAATATTAATTTTAAGACTGCATGAATAAGGGATGTCCTCTAAGATGTTTGATCAGACCTTGCCCCCTGTTTCCTGAATCTCAGATGTTAAAAATGGAAAACAACATGAAGATATTATACATATTTTTTTTAATGAATCCTGTAATTTATGTTCTAAAAGATAATTTTCAGGATATTTTCAGACATATTTAATTTATTTGGGAAGTGGAGTAAATGCTGAGGAAAGGGTAGGTTGTGGAAAGTGTCCCATGGCCATGGCAGGTTGAAGCAAGATGATCTTTAAGGTCTCTTCCAACCCAAACCATTCTGTGGCTCTAAGATGATTCTGTGATTTTAGAATGTTAGAAAATGAGAGGAGAGGAAAAACATTAGGATGAGCAAATTCTTTGTGATTTGTATGGAAAATAGAAATACCAATCATGTAGCTGAATCAGTGAGGTAATACTGGAGAGAAAAAAAGATTAGGACTGAGGTGCTGAAAAAGAATTAGGAGAGTCAGTACTAAATAGACAACAGAAAGTTGACCTTTCCAGGAGTCATAGGCCCTAGGGAGATGGGTGTAAAGTAGAAATTAGTAGAAATTAGTCTTCTGTCTCCACCCCAGCTGTCTTTCTCCCTCTTATTTGATTCCCACATTCTACTGTTACTTCATAGGCCCTTAACACCTTGGTAGTCTCCTTACACTCTGCATGATGGATTTATATTTTACACTCTGGAGATGAACATGTCTTTTTTTGTAAGGATGTTTATATTTCAGCTGGCAGTGTCCAGAAGGATGGATGCCTGATAAAGCCAATGATAAGGGTAAAAATGCTTTGCTAAAAATGATAATGGAATTACATAAAGCGATATATGTACAAATGTAGCAGTGAAAGCAGAGTACAAATAATTTAGCAATAAATTTCTGTGTTTAATTATAGACAGATTCAGACCAGATTTTTTTCTTCCCAGGCATGCCTATCATGGCAGAGATAGCACTGTAGAGGCTTAAAAAAAAAAAAAAAAAAAGGGAAGAAGTTTCTCATGAGTTTTGCTGAATTAGTGACTGAACAATGCTTTAATATACCAGACCTCTCTCCGAGTAAGAAATATTGCAATAAGTTATAAACTTAGTTCAGCTCTGAATTATGCATTGTGTACTTAGGCCCTACTAGACCTATGGTATGTTTATCTGTTGACTTCCACTAAGATTTAGGGTCTATTTTGACTTAATAACTTGCTTTATTTTGTTTGACATATATTTTATATCTTCCATGTGCATGGATACATAAGATACACAATCGTGGGTGAGGGTCTTGAGAGAAAGTGCAGCACTATAAGTACTAATAATAGTGGTTGTTACATTAAAAATACCATATCCCTGTTTTTTTTGGTGTTTTGTCACTTTTTAACTGGTGTAGAAACCAGAAAAAAATGAAGTTATCTCATTATGTCTGCATTTATTATGTTAAAAAAATTTAAAAATCTGTCACCTTATTCTGCTGGCATGCAGATATTGTGTTCACTGCAAAAAAAAATCATTTTACAAAGTGTACTGGTGATTGGCATTGTATTCTATACCTCAGTTTATGCTTCTGCTATTAAAAGAGATTAGTGAACAAGTCTGTGAGCATATAGAGTGCTCTTAAAATATGATTTATGATATGATGCAGATCAACTTGCACTGATTTGATATTAGAGATGGTGAGAATATATACACTTTAGAAAGCAAAAAGTTTCAGCAGTTGGATCTTAGCTGTTAGATTAAAACTAAACTAGTGTGTCTAGAAATAATTTGACTTCTGCATTCTGCTTTTTTAGCTTTTCCACATTTGGCTTCCTTTTACTTCATGGTTTACAAAGGAAGTCAAGGGCAAACTGCTGTTGTTATGGACCCCTCCTGTTTCAGTGCACTGCTGAAGCTAATCATTGCTTTCTTGGAGATGTATATAAGAAGATTAAATAAAAAGAAATCTGGACTTTTAGTAGGGGAAGTGTAATCCTCTGAGTTTATTAAGGTTTTAAGTGAGGTGACAGGGCAATCCTTGCCATTTTGTCAAAGATGATAGAGGAATAAACAAAAAGAAAGAAAATCCAGAAACAAGTCCAAATCAAGGAAGCAACGTGTCCAAAGCCAACTTTCAGTTCAGTGGAGTTCATAGGGAAATTTGTGTTGTCTTGCTTTGGTCTTGCTTTTCTGTTCTGTTATGCCCCTCCAGAAGTGCTGGTGAGATTCTGTGTGGGGAAGCTGATTTTAAAGTTAGTGTGGGTATGCTTTGGCTGTCTGGTTTATTTGACAATCTGGCTGCTTTCCTGTCCTACATCACAGATGAGCAGCCCTGAATGCAGGGCTGTGAGTATGGAATTGTGAGAGATCTGACCGGAGGTGTGTTTGTCCACCTGGTTCCTTTTTATAAAGTCTGTGGGCATCAGAAGACAGGACCTGAAAATAGTGCAGTGCCTTTTGGGACCATCAGTCCAAGGTCAATTGAATGCTATGAAGTGAATAGCATAAAATACTTTGTTCTGCAGAATAAATTTCATTCTCTGCAGAATAAGCTGTGGGTTGCTGTGGGGTTGAACTGTTGCTAATATGGACATTAGCAACAAAAAGACCTTATGAGTAGGTGCTTCTGTAGGATTGGGGTTTTTCTTTTGAGATGGTTGGCATGATAATGAATAATTCAGCCCAGTCTTCTCCTGTGAAACTTTGGTAAATACATCCTGGTGTAGAAGACAGATGTGAGTGATTTGACTCAATTTTAATAGAAAGCTGTTAGGAAGGTTAGCCAGGAGTGCAGTGTCAGAACACACTTATTGACTGAGGGTGATTCTCCTGTTCTACAGAGCAAGGCAAGTTTGAATTCTAGGACCTCTAGAATTCTAGAAGCTGCAGCAATACATCACTATCTGAAACCTTGTCAGGTCTTGTTAGCTGGGATGCAGCACTGAGCTGATATAGCTGGAATCCTCCTGCTTTGGAGTTACTTCATTTGTGTGAGGTCATGGCTACACAGAAGCCCTTTGAGACAGCAAACAATGTGAAGCAAGAGAGACTTCACTGCCATTCCTGTCTTTGCCTGTTTATTCAACTGCATTACCTGTGGATTTTGGTTTCCTAAGTAGATTTCACCTTTATATTCCTATGTTTTTAATATTGTATGACATTGTAGCTTTGAAAGGCTGAGGAAAAAACATATCTGGAGAACAAGCTATTAAAACACTGAACTATTTGGGGAGACTGCAATGGAAATATCATTTATCATCCTAAGCAGTCATCAGGCTGAGGGTGATGTTCCAGGCAGTGTAACATGATTATTCCTTCCTTAGGAGCTAGATAATATATCCTTTTAAAAAAAATATCATATATTGATGACTGAAAAGGAAAGCTTGACAAACTGCAGTGAAAATAACATTTCCCCCTGGAGAAATGTTGTTTGATAAAATTATGACCTCCTCCTATAAATTTGCTATTGCACTTTTTCCATATTTTTTGATCACTGGAAAAAAATTTCCATGATCAAAATAAATCTGACGTGTTGAACATAGAAAGTCTTCCTACCCTGATATTTAAAACCGTGGCTTTTATGACTTCAGGATTTTGTCCCGTATTTTGTTATGATTTGTTTTTCACATACAAAAAACAAGATCATATTTATAATACTATAATTAAGGATTTTTCAGAGACAACAAGAAAGGTGTCCTCAGTAAGGGTAAAAACCAATCCTGTGCATAAGCAATAGGTTACTTTTACAGAGGAAATATGTTGTCAAACAAACAACTATTGCAGATACCCAGGGGATTTGCCTTGTCTGAAAGGTGCAGCACTGACATATCCTTGATTTGCTTGATTCTCCCATTGTGTTGCAATCCTCTAAAGAAGAAATTATAGAAGATTGCTTAAGAAATATTTGTAAGTAAATACCAGTTTTTTAAATTTTCAGTGGAACTAAACTATGATCCACCCCTGCCAATGTTTAAGTATTACTTGATTTTCATAATACAAATGATTTTTAGCATATCATACATTTGCAACCACTGACAGAATCAAAGCTTATGGATGTTCCCAAATGAGAGCTGTAAACTTCATTATTGCTGCAGAACATGATGTTTACTATGATTCTTAGAAGCACAATTCAGTGTTTATGATACGAGTAGAGGAAGCTTTGAAATCTCTGTTGGAGATGATATAAAAGTTGAAAGTCCTAAAGCACAGATTTGCCACATATAGTTTTTCAAGAGGAAAGGCCTCTTGCTAGGTGAACAGGGACATTATTTATTGACAGTATATGTCTGCACAGTAAGGGATAATAAATCCACATAGAAAAGCAGCCACAAAATAATTTTACTATTACAGTTGGTGTCCTGGGCTAGATTAATCCCTGTTTTTTTTCTGGTAGATCAGTAGAACGGCACTAGGGATTCATTTATCGCTTATGAAAACACCCATTCCTCAACTGTAACTCCCAAAGCCATCACCTTCCCTTGTATCAGAATATAGCCAAACGTTGTGTATCTATGTGTATATATATATATATATATGCTGATTTTGTGTGCCTTTTGGCAAAAGTTACCATAACATACCATTGCTCATTCCAGATGTTGTAAAAAAAATAAAGCACTTAAGCTAGGACTCCAAACAATGAAGAACTTGAACTTTGAACATTTTTGCATCCCTTGAAATCTAGATGCCTTAAATTGCAATCAGTTCATCTGTATAGGAGTTTGTGAAAACCAGATTTCCTAAATTCTTGAAGGAAGACAAATTTTTTTGCAGTTGCATAATGTTTAGTGCTGAGGTCTAGTATTTCTAGTCTTGCTATATGAGGAGCCAGCACTGACTTCTAATGGACAGATGACATCTACCAGATAAAAAGCTGGATAAGTCACAGAAACACCTATAAGCATGAAAAAAAAATGCTATCCCAATTATTTACCTCATCCTTGTGAAAATTTTTACTCAGTATGTTTTGGATTTAGGAGGAGAAGGAAAACTTTTTCATGGCATGTTCTAACAGTATTATCAGCACTAGCTTTTGTGATTCATACCTTGGGTCACCTGTCATGGGCAAGTTCCTATATGAGATCTACCACTAGGTATAAAAGAGAGATTCATGAATCTCGGTAGCCTTCTCTTCTTTCCTCTGAAGCATTGCTCAAACTCTCAGGAATGTTTGGTAGAAAAGCTGAAAATAAAGTGTATGACTGTGTTGAAAGCACATGAGTTTCGAGCTTCCTGGTTGGTGAAGGATTGAGATGTTAATTAGCAATGTATTCTATTTGCCGCAGATTGGTTACTACTTACTAGGGTGTGTTCTTCAGAAAGACTATTGAGTTTCTATCTGTGTCTTTAAATGCTTAAATACCATTTTTTCCCCCGATTTGCCTTTAAGTACCTTTTCCCAAGTGATTTGTAGAATCTAGGACAGAGGCAAGAGGCACACCATTATCTCATGCCTGGTGCTTTAACTGTACTAGGCAGGTAGTACTGGATATGTCAGTACTAAACCGGTCAGTACTGGACATGAAAACGTGAAGCTGATTGCTGGAGAAATTCATAAGAATGCTGGGAGCAGGTAAGGAGATCAAAGGTGTGTGACAATTTTCTTCCATTGTGTCCACAGGCACACAGCAGCTCTCTTTTTAACTCTGTAGCATGCTATGTTAACAGTTCATCTTTCTCTGAAAGCCCTGCCCTGCTTGCAGTTAACAAAGATTCATTACCTCCACTCCAGCATTCAATGTCTGCACAGTAAGAGGTGCTGAGTTATCTTCCTGTTTTCATCATCTACCTTCAAATGTGCTTAATGCATTACCTGTTGACAATAATTGTTTCCTTCATAGCCTAGATTTCTTTTGCATATGTTGGCAAGGATAGGAGAACATGGAAGTATAAAAATGTGTCACCTTATAAAATGTCAGATTCTCCAAATAGCATTCACTTATGCAGCCATATCACAGATGAGAGATGTTATGCATCCTCTGAGGAAGTATTTTTATAATTGCAACAGGGAGAGAAAGTATATTAATTTTTTTCATCTGCACTGATATCAGTACAAAATTTCCTTTTGGTGTTGTAAGAGAATAATAATGAAACTGCCTTAAGTTTTAGTTCACATGGGACCATTTCAAGATATATATGTTAATGGAGACTAGTTATCTCATAGACAGCTTGAAGGAGTTTATGGAAATTCCAAGTACTTAGCAGGGCAGTGGGACAAATCTGTATTCCAAAAGCTGTGAGCTGCAGAGGAATATTTGATGTTATTACTATGAATTAAATTATTTTTTAATGTTATGCCACAGTTCTTTGCTACTTAGTATAGTAGTGAGGAATTTGTAAACAAATAACAATGAGACACTGAATTTTTTGAAAGTAGTTTTTCCTGAGAGGAACATACAGAATGAATGACTATCATAATTCTAGATCTTTTAAATTAAGAAACAATCTCCCCCACTAATATTTAATTAGGAGAAAATTAGGATAGAAACCAAGTTTTTTGTTAGTTCACATGCCTTTTTTTTTTTCTTCTTTTTTTTTTTTTTTTCCTCTGGCTGTGTTTTGCAAAGTTCAGCAGTCGAGCATGACTTAAAAAACAGTAAAGTTCCCTTAGGGACACTTTGGGGATTAGAGACATACTATAGTAGAAAATGTAAACATGATAGAGCAAAGAGCAAGGTCATGCAGAGCACTGTCTGTTAGCAGAAGATCTTAAAATTGATTCACTGCTCCTCTATAAATTCTCTCTGCAGAAAAATAATGATCTCTGACATATAGACTGGGTGATCATTCTTGCAGGCAGGTTTTGCAGAGCATACAGTTGGTTAAGAAGACCAGAAAGATGACACTTTCAAATAAAATAATCAGTTATGTTATTCCAGTTTGGAATTAATGATCTTAGCGTAAAGGCTTGTTAGACTTAAAAACTATCAAGATGAAGTGAATTACTGTAACCTGAAGAAGTTTCTAAATTTGCTGGGATTATGGGTTTATGTTGTGCTTTAAAGAAGGACATAAAGTGAAGCCCAGTTGAGGACTGGTGCAGCATAATTGATCTGAGGTACCAATAAATCCCAAACTCCTTGTACTCAACTTTTAGCCATAACATCAAAAGTCACCATTTATTTTTAATATAAGGTTGACTTTAAGTGTGTTGCTTTTTAGAGCAGTCAGGCATCATCAGTGTGAAGTTGTGTGTGTTTGTCACCTCTTGCAAATCATTATTACAATGACTTTAGTTTGGGGTTATATTTCCATTCCTGTCTCCTTATATTTTTGAAAGTGGTGGTAAGCTTATCTCCTGTAGGCAGCACAGATGAGTGACTCTGATGGACAAGTTCTCAGGTGGGCCTGAATTACCATCCACTATGGAAAAGGCAGAAGTGCCATGTCTGCCTGCTGATGTTGACGTTTGCCACTGGAAGTATGAAAGGTTACAAAGGATTTTAATTTTCTAAAGTATCCTTTACTTAATGTGCTACATCACTCCATTTTTGGAGCCCCAAGCTTTTAAACAGGACAGGTTTGTTCTGTTTAAAAGTCTGGGAAGTTTTTTTTGAAGATGTGCTTTCTAGTCAAGGAATAGAACAAAGATATTGGAATGCTAAAACAACTGATAGTTGCTCTTATCTGAAGATTAAATAGGATTCTGGGAAACATGAAGAATGTTACAGAATATTTGTGACCCTTTCCCAACTCCTACAGCCACAAAAGGGTGGGATTTAAAGGACAATCTTACAAGTAAGAATCTCTCTGTTCCTGACCAGCAAAGCACTTAAGCACTTACTCAACTGCAGCATGTGGGCAGTTCTGCTGAATCCACATCTGATTTGCTTGTGAGAAAGCACATGTTTAAATGCTTTAGTGAAGAGGAGCAGACCAGTCTGTGGCTTTTAGGACTTGGCCCAATTAGTCAAGAAAAAAAGTTCTTAAAGGGATTCTGTAGACTTGGAGTATAATCCCTAATGGTGATTGCAGGTTTTTGAGTGTGTTTTTCTACACCCTTGACCCAGTGAACCATCAGAATCACTTGTTTCTCTTATGACTCGTATATATTTGTATCTGTGTTACAGAGTTTCTCACTTTTCTTTCCTTATAAATTGTGTGTTTAGTAATTTGGAAAATTTTTTTTTCTAGTTTTGACTCAGTGGCACTGTATGGAAAAGAAGTACTTTGGTTATTTTTCTGAAGTTCCAACTTATTTAAAAAATGTCATCATAAATATAGTACTATGTATGTATCTGATATCAGGCAGTTTTCTAAATCAACAGGATCAGAAAATGATTGAAAAAGTAATTGCAGTTGAGGATGTTTAGTTTCTTTCTATCAGAATTACTGCTTTAAAAGTGCTCATTTGAAGTGGAACTGTCATTAGTCCAACTTTTCTAATAGAGCACTTTGTCCAGTGCATTTTAGCTTTATTCGTTTTCTATTATTAAAGTAGAATATGCAAATTCATACTTAGTTGCTACATTATACATGTTTAACTCATAGCACAGAATCAATAGATTTGAAAGAGATATTGTATATGAAGCAAACCTGAATATTTAGTAAGCTTTGGAGCTTCTGTGAGGCTAAAGAGAGCCCTGCCATCTTACATGCATGAGATCAGTAAAGAGGAACTTTTATTTTGGCTGATTTTTACATTGCAGACTAATTAGCTGCACACATGCCATTCAATTACAATTTTTCTATACTGCATGATCACCTTTGAGAAAAATAAGTTGGGTTTTTGATGTCTTTGGAGAAAGAATTTGGAGAACAGTAGTATAAATGGATGAAGAAAATGTGTGATGCTCTTTTCCATTTTTCCTAGTCTTCCTTTTTCCCTACTATCTATACCCTGTTTTTCTGAAACATGTACCTGGTCCCATTGGCTCTACGCAAAATGAATTTGTTTCCTTTTCCCTGCTTGCTTAAGTAACAAGACTGGTTGTCTCCTGAACTCACTTTTGCTCTGTGCTTCAGTCTCCTTCCCTTCTAAGTCATTCCATATGTTTATTGTACGTGTCAAATTGTTCAAACTGTTATTTCTAGATTGTTTTATTTCAAGATTTATTTTTAAACTGGCAAATACAAATTCAGGGAGCCTGCCTCTGTGTGGACCAGTGTTGACACCCTGTGGCTAACTAGATTAAATCACAGATGAGAATTTAATAGGGGTGTCCTATGGGACATCTCCCAGACTTTACTGCTGGAATACAGTAGTCTCATAACTGAGCTGTGTATTAACTGTGCAGCAGGTTTCTGCTCTCATTTCCTCAAGGGAATGTGTGAAAATAGTAAAATAATATATTGAATAACAACTGAATTTTATGGCTGCTTTTCCTTATCCAGATTCAGATCCTTTTAACTGCTTCTATGCTAAAGAAAGAGCTGGATGCCAAGTGTACAAAGGCATTATGTGATATGTGGTGAAGGTGTCTTTTAAACAGTCATAAAATCAGTGTTCTATTCGTTGACCATTCCAAACATTCAATTACAAAATCTTTAAGTCTTTTTTACTGCCGTTGTGGACATGGCATTTCTCTGGAAATTGTTGCTATATAATTTATTTTATATCTTAATGTCTGTCTTTACATTAAGTGCAGTGCTTCAATTTTAAAACAAAGCAGTAAATTCAAAGTAGCACCACTGAATTCAGAGACTTTAATCGACTGGGAGCAAGGTGTATTTTAAGCACTGATAAAAGTGTGGACTTTTAATAACATCCATTTGACTTTTACTATAGATTTAGGGCATCATGGGAAAATATAAAGCCTTGATACTGCTTTGTTTCTGTTAGTTGGCTCTGCAGTGATGGCATAAAAAAAGGTCATGTGCTACTCAAAGTACTTTTTTATCATTCTTTAAGGAAACTCCTGAAGTGAAGCCAAGGAATAAAGCAAATCTCAGAATAACTTCACCATTCATGAGGTCAGAGCCTGAATTTTTTCCAGCACAGTTTGTGTGTTCATCAAGTAGTCAGGAATAGGAAACCATACCCTCTTCAGGCACTCAAAAGTGCATATAGGATAAGTCCTTATGGCATAACCTGGACTGGTTTACTTCAAGAAGTGCAGTTTTCTTGCAAAAGTAAGAAGACATTTCTTAATAATTTTTCTCCTTCACTCCTGTTCCCCATTCTTCCCCCCCTGTCTCCAAGCATTCACACTTCCACAGGGAATACTCTCCCACCGGCTCTCTTAAGCTGCCCAGCACAAAGGAAGGGTAAGAGGGAATCTTTCAAGTGAGCAGGTGCCAAGCCATTTCAGACTTTGTAGATCAAAACTAACACTTTCAGTTCACCCAGAAGTTGGCAGGCAGCCAGTGCAGGTCATGGAGTATTGGTGTAAAGATCTCTGTCTAAAATACACGATTTACTAAATGAATTGGTGCCTTTTGAATTAGCTCAGATTTCCCCTTGCATCAGCGCTAGAGTTGCCTTGTGTTGAGCACATTGCAGTAATTAGCCCAAGAGGGCACTTTAGATTAAATTCTTACCTAATTTTACACGCTCCACGGTGCCAGTCATTATATATGGAATGTAAATCAAAGAGTTATGCCATTAGTTTTTGACACCTGGCACCATTTTGAGCTGCATTTTCTCTATAACTGTACTAGCTAGAAGCCTTCCCCTCTTCCTTTAATAAATTGTATGTCAGCTGTTTGTGGACATTGTACCCACTGATGCTACATGACTTATGTCATCCATAAAGAATAATTATTAGATCTATTAAAGCATCCATGATTTCAATTTTTCAGTAATTTAAAGGAACACTAAAAAAATGAAAAATGTATTTTCTTGGGTTAACTGAAGGGTTTTGTGGCAGTGTATTTTTGGAAAATAACTTACTGAGCCTTTTTTCCCCCTTTTCTCTTGATGGGTAATTCACTATACAAGTCCTTGAGGTAAAAATAATTTAATATGGCCCATTTGATATATCTCCTTCAATTTTAACCCTCAAGACTGGGCAGAAAGCTTCCCCTATGTAGTGCTCTATGGGCCTCCATCACCCCCCCAGATGATCCTCCCACTTTAAATAACAGCACAGTCCAAAAGTCTCTGTCACTTCAAATTTATGCAATCCATGCTACTTTTGCTGTACTGAAGATTTTTCTTATGGTTTTGAGGGAGAACAGGTCTGCCTTGTGAGCTTTCCACCCTATCTCCCTTTAACCTCTCAAATCTCTTTGCCTGGTTTCAAGTTTCATTACATATACTTTGACCAGCTCTACTTGTTGCCAGTTTTAGACTTTTGCATTCCAGTTATTATATTCACTTGGGAATAAAAGCTTGGTGTGCTATAAATTTACTTTTCTTTTACAAGAAACAGAATATAGTTCTTTGGAAGTTAATCTATTGTCCCCATTCGTCTGATAACCTTTGGGCTGGATTTTTTTTTGAGAAAGTGAGTGAAAACATATTTCAGTGTTCTTGTATCGAAATATTTTAGTGTAAGACACCAAAGTTTAGGGATTTACTGTATTTTAGTATATTCTTACATGCAAAGACCTCTAAGACATAGCATTTAGAAATTTTTAGACAATGGACAACTAATTATCCAAAACACAGTGTGGAATCTCCTTTTTTTTTTTTTTTATGAGAAAATGTGGTTTTTTTCTCTTTAAGTATGTAACTGTTCATAATCCTTCCTAAAACTTGAAAGTGTCAGTCATCTAGATAATTGAAAACATATAATGAACTTAAGACTTATATAGTTGTTAAGTTAACTACTAAGTACATTTAAAGACAAAAATGTATAGCAAAAATGTTTTTTTTCCCAACTCTTTTTTTATTCTAATTATGCACTAAGGGAAAAAAATTATTTTACAGTTAGTGAGGTTAAAATATTCTCTTCTGTTTAGTCTTTCATCTTGAGTTTTGAGAAGATGAACTACCATGTTTATCATACTTATTTTGACCTTAACCTTTTTTTAATGAAAGAGTCTTAAAATGTCCCAGCTGGCATGTCTCCCACTGTTGTGAAAAAAAAGAAGAAAGAAAACTTTGAGTTGTTCTTTCTGTGCAGTAGTTGTAGCAGGATGAATAAAAACTTATAATGTATTAAGCAGAGAGTCAGTAATTTGTTATTTGGAGATGGAATTCAAACCATGTCTTGCCCCAGTTTGTTACGAAACTTAGAAAGAAACAGGGTAGAGGAAAAAAAAGGGAGAAAATATATTATAAATATACAAAAGCATAAAATTATACTTCTTTATTTGTATTATTTTGAATCAACAAATACAGTCCCAAGACTCATCATAACATCTTTACAACTTTTAATGTAAGGTAGTTTGGCTCAGTGCAAGGTTTATGTACCAGACCATTAAGTCTGAACTAGGACATTCCCTGTGTTTTCAGTGGAATTTACAAAATGTGGACCAGCTGGAGGTCTGATTTAAGGAGCATTATGTAAACCTTTGTACCTCACCTATAAAAGCACACTGAAATTACAGGTGAGAATTAGCTCTGAGAATATGTTCTCATACTAGTACCAAAAGGTACCAAAAGGCATCACTTCATAAAATCAGCAGATTCTGTTTTGGTGCAAAAGTAATGAAATACAGACGTTCTTTTTTTCTTTTTTAATTAGCTTATGATTTTTTTTCCCCACAAGTGTGTCTGGCATCAAATGTAAAGGAGATGAGGTATAGTTATCCTACTGTCTATATCAGATATCTGTTGGTGAACGTTGTCTGAGTGCTTCTGAATGGAGAACACCTTGCTCCAGATCACTTCCACACAGATGTGGGAACCAGTGCAAGGCTTCCCAGATAACTGTAGTACTTGGTTAGGGTCAAAGATGAAAAATGCCTTTGGGTCTTGTTCTATTGAAGAGCATTCTGTTACTTTTTGACAGTTTCTGCAATTATAGCAGAGCAAATAATACTTTTTTTCCTTGGGAACAAAGGAGGACTCAGGCAGGCATAAACTGTAGCCTGTGAAAAAGGTTTAGATGAGTAACTCCTTGGAACTCCCTATAGGAGTACTTCACCCAAAAAGGTGTTAGTAGCTACACACACTACCTGTGTATAAAACCTGCTGATTGTTTTATAATGCAGAAATATAATTTTATCTAGATAAAAAGTTCTTAGAGTACTCGAGTGTTCTTTCTGACTCCATTAAAATTATCCTTGCTTTACAGTGAGTATGACTGCTAGTTAGTACACTATTAAGTTCTTAAAAGCCATACATCTTAGCAAGTCTGTGCCCCTGTGCATTAATGAAACATGTTGATGTAACATGGACTTCACTCAACATGTTCAAAATCCGTGGGTAGTTCCTTTAGATAATTTGTGATGTCACTGTTTCAGCTGTTCATCTCTATTATCCCAGCTTTTCTGACTTTTTATTCAAAGCCTAAGTATGGGAGACGGTGATAATGTTTTCTTTTAATAGGACTGAAGTCCTTTAATTTCTGTGGCACCTGGAAGTTACATTCAGTTGTGTCAATGGCATGGAAGAGGATGTGATTTTGTCAGTCTTGTTGCATCAGCCTGCTAAGCCTGTTTTAACCTGTTAACACTACTGGATCAGAAGGCCAGAGAGTTCTGAGCAGGAGAGAGATTCAAGACTTGTACCTTAGCTAGTTCATTCTTCTTAGTAAAAATCATAAATGTTGATGGAGTGAGATTGGCACATTTGTTCTTTATGAATTATATGAAGTAACTACAGGTTAATATTCCAGAAACCTCTACTTTGTTAAAAAGGTGACAGATAGCATTATTTTTAATCTAGTGTCTTCTAAATAAGAAAAAAAAAATAAATTAATGAGATTTAAAAAATGTTTGCTTGAAAACTGTCAATGTCCTGGTAACATGCAAAAAAAAAATTCTCCAAGAGTATTAAAGAAATATAGCATATTTAAGTATTAGAAGTTCATTATCATATAATTAGATATTTTCCTTTTTGGAGTACAATTGCATAAGGGATAGGTAGTGGTAAAATGATGTTTAAAAGCTTGATTATGATGGCATTATGTAACAGTAACTTTTCAACACAGTTATAGTGTTTCAATTTGCAAATTTTACATACTAAAACAAAAAATCAGTCTAGCAAGCTGCAGACTTTTAAAGACTTTAAATCTGCCAAATTATAGCCACTTATTTTTGCCTGACATATTTTCAGTTTAGACCCACATAGGAGCTGCCAAACTTGTTTCTTTTCATTACCTGTTCTATGTCTGGCTTGAAGTTTAGATTTTAGAAAATGGAAAAAAGCTGTTTGTGAAATCACAAGGCTCTTGAGCTCTTAGTTTCCTCTTAGTATCAACGTTTATTTATTTAGGTTTGGGCTGGGTTTCAAAAGATTGAAATTGGAAACAGAGAAGGTGACTCTGAATACCATTTATCTGTATGTAAGCGAACATTCAATGTACATTTAATTTAAAAAATTGCTGTTTCCTACGAGAGGGAGATATTTTTCACATTGTTAAAACATTTTTAGAGGTCACTAGGTGGTCATGTCACCAGCAGGGAGTTTTTGTTTGGCAGGCTGCATTAGCAGTTAGTAACAAATGCCTCCCATGATTCTACGTTCAAAAGGAGTTGCTTTGCAAGTAACAAATACTTACAACCTGAGAACTGAAGTATAAAAAGTAGTGACAGGGGAAAATGTTTGGAAATGTAAAACAGCATCTTTAGTGGCCAAATTGGAGTGTTTAGGGAGTTGAAGATTACATATCTACTTTATACTTGAGTTTGGAGTTTACAGAAGCATTAATATTTTCACTACTGCAGTTGTGAATCTCATCGTTTCTAAAGAACTGTAAATTTGCAGCTTACAGAAGTCCTTGGTTTGGGTTGTAATTAACACTTTCAATATAATTGTCATCAGATCCTTCATCCTTGCTTTAAATTTTGTTCCCTTTTCTAGATTTGCATATTTTATGAATGCCTATAAATTTTCTGACTTAATTTTTCTCAGACTTAAGACATTTTAAACAGTAAGAAGGAATAAAACTGAGCAACACCAAATGTGTACAGAAAGGTTGGCCAAATATACACTGGGAGACAATGGAAGCCATGTTTGAGAGATTTGTAATCACTTAACATGTTGTCTTTGTTGATTGAGATATGGTGTGTAAACATTTACTAGTGACAGTACATTAGTATTTGGAAAGTAAAAGTACTGTGAGTTGGACTGAAGATATCAATTTCTTACATATGTAGTACAGTTCATTTTCAGACAGAGGTTATTAGTAGCTGGAATAGGGATTTCTTCCTTTAACCATTGAGTTCACTTTTTCCTGATGAATGTAACACAGACATTCTGATTATTCCAGTCTATAATTTAGGCCCATGTCATCCCACCAGGCAAAAGAAATCAGGG
Source organism: Pyrocephalus nanus (assembly GCA_038380795.1). NCBI lineage: Eukaryota > Metazoa > Chordata > Aves > Passeriformes > Tyrannidae > Pyrocephalus > Pyrocephalus nanus. The sequence goes on along the minus strand of CM076271.1, from coordinate 8,471,409 downwards.
AAGGACTCTAGAAGATAATGCTCATGGTGAGGCTAACCTGAAGCAACCACTTGACTTTCCTAGGACTGCATTAATTCACACCTAAGCTCTGACCCTGACATTGCCAAAATAACCCCGCTCTATAGCCAGAATTCCATAATCCCTAGACTTTCTGCAGTCAGATACCCTTGACAGGCTGGCTGTATTTTTCATTTAAACTGATCAAATCCAAACCAAGGCCTTCTTTGGAGAAGAAATCTGTTGTTGGACACAGGGCCTTCCCAGTTTCATATGAGGTGTAACTTCTATGGAATGTCTGCAAGGGGTGAATAAAGCCAGAACAAGGATGAATTGGACACATGTGGTCTTTTCCTTTGGCACCTCAAAATACATATTTTCTTAAAATAGAGTTTTGCTCTTCTCAAAGAGAGTCTCTTGATGATGGACAGTGCTGAAAGCATGAGAATGGAGAATACCTCTGAAGTATGGCAGGGTGAGATCTGCGTGTAATCCCATCAACTCACCTATATACTCAACTTTCACAGGAAGGAAACTCTAGAATATGAGATTGAAGAGAATTGCTGTGCCTTCTGATCCTGAGACCTTGTTAAAACCAGGCCTCCAGTCTGGATGAGCTGAGGAATAATGTGCGCCAGCTGTGCAGTCTAGATGGAGCACAGGGAACCAAGAGTCTCTGACAAAGAGAGGTGCTTGGAAAGGCACATTAGTCCAATCAATACCACATGGTGACCTTGTGAGGACTGGAGTCCTTGGGGTCCCTTTTCAGAATTAGACTTGGACCAAATCTAGCAGCTGGATTTTGTTTGCTCTAGAGGGTTGCCGTGGTTTAGTTAGCTGCACTATTGCTTGTCTGTATTGAATAGGAAAAGACCAGGCCTGGAATTCTCAATATCTCTATGTTATTGTACTCAGAAGACACATTCTGATGATTTTTCTGGGGATTCCTGGCAGAGCAGTATGCAACTTAATCCTTACCTCAGGCTCTGCTGAACTACATTAGCTCATGCATTACCATGGTTAGGGCTGGAGCGGTGCAGATGAGAGTTATCTCAGCTCTGTGGGCCAGTGGTATATCAAGCAAGGAGCAAAGGACTTCTGCTTCTCATGTGTGAGTGTTACCTGGTCGCTTTAAGACCTGCCAGCAAACTCTCTTGCTTCCTGTTTTAGTGTGGCACTCTGCTCTGTCAGGAGATGTAGACCTGAGAGGTATGGTTATGTTTATCTTCATTACTGTGGGCTCTAATCATGCAATACCTGGAAGCTGTGAATTTGTTGCTGGGTAGTGACACAGTCTATGGTTAATGAGATTTACTAAAAAGTGATCTTAACTGATTGGAATAAGCAATATTTACCCAGTCCAAGAGTTTCATGACTCTTTGTAGGGTTCTTACGCTTTCAGTTTCTGTGCAAAAGGGATCTGTGGGATATTTTTAATGGTATTTTTTTAAACTTCATTTTTATTTAATTATTACGCTTAAGTTACAGCTTTTTAAAGAATTTGTAGGCACATATTGTCCCATGTACCATATGAAATAAATTGTAATTTTTTGGCTTTGCATTTTTATGTCAAAGAACTGAGTTTTAAGTAGTCTACTTTGAAGATGATAACTAAAAATTGATCTATGCATTGGTAAATGCTGTTTGTTCTGTTGGTAGCTAACATACATCTGCTTCTCTCCTCTCCTGCAGCACCTGAGGATTTGCTGCTGGAATAAATTATTTTAAGGTGATTAGCATTAGATCCTTCTTTAGAAAATGAATGCCACAGCTTTTTAACTAGCAAATTTTATCAACATCTTTAACAAATCACCAGTGAGGTGCAGTAGCTTTGCTGACTTGGAAATAGTCATAGTTGCTGAGACTCTATTACTTAAAAAACTAAGGCCTCTCTCAACAGTACAAACATATGCTTAGGTCCTTTGAGGAATTTAAGCTGTTTTTGGAAAGGAGTTGGGGGCACAGTTTGGGTTCCGTCCATCTCCCTGTTCAAGAATTGGTCATTTTTAAGTACAGCATTTAGCTTTGGGTACTGCTTTCAGCTGGTTTTGATTGTGCTCTGATTTATTCATTTTACTGTACTAAGACTTACTGGTTTAGTTACCAGGTAATGGTATAAATTCAATGGTGAGGTGCTGCACAGAATGAACTGCACAGCTCTGCCGGGTAGGTTTTAGGTTTGTCCAGTTTGTCCATCTGTCTGTGTGTGCGCTGTGTGGGACTGGAGATGCTGGGGGGTGTGGGACAGAGATTTCAAGCCAAACATCTTCCTGGCTAAGGGGCGAGGCTGCCACAACCACAGGATGCTGAAGTGCTGGTGGTACTGACATGAAGTGGAAGTGGCAGCAGTACCTGATAAGACAGAAGACAGGTGGTAACAGCCCAGGGTTGTGAACAGGAAGGATGTCAAGCTGGATCACTCCATGGGACATTACTCTTTAAGAGATGTTCAGCTGCAAAAAGATTGGCAACTAGTGACTTAGATTACATTTGAATGGAAAGACTTAAAAAATTACTCTCAATTTAGCACTCTATATCCATCAAAATTTCACTGGCCAACACCACAGGATTTAATTATAACCAGTAACAATTATTCTAACTGTTGAAAAAATTAGGAAATACCTATTAGCAGTTCCTCCTTTTTTGGAGTGTGCATGTGCCTTAGCCACTGTATTGATTGCAGAGAAGAACAAATAATTTTTTCTATTATATGAGTGGCTGAGACTGTGACTCCTTAGAAAATGTATTTTGGAGGTATCGTCAACATATGTGAAAATAGGTTCCCATAACTTAAATTGATTTACTTTTCACTTAGGTAGTCAGCACTAATATGATAAGTTCCTTGTTCTTCAGGTCTCTTGGTTCAAGCTACTCTGCTTCCTGTAAATATGAGCTGAACATGTCAGCCTTTATAAACATCATATGTGCTCTGTTCCTCACAAACAATTGAAGCTGTTAGTAATTGTTCATTACAAAGTAACTTCAACTAATGTTAAGAAGCATGGAAGTAATTTGGGGAGAAACATACTTTGTTCTTTTGTACTTGTATGATGCGACTCTGCCTTAAGGATAAGCTTAAGTCAACTGTGGAACCATGAGCAGTATTCACATAGTAGGTTTAAAATGAGCAGAACAACCAAACCAGGTTTTAAATACTTGAATGTAGTTTTAAATTTTTTTAAATATTGTATTTATTAAATTTTTACACTGTGTTTCCTACTTTTAAAATTATCTCAATTCTTCAGTAACTAAAACATTGTTTTCTGTTGTTAAATCATAGGGTTTGGTAATGGATACAATAATAGCTTGTATGACTTACTCAGAAAAAAGAAGGCAGACACAGATAAAATTTCTTAGCGCCTGATCCTTACCCAAATTTTTGATTTTGCTGAATCCTCTAGTCCAGAAAGGATAGTGTTGCATTCTCTCTTTCTACATCATTCTGCCAAGTTTTTGTTTATTTTTTTTTTCTATTTGGGGAAATACTGTTCTAGCCAGATAATGTGGTTCTCCTATGCTTTAAAATAATTTCTAGAGTATTTCACAACTTTGTTGTATTTTGAGAGCGTGCATTTTTTTTTGTATTGGACAGCAATTTAGCAGCATAGGTACCTGAAGAGTTGAGTTGTAGTGACTAATTAGTTCCCTTTTGTGCAACAGGAAAAAAAAATGCTACAGCTACTTTGGTAGGTAGACTTTGATTTGGTTGGTTCTGGCTTCTTTGAGCATCTGAGATGCTCTTATTTCCTACCACCTGTACTGAATCTCTGCTCACTGCACAAATGGACAGCTGCTGTTTCATTTCTCACAGCAGTGGCACTTACTTCTATTAGCATTCCTCCTTCTAGAGACAGATCTTCTTGAAATGGGTCCCATTATTTGTGTGAGTCACAAGGCCACCCGGATAGCAGTGTAAGAGAGCATTTTCCATTGCAACTCCTTCTTAGGCTCGTTGTCACGATTCTTTCCAGATGTGCTGTTGATTCAGGTAATGTTCAACATGCTGCTTAGAAACATCTTATTTTTCTGTTGTCTTGGATTCCAGAGCTCATCCAAGGTTGCTCTAAGACTGTACATATGCATTTTTTTTTAAATGTTTCCTTAGTCTGAAACAAATTTTGAAACAAGTTAACCCACCAAAGAAGATCAATGAGCAAACTTCTTCAGGCAAAGTTGAATCATATGATAGTTTTCATGCTTCTGGCAATGCTTGTGAAAAGCTCCATTAGCAGGGAAGTCATATAATTAAATAACATCATGTGGTATCCTATCTCCTTCTTTCCCAATCTTTTAAGATACTAATTAGAGAAATATTTGTGTGCTGCTGCCTAATTTCCTCTCTCCTTCCATATAAAATATCTTGTGCCTACTCTGGGCTTTCATTGTCTTTACTGATACTTCTCTATTTTACAGTTATTAATTTCATATGCTGTGTTTTGGACGTGAAGGATTTTATTAAAAATGAAGTTGGTTTTTTTTCCACTGAGATAAAATGATGGTGGTGGGGTTTGAATAAAAATTCTCTAATAAAATGGCCTTAGACACTTACGTTTTTAGACATCCCACACCTAAAGGAATGGTGGCCTGCTACTTTGAGAAGAAATATCTTCTTTAATCAGATGCTTAACTACTTTTTGTGATATAATGAAATTGTGAGAAATAGTATGTTTATTTTGTACCTTATGAACTAGGCAAGTTTTACAAAAAACAAAAATACTGAATTGTAATAGCTTGTAGGATTTCCTGTGTCTATAAAATTAAGCTATATAACTTTTAAATGTATTCACAGTGTAGCAATAAGTAATGGATGCCATCATGTTAATAATGGTAATGATGTTTCTGACTTCTTGGATCTAAATTAAAATAGATAAAATGTTAAAACTGTCAGCCTGTTTGGGGTATGTGTGGGGTGTGTGTTTCTTTGTTCACAGCTCTAAGGAGTTTCTTAGTTTAACAGACAGAATTGTACCCTGACATATATTTGTGACTAGTGGAAATTATATGACACTGATTTACACTGGTCTGACACCCTACTTAGTAAGTGAACATTTAAAGTGTGCCCTCAGATCAGTTATCAAATATGAATTACACACTGCCAAGAAGAGTGCATTTTGTTAATTGTAAGTATTCAGGCAGTTTTATTTATGAAAATTGCCTTCTAATATACTGTACAGATCATGGCATACATTCTAATACATATTCATAATGATTTCTGTATTTTATTTCAAAATGAAGTCTTTGTCATATATTTTCAAGTTCAGTTGATCTACATTGGATCTGTAAGCTTTGTTATACATGTTGTTCAGAGGGCAGCTCTCTGTGGCATAATGGAAATTAGAGGGAGGACATTAAGTTACTTCTTTCAAAATCAGATCAATCTTTTTCTTATATTTCCAGTGGAAAGGGAAGAAATAGATTTTTCTATATTTTTATTTATGTTGATATTTTGTTGATCAGCATTTATTAAAAGTTGAAAGAAGGCGCCACTCATTCTTCATCATAACCATCTACTTTGTAACAAATAGTTTTTTGGAATATATTGTCAACTCAAAATGAAGGACAGATAAAAATTAACAAAAATTAATAAATTAAAAGGTGGGTTTTTTAATATTCTGTTTCTGCATCTCAGTTTTATAGTCTTTGACTCAATTATTTTGAATTCCCTGTAAATTCATTGAAGCAGGAGTAACTCTTAATAGTAACTTTTTTTCCAAGCTTAAGCCTTTTTTTGGCAGTTCAAAAACATTACCAAGAACTATATTCTAAAGATCAAACCATTCCTCCTGCAAAGTACTTTTATCTTTGTCTTCTATAAACACAAAAAGCGCTGTTGAAGGATGAGGGGGCTGACAATGACAGATTACCTATAGTTTTGTTTTCCTGTTTAACTTAGGTGGACCCTGTGCAGTGCCATGTTGTGCTGTAACACAATCCCATGCATTCAGATCCCATTGTTCTTCTTCCCAGCAGTTCCCATTTCAGCACCATTTTGGGCTATCGCATTTTAACCAAGTACGGGCGTCCTTTCTATGGAGAACCAGAGTGTACAGTGGAAGTCAGTTCTAGTAAAAAGCTGCAAAACCCAGGAATAATTGTCATCTAATTTCTTCTGCTGTGCTTTGCAGGACTGTGATTTTTTTTCCTCTGCTTTTCTCACACAGTCTGAAGCTTGTTGCATCTCCTCATGTGTGAGCAGTGCTGCCTGTGTGAATGAAATGAGAATGCAGTGGTCATTGAAGCATGATCTATGAAACTATGATGTAATTGCTTTCACAGTGTCTTTTCTGAGGGATCTGTTTTACTTACGTGCCATTTTTGAAACGTAAATTATCAAGACATCAGAAGTGCAATGTTATAGGGCTTGAAAAAGTTCCAAGAATTTGAAGGGCAGTTGAGTGCCTACTTCTTGCTTGAAAATTATCCCCAAAAGTTGGGTGTGAAGTTTCTTCTTTGCCTTTTAAAGTCTGGATTATTTTTGTTTGCTTAATAAGAGACCTCTATGCACACAGCAAATTGATATTAAGTAGGAAAAAAGGGAATAATTTGTAATTGTCAGTGTAAAGACAATGCAGTTACTGGGAGATGTAAGAGTGTGGTTATGGGAGTAATGAACTGTGGCAGGTAAACCAGATGGAAAGGATAAATTGGTAAGGAAACTGCTTTTTCGAGAAACTATTACATGATTATTCAAAATCAGGTCTTCTCCTTATTTCCATTTACTCTGAAATTTCACATTAGGGACAGATGCATCTTCCTGTTTCTCTCTGATTGTAGCCTAATGAAGATATACATGTAATTCAGGTGTAATACAGAGACTACTTGTTTGTCTAACATAGTGTAAGCACTGACATTTCATCCTCACACCTGTTTCCAGCAGAAGACTTGATCAGATGGCAAATTCAAGATTTAATACTCAGATAATATGAGGAAAAGTGCCTGGTGGGTCCAAGTGGTGGACTGGGGTGTGTAAGGGCAGGCACCCCCTCTTTGTGTCCCACACTTAATGGGGCAGTCCCCTCTACTTCTTGGCGAGTTTGGGCTGTGGAGCATCAGTGGTTCTCTGTGTTTGCTCTTAAGGGAACCAGGACAACCCCAATTTCATGCTGTTTTATTCTCTGGAAGTACTTCAAAAGGGTTTGTTCTTTGAATGCAGTGTGAAATAAATGTTCATTCGAAAGAAATAAGCTATAAATATCCTTTGGATATTTTGAAAGACAAATTTTCTGTCAAGCTCAGACATGCAATTTTAGGATAATCTTTGAAAATCAACAGTGACTGAATTTAAATGTCTGTGACACAGTTCTAGCTTAGTCTTAAACTCTGTTGTTGAATATACAGATTTAAATTTCATGTGTATGATCACTATGCCTTGCTTTTAAAGAAAAGGCTTTAAAATACTAATAATATTCTGAAGTTTATTTTCTAAGATGCATGCACATCCATAATGGATTAACAGCATGTTTTAACAAACCATTTATTTGCTTTAGGAGTGACAGAGAGAAGCTGTTTCAAACAGGATCTCTCATCACCGTCTATCTCTAGTCACCTCCTACTGAACTTAAGGTTGAATACTGGGGGTCATGAGGGAAAGAAAACAATAATTAAAGGGAAAAAGTTGATTGAGCTGTTTTTTTTTTTTTCTCCTTCAGTATGATTAGCATGTAAGAAGCTGGCTGAGTACTCTACTGTATATCATTAGTTCAAACATTTCTGACTTGATTTAACTTTAATAGTGACTTTTTAAGTTGCATTTCTGTATTTTGTGGAGAACAGCTAAGTAGTAAAGGCAGTAAAAGTTCTTGTTAGAAGGTCTTGTTTCTATAAATCTTAATCTTGGAATTCTGTTAGATTACAGTGGGACTGTTTCTAAGAAATCACTCCACCTCCCAGAAAGTTGTCATGAGTTCTTTTATTAAAGCTCAAAAAATTATTCTTAGACTAACAGAGGTGGGGAGTAAGGCAGGAGTGTTTACAGAGCTCACTTCTAAATTGACTGTGATAAGTGGCAATGCAATGTATTATGATTAGAGGTTTCTGGGAGACTCTTTAAGAAGGTTAACTGTGAGGCAGCTCTCAAAAGAAAGCATTTATCTTAGTGGTCATCCTGCAGTGTTTTATACTACTGAGATTTTTTTTGTGGGTGGTTGGAACCATTTTTTTGTGTTTTATTAGCTGTATCTTGAATACCTCCTACAAGCTGAATGACAGCTTAGGGTTATTAAATCTGTTCTTAGTACATTTTTTTATCCTTAGTTAATCTTGACTAAATATATGCTAGTGAGCAACCCTTTTTTCTCAGTTGTTGCCCATATTTGTTAAAGAAATTATTCTGTTTGACATTTGTTTAGGCTGAAGTTTGATAAAATACTGTATACAATATACTTTTTCAGTTTGGCATTCAACAGAGACTTTCATGGATTTATTTCTTCTTACATTATCTTATCTTCCCTTCTAGTATGCTAAGACTTCCTTTTCATATTAAGTAATTTTTTTCACTCTAGGACAGATGCTTTTACAAATGCATAGTCTGTGTCTGTATTGCTTGAGATCCATAAGATTGCATTTTTCAGGTGTTAGGTAATGTTTATAATTCAGTTGCTTTGATATCATCTGCTTTCTCTAATCCTATGTATGGTACTTTTCTTTAATTCAGATTGTTCCTTAGTGCTACTTCCAGTGACTTTACTAAAATATTTATTTTGTTTGTTTGTTTGTTTGTCTGGAAGCCAAGGCTATTGTGAGATTAATAGTTGATCAATCCTCCAAGGAAAGGCATGTCTGTATTTCACTGTCACTGAGGAACGGCCTATACAGTGTAAAGTCATTCTTATGTGCAAGTGTTAGAGTGGAATTTTTCACAGGAAACTGTGCTGTTCTTTCTTACTAGAGATGTAGAAACTTAAATGTAAAAAGTCTTCCAGTCATTGGAAGGTTAGCAAGCGTATGGTGGAAGCAGATGAAGCATGACATTAACTCCAAGGACCACTGTCCTAAATGAGACACAGAGTAAATCATCTTTAAAACATCGAATCACGGGGTTGCTGGTGAAGTTGTATCTTGCAGTGAGATCAACTATACCCAGGTCATTTCTAAGAGATGTTTGCCTAAATTGTTCAAAAAGGCTTCCACTTTCAGTGTCCGTCTTTCCTCAGCCTCTAGTACTCAGTTGCTATTGATACTTAGCCTGCCATTATCATTACAGCTCGATATTAGAAGGAAAAACAGCACAGCTTTCTTCTGCAACTTATGGACATTATTTCTTCTGTATGCCATGAATATAGAAAAAAAAAGTTTTATTTCAATTTGACGTAGCATTTTATGTTCTCTTTATCCTGTTGCCACTCATAGACTATTTATTGTAGTTTTCCCCTCTTGTCAGTCATTTCTCTAACTGCTTTTTTCCACATTTTTCTTGGAGTTCTGGATTCTTTATTTCATTTAAGATCCTTCATGTAGATCAAAAGACTGACTTCTGCTTTGCAATCTATTTTTGTTTATACTTCTCCATGTGATATTTGTCTTATTCACAACAGATCCTTAATATAGAGTTTCTCCTTAGTTTTCTAGACGTCTTTGGTTTGTGAAGACATTTTTATTCCTCTCTTCATGGCACTTGAAAATCCTCCCATTCTCAAGCCTCATTGAAATGTAATAAGTAGATTTTCTAGTCCATCATTCATGTAGTTAATGAAAACATTACACAAACTGGGGTCCTGAATGGTTTTGCATAGAAGACAACTTGTGTAAATAAATTAATTCCTGACCATTAGGAAGGGAGTGTTTCTTTTGTCTATTATTTTGTATTTTAGTCTGAAGTGACATTAAGTATAGTAAAATATTTGTGCACATTTTCTTGGTACTTCTTACTGGAAGCATTAGGACCTTAAGCCCAGCTCTCAGCTGTGACGGTTCCATTCACTGTCTCTATGTTAAGGAGACTTGCATGAGGTAGTAGGTTGCTGTGGAGTAGAATGTAGTCAGTCTTTGCCAGGGAGAGAAGTTTAATTTCATCAGTTTTGCTTTTTCAGGGAAAAGTTCTCCCTCTCCTCTTTGGAAAGAGCAACATATTACAGTGGAGGATATATAAGCTGAGAATCCTAGGAATGACTTTATGTAGTTCAGAGGAAAATGTACAGAATAATTAACCATGTGGAGCAAATGCTGTTAGGTTTAATTATGTATTTTTTAATCTGAGAGTTTACTTGATTTTACCTTATACAGTTGATTTTTTTTTTTTTTGGTGTTAAAAGTACAACACTATTATTTGTATAACAGATTAGTTTGCCAAAAAAAGAGAGGAAAAACTACTAATAGCAAAAGGGATTACTCTTTATAAATATTACTGTTAAAGAATGTCATTTAATCCACTGCTCTAATAAATTATTTTAAAATGTATTTTATTGCCATAATTTATTAAACAATAAGGAGACATTTTGGCTGCAAATAGTGATAACATCTCTATAGAACTGTATTTGGATAGTAATTTTTTTTCCTGACACAGTAGATAATTAGGAATTATAAATTATGCTTACACTCTTAGGCATGTTAGCTTGAGAGTATGTTGGACTGTGTGTTGTTCTTGGTGCCAGTTCAGGTCTTGATTTTCAAAAATTTTTGCACTGAGTTTCAGAATGGTAAGTTTCCTTTTCTAGCAGCAAAGTGGAAGTGTATTACCCACCTGAGAGATTCAGAGGAAAAACTTGCCACCAGTTTACATGTTTGAATGAAATTTACATCATGTTTGTAAGTGAGAAAATCATTGTCAGCTGCTTTGCTGGCATCTTAACCATATTACTAGTGGCCAGATAATGCCATTTCAAATGTTTCTTGCAAAGATAGTGATGTTCATTTTATAGCAGAGTCACTGGATAGCTAAAATAAATTGCTTCTGTTCATGGTTTTGTTCTTCCATAGGAAACTTGAAGTATGATGACAGAGTAGCATGGCAATGTGGGTAAGGTGTGGGTAAACTCATGTGCAATATGCAACAACTGGGATATGGTAATCCAGAGATCCTGGTCTGTCCTGAGAGGCAGTTTCATAAACGCTTGGATCCCTTCACTAACGATGCCTTACTACCATGGGCAGGGGATTTTTCAGCTTCTGTGTTCCAGGGACTTAGTGGAGGCTGGATGCCAGCCCATGCAGAAGTAAAGGACAACACTTCAGTTTCCTTAGGTGCTCTGTCACAACATCTTCATCTCGTACTCTGAAAAATGTTAATAAGAACTGTTGGCTTTCTCTGTCTTCCTTCTGTACAGAAGTAGTTTAATAAAGATGTAAGCAACCAACAAGTCCTGCTTTGCTGAACTCCTGTTAACCCAGAGGCCTGGTTAAATGCCACTGGATTATATACTTGAGGTTATTACTGTTCAGATTATCCATGCTAATAGACACAGCTAATGTGCCGACATATCCCAGGAGTGTGTCTGTGCAGACAGGTGCAAGCTTGCTCTGCCCGCGATCTGCAGGCTGTGTGTGAGCCAGTTACAGTCTGGAAGCCATCAGCACATTGTGTGGCACTGTGCCCAAGCTAAAACACCTTGTCTCTTAGATAAATGAGGCTTTACAGCTTCTGAGCTGAAGCTGGCTCACGTTTGGGTGGCTTCGAGAGTGCTGGCAGTGTGAGTTTGCGTTGATGTATTCATCATTCCATCTTGCTCTGGAAGGACTTCAGTAGAAATCCCCATCCTTGCACTCTTGCACAGTTGTCTCTCAACATGCACAGGTTTAGGGCCTCTCAGCTCCATTCAAATTAACTACAAGGATAAGAATTAAAAAATGTATTGGCAATAATTTTGTGGGGGCCAGTTCAAACCCGTTTGAGTCAAATCTTAGGGCGTCTCAGTGGAGCACTTGTGGTGTCACATGACCGCAGCTATTTCACATGGCTATGAACCATTATTTCCTGGAAGTGTTTGATATGAGTCATTATTTCCTGGAATTAAGTGTTTGGGTGCGTATTTTCCCAAGATAGGAAAATCCCCATCATCTGAGAAGGTGCATGCTTGGCTCTGCAGAATGTTGTGGGTTTGGGGCTGCAGAATCCAGAGTGCAGATTTCTCAAAGCATGTTGACCGGCTCTCCTGTCCCGTGGAAGGTTTCACCTCACCTGCTACTTTCAAGATAGAGAGTGTTGCACAGTTGAGCAGTTGTGACCACAGGAATGTGTGATCATTTTGGCTGGCAAGTCAAAAAATATGGATGCAATTGAATACTATTATCAGATGCTGAAATGATACCAGAAAATTCAGTAGTTCTGACTGTTCTTACTCACTAGTCAGGTTTGTGTTTTTATGCCAATTTTTGAGGCAGAGGAGAAGCAAACCTCAGAGGAGAAGTAAAACTTCAGAATAGCTTCATAGAGTTTTCAACTTAATTTAAACCTTTAATTCTATTTTTGGCTTTTTACAGCTCTAATATGTGTTACTCATAATTAAATAACTATATATCACTAAAAACCTCACAGATGGCAAGAATTTACTGTGAAATTTGCTATTAGAGAGCAGACATTATATTGGGTCTGGCTGGCATGGAGTTGTTACATAGCTCGAGTGAATCTAAATATATTCTAAAACCTTGGAATTTCTGAAATGTTCATTGTGAGTGATTTGAGTTTGTGATGACTATATCAATGTTTACCTTCAAATATTAAATAAGTATGTGTTATGATTCTTTATCTCTGCAACGATTATTATGGTATAAATAGATTTATTTATATTTTGCTGTTTATGTATTTTACAGCAATGATTACCATTATTTAAAGGTTAGTGTTTAATCCTATTAGTGTTAATTGCAGACAGGGCAAGTCTTTTCCCAACATATCCTGAAAACCAGAGGAACGTTATCAAACCTATTTTTTCATAATGTCCAAAATAATAACAAAATTGTTGCCTGATGCAAGTTAAAAGTAGGGAAATGTTTCTTGGTGCAAGACCACTGGAACAGTGTCAACACTTCTGACTAACCTTTCTTGGTAATTTTAATACAGAGTGATATCAGAAGACTGTAGGGGAGCCAACCTAACCTATTTGATTTGGAAGAATGTATTTTATTTCTATGTGCAATATGCTGTTTCTGTTTCTTTGGCTTTAAAGTAACAGATACCTGTTGTTTCTGTCAGAGAATTGAGGTTAGCACATGTGACACCTGTAAGGCTGGTGAGGCCCTGACACAGGTTGCCCAGAGAAGTTGTGGTTGCCCCATCCCTGGAAGTGCTCAAGGCCAGGTTGGATGGGGCTCTGAGCAACCTGGTCTAGTAGAAGGTGCCCCTGGTATTTATTTTTTTTTAATGTTTAATACTGGTTATTTAAAATAATTCATGCCTATAATTTAAATTAAGATTGTTGGAGTCTTATGGCATTCTCTTTTAAACATCATTTCACTGTGATTAGAACGAAGAGGACAGAATAATGAATGAGACTCTTAGAGTGTATGAATAAAATGCAACTGTTTATCTAAAATTGATCCATGTCGCATAACTTGGGGCAAAATAAATGGGTTGTTTTTCTTTGACTCCATCAGAAATATTGTCCTATAAATATTTACATTAATACATTAGGAACTTTGAAATAAAAGTGAAATAGCTTTCTTGACATTTTTGCTGGCAAGCAAAGGACTGTGAGAATTCCAAACTTTTAGCTCACCTTGACTGTATGAAGTTCAAGAGCCATATTCTTACATTTATTAGCCGTTGGGGCCTAAGGTTAATTTATGATTCATTTATCCATGTTTATTTTTTAATGATTGATCTTATATAGTTCTGGAAAAAGGCATAGGCCATAACATATTCTGTTCTAAAAGCTATTTGATGCCTAAAGGTATTATATGCTTTTTCTTGGCTGATAAGCCATAGTCTGTCATTGAATGCGTTGCAGAAGGTGAATATATTTCTTTTATTTATGAAATTAAAGGGCAGATTATGGCCTTGCCAGCACGAGCACTTTGGAGCATAAGAGACTGCAAGATCTGTGCTTCCAACTGCATGTTGTAAAAATTGCCCTTGTCCTGTGTCCTCACAAACTATTTATGGTGTGCCCCCGGTAGTGCCTGTGTAATCCTCTTTCTGAATGCTGTAAGAGTCTGTTTGCTTTATGAAGATTGAGGGGTCAAGATTGCAAAAGAAAAGATTTCTCATGAACAAATAGATCAAGAAACTTATTTTCTCTATGTTTTATTTTACTTCTAGAAATATACTTTTGTGGTGACACGATGAAAAATAATAAATCCATAGGAAAACATTTAAATAAATATGAGGAAGATGTGCAGATATTTCTGCACTGAGGTTTCTAGGGGTACAAAATTAACAGGATATTGTAAACATTTGTTCTATCTGTTTTGTTTGTTTTTATGGTTTGTATAAATCACAGAAGATTTCTGTAAGATACTCTAGAATTTGGGAAAGTGAATGAAAAAAATATCAAAGATTTCTAAAAGCAAGAAGTTTCACAGAAATATTGTTGAATATATTGTAGTAAAATAGACTGAGATAAGTGTTTTATGAAGTCAATAATGGAAAATTTATAAAGAGAACTTTTATGGCTAATTTGTTTATTTCATGATTTTGTTAGACTTGACAAAGTTCTCTATTTAGAGTGTTCAGAAAGTAGTTGATTGTCCTCCTAGAGATTGAAAGAAGCATCTCACATAGTGAAATGTAGTATATGTTCTGTTTTAATGAGAATGTAACAATTTTAATTTTATTTTATCAGACAGGAAGCTTTGCTTGCTGCAATTAGTGAAAAAGATGCAAATATTGCCTTGCTTGAGCTGTCTGCTTCAAAGAAAAAGAAGACTCAAGATGAAGTAATGGCTCTTAAACGAGAGAAGGACAGATTAGTACATCAGTTAAAACAGCAGGTGGGCAGACATTACTTTTCCTACTTTCGTGGCAACAGAAAATTGGCATTATTTTCGTTTGTACCATTTTTTACTGACCTAATGTTAGAAGTGTTCAAGCCAGGTTTGACATGTGACAGCAGTTACAAAAGGTAGGAAGTGTTCAATGTAAGTGTTTATTGCTTTTCTGTAGTTGCTAAGTATTCAGCTGCATGTTTGCTTGGCTCATATTATATGCAGCCAATGCATTTTCTGTTTTCCCTCTTATTGTTTCCAGCCTTCTTAATTGTGTGAGAGAGGAGAGCAGATGCTCTTTGCACAAAGCAAGATCTGTCTATTCTGTTGACTCTTTTTAACCTCCTTCTGTTCAGTTATTTGCTTATCTCTTGTGAAATAATTGCGTTTTCAGAAGGTTTCAGGCTTTCTGAGAGGTTATCCGGAAATCATGATTATCCTTAAAATAAATTCTCAAATGGCTAAAAATCACCCTGTCTTGAACACTATAAGTTATTTGAGGTTTGAATAAAAAACACACAATTAAAAAAACTCTAGAAATAGGTATCATGGCAAGCAAATTTATGTTCTGCTTTATTAATGAGGAAAATAACCATACTAGGCACTTGTGCCAAACACAGTGCATAGGTTTCTTCTCTGCCTAGTTAAAATGTTTAAAACTGTGCATAAAGTGCAGTGGCTGCTCCTCCTGATTTTGAGGAGGTCTGTGGCCACAGACATGAGAGGCACTGTAGGCAAGGGGGAAAGGCTGTTCAGACAACCTGGATACTGAAGATGTGTGTGTGTCATAAATGTTGTTAGACACCTTTCCTCTTTCAGAGTAGGTGAAAAGGATGAGAAAGATTTTTTTTTTTTTTCAGACCATGTCTGCAGGTGTTGTATGTCATGTTTTCTTTTGTGAGACATTACAGAATTCTGTGATTGTTACTTGAGGAGGAGGAGAATACGATCAGCAAAATTATTGAGGTCTCCTTAGTCTGTCACAGTAACCACCCTGCTGTCAGGCATTGTGCCACCCTAAATGCTGTGTTATTGATGGTTGGGACATGTTGCCCAGGCAGTGTTATGATTCTTTATCCTGAATCATGCATCACGTGCTGTAGAGCTCCATGCACTCAGTAACAGAAAGCTAAGGAAAACCCTTGCTGCTGTTCTAAATTGCCAGCAGCTCTGACCTCGTGTATCTAATCACTACAGCTTTTTCCCACAGGTCTAAAAAAATAGTAAACAGCCCCTGAGCATGAACTTATCATCCAATCCTGATGCTGACTTCAGCTCAGATATTCCAGCTGGGTACCTGTGTTCCAGCCATGATGCAGTCATGTCTCAGCTCAGTCAGCTGACCAGGAGACATTTCACCCAAAATTTATCCGCTAAATAGGCAGATGTGCTTCACGCTTTTTAACACTTCATCCCCTTGTGCTGCACCAAAGCAGGGGAGGTTACGCTCCGAATAATATTCAGGATTTTTGATTTGGTTTGCTTTGGAAAGGAGAAGACAGTTGCTTTCTTTTTTAGATATCTTCTTTTTTCACCTTTGTCTCATGTTACTGAAGAGTAAATGAATACACCACTTTACCATGTTGATGGATATTACCTGTCATGGATATTTGTAAAATGCTTATCAGAGACTTGGGCAACCCTTTTGTTGTTGTTTTGGAGTTTGTTTGGTTTTGTACCTTTAAAGTACTGCTGAAGAGTGTTCAAAACATTCATAACTTTCTTCAGACAGAGTTAAGGAACAGCAGAAGAAGATTGCTATGGAGGCATTGTTTTGGATAACTTTAGTTAGAATTGTAACCAAATACTTCAAATACCTCCATTATTTATAGTGATAAAGATCTTCAGTAAAGCTATTTAACTAGATTAAATTGATGCCAAAATAATCTCCTTGTTATCTCAGACACCACAAAAAAAGAGACACCAGGAACAGGAATGTGGTTTAACTAGGTCACCACTTTATTACACTTACGAATTATCTGATAAATAGAGGTTGTAGACATCACTCATACTTCTTTAATCCCTTTGGGAAGAACCACTGTCAACCCCAAAGCTTTTACGTGTGCATCCAACACAAAGTGCACTTCTTCCTTGCTATGATTGTGCTCTGCCAGGGGGGAAGTGACAGATTCCACACTGTGTGATGTATCCACCCAGTTCCTCAGTGTCTTTGAGATGTGCTGACTCTCAATCTACTTCTAATTCACTAGAATTCAGTGAACAATCAGTTGCAGTATCAATTTATTTTTTTTTTCCACAGCAGTTACACTGCTAAAAGAGAAAAGAAAAGAAAGGCCTATTTCTCCATCCCAATGTAATCATCAAAGGAGAAATATTTGTAAATATTAGAACATGAGTCACTAGATAATTGTAAACATTAGACCCCTAAATCCATCCCTGTTTTATACTGTAGTTTCTTTAGATAATCCTGTTGTATTTTCCTCATTATGCTGCAGAGTTCATGTGGAGATGTTTCATGGAGAGCTTTTAATTGCATCTGCTCTCTTTATCTCTTCCATGTTTCCCAAGAACACCTTCTTTTTCAAAGATCGGTCTTTTCAGTAAAGAAGCAATAATTTGAAATTAACCTTCAGTGAGGAGGAGCTGTGCCATTTGAAACAGAACATATTACTTCAATCACATTTATTTTATGATTTTTATAAACAAGGGTATCATCATATATCTGTCAGTTTGATTGCTTTTTTGTTTTTGTTTGCAGCTTGGGGAGTTTCTATCTCAGAAACTTCCTGAGTCACTGTTTCTGCTGCTGCCTCTTTTTTAGTGGCATCCTAGACTTTGTTGATAAACTTCAGTTACACATTTTTTGCAATTTCAACTGTTCCTCTACTATGCATCATCACAATAGGAAATACCTACAGAAGCACATTATAGACCAAGCCTAGGATGCTGCTTTGCTACTGTTGTTGAAACGGTGGCTTCAGTGTCCAAGGTAGGATTGCTGTAGCTTGCAAAGTCCCCTGCTAATACAGAAAAGTGCAAAGGGATTTCCTTGAGAGCTACAAAGGCTGTTACTTGAGAGAGAGGAGGACAGGTATGTATGTGAATTCATCAGAGTCCAAGACTTCTGATTGTATACACGAGACACCCAGGAATATCTTCTTTGAGGACTAAAGAGAAGAAGTCACTGTCTTCCCCTGGAAAATACTGTTGATGAAAGGATATTTCATACAATCAGATATTTTTTTCCCTAAGAGAAACATGAATACTTTTGCTTGATATTCAGTTCTGTTAAACTCAGTGAAGGAACCCAAAGTACTGAGGTTACTCATAGAATTTTACTGTTCTTGGGTTAAGGCCAGGAAGATTCTATCTCTGTACTGTGATGTATCACAGACTCATCTGAGATCGAATGGCCAAATGCACACAGAGCTGCTTCTGCCACAGACTTGCATTGTGGAAAACTCCTCTGGACCATCATAGTCCACTCTGTATTTCAACTGGGAGCTTCTTGGCTGTCCAAAAGCTTCCTCAGGGTTGCTTCAGCAGTATGTTAGCATTGTGCCACAGGCCATGAGCATGAAAAATTCCATGAAAGGAAGAAAAGTACCAAGAGCTCTTCCATATCTAGGAGTAACAGGCTATTTTCTAAACAGGCCCCATTATGGCAAAGATAAAACAAATACAGTGTTTTATACAATATAATTGTGTATGCAAATTCATGCCAAAATTCAATACAAATTCAATACAAATTCATGTCTGCTTAGGCATGAATATTCATCTTAGCGTAACCATAACATAAACTTGATGCTATTTTGTCTTTTATTTTTCATGTGGGTTGTCTTGCAACAGCGCAAGGAGTTATTACTCAGTTTGGAGGCCAAGTATTTACTTTCCAGGGGTGTACCCCACCCCCTCTGGCCCCCCAACTCAAAAATACACATTTATCCTTTTCTTTTTAATTAATCAATTTTTTTTTTGGTCATAAAATGTCAGTGCTTTTCACATTGACAAATGTACTGATTTCCATTGCTCAGCAGTGCCTGCAGACTGACAAAAGGCAGCCTAATAGTAATCTACACTAAAATAGAATTAAATCAGGAATAGCATTTGTTCAAAAAAGAAAGTTTAAAAAAAGTTTCAATCACAAATTTCATACTTTTTTTTTTTTTAAATATTGAATGCCCTTATATAATTTTTCTGCTTTAATTTTCTGGCCTTTGGGAATATCAGACACATTGTAAACTACTATCAGGATATTGATTTTGAAGTAATTTGCTACCATTTTTCACACTGCAAAAGAAAACAGAGGCATCTTAGAGGAATGAAATAAAGTGCCTTTGTAAGGAAATGCGAACTTCTAGGATTTATTTTAAATAAAGCTATAGATAGACTTAAATAACATTTCAAGCTTTAAATATATGTGAATGAATTGGGCCATCTTTTTATGGATTGTGACTGTGTGAGTTTAAGTAAAACTTCTGTTATTTCCAAGCTGGAAGAAGATAATTGTTTTTATCTCAAGTGCTGGCTTACTTTTGCAGGTTTCTCACATTATATTTTGATAATCTAGGAAAACTATTTCTATCACAGTGAATCCAGCTGTAACATTAGTAGTAATAATACTGACCTCAGTGTTGCAAACACATCCCCATAAGAAACAAACATATTTAATTATAATGATTTAAATACAATTTAGCAGCTGCAATCTGTCAGTTAAATATTTATTGTTTAGTGCTTTAAATAAATGGCAAGCATAGTAATGCACTTCCAGAAAAGCAATCACTGGAATTGCTTTGATTCAAACACCAAATGAGAGCCATAGAGCTTTGTAGTAGGCTTTTAAAAAGCTTTCAGAAATATAGCATTAAACAAAATCACCATGTGGGCTTGGTGGAGTGATTACATAATATGTATAATCACCCTGGCCAAGATTCCTTTTGAGAATTCTGAGACAGCTATTTTTAGAGAAATTTGTACAGTGATGCAATCCTTCATGAAATAATTAGCTTAAAGCCCATATTTAGAACATCTCAAGAGATTTTGGTAAGAGCAGAAGACACTGCTATGTTACTGATTCGTTCTGAACTTGGATACTGCGAGAAAATTTCCCAGTTGTCTCTTTTCACTTTTAGGGTCTAGAGCCAAAAATGTAAGCGGAGCTGGCCAAAGTGCAAGGTCTTCTAACTCCTTGAGAGCATTTTATTTTTTCTTCTCAAAACATGAAATTAGAAACCTTTCCAGTGTTTTCAGGACTGCAGGTGTACAGAATACTCTGGCCAGAGGCAAAGCTGGTGTTTGGCAGTCTTCTCCAGTCTGTTAGTTCACTGCTCTATATTTCATCACATGAGCATATTGCAAGTGAAACAAAAGGGGGGAGAAACAATTCAGGAATTTAAAAAATGTGTGTAAGCACAGTTTCTCAGCAAACAACAACTCACAGTATTTTCTCCTGCCTGCAATACGCAGAACTATTTCTTACTAGTTACCATGTAAATATTTTAAAGTACTCTTTCAGCAGCAAAGGAATAAAATGGAATTGAAGGCAAAATGTTGCATTACATATACTGTTCTAGTTAGATACATCAGAAATAGTGCTACTGTGATATTATGGTGCTGATATCAAACATTCAAGAATAACAAAATACCCCACATTGTATTTTCCCTGGTAGATTAATTCAGCTGTATTGCACTGTGTATTTTATGATATTGAAAGTGTTTATATTACTGTGTGAGAAAAAGAATATGATAAGATGTTGTTGTGATTGTGATTATTCTGGCAGCCCAAAACATTGTTCTGCAATGCTGTGAATTAATTAATTGCATTTAAGCTCTCTATATGTTTAACAAGGGTGGGAACAAAAAAGTCTTGCAGTGCTTTCTTATGGTGTCTGTAGACAATATCTTCTGTAGCATTTGGGATCAGTAGCACTGTCCTGCTATTGGGTTGGTTCATAATCATTATTGTTTAAGTTTCTATTGCTATTAAACCAACTTAATCTTTCTGATTGCCTTGATTTTTACAGATGGCAATATTTTAGGAACACATTGTTATTGTTGTTATTATTTGCACATATCTACTTCAGAAAGATTTATTGTAGAGTTGAATTTAAGTATTACTGCACAGCAAATAGAATCCATGATATGAGGCCATTCACATGAGTACTCCAGACTTGATTGACCACTGTGCTGATTTTTCTCCTCTTCTGTTTATACTATTATCACTCATAATACCGGTCTTGCTCAAGCTTTAAGTAACTTTGTACAAAAGAGTAATCTGAGATCCTTAAGTTTTAGCTTTATTTTCATTATGCTACGCAGGCAGGTTCTTTATTTTGGACAGGTCAGAATAGATGTTTCAATAACTTAATATATTGAACTTTCATATGGGTGTCAAAATTTTCTGCTTCAATAATGGTGGATAAAAATTCTACACTATGATAAAAAAGAAGTTAGTTTTAAGTGTCTCTATAAAGCATGTCAAGATGGTGGTGAGGTGTTATCTCCATTTCAGTCTTTATTCCAATATACCTTCCATGTGTTGAAATTTATGTTCTGTTTATCAATTTTTATTGCATGCAATGGAAGAAATGCAGTAATTTCAACTTAAGTTATATTTTGTATATGATACAAATGAGAGACCTGGGCTTGGTACTGAAATTGCAAAAATTACAGCCGAAATGAACTATTCAGACATTAAAGATGCTGAAAAACAACCAGTGCTGCTAACCAGAGATTTGCAGTTTCAAAGGTCTTATTTAGCTGCTGAAGTTTCTGATTCATGTCTGGTTTAAAATAATTATTATGGGGAAGTGTCTTTTTAATGAGCTGTTTCCTGTTGTAAAAGGAAAAAAAAAAGAGAAAACCTTACTTCTTCCATTGCTTGTCTGCATTTAGTAGGACCTGGCCTGAGATGTCCTCAGGCAGCTACTGTTTCAGAGCTTTAATTATGCTTTTTAACCCACTTTTTTGTGTCTATGTTCTTACATTCTTCTGTGTAATTACCAAGTTTAGTAGTAGGACTGAGACAAATACCTTTAGCATGACTTTAGCCTGTACATTACTGAGTATGCTGTATTATTACAGATATTTCCTGCCCTTCAAGCCATACTTTTAGTTCACAGAACTTTGAAAGACTTGAAAAACACAAACTCTAAATGCAGAAAATGCAGCTAAAAAGTCGTGGGCCGTGTTCAAATCAACATAAGTTTGTTTAATCACAAATGTCAGGGAAGTTGAAATTTGGCCTTAGTGCTTTAGATAAGTGTCTTCTTGGCACTTGGAACTGCTGCCTGTGTCCAATATCCCAGCTGGTGTGTTTGTGAGACTGTTGTCCCTCAGCTGGTGGAGAGGGAGACTTACTGTCAGCTTTAACTTCTGACAGGCTAAGTCAGTTAGATTTTGTAAGCTTGCAAAGCAGCAGGTGTAATGCTTGTTCGTATCAGTTAGTGTTCTAATTAAAAAAATTGAAATATCTGTAAAGCTTCTGTGCTCATGTTCAGCACTAAATTATCAGATCCAAGTCTTGGAAAAGATCTGCGTTGGAAACTACTTTGCACTGCTGCACAGGAGTCAGTGTCTAATTTGACAAGAAACTGATTTTTGTTTCGCCTGTGAGGAACGTTGGATTTAATGAAATCTTGGAAAATGATTGGTATCATTTCTGAATCCCTATTCTCTGTCCTGTGAGAGCAGACAGAGGCTGAAGGTCAAGTGTTGTGGTTACATCCATGTTTTAAATGATAAGAATTGTGAGATTTTAATGTAAAAACATCATGTGAATGAAGTTTAGTATATAACTAAATATATATGTGAAAAAAGACAAAATTATATACTTCTTAGGATAAAACCTTTACTGTGTTCCTTATATCATGTGGAACAGTCTTATAATTAATGTGGTAAAAAATAAAAAGAGTTAAATGCCAAGTAGCCAAACTTTTCTCCAGTAAGTTATCATGCACACTTCCAGCCTGCATGCATCTTGTCTCTCACACTTTCCAAGACAAGTCATACGGTATAACAGGAAAAGAAAAACATGCTTATTAGCCCATTTGAAATTTTAGCAGGGAAAAATTTGTGTTCTTCAATGGAGGCAGGAAACAAAGCAGCAAACCCCATGTTAAAATGTAGTTAAGAGCAAGAATATAAGAACAGATTCCATTACAGGGATGTTATAAAAAGAAAAAGCATAATTAAAGCACTCAGTAAAACATAATTTTACCCCTTAGTGATGCATTTCAACACCCATACGGTTATGATTATGATAGTTATTTAGCATTTGGAGTTCCTGCTTTGTTAACATACTGTAACGTTTTCAGTTACTGATGAGTGCTTGCAAACTTAGAGTCTTCATTATTTCTTTTTTTTTTTTTTGATTGTAATTTTCTTGGTGTCTAAAACCTCACTGCATAAGCAACAAAAAAACCTGAAATGAATACTATTGTGTGTTTCAAAACACTGAAGAAAAAAATATGATTTATTTTGGGAATAATTAGCATGATGTTGTTATTATCATGCTGTTAAAAGTGACCTGAATAATTAGGATAAATTCTAGAATACTCTGAAGTATGCTGCAGTCCACTTCTTCATTGCAGCTCTAATATTGGCAAAAGATCCTTCAGAGCAATAACTGATTAACAGATCTTTTGGCTGGGGGAAAATGGCACTTCTGTCAAAACCATACTTGGTGGATACATTTCAACAATTTGTCTCAAGAAGGGTGTTCCCATTAAAAAGAGAGCAGTCTCAATGTTTGGCTTTTTAACAATAATAGCCTTAGAATATTCATTTTTTTTCCAGCTAGATAGTGAGCCCCCAAATCCCTAAGTATATCAAGAAGTTTAAAAAAAGTTTAAAATGAAATTTGTGAGGGAATCTCCCTTAAGTCTCTTTATTAGGTGGCAAATTAATCTCACTATTTGGGTTATTATCAAATCACTTATGCAGGGTATCTCTATAAATTTGAGATGCAGTAGGAGAAATTATAAGAATTTCTTCTCTTGTCTTCAGATGATAATGCTTTTCAAAGAATGTGTAAAAATACTGTTCTAACATAAAAACTGGTTTTTTTTTTAGAGAGTAAGTACAGAGCTGGCTTAATTAGCAAAAACATTTTGTTAACTCACAGTTAATGGAATTCAAGCCTGAAGCACTGGATTCATACTGGAAAACCAACTGCAGTTGCACATGTTTTCATTAAATCCAGGTTAATTCACTAAATTTATGCGACTTCTGGATAAACTTGATGAACTATATAGTCTGAAACACCCAGTTTTTTAGATAATTGCCTTTTTCTGTTTTCTAAGGTATTCTCTTAGGTGGAAAAAAAAGCTCAGATAAAATCATTTATTATTACAAATCATGAATGGTAGAACTAAATGGATGCCACATGAAGTTCTCAGAGTGTTTTGTGGAAAGACTTGAATACTTAACAGAGTTTCTGTGTCACTGAAGTGAAGAAGCAATTGCAGAATCAAAGCTAGAATGTAGGTCTCCATAGATTAAATTCTGTGCTTTAACAATTAGACCACAGGATAGCTCCAGGATAGTTTGCAGGCCTTATATCTGCCTCCTTCTCCTGTTATATAGGGAATACTACTACCTTATTCACTACCCTATTGATAGTGAATATTCTAGAAATATTTCAAATTCCATTTAGTGAAGAGAGATTGAGAAGAAAATCCAAAGGAAAGTAATAGCTATTGAATTGTATTACACCTATATCCCAGAGCAACAAATCTTACAATTTTTCCTCATTTGAACCTCATTCATGAGAGTTTCGTTGTTAACTTGATCCAGATGACAGATCAAAGCATAGTTCCCTATTGCCACCTTGCTAAAATATTTTTTTAAAAGACAGTTTTAATATTATAGTTTTACAGTTACAGATTGCTGTTAAGCTATTTAGTCTGTTACCAGTCAATCAAAGACTTTCATTTCACTTCAGTATATCCTTACTTAAACTCAGCAGAATTTTTAGGAGGACAAGAAATATCTATCAGTTTTTTTACGGTGCTAGATCATAAATTCTTTGGTAAGTGGGTTAAAAATTCAGTTACACATACCATTCATGACCTTGACAGCTTAGCAAATAGTGATATTGAATGATCAAAGACGACTGTTTCAAGCCCTGAGGGTTAATATACCTGTGCACCTAGATTTAAGCTGCTTTTAATTCCTTGATCATTCCTTTATTTCGAAATGGATGCAGTATTTATTGAATGTAGTCAATAAATTTAAAGGAGAAGAATCTGAGGACATTGTTCAGGCTTGAACTAATAAGGCCATACGTGGTCTGTAGGAGAAGCAGTTAATTAATTGTTGCATTTTACAAGTTAACATGTTTTTCTTCTCTAGTATAAATCCAAATTAAGACCTGCTCCTTCTAAGGTGTGGGCCTGTTGTTCACCAGCCATTTTCAGAAAAAAACCTGTTGTCAGAGCTGTAGCTATGTAAATTTTGAGAGATCCTGTTTTCAAGTTTGAAGGAAAAATGTGAATAAAATTTTGACCTATGCAATATAACTATTTCAGATTAGAAGTGCAGGGTGACGCATGATGCACATCACATACTGTGCAGTTTAAATGCATGTACGATCATCACTCTAATTTTCGTTAATTGTGTATTTTGAGTTTCCAGACCGTCCAGAAAAGACATATTGAATAATCTGTTGTGTTCAAAAGTAATATAAGAGAAGATCCTGGATGTTCTTGAATAGGAAATTTTCAGGTATGCCAAGGGTGTTGCAGGAAATGGTGGTGTTGCCACATCAGTACGTGGTGTTTTGCCCTCACAGACAGTACTGAAGCAGTCCCTGAATGTGTTGATGTGGACCCAGACCATGAGGATTTACTGCCTGCCTGATGAAGCAGCGTCCTAATACGTATCCACCTTTCTGTGTGTCTGTGTATGTGCTTATATGCAGGTGTAGGGGTGTGAAGCCCTGGGGTCCTGAACAAATTCCAATGTGGTTAATTAATTTCTTCCTCAAATAAAAATATAACTGGCATTTCAAAGCCTACTAAAGATTAAAAGTTAGCAAGGGGAGCAAACAGAAGTAATGTTACAGATTTTTGTTTAGGAGGATGTGAAAAGGATTGTATTGTTCCTCAGAATGGGTTTACTTTTGTTCTTCCTCCTGTGCATCCTCCTCAAAAGTCTTGCTTCTAAAAGTTTGAAATTATACCATGTTTGTACTTCTTAATCAAAACTAAGCATGCCTGGCACAAGCAGTTCAGTGGGGAACTACAGTGCTCTGGCAGTAGATGAAGCAAAGACAAACAGAACCTCAAAATCATATTTGTTATTGTTGTGAAGAGCTAACAAATAAAACCAAAAAACTTTTAAAAATAATATTTGGCTAAGTATTTAGCATCATTTAAAGAAATTAATGACAGTCACAAGTCATGTAAAAGTTTGGATGGTTTGATGGTCACTTGGGTGGAAAAGAAGTTCTCATTTCACATTTCTTATATATTTTGCTTCCAGAACAGACAGACTAAAGGAGGGCTACTAGAGCATTACCATTTCTTTGTGCACATTTTACTGCAATCTGGCATCCAAAAGGAAGAAACATTAGAAGTAGTTTATTTATATTTCAGCACCAAATTAGAAAGATGACATCATTCATTTACAGTTCTTATCCCATGACATGCCTAATCCCCAACACCTCATTACAGAGGACACTTTTAGGATTGCATATATCATCTTGTTTAACTTTTGCATTCTTCTATGGAATACAGTTGAAAGGTAGGAAATTTAAGGCTGTTCATTGATAAGAAAATAAACTAATAAAATGTTAGGAGCTTCCCTAAAGAGGCAGGGTATTACAGTGTTTACAGTAAGTGGCTTATTATTTGTCTATTAATTCTCTGTCTTTTCCACTCTTTTGTTCAGAAGGTCTTCCTCTTTCAATCTGAAGACAAACAGACCAACTATGATGGTTCAGATTGAGATAGTCTTTTTAGAAAAATTGGTAGACATTCATAGCTGAAATTCATCCAGCTGTATGCTTCCAGCTTCTTGCTTGGCGGGAGGGGGAGGGAAATGAAATATTTTCAACTGTGCAGATTCCTCTTATTCTGGAGAACACTAAGAAAATGTTGCTTCAGTGCTATGGAGATGCTCAGAAAGTCTGACAGTGCACATCTAATCTGTGATTTTTCCTGCATCTTGTTGTTGTGGATGCCTTAAGGTTTGGGTTTTGGGTTGGTTGGTTGTTTTCACTTGAACTGAGTAGAGCTCCCCTCCTGTAGAGTAGTATTCTATGATCCTTCTAATGGACATCATGTGAAGTGCTATGACATTGCATTGTAACAACTGAAAAAAAATTAATTGCTGAAAAGACGCATTTCCTGTGATTCTGTGGTTAATAGTTTTCCTTGCATTAGTTTTTGCTAACTTCAAATATTATGTAATATAAATATTTAGTTTGCAGTTTTTTTCCCCAAATACCTTTTCAACTTTAGCAAAAAACTTTAAAATTGGGAAATTTAATAGCAGTCTCTGAGTTTTAAATTTCAAATATACCTACCAGTGAAATTTTCCAAACAGAGTTTTTGATATAGGATTGTTGTCATTGGAAAATCAAATTCTAGCAGTCTTGGAAGTAAATTTACCAGATACTAGCTATGGGACACTAGCTATCTCATGGGCACTTTGAATTGGAAGCCAATTAGACTTGTTAATAAAGGAACAAATGAATTGTGTTTAAATTCATCTGCTTAAGAACTCATTAGTTTGAGCAAAGTCCTGGGCCAGTGTGTTTAGCCAGCATCCTCATCTGGGTTTCCATACATCCTACTGCCTTGGAGCATGACATGAAGTATGTTAAGACTGCTATCTTTCCTTCAATTAAATGTGTGATATTAATTGTATATGTCTCTAGTTGATTATTTTTATTTTGGAAGAATTTTTTGAGAGTTGACAGCATTTTGTTCTGGGCTTCGTTAGTGGAAAATTAAGTGAAACTCAATTGCAGTTTAATAGGTTTACCTATGACAGTCTTCAGTGCAACTAACACAAAAAACCAAGGACTGTATCCACTAATGTCAGACAATTGGTAGTGAGATATTTTCGGTGTTATGAGCAAAGTTTGAATTATTCCAGTCCATTTATTTCAAGGCATGGAATAATTGTAATAGTGATAAAGGGCAGCAATGTATCTTGTTATCTCCTGGTGACAGAGATTTTTTTATCTGTACACAGCTGTAGCTGAAGTGTTGATCTCTTTTTCAAGATCTGTATCTAAGACTTTACTTCCATTCAGTGATGTGTCAAGCTTCAGAATCACTTATTTCTCTAAGTGCCTGTGTGTCTATCAGATAATTTTCAGATTCGTTTCACATACAGTTTAGCAGGGGGATCCTGGTGTACAATTAAAATAAGTAAGCCAAAAAAGAACTTTTAGCATAACTATTCATGATTGTTGTGTACCTGCTAACTGTAAATATTTGAGGTACACTTAATATTCCTTTCAGTGAGATTTAAAAAGTTAATTGCTAAGACATAATAGTAGACTGGAAAAAAATAGGAAACTGTTCTAAATAAATTTAGAAAAGCTGAAAGTTTTCATGCTTCAAACCTAACATCCTTGATCATTTGCTTTTCTGACTTTTTTTGTGCAATTCTACAGATGAGAAAGCTGAAACAGAGGATTTATTCACATACTTTATTTTTCTATTTCTGTTCCCTTTTCTTTGTGAGCCAACAGCCTGGATTTCAAAAAAATAGGAGAGCCAAGATCTTCCTAAAACTCTGACTCCTGTTAGAGTAATACGTTCAACATGTAATAGAATTGTCTTCCTTTACATCTTAAACAGACACAAAACAGAATGAAACTGATGGCAGATAACTATGATGATGACCATCACCACTACCACCACCATCACCACCACCACCATCATCGATCTCCTGGGAGGCCACAACACTCCAACCACAGACCCTCTCCAGATCAGGTTGGTCACCTCGTTTTTCACTTCTAGGTTTTATAATTTTATTATTTTGCTCTGTCAAGACAAAATAAATTTTCCAAAGAATTAATAAGCAAGTGATGTGTTCTTTGAACTGAAACTAATAGCTCTGGTATTTATTTACATCCCTGAAATAGTTTAAAATTTTGGCTTTTTGTCTGGTGCCTTTATCTGGACTAGGAAAAAGCATCTGTATACACAAGTAACTAATCCTCAAATAGAGAACTTTGAGAAAAAAAAAAAAAGCATTGCTTTTATATGACAAGTCACTGTTTGATGCTAAAATAGGTTATAAGTTCATAATGTCTGGGTAGCAATAAAAGGGAAAAAAATGATGAAGTTGTAATGGGAATTTAGTTAGAATGTATGATAGACTACCTAATTGGGAATAGGAAGCAAAGAAGCTAAAGATGCTTTTTTTAGAATGACCAATAGAATTGTACTAAAGAGAGAAACTGGTAAGTATGAGAAAACTCCATTTCTTGGATAGCAACTCAAAAAAAACCAACAACCCCAAAACCTGAACAACACAACACAGAATCCTTTGAATTCTTGGAACTTGTTAAGAACAATTTTTCTATCAGAAAGGGGAGAAGGATATTAAGTACTTGCTGTCTTGGTTTAGTTCTGTTTCTGATTAACAGAGATAAGTTGGCTGAGTTTAGAAAAGAAGGAAAAGTTATCTGGAAATGTCTGTGAATAAAAAAAAGTTTTGACTTTATGCAAGGGCTAGAATGAAAAAACAGAATGAAGAGAAGTGAAAAAACAGGTAACAACCTCTGCAGTGTTACTGAAACCCAGACACTGGTTTCAACTACTTCAAGAAACCTGAACCTGTGAAGAAAACTTGAGGGACAAGACAATATACGAGAACAAACATCTTTGTAAAAGATGCTTTTCATTGCATGGTAACAGGTTAATCAGGGAAAAGAATAGATAAGAAGCATCATGAAAGTCTGTATTAGAACATCTTCAAGAATGTAAAGACATTATATGAATGATGGAAATAGGTACATGATTAGAGATAGAGGACATACATTACTAGATATTTTACTAGTACTAGAGCTCTCAGTTTTACTGTGTGTTATTTATGATTATACTGAACAATCCCACGCAGGATATAGGAGATCCTTGGAGCCTCAAGGAAGGCAAATAACATATGGGGATTTATGAGTCACTTTATTTTAGACTCTGGAAAGTTATGGAACAAATTATTATTAATCACTGAATCAATAGAAAGCTGGTACTCTTTTTATTGTTCATTTTCAGTAGCTTGGTGTGTGCATCAGACCATGTGAGCATATCTATCTGTCCATCTCAGTGGATATCAGCCCACTTTATACTTGCTCCATCCTTACCCTGTTTTCATCATCATCATCATCAACTGGTGGTTCCTATCCTAGACTAGATAAACTATTTTTTTGCCTTACATTGTTCAAGATAAGAGGCCATTTATCACTGCTCACTTTGTTCTAACACTTTTCCTATGTGACGGTTTTGGGCCACTCTCTAAAACAGAACACTGGTCTAGCATTCCCACCCTATATTTATTATGCTTCTATTTGTCAAGCAAATGTGATTTCCTTTGATAAGGTTTTGTGGCCAAAGAAGAAAGTGGTAGCTGCAACATACTTTGAATTCATAATGCCTTTAACACTGTCCCATCATATATTTGTAAATACAAATAAATACATCATTTTGTAATGTAAAATGAATTAGAGTAATAAAAGCTGTAACTGTAAATAATCTTCTTATTTAAATAATTCTGAAATCATCATGACATGGGTGAGCAACTGATACAAACAATGTGCCACAGGCAAATATTCTGTTGCTCATTGTCAGACAAGGGGCCAGTTACAGAAGGGTTCCAAAGAGATCTGTCCTTTATCTGCTTCTGTGGAGTATTGTTTGAGAGATTATTTCAGTGGTGAAATAGAAAAAACATTAATATTGTTTATCTTGAATCAAGCTGTAAGAAATTCCATACCATGGTAGGAGCAGTTAAACTGCTCAAAAAGTTCCTCCAGTCTTGATAAACGGGAGAAAATCTAGAATCAGTAATTTGAAATTTTGTCTAGACGAGTCTTTTTACAAGGGAGAAGTCACGTGCACTGATGAGGTAATAGCATGGAAAAAGGGATCTAAATTGCACAATGGAATACCACTGCAATGAAGTTGGATCTAATTCTGGAATAGGTATAATGCTGGAAAAGAAGCAGGAAGCAATTATTCTGTTCTTTCGAGCGCTGGTGAGACCTCATCTGAAAAGCTCTATGGGTTTTGATCAGCTTGCTTTAAGGAACACAGACAAATTAGAAGGGGACAAAAGGGGAGCAACAAGAATGATAGAAGTTTTAGAGAACATGACCTGTGAGGAAGGCTTAAAGAACATGGTTTGTTTAGTCTAGAGAGTACCAAAAGGGAGACATAAGTCTTCTAATACATAAAATGTTGGTGTAAAGGAGACGATGATCAATTGTATTCCAGTGCCCAGTGGAGAAAGAGTAGGAGCAGTAAATTTAATTTTGCCAAGAATAACTAGGTTAGTTATTAAAAAGAAAACTTTTTAACTTTGAGTCTAATGAATCTGTAAGTGGAAACAAACTGTGGACATTCTTTCATATACATGTAATGGAAGGTCTTTTCTTGAAGATTTTTAAGAACAGGTTAGATGAATATAACTTTATTTCACCTCATGTTGGACTTGGAATAGGTGTTGTCTTGAAGGGCTCCCTAAGTTTCCACAAACTCTGTGAACCATGGGTTAGCTCAGCATATGTTTACTTGCAAAGCAAGCAAATAGGAGAACAGCACAGACAACTCTAGTCATTTCTTTATCTTATGTGTTTTTTTAATGGATTTTTTTTTCCTCTCCTTCCTGTGTTGTATTTACCATTCTGTATGACATTCATTTGTGCAGCAGTTTGAGTGCCATGTGCTGTAGAAACCCACATTTCCCATTCAGTATTACACACAAATTCTAGATATGTGGGTTTTGATGGCTGTAAAACAGCGTGGTTTAAAAGAACAGAATAAACTGAAAAAGATAATAACATTGCAAATCATCAGAGGAGATTTTTAATTTTGTAAGGTGACAAGGAAGTTGTGCATATTGTGACATAAATGCCAGTTAATTTAGTGAATGCTAGGGAGGAGTTCTGAAAGTTTTCTCACAACTTCTGGGGAGTTATAGTTGAACGTGCAGTGTTAATCTTGAAACTTTTCTAATTTCCATAGATAATACTGGATTTTCTAATTTACATGCTACATTTCTTTAGAGAAATACCTGCATGTTGTTATATATGTCTGTACTTGATTTCATATCCTGCCATGGGCAGCATGTGGCAGCATGGCTCTAGGGTAGTGAAGGAACAGGCTCTCTGACTTCTCTTGAAGAACTACTTGAACACCTTTTTTTCAGATGTAATGGATGTGTTTAGGTCTTCTGGCTGCTGCTAAGGAGCAAAATCAAGTTTCCAGCCACTTCTTGCCTTTATTCCCTCTTTTTACTCTTCTGTTTAGGGAGAGGCATAGATTGGTGACCTTTTTTGCCCTTGTATATCCTTGTCTTTCCTAAACTCTGGTGAAGCTGTAAGAAAACTTCACAAGCAGTAGGAAGACTCCAACTCTCCTCTGCCCACACACATGGTCATGTTACAGTGAGCCATGATGTGATCCTTGGTTATGTTGGTGTATCTGATTTTATTATATGAATAAATTTATGGAGGTTTAGTGCTGCCATGTTATTGACATTGCTATAGTAACCATTTTTACTAGTCTTCAGAAACTCGGGAAAAAAAGGTAATCTTGCACTTTGCACAAAAAAAAAAAACCCCACAACAATTTATTCTCTTCAGTTTTAGCTTGAGAGTTGGCAATCTTTCTTAAATTCCACCTGGAAACATTTTGGCAGTTAGTATGTATCCTGAAATGCGGGTGTAATACTCCTAGCATGAAAATGAGCTTAATAAGCATTCTGTACTAGCTTCAGTTTCCAAGGAGTTGTAATTTGCAGCCCCTTGTAGAGTGCATTACAGTAATCTAATCTGGATCATTGTATCCAAGATCTATCTGGAACAAAAAACCCCCTATGGCTAAATATATTTGAACTTCCAGATTTAGAAGCTGTCCTTCCTCATAGCTGAGACTTCATCACAAAACCTGTCGTCCAGCTCCATATCTCTCATATTTCTCACCTCTACATACTTACTGTTTTTCCTCAAAACCTTTTTGTCTTGGCCTCAGTTGCCCACATTGTCATTCCGTTTTCTACCTTATATGGAAAATGTCTTGAAGGAAGTGCCTCTCTGTGTTACACAAGTGACTGTGTGCTCTTGAAGCAAATTGCTGTAACTGTTGGAAGTTGTTAGGAATCAGCACATTTGTATTCCCTGCCACAGCTTTCTTCCTGCACTGCAGCCCTTCTGTCAGCATTATCCTTTTGGTATCAGAACAGGACTGCACATTAATAATCAACAGGGAATTCTGCCTTGCTAACCACCAGTGTGGTAAAACTGAGACATCTTCTTACCTTTGGGTTTTAATCTCAAGAACCTCTCTGCCTCTCCCTGTTCGTTTCCTCTTCTGAGTTTCAGGCTCTAATCACCCATATTCACTTACTAATAATTTCTGTGGGCATTTGACATTCCTGCTCAAAATCCTCCCAGTCCTTAGCCTACTGGCACATATGACAGATCTGTAGCTCGGTGATGTTCTCCACATAATGAATAGCATTCCTTTGCCATCACCCAGGACTTTCTTTTTCAAATTCTTGAGAACTTTGCCATGTGGTTGAAGGTCCTAAGTGCAGTTCCTTCCTTCCTACATAGTAAAAAACTGTAATTGATTCTTTAAATTAGAAGCAGAATCTCTAGATGAAAAAGGGACTTAAACAGAAGTGTAGGCAATCTATGACATGTATGTGGCTCAGATATACTTAGGTTGGTCTGATGCCTTTCTTAGTAGGAAATTAGACTATTTGAGAACTTGGTTCTGCATCCACACAGTGGAAGACTGAAAGTACAACATTCAAAGAATTTTCATACTTTGACTTCATTGCCAGACCTGATTATTATAAGAAATATCCAATCTTCTTACTTCCCATAGTACTTGGGGCTTTTAAAGACATAAAATGTGCAGTGTTTCTAATCTCCTAAGAGTTTACTGAATTCCCAAGTTGTGGTGGATTCAAAGCTGAATGCTTTGCTTTGTGGTCACCAAGGCTACAAATATATTTAATTTTGTTTTATGATGAGACATTATGCTCTCATAAAAAAGAATCTGATTTTTAGAAAAATGTGAATATCAGAGGGCGTGCCATTAGGCTGTAGGAGCTGGCTGGTTTCCAAAAAGTTGGCCCTATTCTTAGAAGCTGTAATTGGGGATGGAATGTCACATGGTGTCTAAGCATGTAAAAAGATGTCCTTTTACATCTTTTAATCCTGTCTGGCTACACAGAGATTTTGTTCCTACTTAAAACATTTTTGATGGCCCTTCTACAAGGTAGTGGTGTTTAGAAGTAATTTGACACAAACTCACCAACAAGTTTTTCATTGCTCTGAGATCTCAGCAAGGAGGCCTAAAAGGTGGTTCAAGGTCTCTGAACTATCCTCTTATCTAAAGGAAAAGTCCTCCTTATCAGGACAGTGATGGGACAGGACTTTCTCTCCAGTCACAAAGCCAGCTATTACAGAGCTGGCCTGTAACTGTCTTAGTATTACATGCATGTAGTTTTAAAACAGGCTTTTTGAAAGTATGCTGGTAAACTCATTCATTTGAGAAATGAAATCACATGCAGTGATGCATGAAACTTGACAGCAAACTGACTGTTGCCAAGTAGTTTTAATATGCCACTACAAACTAACTTTTTGAAGAAGACCATGTGCTCTCAAAAATGTGTTTATTCTTTTGTAAAGTGGTGACTGGTCTTGGCAACAGGTCTTTGTTCATCAGCTAGAACTGCTAAATGTCCTTGGAGTTGCTGAAAGATGATATGTGAAAAACTCTGAGCAGGGCAGATGGGATTTTGTTTGAGGTGGATGACTTTGAAATCAGAACCACAGGACAGTCAAGCGACGATTATTATTTTAGTGTCTGGATCCTGATCTACAAATCACTGTATTGATCCATATGTAATTGTAGGGGAAAGGAGACCATGCTACTTTGTGTATTTTGGCATCTCTGGCTGTTAGCATAATGCCTTACCCTGGAAAATTGCCAACCTTGAACTACTGAATAGGCCTCAGGAATATTGAAATTGAGATTTTTCCTTTAAAAAAGCCAAACAATAGAGAAACAACAAAACAACACAAAACCAAACAACACATCCTAAAATCTGGACAAACATAAACCATAACAGATTATTTTAGCTAATGCAAATAAACGTGGTTATTTGAAAAGCATACAATTCTTCAGACTCCTTTTGTTTGTGAGTAGAAAGTTCAATCAGAGTGGAAGTTTAGTACCTGGAAAGCTGAAATATCTTGTTGGGAGTTTTCCACATCATTGAGAATTTGTCTTTCAGAACAGAGAAACAAAATAAAAAGGCAAGGGAAAACCCCAAAGCCCCAGTGAAATTGTCGTATAGAGTGATATGATAAAGCTGTTCAATGCAGTAAATTGGAAATATTGGCTTCCTCCTGACCCAGCTTTTGTTTAATATTCTGTGTGTTTCTTTATCCTGTGTGTTTACACACTGTATTTGGGCAGGTGTGAGCTTGCTCTTGTCTGTTCACTAAATGTATGTGAACTTGTTCTGCTGGTGCCTCAAGCTGCAAGGAAATACGCAATTGCATTAGCACAGAGCTGAGCCTGCACTAAGCTCATTGGAGTCACATGGATTTATTTAATTTAGGAATTTGGGCTGGGCAGGGTTTGCTTGTCGGTACATTCAGTATAAACAATCCCAGGCATATCCACTGTAAATAACTAGTATTGTACTGAACTAATGAGTGTTTCAAGAACTCAAGAGTGCAGTGCAAATTAGTCATATAAATGCTTTCAAATTTTTAAGTATTTCCTCTAGTTTTTCATCTTTGCTACACATATTAGTCTTCTGGAACAAAGAACTTGTGATTCGTATCACCCATTGTTCAGACTAGTTGAACTGAATGCAGTAAAATCCTATCTGTATCATGGTCACCTTTAAAACATCAATTTTCCAAATCAATTGTATGCAGTTATCATAGCTGTATTGTTTATTAGAAACATGCTACCAAATGGCAAATTGTTCTCTTCTAATGAGGATATAATTTCTGTCTAAGCATTTCCCAAAAGTCAGAAAGTCTTATCATGTCATTATTTCAGTAGATACAGAGAATTTTTCCTGCCTCTGACACCTATCTAAGTATTTCTATCTACTTTACCCTCAAAAGAAAACTGAAATAGTCTTCCACAGAGGCTTGCCCACATTTTGTGGTTAATAAGAGTGGTTTCAAATCTAAGGATTATTTTAAGTCATGTTGCACTTGTGTTGGAACAAAAGAAGGTGCCTTGAAATCCAAAAGAATCTGCTCTGAATTTCTCTTTCAGGGATACTCCATTCCTGGATTTTGGTGTGCTGCCATTTTGCAGTTACAAACATTGTTCACTACTCAGGATTTGTCACTGAAAGTAAAAGCCGATAGAAATTTTTAATATTTGTTAATTCCTTTGTTATTCCTCTTAATGGTAATTATATTGTAGGCAGATTATTTTTCATATGCCTTTTAATTATGCTAAATTTGTAGTTTATTAAAATACCAGCTGAACCTGACCTGTATTAAAAGCAAGAAGTAGAAAATAGGTTTTGCTCTCTGTGATACTCCAGGAGATGGATTTTGTATATTGAAAAGTTATACCTCTCATGTGCCTACAGAAATGAATTTATTTTATGTTTTGAGGTTTAATGAATGTGATATAAATGTATACACACTGCTCAGTGTGTATATTTATATATATCTATATTTATATGTTAGATTTACAGTCTTTTCCACATATGGAAGAATTTTTTGAGATCATGTTTAGCTGTAGAAACCTCTCCCCCTCACTTCCCCTGAATGTGTGTGTTATAATATACAACACATATAGAGGTTTACATTTATCTTTTATTTCTTAGTAGAAAAATTATCTGCCACCATCATAGTCTAAAATAGGTCTTCATCCAGCTGAAAGAGCCGAAAATGCATTTCTGGGAGACAGTAACTTGATAACAAAAGTTGCATATCTGGCGCTGGTTACTTAAGTGAGATAACGTGTCACAGGCTTTCACTACAAAGGGGACCATAAATTTTTGCATTGCAAATCTGATTTCACGGACCACTTCTTGTAAGAAGCATTGAGTTTCCGCTTCATCTAGTGATAAAACTTTAGAATGCATGAGTATCTGGCAAAACATCTTACTCATGTTAATGCTAGTCTGGGTGTTGTAA
This sequence comes from Pyrocephalus nanus, assembly GCA_038380795.1. Taxonomy (NCBI): domain Eukaryota; kingdom Metazoa; phylum Chordata; class Aves; order Passeriformes; family Tyrannidae; genus Pyrocephalus; species Pyrocephalus nanus. Next base: position 8,434,223 of record CM076271.1, on the reverse strand, counting down.
AGTAAATGGTCAGAAACAACCTTTCACTTACCCCCATCTCCAGTATTTCTGATGGATTTTAACCTTACTATATACAAATAGAACAAATGGTGAGATGGGCTTTATGGTCATTTTCATAGCTGGGTGATGCATGGTTACTTGTGACCCTTTCTGTTATGGATAGCTATGAAAATAGACCTCTGACATAGATACATATTGCTGAAGCAATTTTTAAGATTTATTCAACTTTTTGAATATACAAATGAAACATAAAGACCTTCTAAAGCTCTATGCTCCAAAGACTTAAATGAATCCACTCTTAATCTTCCTGCTTTCTAGTTATAGGCTCAGTTCTTCAAATCATTCATGCACAAAACTCTTCTGTGGTCAATTATTCTGCGTATGGAGAGTTTGGGAGATTAGTCCTCAGATATGTTTGCTCCTAGAAACTGAGTGGCAGATAAAAGTCTCTCTAAGCTCTGAAAGATTCTGATTTTAGACTAAGTTCTTGATTTGAATGAAATGTCATTGCTTAGCAGGTAGATTTCTTTGTAACAAGGGGAAATCATTATTTGTAAAGGTAGGTATTTGCTGTAAGTAGGACAGTCTCACAGTTCAGAGCCAGAAGTTACATGTTTAATGACCCATTAGTAGCCACAGATAACAAGGAGAGTAACTTGAATCAGTCATCAGAAAGTTAGTTGAAGAGATGAGCAGGTTATCGGTAGATTTATTTAACCCAAGTTAAGACATTAATTCTTAGCATGCAACACATGAAAGGGAAATGTGATGAGCCTTGTCAGGAAGGGTCTTCTATTGTGGGAAGAGAGCCAGAAAAGCTTAACTCATCAAGTGTTTAATGTTGCCTGTGTTGCAAAAGCTTTTGGCTAAAAGGAGATTAGGAATTTTTTTTTCCCTGAAGAATGGATTTTAAAAGGATACTTGCATGCCACAAAAGTGAGGGGAATTGTGCTGTAACCGAATTTTATGCACATATTTTTATGAACTGACCTTATAGTAGTGCATTTTTTGCAGTCTTCGAGTGCACCTATGTTGGGATTTTAGTTCTGATCAAGAATGCAGATTTGAATCAAATTCTCCTCATCATTCCCACTTCCTGCACTAGGGTTCATATCCAAAAGTGTTGGAGTGGGCACCCCAAATTCCTTTATGATTGAACTTAAATGAAAGATACATTCCAGGAGGTCCTCCAGCACATTGAAATTGCTAAAGGGAATTCAGTCTCAGGGATAAGGCTAAATTAATCCAGAATACCCCCCAAGGTGGGTATATTGTACAGAGGCCAACCCTCAGTACCAGTTGTATTGGCTACAGATCTGTTGCTGTTCCAACACACTGCTGACTACAACCTGCTGCAGCTATTCCATGCTCACCAGTAATCCAGAGTGTGCCACGTGCAGAATGGCTGATAATTCCTGGCATCTGATTATTAAAATTTTGTAGATTACCTAATCATGTAGACCATGATTAGAGTTCTCCTTGGTTTCTAACCCGGTGGGTAATGTAGCCCCTGTTATCTGAAAGCCACGGGCTCAAATGTACTCCCAAAACTGATGAGCCTTTATAGAAGTGATGGCTGAGAAATGTGCCTGCAAAACTTGTACTGAGATCCACTTCAATAATAAAACAGAAGATGTCTTTATACAAGCCTTCTACATCTGTGTGCAGTGTTTTCTAAGCATTGTTCTTTAAATTCCTCATTTTGCTACCTTGAAGCCAGTTTTGAGGTTTTAATGTTAGGTTTTGTGGCAATTGGATCAGAATAGTAAATGGTATTTACTAACAGTATTTAGCAGACACTTATTTTTAAGCAAATATGAGAAGTAGCAGCACAGAAAAACAAAAAAAGGACCAGGAAAAAGATGAAATAAAATCAATGGATTTATAATCTATTAATAGCCTATGTACAAAGGCTTTGATAGTTTTTGAGATTATACCACTATACTATAAATATATGTCCAAAGTAGATACTTGGATGTTAGTCCTAAAAATTCTGAGCATTCAGTATTTTAACCACTTTGAATTGATAATAATTTTATAATAATTAAGTGTGAGTACTACTTTGGTAATTCAGTTGGTATCTCTTTTTTCCTTTTTTGCCTGTCGGGAATTGAGATTTCACTTTGCAGTTTTTGTCATTGAATTGCTATTCTTGACCCTATAAACGAATGAAAGATCCAAGTTTAAAAGGCAGTTAATGTACACAAACATTAATCAAAAATTGCTTGATTACAGTTTATTGTTTGAAAGAGCCATAGATTAATGATTCTGTAGGATACACACTGATATGAAAAACTAAGCATACTTCTGGAAGACTCTGATCCAATATTAATACATGATAAGGCATAACTGCAGCTTTTATTTTGCTTCACAGTGTGTCAAGAATGGAAAAATAAGTAATGAACTTCATTTTTCTCGGAACTTCAGTGAAGAATTCTGTATTCCCATCATTATCTCTTTGCATTGAGGCACCAAACCTTAGCTTCTTGAAGAACTTTATTCATGAGCCCAGTTAAAGATACAATCCTGATTCTTATGTGCTTTTTATCCAGTGCTTTTGGGTAGCTGTTTCTGTCTAGTGGGGGCTTGGAAACAACCTGTCTGCATAACAGGAATAGTAAGTGGTCAATGAGTTCTTTTACTGTCCTTCAGAGAACTTGCCTTCTGGCTTGTGTTAAATTAGGAAGTGACAGCACATATCATGAAATTACAGTTCTTTGGTGTAATCCTACTGTTTTACTGAAAAAGAGGATTGATATTCTCCAATATCTCTAGGACTTTTACTTTTCTCCTGAACTATCATGAAGAACCAAGTGTTTTTAGGTCAGTGCATTACCTGGCATCAATATATGACGTATTCTGTATAGAGCTAATTTTTCTGACACTGTCATGTGGCACATAATGAAATGTCTTACAGAAATCTCAGCATATTATTTCAAAGCACTTGCCTTATCAAAAAGAGTCTCTATGTAATTGGAAAAGATAGAAAGTTCTTTTGACAGGACCAGTACTCAATAAAGCAATGTTGATTGACGTTAACTGAGCTCCAGCTTTTAATTTATTGCTTATTGTATATCAGGATCAGTGTCAAACTATATAGTCTTTAATTTTCCCTAAAACTCTGTACAAATATTTGACAATATTTGATTTTTCAGCTCTTCTAGAATTCTGCCAAAAGGAGATCACACAAATAATTGAAGGGAAAATGAATGCCTGCCTGTTAGAGGAATTACAATGCGCTAAACAGCAAACCAGCTGTGCGCAGTTAGGAGGAGTCATTTGGAAATGTACTGAGTTGCCCGTTTTGTTGACTTTTGCTGTTTTTAAGGATATCACCAAAGATTAACCTAATGCATTCTGTTAGTGAAATAGGATCAAACTACTCAGTGGAAAAGAAATCCTTCAGTCTTTCTTCAACCTTTACTCTGGCAAAACTCTTGTCAACCTGAAAGTCAGTTCAATTAGCGTTACCAGGCCTGAGCAAGAGTGGCTCCTGTAGAATTCAGAGGGAATGACTTGTGTTTTCGGTGAGGAAAACCCAGCTCATTGGAAGTTTTGCAGGACCTGTCCCTTTGTTTCAAAAAATAAATAAGAATATTCAGGCCTCGCTGTATCTTTGCTTTGTGGTGTATTTGTGCAGACCTTATAACTGAGATGTGTTCCAAGTTAACTGTAAAAAAATTTACCCACATTTCTTCTGTGTTAAATGATAGCTAAGTTTATAGTGGACTGTCAGATTTCTTTACTTAATTCAGCAACATGCAAGACATCTATCTTAACATCTGGTTTTTAATAACAGTTGACATCTGGGAGCTCTTTTTTATTCCAAGAATGGACTAAGAACAGTAGTGATACTGGCAGTGTATATTTTCAGGCTAAAATTCCTGTCTATTTCAATCATAATTAATTACCATTCATTTTATTTAGTTTTTAGATTTAATTAAGTGCCAGCAATATGTTACACCAGCTAACTTTCAAGGCTCTGAAACTGTAGAATGTATTTTTTTATGTTTCTAAAATATTAATGGGTGAATCTAGAAGGATGTGATTTTATTTGGTTTTGAAACACTGAGTTAAATTAAAAAACACTGTGTTGTGCACCTCTATGTTCTAAAAGCTGAGTATCACATCATTTGGCATAGTAGACCTGTATATAGAGGTAGCTCTGCACATACACCTCATACATCTCTGTGTGTACAGATAAAGAATCATGGTAAAATTGTAATCTTCAATAAATGTGTCCTGGGAAGAACATTTCACTCTTCTTTTAGTTCATGCTTTTTATTTTGTTTCGATTAACTTCAAGTTTATAATAAATGTGAAGAAAGACTTTCTGCTTTCAGCTTGTGTACTGTAAAACAACATCTTTTAAAAACAATTTCATTAAATTGTTACAAATTTTTGTGTTTGCAATTTTATTTATCACTAAAACTCTAAATAAATGAGTAATGCTAATGGTTCAAAAATGGAAAAAAAGGAGAAAAACTATCTAATAGTATTCAACAATATGCAGTGTTTAACATTTGTTACAAAGATAGAGTTAATTGATAATGTAATGGGAAAGTATACCTTGCTAATGATAGATTTTTTATTACTCAGGAGTTTTGTATCTTTTAACCAAACAGAATGTAAGACAGTTTGATTGTACTAATTATCTTGCTTACTTCATAAGGTTTGATCTTTTCTTTGCTGCCCATGTTGTTTTGAATTGCGTGCAAATAAAAAATAGATAATCTTTTAATATTTAATCTTATAATCTACTTCCTACACACCGTTTTAACTAGGATGGAAAAACGTGTACGTCACTGTTGTTGTTGTTTTTTTGGTTGCTATAGATGTGGATTCTTGTATATGTAGCACGACTTGTTCACTTGTTTTCACTGGCTTATGTTTAAAAAAAAAAAAGTCATATTTTTAGCAGCCAAGAAAATTGTATTTTATATGCACCAAAGTAACTAACCTTTCCTTCTTTCTTTCCAATGCCAACACCTTCTCTGTGCATCTGCTCATGTCTGGCACGCAGGATGATGAGGAGGGTATATGGGCATAGCCGTTCCTATAAACCAAAGTTCCAGTTTTGTTTTGAGGGGTGAGAAACTCTCTTTTCTATCTTTTTCAATTTTTATGTTTTCTTTTAAAATGCATGGAGCTGTGTGTTTTTTGACAGGTGTGTTTGTGAATCCACAAGTGTGTCTGTGAGGATGTTTTTTTGTATGCAATGAAAAATGAGAAACTGTATCTAATGGTTTAATGAGGTAGTGGTTTAGTTTTTTTCATAAGTTATTGTGGCTGAAGGTGTAAGTAGGTACAAACCTTTAAAAGAAGTCTGTTTGTATCTATTTGTATCTGTCTAAACGATTTTTTTTTTCAGTAGGTAAGAATTTCTTTAAATTAGTATTAATCTGCTATATCATCTCAACAATCCCCGTAAGAACACTATAATATTTTTGCAGAACGTGTATGATACTTAGGAAAGTTTGCCACAGATAAAACATGGAATCTCACGGGAACAGAATTTATAATATTCATGGAAAAATGAGACTACCTCTTGAGCTGAAATGTTTTAATGAAATTTTAAAATAAGCAGCAGATTCTTAATGAGGAAAGTATAATCTCTCTATGCAATACATTCTCTGTGCATGGAACAGTATAACGGAATAACATCCATACAGCAATTTGATTGTGATAGTTAAGACTACAAAATGCAGCTTGTTTTGTTTGTCTCCCAGTTATGAGTAAATACTGTATCTGTCATGGTGTGTCAGTTATTGTTTGATGCATATCCACTTGTTTGGTGCTTGCCTTTCAAGCTGGGGGTAATTTGTAGCTCATGATCACCGTGGTCTCAATGTTGCTGAGACCATCAGGCTTGGTGGTTCTCTCCTAGAAAATGTTGCTTGCTGCTTCTTGCAGGAACAGTTTTATTTGCTGCAATGGGCCTGTTCAAAGGAGCAAAATCAACTCACTAACCATAAGTAAAGATTATTGTGTTATTAAAGCTTCCATACTTTATATTGCTTTGGCCCCTGTCACCCCAAGTCAAAGACTTGTATGATTTGTTTCCAGCTGTGTTATAAACCATGTTGTAAGTCCATTGTTCTATTTCATATGAATAAAATCTTCAAAATATTTTCTCTTCTTACATGCTTACTTTTCAGAATAGTTGTGAAATGCAAGACTAGTGCAATACATAATGAATAGTTTGAATTTTGCTTTTTAAAGAAAATATAAAAAAATCCATTACAGAGAACTTTAAGATTCAATAATTTTAAAATAAAATAATGGGCACTGTGATACCACAAACATTAAAAGAAAAGCAACCTTGGTTTATCAGAGTATAACTATTAAATCATTCTGGGTTTTATGCTTTCTTATTCAGTCCTAAACGGCATGCTGGTACAGGTTGTGTGTGTAGGTAACCTCTGTGTTTATGGACACACATGTGGCATGTGGTAACAGTAGGAAAGGATGTGACTCATATTCTAAATTTTTTCTAGTTTCATTCTTCTTTCCTGAAAATAAGCAGCCTGAGAAAGAATGTAGAATTGTTCTTTTTCACATAAAATGAAAAAAGGTTTTGGGCTTTCTTAGGGTTTTAAGCAGTTAGCAAGTTCTGTTAACTGCAGCTGCATGATATTTTAATAGCAGTCTATGATTTTATTGAGAAGTAATGTAATTTTTGGCTGTTTGGCAGCATCATTCTTCTGTTTTGGGTGTGGAGAGCAGGTCTTGTTTATTTTCCAGGTCCGTATTTATTTCCAGTTTAAGAACAGACATTCCTCTCTCATGCCTTTGTTCAAATGCCAACATAGTTCATCCACTATCGTCTTATATTAGACCTTTGACAAATAATTTGTTTGTTGTTTCATTCCAAGGGGAGGATCTCTGCAAAGGTAGTTTAACAAACAGCTGATAGCAGGCACAGCCAGTCCTGCAGACTGAACTCATAAAGTAGACCTTTCCTTGTGGGTAGAATAGCCATGACTCTGGTGGAACTGCTGTCCTTAGGTCAAAGTTCGTGTCACAGACCTCCTTCCCTATGAGAAAAAAATGATTTAGGTCCCAGACCTTTCCAAAACCATGTGGGAATACTAAATTTCCTGATATTCGTTGTTAAGAGCTGTAAGTACATCTTACAAAAGATATACTTAAAAAAAATGATGGCTAAATGTCTCTGTTGTGAAAAGGCTTGGGAGCAAACAGCTTGATTTGGCTGTGTGAGCACAGGAGTTTGCATTCTCCACTCTAATTATGTTTAAAAAGTTGTAAGTTAAAAATCAGGGAAGTCCCTTTAAACTTGACCACTTTAGTGTTCAAATGCTGCTCAGGAGTGACATGAAATGATGGTGGAGATGTGGAGTGGCAGGACAAGACTGTGTTGTGAGGTTAGAGAGAACCAGTTATTAAGGATCAGACAAGGTGTTCAGGGAAATCTCACTGGCCAGCCAATTTAGTAGCAAATGTAGCTGCACGGCTTGAGTCTTGTTAGAAAGGGGATCTCTTTCCCTGTCCTCACACTTAGAGTGGGAAAAAAAGAAAGAAAATCGGAGCTGATGATAAGTTTTAAGAATAAAACTGTCATGGGTAACTGAAGCCATGTGACCTTCGGCAAATATGTTTTCTGGCACAGCTGGGCGTGCAGGTAGAACACAAGTGCTTGTTTTGCCTTTCCAGTTCCTAGCACTGAAGTGCAGCAGACACAGGTAAATCAGTTGGGACTTTGCCACAAGCTGTCCATGTGTGCCTGCAGGAGAAATCAACACTAAACCTGTTTGGACAGTATTTGTTTGTACAGTACTGTAGACTTTGTTCTTTGTCAGGTGTGAAGTAAATTGGATGTTTAAAAAGATGCTTAGGAGTGTTTTGGCAAATTTATTGTCTGTTATATCCTTAGAACAGGGTTACCTTCACACCTGAAACAAAGAACAACTGAAGCTTGTGCCTGGCAGCAAATGATGTCTAGTGCTTTTGCAAATAGAATCATAAGGCTAGTCTGCTAAATTTGTATTTAGGAGCAGACCATAAAGTCTGTAATATTTTAATTCTGCATTGGTAGACAGTCTGGAGGCATCAGTGTCATTCAGTAAAAAACTCCTTCAAAGCAGAAATTTCTACAGCATGGGCAAAAAAATATTGCTCAGACAAATATAGTCACTGTTCGTTTCTAACTACTGGATGTGTTCTGTATGCTTCAGGGAGGAGGAGGCTGTTTTAAAACAAATGTGGTGCCTAGCTTTGTCTTTGCTGAGATGTGGGAACAGTTCTCTTTCAAGATGCCCTTACTAATAGCAGTATAAAGCACACAAAATTTGGCCATTTTGCTATATAAGGATATGTTTAAAGACATTAACTATTAGCTATTGTTCTGCTTTTTGTTTTCATTATTTCAAGTCATTATTTTTGTAAATAATTTTTATTTTTTTTTTATGTTTGGATATTCTGTTTAGCCTGTTTTGGAAAAAACATGCTAACTTTGAAATGAGCCTCAGTAGCATGCAAAGCAATGGAAAAATAAGGAGCATGACTGTTTGCAGTGTTCATTTTAATTTTCTCATAGAGTGTATGAATACCAGCTCTATGTTTAATTAGCTAAATGGGCCTTGCTGCATTGACTGGAGACCCGGGGCATTTTAGATTTGTGAATTTTTAGGCATAATTGTTTTACTGCAACTTAGTTTTGCTAAACAAAAGGAGGAACCTCCCAAGGAATGTTTGTTTTGCAAACCATGGACAGATTTGTGACTAGTCTTCATTCCTGTTAAATACTTTTGTTCATAGGAGAAGACATTTATAGGTTTTGATTGCAAAATTTTGTATTAGTTAGAAAGTTACCTTTCTTTTCTTGTTAAAGATGTCATTACTACTGCAAGTATTTTAAGGTATTATTTGCCCACTGCAGAAGACAGAGAGTTTTTCTTAAAAGTAGGATTTTGTTTATTGAAGTCAATGAAAGCCCTGTTATTCATTTCAATTCTGTTCAGTTTTTACTGAGAGCAGTTTCTTTATTTTCATTGTTCGTATTCATAGTAGAAAAACATTTATTTATATAGACACATGTATTCTCAAAACGATTTGTATGAGCTAGATGTCTTTTAGTTTACCCTGACAGGCATTTATCTCATGTTGTACATGGTATATATGAGACATCAAACCACGCTTGTGTCCAGCTGTAGAACTGTATTGGACAAATTGAGCAGTTTTTTTGTCTGTCATTTGTATTTCAGCTGTGAGAGTCAGGCCATTCTGCCTGAACTGGGGCTTCAGGTTCTTCACTACAGGTGCAGGAGGTTTTTAAAAAAAAAAAAAAATTGGAAAATGTAGCCTACAAACTGAACTTTAAAGCTTTTGATGTAGTCAGTTTGGAGACAACAATCACAGGGCGTAAAATCATCAGTCATGCTCTTTTATAATCTTCCATAGTAAAAATAAATAACATACCAGAGCAATTTTTAACACCCTGGAAAGTGAGAAAAGGCAGACTGTGTTTTCACAGCTAATCTTAATTTCAAAATTTTATAGTTGCTCTGAGTAGTTAATCACTGATTTAACAGCTAAGCTGACATCTTGAGAAACATAGTGAAAATCTGCTCTAAAGATATGAATTCAGTGATGAATTGCATTGTGTTGGATTTTACGTCTACAAATATTTGTGTGAATTTGTGAAACTGCTATTTTGTCATTTGACTTGAAGACAGTTTCAAAGAGTTGGTTATAAATGTAAGAATATGTGAATATGGGACTGCCTGCACAGCATTCTGCTTGGAACATTTTGGTTTGTTTGGAAGCAGAAGTGCCACCTGACCTAATAAAAGGTCATATGACCTGAACTTCTGCATGTAAGATTTTACAATTGAATACTAAAATATGAAAACACTAGTTTTGAATAAATGAAGTGAGGTGCAGCAAAACAAATAAAAGTATTTGGCTGTTTCAGCAGATTTATACTGCTTGTATAGTCATTTCCTTTTTCTGCCAAAGAAAAGGTATTGGACAGGATGTGATTGTCTTGAGTGGTAACCTTGAATCAGTGGCTGAATCAAGAGAATTTATAAATAATTCTATAACAGTAAAATACAGAAATCTAAGAAAAATATTTATTCATGTTATTTAATTAAGTCCAGTATCCAGCATCTTGGGAATGTTGTTTTGACAATATTAAGCTATTTGTATACTTGTGCTCTGGTAGCAAATATTAATGTAGTGGATTAGAAATATTTAAGAAATGCCTGTTAATATTCCTCATTTCTTTATACTGACCCACTCTAATTAGTCATTTGTTTTAGCATCAATATTCTCATTTGCTTAAAAAAATCGATTGTGCCAATTACTCATTTCAAGAGATGGCCAGAAAACAGCAACTTCAGCTGTAGTGATGGAATATCCCCTCCTACCACAAATGGTTCCTTCATTTTGCTTCAGTTTTGATCTTTGCTTTATACACAGTTAGCTGGTGAAAGTGTTTACAGGTCTGTGTTCCAGAAGAGCAGAGATGCTTTCACTGGTTCCCTCCTGGAGCCTTTCTGAACATCTGGCTGGCCAGATCATCTGCCCTTCTTCAGCCTGGCTCTCAGTTCTGCTGAAGTGAGCCAAGCTAGCTAAACAGTTTACGTCCTAGCTTTATTTTAAACCAGATGTTTTTGACTGAAATGAGCAAGCTACTCACTTGAGCAGCGTTACTGGAAGATTGCAAGAGGTAATGGTCTTGTAAGGGAGAGGGATAAGCAGCTGGAATCCTTCAACAACATACCTGAATGTAGATGAGGGTATCTGTCCACAGCCTTGGGCAGCGCTCAGCAAATAAGCTGTGCCAGCTGATGATGTCATTACCACCCACCATTATCTACTTGCTACTATTTTTCTGCTGGAGATTGTTACCCTTCCAGATCTATCAACAGGGGAAATCAATCCCTTATCAACTCCAAGCAAACTGAGCCAGGTTAGCATAAATAGTGATGAATACCCATTCATCAGGCCAGCCTGTTTATCGTTGGGTTCTGTGGATAAGAGAGCACGTGGATTAGTGGTAACATCCAGCTGATGGCTGGTGAAGAGCAGCTAGTGGCACTAACATCTTTAAGAGGAAAAGCTTATTCTGAAAGAGAATTATATCCATAAGTGAAAAACAAAAAGACCCTTACTGAACAGGCTTAATCTTCAAAGGTTCTAGCAACAATTTAGGTAATCAGGTTATTAAAATAATTTAAATTCATTCCGTGCAGTTTTCTTATTTAACTAATCAGAATCAGAACCTCTTTGTTCATTTTGCAGATAGACATATTTCTACCAGATGCAAGCATGGAGATCAGTAATAAATGATATTTTCCATGGATCTATAATTTTGGATAGTAAATCTGTGTTAAATTTTAGGAAAATCATTTCTAACTGTTTTTTGGTTGGGATTTTTGAATAGATCTTGCGACAAGTTTTTCTGAGCCAATTATATTTATAAGATGATTAATTTTATCACACGTGGTTCTAGGACCCAGAAATGCATTAGGTGATGAATCAAACAAAGCTGAAAACTTACAAATGGCTACTGATGTGGCCGAGGCCTAAATCTGTGTTTGCTGGAGCCATCAGAGCAGCACAGCACAGTCACATTCTTTGTGTTGTGTTTTACATCTGCTGACCTGGAGCATGTGAGCTTATCATGAGGATTCGTTTTAGTTCTAAGAATACGGATGGGGTCGAATGTAAACACTGAGGTAAGTTTTTAATGACTTAGGAATTCTGTTAGCCAGGATGATTTTGATTATGGTAGTTAGAAGCTTTGGGTCTGACTTAGGTTGGTTTTGCAGCCCCATAGGAATTTATACCTGTGTAAGTAATAACAGATCCTAACAGTCCGATTGAATTAAGTTGTGTTCAAGCCTTTTGTATGGAAAGTACTTTAAGATTTTTTAAAGTAATTGTGCATTATATCCTACCTGCATTAATTGTGGGGAAAAAAAAAAAAATGATAAAGGTGAACAGCTTTACTCCTTTTGCAAAATGTTTTTGGGTTTTGGTTTGTTTTTTTTAATAGCTGCTGGCCCTATGTTGTGCTTGCCTTCAATGTCAAAGAAGAAAAATACCCTTTCTTTCCCTCTTGAAAGCAGCATAGCTTCTAAAAATGTATTTTAAGACAAGCTGAGTGAGAAAACCCTGCTTTAGTTACAGAAAAAAGATACTCTACAGAGAAAAAAACATGAGCACTCTATTTGACTGCTGTTAGCACCAGGACAAAATGAATACTGTCAACTGTACTTTTACCAATGTACTCTGTTTTTCCTTGAGGATTGATAGGTTTAAATGTACTGATTCTCTCCTTGAGTCTGTCTGTCAAACTTTGATCTGATGTTGAAGTGTTCAAAAGCTGCATGAGTTGCAGGGTTTCAGCAAACTTGATCTTACAGGTTTAACTAAAATATTGTTTCCATTTTGAAGTCTGTCATATAGGTGTACCACAAAGAGTGTTTGGTTTTAGCCCTGATGTCTTGGGTGGTGGTATGCAGCAAGTAACAGAATACTTGGAATAAAGAAAAATCCTGAAATGAATCCCTCCAGCTATGGGCCAGTTGAGAGCGAGAGAGACAGGATGTAAAGTAAAACCAGTACGTCTCCCTTTGATCAAAGGGTAGATTCCCAACCACCACCCAGCAGGTGATTAACACATAAGTACATTTTCCCCTCAATGGGTGGATGGGACAAAGCTGAGTATCTGCTTAGCATCCATAAAGCAAACTTCAGTTAATAGACTAATGTTAGAAATATTTCAAATGCTGTCTTTGTGCATTCTAATTCATGATGTTACATGATCTGATACACACAAGTGCTACTAAACTGTCTTAGAATATGAACTTCTCTAAAGGAAGAATTGTTGAGCACCTTATGAAACTGTGTTTGTATTTTCAGGGGAAAAAAAGCACTTTCCACATGTCTATGGTTACATATTTTTTACTTGTGTATGCTTTCTGCATTTGGAGAAATTCATTATTAGACAACTGCAGTATGAGCTTGGAGTATGGTGAAACAGTCCTGCAGGTGTGGTGGTACATGGTTTTACACATAAAAGCTGCTCAGAGACAGACTGGATCATCTGGAAGTTCTGTAAGCCACAGACTGGTTTTACTTCAAAAGTAATGACAGAGGGTGTTTCATTTTTTTCTTTCTAGAACTGTAATACTGGGTTTAGAAATCTTTATTTTCTCGTGGTTTCATCATATTTTATTTATCACATGTCAAATATATGTTTGTTGAAGAGGAAGAACATTGAACATGAAATTTCCAGTCCTGAAGCATTTCCAGTGTAGTAACACACTGATGTCAGTAAACTCTGCTGTTGTCCCATTGACTTTTTTGAGGACAAAATTTCACACCAGAACTTTTGGGGAGAATGTCAGCTAAGCTGGTCTCATTTTTATAATTGTGACTCACTTTCCAGTACAAATTAGAATGCAACAACCAAAATCTAAATATAAGACAGCTCTGCTATATTTCACTACTAGTATGAGAGAAAAATCTCATCAATGAATGACTTTATAATAAGCAGCCTCACTTGAGTTGCCTGATGAAACATAATCTTAAGAAAAATGTTATTAAGAATTAATTGTAGCACAAATGCTTTTTTATGTGAAAGATAATCAAACTATCTTTCTCAATAAGCAGGATCTGCCACGCATTCTCATTCAGAACAATGTATTTCACAAAATGGAAAGCAGTAAGCTAATTACTAAGCAAACTATTTTTTTTTCATAATTTCATTATGTGAGATCAAATGTAGATATACATTATGACACAGATTTTTTTTTCTAGGATCCTGCAAACAATAATTAAACTATTTAGTTTGTTACCCAAGAACATTACATTCTTTTAATATCATGACTGAATTTTTGAAGCACATTCATTGCCAGATTCTAAAACCAACATGGAATAAATAAATCTTAGTCAAGAGAGATGTAAGCATTCCAGAAATAAAGTGTGGATGTGGTATTCTAGAAAACAAAGCTCCCAAATCTATAAAAGCTGTACTGGGTATTGCCTTTGTTGCAAGACTGTGCTTGCTGTACTGTGGTTGCTCCAATTTGTGTGCTTTGCTCTTGGTATTATAATGCAATTTTAGCAAGCTTCTTTATAAGAAAAATATTGTTTATCAGCCAATCACTTTTCCTTAGATCAAAAAGCAGTAGTTGGAATGTAAAACCTCCAAATCTGCAAGAGAGGTGTTTGACAAATTAATATAATTTAATAAGATGGAATAACTTTGGTTTAAAATGTTATTTATGTACTGTTTTTCTATATATTTTCCCCACAAATGGTGGATACAGAGTGCAGAGTTCACAATATTCTGTTGTCAAAAGTTTCAAAGATTAATCATCAGGTAGTTCCAACAGTGTTGTTTTTAAATGATTACAGATAAAGGCTTTGTAGCAAGTAAAAAACGGGTGCTGGGATGCAGAACGATTTATTCTGAGTATCTGGGGACTTTTTTAATAGTGCAAAAACTGCTTTCTTTTTCAGTGCCTAGTTTTATATTGCTTTATGATTTCAGGGAATGACTCCACCTTTTGTGGCATTCTGCTCTAAGTCATGTCATGATACAGCTTAACAAAGCACCGCCGAGTATCCTGATGTGCAGCCCTGGCTGCCAATCACTCGGTGCCTCAGCAGAAGGGCCCTGTCCCGAATGTCCTCGGGGTGAATTCTTGTTTGCATTTCCTTTACAAAAAGCCCGCGGTTGTTATTGCACCTGCTGGTGTTTGGTGTCACTGACCTCTCACCTAATGCACGATCAGGTGCTCTTTTTTAACAGGCAATCTGGCATTCAGCCCACTTAAATTAGGTTCATTTGTCATGTACTCCTACCTGCCAGCAAGCAAACTGGGGAAAAAGAGGTCAAAGAAGGGATTTTTCAAATGTAAGTGTTTCCTGCAAGCTGCTGTTCGAACTTAGACCTGTCATTCAAAAGGCATGTTGCTGCCTGCCTGCTTGCTTAGCAAACTAATTGTCTTTTACAAGTACTTGCCTTTCTCGGTGCCTTTGCAAGTTTTGTCAGGGGTTGTTGCATGCATGTTCTTATTGCCAAGTATTGTTGCAAGCAATAAATAAATCACTTGGCTATATTTAAAGCATATTTTGCCCAGATGCTGCTTGGAAATACTGGATTAAAATAGAAAAAAAAAAATAGTTTTAAACCACTTACAGGAAGTGGGATCATGCAAAAGGCTGCTTTCGTTTCCAAGTATCTTGCTACGAGTGCTTTTGTATCTGGGATGTATTCAAATGTATATTACAATGTGATATTTAATCTAAATTTTAAATTTTTTAAAATTTCATCCCCCTTTATTTATTTTGGTTTAGGTTTGCTTTTTTGTTTGTTTGGTTTCATTTTGTTTGGTTTTGTTTGGGGTTTTTTTTGCTAATTTAGTCACATGGGCCATTGTATGAGTATCATGGTAAGATATAGATTCTGGTATTAGATGATGTTACTTCTTTTAAAATCTATTGGTAATTACAGCCTGGAGAATTGTGTGGCTTCTGTCAAATTACTTAATGTTTCAATGCCTGTGACAACACTACAGTTTGTATAAGGGAGTGATGCTTGAAGCAACATTATTGCAGCAAGACACAGTAACTGAAATAGAGCAAGATGAGGTGGCAGGAAATTTGCTTTCTGCCTTGTAGAATAGTAATTTATTTTTAGTTTTGCCATTCTTAGAAAGGGACTCAAAATTCATCAAATAACTGTGCATTTCCACTTGGGTCAAAATTTAGCAGTGTTGGCTAAATAATGTGCTGTCTTTTTCTACTGCTTTGTTATTCCCACTCTCAGTAATGAGGAGGGAAGATTTGGATTGATGAAATGGGAGTGAGAAAGAAGAGATTGATTATGAAGTTGGGAATTGGCTTTCTGGAACTGCAGATTGAAAATAAGAGATTTCTTCAAACCTGTGATGGTTGTATGTGATTGAGAGAGGGACAGGCCTGCTGTCCTGGGTGTGTTTTTAGGCAGGGGGAAGTAGGAAGGAGCTGAAGAACCTGGCTGGTTTTAGCACCAGGGTGGGGTGCAGTTTGTTTTGGCAGGATTGAACTTCAACTTTCGGCTGGAGTGAAAAGGTGAAAGGCAAAACAGGTTATTTGAGTTATATCCAAGGAAAGTGGTAGGTAAATGGTATGCTAAGAGTTAGCTTTAGGGATAGAATTAGGATATGGGGAAACAACAAAGGGCTGAGAAATATAAAAATAGTTGTAATTGCTTTACACTCTTCAAGTTGTTCTTTGGTTGATCTTCTTCATCATTCTTTTGAGATTCCCTTTGTTTCTATTTTGTCTTATTTTCCTTTTCTCATATTTTGGCACCTTAATCTTTGGATAATCTCACCTGAAGACAAAAAGAAAGGACAAGTATTGAGTTCATATTACTTGTAATATTACATATGGAATAATATATATTGTATTACATTTCAATTTTGAATTGGGGAAACCACTAATTTTTTTACTCTACTAGAGTTATTATTTCTTGAATCTCTCTGATTAAGGAGACAGTCAAAATAATTGAAGTAGAAAATTAAAGAAATTTTCACTTTTATTACTTAATGACTTTTTAAATTAACACCTCCCCAACTTTTCAAGGTTCATAATACTCTGCCTTCTGTTTTCCAGTTGGTGTGAGGTCGAATAAAGAGTTTGAAAAGTCCTCCCAGAATTTCACAAATTCTAAATAATTTCCAGGAGCTAAGGAGAAGTCAGGAAAGGTGTAAAAATTTAGATGGAAGATAAAGTCAACTTGTTCTCTCAGTGTGGATGGATCATCATCAACACTGTGCTATACAGGTAGAAGAGCCAGGGATTTGCCTGCTATTCTTCTCTGCTGCTGTTTCCACTCTGCAAAGACAGTTAAGGGCTGGTAGTTGGCAGACTTTGAAGTCCACTCCAAATGTAGCTTATTCATAGTAATCAATCTTCTCCCTCCAAACGAACAGATGCATCATGCTTTCTGTTTGTTTGTTTTCCAGTGGAATTTGAAGAAGAGATTTTAAAGACAGTCTGTTAACGGAGGGCACGGTATAAGTTTACTCCTATGAAATCAGGAATGACTCAAGATTTTGGGTGTGTGGAAGAGAAAGAATTTTAGATGCTTATTGCCAATTTCCAAGGAAACTGCTGAATTCAGTCCTGAACACTTGTTCTTGCTTCAGCAATTTCTGGCAGAGACAATGTTATATTGTATAGAACAACTTGTATGGTATCCAAAACAGGACGAAAATTTGGAAACAGTGGGAGAATTTGGCATTTACTAATCTGAAGGGTGTACAAATAGATTAAATAACTTTGTGATGTGAACATCTTTGTGCCTTAAAGTCAATAATCAAAGGCTTTACAGATTTAACAGAAAGAATTCCGTTTGGTAACAAAATTACCACGTCATAAAAAAATGTGAACATGAAACTGGCAATGCTTACACATCCAAATCCTTTTCTGTGCCCTTTTCTGAACACAAAGCCCAGTACATACGCACAGACTGAAAAAATGAACCAAATGTAAATCAAGTATCAGTATGTTTGTGCACATATTTTTGCACCTTGATTTGAAAATATTGATTTCCTTAAATTACTATGACTCAGTACACTGATGTTTATTATCATGTTTTTTTACAAAATGTCATTGACAACAGATGAATGGATCTCATGCTTACAGGTACCAAGAAATAATACATCCTTTTGATAGGTGCATTTTTATCATTTGCAATCTGGGAAATTTCCCTTTTCTTCCAATTTTTTTAGAATTCTACACTATTTGCATTACTGTGATGTAAGAGGTGTATTCATGATGAAGAATATGACCAAAATGCCTGTACACCATCAAAGAATTCCCAATGCTAAAAAATGTGAGAGGTTTTGATTCACCAGATTTGAGGTACCTTTATGTCCGGGCAGAAAGCAAGTCTACCAGATTCCAGATTGGGGCTGCAGTGTTTTCCCAAGGGTTTGCCACTTAGTAAAAAGATGGCTTGTTGTGCAGAAGTCTGAAAAGTATAAGCTCAGCTATTTTGGTTTTGTGGTTAGGACAGTGCTGTTTATTGAGTTTCCAGGTAGGAATCTGGTAGGCTATCTAGCACTCAATAAATTACAGTATGGCCATTGAGCTAAAAAAATAAAAATTGAGATATCTACAGTATCATCATTGGTAATTAATCAACTACTCAATCTGCTTATTTAATGCAATATCATAAAAATGATGACATGCCTTCTGGCATAATTTCCTGGTTCTATAAGGGCATGTTATTCTTATTTAAAACAATTATTTAAAACAATTTCAAAGAAAGCTCATTAATTGCCTTGTCATATATGCTATGTGATTTTGGTTTATTTTTATGTTTGCAGGTACACTGTAAGCCTGAATTGTAAATATATATTTGCTGATTAAATTAATTATTTCCTAATTATTTTAGATTCTGAATACTTGAAAATTTGGCATGCATTGAAACAGAAATATATATCAACATTTGGGGTTGAGAGAATACATGTCATGGCTCTTTCTTTAGTGAATAAAATATATTTGTAATGGAGTATTTTATTATCCTGGCATGTTCGAGGAAGTCCAAATCTAAATTCCTTTGGCCAGTTGGCTTGACTCTCCTTCCAGGGATTGAGCAGTTGTGCCAATTTTTTTTATTCATCCTTATTTACACAGAGTGACTGGAAGCTTTCAGAGTCAATCATTCCAATCACTCATACCTGAACTGAACCCACATGAATGTAAATCCATCTGGCATTTACCCATCCCATTTAATTTGCATATTTAGCTGGATGGTTTGTGTATTTCTGGTAGGCATAGTCAAATAGTGTTTATTATTTTGTGAGCCCAGCTTGAGCAGTAGCATCCTCTGTGAGGCAGTGAGAGAAGGAAGGGGTTACAAAGGACACACTGACGAGCAATGCTCGCTTGCTGTTCCTGCAGGGTTGGAGCAGGACACGTGTGTGCCGGGGTGTGAATGTCCCTTTAACTCGCTGTGTGGTATGAGGGCCAACGTGATGAGGTAGAGCATGCCAGTTTTCCTTCCCAAAGGATCGAGTTGTTCATATTGGCAGGAAGTTTTACTTACCAAAGTGGTTAGCGACTGGCAAAGTGAGCACATCCAGGTCTGAGGTATTCCTTACACACATTTCTTCATGGGAATTTCTTGTGTTAACAAAGGTACAGTATGCAGCGTGCTTAATATTCTGTTTTATTTATCAAGGCAAAGAAACAACTGTATGAGTAAGGTCAATATACAGTAAAAGTTATTTTAGGTTGAAGGTCAATATGTTGGTCCTTGTGGTTTGTTGTTTAAATCTTTAGAGATTTTATGTATTAGCAGCTATTTCCTCAAAGCAATAGGAATGATGTGAAATCCTAGACGGATTTTCACTTTTCATTTTCCCTGTCTTCCTTTGAGAGGAGAATGGTTCTCATCCTCCTAAAATTAGTTCATTCCTTAGTTGTAAAATTTATATAACTTTTGCGGACTTCAGTATTTTGCATGTGTTAAAGAAAATGTGTGACTGTGTTTTAAAAAGTACACAGATTTCATTCATATAAAAACTGAATAAAATTAGATCAATTGAAGTGTTATGTTTGTGAAAATTTTGCTCTCTTCTCATCTGCACCAACTAAAAAGCTACAGAAGGTCCTTGTTTAAGTGAGCAAGACCAAGGAATTTTTCACCTCATGGACATGATGTGTGAATGCACTGTCCTACCATTGAGGTGATTCCTTTTCACTACTGCATTTGATTTAGAACATTATTTATGTTGAAATGACTAAGTTTTAAATCTTTTGCCTAAAGGAACCCGTTTCTCCAAATAATTATTGAACAAGAAAAATTAATTTCTGCGTTTATTAAAAAAAAATCACACCAAACCCACAAAGCAAAGAAATGCCCCACACCAAATATCAGTTTAAAGGTAGGAAAAAAAAGTTAGTTTATTTAAAAAATAAATTTTTGTTAATATAGTTGTCAACATCAAGACACACCATGCTTTGTCCTAAAGGTTTTTGATGGGGCAGTGATGTATATAGGAGTTTGTGATCATTGTGACAGCCTGGCTGCTGAAAGACCAGCCCTGTGGTTATCTGAGGGAGATCAAGGTGCATCAACTGTAGAACAAGGCCTTGTTTTGGCTCACAGCTGCCCTGGAAAAGGGAGCACAAGACTTCGAAAGAATGTTACTGCTAAATCCATCCTTTCACCTCAGTTACAAGCTTTCCTGTATGTGGAGTTTAACGGGAGATGAGTTATTTCCACAATAAGGCTCCTGTGTTAGCAGGTTTTAAGGCTTGCTGCATGTTCTGCTATCACCATTTTCTCAGTAGGATGACAGCAGCTGTTCTTTGATTGAAACATGAAGAGAGATGTGTTGGAGTTTGATAAGCATCACTGCTAAAGCAGCTTTACCTCCCAATTAGCTGGTCTTTGTAATATGGCTTGTAATAAGGGATGCTGAAATTGAGCTTTGTACCTGATTTAAATTAAAATCTTACAAGTTATGGAAATCTAAAGAAATTTTTCTTCATATAGCTCTGCGTCTTGAGACAAAATGCACTCATGGCATTATAAAATAAGAGGCACAGAATAAGAGGACATCGTTTGACCCTTCATAGTAGTTCAGTAGGACTTTTTTCTTGTCATTCCTGGTGATTTGTCTTTTTGATGATTTATCAGTCTTTTTTTTTTTTTTTTTTCTGAAGTGATTTGTGGTTGGCCAGCAATGCTTTCTTTTATCTTCATTTCCAAAGCTGCACTTGTAAGACCACACTGAGCCGCAGATTAATTCTCAAATATCTTGGTTCAGCTTTCACAGTTGCTGCCAAGTAGGCCTTCTTTCAGAGACTATTTTGTACTTTGTGATACTTGTAATTAACAGTTACTTATAACAATTTTGCTTCTGTGTTCTGCACAATGAAAAGTAAGCTGTACTGATGCAAAATACTAATGAAGATAAAGAACATGAAAATTTACAGGAAACTTTCTCTCTCTTATTTTTAAATGCCTTGCAGTGAAGTTGGCAAATAATCTCGTGGTGATATGATCCCAAGTGCTTTGGCAGATACTGAAGATTTTTGGAATTTAAGTAGGGCTAAATAAATGCTCAGATCTGGTTTCTTCTGATCTCATTTGATTTTTGTTTATGTACAATGATGAATGGTATTCTTTTAAAAACAGGGTACTGGTTCTAGTGTCTGCTTGGTGTTTTAAACTTACAGTGCACTCAAATAAGAGTTTTCTGATATGTGCAGAAGCTGGTTTTTGAACTTTGTGAGCCACTTGACGTCTGTATTGTTACAAAACTATCTGTGCCTATTTGTGTACATGAAGGTACCTTTGACCATTGGCCCAAGGCTATTTTTAGCCCTCAGAATCATTAACTCATACACTTTCTGCAGCCTGAGATAAAATATTCTCAGGAAGAAAACTTTGAACAACGCATATTTCTTAAGATGATAACAATTCAAATCCAGCCATACCTTATAGGAGGCTCCTCTTATAACATAATATTTATACAACCTTCATACATTGTGTAAAACTGAATGAAAAAATCTTAAAAGCATGTTCATTTTATGCATCAGGAATCATTTAAGCAACAGCATTTCAAACAGGACTTCTTTGTGGACTTTGATCCAAATACATATTACGGATGAGATCCTTCAAATATACAAGTAAAAGTTAATTTAATTAAAGTGTATTCACTGATAGGAGGACTGTCCTTGATCACTAGTAAAATTTTTATGAAAGAAATACTAATGATGAGAATTTAAAAAAAAAAAAAAAGTGAAGGTACTGATAACTCAATAGGAAAAAAGGCTGCATGGAAAACTAACATGAAAGTTCACATTCCAGAAAATATTAATAAATAAAATATTTCTTTCCCTGTTTCCTCCTACCTCTTCCAGTGCCCTGTTGAAGAGACTAGGTGTTTTGAACAAGGTAGATGTGATGATTTATGATCATAGGAGCAAATATTGTAATTTTGCTGCCTCTAATAATAGTAATAATAATAGCAGAAGCTTTTCTTCTCCAAAAGATGCTCATTTCTACCCAGATTTGAAATGAAGAGTTTCTGTGTTAATGTGTTAGAGCACTTTGTTTTGGGAACGTACCCATTGTGACACTTTTAAAAGGGCATGTCTATTTTGGTCTGTGAACAGCTGCCCAGAGCAAACTCCAAATCTGAGTCAAGCCCTCTAATGTGGAACCTTCCTTCTGTTCCTTTCTGGGGCTCACAGACCTTGTCATCTTTAAGGAGCTTCACAGTGTGCAGAGGCTCTTGGGGGAATGAAAAGGGGGAGTGAATTAGAGAACCCATAGCGGGAAAATTTTGAGAAGTGTTTGGTGAAATGCTGTGAGATTATTCTAGCAAAGCATTTGCAATAAACATAGAAGACATAAAGAAATGGTGCTTTATTTTAAATCTACTATTTTTATGTAGCTCATTTCGGAAAAGGTCCAGTGTCAGTTCCAACCAGTTAGTCTGATGAAAAGCAATAGAACGTCCCTGTTTCCAAGGAGAATTTTCAGACTCTTTTTTTTTTTCTTCTGTGCTGTTTTTAAGGAGAGAGACTCTAAAGTATTTTGGCATAGCTACACTCACTGTATCCATTATCACTCTTCCTTTTCTCTTACGTATTAGTGAATGTAAACCAAGACATTTTTAGCCTCCCTGGTTTTCATTCAGTTTTTCAAACAAAGTGGTAGTGACTAAAACAGCTCTATCAGCCTCTCAAGGAGGCCAATTTAAGAACTGGCAACTTGCCATAAACATAAAAATACTATTTATTTATTTAGTTAGTTACAAGGTGGGGGGCTAAGATGGGACAAGTGCCTCTTTTTTGTTTTCTTAAACAAAAATAAAATTTCCCCTAACTTGAATCTTCTTCAATAATAAATAATTATTTTTCAAATATGTAATTTAATTAAATATTAGCAATAATTGAAAGTGTTGGAAGGAGATTGTTAGGTTGAGCACCCTAAATCCATTTTAAGAT
Organism: Pyrocephalus nanus; assembly: GCA_038380795.1. Classification (NCBI taxonomy): domain Eukaryota; kingdom Metazoa; phylum Chordata; class Aves; order Passeriformes; family Tyrannidae; genus Pyrocephalus; species Pyrocephalus nanus. The sequence goes on along the minus strand of CM076271.1, from coordinate 8,411,219 downwards.
ATGAAAGCAGGCTTCAGGGTTTTTAATTACATTGTATTTATATCTCAGTGGTTTAAAATCCCCTTTATTTTGTTTGCATTTTTTAGTCTAAACAACAACTCACATTTTTATTGATAGTTAGCATTCACATCCTGTTTTAAGAAATGTCTTCTTTGTTTGCTATTTCTGAAGTTGAGCCAGTGTTAGAACTTAAGGCTGAAATTCCATTTTGAAATTCTCTGTATGTACCTTTGACTCTGTCACCCAGTTTAGGTCCACAATCCTACTTTGTTTTGAGGTGTGATGCAAGTCTTGAAAGGTCTGTTTCCAAGCCCTTATTGCATTTGTATCTGGGCAGCATTTTCTAGTGAGACTTCACTTCATGGGGATAAAGTAATTCATCTCAATTTCTGAAAACAGTTTGCAAAATTCCCACCTGATTTCTGAATCCAGCCCATCAGCTGCATATTTAGATTGACACCTGGTAATCATTTTGCCCTACTGTGAATTGAAAGACTGACACCTCAGCTGGTCTCTGGTTTTTATTTTCCAAGCTGTAAATACCAGTGGTGCTTTTTCAAAAAATGGTTCTCAGTAGCATTGATATCACATTCATTTGCTTCCCCTCTGTTTGCTTTTTCCCTGCTCAAAAATATTTGTGTCTTAAACTATGAAAATAAAAGTCAGTGAAATCAAAAAGGCATATGTTCATGTTAGTAGGATCATCTATGATGTTCATCTTTTAGCATAATTTTTAAGCAGTATGGTGCTTCCTTTGAAACACAAATCAGGGATTTTTGATGATTTAACAAAGTGCACAGTATGGAGGAGTGACTGATAAAAAACTTAAAAGCAGATGTGAGTTAGAATATGAGAAACCTTATGTATCATGGATTAGTTATTACAGGGATCCTTAGAGGAAAGTGATACACTGTTGATTTTAAATGTTAGAAATAGCATCCTGCTGTATTTTATACTTGCAGAATTGGTGTAGCTGCACAGACTGTGCACACTGTGAACTAGTCCCTATTCTTACGGAATAAGTAAAACATCTTCAAGTATTACCCACACCCCCTTTTCCCAGGTGGCCTCTGGCATGGGTAGCTGGGCTATTCTGATAGGATCAGTCTTACTAAATAGAGCTGACATTCCAGTAGGTTTCTTGGAGCAAGGAAAGATGCTTGCTGTATGATTTTTTTTCATACTCTCTAAAATAAAGACCACAGAAAAGTCTCTCTAGGTGGAGTGAATGATAACAATTCATTCTTCCATCATGGTATTAGTTTATGGCTTCTTATTGGAACAGGAATTTATCTAATTTTCAATGTTAATGCTCACAAATTGTGATTCTGTAATCCAGATAAATCTTGACTTTTCATAGACTTTCTCCTTAATCTGTCATGCTAATTTTGGTTCCAGATTTTAGTATGACATTAGTTTAGGTTATTGACTTGCCATATCTCAAAAAAAAAAAAAAAAAAAAAAAAAACAAAAACCAAACCAAACCAAAAAAACCACAAACAAACCAAAACACAAACCCCCAAAACTATTCAAAGTTAATGTAGGGTTTCAAGTATTTCATACCTTATGGAGGTGAAATTGTGTGACACTCTGCAGAAACAAGTTTTCCAGAGATGTTAATTCGTTTTCAAAGCTGTACTGCTTCTGGTGGTGATGGTCAGACTTTCAGGTACAGCTTAATATAGCTGCAGGGTATTACATTCTGTTAGTTAGTTATTCCTTTGGCTCAGGGCTGAAGCTGGGGTTAGCATTTTGAGCTGGAAGTAGACATATAGGTAGTTTTTTGGGGAAAATTGTTTCTGGGGATGCTCATGCTTATATACCTACAGCAGCCCACTCCCTGACGGGAAATCAGTGTAGTATTTCCAAATTAATTCTAGAATTACATTCTAGAGGACACAGTGTCTGTTCTGTGGGGACTGGGAGAGTCACAGATAAGGAGAAAGGTTTGATGTTTCCTGGAGAGTCAAAAGTTGCTGCTTATATAGCTTAAATGATGGTAAAACAGCACCAGGGCAGCACACTGCTCTAAAGAAAACATGAGTGTTTAACATGCATGAGATGAGAGAGACATATCTTGATTACTGCTGTTGTGGCTTTACTGGGAAGAATTCAAACCAGCTCCTTTTTATTCCAATATATTGCTTTGCTTATTGTGAAATCATTATGATAACACTGCTCCTAACAAGATAAATGTAAGGTTGTGTGCTGTCATATTAGGAGTGTCACTGTTTTCAGCTTGTCTTCAAATTACCACATTTTTCATGGAAGTAGAGCTCTTTAGTTCCATATCTAACTTAGATAGTCTTTTGCTTGATATTCTGCCTCACTTGAAAGTCTCCATTGTATTTTTTGCTGGAGTCAGTACCCTTTAATTTTTTTTCCTAAGCTATTCAGTCACACTGCTAGTTTTATTTAACTTTTGTTGATTTTACTCAAAATGAGGTGTGGCTTGAAGTGCCTTGGTTCAAATATACTTCATCTAGAGGGTGGGTAGGTACCCGTCTGGATGACAGATGTTACAAAGATAAACTACTGTCATATGCCCTAACATTGTTTCTGAAGATGATTTATCAAGTGATTAGCAGAGCTGTCAGAATTAGCTTATATTTAGTTCCTAGTCTAGAAAGATTTTTTTTCTTTCAGCCACTGACTTGTCTCTTTAATTCTGAAATAGTAACCTCTGCTAGTTTGTGTGGGGAGACAATGTGCATGAAGATGAGTGTTGTACTTTCAGATCTGTGTTTGTTAATTTAAAAGAAAAATTGGCACAATTTAAAGAAAATAATTTGGAGCTCTTGATATATTGTTTTAATTGTTCAACCCTATATACTTGTTCTGTATGTTTTTAGAGACAAAACTAATCAGCAATTTGTGAACAAAAATAGATTTTTTTTTTTTTTTTTTTTTTACTTTTTGTTATGCATTTTTTTGCTGTGTTTCTGTGCAGACATGAAAATGTGAAAGGTTTAAGTGAGAGCCTCACAGAAGCTTTGGAAATGGAATGACTCCCTCTTCCTTCTAATGACACATTATAAAGGTGGTTTAATCTTACACTGTGAGTGAGTGTTCTACTGGCAGGTTCTCATGTGAACAGATTAGACATCCATCTGAGACAGTTTTATCGTATTGATTCATTCCCTTGGAAGAATGCAGGCTTTTACTTATTTTAGAGATGATTCCAAGTGGCTTGTGGAGATTACATCTTGCATGTGAATTTTAGCTGGGATTATGTTGCATGGGAGTGACAGCTTTTAATAGGCCTCGTTCAGGTGGTACTGCGGAAAAGGAGTGGCTCAGCCTGATGGGAAAAGCTAAAATACACACACAGAGCAAGCAGATCCAGGGAATTCCATACATAATGTGCTTGAATAGTGCACGTGTGCATACAAAGTGATATAAAACAACTACTGAAGATTTATGTTCTCAGAGAATAGGCAGTTGTGTATAAACCATCTTTATGTCTGGCCACTTCACAACCAAGTGGCAGCTCAGAAAGGCATGATCATTGATGGGCAAAAGGGAAAAAAATATATCCTGAGCCAAACTTGACTGATGCTCTATAGTGCTGTGACACTTTGTCCCATCCAGACAGACTTCAGGGATAAATCAAAGTTCACAGAAAGCTTAGCAATTAATATGTTAAAAAAATTTTCCACTACATGTTATTACAAATAGATTTTTCCTTATTTTAAGTTTGCCAGTTCCCTTGATTTCTGTGTTATGAAGCTAGGAAAATGTTCAAGGCAGGCTATTGATAAAGGAAGGTAAAGCTCTTCTTTAGGTAACAGGTTCAAGTTAAAAATTATTGAAAAATTACTATAATCAAATGGCCTTATAACTGGATAATACTGAAGGCAGCGATTATGCATGAAAAAGCAGAGATAGAACAGTGTAAATGGAAAGTGCAAAATATCCAAAAGGTTTTTTTTATCATCTGTGAAAGCTGGTCTGCTGTGAAGTTGGTGCTGCTGTGAAGGGTGTTCCTGCCCTTTCCTTGACTCCTGGCCCTTTTTACCATTATTAGTACTCAAGCTCAGCCTGCAGAGCTGCTGAACACTAACCCTTACCAAAAAAATGAAAAGATTGCTTTGTTGAATCAGTGAGTTTATCCAGCTCACCAGTTGCCAAATGAATATTCAAGCCAAAAAAGGTCAATGATGAGAACTGCATGTCTGTGACTGGGAGGTGGGAGGCTCAGGGAGAGGGGGCATAGGAAGGCAGGATGTCCCCTTTTAGCAGGAGAGCAGACAAACTGAAGGCAGTTGTAAAATTATATCCATTGGCATCCATTGAAATATTCATGGTTGCTGCATGTTTATGGTGTTTTAGGAATATGCTGTAAAACCAAAAAAATAGTCCAAGAAGTTTGGACTACTAATGTGTTCAACCAATATGGGATTTTTTGTTTCTTTAAATACTACATAAAGTCTTTGCATTTTACCTCCATGACCAATTGTTTAAAGGTCAAATACAAATTCACCCTGTCATGTCTTTACTGATTCAGCATAACAAAAATGGAGTTTTCCCATCACTGCCGACTGTAAATCGTACAGACTGTTCTTTCTTTGGATAGATTTCAGTTGTCATTTCTTATATATAGCACTTGAAAAATTATTTCTAACCAGAGGTTGAACTTCAGTAACAAAGTGCCTATTCATTAGACATGATATTTCCTGGATATCAGAAGGGTATCTGCAATAGTCTTTTATCAAAGGAAAGATAAGATTCCTCCTTTCCCTGTGACTGAGCCAACCCCAGCAAGGAGCAAATAGGGGAGTTCTGTAAGAGAGTTTTGTATCCTGTTCCAGGTAGTTAAGTCAATTGCTTTTCAGTTGGCATTAAGAAAATATTTCTTTCAGTTGCAGATTAATCCCTGGCAACAGATGCCTTTACATAGAAATGCATTAAATATTTTAAAGTTTAAATGTGTTAAAGATGCTTACAATTGAATTAGGATTGGATTTAAATATGCATTATTTTAAACACATAGAAAGTTTTCCAGTTTTCCCAACGAGGCAATCATAAATATGTACAGCCTTTTCAGGGAAAACCGAGCAACACAATGACTGAAGTCAAAGTAGTTGGAAATAGAATTAGTTCTAGATAATGGGCCATACCAAATGTAGAAAAGAGGATTTGAAACTTAAACAAACCGAAAATTTATAAATAAATGACAGCCATTGGTCTGCTGTAATTTACATTCCAAAAGGTGACCTACACTTTAAAGCCTGGCTCCTACAGAGCTCAATAAAAACAATAGAAGTCACAGTAAACTCTCTAGTTTGCCATGACAATCCCCTAACATGGGAGATAAAAAGGCATCTGAGATGAGAAGCACTTCATTATGCCTCTGAATTTTATAGGTCTTCCAAATAACAGAAAGGCTTTTAGAAAAAAAATGAATTTTACACAGATTTCTTTACTTATCGATTCTTTTCTCTTAATATGACAGAATTAAGTCTGACTTGAGAAGTTTAAAAATAGTCTTGAAAATTGCAGTTAAGGAGCTTGGCTTAGATATGTGAGCCCCACACCCAGCTCAGGGTATTTGGCAAGTCTGTAGGCATGAATTTTGCATGAGATTATTCCATATGTTCTTACAAGAGAGTGACCAAATGGTTTTGGTTTTTGTTTTTCCTTTTTAAAGTGGTTTGATTTTGGCATTGTTTGCTTATTAATGAATCTTTCTTCGATGCTGATGTTAAAATAATTTAATGTATATTGCATGCGTGGATACGCGTTTTAATGGGGAGCATCTGAAAAGAACATAACAGAGACAGAATTTGGGGGGGGGGAAAAGTTGTAATATAGAAGTCACCAGAAATTAGTGAACTTCATCCATAGCATGCTGGTAGCAGGAGGATTAGGAGCAGGAGAAGGCATGTTCTGTTAGTCAGGGGTCAGTTGCCACGGAGCACAGTGGAAGATTGCATGTGGAGCTGCTGTACCTGGCTGTGGATTGCAGTGTGTGCACAACCATATCAAATGCATTTACACTGCACAAAGCACCTTCTGTATCTTCTATCCCACCACATATTTTCCAGTTCTTTCTTTGCTCTCTATTGCGCTGTCCCCTTCAAGCACTTAAGGATTCTGTAATATTTTCAGGATAAAAATCAATATATGCTTACCTTGCAAATACGTCTTTGTGAATGGGTTGTAGTTAAGTCTGGATAGAGTCTTGTCTGGGTTGACTTAAATCTCATTTTTATCCTTAAGATGTCCCTCGTGACAGTTTATACTTCTGGGCACCATCTGCATTCACCTCCACTCAGCTTGTAAATACCACTCGTCATTGCCTCTGAATGTAGTAACAGTGCAAAGATATCTTAAGTAGCATAAGTGGGTTTAATCATAATATTGGGGGATAAAAGAGGCAAAACTCTCAGCAACACATGTTAAAATGTGGATGTAGAGGGGGTGTTCATTTACATTTCCTTTCACATTTCTAGTTGCAAGGTGCATTCAGCACAAATTCTACTTCACTGTGGTTGGGCGGTCAAAGATTAAATGCTGCTTCATTTTTTTTCCCCTCTAGATTTTCCACTGTCTCTTCTAAAATCTACTATTCAACCCTGCTGTAATTATACTGAAGTTGATTTGGTACACTGTTTCATGATTTGGATATTTGTGTTATTTGCAAATTCATTAAAAGTCAGGCTGCCGTAGGTTCTATAGCATAGAATCATAGGATGGGTTGGAAGGGACCTTCAAAGGTTTGTCATTGTCCTTCTGCCACAAGCAGGGATATTATCTCCCCTCCACAGACAACCTTCTCTTCAGTTACAATGTGCTCATTTAAAAGCCTCGGGGGCACATTGCCTTGGGGCAACAGCCTTGGGGGCACATTGCAGTAAGCAAACAAGCTTGTGTGTTATTTTACATTATTATATTATTGTCATTTCTTCTATATTGCTTCATATTCCCTATACATTAATTTGCTTCTTTTGTTATTAATATTACTTGCCTTTCATTAATTTAATTTGACCAGTGGCAAGCAGGTTAGAAAATACAAAGAAATGGAAAGGAGGATCCCTTCCAGGATAGGTCAAATTTGGGGCCTTCCGGTCTTGGTCTGTCACTTTAAAAAAACCCCAACAGAACAACAAAACCACCACCCTGTAATTCTGTGAAGACATTACAGTCTATTAAGCTAACAATGTAAATATTTATTTAAAGAATAGTTTTTAAAAAAAAACTTGTCAGTGACCCAGTGTGATAAATAATCAAGGCTGGATTAATTTAAAAACTGTATCCAGCCATAAGCCATAGGTCATAAGAAGTTTATGTGAGGAATGCAAAGCCCTGGTCTCAGGCACTTGCACTGTGGAGCTTACCAAGAGGCAGGATCTAGCTCTTACAAAGTTTTGACTGGATTTTGTCATATACACAGTTGGGGAGTGCTTCAAAAGCATTAACATTAGCACTTTAGTTTGGGATTGTGTTGCATGTGCCAAAATGTCTTCCTGTTTTCAACATTTCTCCTCGCTTAATTTGGCAGTAGGAAGACGTACGGGGCACACTGCGGAGATGTTGCTAACCAGAAGGGGTGAAATTAGGAGAAAGGAGTGGTTGGCCTTACTTTAATGTTTGAATTATAGCTGGTCTGATTAAATTAAGTATAAAACTACTGTTCTAAAACAAGAACTTGCTCTGTAGGATAGGGTGAGTCTGACTCCGTGTCTGCTGGGAATGTCACTGGCAAAGTGCCTGGGAGGGAATGGAATGAAATGCTCTGTCTCTCCTGGAGGGCTGCTGAAATGGGCCCTATCTTAGAGCAGTTAGGCCAGTGTCCCTCCTGAGCTTTAGAAAACCTGGCTACATTTGTTCTTTAACAAGAAGGGGCACTGGTTTTGTACATCTCAATCCCAGATTCATAAACTCAAAGTCTCTCCTGAAAAATGAAGTGTCCTGCCCTGCTGCCTCCAGTCAGAGTACTAACCCTGGTGAGTTATGCAGTCATGTGTGTGTATAAAGACAGTTACGTTCTGTGGAGAAATAGGATGATGTGTGTTCTTCAATGGAGACATACAGTAGCATTTGAGCTCCTTCCAAAGGGAATGTAAACTTACTTTTTTTGTCTAATAACATCTACTAAGTCTTTATATGTTATGTATTATTTTTCTCACAGTTGTATTTGATGGGGAATTTGCAAGACAAGGTGGTAGGAATATAAATTCTTTCAAATCCTCTCTCTTAAAGAGCAAATTGAAGACTATCTACCCCTTTTTTCTCTATGCCCAAAAAGAGATTTATTTATGGGAAAACAAACACGTCAGTGTTCCACTGTGGACTGTATCACCACTTGATGTTTTATGTTCCTCAATTGTTGTGTTTTCAGATTTTAAGCCCCAAGGGGCAGGGACCATGTCTTCTTTTGTTTGTACAGCACTGAGCCTACTGTCAGCACTCCATAAATAAGAAGTAATTATAGTGTTATGCACCCATGTATTTTGAAAGCATGGATCTGCTCCTGTTGAAATCCAAGGAAATTTTTCCCCTCTTACTTCAGGGACAAAGGATAACAGACTGTATTAGCTAGTTGAATTTGTTTTACGTTGAGGGAGGGTGTTTATGTGAGGAAAATAGACTAAAAACTATAATGCATCCTTTTCAACCAAGGTGCTTTATTATATGAAGCTGTATTTTGATTATGTTAAATGAATATATAGGAGGTGTTGTGGATTAAAAATAGTGTTTCAAAAGATGATAACCAGTTTTCCAAAGCTAATGACTTAACTTATTAACACGATAGTAAAATAAGAAATTAAACTACTACCAACTATGGAAAATTGTAATTAGAATGGAAAATTCCATCATTCTGCTCAGCAGACACAAAGGTTTTTCTTAGTACAGAGAATACTAGAACAAGAATGGGAAACCTGTTTTGAGCTACCATGTAATCTGAAAGGCACACCATTTTTTTTAATATATGTGAAACATACTTTAATGCTGAGACCTTGTGTGTTAAGGTTCTGCCTGAAGTGAAGTTTTACGGCCAATTTATAAGGTCTTGCAAACAGGAGTTTACAGTGGAAACAGTGACTCTTACCTTAATTGTAGCAATGTCAATAGCATTGCTGTAATGAGCATCTGGCTACATTCCATGTGTTGACCACACCAATGGGTTTTGTGCATCATAAAAGAAGTGTTTCCCCTCCATATTTGATTTTCCACATGTCAATCCCTCCTAGGCGCTCCAGCCCTCTCAGTTTATTGGAATCCCAACATGCGAGCTGTGTAAGTGAGGGAGATGGGTGTTTGCTCCCATGACACAGACATGCAGGCCCCATGCTTTTTCAGCTGCATGACTTGCCCCTCTCACTTCCCCACTGCCATCCAAGTCACGCTGGATGCACATGGCTGATCATCCTGTCAGTTGTGTGTGGCATTTTAGGTTATGGATTTGGAGGGAGGAAGCAGCACCGTGCTGTAAATGCATGGGGTCTTGCAGCAGGACAGCATGAGATGAGGCTAAAAGAATGAATTTCGTGTTCAGAACATGAGACTTGGCAGATACAGTTACTGGCATGTGTTTGGGGGCAGCTTACATGTGCATTTGTACTGGGGAAAAACTATGCGTTTAAAAATGTTACCAAAACCAAACTGCGTAATTTTAAACGAAGGCTGGGCAATTCCAGTTCTAAGTCACTTTATTATTTTTTTAATCAAAATAGGAATTGAATAAATGCCCCTCCTAAAGTAGGTAAATAATTAGTAATAAAATATATTTTGCATGAAATACAAATAAAATGTCTTTTTGTATGAAGCAAGTGTTGCCCAGATGTGCATGTGAGGTTTCACAGCAGTACATACAGCTGCTCTTGTTCTTCAAAGGTATGTTCTCCTATTACTTAACTTTTAATGGGTGATCTAATCGCTTCCAATATCAATGGCTCTTCCATCTCCACCCAGGTGAGATGCTATGAATATCAAAGCTGTTTAATGCAATGACAAACTTGCCACTTTTAATTTGTTTGGAACTTGGTGCACTTATTCTAGGAGCAGAGATAATTAATAGAGAGCTGTTTTTGTTACAGACCTATATATCTGTATTCTGATATACACAACTTGGGTTTTTCCTGAACATAAAAGAAATGAAGTAGAAGTGTTGTAGCTGCTTGCTGTCCTGGCCTGGTTTTGTCAGCATGCAGTCCACATGGCTTGTTAGGTCACAGCATCAGAGTTTCTCAAGCTGTGCTTTAATTTCTCCTCTATATCAGTCCTGTGTTAGTTCTTCTGCTCCTCTGTCATGTCTGTGCACTCAAAACACCAGTCACTGAAACATCTCTGCTTCTGTCCAATATGCACATTTGCATTTTTGCGTATTTTGAAGTAAGAAAACTTTCCTAGGTCCGCTGTCTGAAATGTACAGCAGTACTCAGGATTGTCAGCTTTGGGAATATGCTGCCCAAGCACCTTTTAATAACTTGTCTGGCAGGCTTTCATATGAAGATGTTGAACCCTCTAAAAAACTTGATGCTAGCATGCCTGAAGATATGTATTACAGTTGTGTTATGTATGTAGAGGTCCCTATTTTTATGCTATGAGCATATCAGCCTGACTCTCTGGTAAGGTGAGTACAAAATGTGTCATGAATATCTTATAGCAACATTTTTAACCTAAATAGATTTCTAAATGATAATCTTTGGGTCTTTAGGAATTCATTGCACATCAAAATATTGCTGTAGTTTTGTGCTCAAGGAACATTCCTTCTTTTCTGTCTTCATATCTGCTTGCTTTCTGTAGAGAATCTGTTAATGCAGTAGAAAAAATAAAGTCTCAGGGTGGAGGATGAAAGTTGGTCAGTAAATTTTGTCTTTGAGGTGCTCAGAAAAGCATGTAGTAAACTGGAATATATTAGACTGGTCTCAGTTTGGGTTTTGCATCTTCAATATCAGTTTAACTCCATACATTTAGATCTAGTATTCCAGGGCACAATGCCATTCCTCCCTTGGCTGCATCAGGACATCCAACCTTTATTGCCGATAGAGTCTCCTTGTTTCTCCAACAACTTTGCACTTTCTCTCATGTTTCCTCCAGGTGAGGGGAAGTTATGTACAAATCTATAAAATCACCACTATGTCTCCCTTAAAATCACTAATGATTATCCTTAAAGGATAACTGTTGGACAAAACAGGGACAAGTGATGAACAAACCTGATAAGTATTCAAATCAGGGCTGTATCTACCTCTTCATCTCACCTTTATTTGTTTCTTTATAATTTTATCTTAAGTTAGGAAAATTTTGGACAAAAGGATGTAAGTCCTTGAATGGATAATAGGTACAACTGTAATAGAAATCACTAACTCTGAATGTTGTTATCTGTGTGATTTTGAATTTTCACTTTCAGTAAATCACAGGAGATGTCAGAGAGTGGGAAATGTACACTCAAGGAAGTTCATTGAAAGCAATTCTATAAAATAGCAATTCTTGGACATTCTTGTGCACACCTTTTGGAGGGGGCATTTAGTTAGGACTGTGACAGGCTTTGGAAAGCTGGGAAAGCTTTGTAGCCTTTACAGCTTTACACCTTTACAGCCACTGCATTCTCTGAAGTGGGTAATTTCCCACCTTAGAAAGTTTCAATCATTACTTTTGACTGCATGAGGCAAAGACATACTTAATGTGAATATCTCTTTAATTACCCAATACACTTTACTTTTTTGGGAGTTTGTTTGTTTGTTTGTTGGTTTGGGTTTTGTTGGGTTTTGTTTGTTTTTGGTTTTTTCTTTTGTTTTTTGGTATGCACATGTAAAAGTAGCATTATTTCTACAAGTGTAAATTATTAGGAGTGACATGTAGTTTTGCTGTTTAGGCTTTTTGCCTCTGAAAGATAGATTCTTTGCATAGGAAGAAGATCTTTAGTTTGCATGTTGTAGGCACACTAAATGTTTGCTCCCAGCAGAAGATAAGTCAGTCCTTATCTAATAGACCTTAGAAGGAGTACTAATTTTTGAAGATTTCAGAGGAATACTGTAATCATAGCTGTCATTTTTACAGACAGGGTGAATAGTTCCTCTCAGTGAAGGTAACTGCTCAGTGAAAAATGTGGAGACAGGAAAGGACTATTGAAGCAAGAGGCTAAACTCAGTTCAGATCCTCAGCTTAATGAGTGTTCCCTGGCTTTGTTGTGTGCACTCTAAGTATGTGCTGTGTAGTCATAGCAGAGCTAATAATGTGAGCATGTTGTTTAGTCCTGGAACGTTTTGTGCTTCCTCTAGTGATGTCTCCCACAAAGTGTTTGATGTGGGAAAAGTTTCTAGAATTTAGGAGTGGAATTTTTTTTTTTTTAAATTTGTTACTGTGCCTGCCTCATAACTGCTGATAATGGCTCTGAATATAGAGGGAGCTAACCAGGCATGGCAAGAGTACAAGTGATTGAGAGTGCTAGTGCCTGAAAGTGTTCAAGAGATTTTTGCTGATTATTTGCTTTGTAAACCAACCTGTGATTGTTGCTTTTCCTTTCACCTTGTATTTTTAAAGAGAAAAAAATATTCCAAGCCAATCAAAAGCAAAAGATGAAAAAATTATGAAGATGTACATCTAACATGCATGATATTGACTTCTGAGATGCTTCTTGTGTTTAGAGAGAATTAAAAAATATAATATTGCTGTGTATAGGGCTCTCATTTTTTTAAAGCATCTCCATGGTACTGCACATATGATGTTTGGATTCTTACTATAATGTAGGTATTGTTGTTTTCTACTTAAAAGTCTTAGGCATAGCAGTTCAAAGTCGAGTTATCTATTTATTTGCTTATTTTCCTTGATGTACTCAGAGAAGATAAGTATCCAAAGAATCAAAGAGTTAGAAGATGCTTATTCTCACAGCCAAAGTTTTGGAGTCTTTGAGGATATATCTGTTGGAACAACAATAAAGAAGTTTTATTTTATTAGAGCCAAAGTGTTTTTAAAATGTTGGTAATTAAATTGAGTCCATAAAGATATTAATATCAAGGGTGGATATTTCAGTATTAGGAGATGCTGGCTTGCAAGATTCATAATTAGTAGTGTGATTCAAAACTATCACCTTTAACCTACAAACTGTCATGATTCAAATCATAAGCCAGACATAACCAGGGCATGCCAGTGGCCTTTTTGCACTTTACTGTACAATAAGTATCTTCAGTTAGTTATGAGCATTGTTATAATTTACTACTGATCTGTTAATAGCAAGCAAAGATTTAATGTATTTAATAATTTCTAGTATTTCATCACATCAGTCAGACATACATACTTTTATTCAGTTTTGTTCTTAACTTTTCAAGTTGCTTCCTCATGTGTCTATTCTGGTCATTTGACACACAGCATCCAGAAACTAGGGAGTAAGTTGGGATCTACTTGTACTTGAAATAATTTTTGACGGTTTCATTTTGTATAGTTTGGTCTCATGAGGAAAAAGAAAAAAAAGAAAGGATGATACTTGCATTTCTTTGGTTTGTTTTTTACCTCTTCTTAAGTAAGTGTATAGGTCAAACAGCAGATAAAAGAGACAACATGACTGGAAACGTGTGATGGAACTAATTGCAGCATGTGTTTCACACCAAAGAAATAAGAGAGAAATTTGTATCAGGGAAGAGAATCAAACATCAAAAAATTTGCTGTGGACTCTGTCATTCTGAAACCTTCATTTAGGATACATTTTTCCTGCTAAACAAAAAATTCTGGATGTGTTCAGGGAATCACTTGAAGGCATATTACACACAATGTCATGGAGGGACTTTGGCTTTATCAGTTACTTTCTTATGGCTTTAAGTATGAGGGTAACTGTGCAGTGCAAAGGACCTGGAGAAGGGTAAAGAATTTTATTATAAAATAGGGTCAATTGAACTTGCTCATCACCTGCACATTGCTGTTCTCCAGGATCAAAACTTTTCTCTGGTAGCTCATGCACAAATGCATACTTAATATTTAGTCTTCACACACCTTTCATAGTTTTTAATACCAAACATAAGGGAGTTGTGATTAATCCTACAGTTATGTATAGTTCTAATTTCAATTAGAATTAGCAGATGATCGGAAAAGTTTTTGGAGACTGAGTTTAAATGACTGCTGCTGTCCTTTTTTTTTTTTTTTGTCTTAAAAGTTATAAACCTAAGAGAAAAGCAGATTGCGTGTGCGATACAGGAGAAAGAGCAGAGGAGTGAGGAGAAAACACCATTGCCTGGTTACAGCTTTACAGTGGGAGGTAAATAAGGCAGTGTCTGATATCCTGACTTCCAAAAGGAAAAGCAGGAGCAGTGGTGAAACAGCCCCATTTTGATCTGATCTCCCATACTTGGCGGATAGGATAAGGTATCTGCACAGGCATGATTGTGAGAAAGTGATTGAAGTGCAGCCTTATTTTCTTCAGGTAGACCTCTGCAGAAATTTAGTAGCATAATTTGTATCCCAGAATTAAAAAATAGTTGAATGCATTCCTAGTCAGTAGGAGATCAGTTGGTGGAATGAAAGGGCTTTCATGCTCTAATATTTCAGTTGGTCCCTACTAGTGCTAGGGAGGTAATTATCACTGTTACTGTTTTCCAAGTTGACAACAAAGGGGGTCAAAAATGTTTTTTCTGTCTGATAATGTGCTTAACTAGCTCTCAATGAAGTTGTATATTATGGTTCATTGCCCTTGAATTTTTTGGGGGACCTAAAGTGACTGGTTTAGTGACTAGCAGTAATGTATCAGTGCAGATCGGCAGCAGATAATTTAGTCTGATCTTGTTTGATTTTATGGGTCTCCTAAAAACTTTGTTTCCACATACCTACCAGCTTAACAGACAGACATATGATTTCAAGCTGCTAAACTTCAAGGACTGTTGTAGAAGGGGCAAGAATGCATGGTGGAGGAAAAAAGGGTGGAATTAATGCTGGGAAAGAATTTGACTCTGGCTTATACTCTGTTGCCTTTCATTTTTAGCCATGTCTACACTGAATATTATACATTTCTGCATCTGTTTGTGGTACAAAAAAGACAAAAATGAGATGACTCAATTTTAATAAATAAAAACGTTTTCAGATGTATGTAGTTCTTCATGTTCCTCTAAGAGGAAAAGAGAAAGTTCTTTAGAATTCTAAATATAGCTTAACATGTGCAGCAAAGGGATTCTTGAAGTAAATGTCTTATGCCTAAACACTTTACAAAAATGGAATTCAGATGCAGAAAAATTAGTAGGCTAAAAGTTAAGGGAAATGCAATAACCAAGTTATCCTCCATACACCATCCTCCTTGGGAACCGACAATTTTGAATTTTATGCGAGGCATTAATTTAATGAGGTTGAATTTTCATAGCTTCCCATAAAATAAAATATACAGTATCTTTGCAAAAGAACAGTCGTTCCCAGGAGCCCGAGAAAGATAAAATGTGTTTGTGTTTTTATGAATGATCTTTGCCCTAAAAAATAAGGTGATAGCCTTGCTGAGTTCAACAGACATTATAGACAACCATTTTTTGGTCAGCAAATAAATCTCATTTTAAAGTATCTTACATTTTAATCTTATAATTATATGTTGAAAACTGACAAATTTTTATATTTCAAATGTCTATAATTACTGTCATTGCTTCTACTTAGTAGTTTTTCTCCTCCTATAGTAAAAATTCACATTCAATAAAGTAAATTATGGCAAGTGACCATTACTTTAATTTTTGGCAGGATTAATTTGAATCTAATTTAATGGTGGGGTGTGTGTAGAAGGAGCCAAACTACTCTAACAGAGACCTATCTGGTATTAACCAGGAATCGCAGGGTCTCACTTTTATGTGCCTGAGAGCCTGATGTATTTATGGAGTGTAGGATAGTGGATAGTTTCCTTTTAGTTTTTTTTACAGTTAGACAAGGTATTACTGGTATGATCAGGTATTTCCTATATGCAGAGTAGGAAATACTGCTAATACAGTTAATAACCCAGCTAACAGAAGAAAAAAAAAAGAAAAGGAAATGTTTTAAGGGCCCTCATGGCACACTGTAGTATTAAACACGTGGCCCCTAAATAAAATCTTACAATTTGAGTGTGATGTCACTGGTCAATTATGTGACTGTGGTAGCACTACTGATAGTGATATCACACCTATGAAAACTGGAACTCCTCCAGCTAGGTTTGAAGGTGTGATCTACAATCCATCAGTGTCGACTGAAAGTCAACCATTACCTTTTACATCAAACCATAAAAGTCAGTTTTACCTTCTCTGCCGAAGCAGAAGAGTGTTGTTCAATTAGCCTATTCTTTTTAGGTTTTATGTATATAGTTTATGCATTATGTTCATCTGAGAGGCCTTTGATTGTATATTTAATCATAATCGATATCTGGTGTTAATTGCTGCTGCTAATGTCTTCTCTTTTTTATAAATTTAAACTTCTCAAAGGAGCTTGTAAGGAGGAGTGATTATATTCCATTTTGAGAAACTGAACTATGAAGGCCTGTACATAATTTATTTGGTATTTATCTATTAGTATTGACCTGGTTTGTGACTAATTATGCCCCTAATTTCATTGTGTACACTAATAGTTTACAAAATTAAAAAGAAAAATTCTATTAGATTTAAATATATTTAATCAGCTGTCAATACTGTAGCTTGAAAGTTATATATCCTTTTTTCTTCTGTTCAATATATGAATACAGTAATTTTTTATTCCTATTATGCTTAATAAGGACATCAAATTATATAAATATATGAAAATGTATATCGATGTGTCAAAATATAAAGTTATACCAATGCAATTTTTAATAAGAACTTCTAAAATATTTATTAAGTTGTTCTGCTGAGTTTTTAATAGAGTTTTACAGCTACTTTATCATAATTATCAACCAAGATTTTCTACACCTTATTATTTTACAATTGCAAATTGCAGCACTTCAGAATTTCCTTTCTGACAGCAAAAGGAAAGAAATGTCATTAAAATAAAGCTGTAGTATGGGGCTTATTTATCTGCATTATATATTCCCAATTTACAGACCTGCTTAGTATCCTTTCTTCTTTTAGAGGTTGTCTGACTTTTCCCATAAAGAAATCCTTTCTTTTAGCTGATAATTTTATAAAATTACTTGGGACACTTGCCAAGTGAGTATCTGTCTGAAGAGTTTATACTCTGCTCAAATGGTTCCAGGTGTTTAGCTGAAAAGTCTCAGCTATTTCCAACACAGAGAATATGGGGAAAAAAAACCCCCAACATGCTAGTAAACAATACAAGTGGCAACTTGTTCGAAAAGCTTTACTGATCCATTTTCTTCAAGATGGTCTCCTGAGTTTTAGCAGTTGGATAGTATTCATTTCATGGATTTACTTTTTATTTTCCAAGAAAATGTTAAATCTGGTTACATTAGAAGAATCCCACTTTCCATGAGATTCTTTGGCAATATACCTCAAAAGAAAAGAAAGGGTAACTCAGGCATGGGGTAAGATGGAGCTGAGGTGCCTGTGCACACAGGAGGGAATGAGGGTTGGTGGTTCAGGAGGCGAGGAGAATAATGGGGACTGCTGAACTCTGCAGGAGGGGGTTGTGAGCTGAGGATTTGAGGGCAGGGTGGAGGCTGGAATGCACAAATAGGAATGAACGGAAGATGGAAGGAATATTAGAACTGACTGAGCAAAATTCCTAATGGTAGGGGAAGAGAGTCCAGAGAGATGAGGATAACTGCAAGTCGACCCAGTAGTGGGTACCGATAGTCAGGTAAATGAATGCAGTAATGTCGTAATAAAGGATGCCCTAGGAAAGCCTGAATGAAGGAATGATTTTGTTTTGACATTAATTTTTGAACAACATTCAGTCAAGCAACTTGAAGGTCAGATGTATCAAACATCCTGGCCAGTTGGTCATGGGTGAGGGCCTGGCATTCAGTCTGTGTACTGACTGAGGCAGGAGTCCTGGGGAGAAACAAAACACACAGCATTAAGGACAGTGTCATAACTAATATCTAATAATGTGCAAAATTCAAGATGAACAGATAATCTTAATCCTGGAACTTTTTACATTTTGCTTGTTTCAGCTTGTAAACTGATAATGTTGTTATACCGAAGCAGATTTTTTCTGTGTGTGGAATACACATAAAGTAGATTTTATGCAAGATAAAAAAATGTGATGAGTGTCTAGGCTTTCATCATGTTATGTGGTTTAACATTAAGGTGGGTGACAGAAAGATCAACTTCTCAATATCTTTTCAATCAGTAAAATATTTGCTTTTTCATCCCTGCAAGAGGTTGAATATGCAGCAAGAGATTTGCTAAGTAACAAAAGCTGTAATATGAATTTCAGTGTTTGATGCTCAGTATATGCTCAGTCAGCTTATAATATTTTTAATAATTATTTTGTAATCAATTGCATTATTCTGCTATGACAGTTTCCTTGAGTGAGCTGCAGAGTCTGAAAGCTTTTACTACAATGCCTAAGTGTCTCAACTTAGGTCACTAAGTTCTGTCACGTTTTTTTTTCATCTACAAGATAAAATCTTGAACTCAAAATAGCAAAGTAAATAAAATAAATAGGGTAAACGAGACAGCTGTGTGCTTTTATGAAGAGAAACAGTAACAAAGGATAAATCAGAAAGCTGAGGATGATGTGTTGCAATTGAACCTTGGTACATATGACAGTTCTCTGTTTAGGATTTTCTCATAATGATTTAAGGTAGTAAAACTTAAAGGTGGAATAGAGTACTGCCAGAATATTTGACTTGTCCTGTAGGCAGTTTTTTGAGGCAATGGAAGTATTTGGTTTATCTAAATATGTAGAATTTATTGTCCAAGGAGACAAGGTCCATGCATCAGCAGTGTTTACAAAATAATAGTTGTCAGACTCCATGATGGCTTTTTTATTTGACAGAATCTGGTCAGTAAGTTAGTATTTAGAGTAAACATGAAATGGAATGAAATTCAAGAATACTGTTTTTGTGAGTCTGGTGCAGAAGTCTGAAGTCTGTAGTAACCAGGAATCACAGCTTGTCTTGCTAGAAAGTTAGAGAGTGCCTAATTTTTCAGGAAGTTGATGTTGATATGCTTGCCCTTGATTTGGGAAATTTTCTGTGTGTTACATATTTTCATGTCATCAGTGCAGAATTATGTACTAAAAAATGTATACAATTGTAATGCATTGCAAGCTATTTCATAACAAATCTTCAAAGTGTGTTGGTAGTATTCTTTTTTTCTGAATAAGGAGATAAGCACTTATCCTAGTGTAGGAAACCAAATGTTTATCTTAATGACCAAGTATAACTCTGGAGTTATAATCAGCAAATATGTCTCTCTGGATTTCAGCAGAGGTTGAGGAAATCTTAGGCAATGTTTTCCTCTTCCCAGTACAAACGACACAGGCTCTGGAGCACCTGTAATTAGGACAAAGGCTGTGTACATCTGTCTAAATCATATGTTGTTAAAGCCTGCAGTAGTTGTTGCCACTATAATTCTTTTCAAAGCTCTATGCACAGATTAGATGCTGCATAAGCACTGTGTGCAATACCACCTGGAAATACTGTTAAGGACAGTCAATGAGGGGGGAAAAATCAGTGATGGCGAGTTTGGATTCTGTATTTACTGGGTTTTTTAAAATCTGTGTTTCCAAGGGGAGTTTCATTTAGTTGTTAAGGTATTTTTAAGGATTTAAACATGAAGATCTGTTTAAATGAAGAAGGCTTTTAGCGGAAGAATAAAAAAATTAATCTAATACCACCTAAAAAAGGCTTCAAAGTCAGTCTGTCATGTTCTTTCTGGCAATGAAGCTCTCACATTATCTTTTTAATGTTGAAATCAGTTCAAGTCAGTGAAATTTCTTTAATGAACTTTAGGGCACATCTTCAAAGAAACCTGCAATTGAACCTGTGGAAAGGCCAATGCCTTTGAACTGTGGAAAAGAAGTTTATCCTAGATTAGCTTGATCTTTTAGTTTACTCTGCCTTCTAATCTAGTAAGAAAGATCTAAGCTTTAAGAATACCCCTGAACTGCAGTGACAACCTAAAAGTAGTGTATTGTTAGGATAAATTCATTGCTTCCCTTAGGTATTGGCATTTTAAATTTGGAAGGATAGCTAAGTTGTTTATTTTGTACTGTGAACATGACCATTCTGTGTCTCCCTGGGCACTACATTTTCTTTAGTTTTGTTACTACCTTATAAATTGAAAATTTAACTTCATTTTTGTTTTCTTTCTCCCTCTAACATTTCACTGTACTTCCATCCGGTTCAGTCTTTCATCACTCAAATGTGGAACAATGTACCTTCAAATGTGAAAGAAATAACAAAATCTGGAACAAATTATGAGGTGATGGAGAAGGGAAATGCAGAGCTGTATGGAAATAAGTACATTTATGCAAAGGCTCTGATGCACATGAGTCTATTTTGAAGGACACATCATTTTTAGTTTGAACTTCTGCTTTTAAATTTCACTGTAATATGATATAACGTTTGCTTGGGTGAGTACTTAAGGAACTTTCAGTGTTAACAGTATTCTTTTCTAGAGAAATTCCATTGGATTTTGGATTTTGTACTCTTTCCAGGTTACAATAGGAAAAACATGGAAGAGATTTTTAATAGAAAAACAACTCTCAGTGGCTTGCAGCTGGCAATCACAATGCCTCTACTGCTGCTTTTATTTTATTAAGTGGAACAGGTCAATTCAGTATCAGTGCTCATTGTGTTCCTTCTCTTTTTTTAACAAAAAGTTAAACGACCACTAGTTTCTTCCTTTCAATCATTCCGTGAAATGTCTTTAAAAAGCCATCTCATTTTGTGAAATCAAGCAGGACAAGAAGGGTTATCACTCAGCTGGCAATGGAAAATAAACCTTTTGTCTGTAATACTGACTTCCCCAGTGACATTATGTGGTGCCTACTTTTAATTTTGGATTAATAAGAATTAACACTATGCAAAAAGTGCAGAGAGGCAGAGTTGGGTAGAAAAACTCATTCAGGTGAAATAAATTGTATTTATAAAACTGGATTTTTGAAAGGGGAAGTATTGAAGAGAATAATAAAATGTAATTGAAGGAACAGAGAATGAGTGAAAATTATATGTTTATCCAGCACTAAAAAATATAAATTAGGCTATATTTTCCTCTACTGTATTTTATTTTGAGTTTAAATCCTTGACCTTTTAAGGTCAATGGGAATTTAACCACTGACTTGATTGGCACTATTTCACCCTTCATCTCTGAGAAGCAGTTTCTGCTTTTTATTATTATTTCAAAATGGTATCCTTCCTTTTCTTCTCTCACTCCAGTTTCCTAAGGATTTATAATCTTTTGTATCAAAAGGAAATTTTTCCCTGATACATGCTATATAGCTGAAATCAGGAACCAGGCAAAAAGCTTGCTGTCCTAATGGGCTGATTCCAGCAGAGCAGACGTTTTGAATCTGGACTTTCTTAGTTATTGAGGGTACAGGATTTTGAATGCTTTTATCCTTTTATTGGTGAATGCACTAAAGTGCATGCAGACAGAGAATGTTAAAGTGGCAGTCAGATAAACTTGTTAAAGCAGTGGGAGTTTTTCCTTTCCTTCTACGTGACTTTATCATCACAGTGGAGTTAAAAGGCAATTAGCCCTTCAGCTCTTTTCTGGCCAGTTTATTGGCATTTTACACACAACTGTTGAATAGACAGTGCCATATTAAAAATTCCAATGAAGCTGGCCTGGGGATAACAGACTCTAAATTTCTGGTTAATGTAGGTTTCCTTGAGAGGGACTATTGCCAAAAAGCTCAAGTGAAATTATCTAAAAACAGTACCTATGCTGCATGTACTCATAGTTGATGGAAAATTGTAGTAGTCTTGCTACATGCTGTGTTACATTTCCAGGGAAATATTTTTATAAAGAGTGTTTGATGAAAAAGTTTATTCCTTTAGTAATAACAGGCTACCCACTGTGTTACTTAAGGCAATGAACATAGTGAGTAGAATGAGACATTTTCATCATCATAACAACAATCA
This sequence comes from Pyrocephalus nanus, assembly GCA_038380795.1. Taxonomy (NCBI): domain Eukaryota; kingdom Metazoa; phylum Chordata; class Aves; order Passeriformes; family Tyrannidae; genus Pyrocephalus; species Pyrocephalus nanus. The sequence continues at coordinate 8,389,315 of CM076271.1, read as the reverse complement.
TACCTGCTTTGCATTTCTGTAATTTTCATCTGAGGTCATTAAAACACTTTACAAATATGGATTACTTATTTCTCTCAGTATAGGAGAAGAGGAGAACAGATTATTTTGACAAGTTTTGACCAAATTTTGTCCAAATGTATTTTGGTTTGGTTTTTTGTTGTTTTGTTTGTTTGTTTGTTTAGCATTGTAAAGAAAATATTGTGGGAGTTTTTTCTCATTTCAGTGTCGATAGAAAATCGAAGTTTTTATAGATCTGAGACTATTATTGTGTCTTCATTCATTGCTTTTTTGAACAATTTTAATTTTTTAAATTTAATTTTAAAATTTTTTAATTTAAAAATTTAAAATTTTGTAGCTGATTTTAATTTACTGATGTTAGAATGAGAAATCCATTGAAGTCTGTGTGTGTGATTGAGAACCAGATGGTGAAAACAAAGAGTAGATCTGATATTTTTGACCTGACCATATGTACTGCTCTAACCTCTCCAAGTTGCACGTCACCTGACTGTGACATCAACAAAAAGACTCCTTGGAAGTCCATCTGATTTTTTGATCAGATCCATTTTAAATTAGGGAAGGAAAGCTGGCATTTTTAAAGAATCCAAGCCCTATTTTCACTGTGTTTTAGTTTGCATGACAACTCCAGAGGGCACTCAGATTTTGTTCAGAGACTACGTGATGGATTTATGTTCCAGTGTGCCTTAGCAATAAACAAAGCAAACCAAAATGCCTTCATTTGCTCAGGTGTATAAGGTAGCAGCATTTCTTTCAGTGCACATTACAAGTTGAAGTGATCACCAGTAAAACCAGGTTTATTTTAAATGGTGCATTCCTGTATTTCAACTGTCTCTCTTAACAGCTCAGACTTTGCTTCTGATACTCACAAGCCATCATTAAAGTTGTCTTAACTTTTGTCTTTTAGTACAGCAAATGCATATTGCAAGTCAATAAAATGGCTTCATTAAATGGGTACTGATTTGTAAATTGAAAGTCTGGAAGTTAGTGCCAGATTTAAAGTAGCTTATACATTTTTATTTTGGTGTCCTTTTGGGTAACTGTTACAGCACTTCTCAGTTTTACAGCCATTTACTGCCTTTTCTGTAGCACCTCACTGCTGTTCCATGCTTGCTACCTATTATACTAAATATATTCTTGGGTTGCATATTAAATGGGACAGCGACTGTGGGAGGGACAAGAAGTTCTGTTATTGGTTAACTTAGCTCCATCCATTCTCTTGGTTCAGATTTCTTATGTGCTAAAAAATTACGTAGACCAAAATATAGTGATTGTGTGAATTGCTTTTACTTCAGTCATGATCTGTCTGAGGTGTAGAGAGCACTATCAGCAACTTCAGAGCAGTGAAAACTCTACCATCGTGGTGGTTAAAGTATCTGGTCATTGGGAGCAAAACCAGTGCTGAAGCACCAGGAGTGGTTCTGAGTTTTAGGCCAGCTCTAACATTTTTCTGGGCTGCCAGGAAAAAAAGGAAGTTTTTCACATCTACAAAGTGAGGAAACTTAAATGTACAATTTTACTTCATAGAGATGTGTCAAATGTAACATACTGAAGTCTATACAACTGTTTTAAAAATGAAAAGAACTATAAAATCTGAAGAACTTTACAGAAGTAAGCCTAATGCATTAGAACAAATGACCAAGACATCTGCAACAAAGACTTTTGAAACTGTGCCCAGTGTCTGTGCACCATCTTTTCTCACACAGATAATAACGCTCTTCTCAAATCACAAAGAAAATTCTGAAAGCAGTGTATTAGTGTTCTAGGGAGACCTGTATGTGGTGATGAGCAGCACAGAGAAGCCCAGGAAAGTTTCAGGGAGATGCTTGGGAAAAGCAGCATTTTAAAACTTTGGTAACATTGAAAGCAACTGCACCCTGTAAGGAACATTTGTCCTGTGAACAGAATGACACAGACCCTGGAGTGAAAAATAACGTGTGATCATTAGTTAGAAATAGCCATAATTTATAGACAGCAGGGGGCAGAATTAAGGTTGCAAGGACAGCTATAAAACTGGCATTTCCAAGCATCTGAAGGGCTATTTATGTTCAAACTCAAACACACATTTAAATTTCAACATTTGAATAGTATAGAATTTGTTGCAAATAATGTTTTATTTGTGGAAAAAAGTACATTTAAATGTGCTTGGAAGATAAGTGTGATTGCTCATTTATTACAAAAGTGAATTATTATTACAAAAGCTAATTTTAATTAGTTTCAGCTAATGATAAACACTTTATTGTTTGTGCATAAATTGGTCCAGCTTCCTAAAGGGAAAACATCAAACAAATCCTTCCTTGAAAGTTAGACCTCTTTTTCTTACTTTCTGAACTGCAGAAAATACTGCAGATAACTGCAGCTTTTTATTTCCAACCTGACCTTCCATGTTCTGAAACTAATTTGCCATATTGCTTCTCAAAGTCTGCTCAAGGACTTCCTTTAGCAGAGTAATGTGGTTCTTATTAAGTACATCCTATAAGACCCAGGAGGATTGCATGCAAAGAAAATAAGACGGAAACACAAATGAATTTCCATCCTCCAGTCAGATATATGATATTGATGACCAGGATGTATATGAAAGATATTGTAAAGAAGACAAAGCAAAAGAATTAAAGCAAATGTCTGACAAATTGGCTGTCTTCGTATGCAAGGATGACAAGGGGTCTGGACAGCTGAGTAGAAGACGTGTAGGCATCAAGCCAAATCGTTATGTAGTCAACAAGTCTCTTTGAATCACATGGTTATGTGGAACCTTGATTTTAAATAAGGCCTCACTTTAAATTACATCATCATGAGCGACTTAAAAGCCATGAATTTTTACGTGAAAGCTGATAGTTTCTCTTAACTCCAAATGTTATTTTTCTCCGGCGTGATTTTGATATTTTTACAAGGATAATGAGATATTCTATTGAAGTGAAACTTCTTTAGGAGATGATTTCCCTAATTTTTAATTAGGTGCACTAAATAGAAGTAATTGTGAAAATAGCAGCTTTAATTTCAAAGAAGTTTCTTCCTTTAGTTATTTTTTTTCCTATAAGGTGACAAAATAATGTCACACTAGCATAATTTGATGGAATAATGCATTGAAATAGCTTCAATATACTGTGATCTCTACCACTTGTGATATTCTCATTCTAATGTAGCTAAATATAGATTTCAGAGGTTTTACCAGGCACTTGGTTGATGAGGAATATTTACCCTCTGTATGTGACTCAGTGCAAGTGTATTTAAGTGAATGGACTTTGGAATTATCAGTATTTTTCATTTCACTCTTCAGCAAGATACAGAATTTAGGTAATCAGGATTCTAATATGATTTTCCTATTAATCTGTTTTAAACCATGAAATCTGATATTTTCACCATGACTAATCCATGAAATTTGTCAACTTTGTCTGTGATTTACAACAAGCTCTATTTATAAAGAGAACTTTTTTGAGTCCTAAGGCATGGAATATTATTTCCCAGCATGCTTTTAGTTTCTTTTTACTAACAAGTATAAACAAAATGTGCTCATTGACTATATTATTATTTCAAGATCAGGAGGTAAAACATGAGGAATGTTGAAGAGTATATTCCCCATAGCAGTGTATATTAGTCTTAAGCCATTAAGAAGAAAATAGCCTATCGTATCAGAGTTGGTAAGAATGGTTGTGATCATAAAGTTTACCTAAAATAATTGGATAACTTGCTTGTAGATTAAAAACATATGTGATTCTTGTATGTCTTTATGCTGAGGCTTTAAAATTAATTGCTGTCAGCATAAACCAGACCAAACAAAAATAGATTTGCATCAATTCTTTGTTCAGGGAGGGGAAAAAAAAGCTTGAATGACAGTGAGGATAACTCTGTTTTGTATTTGGGGGGAAGTGGCTGCACAACGTTCACATGCAGGAGTGCAATTTACTATATATGGGAAAGAATAAAGATCCTTTATGTAAATGCAATAACAGGCAAGTAATACCTTCAAAAGGAAAGAAAAAAAGTCTCTTGTGTGCTGAAAGTTCGTCTGCTCCAGCTGTCCTCTCTCACTCGTGGGGGGGAAGACATTTGGGGAAAGGCCAAAACACAGATATTCACAAAGCATCCAATTTTTAGCTCAGCACAATGTCTTAATCAGCTTTTACAGAGCTGTTCTGCTCTGTACCAAACATGCTATAAATGTGCAGCACATCCGTACATGTAAATAAGTCACACTCCCTGTGGTGATGAGAACAAGATGACTGCAGATTTCAGTAACAGCACAACGCTGCAGGTAATAGAAAAGCAGCATTGCCTCGTTGTTTTTCAGCTGAGCAGGGGGCTAGAGCAGGAGCTGCTGAATGCCATGGCTGCCTATCCATCATTCCAAATTTCTGATCATACCGTTTTGTGAAAGGTCTCCAGAAATCACAAACGTTAAAATCACAGATGCCCAACTTGTTGCAAGATCTGTAGGCTGGAGCTAGATAGCAAGAACTTGATTGGCTCTTTAATCTGGTCTTTCTCCAGCAGAAATGACCCTAAATCTATTTACATGTCCATCAAATTGTCAAAATACAGACATCATCTGTCATGGTCGTGTGACGTGAAATGTCCGCTCTGTGGTGAGATTAAAGGTGAGCTTCTGGTCATGCCTGGAGAAAGGTGAGGGAATCCTGTGTCCCTAGGTGTCTGCTGCAAATGTTCTTATGTGGTTGCCCAAGCCATGGCAGGGGAACTCTGTGCCTTTGGGATTCTGATTTATCTTTTCTCTGTCCTGCTTCCTTAATCTCTGTAACTCATGTTCTGGAAGGCACAACTGCCTTTTAAACTGATTTCTGAATGAAAACAGTCAGCTGGATAGTTGATATCTGGAGAAGTGATGAAGTATAAACAAATGCCTGTGAGGTTCTAGAAAGTATAAAGCCATCCCTGATGACAAAGTGAATTCCAAACAGCTACTTACTATTCTTCATATTGCAATTTGTCAGAGTATCAAATAAAATTAGCTGCCAAGAAGTATAAAAAACCCAACCTTTGGGGGGTAGAAGAAGGATGGGGTATTTCTTCCTGTAAACTGCAATTCTCCTATGGAACTTCTTGCTACGTGCCAAAGTTCTTCCTGGTTTAAAAAAAAAAAATGGATGAATTCGTGGGGGAGGGAAGGGGGTGAGAAATCCATTAGAGGCAGTGTTAAATGCTGAGATACAATTTGCAGGGGATAAAATCTGTGCTGTGGAGATTGCTTAAGATGGGAGGCTGCCCCACCACAGGAGAAGGGGTACTGTGTGAAGGGACATGAGGTGTGCTCCAGTGTTCTCTAGCTCTCTACCAGGCCTCCAGCAGTCACTGCACCACTCAGCAATTCTTATTTCATAATGTTCTGAGAGTCTAGGGGAAGTGTGACCTCTACTCCAGGCTGAAATCTGACCTCAGAATTACAATTTATTTCAAACTTACTAAAGTATGTTTAGTCCAAAAGGATATTTTATGGAGGACAGAGAAGAATATGGGGAAGACATGAATGTTTTACACACAATATTTTGCACTTCCCCAGCTAAAAAGCAATTAAATAAATTTTCTTCTAATTGCTCATAGTATAAGATGGAAAATAAGTAGAACCTCAGCCTTTTAAAAGATATTTTGAAAATAGTAAGAGTGAAAAATAGATGTTCAGAATTAAAGCCGGATTTAATAAAATCCCATTGAATTTAAAAATCAAAGTGATATATTGAGCATCTAACTTTAATATCTCAGTACGTCTCTTCACAAATGCAACTGTTCCTTTCACAACCTTAAAACTTGTCTAATACTGCTGCTATATGGAATTTATGAATAACCAGTGGGGTTCATGGATTCTGTTACTCATTCTGGGTATCCTAGATATGTGGAGCTAATATTTTTATGGATATTTAATGTAATATACACTGAATTGCTCAAGACAGAATTGAAGCTGTGTCAAACTATGAAAGATCTTTGCTTTATCTGTTTCCTGAATCATTAAGCAAATACTACTGTGTTTTCTGCATTTAGGCTCTCAAATTATTGTCTTTGTGTTAGAAATAATTCTGTTCTACATGATTAACGTGACATGTTCATGTAAGACAAAATGGCCTTCAGTGTAAATTAGGCCTATAGAATTTACCTAAATATGTGTTGCTTATGAGGTTTCTCCAGCAAGGCCTTTTCCTAAGGCATACATTTATCAGCTGAAATCTTGATTGTTTTGCCTGTATTATGTCACTCACGTCTGGCAAGAACAGCATCCTGCTGTTTGTGAAGCTGACCTCCTGCTGCTATTTAGCCACTTGTAGGATTCTATCCCAATTCCTCTAATCCACTCTGTTTCAATAGCACCATATTTGGGCTCCTTCACAGATTCTTTTGCTGCTCTGTTTGTGATGCTCTATGAGCTGAATTGGAATTTTAATGTTCCGTTCAGAACAGAAGGAACCTTTTTGTTAAATGAGAATATAAGGAATAATCTCCTCCGCTCCCTTGGACAGAATTTCTACACGTGCACTAAATTATTTTCCTTCAAACTTTTGTCCAGAAGTTTGGGGCACTATTTCAGTATATTGGCTTACTTTGTATAAATCAGATCCAATTTGAGGTTTAATGTTGCAATAAGGCCTGCTACCACCTTAAGTTGTTTCTTTTCTGTTGTAACTCCTCATTCAAAGTTCAGTGCTCCTTGTTTCCATTATGTCAAAGGTTTACTGAAATCTTTTCAAGCTCCTTGTGCAAGTCAGGCCTAATTAAAGCAGAGAACTGAAAGGACTCCAAAAATGGTGTTAGAAATGACACCAAAGCACAAAGTGCACAGTAGGTATTTTTGCCATACTTTCATGAAGTCAGCAAAAATTTGCATATGTATTTTTCCAGTAGCTATTTTCTGATCCCCATGTAAAACAAGGTTAGAGAAAACAACTTAAAGCTTAATTGGTGTGTGTATATTTATATACACAAATATATACACCCATCTACCTATATATCTATGTATGTTATCTGTCCCTTTACTTCACAGATAAGCCTATTAACTTTTCTGGATCTATTTGTGGCTAAAATAGCAATTTAAAAAAATGGGATAGCAAAACATGATCCTTTTTAACACAGAGCTTCCAGGCTTACACTTGCTTTAAGAGAATTCTTTAGAGAATGGGACTTAGTTTGCTGAAAATAAAAAATGTGGTTGAATTATAACTTTATTCTACAAAAGGAAGAAGTTCCTTGGACACACTCTAATACTGCTTGAGTCTTTGTTGTACAGTTTAAAAAAAAAAAAAAAATCTTCAGTGCAGTATATATAACCCTAAGTGTATAAAGAGAAAAAAGACATTATCAAGATGAAACTTATTTCAACAACTTCACGGTATCTCTCACTTGTACCAAACTTCCCACTCTGGAAAATTCAGAATGTTTTTTAGAGCACATACCATCTTTGCTTCAGCTCTAGCTTTCTAGAGGGAATTCGTCCAGAATTCCCTCAAGGTGCTGGATCATCAGCAGCAGGAGCCACTGGGCCAAGACGTGATGAGAAACACCGTCCCACACGGATGGGGTTAGGGATGCAAGTGGGAGATAGAAAAGACAACGGCTACAGCAGGGGTTAGAAAAAGGCTTCAGAAAGTGAAGGTGAAACAGGGTAGTAAGGTGTGGGAGGAGGCAGAGGACACCATACTGAAGAAAAGAAATGGGACAAAGAAAATGTAATATTGTGATCTCCTTTCTTGCTTTAGCAACGAATATGTATATATGATTTGTTCACAAATGTGTTAACATTTCTAATGATGGCTCATATAAAAAAGACATTTAGAAACTTTTATCAAGGGATTTATTCTATGTAATACAAAATGAAGAGGTTTGTACGTGATCCATCTATGCAATATCAGTGGGAAGACTTGTGGTTCTGCTGCTCCTTCTCTGTTTGTACTTCAAAATTAATTGAAAGCCTCATTGTTTTGTTTAAACTGTGAAAGCTTCCAAGGTCAATGAGTGAGGTAATTGACCTGCCTGTTGTAGGACAAAAATATGTATGTTAAATTGCATAATTAGTTTTAATTACATAATTATGGTGTTTAATGTGGGGGGGTCAAAGGTTACTATTACATTTAGAAGTCATGGCAAGAAACACAAAAATAAGCAACATAGTTTAATTCTGTGTTTCTTTGGGTTTTAAAAAAAAGAGTCCTCTGTGATCTATCCTTGACCTTGGATATTTGATGATTATAGCAAATAATATATTGCTGTTACACTTTTTGGAATCATAGAGACACCTTTGTAAATGACTAAGTGACTTTACCAAAGACTTCATTTAGGTTTAGAATACACAAAAGTTAATCAACAGTGGGAACTCAACTGACAGCAATTTAATCTGATTGGGTAAGGTAATTACATGATTACCAGAAGTGTTTATATATGGAGAAGGATATTTTTATTGGAAAAAACCCTAATTGCTTTCTTACCAAGAAGAGAAAAAAACAAACAAATTTGTTGTAGCAGGTTAAGAGGACATCCTTCGTTCCTTGAAACAACTGCTTTTCATATTTTAGTGACAAAATATGCTCATAATTCTTTGAAAATCTGCACCAGGATAATGTTATGAGTTCCTCTGTTTCTGAACTTGAAATAATGCCATGAATATCTTGGGTTTTTTTAAGCAGCTCATTGATTATATATCTATTGTGTGATAGCCCAAAGATGTCAGAATGCTTGTAATTCATTATCTCTTTTAACTGTGTGTAAACACTGTTGCTTAAACACAGGTTGGTTTCACCAAACTTAAACCTAAAGGTCCATTATACTAATGGATATTTCTGTGAAGGAGGGCAGTATTTGTTTTTCCACGTTGGTAAAAAGAAAAAGCACAGTGTAAAAGATAGGCAGATAAAAGATGGTGTTCCTAAATTTTAGAAGAAAAAGTATCACTGAATAGTCCTTCAGCAAAAGCTCTTTCATTCTATTGACAATTAAGGGAGTGTTGGGAGATGTATCTTCATTAACAAACATTAACCTCTGTGCTTACATCCCTAAAGTGCACTACAGAGTAGAATCCCATTTGGCTAATAAATACTGGCTTGCCCCAAAGCCTGTTTAAGTTATTGGCCAGGCCTGGCCTTGGCACTTGGTAGAGTGGTGTTAGATGCCAAAAAATAAATACTGAACCTTATAAGAATAACTTCATATCTAGTCAGTAACTATTGAACATATTCTGCCAATGGAAATGGGGTACAATGCTCCAAAGCCTGACTTCTAAAGAATTGAAAGTTAATGAACTAAATGTTAAATGAGAAATTAATGATTTTTTAAAATTAAATATAACATTATGGGAAGAAATTCTCAGATATATGCCATGTTATAAAAATAACTTGTTTTTCCTTGTGCTAATTTTTCCCTAAATAAGTGCTTTAGAAAATATGACAACTTTGAATTGTTTTTCTAAACCAGATGATCCAGTCACTGTTGGAGGCACATAGCCACGGCAAAATCTCATGCTGTACATTGATCACCTGTCCAACCTTTGCCTAGAGTGTGATCCCCAGTTCCTTCAAGAGATCCATCTTTACCTGTCTATAAAGAAGAAGAGGAGGAGGGAGACATCTGGGATATTCAAGTATCAAAGTTTAACACCAGAGCAGGTTGAATCTTGATTTATATTATTATCTATGTATGTTGCTAGTATTGACTTGGATATTTGGCTGAAGATTTTTTTTTTCAGTAATTATATCGTATGCTCTGAAGTTTTACTGGTGTTAAAGCATTTTTGTTTAGACTGCTCACTTACTGAAACTGCACATGTATTTGTCACAGTTCTGTGGTGTGAATCCAAAGTCACTCTGCTGTTAAGGAAGTTAATACTGAACATGCCTGGCAGTCTGTGCCTCTCTCTTGAGTGTATACTGGCCACAGAGACTAAAATGGCTTGTTTAAAACTGTTCAGTGTACTGTAGTAGCATTCTGTGCTGAGTACACAACTAAATCCAGGTCCCCAGCAAAAAAGGTTTCATTCACTTGTTAAACTTTCTTCTTTCTCTTCCTCTTCCAAATCCAAGAGGACTTTGATATCCCCAAAAAGCCAAGGTTTCTCTTGCTGTCCTAAGGACTGCCCCTTTAGGAGTCTAGCACAGCCCACACACAAACCTGGAATATGTCCAACTTGTTCTTTGAGCAGAATGTGAACCTCTGACCTCCTGGGCCTCCGGCAAGAGTGCTGCCTACTGAGCCACCAATACCCAGGCCATCAATAAGTTTTAAATGCCAGTTGCAGACTTCACAGAGATAATGACTTCAGTGTGTAAAGGTTTTGTTGTGGAGGCTGCAGTCTCACATATGGCGTGACAGAGTAAATATGCTAAAACCATAGAGAGCTGTTGCATAACTTGCCTTGATATAACAGTTTTTGTAATATGTTTCAAGGCATGGAATATTATTTAAAGGGACCCTGTTATGTAGGCTTAGGCCCAAAATGAAGCTATTATGAAAAGAATGTTTAGCAAAACCAGAAATATGTCCATGAAATTGTTGGAGTGGGAATTTCAGGGTAACCTTGCTTGGATTTAAAGTAGCCTGCATGACATTGCACTGTTGTGCTAGGGAATGAGAACCAGCAAATGAAAATACCATTAAGTGAGAATCAGAAACTGAGCAGAATAAAGATGTTAGAAGGCTATTAGTATTGTTGTAACTTTTTGAAGATCTTACTCCATCCTAAGAAAGATGAAAAAACTAGTTCCAATGTAGTGATTCAAAGCACCACTATTGACACAGGTAAAAACATGTATTTGCATTTTGATAGTATTTTTAACCTGATCACAAGTTCTTGTATTCTATGTGTACTTATGAAGGAAAATGAATATGAAATAAGCTTTCAGGGTTTTGGACAATTTCAGTTTTATTGATGTTCTCTATTTAAAATTTAGCATTAAAAGCATGCAGTAGGTATGTTGATGTTTGCAATATTCAAATTGATAAATATGATTATACAAAATGTTGTTTATAGAATTGGATCAGGAAGAAAAACATGGCCAGATTCAAGCAAAGACATTATGGAAAGGCTGTTAGATAAATTGCATGAACCTTCTATGGAGCAAAGGCCAGAACCCAGGACTCCTTTTCCCAGCTGAGTCCCCAGATCACTAGGCTACAGACTCTTGCTCCCTCTTGTGTTCTTTCTCTGGCCCACTGAATCTTGAATTATTTTCTGTACAATGATAGAGCTTCAGTAGGAGAACGTTAATATATCCCTACCTTTGTCCCAGCATTTACCACAGCCTGTAGCCAACTGACTGGAACATTCTGCCAAAAGACACTGCTCTGAGTCCTAGACCAGAGAAGGAGGGGGACCTGGGATTTGGGGCTGGGAGAAGAGTTGCTGCTGCTAGACTGGGAATGACTGTTCATGTGCCATTTTAGAAAGAAATAGCACCTGAAGAATTCTGTAGGAAACCCACCTGGTTGATGTTTATTAGGCTGGCTTAGGCTGGCTTTGAGAGCACCTGGTGGATCAAACTCCTCAGATCATCTGTGCAGGGGTAAGTTTAATTTCTAGCTCCCTGTCAGACTTAAACATAAGCTGAGCAGTAAGATGCTCTGCCCTGGCTGGGCCAGTAAACTCTGGCCATCACATAGATGCAGCTGCTGGGTCTGGCCCATCTTGCCATCAAAAATTGTATTGTCTTTAGAGAATAGACATCTCCAGGATGAGGTAAGGGCCTTCAGGATCACCATTTTGTCTGAATTTAGACATGCCTAAATTCTCCTCATGACCCATTTTGAATTCCCATGTTTTTAGGCTTGTAAGTAGTTTATTTAATTTAACAGCTCCTTTGAATGTAGAACTGAGAGATTTTTATGAACCTGTTTTTCAAACATAAGTTAAGTTTTAAAGAATGTGTTGTAATTAAACAAGATGACAGGAAGAATTTGTGGTTCAAAAGTGCATTGACAGTTATGAACCATAGACAAACACAGTGTGTTTTGAAGCTTTAAAAAGTGAAATTGCTTTAAATGGGTTAATGCTATTCAGGCAATTCTGTAGAGCAGTGTGTATTAGATCTGATCTCAGGAATAGTTAACTAAATTACCTGCATTGCAATGATAACCCAAATATTTGTCAAAATTGCTGACTTAATTCCTAGGTTCTTCCCCCCCCCCCCCCCCCCCATGCATGTTTTTTATGAAGTCCTGCAGTGCAGGTCCTTATTCATGCAAATGCAATTATCTATCTGCCTCAGTGGAATATTCTGGTGAGTAAGTGAATGTCTGAGATCAACTAGGATGAGTCTGGTTTTCTTTTTAATAGAAATGCTAATTTTGAAAATGACATCTGTGAATTATTTTTAGTCTGAAGAGCTACAGACAGCATAAAATTAGAATGGTGAATTTCCTTGGCAGTTCTTTTATTATTGTTTCTACCTGTTTAAAACACTGGAGGAATAATGTGATTCACTACACGTTGCTTTTCTGGCAGTAGATGTATCACCTAGTTTGGTATCCAAATGTCAACTATTGCTGCTTTGTAATATGGTAAATTGGAGTGGTGGAGGTGGGAATAGAAACTTATATCTGTGATAGGCTGCTGGCTTTAAAGCCAAGTCTTTTTTTGCTTCTTTAGTGTCATTGCAATGAAAGTTTATTATATAGTAGGAGAGCACTCAGAAGTAGAAAGATGCAATCTGTGTCCTAGTTGTTCATGGAGTGGGTTTAGGTGCAGTTCATTTGGCACCATTTATGTTTCCATGCACATTCCCTGTCTCATAATCTGGCTTTAGAAGGGCTACCATTTGCACAATTTAACATTATCTCTCCTTTTACAGTAAGCAGAAGTTAAGGTAGTAATGATTTTAAGTCAGCATCATGTGAATGGTTCTGTGTGCATGGGCACCTACTGGTGTAGGAAACTGCTTAGCACAGCATTGAATTTATTGCTTTAAAGTGTTTCTTAATATGTTAAAGCAGGTTCTTGGATACCAGTGTTATGAATTTGGGATAAATAGCTAAAAAACTACTGTAATAAACCACATAATGGCAGAGAAAGATAGAGAGGACTTAATGAAAACAAGAATGGGAAAACTGAGTAGTATAGTGGAGAACACAAATATTTCTACAGCAAACTGTGAGTTGATAGAGTGGTAAACTTGGGAGGTGAGTAAAGATCTCCAAAAATGAATAAATTCTGTATAACTATGGATAAACCATATTATGTGATTCTAGCAGATTTGAATCAGTGCAATTTGGGAAGCTCTGCATAAGGTAGTTACAGTAATTAAAAGTTGTGATCGATAGGCATCTTGATGGAGTTAGATAATAGTCAAACAGGAGACCAACTATAGCAGACTTGTAGTTCAAATCACATGAAAATTCCTATTTCATTGGGGAACAGCATGTTTTCAAGATTACAGATTGGAAGGGTAAAAGTAAATCACAGTAAATATGACTCATGTGTTAGTTAAAGGCCTTATCCTCCCAGCTGTAAAAATTGTCAACTTCATTGTCAGTTAGGGAAAAATAATAGTATGAATGCTGTTGTGTTTTCCCTCCATCAATTTTAAAACATATTTTATGATAATTTTGTTATTTTTTTTATAGAAGAGGTTCACTGATGGATGATTAGTAGCAATGATTCCCCAGCCTCAGATCATTTGATATCTTGAACAGGAAAAGATTGCATGGCATGGTCTTGCTGTCTCCTCTTTTAGAGGAAAGAAAAAAGCTTGTTTACAAAGGTCTGCATTATTTTTACATTTGCTCTTGGAAATACTGAAGCTAATAGAGAATTTTTCAAGCTAACAGAGTTTTTGATAGAAATTCTTGCTTTATCAAACCTTCCTCATTTCAAGGGTAGTCTAAAGAAATTTCTTTTATAAAACTTTAATTTCAAATCACAAATAACTAATTTATTGGAAATGGGACTGCTCAACAAGAAACCTTGAGAGAAATCTGCATTACAATACCCAAAGCCTAATAGTTAGAGCATTATCCTTTAAGACATGTGACTTTGGTTCAATTTCCTTTTCTGAATCCAGCTGAATAGAGACTTAAATCCAGCTGAATATCTAATGCATCCAAGGCAACTGTCTTTACCACTGGACTATTGTCTGTAATAGGTTGGGTATCTCTGCTTTTGTGAAAATTGTGAAAGGATTTGTCCTAATACTAACAAGACCTTTCTGAAATCTTCAGAATTCTTATAGGCTAGGAAAGAACCTTTGTGCTTAGCTTTATTTGTAACCCCCAGGCTCTGAAGAAATGCCTGTAATAATCATCATTTTATATATTCCTACCAGGCAACATTTGTTAATCTGGACTCTAAACCAAATCTCAAGCTCAGACTCCGTATAGAACTGTCTTTCCATGCCTCTGGTTATTCTTGTCAGCTATCTCAGTTTTTCTGTTTTTCCTATATCCATGCTTTTAACAGTTCAACCAAATCTGCCCAGAAGCAGTACTGGGGATATAACAGCAATTAATGGAATGGCCTTTTTCAATACAGTCTTCTCTGTGCTTTTGCACACTGTAGTTTATTATGACAAGCTGAACTCAGTGGTGATCACTGTGGAAGATGCTTCTAGTTGAAATGTCCCCTTACTGGAAAAAATATTCCAAAACCTGTTGAAAGTAATTGGGACATTGTTCTGTAGTATTCAGTGAGTGATGGATTCCATGAAACGAGAGGAATCAGGATTGTTTTGTGGCCTGTCAGAGTGTAGGTATTCTTCTGGGATTACCAAAAGGGATCAGTTACCTTGGTAATGTGTCCACCAATATTTATTGTGTCTATTTCTTTACCCAGGCTAACAAACATTCATCACGTGGGAATGTTGGTCATGATCAACTTGAGCTGAATTTAAATTGATGACCTAAAGGTTAAAGTCTCTGTATCCCATTACCTCTCCCTTGGGCTGTCCAGTCTCCCTATAACTAGGTTAAACACCATTTTTAGTATATAAGTGTCTTTGGATGAAGAGCAGTCTTTAGGAGTGCTGATCTGTTAAATACCACTGATGGCCTGGTTTTTTTTAAAAAAACCAAAAAATGCCTACCAAACAAAAAAGTCAGCTAAATTGATTATGACTTTTGCAGCTTGTCAATACTTGCTGAAGAAGGTTCTGAACAAATATTCAGATGCTGAACTAATAACTTCAGCAGCCTTTTAGATAGCTTTAATCCAGTCATATGGGAACATAATGCAGTGTAGCAGCCCAGTGAAACATGAAACTATGAGAACAGCTGAATAAATTTAAACACATTTTTGAACATTCTAACCTTTGTCATAAAAATCTGATAATATAGAAGAAAAACTAATAACACTTCCTTTTGGTTT
Organism: Pyrocephalus nanus; assembly: GCA_038380795.1. Taxonomy (NCBI): domain Eukaryota; kingdom Metazoa; phylum Chordata; class Aves; order Passeriformes; family Tyrannidae; genus Pyrocephalus; species Pyrocephalus nanus. The sequence continues at coordinate 8,374,020 of CM076271.1, read as the reverse complement.
TGTTATTCTGTACAGTAGTTGAGAAGACAACATTTCTTGTGGCTGCTGACTTGAAAGAAGTAGTGACAATTTCTGACATTACTTTTTGCCCCATATGAAGTCTAGTCTTTCTCACTCATTAAGGAATGAATCTGGTTTCTGTTTTATTCAATACTGTATATACATCTCACCCATAAATATTTAAACTAAGTAAATATAGAATCTTAAACATGGAATATGCTTTCATTCTAAACTGGTGGCTGTGGGGGAAGGTAAGAATATTTTATTCAAAGACCTTTGGAAGAGTTAAAAAAAAAAAAAAGTGTTTGGTGCTTGCTGTAGGGCAGCAAACTTTTTACCAGATTATACCTATATTGTTATAAAGTTCAGACTATAAAGGATCTATAGGAAAGGGTTTGCAGATACTCACTTCAAAAACACATGGCTGGTATTCAGCCCCTATATCTGGGGCTAATTTAATTCTTCTTCTCCATTCAAAGTGCCTCACTCCTGCCTACAAATGCAGAACAGATTCCCTGGTAATTTTCTTTCTTGGAAGTGCCCTCATTTTATTCCTAACGGGGAATAGCATGAAATGGAAATACATTTATGACTCTACTTAAAAACAAACACCAAACAAAATAAAAGCAGGGATAATATGAAAGATAGTTCCATAACAAATTGATGCAGAAAAATGCAGAAATTTGAAGCATATTGAAAAATACACAACTGATATTTTCAGCAGCAAGGTTTCCTTCAGCAAACTGAGTTTTGGAAATGGTGTAATGTGGCATACCTGGAGTACTTAATTAATTTTGGCCAAACTGATAATGCAAATTCATGGTTTTAATTTGATCCATGCAAGCAAAGTTCAATCCATGTCTAGGTATGCAGCAGTTCTATATCCTATTTTTAAGAGGGTTGTAAAAATAAAGTTCTATCAGACTGAATACAGTGGATAGAGGACATTTGTGCTTTACAATGTTATGACTGTGAATCCCACCCTCTTCTTTCGTACATATTGTACGCTCTAAAATGCTGAGGGATACTGAAGGTTGCATCCTAAGGCACAGTCCTTAGGGACTATCTTGAGAAAAGACAAGCTCTTGGTTATATTTTGGAGTCTGTAGTTCACGCTGTAGCTTGTAGAGATAGCTGAGGGGCTGGACCAGCCTCTTCAGTAAAGTCTGAATCATTTTGTGGGTAATACCTTGTTGAAATGTAAAATAAGCTTTGATTATAAAAGGTGTCTTCTGTGAACAAAGAAAGTTATAAATATAACACTTTGCATTTACAAGGCAAAATCAGATCAAACCTCAAAGCAGAAATGAAAAGTAGATAATATTATGCATTATGGATACATTTAATTCACCAATCAAAATTAATCTCCTTTGTTGATTTTGATGAGGTCATAGAATTGATTTAGAGAAAAAAAATGCACCTTTTATTTTAATATATTTTTAGGTGTAGACCAAGTACGTGAACTGGACCAGTAGTAGAGACTAAATTTAGCTAAATTTAGTATTGCTTCTCTTTTTTTCTTGAGTTTTTTTTAGGTGACAGAAACAGGAGAGTAGAAGAGTATTTTCAACAAGATTCAATGGCTGTTGTTGACCTTTTTATGTTAAATCTGTGCTCATGGAAATCAATGGCAAAAGCTTTATTGATTTCTAAAGGAAAGATTGGGTTATGTTAGTTTTGCCTCCTGTAATTAGCATAATAAAGACTTTTTTGGGGTTTTTTAAATAGCTTGGTTTGGAGCTACCCTTTCAAGCTCTGGTGGTTGAAGCGTTACAGTAATGAATCCTCAGTTCAAAGATGATTTCTTAGGAGTGTGGTTTTGTTCTACTGTGCAGACTGACAGACACAGGGAGGACAAAACCTTTTTTGGGTCTTAGATCAATACTGCCATGAACATGCAAATACTTGTGTATGTTGCCACAGCTCCCATAGAAGCACCATTCACACACTGGTTCTTTTTCCCCACTTTGATTATCTGTACTGGCCCAGTAATTCAGTCTGTGTTGGCACAGAGCCCTGGAAAATCAAGGCAGACAGAAACTGTCCTGTCATGTCTCTCTGTGCTTTTATTTCCCAGCTCTTCAAACTGTCCATCTGAAATTCTCCCCCTCAGCTATGTGGTTACTCTAAGTACTCCAATTTACTAAATTTGTTAAGTGAATCTAGGCCTCTGAGCTCCAAGTACCATTTTCATATGAACATAAACTTTTTTTTTTTCTCTTTGTGGGCATCTTAACTCTGCTGTGCAAAATGAAGTACAGTCCCTTTGTCTGTAGTTGTAATGTACTTCATCAGTTTCCAGAAGACAATAACTTGCTTTATTCCCATTTTATAAGGATTAATTATACTCAGAAAAAAGTGCTCAAATAGCAAACAGAAAAGGAAACCAGATGTTGCAGGGTTATTTAACCAGTGTTATTTGCAGACAAATATTTAAGCTATGTGATTTAATTTTTCCTGGAACCTTTAGAAGCTGGCTAGTGAGTGAATAAAACATCCCAAGTATATGTGAAAATATCTTTTACCTGATAGTATCATTTTTTTTCACCTAACTATTACAGGTAAATACTTTATCAGTTCTTGGCAACAAATTTGCAAAAGTATTTGATTAGAACAGGAACAATCCCCAAGGCATATTGTGTATAGAGTCATAATTTATAAATAGGCTTTTGTTGCACAAGGCACAGTTGCACATTTCCAACAGTCTCGGTTTTCTGTGCACTAATGAAATGGTACAGGGATAAACCTTTGTGCAAATTTGTTTTTCTTATAGATGCAGAATCCAAAATAATGGATGTTTAGAACAAGCAAGTGAATTCATCATCTGAACACAAATATTTAATTGTGTTTCAACAAGAGTAAGCTTCACTTCTGGAAACAGTGTTTTGCAAAACAGACGAGGGCAATTTCTCTTATAGCAATGATTTGTATAGGCAGTTAAAGGTATATTTAAAAATTAGCGTATGTTCCTAAAACTGATCTGTCTAACTAATTTTCATGCCATTTGGCACCTGTAAGATTCGTAAGGCCTAGTTCTAAAGTATAGAAGCCTCCTGTTCTGGGCATTATAGGATAAACAAGAATATCAGTTTCTATTGTCCTTTTCATAATTTCTACAGTCCTGACATCCAATAAATTCTGAACCGTGGTATCTCCCCAAATTTGTCTTTCAGCTTGCTTCTTGAACAGCTAGAGCTTGTCTTCTGTCAACCACTCCCATCAAAGAAAATGTCCCCTCATGTCATTAATAGAAATTATCTAAATGAGAAATGTTGCAATATTCCAGTTGCTAATATATCAACACTTGCATGGATATGCCTCAAATTCAACTTTGGCTTCCTAATTCAAGGAAGCACTTATCCTCATTTTCCCAGATTTGCTCTTTTAATATTTTGCATCCAGCATTTCAGTGTCTCCTTTCTTAGAGCCTCTAGCGGTTCTTCAGCCTCCTATGTTATTTCTGCTGTGATCTCCTTTCTCTTTACAGCCTTTTCCAGCTGCAATATTCCTTCCAGGCTTTCAGGTTCATTTGATATATTTACAAGCCTATCTCCAGCCCCTTTTCCCTTCTTTCCTCATTAGTAACCTGCAGGCTCTTCAAAGTCTCTTTTTCCAGCCTTAAAAGCTGACTTTCCCAGCTTACATCATTTGCTCCTGCCTCTTCCGCCTTTTCCTGCTGATCTCCAGTGGCACACAACTTCTGTAACAGTTTTGTTACAGGAACTTTCACTGTTCTCTTCTGACCTTACAATTTCCTGTTGTTTGGTCTGTGAAAGTGCTCGACCTGATGGACTTTGCACTGAGCATAATCAGGGAAAAGAAAGTATGTAGTTTCTGTCATCAGAGACGATAATAATCTGTTCCTATTTTTATAATACCATTTCCTGTTTATGGGAACCCATTATTACTGACAGGTTATTGCAGAGAGGCATCATTCTTAAATGTGCATCCATCTTAAGAAGTTTGTGCATTTTTATTTTTTTTTACTGTAAGCAAGGATTGTTTGCTTTATGTAACTATTTCCCCTGTCTAAAAATAACTTGCAGAAAGTTAAATGGTTCTTGTAAAACTCTTAAATTGACAGTCTCAAAATTCAGTAAAACTCTGATGTTTTGATTAGATCCCAGCACTGAGGAATGTCCGGCTTTTATCATAACAGGGTTCTTTAGTTCCGTAAAAGTCTAAATACCCTGCCCTTGGGAGATATCTTACTGTCACCTGCTCCTAAATTGAAAATTATGTGTTCTTGCAAAGGTTGGGTGTTTTTTTTTTTGTTTTTAAGACTCTTTTTTTTTTCTTTGATGTGGGACAGAATCCCTTCGATGTGAAATAAATCAAAGTCTGAGAACCTATTAAACAACCCTTGAGTTTAAATATATCCAGTTCTAGATAACCAGAAAATGTTCCTTCCTGCCCTCTTTTAAAGGTATGTAGATTTTCAGACAAACAGTTCTATTGGCTACTTTATGAGCTTATAATCACTAGTACTTCTGTTGAATAAAAGTGAAGTGCTAGATAAATTTATTTAGAAAACAATCTGAGAATGAATATCTAAAAATATTTATCTTGAATAACAGAAGTACAGCCATCAAAGTCAGTAAGTTCATGTAATTCAGCATAAAATAGAATTAAAGAGAGAATGTTTCTCGGCTTACCTGAACATTTAAAAGAAGGAATTTAACTCACTTAAGTCAGAAAAAACTCATGTCAGAAGCCCCTTAAAACTGTATGGAGCAAATAAAGCCTTGATTTACTTATGTGTAAATAAGAACTGTTGTCACATTCACCAAGCTGAATTTGGCTTATGCCTGAACATGCACCTTTTTTTTTTTTTTTTTTTTTAATAGTGCCCTCTTTATCTATTAGAGGCATAAGATGTAGGGCCAAATCAGATTTTGCTTGAAAAGAATGAAGGAATGCATAAATAAATGCATTAGTACCTAGGTGAACCATATTGTTTTGAATTCTGTAGGGTCTTTTTTTTAAGTAGTGATTGAGAATATTAGCAGGTAAGCTCTTGCAGTAGATATGTCTCTTCAGGGTGGAAAAGGAGAATGAGACAAATATTACAGGACTAGAAAAAAACCCAACTTTGAAAAGAACCAGAGACAGAAAGGAGGAAACAGATCTTAAGGTGTTTTACATTTATTTTCTTAGTCCTTGTGCAACGAAGACACCCCAAAACAAAAACCCTACAGAAAGTTTATGGAAGCCTGAGGTGTATTATAACTCTGAAGATCTTACAGTGTACATCTTACAACAGAAAAGGAATGTATGCAAGATTTTTTTAATAGCTGTGAATATTCTGTCCAGGAACCTATGGAATAACAACAGTTGGTGTCTTACCCCAAGTTTTCTCATCACTGATGGCAAGGCACAACACAGCACTACACGTTCATGTCCTCCTCAGCTCCACTGACAGAAAAAGCTCCCAGGCCCTCTCTACTAAACCTGGCCTCTTGAATGCATTTCTGGTATGTCATACATGACGTTACATCGAGCTCTGAATTTCCTTGGTATCTCCAGTAGCTGTGCATTCTGTCTCCAGATCTGTTCTCTGCTGGCAGTGTAGTTGATTCCATGGTATGGCTCTTATAATTGTGGCCTCATGGGCTGCACCGAGGAATTTCTTAAACATGTGCCATTTACTTATGACACGTGTGAAAATTATAGATAGATGGAGAAAAATGCTTCTGTGCTGTCCCTATCTTTGCTTTCTTCACCGCGCTTCAGAGTCATTTGGGCTCTCAGCCTTCCCAGTAGTACAGTCCTCTTTTATTTTTCTGTCTTCCATGTGGCTGGGGAACATTTATCTATTCAGGAACAGCTTGTACCACTTTTTCTGCTTCTTTTCTTCCCCCATTTTTATTTTCATTTCTGACACTGTAAATGCTTCATTGCTTAGTCTTTGTTTTAAAAACCAGAAATAATTCTATTTTCAATATATGCTACCCAACTGGCACAGGGCTGTGAATTATCAGTGGCTTTTTGATGCGGCATCAGACACCTAAACATTAGGCGACTCTTCCTGATATTATAAAAATACCAATTAAAGAAGATGATTGAGGAAGACCTAATTAGAGAGGTCCCCCAATGTAACTAAGATGTATTACAGATCTTTCTGCCTTCCCCTCCCGCTTCAAATTGCAGACATAGATATAAAATTTAAATTGTCACAAGGTGCAAAGTGATCTACAGAGTGAGCTGTGTGGCCAGGCTAAGAATATCCACGGATTTGATAGCCACAGCATAACATAATACTCTGTAATTCTGGACAGAGATGAAGAGCATTCTTGCTTGCCTAGTTAACAGAGCTGCTGTGAAACCATGTCCTCCTGTCTTTGAACATGAAGTATAAGGAAAAATCCCACTTAAAGGATTTTTACCTTGGTCTTGATCAATTATTTGCTGCAGTAGCTCAGAAATGAGAAAGTAGAAGAAAAATATGTCTACTTTATCCCATGTTAGAAATAAGGATCAGATAAAGAACAAATAAGTATAACTTGTTTTTTCTACATATATTATGAATTTATAAAATGGAGAAATGTGAGAAAAATTATTAACACTAAAATCTATTTCTGTGAGTATTATAGAGTTTGCCTACAAAAATAGTACATCTCAAATGATTATGTATTAGGTTGTTTTTTTATATAAAACAAGTGTCTACTCAGCCCACCCATGGACCAAGAGATCATTGCATTGTATATGATACAAATTTATGTAGTATTTATGATCCTGAAAGTGTAAAACCATGGGTTTGAGGACGTAAATAAGGTCTGTATGTTTGCATGTGTAGTAAGCAAGGGTGATTTGTATTTGTGTGTTTGTATTTGTGTGTGTGTATACAGACATGTTCGTTTTATTAAGCAAGCTTAGACACCACTATGCAAACATCTGTCAAAACTTGTTTCTGGGTTCCAATCCTGTTTACAGCCTCTGGGCATTATTTTAATGTAAATAACAAAGTGGGGGGATTGGGGCTGGGGGGAGGGAGGGATAGATCTCCATTAGAGCTCCTTATTTAGAGCATTTTTCACATAGATTTAGTAATCTGGTGAACTTATTCCCATAATGGACAGCAGTGGACAGGAAATAGCTGACAGATCTGCTACCAGTTTGACAACTGTTGCTTTATTGAATCGTGGTGTCTAGAAGTCTAATCCAGAACTTGCCCCGTTGAGCTTTTTGTAGGATATTCAAATCTCCTAGTATTTAATTTTTTTCTCCTGGTGTTGACTGTATTTATTTACTTTATTTATGTATATCTCTATTTTTCTGGTTTTGCTTTCTGTTATTTATTTAGAAATTCAGCACCTCCCCTTATCCTCATATTGAGAGACTGACTATTCCTACAAAGAACTCAGAGTCCATTTTATACATATACACCCATATAGGAATCTCTCTGATCACTGAAGCCTTGTCTCTTCCAGACAATATTATACTCCTCATGACCTGACTATAAAATCAAGGTTTGAATGGTAGCTACAGTTTGAATTTAGTAATAATGTCTAAGAGTATGAAATGAGGTACTAGTGAAAGATACTATCTGCTCTTCTTCCAGAAAACTATTACTCTGGGACACTCAGGTTCTTTAAAAGCAAAGTCATGGAGGCATTTTCTATATATCATTGTTATACTTCTAGTAAATTCAGGTTATGAAGATACTAGGAAAGGCTGACACATTGGTAAGTAGACTGGTGATAATGGGAGTAGGACTTACATACTCTGAGTATTAGCATGTGCTGTAGGTCTACTGGTCTGTAAGAACACAGAAATTCCTTCTATTTGAGTAACTGTTTTGCACTGTGGCATTTTAAGCAAAATTTTCAGTAATGGGTATTTGTTCAATATGGAATGTGCAGTAATGTTTGATCAGTAAGACCTCAGCCTTTTAACTTGTGTATCTTAAATATGATAGTTAATAAAAAATGAATCTCTATAATACCCCAAAGAGGGTTTATTTTATATGACGTTATCCTCCACTGTACATAAGGTTTAATATGAGCCTGTAATGAGGATCCAGGGATTGCATATCCTTTAATAAAGAAATATGAATGGAACTTTAAAGGGCTCTCTAGAGTCTGGATCATCAATTCATTAGAATCTATCAGCTATGAAAAACTTGACATATAATTGTTCCTTAATATTTATAAAGGTATTTGATATAGAATATCCATGTATGAAATGCATTTATTTGTGTTTAATGTTGAGTTTGCATTTAGCTTATGTGCATTTTAAGGTTTGGGAGTAATACAGAGTATAGTAATTGAGTTGCCAAATTACTTGGTTACACTTACTGAACTATTAAATCCATTCACAACATAACTTAGGAATATACTAGTTAAAAAAATTGTGCATAATCAGCCTCTAAAAATATTATTTGGCAGCTTTAAATGTGTATGAAGCAAGGAATGAATTACTGAAGCACTGAAACAATGCCAGTCACAAAGCCATCTAAATCTCTCTCTGCTTTTGTGTCATTCACAAGAAAAGCACTTATTATCTGTTTTCAATTTATAGTCTGTATTTCTGCTCCATATCCTCAGTTTGGAAACAGAAAGTCTGGAAATACCTAGTGGCAAATCTGAAGTTTCTTGAAGCTAAGAAACTTAATTTTTTTTAGTTCATTATAAATCAATTAGTAATTATTAATATTATAGTATGAAACTAAGCATTCAGAGACTATCTAAATTACAGAATACAGGAAATTAACTGGTACATGAGTTGAATTCTTTCTTTCTGGGTAAAAGTTCACAGCATAAATATCAAAGCTCAGTCATGTGTGACTCCCAGTAAGCACCCTGTCAAATACAACAGCTCTGCTCTGCTGTGGAGATGGAGCTGCTGAAGGGTGAGCAAGGAGCTACATGACATTCTTCTGAAAGCTTTTGACTTAGCACTACCACAGGATATAGTTAATAACAAAAACAGCTGCATAGGCATTCTCAGATGCCATAATTAAACTGATAAATCTGCAGTGACATATATCTGTGATACAGGGATCTGCCATTAGTGGATTTTTTCTTCAGTGATCATCTGTATATCTATAGCATCTGGCTGAGGAATAAAGCTCCATGCTTAAAATCCACTTGGCTGTTTGTGAAAGTGAAAAAGAACTATATTTTGGTTTAGTACTTTGTTAGGAAAATACTTCCAAAAAGAAAAATCAGTAGTTTTCCCTATGTTTTGGGGAAACTGAATAATTTTGCAGCAAAAGCTGTGACCAGTTTTACTTTTATTGTCACCAGTCCATTTAGCACATAGTAACAAGGCTTTTTGGAAGAAAAATTGCTGCTGGGTACATGACCTACTAAATCAGTGCTGGAAAAACCACTGAATTCTTAGTATTATGGTTTGGATAGGAGTGTGATATCTTTTCTTTTGGCTCTACAATTTAACTTTCATTTGAACGGATATAAAAATCTCTGAAACAAGAACCAGGTCCATTATTAGATATTCTATGCATCATTACCAGATAATTTTCAGATTTCAGCTAAATTTCCCAGTTCCTGTACAACTGTGAACAAATGGATGCAAACTGTGCTGTTTTGGGGAGTATTTGGAGGGCAGAGAGGGCTATGCTCAGTATATGAAAGTTTCAGTTCCTGCTGAACTCTCCAAAAACTCCTTCCTTTAGAAGTATTGAACTGCTGCCTGCAGGTCAGAGGGTCATGTTCATATCTTGTGTCCTGGCAGCTGTCCAGCTTCCTGACAGACACTCATAAATTCAAGAAGCCTGTTCTGATTTTGAGACCAGTTGGAAATTGCAGTAGCAAATGAGAGTTTGGACCAGTTCATGGTATGCAAAGAACAAATACAAATTAGATTACATTAGTTAACCAAAAACCATTGGAAGTGTTCCTTACTTAGGATTGTCCACAGTGATGATTAATTTTCCACAATAAGGATGAGTGCTTTTGCTGGTAGGTTCAACCAATGTTAATACCTGGTTTTTGATTGTGGGTTTTTTTGTTTTCTTTTGGATTTTTTTTTGTTTTGATTTTCTGTGGGGTTTTGTTAGCACTTTCTCCTGTTTCAAAGATAACTAGCAATTAATTGTAACATTGTAACAACTGTAGTAAATTACTGTAGACATGTTTGCTGAAATTTATTTTAGCAGGTATTTATATCTAGATTGTGGACCATACAGGTTAGTCCTTTTCCTAATTGATGAAGGCAGATGGATGAATAGAGGTGGGCTTTTATTGTAACATTTCTGTTCTTTAATGATAAATCAGTGCTGCTTTTGGAGAGAGTTTTTGAGCACTTCATTTTGAGAGATAATTGCTTGTTCCTTTTTGTCGTGGATCAATGTGGTCTGTATTTTACAAATCTTCTTCATTGGTGGTCATTGCAAACTATTTTCACTTTCTCCTTGTTATGATATGTAACAAATTAAGAAACTAAATGCCTTAGGCTTGATGAAAATCTGTAATAAGTCATCATACATGCATAAATGCTATGATCATGGTTCAGAAACCCTGCAGAAATTTTGGCCTGAAGTACTCTGGAAAATGTTTCCTAAACCTGCTGTGCTCTTTTCTTCTTTCAGATTAGTGCTTTCTCTCAGGGTGCGGGTTAACTTCCTAATTTTTTTCCCAGTTCTTTGCTAAACTACTGATGTGTTTCAAAATTCACCGTGCATGAAAGCAAAGCTTTTATTATTTCTGTAAAAAGATAACCAACAACCAAGCTATGCAATTGCAAACACAATAGTTTCATTCTTATTTCCAAAAACAGTCACCCATACAAGAAATGGTATTGTGCCGGTTTCAGAAACTCGTAATGTGACTTGCAAATCACAGACTCCAGGGGAGCAGGGCTGCAGGGGAGCAGGGCTCCAGCACTCCTGACCCTGGGCTGGAATTTGGGAGCTCAGGTGGTGCCTGCGCTGAGCTGTCATACTTGGGCCACTTCTCTGCTGGTCCCTGCACAGCTGGACCCGTCCCTGCCCTGTGCCCTGGCTCAGCTGTGCTAGTGACAGTCTGTCTCTCCTCTCTCTTTCTGAGCGTTATCAGCATTGCTGCAAGTGCAGGATTTGCTCAGGCTGTTGCCTTCAGGAAAAGCTGGACAGTTGCTGCAGTTGGCTTTTGCCCACGGAACAGCAGCAAGGAAAATACAGGTTCCACTTCCCCCAGCCGGGACCCCCTCGGTGTGAGGCAGGTCTGTGTGTCACGCTGTTCCTCCTGGGATCACACCAGCCCCCGGGCCAAGTGTCCCACATGAACGTCAGGAAAGTAACACCAGCGAAATGATGGAAAGCTAATCATCTGGTTTGCCTGTACTTCTGAGAGATTGCTTTGTAAGCAGTGTGACATCTTGCTGTGGGTGTTAAAATACTTGTGACATTCTGTAAGTGAAGGGTTCTATGTGGGTAACACCATGACTAAAATGTTGTATCTAAGCACTGCCCCTAACTGCATGCACAAGTGCCTCTGTGTGGCTTTCAAACCCTTGTAGAAAAGTGCCTGGGCTCACAGATAAGAGAGGTCTGCTTCCTTTCTGTATCTGTTACTAGTTTGGGCTCCAGTGTCATATAGTGTATAAAAATTATCTTTATATGGGGATAATTAGGAACATTTTTGTTGAAAAATCAAAATTTGTTTTGGAAAAAAATGTTTTGAAGGATGCAATACAGTGTGCAAATTCAGGTCAGATTTGGTAAACAGATGTGCACTTTCTTTCAAAAAAGTGAGTTTTAAAAAGTTTTAAACCTTTGTCTGTTCTGTAGATGGGGCAAATTGAGATGAATTCATAGACAAGCACAGCAGGTTTTTTACCACAGTGTTGAACCTTACGTGCACAAGACAGCATATATTTTTGCATGTTTTCTTTTATAATATGTCTAACTTTACTGCATGTTTGTGTTAATTTACATACGTTTCATATACATATGGTCTGTCATTTAATTCTCCGCTGCGTCATTACACAAGAATGCCAAAGCTGATTCTAATTGTTCAGCAAACTGAAGGAATTTAGGGAGGTTGCCCAGAAATTCGACGTTACTTAAATAAAATACACATGTATTTTAAACTTTTTAACAGACACGTTCTGTGCCATATCCCCTTTACTAATATTAAAATAAGACTTATCAGCACAAGCTGCATAAGGTTGTGCTGCTGGAGCCAAATCCTGGGATCAGCATCCAGGCCACGAGCCTGCAATCAGTTACACTTATGTTGAACTTCATGCACATTTGTCATTCTTTTGAAATCAGCAGGATTATTCACCTCCATAAGACAAGTATGTGGTGAACTGATTCCATGAGCAGACCCTCCATTTTTATTGGCTTCGTTATGAAAGCAGGAAGAGAAAAAAAATCTGCATTGGGACCACAGAATTTAGCTCTTAAGGATCATACTGGAGACAAGGCTGTGGTACTCGGGCTGCTGGTGTCACTGCAGGAGAAAAGGATCACGCAGACGACACGCATGGTCAGTGGTGGAAGGCGTGTTCTGGGGGATAAAAGAGATTATGGAGAACAAGAGAGCAGAAAGTTATTCCATTGGTTTCCTGGCAGGGCTGAACCTTTTGAGGTCCTGTGAAAAATCACAAGCACATCATGAAATGGTAGGAATGGTAGGAAAACAGTAGAATAAGTGTAGGAGGAAGGATTATAAGTTGGTTTGGTTTTTTTTTTTTGGGTTTGTAAGTTCATAACATCTGCATGTAGTAAATATTTTGATCCCAGAGTTTCCCAAGCAGTTTAGTTCAGCCTGCCAAAGGATATTTTTTTGGCTCATCCTAAATGATAATGTTAATATCATGTAGGAAACATTTTATCTTTCCTAGACACTAATTTTTTTACCTCACTCCTGGAAGTGCTGTATGCAGTTCGCAGTCTCGTGTGCAGTAGGTGTAGAATTTTTTGATATCTGGGCCAGTATTTAGCAACAGAATTTTAAGCGTATATGCGAGTATGATATTAATGATCTGCTTTCCTTTGATTCTTGAGGAATTTTTTTTTCATTTTTGGGATTGAGTCTTTTGATAATAAATGCATGCCATCCCTTATCTGCCCAAATAAAAGTCACATAACATCTATGAGGAGGTTAGACAGGCTAAATGAAATCTTGTTACATTTGATGAATGTAACTGCTGCAGGTAATTAACGCTTTTCATTTTGAAGAGTGAGTTCAAGCACCTGAGGGAATTTGGAACGATATTTTATGTTTTATTCCAACTAGTAATGTAGAGAGGAAATGAAATAAGACTAATTTTATTTTCCATTTTTGCTGTCTCTCTTCTCTCTCTGTTCTTTCTCTTGTTGAAAAACTATTGTCATTTATGTCATTAAAACACAGAGTTATTGCCCCCAGACTTTCAGTGAACCACAGCTGTTGACCTTTTTTGTCAAAAGCTTTGAATACAAAGCTACATTGGGAACATTTGTAGCCTGTGGACCATGACAGTACTGTAGACTTCTCTCCTGTCCTGACAGAAGAGAGTGCCAGAGGGTGTGCTCACATAGTGACTACATTATTTTCTGGTGATTGTGGTACAGATTTCCTTGGTTTTGGATTTTCTGCCTCCTCTCAAGTGTACAGTCATCCTTCAAACCTATTATACCACCTTCTGAATGCTGTGGTTTTGTCCCTTAGGCAACATAATCCATTGTTTAAAATGTTTACCAGTCCTGTACAGATATTACGTTAAGCATTGCAGCTTAACGTGGAATGTGTGGATGCTTGAAGCTGGATTTAAGAGATATCTTGGTTTCCTTGCTGTGTAGTAGTTTTTTACATTGAATGGGAAAGAAAGTTAAAAATTAACCTTTTCTAGTATAAAAAGTGGTAATTTTCAGTGAAGACTTATGAATATTAACAGAAATACTGAATACTAAGCATGTGAAAAATTCAAGATGTCTTCACTTGAAATATGCCATAAACTCTTTTATTTTTCCAGCTGATTAAAATAAGCACTTTTCAGCCATGCACACCAGCTGCTGCATCTGTAAGGAAACCAAGTACTTTCCCACAGTACATGCTGTATTTCTCATTCCTACAGCATTTTATTTTGACAGGTAATCTTCATTCTTCTGCACATGAAGACAAAATTTAGAAGAGAAGTAAAGGCAATATACAGTATGTGTCACAATTTCTGTGAATTTAAGTACAGCCATATTTTTATTGATAAATACCAGCACATATAAAGCTCTCTTTCTAAATTCATGATCCACATGTAGCACGAAATCTCAAGTTTGGACCTAATTTCTTTCTTTTCTTTACAACTGACATTTCCTCTGTCTTGCTCTTGGGAGTGTGTGAGGGAAGCAGAAAGGGTGGTAGCGGAAGGGAATTCTGCTTTTTTTCTTAGGCTAATTTTCTCAGTGAAACTTGATCTGTCTTGGTTACATTTATGGGACTTTGTGCACAGAGAAGGGGCAATGTGATGTGAATGCAAAAATCATACATTTTCAATACAATTCATTAGATTACTCTGCAGCTTATATACAAAAAGAAAAAAAAAACCCAAACAACCCAAATCCTTTCATAACCGAGCATTAACCATAATTGTAAGCATACACTTATTCTAAATAGTTTTCCCTTAGAGAATAAACAGATACGTTTTTTGAATTCACAGTCAAGTCCACTTAGAGGTGCAAGGAACAGAAACTGTGCTTGCAATTCAACTGGTATTTTGAAATTATTCTGGCAGAAGAGAGGCTGCCTTTCAGAAAACTGTTTTCTATACACTTCCCCCTCCTGTCCCCCCTTTTCTATAATAGGACAATACACTTCTTTCAGCTGAGTTCTTGAATATCCTGAAAATCAAAATCAGGATTAATGCTTGAAATGTATGCATGTATCACAGAAAGTTTAACCTGTGACCTACAGAGCTGCTGCTTCTGGTCCCTTCAGATCCCAGGAAACAATGTTAGGCACATCGGACCACAGTTATTAAACAGGAATGCAGGCTCCTCTGCCTTAGGTAAAACCAAAGAGCTGCAGTCATGTCCAGAAGACTGTGTAGCAAAAACGATGAAGAGTAGCAACAGGCATTGAGGACATGATTTAAGACCATTTCTTCTAAATTTGCAGCAATTTTGCTGGAAGACCTTAGTGTTTGAAATGTCTACAGCTATTAATAATCAGAATATCTGTTTCCCTATTATACTCTTATGTTTTATACAGGAGTTGTTAGTAGTGCATGCAGGGCAATTTTTTGTCTTTTTTACATGGCTACATATTTGTAGTCTGCAACAAATATGCAATGTTATAAAAGGCATTCTGTGATGTCATTCTTTCTGTTGTCTTTTCTGTTAGGCCTGTATCTCAATAAGAGGGCTGCCTGCTGGTTGCTGAATGCTCCACGTGCAGACTGGAATGCTCCATAACTGCAGGCAGCAAGTTTAGGCACCTTGCTGCACAATGCTGCCTCCAGTCATATTTTTGTGACTCCAAAAACTTTCTTTACTAGTGCTAGTAACACAGGTGATCGTTCAGCTGCCTGGGAAAAGCATCCCAACAAGTAGTAGTAGTTAAGGTAAATGGCACGAATTTACTTAAGGGTTTGTGGTGGGATGCAGATCTCTGGCTGAGGATGCACTGCAAAGCCCAGGGATGAGTGATGGTTCCTCAGTGCTGAAGAGTGTGATGGAAAAAGGCAGTAGGAGCATTATGATGTTGCCTCCTGACACTAATTCTGAGCAAAGCACTTATGGTGACTCAGATTTATGGCAGTATTTGCGTAGAAAAGGTACCTTGTTTCCCCTCAAATCCATCTTGTTTTCCTAATTTAGTATAGTGTTATACTAAGGAGAGGTACAAAATTTTTCTTTTATTTTGGTAGTTGACATAGTATATCTATTTTATTTTTGTTGTAATTGCTGGGAGAATGGTACAAAAAGCCATTATATGAGAGGAATAAAATCCTGATTGTACATATGAATTTACCTCCAGATTCTTTGTAATATGAGGGAGTGTATATTCTGTCATCATCAGGGTGATTCTGTTATCCTTCATTTTACCAAAAATAAACTATAAACAATTACAATATGTTAAAATTACAATATGTAAAAACAAAATGAGGAGTTGTTACTAAAGAACACAGCAGTGGGAATAGGTATGGACTAAGGAAAAATGTTAAAGCAGTACCTTAAGTAGTGTAAGAGGAATCAGATAAAGAGCTGAGACCTGCAATTTGAAGTAACTCAGACCTAGGAAAGGGGGGCCAAATCTAGCAAGGTTCTGAACTGTCAGAACATACCTTTCATGTTGGTACTTTCTAATTATATTGGTTAGGTAATGAATATTAATCTCTAGAAAACAAAAAAAACTTAGATAATCTAATAAGAAGGTCCTATCTGTTCTTGGAAAACAAAAAAATAATAATGAAAGCCAATTAATTATTTATCATGTTATAAACTAGATTAATAGGCTGAAATGTTGTTTTTAAATTCTTGACATAATTGAAATCAGTATCTATACAAATTGCCAGAATAAAATACAAGGATGACAGATTCATAATATGAGCAAAAGAACATTTTTAAGCACATTAGATTCAAAAACACTGGAAGTTATTCATCTGATTTAATTGTAATTTTTTGCCAAAAACATTAATGCAATACGTTTGAAGAGTAATTGGTATAAAGAATATCCTCAAAGAGGAGCATTTCCACATGCCTAGGCTTTATTTTGCCCTCATTAAGCTTTATTCTGAGTTAAATATTTCCTGTCTATATCATAAAGATCATTCTTGTTCTGTAAACATCTTAACCTTTTAGTTTTGTCACATTACACTCCCTGATGCCTTTACCAGATGCAAATCAATTAATGACAATCAAAGGGGATTTTTAAGCCCTTTAATGTTTTCAGGTTTGCCTTCATCCTTTGTTTGACCAGACAGGTTGGAAGCTCATTCTGGTCTGCCTGTTCATCAGGTGACAGGCAAATTTATTAAGCATTAATTGCTTTCAGGCTGCATAGGAACCAATATGTACAATACAACTGAAGTTCAACACAACCATGAATTAAGGATTGATGAATGCTAAGAATGAAAGGAGCCTTGGGCAGAATTGTCATCTATGTTACCTTTAGTCCCAGCTTTGACTGGAGGACATATAAGGAAATTCTCTTAGTTTAGCATCGTATTTATTCATTTCTGTGTGACTCTCTCTTACAGTCTTCCTCTGCAACTTTGAATTGATCTTTTTTTGAGTTAGGCATTAGCTATACATGCATCACAATGAATCCCTGGCCATTAGCTGCTCTAACTGGATAAGATCAAGGCTTCTTGCTTTTATTAAATTGTGTTATAGTCATATGGGCTGATGCCATTGGCTACGAAATGGATTTATTTCCTCATGAGCTCAAGATCAACCAGTTCCTTAGAAGTCAAAATGATGTCACAAAATGAAAGATATATTAGAAATAAAGTCTAGACTTGCTATCTCTCTCTCTTTTCACCCTCTCTCTCTTCCTCTCTCCCCCAACATCCTCTTTTCCCCACCTCCATTATCTAATGAACTTTGCTTCTCACCATAAATTTGTCTGATAATGACATTTCCAAGATAATAAGTCTAGACTTTTGGAAACTCTGGAGACTGATGAAAAAGTCACCGAGGTGGTTCTTAAGTGTCTTGGGCAGTGTTCCCAGGGCATCTTTGACAATCAGTATTACTTTCACATTTCCACTCCACAGTTAGAGGTCTTCTCCATTAGCTTCTGCCTGAAGCTAACCCTGTGGACAAGCCAGTGTTTATGGTAGGGATTTGTGGGTGTTTGATCCAGTAGGATATTTCGTTAACTTCTCATGGCCTCTCCAGTCACAACAATTCTTAAGGACTTTTGCTTTTGCCATTTTTCTTTTTTTTTGAGCTAAAGCTTCCTGCTGCTGGTGAGGTAATACTGGTCACACAAAGCTCGGTGAAGGCTGTTGGCTGGTTTTGCCTGGTATTAAGCAGTCACTAGCAGCAGATATTGCATGGTCTCTGCACATGTTGTATGACTTCTGCTGTGAAAGCAGTTTTAGCTCTTGCTATCTGGGGCATCTGAGTTGATGCATTTGGAGACTCTTGTGCAGCCATAATGAAGGTTTTTAGCTGGTAATTAGCAGAATTGTAGTTGGTTTTAACTTTACTTGTTTCATTATACCTTGTAGAGTGATGACAAAAGCCAAAGAAGGAGAATCACACTTCAAAAGCAATCTATTTTGGTAAGACAAGAGCACAAGGACCACAAGAAGGGGTCAGGCTGCTAGCAGACACCCACAGTCCTCTGTGCAAGCTCATTAAAAATATCTCCCTTGTTAACGTCTTTTATCACTTACTGCTAATGAGCATGGAAGAGATAGAACTTTGAGGGATGTCATATGTTTTTTAAAAGAGTTTTGTCTGAGAGTTGGTGGTTTTGAAATTTATAGCAGAGGATCTCAAAGCCTTGGCTAGGTTCCCCTTTTTCACAAATATTATAATGCTTTGTGATGAAACAGTGTCTAGAGATGAACATCCCAAGAGGTCAATTATTCCAGGTGTCAGGTGGTTTTTTGCCAACTAATGAATGTGCTTTTTGGGACAAGAAGAAATGCTACACACTACAGATCTCTCAGTGTGGTGAATGTCATATTTTCATTTGTGAACTTTAATTGATAATAGAAATAAGATTTAATGTAATAATGACTATTTACATCCATCCTGAAAACTTCTAACTCCAGTGACTACATGTTTAGGAGTATGAAATCAGGTAATGTAAAGATCTCTTCTTTTCAAAACCTACCAGCTCAAATGGTTTAACAAAATTTTCAACACTGATGTGGGTTTTTTTTCCTGCTGCTGTGAGTGTCCATTATATATTGCCTATATTATACATAGTAGACTTAAGTGTATTTGAATGTCATTCTATAATGCAGTTACTGTTTACAGAGGTTTCTAAGTGCCTGACTGCCCACCAGCCAGCTGGCACAAACCCTTTGTCTGCACAGCACCTCTTGGTGCTCTTTGAGCTGAGAGCTGTACATCCTGAGAGCCCCCACTCCCATCAGTGGCTCTCACCCAGATATCATGTAAAAGTTCTTTTCTGCTTGAGGGATTCTACCTGTGCTGTACTGCCCCGCCCCAAAGTTTTGCTAGTTTGCTGCTTACATTTTGCCTCTGTGAAATCTGCTGTACAGGGTATATAATTTAACCCTGTTCATCTCAATTCCCCACTTCTCTGTCCCTTCATTGTTACAGAAACAGCTCTCCCACTACAAGAACAGATTTCCAAATTCTATGCAAAATTAAGCACATGCAACTAATTGAACTACTCCATCTTTTTAGTGCACAAGTTGAACAACTAGGCTATTCCATGAGAAAAAAATTGATACCATCTGATGTATGATTACAAACACAGCCCTATGTATGTACCATCAGAAAACATCAAACGTCTTACATTTAGTATTGGTGAAAAAGTCTTAAATTCTTTTGCAAATTAATGGCCTGCCCATCACTTGGATTCAACTGTTCTAGTTCCAGTCACATCATCACAGCTGATGTAAGTAGCTCACTTACATTTCCCTACTGTCAGACTTGTATTTGCTTTTAGCCCAGTCAGCACCAAGGAACCTGTGCAAAAGCTGTGGTGCATCTGCCTGTGTGTGAGTTTTCCACCAGTCTTTTTGGATGCACCAGCTCCTCTTGTGTCTGGTGTGCCCATGTGTTTCTTCAGCCTTTCTTGGGAGGTTGACAAATGTCTTTTTAAGCATCCATAAGTGAATTGTAATATATGTTAAAATTATATTTTTTGCAATCTTTCTGCCAAAATGAGCTACAGTGGATGGCTCGCGTCCACATTAGGTTGGAATGTGCGTGCTCATAAAATTTTACACTGGGCATTTGACATTTTGCCAACATTCATTTGCTATCACATCACCATCATTTCCTACTTTAAACTTATTAGTACCAAGTGGATATACAAGCATAGCTGAATGCTCCTTAGAACACTGTGTGTTTAGAGGGGAAGGGAAGATGAAGTCAGAGAGTCTGTTTGAAGATCTGCTTAAGCAGCATAGTAATGCTTGAGTTTTGTTCATCCTGCCTTAGACAACTCTGTGAGATGGCTGAAAAAAAATCTATAAGCAAACCTTCTGGTATTTCTGGTATTTGCATTCTGAGAGCTTATCTCATTAAGTTGAGGAAAATTTTTGCCAATACCAAGTGAGAGCTATTATGTCTTCATTAATATGTACATAATCTGTAGTCCAGGAAATTACAGGTCAGAGGTGCTTCTGTTGTCTGAAGAGTACAATGAATGGAGCTGTTTTCATTAATTTTTTTTTATTTGAACCAGTGTTTCTTCCTTTAAATAGAATTATAATTAAATAATGCAAAGGAATATTGTCAAGGTAAACCATGCGGCTCCCACTTGTTATTAACATCTTGGGCTTCTGCAGGAGTAGAAAGTGCCAAATTCTGTATTGATTTAAACATTTAGTTCAGTTGCACATTTTTTATTTTTTTTAGGCAATTATGCATTACGTACCCCGGTCTTTTTGTTCATAACTCTGTTGTATTCAGGATCACAGCACAGGTTAGGAGCTCACAATAAGAAATAATTTCAGTTATTATTTATGCTATTTTTAAAATGTGAAAGCATTTCTACGCCAGTTGACTTTACAAAATATCTTCCACTTCTTATTTCTTTTCCTAATGTATAAACCTATATTCTGAGCCCTATTAAGTGATGCTGTGTTTAAAAGAAGTTATTACTACTGAACCTGATCTAGATGTGTGATGTGGGAAATCTGAAATCTACCTACACATTCATGCCAGCAAAGCTCTGTACATACACAGGGGCCTTCAGCTGGCAGGAGGATCAGGAGGTCTTTTCTAGAAATGTCCATCCTTGTTGTCAAGATGACTTTTAAAAAAGATGAATTTACAAGCCTTTGATGCAAAGATAGTCTCAATAGTCAGTGGTATTTTGGAAAGAGAAAAATGCATTCTGAGGGCAAAGCATATGAGGTTAGGAGGAGAGAAAAACTTCCTATTAGTTTGAAATAAAAAAGGAAAATCTAGAGGTAAGATAAATTTAAGAGGGAATATGAGAAATATAAGGGGAAATAAAAGATGAATGAATGACCCCAAAAGCTTCTGATTATTCTTAAGTAGTTCAAATTTTTGTACTTTACCTGAACCATCTAGATTTTTATACTGATTTTCTGTATTACATCTGTATGAGCTCATGCTATAAGAAACAGAAGTACTTGAAAGAAAATGAACAAACAAGTCTGGTCTTTATTAGCAAAAGAAAACAAAGGACTGAAGCAAAATTAATCCCCTTTGTAACCATATAAAGTTAAGAGGCACAGCGTTATGAGACAAACAGCAGAACAATTACATCTGAAGTCTGTAATAAGATTTATAGCATTATATTTGAAGGAACTTAAAACCATATTTATGAATGTTTTGCATTTTATATGAATCTTATTAAAAGATACAATTTTCCAGGATTTCTCTAGCTTACGACTAAAACCTATAGAAAAGAATAACTTTATGCACTGCAGACTGTTCAAGATTTCTTTCTAACCCCTTTGTTGCTGGGCTTTGCTACTTAATTACATTTATTTTGTGCCATCTAGTTGCTGTCTGCTTTAAAAGATAAATGTCAGATGTTTCATGAGAAAGTACACATTTCATATACAATGTTCTGTCGTTGACCTACCTCTGAAATTAGAAATGCTCCTTGCAGTGGTCTTGGGCAGTTTGAATATTTGAGTAGCAGGTTTATAAGACAGAACTGGTTGAATGCATGAAAAAACTGATTGTAAGAAAAAAAAGCAGAGTGATATTGTTTCTTCTGAAACTCATGAGACTCATGATACATTCCTTACAGCATCTTAGTTAGGCAGAAGTTTTCCACACACTTTGCTTCTGGAAGGCACAGACCTCAGCCCTCCCTGTGGGTTCTTTCTGTGGTAAATAGATCATGGACAAACAAATGCCATTTGTTGCCACAGAGTTGAGGTGTTTGCATTTTCCCTCTTTCTGATTTTCTTACTACAAAAAGCCTTATTGGAATTCTATTTAGGATTGAGAGTGGCATGTCTAAAATTCAGGCACTGGTAGGTTTTGGAATACTGCAACATGAGGGAGGGTTTGAGTCCTCTAAATCTCATGGAGACTAAAGCCAGCCCTGGGCCCTGACCAGGAATTGTGCAAGTGCAGTGGATATCTTCTTTCATCAGTGCCTTTTAGTAAATAAATAAAATCACTGTTGGCTGGTTTGAGAATGAGATAAATTCAGGCTAGGAATACCATCTGCATTATGTGTTTTATTATATGGGTGGGTAACAGTAAATATTATGTAACTGTTAAGTTTTGGACAAAAAAGCAATGCCTTGCTATCCCCTTGATAGGCCCTTATCCCCTGAGGTACTGAACACTCCTTTTCCCCAGTAATAACTCAGTCCATTAATTTCATCAAAAGATTGCATCAGATAATACATTTTAGTTTGCGTAGCTTGAAACTAGTAAACCCAAGAGATTAATAAGGTTATAAATGTAACTAGAATTCGTCAATTTTCATCCAGAGAAAGGATTCTAATGTTAATATTTTTATTGTTGTCAATCAATCAAAAGAATATACAGGGCAGAATTTACTTTGAAGCGATGTGGCGACATTTCAGCATTTCAAAACCTCCCTATTTCCAGAAATCCTGCATTGCAATTCTGACTGTACAAAACAAAATGAAGACTCCAGTCCAGTGCATTAATTCTATGCTCTTTGCTTCTTAAAACAAGGTACAGTTAAAAATATAAAATAAGATCAATTATAACACATGAGTAAATTGATTTAAACTGGTCATTTAACATGTAATTCATCTACAAAGAATCCCTGATGATGGATCTCTTGGACTTCCATTTTGAAAAAAGCAATGTTGATTAGTAGAGATCCAAGACAATTTTTTTCTGACTTTTCTCTTTATATTGTTTTGTTTTGTCAGAATATATTTGTGTACCTATCCTTGAAGTAAAGCATTGACTCTCTGCCTTCCAAAGATCTTTTATCTTTTTCTAAACAGAAAATTAATTGTGTTCTGTTTAATCTTCCTAGGAATGCAGCTTTCAAGGTCAGTTTTAGTCCACATGGAACCATGGACAATAAAAACTAAAAAGTATATGTATTAGTTCACACATTCCATGTTCCTACTCCCTAAGCAGCATCTTCTGCTCCTGAAGCTATTCATTTTGGATAACATCTAACCTTCAAAAACAGATTTTTGTTCACAGTGTGTGCAAGACTGGGATAGAAATAAGGAAGTTTGTCTTCCAGTTAGGCCTGAGTTTTTAGCTGGAGTGGATTATGGGTCACTAATTTATGCTAATTTAAGGATCTACATTTCTTTGAGGTGGAACATCACTGCAGGGAGCAAGACCCTATAGTCCAACAGTTCTAGCAATGAGTGGGCCATTATTCTACTGTAGGAGCTGTGTCATCTCTTTGATGCTGCTTTCAATCTTTATTTGTCTTATCCATTTAGAATGCTTTTCAGTATGCTTGTACAGCCATTCCAAAGGCTACTTATTATACAAATTTATGATAACTATAGAGTTAGTTACAGATCTATCCTCCCTTTGGAAGAAATTTTTCACTTCATCTCGTATCCTGTTGAAGAGTGAAGATCTGGAAAGGCCCACATTGGCACTGACACATATTGTGCTTTTGACTTTAAGATAAATGAAAAGCAAACAAACATGTCTTTGTCTGACAAGTTTTGTCTTGGGCACACCCACCAATCCCTCATCAGCCAAGATAAATTGCTTCAGAGGGAGGACTTCCATGTACACAGAAGGAATGCAGAAATTCTTTCTATTTTGTACATTCTTGGCGTCTTTCCTTTGTTATCAATTTCATGTCCTCTTTGTGTTTTGAATCTCTGCTTGGGAAAGGAGGTTATAAATATTAAAGCTCTGCAGAAATTCTCAAGAATTATTTGGGATTTTATTGTTTTGTTTTGTTTTGTCTTAAATATTCCTTGTTTCTGCTATTTTTAGCTCAAAGCTATACTTCCTCATCCAAGCAGTGTATTTTTAGCCAGTTCAAATAGTTGAAAATGCTGTTATTAATTGGACAGAGATTACTTTTGGCTTTCTTCTTTTCCAGTTCTGTTGTAATATTGCCAGCACGGAGACACACACACTTAGAACAGATTTTTCAAATATTATATGAAAGATACAGAATTTATATTTTGAAAGTACTTTAATGAATCCCCTGCCATAAACAGCAAGAGTTTTTAAGTACTGGGATGTGTGTCTTAGGTTGAACTTCATGGAGAAACATCCAAAGACCTTGTTTGTAATTGCATAGGACTTTGTAATTAAAATTTTAATATGATCAGGCTGTGGTTGATGCAGCTTCTGTATCACTCTAGACAGTGCAAATATGTTTCTGGCATGACTTGAAGTAAATGAGAATTTCCATTTTCCTTCTCATAAACATTTACGGTGGTTATTGACACATACCTAGAAGGCCAGGATTTCAACATTTAAGTAGGGGCAAATATATACATATGTATATATGTATATATTATATTGAATCTCTAGCTATGGACCCCATTTTTTATCTCAAGTCCCCTTTTGCACTGTTCTAGAAAAAAAACTATGTGGAAAAGTTCCACATAAACTTCTCCACAATTCCTGTATTTTGTTTGCCTGGACTGTAAATAAATAGACCCTTTTTCTTCATATGTGTGGGTAATGTACAGGTCCCTCTGTCATTTCCCACAATCACCTGAAGCTCCATAGGGGAACAGTGGGAAAGGATGTGGAGTAAGTAATAAAAAGAAACAGTCCAAGTGCAAAGCAAAAGAAAAAAGAATACTTTCTATAATTGGAAGGTCCATAAATTACTGTAGCCCTGGGGTCAAATATTTGTGTGTGGAACTGCTGGACCATTTAAGCAGCTACTCATTAAAACCATGTAAATGCTCAAACAATCAAGCTATCATTTTACACTGATACTTGTACCTCCTCCCAAGGAGGGAAAGCAAAGGCACGGTGATAAGGATACCATAAGGTAGATTCCCACATACACAGCCCTTCTCCACACAAACATTTCCTTAAAGGTGTACTGTGAGTTGAGCTGTGCAGATTTTCAAGCCAGGCATAGTATCTCAATGTTAGGACCTGCTCTAAAACTAATGGAAAAAGCCTGTAAGAAATACAGAAAATTTTCCTGCCGGTTGCTCCATTTTTTTTCTGTTTTGCCTGTAAGTGCAGTAGGAGCAGTGTGGATTTCCCCTCTGGAGTGAGCAGCGAGGTCTGCAAATATCACAGGGGATCTTGCAGAACCACAAAGCCATCCTCAGGGGTGATGGGTGCTCCTGCACTACCTCTGCACTTCAGTCTCCCACCCTTCAGTTTCTCAGGCACAGGGAGGAGGGAAGGATTTGCTCAGTGATGGTAGTTTGCTCATAGTTTAATTAATCCTCAACTGCATTCACTTTTTGGCAGCCTTCCAGTGGAGTTCAGCAACGATGGTGGATATCACTCATGCCTGTACCTGCCTTCTTCCTCTTCCAGAACCAGGGAAGTTTCTCTGCAGGTCCAGGAGCAGCAGTGACATCCATCAGTGCCCCCTGTGCTTTGGCACAGAGGGGCCCTCAGGTATAAGTCTGCAGGCTGCCTTTTTTTAACATGCTGGGCTAGACCCTGCTTTTCTTTTAATGCAGTCTTCTCTCTTTAATTGCCCAGAGTGTTTTATCTTTTCTATCTTGGCCTTTCTCCATCTCTGTATTTAAATTCAGTTTTTCAATTTTCCCTGTGCTTTTCCCTTCCAATTTTCAATTGCAACTGTTGTGATCAGCTGCTGCTTTGTTCTTCTCTCTGATCCTTTCACCACCCCGTTGAGGTGAGGTCCCTCATTCTTCAGCCTCACGTGATGTGAGTGGGTGAGCAGCGAGCAGATGACAGAATTAATTTGCAGGTGTCTCCCTCCTTTTGCTTTTGACATCCTGTCATTTGCCATGTCCTTATGTCTAGGGGGTTATTTCTCGGTGTTGTGCAATCTTTTTCTAGGTTAGCATTGAGCAATCTTAATTATTTCAGAGACAGTCTTTATATAAGGAGATATTTGTTGAGGAAAAAGTCTTTCAAATGTGACTTCCTTTAAGAACAGTTGAATACAGTAAAATGGAAAAGGCAGGGAAGAAGTAGCATAATTTTAAAGCACACCTACAGCTGCTCTAAGCCAGGAGAATGGAGTAGTTTGCAACAGAACAGAAATGTACAACTTGAAAAAGTAAAAATCACAGCAGTAAGATTCATTGCTGTGTGTTCTTTTTTAATCTTAGGAGATGACATATATAAAAAAAAGGTTTGGTCTACTGTGCACACAGCTCCCTCCTGGTGAGGTGAAGCATGTCTGGCAGAAGTGTGGGGTAGTTGACTTGTAGGTGAACTTCTTCTTTAGTCTCTCATTTGTTTACAAAAACTGGGATGAGTTACTACAAAGAGTGTTCAGAGTACCCCCCTGTGCATCCCTTGTATGCCTCACCGTGCCTGGTGAGCACCTCTCATCCATACCACTAACTAATTTTCCAGAGGGGAAAGGGTAAAGGAAAGCTAACCTGTGCAATAGTGGAGTCAGGTATGAGTGCAGAATTGTAAACATTTATAAAGTGCACACTTAAATCTAATAATATTTATTTAATTGCTGTTTAATTTCCCTTTCAGCATTCTAATGTGCTTTTTATTATTCAATTTATTTTTTTTAATTTTGTTGGATGATCCTCCCAAAAAATCATTGTTCTTTATCATTGATATTCTGCCTCATTTGGGGAAAAGAATGTAAGGAAAAATGTCCAGAACTGTGAGTCTTGTGAAAGGTCCTTTGTCTTTGAGCACTACAAATATTATTTCCTTGGAATACTTCAGTTATGCCTAGCCTTAAGGGAAATCATCTTTCTCTTTAAGGAGTTTATTTTCATTATTTTAAACATTTCCGAGAATGACAAGTGAGATTAGCTGAACACAGTACACATTTGGGGCAAGGAAGGATGAATAAGAAATTTAAGTGACATGAATACCAATATTCCTTTTTATGAGCTATGTGGTGTATGTTGTTGTATGATTACAAAGGGCAAGCATTGCTAACAACTCATTAGAGGGAGACCCCATTTTCTTTAGCTGTGGCCTTAAATGCATAAAACTTGTAGTAAAATAAATGTGTGCACATCTGTGATATAATAGCAAAAGGAAGTAACAGCTGGAAACAAAATTCTAAATCTTCCGTGCTCACTCTGAATGATAGTTGATTTTTATGTTCAATATTACAGTTCATAACTGTCACGGAAATAAGAATCCAAACTGAATTATTAAAAAGCCAGAAATATTTGTCTTGATTTTTTTTTTCCAAGCTTTCAGGCACTGTGATGAAACTGTTGCTGTAAATTATGAACAGCATCTAGAATTTAGTATGGTTGCATGCCACATTTCATGACTAAGTGGATTGGTAATAATTTATTCTTCACAAATGAAATGAATGTTCAGACTCCTTTCAGTGGTTGCATGTTCTCACGGACTTTAGTGGGAATTATTGGTACTATGATCTTTGAAAATTAGGGCAAAGACAATGTTGTGCAATGCTGTTTGTGGAGTGGTTTGCAGACAGATGTGCAAAATTCAGTTCTGGCACAGCTAGATGTCACCAGAAAACTCCATCCGCTCCCAGCATCTTTGTGGGAAGATTGTCTCTAATCTGCAAATTTATTTCCAAACGTCACAGGTTGTTTAGATTGCATTTCACAGGCTGTACTTGTGAGGCTTTTACAACAAAGCTTGCATCCTTTCCATGAATTTGAAAAAGTTTAAACGCATTTGTGTTGTTGCTTGGTTTGCTTTTTAAACTAACTCTCTGATAAATCACCCTTTTAATATTAACCTAAAGATGGGCCAAGCCAAGCTGAACAAGCTGAGTTAACTTTGAGTTGGGACAGAGCATTTGACCAGCTGGGGAAGGTGACAGAGGGAAAGCTTAAGCCAACCTGTCTAATAAGGGAGTCTGTCACAGTGCCCTCTGTCACAGAAGGCTCTTTTACATGCTCTATTTATAATGTCCTGTTGCCATTTTATTGTGCCTTTAACAGCTATGCAAGGGTGATTAAAAACAGTCCCCAAGTTTCCTGTGTCACTTTTCACTCATCATCACTGCTCTGAATGGTAACAGTTTAAACCTTTCCATGCCCATTAGCTAATGCCTGTTAAGAACATAACATTGGCCTCTTTCTTTTTATTGCAAACTTCAAGAATCTGTATTATTAATTTTTCATTGTCAGGCTTATGGGAACTATCCAAATCTGGAAATTTAAATAACAATTAATCTTCCTTGTTTTCTGGTCTTTGAGTTCCTCTGTGCAAAACTCTACTTGACACAGCATTGCTCTAGAATTAGTTTCACTGCCTTTGCCTAGCAACACAAATACATTTTACACTCTCCAGGTTCCTCCTGTTAACTTCTAAAGCTGATTGTTGTCACCGGCATATCTCTGTTTGCTATTTATTTGTAACTAGGTGTCACGGCTCTGGACAGGCTCCTCGGGCTGGATGCTCCCCAAGCTCTGCCTGTAGGTCCCACCAAGCTGGAGCTGTGCTTGCTCAATCTTCCTGACTTTGAGCAGAGCCCAGGACTGCCTTTGGCTCGGGGCTCACAAGCGCCTTCGAAAGGCACGCTCTTCTGATTGCTCAGACCTGCTCTCTGCTGCTTAGCCCTTCGTTCAGGCCGGATCTCCGGGAAAATCTCGTGCTTTCACAAAACTCAAATATTTGCACTGTTCTTCTTCAGACCGAGGTGGAAATTTTCGCTCTGAACTTTTGACACCGCACAAAACATACTGAGTCCAAAACAAAGAAACATCTTTATGTCCTTTGCGTGATTTCCTTCTTGCGTTAGGAACACAACTTTTAGAGGGGGGTACAGCCCCTCTTTGCAGCCTGTTTCTTGCTGCCAGCCAACTCCCCTTCACCTTTGGCATTACACAGTAAGGAGGGTTTATTCTTTGGCCCAAAGCCTATGCCTTTGTTCATCTTTCTCCTCCTTTTTTGCATCATCTGTCTTCTTGACCCACCCTATCTTCACGGATTTAAAAACAGTGTTTAATACTGTGCTCCCTTTGGATTGCCCCAGGAGGGTGGTTCTGCCTTCTCAGGCAATCCTTTGCAAACTTGCTGCCCAGCTCAGCACATTCTTGAAGTGTTAGCAACATCTTTGCTTGTTCTGTAGTTTCTCTGAAACAGAAGGTGTCAGAGGACAGTGTCCTCATCAGGTTTATTTGGTGTGTGAAATGGAGGGCAAAGAGTGAGGATATGAGGGCAAAGCACAGGTTTGCCACTGCCTCTCCTAGGCTTGGTGGCAGCTGGCATCGTTCTTCATTGTTGCATCTGTCCTGTGTGCCCCTTCCTGAGTCACCAGCCCACCATGGCAGCTGCTTCCTGGCTCTGCACCCCGGTGAGAGGTGAGAGTGCCACTCGAGCTGTCTGGCTGTGTAGGACACTGAAGACCTTGGGATGGGCCAAGCTCCAGCATCTTAATGGATGTGTGGGACATTCTGGCAGTGCACAGAATGACTCAGAAGGAAAAAAAGTGGCAGCAGGTAAGTCAGTGCTGGTTGCTCAGCAGAGACTTGTGCACTTACAGCCACACCTCAGATTTGTCATTTAGGAGCTACCGCCAACATAGTCTGCACCCAAATGATGCTGGAGGTGGTGGGAGCCCCTGAGCTCCAACCTGATTTCCCTGTCTGTATGTCCTCTTCTTGCTGCCTGCCCAGTCAAAGCCCCAGAGATTGTAATCTGTTTCACCCACTCACACAGAGAGGATTTTCAAACAGGGACAAGTGGAACAAACCTGTGAGCAGAGCCCACACTCAGCTGTCTGCAAGGGGCTGGTGCTCCTGGGGGCCCTCTGTATAAAAATTCCCTTGAGAGAGTCAATTCCTTTCAGGAACATAAATTAAATGTTACTGTACAATGTCCTGTGAGGGGGTGCATTTGTCTTTGTGGTGGTTTTGCATAATATACAAGTAATTCCTAGTTTTCTTGATTTTTAACAATGTGTTGTGTATATTACACAAATGTGAGGTTAACTATTTGTTCTTTCTGTGGACAAAAAGAAGGCATTTGACTGGAGATCACTTTTTAGTGCACATGCCTCAGCTACACACAGTCATGAATCAGTTACAGTCTGCATTGGGAAATATATTGTGAATACAATTGGCTTGGTGAAATGAAACATTTACAATGAATAATAGAAAGATACTAAAGAATTTATATTAAAAAAATTATTAAAAGCAGGAAAGGACATGACCTTCTTATGTCAGTGATGGTTTTTGTTATTATAGGAATGAGAGGCTTAATTCCTGGAAGTGCTAGAGTGTTTTTTTGTTGGCTGAATGTGTCCTTCATAGTAGTCTGTTTGTCATCCCAACCTTTTCCTGAAAATGGAATTCAGATTTCTAGCCAAAAACATAATATTCTTTACTTTGCATTGAGGTTATGTAACAGATGGTGAGCTAAAATGTGCTCGGTGTTTCAAAATGATTTGGTGACTCATAAAACTGAATAACACTTTTTCCTCAGATCATGTTTTGATTCTATCTAGGGATGAGTAAAACTGTTAAATTAGAGAAAACTCCATCTGAAATATTAAGCAAGTATTTGAATCATGAAAATCTATTGAGATTTTTATTACTTCATTTGTCCGTGGCTTATCTTGTCGCAGGAAGTACTTGAGATCTCACAGGAGAAAAATGTGCAATTCTTGAAATGTTGAAGGAATAGCTAAAGTTTAGTCAACATTGAAACTGCAAACAAGACCTTCAAGTTCTCTGAGAGTTCAACTATTATGTTTTAACTGGAACCAACATAAAGTATCTCTCTTTAAAACTGCTGTTTTCTCGTATATTTGGAATCAGTGGGAGCCAGATTCCTTTGGAAATACTTTAGATGGTCTATTGGGAAATTTTCTCTAGTTCATTGTGTCTGTTCATTGAGTGTCTGTCCCTAATACTTGTGTGACAGACAAACCTTAAAGGCATGTGTCCAATGTTGGATGTTTCACACCATGGACATACCTGGTTCCTGCTGGTATGATCCATCATTTTCTTGGACATTCTAGTGGGTGCCCTTAGCTACTTCTGCACCTCTGCTGGAAGTAGGATAATGTCACTGACATTAATTAGGTCTCAGCAATGCACATTTGGTCCAAACACTCCCAGGCCATAGCCCAGTCTGACCCCTTTTAAGAAGCAAGGGTAGTCACGATACTCTGCTCGGAACACATGACATTTTCTTGGGTTAGGAGGGAAAAAGAATAGTGTTTGTGGTCTTTGCACATATTAATGTATTTGTGAGATCTGAGTAGATCTCAGTACCCACAGAGCTTCTGAATCAAAGGGCAGCAGACACTTCTCTGATGGGTGCTCAGGGGATTGACAAAGGAGATGGCCACCAGCCAGCTTTTGAGTTCAGGTTAAGGATTTTCATTCAGAACAAACTCTATTTATCCAGGCCTAAGAGAAAAATTCCATTATTGTACCTTACTACTCAGCTGTGGATATATTTCTAACATACACATTACTATAGAAGAAAGCAGGAAACCCAGAACACTTGTATCTTACAAGTACACAAAAGTATATTATGTATACAAAGAATATACAATTTCGAAAGGGCTCTTAGGCCTGCTTGTGATGTTTACATAGAGACTTAGGATTGCCATTCTAGGTGTATTGGCAATATTTGCCTGAAAAAGAGATGTCAAACATTGAATTTTCTTCTTCTTTTTTTATCTTTTTTTTTTTTTTTTTTTTTTTTTTTTTTAAGTTTTATTTTCACTCTATCTAGTAGCACAAGGCTTGCTTTTCTTCAAGTTGCTTTATTCTCAAAGACGATAGGTAGATGTTAGAGTTCCAGCTTTGCTTCCGGGTATTCCATGTGTGGCTCTATTTGCATTCTCTCAGCTCATGTTTTCTCAGATGCAGAAAATTATGTAATTAGTTGTGGGGTCTCATACCATCGTTTCAGAGATGTTTCCCATTTAAATTAAAGGCCTGTTCTTCTACCCAATCAGTAATTGTCTAGATCTTTTAAGATCTCCCTCAGCTTGATTTAATTGTTAAACATTAATTTAGTGGGAAAAAGGCTTCAAAGGGGAAAAAAAGAACTGCTGGAGGGGCAAAATATTAATAGGTGCTTAAAAGCAAAACAGTAATTCTTCCCTTTCTAAGCTTGCAGCCCTTCAGGCCTAGTGGAAAAGAAACAATTGACTG
The DNA here is from genome assembly GCA_038380795.1 of Pyrocephalus nanus. Classification (NCBI taxonomy): domain Eukaryota; kingdom Metazoa; phylum Chordata; class Aves; order Passeriformes; family Tyrannidae; genus Pyrocephalus; species Pyrocephalus nanus. Next base: position 8,341,779 of record CM076271.1, on the reverse strand, counting down.
TATTACAGGATTATATAGGTTTCATTGACTTAAAATGAACTGAAAGCAGCTGTAGGGAGATTTACCTCAAGTCTTTATTATTAGCCATATGAGGCAGAAAGAAAAACAATGTTTTGTTTGAGTCAGAAAATACAATTTTCAATGGTGGTTTAGAAAAGGTTAGATAAAGAGAGCATTGCTTTTCAATAGGGAAAAGGTGAATAGAAAAATTCTGTTTTGCCAGCATTATATACCATATGAAAGATTTCAGCTAGCAGAAAAAGAGCCTATCTTATACTTGTAGGGTCTTTGTTTTGTTTCATTTCTGATGGATAATCTTGGAGTTTAGTACACTTGATATCTCTTTTACTTACTAATGACTGTAATGCTTCATTCCTTTGAGTACTTCTACCATGCAAATGGAGATAAAGATCAAAAAAGTGTTGCTTTTTTACAAAGAAAATCCTTCTAAAATACATTGGTACAGGTTTTCTTCTAAGTTTTCTGCCCTTGGTTGTTAAAAATTCTACTTAAGAAAGAACTGAAGGGTTTTTGGAAAAAAAGTTTGGAATGCAAAGTCAAAATCTATTCTAAAGATCCAGAATATTTCCTTACTGTGAAATGTTAAAAATATTTAGGACTCTTTTACCTACCTTAGACTTTTTTTTAAACCATACCTGTCATTAAAATACAGTTAACAATAGTTGTTTTATAAACTATCTATACTCAATTACTTTTGTAATTCAGGATGTTGCTTTAACTCCAATGATGTGCTGAAATTTGGAACTGCTCACTCTCAGATAAAAGTACAACGTAGTGCTACAGTGTTGGGGGATAAGGAATCTGTAGCCATACACAACATCCATAAAATCTGATGCCTAATATCAGTAATAAGATATTACTCTTTCAGAAAATATAAAGTCTTAGGATTTCTGATACAAGTTTCATATTTCTTATAGCTTACCTTTGTCTAAGGTCACATGTATTTTGCTTGGTAGGGGTACTGAGTAGATCCTGAAATACATAATAGACTTTTTCTTCCTTTGTGTTGTTCAAGTGAAATGCTTTTATATAAATGTATCCACAGCATTATTTGTTGTGATGCAGGATGGATGGAATACACTGATTCTGAACATTATATTAGCTGTATATTTGGCATTGCAGCAGAGCCAAATGTGATTTAGAGATATAAAATATAAGTACAAAAAAATTGTATAGACATTGCAAATATTTTCTTAACCTATAGAGCAGCTGCTCTTTAGTCTGGTTTTGATTGGATCAAAAATGAAGCATTCTGGTATGAGGCTGGACAGCTCTGTGTAGCTATGGGTAGTTATGCGCCCCCTTACCCTTAAAGTTCCTTCTTCAAAGGAGAGTCTACAAAGAAAGATGTGGCTGATTCTGTCTGAGCAATGTGGCTTTGAAGTGCATATTGTTGCATTCTGGTACTGTGTGTATGCAGAGGTGGAGTTTTCCCATGTTTAAGAGTTGCCTTACACTCTCACATTCAGTTAATATTTTTATGCCATATTTTATGCTACTCTTTTCAGTAGGGCAGTGTCTTTTTGAGGTATTGTAAATGGTAACTTTTAGAACCTGCAGCACCATCATCTCAGTTGTCTGTTTTGAATTTGATATATTTATGGAAGAGATGCTCTCAGCTCTAACATTCATGGAGCCAACATGCCATTGAACTACCATTTTTTTCTCTTCAATTCATAGAATCATGGAATGGTTTGGGTCAGAAGAGACCTTAAAGTTCACTAGTTCTAGGCCTGCTGTCATGGGCAGGGACATCTTCCATTAGACCAGATTGCTCAAAGCCCCATCTAGCCTGGCCTCAAACACTTCCAGGGATGGTGTGTCTTTCTAATTCTTTTATAAATCCTTCACTAAAGGGTTATCTTCCTACAGCTGCAGAACAGCTATTGCAAAACATGACTTCAACTGGTAGACCTCATTTTTGGATCAGAAGTTAGAGAAAGGCTGAATACTTTGTGAAAGTAAAACATTTTACTTTTTTTTTTTTTTTTTTTTTCAAATTTGCCAACCATTAATGATTTTAAAAGGTAAGTCATGGTTCCTAATCAACTAAATTGAGGTAATGCCATACACATTTCTCAACGTAAAGAAACTGAAAATGGTGTAGTAGTACAGAAGAATGCATAGCATTTACATTCTACTTTGATCTATAAGTTGTAAGGGACTTCTCTAGGTTTATTAGCTGCTTTTTTGGCTTTTCCAGTTAAGAAAATCTTAATACAGAGAGCCTAAGCAACTTACCCAAGGTCTCAAAAGGAGCTACTGACACAATTGGAGCTGAACACTGAACTCCTGTCTGGTTCACAGCATTTAGATCACAGTCTGGGAAGGTACACTTGCTTTGGCCTTCAGAGGAGTTTCTTCCTGGAATCTCACCCTTGTTTGCTTCTCCAGCAAGAAATCCCAATCTTCCTTATCTCCCATAATGTCCAGTAGGTTCCTCCTCCATTATGCTATCAGCAGACACTCCTTATTATCAGTGTTGCCTTCTAATAAGGAGTCAAAGTACCTGCCACTGTGTGTGCATAGGAAGTGGATGCTTTCATTCAGGTTGATGTGTTTCATGCTCAGAAGTATTCACTTTTAGTTGAAACCTCTGAAAGATAAGAGTTCAACAAGGGAATTTGATGCATTTGCTGTAGATGTGTTGTCAGACTAAGTACCATCCCATACACTGGTGGGGATGAAAAATGGAGAGTGGATACAAGTGATCTGAAACACAACTAAATCATTTGCACAACTACATCCATAATTAATGGATATGTGCATGCATTTACAGTGCTGTAATTGCATGTCTGATGTACTTTTAGTTACATATTCATCTGTCAATCTGCTGAACAGAAATATTGAACAAAATAAAACATTCCAAATGGGCAATTTTATTTGACACACATGCTCACAAAAAGAAAACTAACCTGTGTTTGTTGTGAATTTGGGTTAGTATGCCTGACAAAGTGGATGCTGCTTTAAGGACAGGCGTAACCTCCCTTCTGGGATGTGACTTCCAATTATTTGTGTATAGGATGAACAGAATGTTCTGCTTCTTTGGGCAATGTTCTCTATTCAGAATTGTGAGGGACACGTTCATTGTGTTGTTAGTGATCAAGAGGAGTTATGAATTATTGAAAGTTAGCTCGCCTTCCAGGCATTTCAGGGCAGTAACCTGTAACAAGAAGAGGCACATTTCCCTAAATGAATACATTTTCATTCAGCGGGTTATTCACTTAGCCAGCATTAAATGTAATCCTCTTTGAATCTCATGGCCACCTCCTACTCTTTTCCTGTCAGTCTTCATCTCCTGCAAAATCATGAATTCAACCTTCAAAAGAATAGTAGTTTGGCTAATTCACTGCTCAGCTTTCTGTAAGAAATACAAGAGGGATTCTGTAGAATTAACGCAAAATAGCTCAAGGTCAATAGCTCCTAATATTTACATCATAATTAAAGTAGACTTTTTAAATTTTCTTTCCTCTCCTCCTTTTTTAGCTTTTCTTCTTTATTTTTTTTCCTTCTCCTTTATTTCCTCTTTTTTTTTTTTTTAATAATTTTCTTTTCTTCTTAAGATGGAAAGGTGTTTGTCTCAGTAATATGGCATCATCACTTCTTTTTATGCTGATTTCGTTTTCAGACAAGGCAGATGACACTGCTGGCCATTGCGATTTACTGCACACCAGCTTTGCAGGATATAATGGAGTGGGACAGTATTCTTTTTGATGTGGTTAATCTCTGTTGTACTTGTGCCTCTCCTGAAAACTGCACTGTGTCAGAGAGTCTTTTGTAGCCAATGGTGACAGGAAGATCAACAGAGAGAGGTTGCTCCATTAACCTCTGAAGTAATGAAGTTGCATTTCAGGCAGTCAACACTCACACTGCCAATTTATTATCATTTAAGAGGAAGTGAAACTACTTCAAGCCACTCTGGTGTCCACATTGTGATAAATACGCAGGCTAATGTTGTAATGCTAACAATCAGCCTTGAAGGGACCTCTAATGGCATAGGATGCTGTGGCTGTGTGTCTTCTTGCCCTTGCAGAATGATCAGCCTTCACGGAATCCACACCAAGCAAACAGGCTAAGCCTATTTATTCCCATACTGAATATGCAGGTGTAGTTTTGCTGGCAGTGCCAGCTGTATCTGTCCACACTGAAATGCTGAAAGTAGATAAATCATTTGATAACAAATTTGTGTAAACTTTCAAGGGAACTGAATTTATATCTCCAGATTTGCTTTCATTTAATTCTGGTTTCCCAAGGGATGCACATTGTTAAGGGGATTACTATCCCTCTTAGAAATGGACATAACCAAAATCTTGGGAACACGTTTAAACCTTCAATTTGTTAAAATCTTGCAGGATTGTCTGACCTTATAAGATTTTCATGACCAACAGTGAAATCCTGTGAGAACAGCTTTCTGAGGAAGCAATAACACTAGTCTCCCCTGTCTCAGCAGTAAAACAGGCTTGTAAAAGAAAACATAGCAAAGCTGGCATGACCATACCCCCATTCTTCCAGAGTTCTGCTCCTAGGCATGGTCTTTGGCACATATTTTTTCCTGCTAAGGGTAGTGTAATTTACATGTCTGGCTTTCCATAAGTAGTGAAAACACTTTTTATATATAAAAAATCCAGGTGGTTTCATAGCCATATCATACATTCCTTTTCTCCCAGGGTGACATAAGTAGTTATTTATCCACAGTATTTCAGAGACACAGAATCATGGTGGTCAGTTAAGTGCAGTATGTTTCTGCTGGTGCCTTGCCGAATTTCTGATTTTTTTTTTTTTTTTTTTTTGTGCTGTGGGCCCAGTTTTGACTGCAGATGGGTCTCTGAGTGTTTGCTTCCTGGGACTATTTGACATGGCTCCACTGAAATTAATTGAAAGACTCTGTCTTCTGTGGGCTTTGGATGGATCCTTTTAGTGTCTTTTGTCTGGGAAGAGAAAGCACTCGGTAAACCAGGGGGAATGTTACCTGCATTGTATAAAAGGATATTGTTTATGAACAGAACACTCAGCCATGGCCTCGTGCCCACTGAGCACGATGACTGTTTTCTTGTCTCCCCTGTCAATAGTCTGAACTATCTTCTCTCTCTCTGAACTGTAACTCTTCTTGCTGCATATTCTCTGGCCTGCTTCCTTTGTCTTGCTTCTGTGTAAGGAAGGTGTCTGCATTTCCTTGCTTGGGCTTTCCTTGAGCAATGGTTGCCGGACTATGTATCTATTGGCTGCTGGTGCAGAGCTCTTCTAGGCTAGGGGCAGTGGCTGTGGCCAGTGTAGTGTGTCCTCCCCAGCCCCATCCCCAGCAGAGTGCTCCCAGGGTTGTGTCAGTGCTGCAGGGCTTGGAATAGTGATCTGTGCTGTTCGCCAGAGTTTGGTACAGACCTGGTGCCAGAATGAGGACCACAAGCATCTCCCACATGTGCCACAAAGCTGCATCGAGCAATGCAAAACTTCATGGATTTTCTCCCACTCCCTCTCTCTCCACCCCCATGACACATTTTTCTCTGTACTGAGGCAACAGGTGTCTCAAAACTCTCCCTTTTGTCTTTAGGCAGACAGGTTTGGGAAGGGCCCCCTGCCAGGTTAGAGCACAAGGTTGCTTTTGAGCACCTGACTTGACAAACAGAGGTTGGTTTTTCAGCTGCTTGGGGCTGGAAGGGGATAGGAGCTCTGCCCCAGCTGGCACAGGGATGGACCTGGAGGGACACACACACTGCTGCCAGGGCAGCACAGCCAGGGAGCGTGGCAAGGGTTATGGAACTCCACAGCATTCCAGGAAAATGTTTTGAATAGGCCATGGAACCTCTGCCACCTGCACAGCTGGTGTCGGCTGCAGAACTCTCAAGCTGCCCGAGGTCTTCAGTTTCTGCAAGGGTGTGTGGCAGAGGAGTGGGAAAAGCTGTCAAGAATTCCATAGCAATGCTGAAGCCAGAGAAACACGGGCAACCCTCTGCGGGTTAGTACTGTTTCAATGCTCTCTGCCCTCTCAACCCCTTCCTTACTTGTTATTCCCAGCATTCCTAAAGCAAACGAAAGGCACGGTGTGTGTGGACAGAGAAGAGAGACGGAGTCTGTGTTGTTTGGTATTGCAGAAAGATGTTCTTGGCACCGATATCAGATTTTCAGGTAGTGAAGATGTTTTCATTTAACACGGAATTAGTTTATATTTTGTATGCCTTTTCAAAAAGGTGAGATAAGATTAGGCAATTCTGAATTATAATTTTTAAATCTACAATTTGCTATTAGTTTGTGTTTGAATTCTTTTTTTGTGATTTAAATATACAGCTCACTGATCTTAGCTTCTTCCCTTCTATGTTTAGCCAAAGAGAGCTGCTGAAGAATGTGAAATATATTATTTTATTGGCACTGACTCACAACCGAGTCAGTGAACTTTTTTGCACTTAAAACTAAAATTGGATTCTAGCTTTCAAAAATTTATGACAATTGCTCCTTCTTGTGGCTTGAATGTTGACATATAATTAATTTAGGATTTCTTCTTGAGATTTCCTGTCTAGGTTTGTACCTGTCATAAAAATATCCTTGGAAGTTTATCTAACAGCTGGAACACCATGAGAGTCGATTGAAATTTAGCAGAGATTTACTGGGGCCAACAGGAAGTGCTCAGAGCAGGATGGCATAAATATGCAGAAAGAGGTCTTTTATTTCAGCTGTTTTAAAGGGTCCCAGCACAGGCTGATAGTGGCATAATCCTGAAAAATGCTGACGCTGTGTCAGCCAGCAACACCAGCACAGCAAAGGATTCCACAAGCATGGATTGGCACTTTGTTGAATTACGCAGAGAATGGAGCTATGTCTGTTGCCTTCCCTCCATCCCAGCTGCCCTGCAGGTTTTAGCTCATTCTTCTGAGAAACCAGATATATTTACTGGAAATTTCCCACGAAATGGTTTTGAAATCTATTTTGTTCCTTTGCAGGATTGAAGGAATTCTGAAAATTCAAAATCTAGGCTGCAGTGACTTGAGGGATTGAGCAGATGAAATTTCTTTTAGAGAAATGTAAAATGAAGCATAGGCTAGCAACCCCAAAACTACATACCTAATTTCAGGATATAAATTAGCTATTGCTCTTCAGGATGGAGTTGCTATAATTACTGTGCATAGTCCTCCAAAAAGTTAGCTTTATTTGCAGCAGTGGTAAAAAAGGCAAACAATATAATAAATACTTGGGGAAAAAAGAGCTATTTAAACATAAAGCCATTTTTAATCCCTGTACCTGTTCAAGGCTTGCCCACATCTTTGCTATTCCACATATTTCTGATAAGCCACTGAGAAAGAATAGAGAGCACAGCAAAGGTTAAAAAATAATAATTAAAAAAAAGGACATTTTTAATTATTTCTACGTAAATAGAAGCTTCAGTTTGGAAAAGAGGTAGAAATATGAGAAATCTCTAAAATCAGAAATAGTCTGAAGGGTGTGAAGATGAAATGAGTGGTAAATTTTCCCGCAATATGGACTCAGAGTGAAATGAGCTGGCAGTGGTTCTACATATAATACAAGCAATAATGACTCAAATATCATGTAACTGTTGCCCACACTTGCCATGCCAACTGCAGAGACCACAAGGATAAATGAAACTGGAACGGTGCTAAATGGTTTGTGGATTGTATTGGTCTACTGAGGGTTATTAAATGCAGTGTTCTGGATTTAGCAGGAACCCTGGGCTGGTGGGTGCATTCCCTGAAGGGGGAATTCCCTGTTGCCTTCTACATAGGGACAGGGGAAGGTGTGAGTTGCTTTTGACCCACACTTTGAAATTTGGAAGATGGATCAATTATTATTGAAACAAGCTGCATTTTCTATAAGCCAACAAAACATTTTGTGATCATTATCACGGCAATCAGTGCTTAATGGTAGAAGATATGCACCATAGGGAATTAAAAATAAGATTTTGTTTAATGGAATGAAAGATCCCAAAACATTCTATTGGCAAAAAAATCTGCAAAGGACATGGGTGATCCTCCTCCTCCCTCTCTTGCTTTTTTACATCCTGTGTTTGTGATTGTCTGGAATGGGAGATAGAGAGAAGAAAGAAAATGAGCATAGAGACATAGGTGTTCTCTAACAAAAAAATTGTGTAAATTGTGATAAATGAGAAACTGTGGTGATTATTTTTGTTCAGAAGTTTCCTAGACTTGTATTGCTAAACAGTTTGATTGCGATGCATCAATCTTTTTTATAGTAGCATTGAGTAGAAAATGTCACCATTGTAGTTTTCTATGATTTTATTATAGAGTTCGTATTTTTAGTTTATATGTTTACCTGTCATTTCAAACTTGCATGGAAGGTCTGAGTATCTCCTTTGGAAGTCTTGCAATCTAAGCCTCTGATCTCTCCAACTCTTACACACATGCGTGCTTTTGAGTTTCAAAGTGATTATAAACATGGTGTTTGAAGATTAGGGGAGCAATATTTTGCTTAAACACTTGCTTATTGCTATTTTACTATTTTACTTTATGCAGTAGTCATTATCATTGGTATGCTGATAACTGTGGGTCTTCAATATGCATAGCATATTATCTGTGTGCTCTTAGTTAAATGAAAGCCTGTAAGATCCCTTGCAGGATAAACTCTTAAGCCTTCTCTTATATTAGATGCACTTTTAAGTCTCATTTAGAGTAAAAATTAAAGAATTAAAGCATTTGCTTATATGCTTACCAGAACTGGTCCCTAAGTCTTCCCTATCGTGCACTGAGAAATGCGTGGGCAGAGCCATAATTGTGGAGAAGCTCATAATATTGGGGCCTAAATTATAAAAATTATTGCATAATTAGACCACACAAGTTAGATTTCAAAATGCTGCATGTTACTTGGATGGGTATTTAAAAAATAAGTAGCTGTCGAGCGTGTATGGTCATGTTCACAGTGCCACACACAGTCATTGTAATGCTTCAGCAGTTCGAAGGGTTTTAAGTAGATCCAGCATTGGTCTTCAAATAGACCAAACCTACTGATACTTTCCTTAACTGTATCTCTTTCTTCTTGACGTTAAAAGATGCAACTGTAAATATCACACTTCACTTTTATAAGTAGGTTCATATCATGAACCAGGTAGTATAAAAAATATATTTAGGATCATTTGGAGGGGGAGAAGATGGAAGTATATCTCAGGTACTGTAAAACAGGCTTTGTGTATACTTTAAAACTCTGACTATCCTTTGGCATATTGATTTCTTTTATATTATTATTGCTACAATAACCATACCTCACAGTGTCCTCCACAGCATAATCAGTATTTAAATATAACTGATAACTTTAAAGAGTAGAGGACTATTAACTAGCAGAACAAACTAATGAAACTGCATGTTAATGGTTTGTCTAAATTATGAAGTATAGGTGGGAACATACAGCTGTTGGTACAGATATTCAGATCCACAGAGCAGTAGTCTGAAGTTATTTAGTTTATTCTCAACAGTTGAAGATGAGCAATCCTAGGAAACTTTTGCTAACTTACTGGAGTTATCTGCCCTAAGGACATTATGCTATGTCCAGCACTTCAAAGAAGTCTTGTCCTTTCTAGCCAAGAATCCACTCTTTTCCTTAGGGGAGAAATAGGCACACACACATCAAGTACCTCAAACCTGCACTCAGCCCTCACCACCTCTCTTCTGCCCAACTCCATCCAGCCTTTGGGCACATCAAAAGAAGGAGTACAGCCCTTGTGTGCCTCCTCGTTGGCTGGAATGCTTTTGGATTAAACTTCCTCACCACAACCACCAAATTTATTAGTATTTACTCTGGTACAACATCTAGTAACCAATATGCTTCTAACAACAGTGTGGTAGCAGCCACAGTAACTAGAGTTATCCAAGCACAACAGCCAGCCAATTTTAGCTATTAAATATTGACTGACTCTGGTAGGATGCATGAGGTAAAACCCAAATCATACTCAATACCACCGGACAAATATGTATGAGATCTTAAGAATTTCCTTCTAGTCCCAAACTATCAGCAAATATCAAAAGATGGCAGGAAAAAAATAACTCCTACAAATTCTAGAAAAGCCACAGCTATGACCTTGCTCGGCTCAGGCCAACTCCTAAGAACAGAAAAGAAATGCTCCTTCATCACTGGTGGCCAAAGAAAGAATGTGCATTGCCCTTTTGTCCCTCCAAAAGGAGTGGCCAATCATTTCTGTGGATCAGCAAGCTGAAACTTTTGCCTGAGCAAAACCCCCTGAAAAACACAGGGAAGGGCACCAGGGAAAAAGAACAAAAGATTGCCAACCCCTTCCCTCCTTCAGCTGTGACCTGTCTTTATCATTCTCTGCACATTTAACCTCTTACATAAGCTTTAGCTCATCTGTGGATGAGGGCAGAGGCAACACGTAACAGGCTCAAGAGAGAGACAAATGTTTCAGATACACAAGTGTTCAGCCAACTCATTATTTTCTCCATATCTACAGACTGGTAACTCCTGGCAGTGATGAATCTGCAGGGATTTACAAAACCTGGGACCACAATGCAGTTTTGAAAGGCAAATAGAACTTTCAGAGCTGAGGAACCATAAGCATCCCATCAGTGTGTAATAGATCCTTAGGGAAACGGGAAGGTGTATTCTTCTGCATATTAGGATTTAGAACTTAAATCTACCCTTTAGTTATCTCTGTAATATATCCGTTCATTAATTCATCTTTCTTTTGCATTTCACAATCCAGTTTTTAGAATCTGAATTTATGTTTTAAGATATTATGTTATGTTTTATCTTAAAGAACTGAAAAAAAATTAGAACACTGGGGAGTGTTGATTTAAGTAAGTGGATGCTTATAAGTGAAACCTATCCCAGCAGAGATTTTAGTGGGTTCATTTCTTCTCGTTTCATTTTGCAGTGAATTTCTAGCACCAAAAATTTTTCTCTCGAGTGAAAATTTTCTCTTTGAGGAGAAAACAGCATCTTGAGGTTTCTTTTAATTTTTTTTAATTAAACAAAACATGCAGCAAGTTGCAATTAAATTTCAGTTAACAAAATGCAAAAATACACCCACCCTCCCTCTGCTAAAAATAAGTAGTTTGAAAAGTAATTTCACATCCCTGACAATGACGACTGTGTTTATGACATATTTCTGGTGCCATATTCCACTCTCCTATCGCTGCCAGCTTGCGTCCAGTATTTAGAAATAAAACAGAAACACATTGAACTTGCTGAACTAGATGTTGCCACACTGCAGCTCTAATGGGCTTAGTGACCACAACCTACAGGGGCCAGAATGTGTCAACAGCAAAAGGGCCAACCTCAATCACTGTCTGTGCTTTTACAAAGTTGTTACATGTTTAATTCTTTGCAGCTTAGTTCTCCCGCTGTTTTGGCTGCTCCAAACCAAGGCTCATATATTGCAGCAGCCTTCTCTACCTCGTATAATGCCACAAAAGTCCCAGCAGGAGACCTTTCAGTGGAGCAGACAAGCCACAGGCGAGGGCAAACAGGGCATCACAACTTCCTAATAAGATGACTTATTAGATTGGGGGCTTGACACAGTTTTTATTTAACCACTTCTTTCCCCAGCCAGCGGGAACACGAGCTGTCTGTGCGCTGTTCGTGGGTTCGCAGCCAGCGCTGCCGCCTGCGCTTCAGCCCCGTCCCCGAGGGTCCGATGCCAGCTCTGCCACCTCGCCCTCACTGGGGTGATTTCGCCCTCAGTGCGGGAGCTGCAGGCACACGGGTTTCTGCAGGCACACGGGTTTCTGCGGGCTGTCCCCCGCGGCGGGGCCGGCAGTGCGGGGGTTAAGCGGCCGTGCCGGCGGTTTCCTGCCCGCACTCGCCGTGTCCCGAGGCGGTGCCGCCGCCGGGAGCCGGGACAGCCGCGCCGGGCCAGGTGGCGGGCAGGCAACACCGTGTTATTAAGCAGCAGCACAGATCGCAAAAACCTTGATCTTAAAAAAAAAAAAAAAAAAAAAAAAAAAAAAAAAAAGCCCCTAATTAGGCCCGAGCACGGGAATAAATGGCATTCCACCATCAGTCAGGATGGAAAAGGCACCTTCCAATTTCATCCAGTGATGCCTGTTTATTGACAGCTTTCCGGATCGCACTGGGGACATTGTTGTTTGAGCCACTTGACTCAGTTCTTCTTCTTTACTTGTCACTTTAGTTCCATTTAAATAACAACTAAAAAAAAAAAAAAAAAAAAAGTTGGTTTCACGTGCTGCATCCTAAGGAAGTCATAAATGTCTTGACAAAGAACCCCGTGCCCTGTGCTGCTGAGTCGTGGCCGCCTCCGTGGAGCGTACTGAGGGTCTCTTAGAATCGATAGGAATTCTTCCATCATCTTCAATCCGCTCCAGCTCAGCCCATGGCAGACTGCTGCACTGAAACCATCCTTAACATTCCCTATAACCCTCTTTTTAGTTCAGTGTGAAAGTGATGGATTGAAGGATATATGCTGAGTTTTCTCGTATTTCTGAAGAGCTTTGATTTGGACTAGACTTGTTTTATGAAAAGGGGATTTTAAGAAAAAAATAGCTGTCTTTCAACTCATATAGCACTTGTCTAATTTTGATTTATAAACATTCCCAGTAGAGAAGGCATCCTTGTCCAAATAGTCTCAAGGTTCATAAACTTCATCTAATTTTATGAAATAATTGTACAGTAGTTTTCAAGGACTCTTACTCTCTAGAGGGCTTGAATCCATTTGATTTTATTCATCCCAATGGTATCTGCTTTTATCCCTAACTAAGATTAACAATTCTGGCATTATAGCAATATGGAAAGTTCATCACATTCGTGCAGTGATTCTACCACCAGCTGCAGATCCTTCTGAAGTTTACTGTGCAGTGAATTTAAAGCATAAATAGCAACAAATGGGATAAATAATTTCTTTGCCAGAAATGGAGCAAAGTTAATTTTTCTTTATAAATAACTTTTTATGCTGATGGGTTTTTGTGAACCTTTCAATATTTAATTAAATCACAGTTTCTGGATCTTTCTTTTGAATATGTTTTCTTCATGTATTTACCATTTCTAAGCTTTTTAGTAAGTAACTATAAATCTTTGAAAAAATTAAAAGAAAAATGGGTTTACTTTTACAGTGTAGCTAAGAAGATATTTTCTAGCATCTAAGAAATAAACCTCACGATTGCCTATTAAAAATTAAGAGTTATCATTACCAGGGATATTTCAGAGTATTATAAAAGAGGAATTTGTTATTAGGATTTTTAAACTAGATTTTGAACTCCTTATTTTCTGAAAGAATCAGTGCATTAAGAGCAGAGCAGGACACCTTTTGCCTGGGCATACCTGAATGTTGTCAGACAGCTGCAGATCTCCCAGGTAACATTTCCTTAAGTGGAATTTTTAAGAATGACTAAAATTTGTTCTCCTCCAAGCAGGGTGTTTACTTTCTGTGTCCAGTGTTCTCCAGGTAATGTGCAGTGCTGCACTTACCTTTCGAATCAAGCAACTTCCTTGAGCGTTACTTTAACCTGTGGGCTTTATTGATTTGAGATGTAAAAAAAACGTACACCAAAACTTTGGTTATTATAAGTAGATCTAAACAAGAAAGACTAACATCAGTTTTGACAACAAACAAAACCAGTTTTTGTTCTATCGGTTATGTTTAAAAGATTCCAATTTCAAACCAAACACAACTTGTGGTTATTCTGTCAGATATTTATATAGCCACTGGGGCGCCATAGTTATGCACCGCATACATCATTGTATTTTTAAAATGTACTTAATGAACATTTTTTCTTTTCTGGTAACTACTTCATTGCCTTAAATGAATGCATTCCAATAGAATTTGTAACAAATGAGCACTTTGTGTTTGCATTAATGCCAAACACGTTTAACAAATTTTTAACAAGGAACACTGGCAAAAAGCCAAACTCCTAGAGGGACACTGAAAGAATGCTATAAATTTAAACTGGATTTTACCTTTTCACTCAGCTCAACAAGTGTCTTAGGTGTCTTTGGCATCTCAGCATTGGAAGTTTTGTACATAGGTTGGATACAACTTTATGTCTTAATTATTTCTCTTCTTGGCCCTCCTCACTCGAGGTTTTCCTATTGAAATAACAGGCTTTAACAGGTTACTGTATTCTTTAGAAAGTGAGAGGTGGGTTTTCATTCTTTCCACAGGATTTCAGCCAGGAGGAAGTAGCAAAAATGGTATTTATTGTTGGGGCTGCAGTGACAGAGAGGTTCAAACAGCACATATTATGCCATTGTCATATCCTGTGTTAAGGGAACTTCACAGTGGCAAGCACTCCAGCAGATCTGTGCTACCCAATATTGTTTCTTGTGCTGAGTTGCAAATATCTGGGTTCTGGTTGTGTCTGCAACTGCACTTCAGGGGCAGGGAAAAGCAGCCCACAGTGCTCCCACTGGTCCAAGGTCTGGGCTCACACAGAAGCCACAAACAGATTTTTGGCTGAATCAAACTTCTGGGGGGTTTTTCAGTTGTTAAGTTATGCCCACATGGTACATGTCAGTACAGACCTTGGGAATCACCTAGTTTGTAATACATGTTCGTATTAAAAGTGTTACAAGTAGCTCCACAAACCACATGCTTGCTCTTTACTTGTAACTTAATATATTAATTTAATTTTTACTATGTTATTTCAGTTTTAATCAAATGCAGGAACTGAAAAATAATAATACTTAGCACTCATCCAAGACTCTTAAGGCACATTACAAACATTAAGCCTTGCAAATTCCTGTGAGGAGCCTGATGTTATGCCTGCTGTAGAAAAGAGCAAGTTAGGCACAGAAAAATAATATGATTTTTCCTTAGTCACACAATAACCTGGTGATAAGGACAGAATTAGAGTGGTATGTGCCAAGGATTTCTTTTAGTTAATTGAGCCATTTTTTCCACGGTTTTGCACAGATAAAGGTAAAAATTGGGAATACATTTTTTTTCCTTCATGTCATTTAGATTTTATTGTTGCAAGAGGCACAGGCGAGTCCCAGGAGGTCACTTGAGAAAGACCTTATGAGTTATAGCCTTATTTTTTAAATACTACTTTTCAGTCTAGTTACTTATTTCCAGAAAATGAAATAATTTCCCATCATTTGTTGGTACTCTGAAATGATGAATGAGTCTGGAGAAGGAAACTGAGGAATTCATCCTGACAGCTTTTTAAAAGATGTCACATTGTAGTACAGATGCCTTGTCATAGATTAAGGAGCAGAAATAACCCTAACAGGTTTTCATTAATGATATCCTTCTCTACTAACATTTGGTCAGATAGCAATTCCCTGTAATAAAGTGGCTGTTCCCTCTCTTTCTGACTCACTAATTACCATATCAGTTGTTGGCCTTTTATGTAGGTACCATGTGTAACAGGTTAGGAGAGGGCAATTTAAGCCTATGTGAATGGGTATCTGTTTTTGTATCTGGGTGCTTGTTGCAAACATTTGGAAAGCATATGGTGCATAATGGACATTAACCCAGATGTCAAAAATAGCCTGCATTTTACTACTGTTATTAAACAGTTTCCCCTTTAACCCCTTTGTGTTTACCCACCCTCTCGAGCTTTTCTGCAAATCACTGCTGAGAGGAAAGGATTGGAAGTAAAAAGTACTAATCAGGCAGGTGTCTTTATCCAAAGGAAAAACAATCTGAACAAATATTTGTGGGCTACTACACTTTTATATCTTCACATCCTTCTGCTGTTTTCGTTGACTGGTATATCTAATGGACAGGCAGAGGTGCCAAACTCTTAAGACATTAATTTAAGCTGGAGCACTGCTGAATTCAGGCCCAATGCGTGTTACCAAACTTTATTTCTGTTTTAGAGGTTCAGTGATTTGTCCCAAGTATAGCATTGAAGAAACAAATATAAAATTTAATTTACTCAACCTCAGTTGGTATTTGACAGCAATATCCTTTTATATATTTATTTGGCTTACTTGAGAAATACTTTGCATTTCCTACCTGTGGTGAAAAAGTTTTTGTTACACTTCCAATATGTGTATGGTTTCCTGATGAATGGGTGGGTTGATTAAGTGGGTGAGGTTTATTTGGGGGATTTCATTCTACAGTAGAATCCCAACGAAAATCTGGGGAGCAACCTGGAGGCAGAGTGCACTTTGTGTTTTTTGCTCTTCCTCAGACTGGACACTTTATTCTGGGTCCTTATATTGTCCAAGCATAAAAGAGTGTTAATTGCAAAGGAACTTCAGCTTGTAAAATAGCAGCTATACTGAAGATTTGCTGTGGTTACGTTTTAGTGAGCCTGTTTAAAAAATCTAGGCATTACTGTGCTATAGTTTCTGGAATGTACTCTCCTCATTAATTTACATGTGCTCTTCCTCTGCCTGTGTATCTCCTTGAATGATGATTAGGAAATTCTCGGCACCCAAAAGAATGGGAGCTATGCACAGTTCACAAACCGTAATGCATGCTCTGACTTACAGTTTTCATAAAAAGTTCGCAAAGATTTTATGTGCCAGAACTAGTAACATGATCTACTTTAGGAACTCCCTGGCTTTCCAGCTCTGCAGAAGTCATTTTTTAGACCATTCAAGGGCCAGGTCCAAAACTTGTTAAAATCAGTGGGAACCTTTCCACATTTCAGTGGGCTTTGGATTAGTCCCTAAGTGTTTTAACCAGAAGAATTGTACCAACCCCTCACTGAAAAAGCAGAACTATTCATCTAAGTTTGATGATATAAACTGTTACATGTACTTTCTTTCATATATATGAACTTTAAAATAAGAATTTAAAATAATTTTTTAGTTTATTCTGTAAGCAGTTTCACTTTACTCACAGAATAATTTCTCCTACAAATATTAGATTCTAGAATTTAAAGGGGCTTTTTAGTCAACTAGCTCTACTTGGAAAAACATAATTTTTCAACTGTATACAAAAGCGTAAGCATTGTATGGCAATTTCTTTTCATACAATTGAATGTTTTGGAAACTTCTAAGGTTACATAAATGGAAGAGCAATAACAGAGAATCCCATACATAATGCATTTCAGATTTTCTAGAAACAGACTCAGTGGATAAATGAACAACTGCCCTGTAAGGGAATCATTTAATTCCTCCCACTCATCTGATATACAGATAATGTGAATAAGACTAATTCACTGCTCTCTGCTCAGGAAGTTGGTTGCAGCTCAACCAGTGTAACAATAAAAATCATTCAGGTCTCACTCTGTAGTGGCTTACAAGCAGACACAGGTCTGTAGAAGGCAGGAAGGCTCTTCCCACTGAGTGACTCGGGCTGACACCCGTTACCTCTCACAGTCCTCCAGGTTTTGGCAGTGCCAATCCATGAAGAGCAACCAACCACCTGTGATTAGTGGGGGTGTGGCTGAAAAACTCATATCAGACTGTTGTGTAATGTAATCTTTGTAAATCTGAGCTTCTTGTATCCATGAAACCTTTATCTGCCGTGAGAGAACTTAAAGTACTTAAGAACTTAAAGGGAACTTAAAAGTGCTTAAAATACAATGACAAAACAGTGCTTCAGTTTTGGAGAGTTGCTAGAGGTACAGCATATTCCCACCTGCCATGGAAATAAATGGATGTTTCCTTTAGCTGCCACATAAAAATATTTAGTTGTATTAATAGCATTTCCTCTTCAAAGCTATTGTGCCCATAGACAAGATCAGAAAACCCATTGTTTACACAATCACAAGCACAATAGAATTTGACATCTTAGGAATTTAAAATATTTCCCATTTAGGGGGAATCTTGTCATGCAAATCAGCAATAAAACTAATCACCACCCTATGAACATAATAAGTGGGTTCAAATCAAATTTAAATGCCTTACTTAATCCTTAGTCCCTAGAAAAGCAATATATCCATTCCTGTCTATGAGAATCTTGGTCAGATGAGAAGTAGAATGTTCTGGATGCTTCAGTCATGTTGTTAATTGGAATATTTTGTTCCCTTGTTACAGTTGTCAGAGGAACTAGCGAAAAAGGAAGAAAAAACTGTAGCACTGGAAGGTAACAATGATAATCTATTGCACTGGATCTCCAAACATGACCATGATATCCTGGAGAAGATCACAGATGCAGAAAATGAATGCTAAGGTTGATATCTAATGAAATGCTGCATTAATTGGCATATTCTCCATTATTTCTTGTAGTCTATTGTGAAATTAGATACTTTGGAAAATAATGACGGAGACTGAAGCAGAAATTATAAGAGCTTCATTTCTGTTCTTAAAGGGTCTTGTGAGTTATTCTGTTTTCACAAAGAAACCATCTGCTCAGAATATGATTGTTTAATGAAGTTCAGTTAAATAGGTTATTTAACTAATTTTTGGTAAATTAATATTGATTTTAATATGTAATTCAGATTCTCTTAGATGTGGTATCTGCATTTGCTGATTTTACCTAGTCTGTTCTAAAGTATCACTTCTATTGCACTAGATTATCAAAGAGGTATTAGTAAAATGCTATATAAGGGTGTTGGCATTAACCTTACCCCCAGTTAGATGTGGGCTTTTCCAAAAAATAAAACCAAGCCTTTACCCTCCTCTGTTTTCTTATATCTACTGATAAAATAATAACAATTAAAAAACCAAATCCAAACCAAACAAAAAAAATATTGATAATATAACCGGTATTAAGCTCTGGGCCAGGTTGGAAATGAAATCAATTTTTGGTACTAATTACTGATGAAAAAGATTAGTTTAATGAAAATATGGTGTGTGTCTCTGACAATGCATAGGACATCTAATTTGAACATAAATATATGATTATATACAAGATGTATCTATTCCTGGATGGTAAAAGCTTGAGGCGTATGTAAATACATACGTATGTATATATATATGGACATGTACACAAGGATGTATCAACCTTTTACCATCCAAATGCATACATGTTATCAACGATAAAAGCTGGGACTCTTAAAGAAAAAAACAAACAACAAAAATAAAGATAAGATTGCTGTGAATACAGTTTATGCACTAGGTCTCCTGTAAATGTGGAACTGTTTGTTATTGTTCTCTACATGGAAAAACAGTCTCCAACATAGACCCCAATGAACCTTACATGATAAAGAAAATACCAATGAACAAATAGCACTTAAAGGCTGTTTGTGTCAACAAAATGTGTCTAGTAAAATAAATTTAAAGCACATGCAAGGAAAAATAAAAATGTGAAGTCATTACATTCAGTGAGAGACTCTTAACTGACAGTAAGATCTCTACAACTTCTCCTTGAGAAGTTCCTTCTGACTCCACAAACATTTTCAGTCAGTCTGGCAAACATGTGCAAAAATGTTTGGCTGTTTTATTGAGGCATCTTTTAGTCCATGGAAGAAATGCTTCCATGCTGATGGCAGTGGGAATAGAGTATCTGCATTTTTAAAGGACAAACAATAAATTTAAGCATGGGTGGCCTTAATCCTTAGTAGTTTTTCTTTGCTGCTGTAAAAAAAAAAAAAATCTCAATGGATACTCCTAAAGTCTTGCACTGAATTTAGAAAAATTATTTTTTGAACCTGTGGTGCGATTAACCCTAAACATCCTACATGAGCCATACATAGTAACCCCTTTAAAATTACTGTCTAGAGATGATATTTTATTTACTTGTACCATGATTCTTGGTGCAATCAAAGAGCAATTTATTCGAGCAGGAGCCCTGCTGGATGTTACTGTCTTCAGTAAATAGAGTAAAATGTATAGAATTAGCATAGCGTAGATAATCCCAATTTCATTCATGTTTAAAAAGTTTGTCCTTTAACTATCAATGGCATTTTAGATCTTTGTTTTTGAAACAGCAAAGCTTTGGGGAGTATATTTAGCACATATGACAAATGTTGCACTTGGAAACTCAGACAACAAAACTGGTTTCTCATGACAAATTTGTTGTCGCAGTAGGGGACAATCGTCTATGTCTCTTACAATCAGGTCTTTACCTTAACTCTGCAACCGAATACTTGAAGTAGGATATAAACTAGGGGGGAAATAGGGTCACAGATACAAAGCTGTATAGTTAGATATTTATATGTATGTGCCAATTTTGTCACAGATATTATTTTAGGGGCATTTTTGCTCCACTCATGTTGGTAAGAGTATTGATCTAAACTTTTATCAGGGCCTAAAAGTTAGCCCCTAAAGAGGAAAATTTTGTCTAACATTGCTTTTTTCTTTCTTGCTTATTTTTTTCTTTATTTTCGTTTCACATTATACTCTATGATGTTTGGAGAAAACCTTTTCATATACTAAAATAGAATCTCGGGGTTTACAATAAACACTGTGATGTTGGGAAACATTTTATTTCAGCAATGTTTGGTAGATTTCTTTCCCCCCTCTAAGTGTAATGAAGCAAACCAACTTTTGGTTAACATTTAAGATAATGATCATTATTTTAATGTGAGATCAGTCTTGTTACTGCACATTCTTTCTTTCATTTAAATGTACAGTATGAATTTTGTATTTAATGAATTTTGTGTATCCAGTATGCACGTACCTGCACATTGACTTTCATTTGAAAGTGGGTTTCAATTTACTTTTTAAACAGTGTTTATGAAAAGACCTCAGATGTGTTGACACAAACTATATCCGCAATGTTTTTTTTGTGTGTGTAGGGTGACGTTTGAATGTGATGTTCTGCAGCAATGGGTCAGTATTCCCTATTTACCTTAGATCCTCATTTGATAGTGCTTCTTGTAATAATTTTTTCAAGTGAGTGGCATGTTCTGGATTGTGATATTGATATATGGTTAAGGACATTGATATGAAACTAAGGAATTCCTAGAAATTACCAGTGGGCATGTATTAGACAGTCATTGTAATTTAATGTCTAGTAGAAGTGTAAAGTACCAAGGTATTTAGAGTTCATAACATTGTTATCATGTGTATGGGAAGTATTAGTGTTGATCAGCTTGTTTATATTCATCAAATAAACCTTGTTTCTTTCTGAAATCAGTGTTGTGTCATTAAAAGTAGGTTTAATGACTGTAAGAAAATGTGTGAGAGATGTTTTCCACATGGTAAATCTATCACACTCCTTATTTCTCTAATTGCTACCATTCAAAGTAATTTATCTTCCTGTTGTTACTATCACATAAACTGTTTAAGAAAGCATAAAAAGGAGAATGTCTTGTAGGCTCCACTCCCAGAAATGCTTATGAGCAACTTTACTTACTAAAGTGAAGAACCATTTTCTGGATTGGGCTCTTAGAGAGCAATATGCTTTTGAGTGGGTTTCTAAAACATAATATTCTTGTGTGACCCTGTGTAATTGCATAGAAAATTACATTTTGTTTATGTACTTTACTGACCAAAAGCCATAAGGTGTGAAATTCTCTGCACAGTCAGCTCCTTTTTCAGCTGCCTGGTAAGTGGTTCCCCGTTTCCATTATGTTCACTTTTTTTAGAAAAGGAACTTTTGTTGACCAGGAATTTCTTACCTCATAGAACTCCCTGGACCAGCTCAGGGCACACACAGCAGGAGAATAAAAGGTAAGTAAGTATGCATTTTACTTAGGTTATTTAAAAACACACAGTCTCTTAGTTTTAAGCTCTGTTTCTTTACCTATAAATTAGTTTTCTTGGTAAGAGAGTACTATGTACTAACATAGGATATTAAGTTTCACTTTTAACTACAGCTAAATATACATTTATTGTGTATTCTACTTACGCCTGCTTAGCTTTGAGCTGCAATACTATAAATTGAGTAGTATTTGCTTCTATCTCCTTTCTAGACCTGCACAGTTTTTCAGAGTGGTCTTGTTCAGTATTCAGGTAGTGTCTGTATTAGGGGACTCTCCATCCCACTGGAGACACACATTTTTGATTCTGTTTTCAGTGTTGGTCAATTCCTGCTTTAAAGGCAGCTCCTGCCTCCCCATGTGGTGAAGGGCACAGTACGTGCCAACATGTCTTACTGAGGTTATAGAGGGGACAGCAGTGGATTTGGGGAAACTGTCAAAGGCTCTTAAGCCCCTTTTTCTGTAAGATGGTTTTCAGCAGGGATCTTTCCTCTGTAAAAAGGGGCTGTGAGGGCCCCAGGGGAAGGCACTGGACCAGTATGTTTGTGTCTGCTGGGGTGGGGAGCTCCCCAGAGGGCAACTGTGTGCAAGACCATATCACCTAATGTTGAAGTTTGAGTTCATAGTCAAAAGCTCCTCTAGCCCTGAGAGAGCCTGCATAAGGATCAAGCTGAGGTTGAGGTTTCTTCCTCAGAGAGTGTGTTTGTTCACTGCAAACTTGAGCCAAAGTAGCTCAAGGTTTGAGCAAGCAGAAGAATAAGCAGTGGGGGACAGAGCAGGGGATGGAGCTATGTGTTGGCTTGCATTTCAAGCCAACATGCCATTCTAGACACATTCTGAGAGCCCCAAACAGCTCTGTGCCAGTGTGAGTTGGATAAAGCCAATTGCAGAACACCTACCACATCCCCACTTGTTCACACTGTGGTCCACGTCCAGGATTTGGTCCTGGAAGAGCCACACTAATCAATGCACACTGGATCCCATCCCGTGCAGAAAGTACAGAACAAAGGGGCAAAGAAGAGCGTGACTATGCGTCACCTGTTGATGCTGCTTCTCCAAAACATGAAACTTTTAATAACCAAAGAATTAAATCATCCTAAATAGAGCCAAGTCAGCTCTAAGTAAGTAATACATTTCCCATTATGAAGTCAGTGGGAGCTCTGCACATCGCCAGGGCATGATTTGACCCACATATGAAAACTACAGCTGATGGGGGGCTGCTGTGCAGATTTTCCTCCTGTGAGAGTACAGTGATGTTATTTCGTGCTCCTAAATTTTCAAACAAGATATCTCTGTTTCAAATGCATCTTTTCAAACAAGAGGTAACCTCTGCCTTCATAAGGAATAGCCCAGGGCACATCATTACATCTTTTGTATGGCCTGGAGGCACTGATGCAGGAGAAGCCCACCCTTGATGTATGCAGTTGCAAAATCAAGGACTGATTTTGTTTGGGTTTGCATTCCTTCCACTCCTTGCTCTTAAAAATGACTCTCTCTTCAGAATAAGACAGTTCTAACCCCAGATCTCCACAGATGCAGGGGAAGAGCAGGCACAGTGCCAGCGCATCCTAAAGACAGTGCATGTGTCCCTTTGAAAAGCGCACTTGAGTTTGTGTTACAGACAGTTACATATTCCCACGAAGCTGCAAGTCTCACGACAGATACAAGAACTTTGAACTCACCCAGTTTCCAATGGAGGCGAGTGTCCAACTTTAAAAAGGCCGTGCTTTTGGTACTCACCCCAGCGAGGCCAGGAGACAGCAGATGTTCTGGCAGCCGCAGCCTGCCTTGCGCTCGGGGAGCTGGGGCTGGAGGAGAGCAGCCAAGCTCCCTCCAGATGGAGCAGACAGGGAAGAGGTGAGGGGGAGGCTGCACAAGGAAGTTAGCTCCAGATAGCAAGGGACTGATGGTGTGTGGCTCCACATCACCTAACCAACCTTGGAGAGGCTGCAGAAGAGAAATAAGCAGCAATCCAGAGTTAACCTGAGTTCAGTAAGAAGTCTTCTTGTCGTGGGAAAATCAATAGGGAGGAAATATCTGTGCAGAATGCATGATAATGTAGCAGGGTAACTACTTTTTATTTGAATGTAATTTGGACAAATGCATTACTCATAAGTGAATTATCCAGGGCTTGCCAAATATGTGGTTAAACAGTTATTATAGCAAATTACACCATCATCTAAACACCTCTGTTTTGGCTCTTAGTTTGTCTTCTTTTGCAATGAGGTTGTTTTTTTTTTTTTTTTTTTTGCTTGACTACTGTTGTCTAATAATGCTGTATTTTTTGGTTACTATAGAAATAAATAATGGCACAAACAACAACATGCCTACAAGTGCATAAGAGCATTTTCTGACTTTCACAAGGAGAACACTCTTGTTAATGAAGACCCATATTGGTTGCGTAGTTCTTAACATAGTTCTCATGTCTATTGATTTGTGTCCTCACATGCATTTTATTATGGGCTTTATATTTCATTTTAAACTTCCAAAAATAAAGAAAAACAGCTGAGGTACATTTTTTTTTTTTTTAAATGGTCAGATTTTGGTTAGAGGTTAACACAGGCCACAAGAGAACTCAGCTCTGCCCTTGAGCCCTCACAGTTTTGTTTCGTTTTGTTTTGTTTTAATAAAAAGATCGTTATTACAATCCAGTGAGGGTCACAGAAGCACGGTCATTACAGACCAGCCTGGTGCAGCTCTCCTGCCCTCTGCACCTTCTCTAGCCTTAGATCAATCAAACCTGTGAAGGCAGGACTGTTGTCAGTCATGATAAGTGTGTGCATTAAGGGGCTAATCCAAACTTTGCTGAAGTGACCTGAAAGACCATTGATTAAAAGTAAGTTTCTGCTCATAACCTGCTTGCTTCTTTCTGGAGCAAAAGTGTACATTTACAGGAGCATGGGGGAAAATGTTTTGTCTGTATATCAAAATTTCAGCTAAATGTAATTCAAATGAACAAACTGATTTTTTGAATGCTTTGTGATAAGAAAATATGCCTTGGGTTTCATTACTGAAGTTAATTTACAATGTGTTTTGTTTATAGTTGTCCTGACTGTATTTCTAGGCCAGCACTCAACTCTTACAACTCTTAACACAGTGTTTCATTATAGTGTCTTTACATTATGATCACTTATTTCATTGTATTTGTTACAATTGAATAAGTACCATTCAGTCCATGGGGTAGTTTGCTGTTGCTAAAGATACATCTGCTATTGCCTCAAGGAGTAAAATGCATATTTAGGAGTCTGTTTTCTAAAGCAAAATAAATTCTGAGCAATCTTGCAATTGGGGTTACTACAGGAAAAAGAAGAGGCAAAACAACCCCCATAATTATTAACTCCTGGGACTGTCCAAGTAGCCAGTTTCTAGAGGATTTGTGCCAATTCTGATGCCATTCAACATGTCAGAGTTGTTCTCACTGAAGTTAAACAACCAGTCTCCGTATCTGAACGCTGAAGGTTGTAAATCTCCCTTGTGAATGTTGCCTATGACAGGGAAGGAAAGACTTGCGTAATTACCACTTGTACTTCCTCAGAGAACATGAACTCAAGTCTAAAGCGAGGAGTTTGGTCAATAAAACATCAAGGTCTGAAAACTACAGGAAAAGACCTGTCCAGCTCATATGATAAGTGGGTTTTTCTTGGTTAAAAAAAATTTAATATTTCAGTGGAAGCCTCTTCTTCAGACCTGGTTAATTTGCAGATATTCTTAATTTTTCTTCAAGATTACCAATAGTTATTGCAATTCATAGCTAAATTAACTGAAATATCTTACAGTCATCCTTCTGTGTGAAGCATAGTGCACTGGATATAGTTATTCTCCCAAAATACAGAGAACCATTTACTAATCTGACTGTAAATGTTATGATGTTCATCAGTGTCTTTGAATGAGGTTACAAATTAAAAATCAGAGAGCAGAAGTAGCACCTTGTTCCCACGCTACTGAAGTCAGAAGGAATTACTTTCAGTTCTTCTCCAGGCAGTGAGGGATATCAGTGCTTGGCACTTTGGGCTATAATTGGCCAGATAGCTTATGGAAGAATATAACTACTCACATGAGCAAATTTTTACAGGACTTAGAGCCTTAAATCAATTATTAATGCTTTTTGGCTAATGTGAATGCTCGTGGTCACACTGGTACCTTTTCATAGCAATCTTTGTCCACATCTGTTCTCTACTTACATCACAGAGAATGATTTCAGTTAAAATGTTTATGCATTGCTGCTATTCTGTTTGCTCTTCTCCATTGCAGCTTTTTCTACTTCCTGCAGCGCTTTGCCCATTTATTAGCTTTAAATTCCCTCATGCAGAAGTGCCATGTGAAGTCTTTGAAAACTTCTTCTGAAGGAACCCTGTGATTCTTCAGCTGCTTTGCCATCTTCTCTGAGGGTGCACAGAGAACTCTGCATAAGGTAGGAGGCACCTAAAGTAAGGCTGTCTGAAATAAAGCACATACTGCAGACTTGGATTACCTACAGGTCCGTGCAATATGAAAATGCTCTACTTCCTTTGATTGCTGTGGGATTTGAATATAATCAGCATCTGGCATGATAGAGACTGAAATACAAAAAACCTTATGAAATTTTCCTGATATACATTAGGTTGTCATCATCTGTGTCCCAAGGAATCAGGCAAACCAAGAAATGTTAAAATACGTTGTTGAGAAATTTTGCTTTTTCAGAGTTCACCTGCCTAGTTTGGCTCAATGACTATTTTTCCCTCTCAATTTTGAAATTCCAGATACAAATGGTGATGCACAAACATTTGTTAAACTCTGAGGAATTAGTGAAAAATTGCATTGAAGGAGCATTTTCAACTGGTTTGTTGAACCTTGCCACCATAGCAAGTTCAGAGAAGAATTTAGATTACTTATGAACATAGATATTAAATTGCAGTCTGAAAATAAAGCAAATGAGATATTTTGAATTGAGTAATTCAAACAGAATAATTCAAATTGAGTAATTAAAATAGAAAGGAGTGGTGCCTTGATGTGTGGTAGTCTATTACTTCCAGGAAGGTCAAACACCACAGGAATGGGACAAATTTAAAAAATCAGATGTTTTTATTTTTCTAAATTTCTTCTTATTTGCATATTCAAAACATTTCAAAGTCGCTGCCTTAAACAATGCTACAAACAAAATGGCAATTGAAGAGATAGTTTTGATGTGATGCACATCCTACTTGCACCGCAGGAATGAAGATGAAAAGGACACTTCGTTTGAGTGCCACATCTTAGTACAGTTTTGCAATTATGCTTTGCAGACAATATTAACAATTCTTATTAAATACAGGATATCATCTTAAAATGAATACCAGACTTTTAGGAAGGGCTTTGTAACAAACATTTCAAAAATCTGATTTTACTTTGAATTAGCTTTCAAAATCCAGTCCAGATATATGTAAAGAATATAGAACATAAATATATTTTCTAAAGTACTACAGTATGTGAAATTTATAAATTGTTATATGCTTTGCTAATGCAGCTGGGTGAAGCTTAGTCTCAGATCAGATAGAATCTTCTAGATAAATCATTTATGACTAGATGACTTCTTATCCAAAAGTCAAATATGTGATCATTTACAGAGGTCACTGGCTGTATTCTGCTCTGTGTTCCATAATCAGCTGAAATAAACCCCAGGAGTCCCTCCTTAATGTATACTCACAGGGTCACAGTATAATAAAATACTGCTCAAATTGTATTTCAGACAAGGAATGCTTTCCCCAAAACTACTCCAGTCTCAGGGACAGGACTGTCAATATGAATTGCAGTGCAAATGGCAAGTATAAAGTCCAGCATTTGGAAGGGGAGTGCCCTGCCTACTTAGTGGCAAAAAGCCCTGCTGTGACACACATTTAACTATTTAAGTGACTTTTACAATGTATATTCTATACTCCTTTTTTACAGAGTCAAGCTGGGACTTAAAACTAAGGCACCTTTTTGACACAGGGGAGAGGTACAAAGCAAATACTGAAAACCTTGGGAATGTTTTCCAAATGAATACGATCTGGTGTTATAGTGAAGAAATGCTATCAGATTCTATGGAAATAGAGAATATCCTCAAAATATCCCAGCTATGATAATGCATTATCACAATACCTTCAGACCATATTGTCAAAAACAAACAAACAAAGTCACAGGATGGTGGAACTGCATGAAAATGCATTTCTGCCTGAAAAGCAGATAGGGTATTAGCCTCAGGCATTTCTATCATTCCACAGAAATACACCTGAGTGATCATGAAAATGCAGTAAATGCTCATTATAAAACCTTACGGAATGACATTTTGTTTTCCTGTGGAATTCACTATAGCCAGCGTTATAGATCAATCAGTACATGCACCTCTGTGCTGGGTAAGTTCCCCTGTAAGCTTCAGATGATCTGGAAGGAGGTGTTTTATGAAAATATTACCAAAACAACTGATTAAATAAGAAAAAAATGCAAAATTGGCACCCTATAATAAAGACAATTAGATAAACAAAATTGCAATGACTATTATCAAGCAATCAAGTGGCTACTCCTGTAGCTGTTCCTTTGCTTGGCTGCTTTGTTAAAAGTGATATCATGGAGTCACCACTATGCTTTGAATTATAGGTTATTACTGACTGGGTGGAAGAAATGCTGCGCCCAGGACAGATGCCAGCGAGGCAGGGCTGGGCAATTACCACCACTGCTCACAGCAGCACACAGGCAGTAATGAGTACCTGTCATGCTCTCCCAGAAGCAAAAATACAGCTACTTGATGAAAATGCTTACAGTGTTCTGTACTATTATAAAGAACAGATCATCTTCCATCTCAGTGGGACTGTCAGCTCCAATAGCTCAGTACACTGCTCGGATGGTTTCTCTCTGCCTTTGAATGAAGAGGCAGAACAAGAGGAGTCACACACACACACACACAGGCCACAGACTCTGACACCAGAACTCAGGGAGGCTGGGGTGCAGCAGAGGCCTTACTGCAGGAGCCCTCATCCACTTTATTTGCCAGGTCCTGCCTAGAAGCACAGTACACTTTTCACCACAGTGGTCCTTGTTTCTTCCACAATTATACTATAAGCAAGTTGTGTCACTCCAAGTGACACTCTGCAGGCTCTAAACAGCAGAAGAGAATGAGGGGTGGTCCATGATAAATCAAGTTCCAATTTTTCAAGTTATTGACTTTAGCAGGAGAGGCACTTGCCATAAGTGCCATGTGCCCATTACGTCTATTCCATATAGAATCAATACATACTCCTCTGCCTGGGCCATGGCTGCACTATCACTGTATCCTTTTGTTCTTCACTGTGGGCAGCACTCACACTGTCAGTGCCATTTTCAAAAGCCTTCACAATTTTCATTTAAATTCAGGAAAACAATGTAGAGCTGAAATGGTACCTCAGTCATTCCATGGAGAAATGAAGACAGTAGTATTACTGGGGCAAGGAGTAACAAGGTGTGCCTAATCAAGTATTTCACATGAAGAGTTCAAAACTAATCTCAACCCTAAATATCTTTTAAAGTGAGTTTTAAAGCAATGCCGTATTCTAAATAAACAGGCAAGAATCAAGGTCAATTGACAGACTATTATGGACCTTGAAAGATAAATTTATCAGATGTGTTGCTCATGGTGCCTAGATTACTAGCTATCTTCAGAAATATATTGACTTCAAGCAGTCATGGATAAATATACATTGGCTTAGCTGTTATGACATATCTTTAGTCCTAAGGAAATGATGAATTAGCTAAGCAGTCTTTAAGATAAATGTCATACAGGGACTAATCAAGCTTCTTCCTCTCACTCTTAAACACACTTTACTGATGACATGTGTGTGTACATATCCCAAAGAAATCTTTCAAGATATTTCAGGTGAGAGCTTCAGACAACATCCACCTACATTCCTCCTTGAGCTATGTAGAATCTGAGGATCTAATATTGCGACAATTATGAACTCAAGCCTAATCTTCTAATCTCCTCGGATGGAAGCAGAGCTGTTCAGGAGTGGGGGTGGTCCCAGGCAAGGACACATGGTTTAGACCATGTCAGGAGTGGGTGTCAGACGGGTCCATGCTTATGGAAAAACAGTGGTATCCTTTCCTCTCTTCCTCTTTGTACCCATTCATAATCTGCTCTTTTACCATCATTGAAACTTCCTAAGAGTCCCAGTACCTGCAGTTCGTGAGTATGGCACCATAAGTATCACACCACCACCATGAAAATATGCCAGGCAGAAAATGGGATTTAAAAGTTCCATAAGGTAGAAGTACAACCTCATAAGGTCCAAGCAAGATAGTGATGCACCATCCAGCACAGTATGTGCAGCCCCAAACCGTGTCTTGGACTGCCTGGGGTGTGTTGCAGTGTAAACAGAGAGCAACAGCAGTCTGCTCATAGGGGTGTCTGTTCGAAGAGCAGAAACCCACATAGTGGGATCCCTCACCTCTACAGCTGGTGCTGGGCTTCTCCTCCCTCCCTTTGCTGCTGCACTTGGGGACTTGGAGCGCAGCCACAAGGCAGAGATCTGCGAGCGGAACTGCTACATGACTGTGAGAGGTAAGGGATACAGGTGGGCTATGGAGAAGAGCCTTGTGCTGTCCTTTCCCCATTGTCTTCTGTGCTGACCCCCTCTGCAGCTGTGGCCTTCCGTGCCTCATCTACTGCACAGCTCTCTGAGGAAGAACTGGGACACTGCGCTGCTTTGTAGTCGGTGTGACAAAGCTCCCTGCCTGGTCATCTCTGGAAAATGAAGTCTCTGTGTGCCTTTGTGAGTGCGTATTGGGGAGAGTTATGCTCAGGGCACTCAGAAGAAACATGTAAGAGCCCTCCAGAGTTTGTGGGAGGTGCCTTTGGCCTCAGTGAAAGAAGGAACTGGTAGCATTAGGAGAGGGTAAGTACTCTGTTGTTAAGGAGTGGTGGTGGGATTGTTTATTTTTCCTCCCATAAACGTTTTTTTTAAGGTCCTAATGGAAACAAAGCAAAGTATTATTCCTCTAAAAGCACTATTCTTTAAGTAAACCAGACTCACTACTTGAAACATTCCAATGACATATGGTGGCAGCAGGGGGATGGCTGAGATCGGACGGGCGAGGTATCACCCAGATAAAGACCCACACACACAGGCAGAGGTACAAGGTGTGAGGAGAGGGACATGTACCCCAGACACAGGCAGGACAGAGGAGAAAACAGCCAACACTCATGGAAGCGTAAACTTATGCTTTTTATAATTGCCTTCAACAACCTTTCAATTCCAGAGGCAAAAACTAAAATATGTCAGAGCCCTTTCATGGTCTCTATAACTCCAGAGGTCTAGGCAGCTTTCACATGTTGGCTGTAGAGGAGTCATGTCCTCCTTGAACACCCCCTTCAGACACCTGTGCTGGCTTCAGTCCCTGCACCTCAGCTCGCTGAGCTCAGTGTGCCAGAGCCAGGGCTGGGCACAAGCTGCTGCCCATGGCACCAGTCTCCCAGAACAGTAAAATAATCATTGCTGGGGGGCACCAAAACTCAGCCTCCCCTGCTCTTGTGAGAGGGCATTTTCTGACCATCTTGTACCTGGTGAGCTCACAGCAATCGAGCTCCATGCTCCAACAGACATGCACCTAGTTGGCATCCTGATTCAATAGCTTTTAGAGTTACTTTTCTGTAAAGGATTTTCTCATCTCTTTATTTTCCTCCGTGACCCAGCACACACACGTTGTGCCTGAGCTGTAGTTTCTGCAGTGGCAGCAAGGTTTGTTAGACCACAGCAGAAGGGAATGAAAAGAACCCACCTGTGTTTTACATATGAAAGATGAAAAATGAGTCCACAGCTGTCTTTCTCTAGTAGATAATGCAGAAAAATGGGGGCTATTTGCTATGCAGTTCATTACTAGTAACAACAAATTGGTATAGTTATCATCAATTTAAATATAAAGTAGTATAATTTTTTCTACAGGCTTTGCAGGTTTATAGATTGGTGTATTCACCAGAATTTGTAACACTTCATTACCCTGTAAACTTTCCTCTCTCGCCTGCTGCCTCTTATTTGCATCTCACTGCGTGTAAAATACGTCTTCATCTGGTAGACATGAATGCTAATCTAGACTCTGTTTCTTCCTCTCTGGTGGTTTACTGCTGCTCCCAAATATTCTGGTTTCCTTCAACATCATGAATTTGGGATCTGAGAGATGGGATGGGAACAGGATGGGGGTACATCCATGCACGGACAGACATCCCATACTCTTCTTTGTCTTCTAGTTTCTTAACTTGTCAAACTCTCTTCAGCAGTTAGGGAAGATAGAAATATAAAACTCTTATTTAAAAAGAGTTTCCTATGCTATTTCTTGCTTCTAGTGGCTAAGGATTAGGAAAATAACAATTATTGCAAGATTTGGCATAAAATCATCATCTTTGTAATTTCTTTCGTAGTTCAGCCATCTTTTGGATTTGTAGAAATGTGGTCTGTAGAAAAACAGCTACAGCACGTTTTAGGAAAAAAACAGTCCACATATGATTTCAAGGCAGTTAAACCTAAATCCCTTGGAGCTTAAAATAAAAAAGGTCATCCCTGAGGTAGATGAGCTGGTGGACAGAGTGCAGGTGACATGTTCAAAGTGACACAACATATTTGTTCTGTCAAATGTTCAATATGGTATGACCCTCACCTGAAAAAGCCTATATGCATATATGCTACGGGCACTAATACCAAAACAGCTGCAGATGGGCTGTGCCTTCACAATGGCTCAGTGTGATAGCTGTAAGAATTCCTACATTATATGTTCAAATTCCATAATGAACTAAAAAGG
The DNA here is from genome assembly GCA_038380795.1 of Pyrocephalus nanus. Taxonomy (NCBI): domain Eukaryota; kingdom Metazoa; phylum Chordata; class Aves; order Passeriformes; family Tyrannidae; genus Pyrocephalus; species Pyrocephalus nanus. The sequence goes on along the minus strand of CM076271.1, from coordinate 8,309,587 downwards.
CATATAGGAAAACACCTTCTCTCCTCGAAAGTTCTGCTTCCCAAACAGGTTCTTCATGACAGACAAAACCCCATGTCTGTTGGCCCCTGACTGCACAGCTGCCTTTGGCCAAGGTGGGAAGATATAAATCACACAGCACCACACGTTACAGTGAGCACAGGTGAGCAAGGGTTTGATGTGACCACTCCTTTGTTAAAATGCATTACTCTGCAGAAAAATGGCAGAAAGACATCAAAAAGACCAGAAATAATTTCTTTCTGTTCTCCAGAGAATTGCAGAACTATAAGAGACCTGACCTAAATCTCTAAAATCCTGCAGTGCTGCTTTTTGTGGTTCTGCTCTTTGGGTATTCAATGATGTTGTTACACTTCCCGTGATGTTGGCAGATCAACTGTCTGGTTACCTAAAAAGCTCCATTGCTAACAAACCTGGAAAACAAAAGCTTAGGCAGCACGAATGCCTGTAACATTGTCAATACTTCTCCCTCCTGCCCCCTCTAGCTTCACCCAGCTGTTTTAAATAGTGAGGAGAAATTAAAATTCTTAAAGCCTTGCGGGATGTTTGGATTTCTGCCCTTTATTTCCACTTCTATGTGCCATAGCTTGAAAATTTGCCCGATTTAAAAATTCTCTGTTCAATTTTCTTTTTAAAAGCAACGACTAGGAATCCCGGCAAGGAAAATCATCTGGTGTTGGCTTCGCCCATTGCCAAGCTACCGCTCACAGCCCTGCCCGTATGGATCGTCCTGGGCTTGGCGTTCTCCTGTGCCCGATGACATTATGCAATTACACGATGATAAACATCATTCGGGAATACAAATGCGAGAGGTAAACAGCTCGGGGCTCTTTATTAGTTTATTCCAGGCGATCTTTCTTGTTTTACTGCGCAGCTCCTCCCCTTTTTACAGTTTTCTGCTATTCTTTACTAATTCTAGTGATTTGAGAAATGACCTTTAACCTACGCAGTTTGCAGACTCCTAAAGGGGATAATTGAAATGCCACAGTAAACCAAAGGCAATAAAATATTATTTACTAGGCATAAAACTAAGGTTGGTCTTCTTAAAGGAACGAACAGCCTCCTTATTCCTCCCCCCTCCCCGGACCTGGTGCTACACCTAATTTATAAATTCCTCACCAGGCGTCCCGAGGAATGAACAGCAGCCCGGGCAGCGAGGATGCCTAATGAAAGGGCTCTTTGGGATATTAGGGAGTAAAGAAACCTGCCGGGAGCGATGCTGCGGCGGTCGGGGCGGTCAGGTGCCGGCGGGAGCCGCGGTGTCCCGGGCTGATCTCCTGCCCACTGTAGGTCGAGGGGGCTCCGCGCTGCCCTGACGCCCCCCCCCATCCCTTGCTGCTCCCTGCCTGCGCCCCGAGCTGCCGCTGCTCGGCTCCCAGCGCCGGGGCCCCTCTCGGCGGCCCCTCCAGCGCTGATCCCTACCGGGGAGTCGGCGGGCGCCGCCGGGCTCGGCGGGGAGCGGCGCCCCGGGCAGAACAACGGAGGGGGCGGCCCGGGGGGCGCTGGGCTAGAGGGGGGACCGTGGGGGCCTGGCGGGAGCAGCTGGCCCGCTCGGCAGAGGCTGCGCTTACCTGGCGGGCAGCGCCCCGTCGGGGCGGACGAGCTTTTGGCCTGGGAGCAGGTGGGCAGCGGCTCGTGCCGGCCGGGATGTGCCTTTTTCCCCCATCGCGCTCCTGAAGGGATTTTATTTGCACTGGAATGGTTTTGAAGGAGTGAATGCATTTATTGATAGTGGGGCTGCTCTCGCAGCCTGGTTGGATTTCCCAGGGCTGCTTTGATTATGTGCCCCCTCCCCCGAATCCCCCCGTGGACCCTCAGTGGTAAGCAGGGGGAAACACTGCGGAGTTACGGCACGGCTGGGGGAAGGCTCCCATTTCCTGTGCTTGGGTGCGCACGGGACGGGAGAGGTGCAATAAAAACCCTTTGGCTGAGGACTACAGAGCGAGAAAAGAGCGAGGAGGTACAAAGGGTCCCCGAAGCCCCCCTTGCCTGTAGCTCTCATTTGAGCCTAACTTGATTGAACTCAAACAGTTTTGTCAACAACTTGCCAAATTTACAGCGGCAGAAAAGCCGCTGCAGAAAGAGGAACACGAGCCGTCGTGCTCGTTCCGTCCCCCCGCGTTTGGCAGGCGGCACGCGCGGCTCGGAGCATGCGATACACAGGACTTGTCAAAGAGCCGCCCGGCAGGAATGCCGGGGCAGCCCCTCGGCGGGGCCATGTGCGCCGCACATTGCACGCACATGTGTGCGGGGGGAGCCCCGCGGGGCTCTCCCGGCGGATCCCCGCGTGTCTATGCGTGTCCCCCCCCCCCCCATTCCCCATCCCATGATAACCAGCTGGTGCTGGTGGGGGCCGTACACCCCCGCACGAATCCCCTCGGCGGGTTGGGCACAGGGGGCACCGCTTTGCACGAACTTTGCGTTCAGGGGGTGTCGCGCCGAGCTTGACCAACGAGAACGGCGCGGCGATGCGGGGCTCAGCCCCGCGGACGGGATGGGACGGGGGTGCACACCACGGGCGCTCGCCGCCCGCCGTGGGGCTGCGCGGGGTCCCGCTCGCTGCCGTACAGCTTTAAAATCCAGCCCCGACTGCAATAGGTCGGGTTTGGGCGCATGCGCTGCCCAGAAAGTTTTCCAGCTGCCGTTGGCTCTCTAACTTTTTTTTCTTCTTTTCCTTTTTTTTTTTTTTTTTTTTTTTTTTTTTCCTCTTTCGCAGTTTTAAGCAGCGGGGTGAAGAGGAACGAGGGAGAGACGCAGGGGGGAGCGGGGCCGGCTGTAGCGGGCGGGGGCAGAGCCCCGTGGAGGAAGGGTCGGCTGCTGCGACGCCGCCTGCCCCAGCTCGCTCTCCTGGCTTGCTCTCCCAGCTCTTCTCCCGCGTATCTCGCTCCCCGGCGCTGGGCGCCTCTGGCACCGATGGATTGGGGGAGCCGCAGCTCCTGAAGCCCGGACTGCTCCCCTCCCCCTGCCCCTGTTCGCCTTGCAGGATCAGTCGCCCCGTAAGACAGATACACGCGTGCACAGCCCCCCTCCCCCTTCCCGCTTGTGCAGAAACTTCTTTTTCTGTTGGGCTTTTTCTTCTCAGTGTAAAATGGAGGGAGCCGGCCCCGGGATGGCTCTGCAGCCGCGGACCCCCGGCTCCGCACCGCCCAGCCTTTAAGCAAGTGAAGGGGGGCGGGCAGGGGGAGCCCTGCACCCGCTCGGCTCCACTCGTCCCCCTCGCCCGGGCCGGTCCGAGCTGCGGAGGGGGCGGTCGGCAGCCCGAGCGCCGGCGGAGCCGGGTGGGAGCGCGGGGAGCCCCGCGGCGGCACCACCTGGGCTGGTGGGACGGATCGTCGCCCGCGGCGCTTTCGCTGCCGCTTGTGAAGATTTTTATTTGCTTCCGCACAATCACGCCCACGGGCGCTGTGTGCGTGTGTGTTGGGTTGGCTTTTTTTTTGGCTTTTTTTTTTGGCTTTTTTTTTTTTTTTTTTTACCTTCTTCTTCTGCTGGTGGAAAGCCCTAATTACTGCGATTGCTGATGGACCTTGGAAAGAAGGCTGCACTGGTGCCCCGCTCCGCAGTCGGACACGCTCAGCTTGCGCCGGACAGGGCGGCCGCTCGCCCGCCGCCCCCCGCCACCTCCGCGGGCCCCCGCGCTCCCCCGGCCGAGGCTCGGGACGATACCGCCCGGCTCCTGCGAGCCAGGATTTTACTTTCACGTAGCCGTTTCTCCTGCTCCGCTTGGATTACTTGGCTGCTCCCTCTCGGTGATCCCGCGCGATGGAGGTGAGTCCGCGCGGGGCGCGGGGGCTCCGCGCCTCGGGGGCCGCGGGCGCGCAGGGTGGGCTGCTCCTCGGCAGGGCGCGGGGCCTCTCCTCCTCTCCTCGGCTACCGCCGGGCGCTCCCACCTCTCCGCTCTCACCCACCGCGGAGAACGCTGTTCCCCACTTGGGAAAAGCTCCCGTATTTTCTGCTTTTTCCTTCTCCTTTTAAATTTCCCCCCGAAGAGAGGCTGCCCGCCGCCGGGACACTTGCGGGGCTCGCTCTGCCCGCCGCGTCCCGGCGCATCTTTCTGGCAGCGGCTCCTAACGCGAGTTTAAAGACATCTTTCTAAACTTCCCAAACTTTCCCGAGGAGGATGGCTATGGAGGAGCCCAACGTCGGCGCTAATGGTGGCCTGTACCTTTAAGGAGAGCTGGCTGGGGGCCAGCGGAGGACCAGGAGTCAGGGCCCCCCCCCCCCTCTTTAATTTTATTCTCAGTTTCTGGAGATTATCACTCTGCATCTGCAGCGGGTCCCGCCTGGGTCAGCGCGGAGGAGCGCGACTCCTCAGGGTCCCCTTGGCGCTGCGAGGACTCCATGTTGGAAAGCCTGTTGGCTTTTTGTTGTTTGTTTGTTTTTAATTGTCAATTGTATGGTAAATGGGCTGCGCTCGGAGGGTCACGGGGAGTTCAGCGGGGCCGAGGAGCGAGGCTATCCCCGGGCGCCGAGGGAAGGACACTGTGTGCCTTCACCCCCGGGAAAACACCCCCTCTGCGCCTCCGGTGGGGAAAGCTGGGCCGGGACCCGACCAGTGCCTTTCCCTGCAAACGTGAGACCTGGTCTCGCCCCTGCAAATGGCTGTGAAGCCGCAGCGGGGAGCAGGGGGCGGCCGGGGGGGTTCCCGCGGAGCCGCTGCGCCTCCCGCGGTTTACAGCCCCCCGGAGCCGGGCTCTGGATGCCGCCTGCCCGCTGGTAGTGCTCCTAGAAAACCAGATGCCTTCGCAGGCTTTCCAGACACCCCGTGTAAAACAGGATCAGAGGCGATCCCGCGGTGCAGGATCTGTAAAAGCCTCTCTTTTCATCTCGGCAAGGAGCGCGGGCTCCGCATGGGGTGCGTTAAATACCAAAACCCAATCTCCGCGGCCCTCCAAAGTTGAACACGGTGCCTCACGCTCCCGATCTCCATCGCTCCATGCTGCTGGGCAGTCTGCCTTTTTTTTTCCTTTTTTTTTTTTTTTTTTTTTTTTTTTTTTTTTTTTTTTTTAACTGCTGGCTTTTTTGTGTGTGTGTTGTTTCTGGTGGCAGCTTGTCAGCTGCTCGGTGCAGAAGGGCCGGGCAGGAGGGGCCGGGCCCCCGCCCGCGTTCCAGGGCGCAGGTGCCTCCTCCGCTTCGCTACTCAGCGTCGCGGCCAGGGGACGAGGAGGGCGATTGTGGCGATGATGAGGCGCGGGAGGTGCCGTCGGAAGGGCAGAAGTCGCCTGGCCCCGTCGCCTCCCGGGGCTGCGGCGAGCGCGGCCGCCCCCTGTTGGGAGCGGGACGCCACAGCTCCCCGGGGGCCGCCGCGACGGGGCTCGGGTGCTCCGGCGCAGCGACGGCCAAGCCCCGGGGAGCACCCGGGCCCTTTGAACGGGGCAGTGCCCTTTGGCCCCGCCGTCCGGCTATTGCAGCTCCTGGCGCTGTTCCGCTCACCAGCTCCTTCCGCGGCCGCCCGCCCCGCCGGAGCGGCTCGGCGTGTCTGGGCCGGGCAGCTGCACAGCTCTTGGGGTCCCGCATGGGCACAGGCGTCTCCAACCTCCTCAGGTTCCTCGGGCAGTTCCATGGCGTTTCTTTGTTACTGTCATTATTCTAAGAACTAAAAGACGTAATAAAGCCCAACACGTTGTAGGCTGTTGGATGTAGGCTCGCCCCGCGCACACCTCGTCTCTTGCTCAATACGCCCTCGGCTTTCGCACCTTTCCCGGGACTGAGCCCCTCTAAGGCGGGCGGCTCTTTCTGCTGCGGGAGACCGGCCCCTGTTTACGCCCCCCCATTTACCCACTCCAAGTTGAGCTGGGGGCTCAGCTCCCCCATGCAGGAGATGTTTAACCCGCACGGCGCGGGGAAGCTTCGTCCCCGGGCTGCAGCCCCTGCGCATGTGGGTCCCCACGCTGTGGCAGCTTCCCCGCGTGTGCTCGGGCAGGTTTCGTGTCCGGCCCCGCCGCCAGCGCTCCGCTCCTCCCGGCCCTTCGCAAACAGAAATAAATTAGAATTAAGAGCACCTTCAATTCAGCGTTAAGGGCCTTTGGAGAATGAATAGGGAATAGGGAGCCCCCAAGTGTCGAAATGTCCTTTTTTTTTTTTTTTCTTTTTTTTTTTTTTCTTTTTTTTTTTTCCTTCCGAGGGGAGGGGAAATAAACCCCGGGAATGGCTCTGGGTAGCGAGTGAGAGAGTCCCGTGTGAGGACCAGACGGTGATCGCGGGACCTGTCGGGGGAAGCGTTTGACTTCCAAGACGGCAGCCTGGTTGTTGCAGGGGCAGGGTCGGGACGCGGAGCCGCTCCTTGTCGCTCCTGGTACCTCCCCGGGCCGGTACCTGCCCCGGCGGGGCCCCGGGGCTGCCGTCGGGGCAGTCATCGCGGCGCCAGCGCGGAGCTCGGGCTGCCTCGGCGATCGCGGAGAGCGGGAGCCCGGAGGCTGCGGCGAGATGGTTTAGGGGACGGCGGGGAGCTCCCGCCACGGCCGGCGGGGGAGGGCGAGGATCGGCCGCATCGTCCCTGGGTGGGAGCCGCCGGGACCCCCGCGGAACCCACCCCTCGAGGCACCGGGCTCCCCCCTCCCTCTTGCGCTCGCTTTGCAAACCTGAAGCCGCCTTTAGCCAGCCGTGAGCCTTTCGTGTCCGCGCCGCTGGCCCCGGCGCGGGGAGCGATGGGGTAATGCCCGGCCCGGGACCCGCGCGTCGCCTGTCGCCCCGGGGCAGCGGGGATGGGGTCCTCCGTGTCCGCAGCCTCTGTTCCGTCCCGTCCGGTGCCGTCCCGCCGCGGGCGGGGTGCGGGAGCGGCGGGGCTGGGGCAGAGGGACGGGCGGACGCCCCGGGAAGGCGGTGTCCGCGGGGGGGGTGGGGGTTCGGGGGTGGGTTTTGCCCGGTGGAGCGGGAGCCGCGACGTGCCTGAGTCTGGCACCAGAGCCTCGGCGGGGAGAAGGGCCGGCGAGGCAGAGTCAAGTTAAAAGGGGCCCGGAGACTTCCGTTGTTTAAACTTGAATGCTCGAAAATGGTCTGAGGAGCAATAAACAATCTGATCCTTTTTCTCCCCCCTCTAGAAATCCAGTGCAGTATTAATCCACGGAGGTGCAGTGGGGACAGTTGGCAGTACAATGGCTTCTCAGTACCTCGTAGTGGCTCTGGCCGTTTTCTCCTCTTTTACCCAGGTTGTAATAGAAGCCAGCTCTTGGTGGTAAGCATCTCATATCGACTTGATTTTAAAAGGGGGTGTCAAGATTTGCTTGCTTAAATATCTGTATGCTTCGTATGTACTTTGTTTCTGAGGGAGTACCGCTGGAGCGAGGCAGCTGGGGAGTGGTGTGCTCGGTGTAGTACGTTGTGTAGTAACATGAACGGGTCTGTCGAATAAGGGTAAATGTGCAACATCTCGTCTTGTACAATACAGTTTTGAGAATGCTGTATGGTAGATTCTGTCTGGATTTTATCACCTTTAAATTACTAGAATTGCCTCTCTTTTAAAAGTGACATTTTAGCTCACTTAGGTTAGAAATTTTGCATGTATAAGGGAGAATGCTGATTTGCAAGTAAAAACTTTTATTAAAGTTTAGGCTTGAAGTTTTCTGTAACCCAAATGTTTACAAATATATTTTATTACAAAGTAGCACGTTTAAATTTCTACTTTGGCAAATTGTATAGTGTGCAATGTTGGGAGTTCTTGAAATAGGTGTTTCTCTGCTGTTTCAAGTGATCCTTTTTGGATTAATGGCCACTTTTTAATTGAAATGTATCATATGAAGAGTACTTTCAGAATTAAGAAAACAAAGTTGATTTTGTTTACAGGGGATATACTTGCCTGTATTGTTGTGTTGTCATTTGGAAGAAGCTAGAAGTGGTCTGTAGTAAGTTTCTAACTTCTGGCTTGTTAAAAGTTTCACTATTTTTTATAGTAGGACAGATGGAAAAGTCCAGAGTTAAATGTAAAATATGTGTTAAAACAAATTGGGGTTTGAGGGAGTTTTTAAATTTTTGCTTTATTTATTCTCCTGGCCTTGCAATTGTTTGGAGCTTCTGTTATTTTTACTATGACAATTTAGGCTGGTAAAGGGCTGCCTAGATGCAAGTCTTCCAAGTCTGTGTCTTAATTCAGTCTCTAAGATATGGTGATAACCACATGGATGGGAACTAATACCTTCTGTCCTGTCCTTAAAACAAGAGTTTCATATTTAAGTGGTAGTTTAGTGTTTTTTTTCTCATCTGTTAGCAAAACCGGGAGTTGTATACTCATGTATAAGATACAGTTCTGTTTGGGATTTATAGATTTAAGAAAATATATATTTTATTTTATTTTAGAGTCTTCTGTTTATTAATCCAAATCTTTCTTTATGCAGGTCTTTAGGGATGAATCCCATGAACCCCATGAACCCTGTTCAGATGTCAGAGGTGTATATCATAGGAGCCCAGCCACTATGTAGCCAGCTAGCAGGGCTTTCCCAAGGACAGAAGAAACTCTGCCAATTGTATCAGGACCATATGCAGTTCATTGGAGAGGGTGCAAAGACGGGCATTAAGGAGTGCCAGTATCAGTTCAGACATAGAAGATGGAATTGCAGCACTGTGGACAACAACTCTGTTTTTGGCAGAGTCATGCAGATAGGTAGGAAGCAACATCTTTATGATTAAACTCTTGTCTAAGGATATGTATGGCACACACTGTTCTGCACTTGAAGCTCTTGCCAGGTTCTTACTGAGTACTGTATACAATCAAGTGTTTCAAAAGTTGGCAAAGGAGTTGGATTATTTTTAGCTGGAGGTGATTTCCCACCACTGTCCAGCCATGTGTCTTGGAAAACAAAGTAGGAATATATATTTGCATATGGGAATAGAGGAGAAAGGAAAATGAGGCCCTGAAATCTCTTTTTTACTGAACCTGAGACAGAACGAAGGCAACCTAAGAGAATTAAAACCAGCAGCGTCTTGTAAAATTAAAGATGTCCATGTCTAGTTCCAAAGTTAGCGGCTGCATAATAAATCGCTCTTAGTCCAGAGGTTAACTGAAAATTGCTGCTCTGTCGATTAGTGTTTATAGGCAATTCCTCCTTGCTTATTTCCAGATATGGGTGGTTTTTTTTCTCTTTTTAAAGAAAACAGATTTATTTTTAAGGTACTGTGGCAGGGCAATTTTTATGAAAGCAGTTCTATCGGGGCAAAATATGCGATCGTCTTTATAACTCACCTTTAATGTAATCACACTGCTGGAAAGAGAGACAGATTCCTGTTTAACATCTTATCACAATTAGGTGGACACCCAGCCCTTTCCCTATCAGCTCCTCTTTGAAATGGGCTTCTCCAGTGCTCACGTGCTGCCTACCTTTCCTGGCATTTAAGGACCTCATCGTATTTTAAAGTCCTTGGCAAAATTTTAACCAGTGCTATTGAGCTGGGTCCATGGTGAAACTTCCCTCTGATTTTCCCAAGTCAGATTGTAATCAACTGAAAAACGCCTATTTTCTGGGTGATACCTGTGATCTTTTAAGTAGTGATCAGTACACTGACAAACTCAGCAGTGCTTTTCAGGTAAAGTTGTAAAGTAAAACAGTGTTTTTCCATGCTGCTTTAAAACAAAAAAGTTTTAAAATTGGTCTCAGTCTAGGTTTTATCTCTAAATGGGCTGACTCCAGTTATAGTTGAAGGAGTATATCAATTCACATTTGGTCTCAATTTTTGTTAAAAGAAGTTTTTATTTGGAGATTGTCAGACAAATAGAAAAAAATCTATTGCATGGAAGTACCGAATTGGAACAGCTGATTTTAGATAAACAACCTTCCCTAGGCTTTTTGCAAGCACAGTATTAACCCCCTATAGAGTTTGTTTTTCTACCTTACCCGAGCAAAAGTCTAAAAACATATGTAACATGAAAGAAAGCTTTTTCTGTACACCTCTCTGTTCTAGTAATCTAACAAATGTCAGAAAAATAATCCATTTAAAATTTAGGCCTTCATCCTTCAGCCCTTATTTATTATCCAAGCAAGTGAAAATTAGCTCGGGGGACTGTTGGAGTGAAGAAGTGTACAGGATTGGGCTCATGATTTGTGGTGTCTGTCTCTGGAATAGTTGTTTCTGCCCTCCCAAAGTATGACAGGTCTATTTAAAGGTGGTTTCTTTCAAGTTAAATAACTTTGCCGCACCCTTCTGATGAATATGACTGTATTAGCTGATGTCTACACAGCAATTCATCATGTAATTAAACCACTTATTCTAATTGCAGATGGAAGCAAGGTTAATAGCCATATCCAAGAGTTAGAGTGTAAAGAGTGTGTTCACTGAGAGCAAGGGAGGTGGTGTGGGTACCAGTTGTATTATTTCACGCTGACCTCCAGTAATGACCAGTTGGTGTTCCTCTGAGTGGAAAGAAAAGTGGGCACTTCCAGAGCCTGATTCAGTTTATTTCAGCCTGCCATACCCTAACGTGTCAGGGACTGTCAGACACTCCTTAATATCACCAGTATGGAAGGTGACAGTCAGGGTCTGAATGCACACTGTTTGGGCGGGTTTTGCCATCTGCTGTTGGCCGTGCCCCAGAGAGCGCCTGGGCACAGCACTGCCCCTCAGCACAGTCACGGCCCCGTGTGTCAATGGACAGTCTTTCTTCCAGGATTTACCCTGCACAGTTAGCTAAAGCTGTACAAATAAACCCAGCACTGGGTTTGGAAACTTGCTCTGTGGCTTATTGAACTGTAAAATTTTAGGGCTTGTGTTCTGCACTGCTCTTCTTGGCTGCTGGTTCCCAGGTCAGGCCATGTTCCTCCCTGCCTTCCCCACCTTGCCCCGTCTCGTGCCCATCAGTCCTGGGCAGGCTGTGCCTGGGCTTTGCACACAGAAAATTAAATAACTGGGTCCTCCCCAACAGCTCCGTGTACTTGGGGTCCAGTTTATTCTGCCCTTAGCCTGATGTTGAATGCTTTTAAAGTGCAAGACAAAGAGTGTTTTGTATCTTATGTTCAGGTATATGAAAAAAAAGTTGTTCTGTTCTTGCAGACTTATTCAGATCAAGTGTAAAGCTCAGCTCCTTGCTCTGTGGGTGGCTTCCTACAGTGTGTGTATATTGAACAGTTCCATTTCTATGTTTTATATATATGGGAGAGAGGGGACTTGAACGTGTTTGGAATGTGTGTTTCCTTGCCATGGCTACAATAGAGAAAAATCCTGGACTGTGGGAAAAGACAGATATGTTTGACAGTGAAGGAAAGCACAGTTGTGCCTGAAGACTGAAAAAAAAAAAAAAAAAAAGGAAAAGTCAGAGTAACTCATCCATGTGAAACCATCACTCTCAGTGTGTTCCTGGGTCCATGACTTGAGGCAGTGTTGGCTTGAAATCTACTTCAGCAGCTGATGCTATTTTATAATTTGCCTTAATGTTCAAGGAGGGAAATTGGGGGCAACTCTCCTTTCTGTAACCCAGCCTTTTCTTCTGCTTCCCACTAAGAGTAAGTTCTTCAAGATTTGTTCCAAATTAATAATAAAAATTAGTCAAAAATAGATTTATCAGTGTAAATGCTGCAGTAAGTGACATAGTTAACCATGTGAAAGCATGAGCTGATGAAACATGAAAAAGAACAAAAATGGAACGGAAGAGGCGAGTCCTGAGGTCCAAAGCAGACCACGTTTCTTTCCTCTCAATCTAGTGGAAATTTTGCTTAAGGAATTAATCCAAAAATATGTGTTACAGAGCAAAGGGGAACATTAAAGTTTGTATGAGGTTCCCCCTGCTATAGTTTGCAGTAAATGCAAGGCCTAAGTCACTGCATAAAGCCAATTATTTTTTACTGAAAAGGGTTACTCCTGTAACCCTTTATATCCATAATTCATGTAAATACTTCCATGAACAGGTGGCTGTGAGAATAGACCATTGTAAGTAAGGTAGAAAAATGCTTCTTGTCTTCCTGAAATCTCATCTTTCCCAACATAAGATTTCTGATTTTTCCCATTTAAAACTAGCATCTATTACTAAAATAATTCAGTGGATGACAGCTATTATGTTAACAAAGCTGCTCTGATCATGGTGTCATCTTGATAATAGATATGGACCAAACTGCAAATTATTTATGTTTCATAAGTGCTTGAAAGCTCCTTTTAGATTTGACCTGTCATGGTACATCTTGTACAAAGAGTTTTTGCCTCAAAATGTTGCTGCCTGAATATAGATAACTTGCCCAAAACGTAGCCTCTTAAAGCCCTAATTTTACCAACGCCCTTACTGTTCCTTGAGAAAAATCATGTAAAATCAAAATTAAAGCTAGCTTGATCTACTGATTGCACTAAGCATTAAGAATAAAACTTAATTTATAAACAGAAAAGAAAATATTTAGTCTATTCTCAGTCATTCTGGGAATCTTTCTTGGAAAAAACCCATTGGGATGCTTTCTCTTAAGAAGAAAAGCAAACATCAAGTGTGCTCTTTGGTGCAAGTTCTGTGTTTGTTTGTCTGAAAGCTTTGCTAGTTGTAGTCAGAACTTGTGGCAGCCTTGGAAAAGTGATTGGGAAAGTCAGACTCTAAATAAGGTGGGACTAGGTACTGTCAGTAGGATGGTACGTGGCCATGTCTTACATTTTGGGGATTGTAACTTTTTCTTCCGAAAGTTTGAAACTTGAGGTTTTCCATTTCCATTTAAGGGCACCAGATGCAGGAGAAAACCTTCAAGGGTGCCTTGTGCCAAGGGCTTTTGCTTCCCTGTAATTTGTAAAGATGATTGTCCATGGACTAACTTGCCATATTTGCATGAGCTTAAGTGGTGGATACTAAACAGCACAGGTTGTCGTTAGTTTTAAATAGTCTCCTACAGAAGTGTCTGGCTAATGTGTAGGGTGGAAAGTTGTGTGTTGCTCTGCTGCACGTTTCTTTTGATACCAGGAGGCTTTGTAAAACGCTTGAACTTTAAATAAATTGGAACAAGTGGGTGAAATGCATCAATCATGCTTGAGAAGTAGTAATTTAAGAACCAGACTTTTAAAAGTTGTATTTAACATCTCTTTCTTCTGAAGGACAGGAAGCCTGTTTCCCTTCCCGCCCCTCACGCTCAGGCATGGCCGCTTTGGCCCTGTTGGCATTGTGCTCCAGCCCTGACCCACCTCCTCTCTGCCTTCTCATCCAGGCTTTCACCAACATGAATACCAACCAAATTCTGCTCTTCACAAATGCTGTGTGTGCTCTAGTGGGTTGGTTTTCACAAACGCTATGTGTGCTCTGGTGGGTTGGTTTTGCTTGATTCTTTCAGAGTGGAGACGTTATGGGGGGCTTGGTTCAGGGTTACTCTGCCTTTTAGCAGGCATATCAGTTTTTGGTGGCTCCTGGAGAGCCTTTGTCCTCCCAGCTCCTCAGTGGGCAGGGAGTGGTGCGTGTGGGCTCTCCCCTAACACCACTTGTCTTTCTGCGCAGGCAGCCGGGAGACGGCGTTCACCTACGCGGTGAGCGCGGCCGGCGTGGTCAATGCCATGAGCCGCGCCTGCCGGGAGGGAGAGCTCTCCTCCTGTGGCTGCAGCCGAGCTGCACGGCCCAAGGACTTGCCCCGGGACTGGCTTTGGGGTGGCTGCGGGGATAACATCGAGTACGGATACCGCTTTGCCAAGGAGTTCGTGGATGCCCGGGAGCGAGAGAGAGTTTACCAGCGAGGCTCCTATGAGAGCGCCCGGATCATGATGAACCTGCACAACAACGAGGCCGGGAGAAGGGTAAGTGTCTGCAGAACAGTGTGTCCCTCCGCTCTCCTCCGTGCCCCTCCTTTTTGGGAAAGATCTGGCTCAGTGAGGCACAGCCCGACCACCATGGCTTGTCTTTGTTTTGATGCACAGAACAAAAAGACAGCAAATACAGGGGGTGGGTGGGTGGGGAGTACAAGAATTTGTGTTGCTTCTGGTTGTCTGACAGTCCTATTGCCTTCCTCATGGGGGAGGCCAGAACCAAAGCTTGCTGTGTTTCCCTCTGCATTGTTTCATGAAAAGTGCCCTGCTCGCTGTGGATTCTCTGTAGAACAGAATTTTATTAGTTGGTATTTCCAACCAGGACAGTGTGTGTTGGAAGGAGGAGGGATATGCTGGGCTTCCCAGGCTGGAATCGTGCCGCAGGATTGTTCTGACTTATTTTTTCTTTCTCTGCCTTAAGAGGATGTAAAAAAGCTTCTCCATGCTATTAGGAAACATGGTCTTCTGTGGTTGAACATGTCTTTATGGTTTCTTTAATCTCAAAAATGCCTTAAATGAATGGGTGTAAACTTTTCTTTTTTTTAATAGTCTGAATGTGAAGAGCCAAAATCATTATTTTCCTAGAGCTTGAAGTGCCAGCAAGTCGGCTGGAGACTTTACACTTGTGTTCTAAGGTGAAGAAGGATGAAAGATAATTGAAAATTAATAGTATTTAAATGTAACAGGAAGGTGTCTGGAAGCAATGGACAGGCCAATTACTATTAGCAAGAAGAAAAATGACACTTTCACAGTTGCTTACGGAGACTCGAGCAGTTTTTTCCTTCCTCAGCCTCATCTTTGCAGTGCCATTTGGCAACACTAAGACTCTCTGTAACTGCTGGGTGGAAGTTGTCTACAGTATCATCTAATGTGTCAGACCCCAGGATTTTTGGGGCAGTGTCAACACTGACTCTTATTTCTATTTGTACAGGGCAAATGACTAAGGTTTCCCTGCCAAAGCTTTGTAAAGAGGATATTGCTATGTAGCTCTGTCTTCCACCCATAGGTGTTTGGGGGTTTCTTCTTGGATGAAGTCTCTCTTCCAGAGCAGTATTTGGGATAGGAGGAGAATGCCGAGCCAAGAGTAGACAATCAGCTGCAGCTGAGCCAGGAGCAAGAGGAATCTTAACTCTTTCCCTAATTGCAGCCTCAAGCAGAGATCAATAGGGAGAGTAACTCAGATAGAAAATAAAGGGATGTTTTACATTTCTCAATGAAACAGCAAAATCCTTTGCTGGCGTGAGAGCAAATTCCTAAAATTTGAGCGCAGCCTGACTGATGCTGCTGTCTGGGCTGTGTATGTGCTGTTGTGGCTGTCTCGGTGGTGGGGAGAGGCTGGTGAGAGTGCTCCCCTCCACCTCCCAGCTGTTTGGGGTGGTGGAGGTGCATGTGTATCAGCTCACTTGCTCTTCCTTCCCAGTGTACTGGGGGAGGGGGAGAGAATGTTAAGGTGAATACAATGGAAGGGCCAGTGGGAATACGACAGAGGGCAGGAAATGAGGGGAATAAATGCTTTCACAGCCACGCTAGTCTTTCATCATCGTTTTTGCTTCTCTCCCCGACTCCTCCAGACGGTGTACAACCTGGCTGACGTGGCCTGCAAGTGCCACGGCGTCTCTGGTTCCTGTAGCCTGAAGACCTGTTGGCTGCAGCTCGCCGATTTCCGCAAGGTAGGCGATGCCCTGAAGGAGAAATACGACAGCGCCGCCGCCATGAAACTCAACAGCCGGGGCAAGCTGGTGCAGGTGAACAGCCGCTTCAACGCCCCCACCATCCACGACCTGGTGTACATCGACCCCAGCCCCGACTACTGCGTGCGCAACGAGAGCACCGGCTCCCTGGGCACCCAGGGCCGCCTGTGCAATAAGACCTCGGAGGGCATGGACGGCTGCGAACTCATGTGCTGCGGCCGGGGCTACGACCAGTTCAAGACGGTGCAGCGAGAGCGCTGCCACTGCAAGTTCCACTGGTGCTGCTACGTGAAATGCAAGTTGTGCACAGAAATCGTGGACCAGTTTGTGTGCAAATAGGGGGACAGGACGAGGTGGGAGGAACTGCAGCCGCCTGCCAGCAAGGGGTGCAGGCCCCTCTCCCTTTCCACAGGACTATCTCCACTTTTATTTATAGAGTCCAACGAGTTGTTGTCTTCTTTTGAGAAAAAAAAAAAAAAAAGGAAAAAAAAAAAAGGGCAGGGGAAGGAAACAAAAAAAGAAAAAAGAAAAATATAAAGGTTGCAAAGAGAAGTGCCTGGAAACCCTCTGTCTCCATCCCAGAACTGTGTTAGGCTTATATTTTTGGCAATAATGGGTGAGAATCTGAGAATATTTATTTTACAAAGTTAAATAAAAATTGACTTTTCTTACAAACAATAGAGTAGTTTGAGGGGAAAATCCAACATATCCTAATTTAGTACCATAGAACGTAAATACATGTGCAGTAGGCAGAGCAACCATGTGATGTGCTTGGGATGCTAGAACAATCCTTATGGATGTGAGGAACACACAGACCTGTCCATGACTTTTAGTTTCAGACACTAGAAGTTGCTAGAATAGGGTATATAAAGCTGTTCAGTGCATGTAGGGCTCTGTAAATAAGGGGTATATTCAGCATGAAGTGCTGTGTTGGTTGCATATCTAACTGTGCCCACAGTGTCACCAGAGGGCAAAGAGCAAAGGATCAGAAAGGCTTCAACTGCGCTATCCCTGAGTCACAGGGGCTGGTTCCAAAACCTATCAAGAATGGGAAAACAAACAAAAAAAAAAAAAGAAAAAAAAAGAAAAAAAGAGAAAAGATCATCCTTGGTGAATAATAAAGATATTCCTCAAAGCAGAGTTTGGTGATTGTGACGTTCGCGTGTCTCGTCTGACAGAGCAGCACTTCCCTAGTGCCAGGTGTGGAGCAGCCCAGGGCAGGCTGTGTGGAGCACTCTAGCTGGGCAAGGGGAGCTGCACTGCTTACAAACAGCTTTGGTTTCCCAGCCTGGAAAGCCCATAGAAAATAGAGTTCCCCAAATTTGAAAATGCCTTAAAATGGTGTAATAGCTGGCTGTCTTTCAGAACACAGCTTGACAAATAACTCCTCTAATTTTATGTGAGAAAATAAATCATTAGATATCCGCTCTTGGAATGATTGATTTTTATTTTTTTGCAGATTTTGGGAACGCTTTCACTCAAGGATACAATAGTTTCATATTTTAATAACGTTAACTGACTATTATAGTTCAATGAAACATTGCAGCAATACCAAATTTATCATCCTATGTCTTTAATACACATGCTTTAGATAATATATTGCAGATATACACTACAACTGTTCAGACTATACTTGAGCAGTTACATATATATGGGAGAACTGTGGTCTGCTGGTGTCTGATACTTCAAAGCTTTTTGTACATATATATTTTAATTATTTAGAAAATAATAAAACATCTAAAATTACAGGGGCAGTTCATCCCTCATTTTCAGATCTCTTCAGGTTTTTAGATTGATTCCAAGCTTCTGGTGATTTTATTTTTGTTATTTTGGGAAGTTTGGGTATTTTTGTTTATTTTGGTTTTGCTGTTTTGTTTTTTTTTTTTTTTAAGCTTTTATCATTCAGAAGTTGTAAGGAGAATCACAAAGAAGTAAGCCTTTTCCCAACTTTAGAACTTTCCTGGGTGGTTGGTAGAGGCACTTGAGTCATTACAGGTCTGGACATTGCTTCTATTCCACTCTTGTGTTAAGGGCATTATTGATTATTGATGAAAGGAGACACCTTCGAACTTCAAAATGTGCTGCATTCAGCCCTTGCTTTTCAGTTTTTGAACTGAAAATTGTTATTTGTCAACCAATATGCGTTCCCCCCCTATTCTGTGTAGTTACACAGGGTTTCATCTTTGGTTCAGAAGCCTCTTTTCAACTCAGTCCCATTCAACAAATTGAAGAAAATAGTTTTTCAGATACCAAGTGAGGAAAATCTTTCACTTCAGCCTAGTTGTACTAAAGCCTTGACTTTTCACAAGCCTTTAAGCTGTATCATTAAATTCATCTTGATCATTTATCAGCTTCTTAATGGCGCTTTATTGCTCTTAATTTATTGTACAAGGACATATTTACCCCTCATCTTCAGATGTTTGCAAAGAGTATCTTTAAGAGAAATAAATAAAGCACTAATTCATTGAATATGTCACTTTGGCTTTTATTGTACAAAAAACATGATCTCGTTTTTCATTTGCTGAATCACCTCGTGTTCCTTTTTAGTGACTTTTGTCTGAGCAGAACTGAATCTCATGATCCTAGCTATTAAAACACTATTTAATGTAAAATATTTTACTTGTCATTCAGATATGTAAATCTTCTATGTCCTTTCCTCTGTTCTGTACATTTAATGTACATATTTCTGTCTTGTGTGATTTGTATATTTCACTGGTTTAAAACAAACAAAAAAAAGGATTATGCCATAATTGAAGATAGACTATAAAAATAAAACTTTGGTTGTATATTGGGAAGTGGTTTTAATTATCTTTCAGAGGAGGGTTTGTTAAAACAATGAAGAGAGTTGATTTTTAAATTTACTACATGGTAAAACAGGGAAGTGTTTGTTCGCCAAACATACAAAGTACATCTTGAAGTTTTATTTCTATATTAAGAAGACTTACTGATCTAAACATACCAAAAAACAAATCACAAATGCCTGTGACTATGAACTAGAAAGCATTTTAGAGATGGGTAAGTACTAAATTAGCTGTGGATAAACACCTGGGTTAATGTTGCTTGTGTGCATATGGCTTCCAGGACTGCCTGCAGTGATTCTGGGACAGTGGGACCTGATCCCGTGAACAGCATCCTCCAGCAATCCCAGTGATGGCAGCAAGATCTTCATGTGAGCAAAGGTTTCCAGCAGGAAAAGTTTCCAGGACTGGGTTGTGTGTGGGGTGGTTTCCCCCTCATCAGTCTGACTGAACTGAGCTGCAAGGTGAAATGGAGCGTGTGGACAGAAGAATCCTTAAAAAAACCCAAGAAGGCAAAGTACAATGAAGTGTCAATGAAGTAGTTATATGAAGGAGGTAAAGGAGAAAACAAAAAATTAATGAAAACCCAAAGCTTTCTGTTCTGAGAATGGCTTGTCTTTGATTTCTTTAGTCATGATTTTTTTTTCTGCTATAGGTAACTTGGTGAATTAGTGGCCTTTCTTTACCTCTCTCCTGCTTTGCTTTTCCTTTTTTTTTTTTTTTTTTCTCAAGGATAACCTTCTAACATATCGAAACTCCTTCTGGCTGCCAAGAATGCATTATCCCACAAACCAGTAGACCAACATCGTGTGTTTAAAATAGCGATTCTGGGCAAATGCAACGTTCTGTGGTCCTATTACTGACATCTGGTTCAGTTTTCCTTCACTTGTATATTGACCAGTATTCTTTATTGCAAAAACACAGCCCCTATTTAGGAAAGTCAGCATTTTTTTGGACTGGATTGTATTCAAGCTCTTCCCAATAACAGAAAAGTTACCAAAAAACTTCTTTATTGGCAGCAGTAAATAATCTGTATTCAAAATAGTCATTATGGGCTCAGATACAAGAGAGTTGTTTTTAATTTGCACCCAAGTTTATCTGTTTAATTTTGTGAAAAATGCTGTTTCAGAATCTTGGTTTTTTAGTAATATCTTCAAATCTATGTGTTTGGTTATGGCTTTGCCAATACTGGGATTCACTCTGTTTTTTGCAAAATATTGAAGTCCCCAGGTGTTAGTGGCAAGTGCACCAGGAATGGGCAAGAGACTGGAGGAAGTCAAAGGCATCTTTGAGTCAGACACTGCATTCAGGATGTAAGGTAAAATCCTTCCTTTCTGAAGGCTGTGTTTGATAGAATGGTCTTACAAAGATGGTACAAAACTTGTAGAAATTGGTACTGAAGCTGACAGGCAGCTTTCCTTTGGATAAGGAGTTGTGAGGAATAATATTTTAAACCATTAGGATATTCATTGTCAAAGTCTGGTTTTGGTGAATCAGGAAAGACGTAGTTTTTTTCTTCTGGACTATGTAGTAGAGGAAACTGAAAAGGAAAAAAAATGCAGCTCTTTTAAAAATACAGATAAGTATATTAATGTATAGCTTATGTATGTACTTGCTGACTGTGGTAGTCTTAAAATTGTTTATCTATTATTGAAGTCAGTTTGGGAGGCAGGCCAGATCTGTTCTTTTCCTTTTCAAACTATTTAAAATCCTCAATGGAAAAAAAAAAAAAAAAGATGAGAGAAAAAAGAACTTTATTCTCTACTCCAACCTCTGATAGTCTGTTTATGTTGCAGTGGGATAAAGGATCCACATAGGAGTGCAATGAGGGGTTTGTACATTAAATGTTGTTTTTTTAAAAGGTGTGATTAAAAAATACAATCTGTCTCATACTCTTCTATGAGATTGCGTGTGTGCATTTGTATATACTCTGCTGGTATTTTCCAATTGTGTTGGCCAAATTCTGCTTTTAGTTATGGTTAGGCATCTCTCCTGACTCTGGTGGTGTCATATGAGCCTGACATTTTTAGACCAGACGTGAAGGCCCCCCTGCTCAAAGAGAATGCATATGAAATATATCAGCCTTTCTTCTTCTGGCTGGTTATTTAAACATGGGTAACTGAATTATTGTGAAACAAATTCTGGGACTGCAGCTGCAAAAGCAGTAATACAGTATATTCGTAGTGATGTTTCTACGCCATACCTCCTAATTTCCCAGTTGATTTCCAGTGCAGACAGAAAGTCTAGAATGCATGTGGTATGTTCCTCATCATATATTTTATAAATGTAAAATAATGATTTGTCAATTACTGTTTCTATTATAGAGATAAAATGAGATATTTCAGGCTCTCCTGATTTGTTGAAAGCCTCTTACCTTTGGCTGTGTTGAGCGCTGCTGGCTCAGAGGGGCATTGACGTGAAGCTGCTTTTGGGAACGTCTCAGAGACCTGGGCTGTGCAGTGTGAATATGGTACACTGTGTGCTTTTGTAGCCAGGGTTGGTTTACCGTGTGTTGTCTTACATTGTGCTGTCTTTCCCAGCAGTCCCCCTTTCTCAAATGGCAGTTGAACAGCAGCAGTCAAAATACTCAGCTGAAGGAGAACCTCTGGGCACTCCATGGGCAGTTATTCAAACACTTTCTGAACTGGTTTGACCCATTGCTGATTTATTCCAGATCCACTGTGAGGAATTTAAAAAATGCAAACTGTAGAGTGGAGTTCATGGCATGGCTGACAGTTCTTTTTTGGTTTTGTTCTGTTTTCATAAAGCAGCCCATACCAAAGATCCATATTTTTTTAAGATTTTTTGTTTGTTTGTTTGTTTTTAAGTCCTTCTATAGGACTCCCTGAGGAAGGGAAACAGTTCCCACAGTACAAGGTGATAATTTCTAGGCAGTTCCTCTGGTGACTGGCAGGACCTCAGTGACAGGTCCATGGCAAGGACCACTTGCAGGAACCACCCATCACTCAGGGTATCCTCCTGCTTCTCACCTGGGACTTGTTAGCAGACTGCAGCAGTTGCAGCTTATCAGTCTCAGCAGTAGGGGCTGCTGCTTTTTGCCTCTTCTTTCGACCAGAGGAGCAAGCCCATCTCCTGGTAGGTTTTTCTGTTGTTTTTCATACAGAAAATTGCAGCTTTAGACAGCTTTTCTCAAGTATGGGCTGGGATTTACTTTCCATGACTATTGATTTCAGAAGAGCTAATGCTTGGTAGGCAAATAGTGCTGGGGCTTCTCAAGTATCTCTTTGCTTTGTAAATCTGCAGCCTTGGAGGAGTAAAGGGTAATCCCTGAGCAAACTTGAACTGGCCATTACCTGGGGCAGGAAGGTTGAGGTCATTAATGTTATAAAATACTGTTCAGATGTATTTTTGTGCTTTTCTTTGGGCAAAAGGATGCACGGCATGAAAAAGAAAGTTGTTATTCAGTGAGACACGAACTAGCAAATACTCGAAGAAAATGGGAAAAGATCTGGTTATGGTGTGAAAATTCATTAACTTTATTAGTAAGTATTCTTTGGTGTTGATTGCCATTCATATAAAATTGACAATATGTGTATTTCTCCATTTATGCTTTCTGGATGAAAGTTTTCCCTTGTTGATACTTTCATCTTACATAGTACATTTTTGGATAAAGGGCCTGTAAGTAAATCAAGTTTGAGGACTTAATGAACTAGAAGTAAAACCATAACCTAAGAAACAGCTCCAAAAAAACACTGAGAAAAATGAACAGTACAAGATGTGTCAAACAAATACTTTTTTTTTCAGAGTTAGTGTTGCTATAGCTCTCCAGCAGGCAAATGGTTGCATGTGTCAAAGATATTGTGTCCATTTTAAGCCACAGTGCCTGTTAATTTATATATGTACAAGTTGGCAAAATCCAGTGATAGTAGACTGGCAGCAATTCCTTGGTAGTTATATGCATTATATGGAATGCTTGTTACTTATGACCTCTGGCAATCCTCAGTAAGTATAATGACATGTTTGTACCTGCAAATGGATGATAAGACTTTTTAAAAAGTTTGTAACAAAGTTTTACAATTTACATTGCATTTTTTATATTTTTTTTTCTTTGTTACAGTTTTTTCTGATCAAAAAGTATGGGAGAGGGTGCAATGTCTTGGCATAAGCAACAGCTGTGCACACCCTAGGGAATATGAGGTGGAAGTTTGTTTGTCTTGATGTTGTCTCTTGTAAAGAGCCAGTATGTGCAGATCCTGCATAACAGATGCTTTGGAAAAGAATGATAGGAGGACTTCATGAATGGAGGACATAAGTCATTCATAGCAAGTACAAGGTCTGATGTAGTGGTGTTGCCTTTGCCATGTCATTTGCATGCAATATGCATTTCTGTATGAGCATGTTAAAGTCTAAGATCTTTATTCAAACGTAAGGACTTTATTAGAGCAGATTAAAAGCAGAATAAGCTCTAATGAAGCCAGATGTAATAGGAATTGAATATGTCCCTTGTTCTTACATGTGAGTGGATTTTGTAGTTACCTTGTTAAGATTCAAACCGTGTCTTCAGGATTTGGCTGACTGAAATGATAGATTAGTCATTGTGGAGGATTTTATGGATAATACATCACTTTTTTTTTTTTTTTTTTTTGAGGGATGATAGATGCCTTTTCTGGAGGCCATTTTTATCATAGAATCATTAGTAATATAGTTTCTGATCCTCTCTGTGGTTAGAGAATATGTGGAAACATCTATGCCTTGTGTAGACTGTCATCTCTCATGTCTTCTTGTCCTCCTTGGTGCTGTATGTTTTGAATATTTTAAGTTACTATGGCTTTGCTATTTTAAAGTCTGACTCTTGAAAGTAGAGATCTTGTCAGACCCCTGGATTTTGGACCTTACTCTAGAAGATCTCTTGCCAAGTTTAGTGAAACCACTTAGCATAAGTAAGAGTGGCAAAATTCAAACATCTATGTGAGGGGCCAGCTTGACTGTACATTTAAAAAAATCTAGGCAAGCAAGATTAGGAAAAGATGTGTTTTCTTCATCTTATTCTCATGGAAAACTAAAGACATCTATCCTGCATGCCTAGGTGAACTTCTGGAAGGAATAAAAGACCAGTGTCAAATGGTAGCCAACTTTTTCCCTCTACATCATGATCCTAATGTACTTTTGTTATACTTTGAGATCCTAAGGCTATGTTGATCTGCTACATGATTATATAATGCTCCAGGACACCTGTGTAAATAGCAAACAGAGAGGCTTTTTATAGATACTAGATCTTAGATAAGTGACTCTAAGAAGTAATATAGGATCCCAGCTGTAACCTCCTGCTATACATACCACGTATTTTTGGTTGTTTATTATAAGAAGTACAGAAGCTGTTCCTTGTAACATAATTTTTTTGAGGCTTGCATGTGTAAATATTAAATTTGCAAATATTAAATGGAGAGGCATTAGAGAAACCACTAAATTAATAGCTTCACATTCCTCATGGCTTATTCTGATGCCGATTTCCTTAAATGTTTCTCCTCTAACATTCAAATCTGTGTGCTGTTTAAGCCTCAGAGAGGAACTATGCAATCCCTCAGCCCTGGCCCTCTCTGGGTGTAGATCTCAACCAGCGATCTTTAATGGTAACAGATGTTTGCTGGAATCCTCCTCAGGGCGCTGATGTTCTGGGTCAGGAGCTTGTGGTGTTAATCAAAGCACCCTGTCCGTCAGTGCAAGCTGAGGACCTGGCCCTCCACAGGGACCACGTTTTCTAGGGAGGTGATTCTGGTGTAGCAATCCCCGGGGATAAAACTGGTAGGAATTCTCCTCTTTCAGCTCTATTCCATGGTGGAAATGTCCTGGTACAATTAACCTGGATTGTGTTAATGAGAATAGACTAGAATCTGGAGGATGTGAGGTTTTTGAGTTTTGTGTGTTTTTTTAATAAATATGATATCTTGGGAGAAGCAAACTTGTTACAGTGGTCCTTCATAGGTACACTCTGGACTGCTGAAGCATTACAGTTCTCAGATTCCTGAAAAAATGTCCCTGAAATCTACAGAAAAGTATATTGAATATGCCTCTCTATAGTTCGCTGGAGTGGTAAGGAACTACAGGGGTGAGCAAACTGTTGTTTACCAGTATTTATTTAAGGAGGTTTTTTTACATTATTGCTTTTTAATTACTTAATAGAGCACCTATTAAGAATGAATCATGGGTTTTCTTCCTAAAATAGGGTGAGGAAAATTGAGGCGAGAATACAAAAATGTGGATGTGGCAATAGTGGCATGATACTGTTCCTGTTTGCACAGTGTTAGCAGAGGATTCTGCAACCACGTAGCTGTAATTAATAGTCTGTGTGTGGCTTGCAGCCGACTGACCCATGACTTCTCATCGACTCAAGGTTTCCTTATCCAGCCATTTCTTGCAATACAGTGAAGAGTAAATAAGTCTTGTGGGACACTTTAGTCAAGCACCTTAATTAACAAGAAAGTGCAGAGCAAATTCAGTGGCATTGATGAAACTTCTGTTATAAATAAGCTGTGTACAAAGAAGTCATTTAGGTTCCAGCTGCTTTGAATTTGTGTACGTTTCTTAAACCATCCGTAAGTAAACTAGTTATGATCTCATTATTACCCAAACTGACGTTGGTGATGATATATCTTTTATATTGTAAGGACAAATATGCAGTAATATCAAAAGTGCTTAATTAGGACACAAAAACCCATTACACAGTGTGGCTTATAGGACTTGAAGTACCAAACCCATCAGCATATTAGAGTAAGTAACAATTAATTAATCCAAGAAGATTTTTTAGTGATTGTTAATTTTTTCCCCCAGTACTCAGACCGATTTGTCATGTTGGTGTTTATTAATTTAACATTTGATCTGAAAAAAATTCCCCAAACTTCAAAGTTCAGCTTGTTCTTTAAGAGCAATCCAAAAATATGTTTCTTCAGGCCCCAGGCATTTCTGAAGTAGCTGAAGTTAAACAAAAACCATTTCTCTCAAACTCTGCAAATGTTCTAAAAGCTTTAAAGTGGCTCCTCACAGGGAGCTGGAGCAGAGAGGGAACCCCTGGGTTATTTTTGTTGCTGTGCAGTGGCACATGGCTTCCTGGCGGAAAGCTCCAGAATTATCACTTTTCTGTGTGTTTGTATATGTTTTTCCTTCCTCTTTTCACCTCTGCCACTGAGCTTCTCTCTACCCCTGTGCCTGGATTCCCCACTGAGAAAGTCTGGAGAAGGTAAAGGTTAGATCATCCTTCCAGCAAGGATAAACTGAATTAATGTCTGAATGAGAAGATGACTCACATCACATGTGATTTCTTCCTAAGCTCCATGTTGGAGGGGATGAAGAAGGACTTTTCTTTCCTTGTGCTGACCAAACTGGAGTCTGATTGAAGTATTTCCTTGGTGTGTTTCCCTTTCATAAACTGTGTTTTTGCAGTAAAACAGTGTTGGTAAACCAGTCTGCACTTTGCTGGTTCCTTTTGCTGTTATAACAGCATCCCTGAGGTTATGGGTGCTGTTGAGAACTCTTCACTGGAGTAATTTTGGTGTGGTCTTAGTTCATTTTCCCAAGCAAACACTGGTATTCACATAAGATGACAACATGGCCAATCTGCTTCAATGCAGGCTCTGAACATATAGAGGCATTTCTAAGGGACTTGCTCCATTATCCTGAGGAGGCCCAACCCAAGCTAGTAATTCTGCATCCAGTTCAGTTAATATTTGTGTTTGCTTAAAGGCTTTCCATTTACAATTTGCTTCTGGAGATTTCTGCCCAGTGCATCCTGCCCTGTGAGAAGCCCTTTCAGCTCAGTTTCCAGAACTTGAGCACTCTTCAGGGCTTGGCTGTCATGAAATGCACCTCACAGTGGGGCATCAAATTAACTTCTCCCAGACAATTGCACTGTATGTTAAAATATGTGCTGTTGCCCTTACATCATACGATAGCTAGTTGTGCCACGTCACAGACAGGAGTTTGACATATGTTGCAAAATAAAAGTTGCCAGTCATGGACACTATTTTGGATGTTTTCATCTCCAGCAGTGCTGACATGATCTCTACCAGCAGATCGTCTCCCACTGAGAGCATAACACAAACACCGCCAACACCCTGGTTCCAGATGTGCTACGTGGCATGGAACCAGTGACAAATGATGCTATTTCCATCTTGCACGATAATGGACAGCAAAGAGGGCACCTTAATATGCCCAAATATCAGCATATTATTAAACTTTTTGTATCAATGGCATTTAGGGATGGGGTTGCTTTCTGTCACTAGGCACTTGCTTTATGCCAGATATGGCCTTTCTGGGACCCCTGGTAGGACCCAAACTCTGCCTCACCCACCTCTAAAAAACCCTAAGCAGCCCCTGAAATTGTGTGCTCGTGGCTTTGGTTTGTGTAAGCAGTTGTCCTGGTGAGCAGGAGGAGAGCCACAGCCCCTCCAGCCGCACTGTCCTCCTGCTCTGCCCCTGAGCCATCGTCCTTCCCTGGGAGCTGGGCTGGGAGGGCAAAGGTTCAGCAACACACACTCAGGGTGAGTTGAGCAGTGATGTGCAGAGTGGGGCATCATGCTGGTGTCATGTAATAACCCTGGTCTGTTTTATGCCACAAGCTTTTAGCCACCCGCTGATGTAGCACCCACTATTACGTGGAGCCATGGAGCCCCAGCGAACAGCCTGCACTGCTGCAGGCAGAGCTCTGCCCAAGGGTGCTCTCTGGCATTCACTCACTCTCCTTTACACCTGTCAGTGAAAAAGGGAAATGCTTAAATTTACATTTTTTGCACTTGAATGGTGAAACATGGGTCAGGCAGGATGTGAATGGCCATCCCTTAGCTGTTAAAGCTTCTTAAAGTGAGTCAGTTCTACTCAGAAAAAGTAATTTTGGTCCTTGGAAAGAAGTGAGCAAAGTGGCATATCCTGAATGCTATTTATTAGTGCACTCTTGAGCTCTCTCTTTTTTTGTCTCTTTTGGGGATCACTCTTGCAATGGTCAACAAGCTGAGTTAATGTGACCACAGCCTCTCCTTGAGTCAAACGAGTTGTACTCCCACTGAAATATAAGTAAATATAATGGTGGCTGTTGTAGTGACTGCAGGTTTGAGCATTCAGTCTTATTGTTCATATATTGCTGTAGAAAAACTCTGCTGTGGTGTTAATACCTTTGTCTTGTACTCACTAGAGAAGTAAATGAGCTTTATTTGGATTTTCTATGGAAGGAACAGCAATGCTGTTTCACTTGTGGCATTTGAATTAGCTTTTCAGAGCTTATTTGACTGCCTGCTGCTTTTGAGACAGGCAATAGAGCCAATCAGGTTTTGTATGTTGAATATTTCACAGTGGTAAGAAACAGGTAATTAGAAGGGAAAATATTTAAAATAGCTATATGTCTTAATATCAGTTCAGGTTGGCATTTGTGAGTGCAGCCTCTCTTTTCTTTTTCTTGGTCATTAATCATTATTAGTGGATATATGTCAGAATTTATAGTTAGATTCAGCTCTTACTGTGTTTCTCATTTCTTGATAAGTTTTGTGCTCTGGAGCTCTATGAAAAAAAAAAAATCAATCTGCTTTGTGTTTTGTTTTCATGGTGTAACAAAGTGACTTGTGGCAGTAGATAATTGAATTTCCAGTCTGTTTTCCGCTGGGAGGTTGAAATAATATGTCGGATAATGCATTAGTGATGATGCTTTATCTGCTATAGATACCAGTGTGAAAAAAATGGGCAAAGGCTTCACATCTGAAAATCTTTGATGCTGCATGAGATAATGTGGCTATGAACCAGCCATCCAGTTATAACTTGGATCTCCTTTGGGCTCAGCAGATGAAACTGTAAAAAGAAAAACACAATAGAACAAAATAGATTAAAATAGAGAAGTTTACAGGTTATGAGTAGTTTAAGCAGGAAATCACACTGCGAAGGCTTTTCTCCTTTTTCCTACTGTTGGTACCAAAGGAGCAGAACACCCCATACCGAGGAGAGAAATTTGCTGTCATTGGGCAAATGCTTCTGAAAAAGCTCAGGGGATGTCACCACTCAAACTTTCCGTGCTTGGTTCTTTCCCTTTGAAAAGACTGTAATTCTGATATAAAGCTGATGAAAGCAGGGCTGCAGCTGGGGAGGTTTGAATGGTCACCCAGGCACTCGCTCCCAGGTTGGTGTTCCCCTCGGCTGCACATCGTATGCACGGTGTCCTAAAGCCAACCCAACCCCTCATCACACATGAATGTTCTGGCACCAAGGATGGAGAGACGAGTGAATCCACAAGGTTTTTAAGACATGGCTTTGCAGCTCATGTAAAATCTTGCCAGTTGTCTGGAAAAAATGTTACAGTGGGTAGACTGTAAATGCAACTGTATTTTTACCTACTCTTATTTTTTTAGAAATGTGATTTCAAGTATTTAGTAGAACTTAAGCTGACTTCATGGCTATGTCTTCTTTTCTTCCTCTCTGCGTGGTATTCCATCCATGGTTTACTAAGTGGTGCAATTTTGATTTTTCTCTTCATCACAAGTCTAATGGGTGAATGGTGATAAGTTTGTAGCTTTGGAGAGATTTTCTTGGCAGTTTCAGTCTATATTTCTGACAGGAAATCATTTTCTCCCTTGAATTATGATTGCTGGGTTACATGAGTGCACTCTAACCACTGCTCAACTGCTGTTTGTCTGCTGTCTTTCTGGTCTTAGAGAAGGCCAAACTGCCCCAATGTGAAACATAAAATTAGATGAATGCTGCAGGAAGGGAATAACAACATCATTTTCTGTGATCTCTTGCGATTTTATTTTACCACTTCTTATCTGAAAAGCATCTTCAATTCCACTTGGAGTCAAGAATTAAATTTGTTTAGAGACAGTTCTTCCCATATATGGAAAACAAATGGAACTGACTCCATTTATGTGTTGTCTTTTTTTTAAGTGGAAGATCACTGTGTTCTGCTACAGATGTTTGCAAATGAGCAAATGAGTGGAATATGTGGACCTCATCTTAGATCTACAGAAATCTGCCCCATAACTTGGCCTGTATCATTTGGCTAAACCTTGTGTAGTCCACATCAAACACATGGTTCTGACCTTTCAAGGCCATAAACCTTGTATTTGGTGTGGTGTTCATCTGCGAATTGCTGTGGGTCCTACTTGTTCCTGGAAACTGATAAATTTAACTCTTAATAATGGAGGCAAATCCAGTGTTTGGAGGTAAATGATAAAATTCAAAATACTGTTGCAGTTGAAATTTATAAAAGCAAACAAGATCCTTTATTTTAATAATGAATAGCCATGTAGACAGACAGAAAGCAAACCCCATCTATTACTACAGTTATGTCCACAGTTTTACTGTCAGCACCCCTAGCCCTCGCTAAGGCCCTGGGTGATGCTGTCAGCAGTGAGCAGACAGCTCTGCAGGATATCTCCTCTCTAGGTGTAGTAGGAGTTTGCAAAGCTGGTGAAAGAAACTCCTGAAGCGGAGCAAATGGAGGAGATTGTGAACTGAGAGTAGCAGAAGTCTCGCCTAACCAGTGCCAGACCCAAAGCGGATCTGCCACTTCTATCCTAAGTTTCTTCCCAATACTCTGTAATGAAAATCTTCGTGGCACTGGTGTGAGTAATGGCTGAGGAATGGGAGGGAAGAGGGGCTCAGCCCCGCCACTGCTGAAGCCCAGAGAAGCTCTGTCACCGCCTTCTGCGGCTCCTCACCGCAGAGAGCTACAGCTGTCAACTTCGATGCTCTGTTGAACTTGCTAACGTAATTGTAAAGATCATCTTGAAGTAATTTGATTTTTGTCTTCATAAAGTCACGCAAGTGTTGCTGATTTGTGTACTTGCTGCGTTTATTTTTGTTGCAAGTTCAGTTCTAGTCCATTTAATTAGGAGGCCAGAGGGTCATCTCCCCTCTCCCTGCACCAAGCCATCAGTAATTCCCAATGTGCAGTGCAGTCGGATTCAGCAGCAGGGCACGAGCTGTGCCCTTCCTCAGCGGGTGCTGGAGGTGATGGGCCCCTGTGCACCAGTGCCAGGATCCCTGACCAGCCCCTCTGGTGACAGTGGCCAGAGCAGAGCATAAATCTCTGTTGCAGGGTCCCTGCTGTCACCTGGGAGATGTAAGAGCATGTTAATGCAAACAAATCTTGTTAATTCTCATGAAACACATGCAGTTATAGCCCTGTTAACAGCACAGTATTAATTAACTGAGTGGTGCTTGGATTAGGTGCTTATTTAATTTCCCTAACACGTGTTCATAACCCGTAGCAACACAGAACATGTTGTGCTCCAGAAAAACTGTGAGTTAGAACTGAAGCATGTCTTGTAGATTTTCTTTCCTTAAGAAAGGAAAGAAATTAGACATTTAGTCCAGGGGTGTCTGATCCCTGTCCCTAATCGTTTTGAAGTCCTGCCCAGTGATGCAGCCTGCGTTTTCCCTGGGAATAGAGGAGGTCAGCAGGCTGAAGGAATTTAATACATGAGATCTGGAATATACCTCTAACTCTTCCAGCTAACGTGCTTCTTAAAGGCTGCCAGTCTCAGGTTTCCGTGTGAACTGAGAGGATGGATGGTATAAAGTGGAGGAAAAGGAAGAGAAATGCACAGAAGGCTGAGTCAGAGTGGTAAAGGTATACATTAATAACCATCTTATAACTAGTTATTTCTGGCTCACACACAAGCCATACAAGCTCTAGTCCTATTTGCTGTTCTTGAATTAGACTTGCCTTTGCTTGGGAACATCTTACTTAACAAAGTAGGGAGGTTGATTTTTATCAAATGAAAAACGCTTTTGTAAAACACTGTTCTGACATAGAAATGATTATTGTAAATGCTCTCATGGCACTGGAATTTTCTTTAATGATAACAACTTTCAACACAATGGGATGCAGTATGTTAATGTGGGTTTTACAAGCATTTAGAGTTTCCAAAAACCCCTAGGAGAGCATCAGGTCATGCAGATGGCATTTCTCAGACTGTTAAGAGAAGTCCACAGCACAACCCAGGGAATGGGGTCAGTACTCAGAATATGACTGTAGCAATGAGGTGCTTCACTAAGGCTGATTAGGAGAAAGTCAGAAATTAAACTGCAGGTAGACAGTAGGAACCTCCCAGTGCTGCCCTGCTAGGCTTTGGTGGCTGGGAGCTGCTGCATCGTGTTTTGATCAGGTGGGTGCAGCAGCCGAGTGCCCTGTGGTGCAGAAGATGAAGCTTCTCCAGCCCTGCTGACCAGGTTTGGGGAAAGGATTCCTGGTAATCTAAGAAAAGATTATTTTTGCTACCTCAGAACACAGCCCTGACCTCTCTGGCTTTTAGACATTGGTTATTAAGCAGGAGGGAGGCAGGAGAGAAGTTATTTCAGACCTGCGTGGTTGACCGGCTAAATCCCTAATGCCTGATATTAATCTAAGTGTGGGTCTCCAGGAGTTTGAAGTCTGTGGGCACTGCCAGGAATCCTGTTCATATTATGTTATGTTCTTAATAAAAAAAAGAGAGTACATGGGAGTGTTAAAGGCATGCTGGGGCTGCAAGGGGAAGGATGTGACTGCTGTGGATCAGGGACAGTGCTGTACTGCGAGGCTCTGCACTGAAAGGCTCTCCTGAGTCTTGAAAGCAAACCTGCAACACCACCTCCATCTGAGGGTGCCTGGGGGAAGGTGTGTGTCTGTTTGTACGTCTGCCAGTCATTTTAGACTATGTATCTGCAAGGTTGGGAAGTCACCACCAAAAGATTACCATTTTCCATGTGTTAGTACCTAAAATCATCAACGAAGACACCTCTCAGCTGCTCCCTGGCTAAGCTTGGTAAGTAGATGATGAGATCCAGTATGCAGAGTCCATCAGATTGTCCTAAATGATGCCTATGAGAAAGTGTCAGAGTTTGCAGTATAAAAGCAAAGACTTTGAAGAGTGCTGCGGAAACGTTTGCTTGTGGAAAATTACTAACTTGGTAGAAAGCATAGTAGCATATGAGCCTCTCAATTTAATCAAAATTATTTCTTATGCTGTTGTCCTCAAGAAGTCCCAGTTTCTGAGTTGAATCAATACCACCTTATTTTGCTACAGTGACTATTCACTTTGTGTGGAAGTTTTACTTCAGGGATCATTCATTTACTGGCATTCTGAGTGCATTGAAAAAACTGTAAAACCAGTACCGTTAAATAAGTAATAAAAATCAGAGATAACAAATATTCTTTTTGTTGGCATATTTCTGATTTCTTGGTAATCAGAACCACTGGTAGAGTTGCATCCTTCAATATTACTTAAATACTTCAGAACTACTACTTTTTTTTTTTTTTTTTAAACAAACCAGCTGTGATTTGTGATTGGCTTTAGGACCTGGTAGGATGTTGTTGCAAACTCTCTCATTCCCTTGAGCCTGATCTTGCTGTTGACACACACTTGAGTTAGCAATGTTACATGGAAAGAAAGAGAAATCTGGTCTTTCTCAAAAGATAGTTACCTATGAATGATGTAGATGTTGTTAAATATTTCTGTACTGCTACAGATCAGGTTTAAAAGAAAACCTTTACAACCCTTTTTTTTCATCACTGAATTTGAACAAGATGCAATCTATGGACCAAGTAGTGTGAATAGGACCCTGCCTACTTGTGTATGCTTTTGAGAAGCACAAAGGCTCGTAGCAACGTGGATAAGAATTATTTTATGCACAATGCCTTTTCAGTCTGACTTCTGTTATACAGAGGTATTTGAACTCACAGGGTACTAAGAGAAAACACATGGTCAGCTGAAACATGAGAGAGCCTTTTAAGCAGCGTGTCTTTCAAGTCTGCAGCCATTCCCCGTTGGCCGGGGAGCTGCCGGCTCGTGGGCAAGGGCCAGGCCTCCACTGTTGGCTGGAAAGCCACCAAAAGCCTGGCCCGTTGGGCTACTGGGAGGCACAGCCCTTTTGAGTCAGGGGGAAAGGAGAGCTGGAGGAAGTGGTGAACTTCCAAAGGTGCCATCTTTGGGAAGAGGTTGGACTGGATCACCTCAGGTTTCAGCGGCATTGTTGCAAAAGTAATGTCCTGGCTGGATTCCAGCTTAATTAAGGCAGAATGGGAAGAGCTGATGGTTCTGTGTGTCTCCCACCTACTTTCTGCTTTCTTTGGTAGAAATAACCAGTGAAGGGAACATGTTTTCTTTCCCCGTGTAGAAGCCTCAGTTTAGGGTGGAGGTGCTTTTCTTTGACTTCACGGATGACTTTGATGATGTGCCAAGCTTGAAAAAAGGAGACACTATTTGCCTACTATACTTTATGTCTTAGATCTGATGAGAAAAAATTATTTTCTTAAATTGCATGGAATGTTAGTGAGATTTGATCCGTAGGTAATAGCATGAGGTTTTAGGGCTCTGCATGTCTCATTAGTTTTACATAACCTCTTGCTCTTTCATGATACCACATCCCCCAAATTTTTCATCCTTCTTCCACTTATGTTCATATGCCATGTGCTGTCACTACCCACCCCCTCCATTTGCGAGAGCATCTTTCCATTTTTGCAGTAAGCAAACATCTACTTTTTCTTTCTTCAGGAACTGCCTTTATGATAACTACTTCCTTTAAGACTTTTGTTGGTAAATCAATCAGATCTGTACAAATATGATGCTAGGCTTTTAAAAATCTGATGGTTATCTGTTATGTACTATGCTGTTAATACTCTTAAAAACCTAAAAATATTATATTAATGTAGAACTATAACACAATTCAGTACTAGTGTCTACACAACAGAGAACAGAGCATTTTATAACATATTTGGGACACAATGTCCCAGTCACAGCACATTTCGTGGTGTGGTCAATCTATACTTTCCTTGGGGAAGGAAATAAATGTGAACTATGTACTGTACAGAGCTGAGCATGTTGCTTGTACTGGATAAATTGCTAAACAATATAACTGCTTCTCCAGCACTAATGATCAGAGCCATCCCTAATTATGCTACTGCCTTGGGCAAAGGATTTTTGTAGTGTTGCGTCTCCAGCTTGAAAGCCCACACTGTCCTCATCCTCCTGTGGCCATGGCTACTGCCCAACATCACGATAACAGCACACCTCCTTCAAGGCTGCTGAAGTCACTTATAGGTGTAGAGGTTTCTGTTGAGGGCAGAAAGATGCATTAGCCCTAGTTTTGAAGTGATTACATCTGAGCATGAGAAATCTTTTTGTTTCCACTTCACTTAGCAAAATGCAATCAATTCCATATTTTCTGTGAAACAATACACTAGATGACATCACAAAACCAGCCTAATGCCTGCAGTCCTGGGCAGATTTGGTTGGAGACAGATTTTCCATGTAGCCATTCTGTGCAGCCTCAGGACAGAACTGAAATTCCCAGCTCTTTTGAAGGCAGAGAATAAATAACTTTAAATTTCTCCTATTGAATTTTGACATGTTTCTTTTATTGCAGAACTTGGATTTTCATGCCCTTATTTGAATTGTACATTAAAATCTGTTACTTGCCAGCATCCCACCCACATGTAGTACTACGTCTCATGGAAGTCATCACTTAGCTGGAAATGTGTGCACCATATGCATACTCTCAAATCCAAAAGTAGCACCCAAGGG
Organism: Pyrocephalus nanus; assembly: GCA_038380795.1. Classification (NCBI taxonomy): domain Eukaryota; kingdom Metazoa; phylum Chordata; class Aves; order Passeriformes; family Tyrannidae; genus Pyrocephalus; species Pyrocephalus nanus. The sequence goes on along the minus strand of CM076271.1, from coordinate 8,274,913 downwards.
TTTTTTAAACTCAGCCCATAATCTTCAGACACTGTAAGAAAAATATAAAAGATAAAAGAAAATATTTTAAGATGCTATAAAATCTTTTAGAAACTATTTTAAACCTCTCTCTGTTATAAGGAATCTGAGGAACATTTATTTTTTCTCCTCAAACAGGAGAAAAGATAGGAGACTGTCCAAAAACTTTTGCAAGCACTTTTATTGCATGGCAGGAATAGGAAATGGGAAGCTTTGTGGGAAACGGGGGGAATGTTGTTTGTTTTCCCAGCTAGAGAGATCTTAAAGTTTGGAATCCTTATGAATAATATATACACTGACATACTTCTGGTTGGACAGTGTTAAAATACATGTGGTGTGGAAGCTCCTAGTTGCTCACTGGTATTGTAACTATGCCTTTTCAAGAAATACTGCATTTAATGCTTCTACCTTTGCTGTAGCTGCAGCTATTCTTGCTTAACAGAGAAGGGTTTACCAATTGCACATAACTTTTCTGTAAATCAGTCACGTGCTTTGGGACCTGCCATAGCCTGTTGTCCTTTGACAGAGAGGAAGGGAAGCTATCCTGGAAAAATGAGTTCCCTATTCTGACAGTGTGAGTTAGATGGGAGTTTGTTATTCTTTTGTAAATTACTTAAGTATTACAAAGCAGGCCAAGGTAAAAAGGACATTTATAAAAAGACTTCATAAACAAGAAGAGGCAACATGAGTCTCAAATGTCTGCATTGTGGATATTTCTGGTTGGGTAACATTTTATATCCTGTTGGCTCTGTTCTGTGTGACTACACAGGGTAAAAGGCAAGGGAAAGTAATGTTAAACAAAGTTCACTTTATGTTGATAGTTGGGTGTGCATCTTTTGTTCAAAGCAAAAGATCAAAATGTAATGCCATCACCATATCAACCCGTTCAACTCTTTGTGCTGCTACTTTAAAAGAATCCCAAAACAAACCTACCAGAAAAAAAAAAAAAAAGGAAAAAAGAGAAAAGAGGAATGTGCTCCAGGAGATGGCAGAAACTTGGGTCAGTGCTAAAAAAAAGTTAGCACATTTTGGTAACTCATGGCCTCAGAAATAACTGGTGCCAACCATACTGATGACGTGGGCTCGGCTTACTGCTTGCAGCTCGTGCTCTGGAGAGGATCCTAGTCTTTACTGAAACAGTTTTCTCTCCTCATTTTAGCTCACTGTATTTGTTTATGTGTTTTTGCTGTTCCAGGCAATAGCTCATTATTTAATCAGGAAACCTTTTTTCCATTTTGTTTTTGTTTTGTTTATTTGTTTAAGGGCACACTCACATGTGTCCTTCATCAGCTTGAAACTGAGGAGGGGCAGTTTCTCCTTTTTTTTAAGTTTCATGAATGATTTTGGTGACTCTTAAGCAACCTCACTGGTGACAGTCACCTGCACACTCAATAACTTGATCAGGTTTCAAGTAAGAATTTCCAGGTTGTTGTTAATTAAGTCCCCCAAATGATCACATCTTGTCTGAAACTTATTTATACAAAAAGCTCATCTCATAGACAGCTATTACAATTCAATTATTACATAAATTAAAATATAGCCAAATGCTCTTAAAAACTCGGAACACATGTAAATGCAGATGTTCAGATCCCAGGCTAAGGGTTCAGAAGGATTTGTTCTTACAAGAAGATTGCTCCATAGCTGCTTCTATAGCTCTCACACGTCTCCTCCTGCTGCTCTGGTACCCATTACTGGCAGATACAGTGCAGAGAAGAAATCATCTCTGGATGGGTAGGGTTTCCTGTTGTCCACGTTTCAGCTGGGATAGAGTCAATTTTCTTCCTAGTAGTACTGGTACAGTGCTGTGATTTGGATTTAGGATGACAATAATGTTGATAACATGCTGATGGTTTTAGTTTCTGAGTGGTGTTTATAGTAATCAAGGACTTCTCAGTTTCTCATGCCGTGACAGTGAGGGGACTGCGGGGGCACAAGAAGCTGGGAGGAAACACAGCTGGCCCCAACTGGCCAAAGGGATATTCCAGGTCATATGGCACCATGCTCAGAATCATTTAGGTTGAAATAAACCTGTAAGATCATCAAGTCCAGCTATTAACTCAGTACTGCCCAGTCCACCACTAGACCGTGTCCCTCAGGGCCACACACCTACGTGTCTTTTAAATCCCTCCAGGGACAGTGACTCCAGCACTGCCCTGGGCAGCCTTTTCCAATGCTTGACAAACCTTCGGGTGAGGAAATTTTCTCTAATACCCAATTAGATTAAACATCCTCTGGGGCAACTTGAGTCCTTTTCCTCTTGTCCTATTGCTTGTTACTTGGGAGAAGAGACTTTGTGACAACCTCCTTTCAAGTAGCTGAGTCTAGAGGGAGGTGACTGGGTCAGCTGCTCCTGCTGCCTCCTCTGTGCCTCTAGACAGAGTCACTGCTCTTCAGCCCCTCTGCCATCCTGCTGCCTCCTGGGAGACTTTATGCTAGAGGCAAATTACAAAATGCAATCCTAATACCTCTCAGGAGCTGATAGATTACTTTGAATTTAAAAACAAAAATCCACACTGGATTTTTCTTATTAGGTAGATGGATGCCTTTTCTGAGCTCTATCTTGAAATAGTGATTTTTGGAATTACTACTACAGAAGTTACTGGGTGCTCCATTTCTCTTATGTTTTGTGACAAAACGAGAGTTTTGTGGGTAGTATCCATTTTGTTTCTGAAATTGTAACTGGCTTGTATCTGGAAAGGCAGATAGGAACCAATAGTTTGCTCATTTAGTTCTGATGTTAGTGTATTATTAAAATAGCAGTTATGATTTTCCAAATTGAATTAAACTCCTGAGACCTTCACATGAAGAAGAAAACGTGGTGTGCAGCAAGGACAACTGTGCCATAACAAGAGCCACCAGCTCCCAGCAGGCCAAGGAGCATCCTTGGATACCTCTTACAGAGCACTTAGCTTTGCATGGCTCCCACAGAAGGAAAAGGGAGTTATGTTTCCTCAGAATTGCCTACATCAAGACCTCTGTCTCTGCTGATTAAACAAACACTTATAGTAGCAGGCTGTGAGATTATAGAGGCTCATTTAAATATATATTATCAACACTGTATATTACAAAATTTAGGATGTACTTTTCTTATGCAAACAAATTCTAAAACTATATTTGAGTCTCCCTGTAAGTAGTTTTTCTTATTTAGAAGGTAAATTACTGAAACCTGATTTGCATTCAGTTTATGCAATTTGCTTAAGCATTTTTAAACTGAAATGTACTTGTGCTTCTAAGAAATCCATAGAGGCTTCCTTGCCCTGATGTCATTACCAGCTGTCTACATTTTATGGGCATTTTGTTCTATCTCAGTACAGGAAATCCCGAGGGTTCACTTTGCTGAATTTTGTGTGTTGACCCAAAGGATTTGATTTTGGTTTTATGGTGAACTTTAAATTAATTTGTATAATTGATGTGGTTTTGGACTATACAAATGTTTGATATTGGCCAGAGAAATTTGTGACGTGAGGAGCACACTCATCTTCCTACTAGTTGCCATGATGTGAACCCCAAGAGTCACTGCAGCTCTTGCAGGGCTCCCAGCTCAGTTACAGGTGAGCTGCACTTGACTTGGGAGAATCAAGTCAACACTTGTGTACACAAATGGTGTAGACTTGGAAGTCTCTGCTCACAGCTGCTTTGGGTCTTGTTTTAGCTTCTCTAAACTGTACCAAGTGTCCCCAGCAACTGTGTTTCAACAGAAGAATCCCTTTACACAGGGAGATGCCCTTTTACATGGAATAGAGCAAGTGTCAGGACATCTGGTACCAACACAGCACACTGACAGGTGTGTGGATACCCAGTCTCCTCAAGCCCTGATGTAGAAGTGAGAGGTGAATCATGGGTCTTGAGCTCAGTGCTGACTAGTCCCACTTCCTGAGCAACAGAGCATGCAAATCAATCACAAGAAACCCCAGGCCCAGGGACTGGGCTCTGCCCGAGTTTGTCCTGTGGGCTCCACTTAGGCTGGTGCCTTGTTCTTTTGGAGCCGTGGGACATCAGGGAATTTGCTGGAACTATGTTTGGTTCTTGGTTATTTCTGTGAGAAAATAGCACAGTCACAGACGAGTGAAAGATCTGATGTCTGTTCAAGCTCCTGTTGAGAAATAGCATATTACAACTGACAATTCAAATACAGGAATTCAGAGGAAATGTACAAGGAAATACATATATCAAATTATGTATGTCATCCATGGGGAAAATTTCTTAAGCATTTAAGACTATACTTACTGCATTGCTTTATTTAAGAAAAAAAGTAACATGCTGTGCTGTATTTGGAGCACTTGTCTCTTTTTGACATCTCCTGATGTGTGCACTCCTTTATGTCAGAAGATAATTAACCTGATTAAGAAGCAGGGTTCATACTTTGTGCATTCCTGTTCTATTGGAACTGAGTTATATTTTTAACACTGTATTTATTCCTACCTTATTTACACAATTCGAATTTTTCAATAATATTTTTATTGCGGAAAGAAAGTGAGAACTTGAATGTTTTGGCCAGATTAGCCTACTTCATGGTAATTTGGCTGGCATATTAATTTTCTCAGTTTGATCTGAAATACCAATTACATCATGATGAAAGTCAAGCATAGGTTTTGTCTATACACTGCATATGTTTATTAGCAAGTTTGGTGTGTGTGGGTTCAATATTACTTCCCCTGGATTTATTATTTATGGCACAGCTCTTTTTGACTGTGTATGCATATATGTATATGCATATAAACACACACACGTGTTATGTTATATAAAAGATGGCAGTGTGTGGTAGTAAATACATTTCTTGGCATGAACTTGGAATGTCAGCAGTAGTCATGAGTAGCAAATTTAATTCTTGCCAAGCTAACATAAGAAGATAAGGGAATATTTAGCATTATATATAGTTGTTTTATGGGCTGCAATCTGCCCACGTGTTCTCTTTATTTTGCTTTTGTTGGGAGAGAGATAACTTTTTCTTCAAATTAAAAATCTGAATTGAAATTCTGTGTACCCAGCGGAAGCTGCCACCTGATGACTGGTCGTTTTGCTTAGCAAATCCTTCCTGTTAGTGATGGGAATTAGCTCAGCTGAGGACAAAGAAAAATAGGGACAGAGTTTCTCTGCTGCTTCTTTGGGTCATATCAAAGTCCAAGCCTGTAAATACTTACTTAGGTATTTAACTTTGGTACTTTGAGTACTCTTAATTATTCAAATGAAATTCCTCGTGGCAGAGTAGTTAATCATGGGAACAAATGTTTGCAGGTTTAGGTCCCAAGGCTGTTTTTCCTCTTCATCTGCACCATTTCAACTTTTTTTGTATTCTCGTATAGCTGTCATGTGTGGGAGTAGGTTTTGACCAGGTTTTTACCATATCTTACAAAGCAATAGCAAAATGTATCTGTATGTGTTTTCTTCTGACTGTCTGTTGTCAATCTAAATATTTCTTTTAATTCAACCACTTTAAATGTACAGGAGAACGGTAGAAATCCTGTTTATAAACTGCAGAATGGGGACATTCATCAGAGGAGAATGAAATGCAACATGTTACCACGATGAAGTAGACAGTTTAATTCTTTGTTTTTAAACTCTCATTTAACTCTACTGCACTGTCAGATATTCCTTAGGAAACAATGTTAATGCTGATTTATTATGCATGTAGGAATCAGAATCTTGCAAGCCATGTGAGATGCTCAGATGGAGCTCTTACAGGTATGCTTAATGCAAATATTTAATCCGGACTCATCTAAAGATGGCCTATTAAAGAAACCAAAATGAAATATGGATAAAATAGTAATATTTCCTCTGTTAAATATGTCAAATAATGTACTCTCAATTTAGATACTTGTAGTTCACATTTTTATTTTTATGTTTTTAATTTTAACTAGTGCTCTAAGTTAAATGAAGTGCTTATGTTCTTCTTGCAGCATATTGCAATGCAAGTTATTTTGTGTGTAGTTGTGGTAGGTAGCACAGTGCTAGAGCAAATGAGCTGCCATTTCAAATCAGCTTCTAAGTGCTTTTTAATATCTCTGGGAGATGAAGGGAAAAATGGGGATTTTGTGATTTTCATCCTGATTTACAGACTGTATTTGCGTAGAATTTATTAAATGCTTCAGTTTAATATTGAGTTTGTTTTGTCAGCTATTTATTTGGAGAATTGCTGAGAAATGTTGCACAGGCCTTTTGGGTTATTTTAAATGGGCAGATTTGCTTTAAAGGGGTTTTAATCTTTATCACATCTGTGGTGGATTTACTACACTTCCTGTAAAATGTTTTCTAAGGTAATGAATATAACATTAACAAAGTCTACTTTTTGTGTGTCAGTCAGCATGACTTGATTTTTTCCCCTCTTATTCTATTAGTGTTTTGGATGGTTTTTGTTTTTTGTTTTTGTTTTTGTTTTCCCCAAAATGTTTACACTTCAATGCATTTTCAAAAGTAAACTAGACAAGAAATATTTTAAGTGAACCATCAAAGGTACTTGGATAATAATATAAATGATAGTGTTTGTTAAATTTTTGTTGAAGCATACATTTAAGTTTCTAGAGAAGTTTTTAAAATCAAAGAAAAGAAAAATGGGTATGTGTATTATTGTTTGTAGTTTAGAGTAGCCTTGTATTTTGTATTCTGCCTATGTTTGTATCTTTTTCAAGATTATATTTTTTGTATCTCCATTTTATAAGTGCAAGGAAGAATATATGCAAATAATATTGCATGGCGTATGTGTTGCTAAATATTCTTACCATCCATCCATCTGGATAGTTTTTAAGGGAGAATGCAGATTGCATATTCTTTATATGCAGTTCTTCATGCTGGAGTGAAATATTGCTCTTTTGCACTTGTCCAGGTTTGTGGTGACCTGAGTTTTCTGCCATTACTTTCCCATCTGGAAATTCAATACACCTTCCCATGGGCTGCCTGTTCCCCCACTGAGCAGCTCTGAAAGGTGCTGGTGGGGGGACTGGCTGTCTTCCTGTTGCTGCAGGATGGCATGCTGTGATTTAAATAATCGATCCTTGAAACTCGGACCTTTCCTTTTTGGCAATAGATTATTCCTAAATGAACCTTAATGAGAGTGCTGGCAGGTAGTTAACAGCAGCAAAGGCAGTCATTCTGAGTATATGTCAGAGCCATAAAACTTAGGAAAGTAAAATATAATGAGGTTTTTTGTCTTATCTGCAAGGTGAAAGGGATAGGAGTAGAAATGAATGGATTTGAGGACCTCATGGACTACTGTTTATTTCTTTGATAAATGTTACAGCCTGTGCCACATGCCAGTGGAGCAGTCATTTTTCCTGGACATTTAAGCAGCTGTTTCATCTGACCCACAAACCTGAGCTTGGATTTAGCCAAACCTGGTACCTCTGCCAGTTCTAGTGTTTAACAGGCGTTGTGAATTCAGTTCCAGAACTGTTTATTTTGCATGTTTGCTGTCAAACTTCTGCTGGCTTTTTCCCCTTGTGTCAGGCACAACCATCATCTGCAATTACCCACGCTAACACTCCAAAATGTCATCATGAGAGATAGAATAATCCCCCTGTCTTCAGTGGGACTTGTATCTTCCTGTACTCAGGGTTAGACCCTGACATGGCATTTTGGGGCACAGGAGGTGCAGGGGGGGCAAGTGCTCACCCAGGGCTGGGGCAGAGGCACTAAAGGGCAGTGGGAGTGGAGCCCTGGCCTGAGACTGCCTGGAAAAACTCTTCCCCTGCCAGAAGCAGTAGCTCTGGCTCTGCCATGGCCAGGTGAACAGCCCAGGTTGTATCCTAGTCCAGGCACCTGACAAACCCCCTGAAACCTGCGCTATCACACCCAGGTTTTTTGGCCAGTCAAACTGCAGTGGCAGTAAGTCAGCACTCTGCCTGGAGCTTGGCTCAGTTTTGTGCTTGTTAAAGCTTTCTCAAAGGGTGTTTTGGGTTGAATTTTTCTTGGGACTTGGAGTAATATGGGAGTGAAGACAAGATGCCTCAGACAGGGCAGTGACAAATGCAAAAAGAAACAGTGAAAAATGAGGAGACAAGGATCTTAAGGAAAAATCATAATAAACATCATATACAGGCTACCCACTTATGCCAGCTCAGCTTTCGGGGTGTTTTTCTAGACTCTTTTAATATATAGCACAGGCTTTCCTTCAGTTAGGAAAAACATTAAAAATATATTAATCATCCTTAAACAAAAAAACATGTGTTTGAATGACAGGGGAAAAGCATGCAGCATCAAAGTAGATGTTTCTGAATTTCGAATACTCCGTCCATGGCCTTCTCCTGAATTTCTAAAGTTTACAAAACTTCTCTGCTATCCCCAGGCCTGACACTGGTGCCTCTGAGCCACTGCACTGGCACCAGATGGGCACCTGCAGGGTCAGGGGATGGATCTGCTACGCCAGGCATTTGCAAGGTGATGCTCCCACTCCTTACCCTCTTTATCTAAATAATACAGATTCAGCTCAGAGTCCTTGTGAAGTAAACTGTTTTCTCTCTTGTAGCAGATGAAATGGGGTAGCTGTGCTTTCAGAATGAAGCAGCAGTATGACCTTTAGCTTGCCTTTTATGTGGGGAGTTGTTTGTCATCCACTGCAGTGGCATCCATGACAGTGAGGACAAGAATGCGGCAGGGTAATGGGAACAAACCTATTTGCATGCAACTTGTGGGTATCTAAACAAGCTGAATTGGGGCTGTAAATGTAGAGCAGTTGCTGTATGCACCAAAACTGCTCTTGTTCACCAGGCACCGACAGGTCTCTGTTTATGCAACATTAAAGCAAATCAGGATTAGAAACCCAACGCTTTCAGCACTGTAGGAAAGGTGAGTGGTCCCTATTCCAGTGGCCTGTGTTAACTGTAACACCCCGATTTAGAAAGACTTAAACATGCATTTTGTCTGGCCTCTATTAGAGAACATGTGGGCAATTTAAACAGCTGCTTCACTGGGGTTTGTGAGCCGGACATGCTGAAGATGCTTTCTGAACTAGCTCCCCATCATACTATCGCAGTGAAGAGAGGAGAAGAAAAAGCAAACTGGAAGGAAAAAAACGGGATTTCAGGATAGAAATTTGTGCATATTTACTCTTATGTGCATATCAAGAGGGTGCCTCTCATGTCGGAATAATAACCTCAAAATTGAAAATACTCAATAGACAGTGCACTGAGGAAAAATGGGGAGGCTGATATCAGAGTTGAGTTGAGTGTAAAAGAAAACACATTTTGAGAATTTCTGCTTACTTTGGTTGTTACCAACTGGTTGATATAATATTTTTGTGAGAGAAAATTTTTCAGAAAAGGACCTCAGAGCTAGTTTAAGGTGAATATTTGACTTGACTGGAATGAGAAATTAATATGTGAAATGAACAACTAGGTGCTGTGTTCAGCAAGAAGGAGAGGCAGTTTAATAAAACATCAGAGCACATAAATGAGGCTTTGGGGATCACTTGTCACTTGGTGGGAGCTTTCCACTCATGCATGAATCAGAGCAGCCCCTGGAAATTCTCACCCCATCCCAAAGGTAAGAGGCTGCACCATGGCAGTTTTGTGGCAATTTATGAGAAATTGTTAGAGAAGATAGGTCAAAAAGCTGTATTTCACTGTGGGAGCAGAAGTGGTGAGCAGATGGGGGAGGGAATTCCGCAGTCTTGAGCCACCTTTGAGATAGTCCAATCTCTGAGAACTTCGCACTGGTATGGAAGGGCTCCCTGTGCCAGGCAACCAACTCTTGCAGAATATATTGCTTTTTCCATGGTGCTCTGCTGACAGAAATCAAAGAAATTAGCATCCTGTCCTCTCCCAGTACTACAGATCCTCAGCCACTGTGCAGAGCAAACATCCCCATTCCTGTTTCAGTTTTCTCAGATACACAGAACTATTCTTAGAAATCCTCTTTCTGGCCTCATTACTTTGTCTATCTTGTATTGTAGCACTTTATTTTCCTTGAGCAACATACTAAACATGCCAACATATCCAGCACAGCTAATTTGCAGACCAGCAAACTTGTTTTCAGCACCTTCTAATCTCTTAGAAAAAGACTCCACTTTATTTTCCATAGCAGAGCCAGTCTGTGAGGAGGAGTGTTTTTCATGGATCAAACCCTGTTCTGAAGCACTACTGGTTTCACATCTAATATACCCATCTGCCACATAGGACTTGCAAGAATGGATACAATTCCCTTTACTGTAGGCTGCTGGACTGCTTGGATGGTGTTGGAAGTTTGTTTTTACCCCTTACTCAAGTGTCACCTCGGCAATTGTAAGAAATTCCCAAAAGAGGTGCAGCCAAGCAGCCGGAGAGAAGTGACTGCATGGTCTGACTGTCCCTCCCTTCCCTATGAGCTAAAGGAGAGGAAGAAGTGGCCCTTGGGGCTGTGTTTTTTGTAAGTATAATAGTTTAAAAAAGGAACTAGATACATTAATGGAGGCTTAGTCCTTCAGGTCTGGTTCCAGCCTCCAGCTCTGGGTGTCCTTATGCCACCGTATGACTGGAAGTTAGGAAGACAAGCGATGGAGGGAGTGCCACTGCACACTTTTCTACAGTTACAACTTCAGATGAGCCCTGTCCTTGTCTGCTAGGGACTGCTGTTAGAGGCAGAATAGAGCTGGGTGAATCTTTGATCTGATCCAGTACTTATATGAAGAGCTTGAGTCTTGTTTTAAGGAGGTAAGCAACTCTCTGTTGAAAACTTAGAGAGGGCACTCACACTATTTGAAATACACACCCTGTTTATCATCCTCCTGGCTGTGTGTTGTAGAAGACCTCAGAGAGTGGAGACCAGGAAGTCAAAGTCTGTGCCACAGGGCATAGTGCATGCACCTATAGGTCTAAAAATTCCTGTAATGCATCCAGTATTATCTGCTGCTCCTCTCATCTTGTTCAGCCCCTGAAGAAAAAGACAAATCTTCTTTTTTCTCTATGCTAATTGGAGTGAGGAAGGAGATAGCTGGTAAAACCTACTGATAAGATTTAGACAGAGGTGTCAACAATTCCCAAGAAGATGTGGAACATAAAATGTAAAGCTTTTCCCAGAAGAGCAATTTCTAGCCACACTGCTAATTCTGCAAGACAAATGCAAGAGAAGCACTTACTGTTTACTCTCTCAAATAAACTTCAAACGCAGGGCAGACGTCCTTTACTCCCTGGGCATAGGCAGGGACATTGCTGTGATGTCAAATTTGTCCAGTGCTGCTATAGCATGTTTTACTTTCTGATTTGTGGGTTGTCATTTGTTATGCAGTTTCCCTGTTCCCAGACCTTCCACACAGTACATTGCTAATGAGCTCGTTTTTCCCTGCAGATAGGTATTGATAAATGCTGGGCAGGCAGCAGGCTGCCCTTTATGGTGGCACTTCCTCCCAGTAAAAGCTGTAATGGCAGCAGATGAATTGTAGAATCAAATGGGATCAATATGTTCTGCTCAGACTGAAGACAGTTAAGCTTACACTGAGTAAAGCAGAGGTGAATTCCAAAAGAGATGTTCCAGGTCTCGTATAATGGGGATTATGAGACCACTGAGCCATATAAGATATTTTAAAGCCTATTCAGCAAGCTTGCTGGCAAGCCTGCTGCATAATCAGCTATCAAATGGCCGGCCAGTGGTGTGGAGTCCATCCTAGTAACTCCCTTGTTTACTGTGATACTGAAAACAGGAGTACCCACAAGAGCTTTGGAGAGTGCTACAGGAACAGTCCTCTGCCCACCCTGCCTATGTGGGCATCGCCTTTCCTGTGGCATTCCTGTCAAAATCAGAAACTGCCACAAGTGGCTCATTTTCCATGAGTGATGAGGCTTTGAAAGGAAGATATAAAAAGAGTTAATGGAAGCAGGGGGATGTTTCTGAGTCAGTTGGCCATGTAAAGTTTGAGTGGGGCTTCCCAAACATAACTTCCAATATTTGAGTTAAGTGAATTAACAAGGAGCTATTGAAGAAATGAGCACTGGATATTTGGCTGCCACAATGTGGTTTTGATCATAAGCATGTTGGAAGGACTGTACAAATTTTCTTTCTGTACTAAAAATCCTAAAATACCCAATTTATGTTTTGCTTTGGGTTTTTTTTCAACTTGCTAGATAAACTACAACTACCTTTTTTTTTTTTTTTTTTTTTTACATTGATTTTACTCATCCTCTCAGCACTCCTTTCCTGTGACATGATCTAATTCCATCCACTTTCCTGATGGTAAATGAAAACATCTTGGGAATGCAATATGGGCACAGGCACAAATTTTAAAAGCAAGGAGTGATCAAAGACTGCGCTGGCTAACCACTGAACAATTTCTAATTAGCTTTCAGCTATCTTTATAGAGAGCAAAATGAATGATAAGGAGTAATTATTCATACAAAGGCCACATAATTTAGACAAATAACTTGTAAAACACAATGATCAAGCTGCATTGCAATCTCTTTTTTTTAATTAGAATTCATATTTGGGATTAAGGGGGCAAGATTCTTCTCATTTAAAAGAGGGGGAAGATGTAAGCTAGGGGAATTAGAGAGTAAAAAACATAATAATTCACCTGGTTATCTAGACAAATCCTAGCCAAATGTGGCATTCTTCCCTTGCTACATCATTGGGAAGAGCTAACCTTGCTACACTGAAACTTGAATATCTCTTCCTGTCTCAAAAGAGACATGCAAAATATTCTAGATGGTTTCACCCTGTGTTGCATTATGTGAAGCAAGTGTTGCACAGTTAATTTGCTCTCAGCATATATTGTAAAAGCCACTAGAACTCCAAGTTCAGTGCAGAATTCAACCATCTCTTTTCCCAGGATATTAGCATATATTTGCTTGGGTGGCACTTAATTTGTTTTTTTTTTCTTTCTGGGGTCTTAAAGATTTCTGGGTCCTTCCTGGTATTTGTAGCACTTCCTAATTAATGTGTCATGCATATTTAGTTAATGTGCTGTGTAATCCCTCCTAGAGATATTCATAAAGATGTTAAATAAAATTGATTCTTGCATTTATCCAGCCACGGCTCTCTCTTTGCCTTTAAAAACACATTTATGACAACACAATCCATTGTATTTTTTCTCTCACTTAAAATTCTATGCTATATCAGTCTTGAAGGTTTCTAATGTAATCTTCTCTATATTACGATCACGAGCCTGATATCAAGAATCTGGACTTTTGTATATAATTGAATTCTTTAAAATCTAATTGAATTTATGTAATTTGTTTTTCTCACATTGTAGAAAGTAGAACGAATTTCCCCCTTATAGGTCTGGTTGCTGATGATTATTAAGCATCATCATGGCAAGGCTCTTTATTATCTCTTTTGGCTGATTGTTTCATTGCTTTCTAAATGTAAATTTATTGCACCATACTTTCATCTTTCCCTCTCTTTCAATGATGAGCGATAGCTTTGCTTTCCTGCTCCTTTCACAAATTCTTGCCAATTCCTGCTCTGCCTAATCTTTGAAAAATACTCAGTTGTTACTCAGAATTCAGTGGATACTGAAATATCTTTTCTGTTTAGTAAATATTAGTTCTCAATATTAATACATCATGCTTGGAAAGAGAATAATATCATATTAAAAACTATTCATGTATTAATGTGAAATGAATCTCAGAAAGGAATAATTAATTCCAAAATTTAATGAGATCAGTTGATTTTGTTTCTGAAATTGATCCAATTTGATTTAGCATTCAGTGATAGACATAGAATCATCCTTTAATTTATGATGTTCCTGAGAACGCTCACTGCAAGTAAATTATTTTAAAGATTTCTTTTTATCAGTACAATCTCACTTTTTAAAGGCTCTTCATGAATGCAATATGATGAAAAATCATGGGAAAACAGGGTGGTGTTAGAGGATGCAAGTATGGTTTAGATGAACAGTGAAAACACTTGTAGCGCAGGCTGGGTTTTCACTATGTTAAGGGAACCGGGGACTTTACATAAACTCCAACTAGCACAGAATGTGGCTGCCAGGTTTCTTATGAAAAGGAGATGACAGGAGCACATTCAATTTATTTTGAAAATGTATTGGCTGCCAGTCAAATACCATACTGGTTTTGAAATTGCTTTCCTTGTTTGTAAGGTGTTACACAGTCCCAGCCTATCTCTTTGACAGTCTTTGTCCTCACGTTCCTGGTCAATCTTTGTGATTTACTCAGTTCCAAGAATCCTCTAAAGACCAAGGACTTTAATTTCTTACTGACAGTTTCTTATACAGAAGTTATTAAGATTGTCCCTGATTTTTTTCTCGGGCCCTGACTCTGAGAATGTCACTGACCCAATGGAGCAGTCACTCTGATTTGAAGCTGGGCACTATGCTAAGTACCTTGCTGAATTAATCTCTCAGTATGACATTGTCTTCAGCAGTTTTGCAATTCACAGAGTAAGAGAAGAATCAGGCTTTTCCTTGTTTAAAAGTTAAATCCAAAGTGGTAACTTCTTTTTCCAGTTTAGTTTTTCTGATGCATTGAGTATACTTTTAAAAAAACACACCCCAAAACCACCAGAAAAAGACCCAAAACCGCTGAGGGTTAGTTTTCTGTGCCAGTCATTGTGCAATATTTTCATGACAGCTGGTAGAAACACATTTTTTTTGTCTCATGTAAATGGCTTCATCTGATTTTTTTTTTTTTTCTTTCAATTACTATGCAGGAAATCATTACAATTTATGACAGGTTTTTATTTTTTAAAAAAATTAATGTCAGATATGCTTGTGAATTTGTTTCCCCACCAGTTTTTTTCCCCTTTTGTTATTTTCTGCTTTTTTTCCATTGCTCTCCTTTTTTGCCTGCACTTTCTATAAAGTTCTCCAATCATGATTTTACATGTCAAAAATGCCTTTTTCTGCCTTCCCACTCACACATATTGAGGAACATTCCAAACTTTTGATAAATTAGAGTGGTAGTGTTGTAATGCTCCACATTTTACCATGTTTCTTTAGCATTAGAAAAACATTTGAACTCTTTGGAGTATGCAGCTCTTAGCCTGACAGAGTGACATCATCGGAGAGGGGAAGGAGAAGAGAAAAAAACAGAGAAAGGAACTGATATTCTTTCTCAAGGCCATGCATCTATATATCAGCTTTTTATTTTCTTTTTTTCCTTGAAGAAACTTTTCTCTAAAAAGACAAACTCACCTTGCTCTCTCCACTAAACAGGTGGTGGGTAAGACTAGAAACTTTGGATTTATTTTTACAACTAGTTTATGTTTATTTTCTCCAAGTCACTAAGGAACTTGATTTATTCTTTCTTTTTTTTTTTTTTCCCCCCCACAAGGATATCATCTTTCCTGCTGTTGTTTAATGTTTTACAGTTTAATTAAGTTCATTCCATAATTTGAAAACCACAAATAAGGGTTTTTTTCAAACTCAAATAAGATGGTAGTTTAGGATCAAATAAGCCACTGCTGGTGCCACCCACTGCCACCCACTGCTGTGACCTAAATGGGGCTTGCAACCTGTACACCTGCAGTGCCCCAGCTGCTGAACGATGCCTCTGTTGGGTCTTCATTTCCAGATTTTTGAACTTGTTAAATCATTTTCTGAGGAGGCAGATTTTCAACAATACCAGCTTAAAAAAAATCCCAAAACTTATAAACGGAGCTGATTACTTGCCAAGCCTTGAATAGGCAGGTACTGTGCAGAAAGAGAATGAGTGTTTTAAAGCTGTGCTACCTATGAAATACACGGGAGAGTAAAAATAAGTGCCCTCTGCATATTCCTGCCTTTTGCGTGCACAATGCAGTTCTACAAAAGTAATAATAATGAATCCCTGCTTTCCTTTTTGCCTGACCACCAAAAATGCTTTTTCTCCCTAGGGAGACAGACCAAGATACTTAGCCAAGGGTGTGTTTTATTTCTCTCAGTACTTCTGCTGCTCTTTTTTCTTAAACCAATGTGGTGTATACTCGTAATTTTTTATAAAGCACAAAGTACGTATAAACATAGCCGTGCGTAGTTGCAGTTCTGCAAAGCCAGGTTTCTTTCCAGTAGCTTCTGTTCCCTTCCCTCCTGCTCTTACTTTTTATTTTTTAATTTTTGTTGGACAAAAGTCCTGGCTTTTATTCTTCTTTCAACACTGCACAGTAAAGCTTCTGTCCGGTTCTGTCCAGCTTTTGTTTAAGGTGTGTGAATGAGTTTCATGCTGATACTAAAGGGTGAATTAACGGTGCTGACTTCTCTACAGAACCATGTCAATACCTCTTATTTCTTGTTGGCAATTATCCCTTCCATGTTATGCTTACTCCTTCACTGAGGAGCAATAATTCTGCTGATTTACTAAGCTTAGTGATGTGCGCAAATGAAGGCAAAGATGAGGTACTGCAGAGCATTTCTACTTGTGGTCAAACTGGAATATTCAGAGCTCTTCTGGGCAAAACTGGGGCGCTTTGGGGGTAAAACAAACAAGCAGATTTTTTGTTGTAGTTTTGTGTATTTGGATCAAAATTTGGCGTGTTTTACTTTTGGGTCTTGTTTCATTTGAACTTGCAGCAAGTGGGGTGGAGCAGGGGAAATTATCTGAAATAAACCTGGCTTTGACCAATTGCTAGATGAAAAGGATGTGAATGATGTTCTGCATCAGCAAGTTTTCATATTATTTTCTTTTAGGTTTGTCAAGTGCTTGCACTTTTTTCCTCAGATTTACTCTTTGAATCCTGTCTTGCCTTAAACCCACCTCAACAGTTATATGCCTGGCAGTGTCCCAAAGACAGCAGCAACCTCTCCTGTGGTGGGATTCCAGGACAAGAAAATTTAAAAAAGAATCCAAACATGCAAAGAAAGTATTACTGTTTTTTGCAAGCAAGTAACCAATATTTACAAACAGAGGAAACAGCCTTATAAAATACTCTCCAGATGCTAATGCTTTTGCTCCCTTTTTGGGTTGCTTAATACATAATAATGCTCCTCTTCTGCACAGGCTTCCTTTGATATTCAGACTCCATTGCAATGAACTGCTCTTTTCTCAGAAAGAAAAGCTGTAGCACCAGATGGGAGTGAATAAACACAAATATATACAACAAAGGAAGCCCTGAGCTTGATGTAAACTTTACTAGCAACAAGTAGGAAGAACACAATGTACTAGGAATCAGTACAGCTATAGAAACACCATTAGAGGGAGCTCTGTTACTTAGGCCAATAGTTTATATATGACTGGTAACCAAGTTGCAGATTTGATTAAAAAAATAAAATAGCTTTGGCTCTAAGCACAGCCATCAAGAGAGCACTCTGAATATGAGTATCTTTCTTGCTGAAAGAGCACATTGGTTTCAGCCTATTTATTGTGAGCTGTTCTGTATAATAGTAGCTGTAAAAGCTCTAAAACTGAGTCCTTTTGGTTTTCCCTGTTGTCCTCTCGTTCCATCTTAATCAAAGTACTGAGATACTGACTTTAAGTAATTATTTCTTTAGTCTTTTGAACATGTGCTGCTTGTCCCCCTTTTCTTATTTTTAGGCATAATCTAGACATATGTGTATAGTAAATTTGAGCATAGGAAAATGTGAGGCCTGGGACTGGAAAATGTATTCCATAATGTTATCTCCATAGGCAGCAGAGCTGAAAGGAAATAAAAGTGTATTTTACAATTAGCTAGTATTAACAAATACTGATGATATGTAGACCAGTATAAAAGAAATGAAAAAATATTACTATTCTCCTCATATATTTATATCCAGTTTAGAGTGTATAAGGTACATTCTGCAAGTAATGTATTTTTAAAATTGCTTATTTTTTCTTTGTTTTCTGAATCCTATAAATATTTCAAATAGTTTATTAATTGGCTAAATACTAGTCATGGAGTCCTTGAATAATTATTCCAGTAGTTTCTTACCTGCAGTAGGTTTGACTAGAATTCCCCATCTTTGCTCTCTACAGTACTAAATGCTTTTTCTTCAAGGAGATTTTGGGTTTTGGCTGTAACTTTTCCTCCTTTCTCATTTAACGATGCTTAAACCAAACTTTGCAGAAGAGGAGAATTCTAAAATAACTTCCATTTTTGTTCTGTAAAAATAACCCAGCAAAGGGACCTAACTTGGGTCACTACCAAAGAACAGGTTGTAGTGAATGTTAATCTCTTATTACAGATAACGGTGCATCCATGCAGCAATTCGGTGTCAGGCACAAACTCTTGGGAAAGCAGCTTTACTGGCTCTGCTGTTAACACACCAACTGCTATCTCTCAGGGAGTTTGCTCATGAAGACACCCTGAGATGGGATCATTATCAATATTTTAAATTCTTGGTCCTAGAAAACCAATAAATTTCTTCTGTCTGAAAGCAGAAGACACAAGAAATAAGTAAACACAGGAAAGGAAAACTGGGCTCTGGCTCCTCTGTCCAAGTCCAACGAGAGGAGCTCACTTGTTTCTGTGCAGAGCAAAAGCCGCAGCACTGGGGCTCAGCTGGAGAGCGAGGCTGTGCCGAGCACAGCTCATGATCCAGGGCAGTATTTGTGGAGCAGCCAGCACTGCTAAGTGCTGAGTGCTGGGCTGAGGGGGAGCACTCATTGGCCTCCTCCATGACTCTGCACTTCAGTGTCATTCATCCCAAATCAGGACATTTATTGGCTTTGAGAGTTTGATATGAATAAGTGAACCAATTTATACAATGGTGTAGCCCTCGACTAGTTACCACAATTGTAATATTCCTTGAATTCCTAAATAAATATGGACTGAAAGAAGAATACCAGCCATATCCGAGCAAACAGCCATTAGCACTGGTTTTCTTTTCCTCCTCTTGTGTGGCCTCTCTCCTTACACTTGTAGTAGCTTGTCAGCACTTTCTTTAAAGGTAACACAAAGCTCCCTGAATCTCCCAAACAATGAAAAATGAATTACCATAATGTATAATAAATAAGAATCGCCTCTTAAATCAGTCAGTGGCTATGTTAAAGGAGTCCCAGAGCCTTCTGCATTTCCAGAGCTGCTGTGTGTTAGGTCTCACTGTTCTCAGGAAAGATGGTCAGGGCAAAGGGAAAGGGAGATTTCTTGACTTTTTTTTTTTTTTTTTTTTTTTTTTTTTTAATTGTGAGGAGCTAGAACAGCAGCATTCAGAATCATAAGGGCCAGCTCAGGAATAACCAACAAAGCTGTGAAATAAATTTTAATGGTAAAGAGTGGAGTTTAAAGTTAATTAGTCTAGACAACCTGGTGGCAACACACTAACACCTTGGCTCACACTGAGGAGTGCCTAGCCTAGGAATGTGTATTTCCACTGATATGAAGCCTTTTTCTCTGTCTTTTTTTTTTCTTTCCTTTTTGGTCCCCTCCCAAAAATCTGTGGGACTATCTCTGAAGCCAGAACCCATGCAGTGGTAAGATAGCCAAGATCTGGTCCTTACGAGAAACTGAAACATTTCTTCCTGAAAGTCAAAGGAGACATGAAATCTGAGTGCTGACAAATGTGGGCAATATTGGGAAAAATGTTGAACGAGAATAAGAAATTAGTTAATAACACTGTTATTTACTTTGCCTGAATTTCCTCACCCTCCCTGGCAAAGCTCTTTTGCATCAGAAGAGAAGCTGGGCAATTTGAGACTTCAGTCACTTATGGCAAATACAGCAGAATACTAGTAGCAGTGCTTTCCTGCACTTATTGTGGAGGAGCACTGATTGCAGGCAATTGTATTGATCCATGCAGCCACTCATTTCACTTGATTGGAAAATGAATTAATTCTGACAGGCTTTGGCAAGAACTCATTAGTCTGTAGCTTAATGCTTAATAAACTGTCATCTCTCCTTTAACAATGTAGGACCAATTGCCAGACAGCCCAGGGATGCAGGGAAAATCCAAAGACTTATTTTTCTTAGAAATTAGATTAATAGAAGATCGATGATATGGGAGCAAATGAACAGAAATGCTTATATAAAATAAGTAAGCAGATCACTTACCTGTAAAATGGAAAGAAAAATTTTCAAAAAAAAATATAAATTTTAGGGACCAAGACTGGAATTTAAACCTGTATTAGAAATTCATTATTTTGCTGTGGCAAAAAGCATTACCATTACTGATTGATCTTGGGGCATAACGTTCAAAATTTTGTAAAGTGAGGTTATTCCTGGTGGTTTCAATGGTATAATTTCTTTTACTCCAGATGAGTAGTTTTTAAATGTTCTAAACATGTTAATTATCAAGATTTTGTGAATGAGAGGAAAAAAGCCATATATGCAACATTCTACTTTGCTAAATGATTAATTGGCTTCTTCACCTCCATCTATCTGCTTTCAGATACTGAGGTTGACCACTGCTTTGAACAATAAAAATTAGTTTCTCAGGCTATGATAAATGCTTTGACCACAGCATGATCTTTCTAATATATTTTTTGTGTTTTCGGATGTCATTATATGATATTATGTACTATTTTATACTTTCTCCCAGTAAAGCTCTTGACTTTAAATTAAAGAGCCATCTAAAAAAAAAAAAAAAAAAAAAAGGAAATGCAGTGTGTAAAACTGATAATCCTTCCTCTGTATCTATGGTATTTACTGTCCCAGATGTTCTGGACTTTCTGTGCCTACTCTTTGTGGAGTGCCTAAGTCTTTGGAGGGTGGTAATCACTGCTTTGACTCAGAGTAAAACTACAGGAAAGATGGCCATAGGTGGTACATGAAGTCAACTCCTACATGCAGTATGGTGAGATTAGTGAGAGTTAATGTCTGAAGCAACATTTATCTGTGGGATAGCACGGATTGTCTATGCTAGAAAAGATTTGGCAGTTTGCTATTCTGGCAAACTTTCCTAGTGTAGCCACAGCTTATACTGGCAAGCTAGTGTTTTGTCTGTATGTAGTTTATACCAGTTCCCTGAATGAAATGTGCTATACTGGCAGACTCCTTCTGCCTCCCACCCACATACAGCAGCATCTACTTTGGCATTCAGCAGCAGTTTTGACTGTAGATCTATTAGTGTAAGAAAGTGAAATGGATCATGATGGTCCTTGATAAAAAGGGGGATGAAAGTGTGGAAGAGTTGGGTAGAAACTTGTCTTTGCACTGCAGATATATGGAAGAATTGTCATCCAGCGTGTGTTTGGTAAAATGATTTACCAATGCCATTGGTGCAAGGCTAGTACTCCAAGAATTGTATCTGCAGTGGTTTGCTACCACACATTCCAGGTGGAGGGCCCGGAGGCATTTCTTCTCTGTTGCACAAGATTGGTGGGTGAGAAACTGCAGCCATTGATCAGTTTACTCTTACAAATAACCCTATTTTCCCTCACAAAAAAACCCCTCTTTTCCTGAGGGGATGTGGAGTTTGAAATGCTGATGGGACAGAAGCCCTTGTCTCTGTTATCTCTTTTTATGGTTCTCTTTGAAGGGGAGAATTTCCCTGCCTGTGGCTGAGATAACAGGGAGATGCTAAGTGGTGGGATTTTTCACAGCACTTGACCATATGCAATAAAAGGTCAATTTGGACACACATCCCAGTGAACTTGGAAACATCAGAGTCTTGCTGGTTTAATGTGGAAATCAAAGTGTTTCAATAGCTCACCCAGTGCATCTATTACCTCCTAATTGCTTTTTTCTTCATTTGCCCCCAACCTCTTAAAAGAAGTGTCCTACTACTTAAAGTTTAGCAAACTGTGAGTAGATGGAGTGGGATTGATTGCTGCCTGTCTCTAACAGGAGAACAAGGGTTTACAGAAGAGGGCTGTGGGGACCAGGCCCAAAACCCTAAGTTTTTAATGAGATGAGCAGACGAACCTCTGGACGATTTATGTGTCAGACTTTCACCTGGGATCCAGTCAGGACTGGGGAAAGACTCATGAGAGAGACCCTCTGAGTGTTAGGGAGCAAACTAGACTGGGGTTGAGAATCAGCAGAGCTGAACACAGTTAGAGACTGAGAGAATGCTCCCAGGACTGGGAGTATCCAACATTTTTCTGTTTTTTTTTTTTTTTTTTTGTTGGTTTGGTTTGGTTTGGTTTGGTTTTTTTTGTTGGTTGGTTGGTTGGTTGGTTTTTTAACTTCCCTGTGTGCCAGCTGAGAGACTGCTGCAGCCTGGAGACTTAGATGCACCCAAGTACAGCTGTTCTTATGTTCCTGTGTATATGGGGTTAAATCAGCACAGAATTCAAATGTATAGAGCCAGAATATCTCCATCTTGTAATGTTCCTACCATTAAGCAGTAGTTTCTTCTTTGCAGAAACACTCAGAAATTAAGGTTTCTGTTCAGGTACCTCCTTGATAAAGAATGTTTGGCACAGTTAAAATTTTCAGGTTTTGAGTAATATATTGTCAGGAACTGGAGATAGCAGCACACAACAAATTCTTTTTTTGGTTTTGGCTGGGCACCCAAAGCCAGTTGACTGAGGCTCAGTAAAAGGAAGTTTGGCATTGCTGCTGTTTGGGAGATTGGCTAATGCAAGGATTTCAGATATAAAAATCAAATCAGAAGAAGTATTTCATCTTCATAAGGTGGTCCCTAGGCTCAGTCCTGCAGTCTTTGCTCATGCAAAACCAACTTCTCATACAGCTTATTCACATTAGGGGGAAAATCTCATGATTGGGCCATTTGCTTTTGAGGATTATGAGCATTTCTCTGGGTGTACGGGACCCTGGTGTGTCCTTCCCTGCTGGCCTCCTCTCCCTTGATTGAAGTCACAAAAAATTGGTCAACACAGAGGCACAGAAGGCTCAGAGCTGCTTGAGGAACCACAGGGGAAGCAAAATCCTCCCCCAAAATCCTCCCAGCCTTTGTGCACGTACAGCCCTCTGCTCCAGTCTGAGTCCCTGTGCCAGGCTGGCTGTCAGCAGGCCGGTCATTTGTCAGATTCACCCTCCAGTTTCTGTTGCTTCATTGTTTTATTTATATTTATTTATAACTCTTGCCTCTTTTCTTTGTCCTGCCTTCTCGCTCTCCCCTCCACCCCTTATTTTGTCTGGTTTTGTGTTCTCCTCCATCTCAGATTGGGACCAGGCTGTGCATGCCAGGGGTGGTGCTGGGCAGGAGGTGGCAGAGTCCTGGGGACCCGTGTCCCACCCGAGGGAGGGCAGCTGCATTTTGGCTCTTGGCTCGATGCTTCTCTGCCCCAGGGAAGGGAGTGGGACCAGAGCCTTTCCCTGCCCCTTGGAGGGCAGCCTTGGGTGCGTGCTGCTCACGGCCCACCCTCAGCCCGTGGTGAAAGGGCAGGACCTTTAAAGCCCTTTCCAATGTCGGTCAGCCCATTGGGGTGGTGGGGGCAGCTGTTCCCATATGGATATTCCCAATGTTTGTGCTTGGTGGCCACGCTGATGCCTCGTGGCCCGGCAGCCAAGAGTGTGGGCGGCAGCGGGGGTGGCCATGTCGGGGCCCTGCGGCCGCCGGGGCTGCAGGGAAACAAAACCCAGTTTCCATTTTGTCAGCACAAATTGTATCGCTTCTCTCTTCCTGTGCCTCCAAAAATGCGGTTTGACTGAGTCTGGAGGATACCTTGCCCTCAGCAAGTAAATAAACGCCAACTAAAATAAAAAGGAAGCACAAAACAATAATGAGGCTGCCACGCGCTGGCTGTCGGAGCCTCAGGAGGCTGGATGGGGGAGTGGAGTGTAAGGGCTCAAGTCTCATTTAGATCTCTTCGAGTTTTCAAAATGCTTGCAAATTCACCCAAACACTTGATAACTTAGTGATAGCTTTTCTTCTTACCTACCTTACCTACAAGTTCTTGAAAACGCTTAAGAATTTTTTCCCCCTCCCTGTTAATTTGTAAGTGGATACAGCATAAAAAGAAATATACCTTATCATTGAAGGACAGGGCATTTATTGGCAGAAATTTCTCACAAACAGTTGGGGTTTTTGTCGAAATAATGTATTGCTGCTAAAATAAGCTACAGAAAATAAGAATTGCTTATTTTTTAAGCTACATAGTGAAATACTTAAATCCTAAGTAAACTGAAGGAGATTTCACTATAAATGGAAAGAGTCTAAAAACAACTTTAAAGGGACTTTATGTGTGAAGAAGGAGGTAGACTTCACATTAAGCACACCACCTACACACTTGTTAGGAGAAAAAAAAGTTATGTAGCACATTGCTTACCTGTGTTTGAATAATTTGTTTCATATGTTTTCCCATCAAGATGGTGGTGGGTTAAACACTTAATTTATTTTTGCTGTATACTCTTGTTCGCTCTGATGTTTCATGCCAAACTGCTGTGGTAAAAAGAAGTCAAATATATTAAAGACGTATATTTTAATTAAAAATATTAGAAGAAACATATTAGTGTTCCTTTTTTATTAATAACAGATTGTTGGCCAACTAGGCAGCAAAGTTATTTATTTGGAAGATATGTTATGCTGTGAAGTAATAATATACAAGTAGGACATTGCATATGATAAGTGGTTCTGTTGGCAAACTGCTTCACTTCACTTCTGATGTGTTATGGGAGCACTGGGCAGATCCTCTCCTGGTCTAAACTGGCACTGCCCTACCAACATGGATCCTGAAATCACAGCTATCAGTAGGACCACATTTGGTATGAGCAGAAAGGAATCACTTCTGTGATGAACTAATTTGGGGCTGTTATCTGTAGTCAGAAGAAAACAAGGTAATGACGCATCTCATGTGCCAGGTTTTTTCAAGGGTTGAACTAAGAGCTCAATTCCATAAAAGTTCTTTTTTCTTTTAACTTTTTAATAGCTTAAATGACTAAACTGTTCAAGAAAAGTAATGAGTCTGGTCACAATAGCATCAGAGAGAAATATAATAAAAGAAGTGTTACCAATACAACCTAGGCTATTTTTATAATTTTCTTCCCTTCTTCCTCATCTTTATCAGTGTGTTTTAAGTAAACCCGACACATTTATATATGTGAAACAGATGCAAAATGAAGCAGTTTTGTCTTCAGTTATGACCATGTTTTTTCAATCATGGACATGATTTATGGAAATGTTCTTTGCTGTAAAAAATTTCTTATAAAATCCAAACCACATTAATTATAAATCCAAGATGCAATTTCTTTTGATACTTTGGGGAGCGTGGGGAAGTAAATTTTTAATGCAAATAAACAGTTTCTTTAAAAAATCAGTATTCATTAAATGTTGAGATGAAACCAGCACAACACTTCTCAGTGAAACTACTAGAGAATTCAATTAGATGCTGAGAAAATTAGCTCTCTTTTTAGAATAATATTATATGTCTCAGATTTATATCTGCTATGGTATATTTGGCACTCCTGGGGCCAAGCAAGCTGTGAAAAGCTATTGATGTTGGCTTCTTGGCTGGTCAACCCGTTCAGGGTTGAGCTCAGTTTACTGTGGAATAAACTCTAAACATTTCAGAGTTCAGAAGAGTTGTGCAGAGGTGCAGGAACTGCCTGAGACTGAGCGATATCACCAGTAGAGACCAGGAGAATTTGTAAGGTCAGCAGCTGTAGAGAGTATTTTTCCCCTGGACAGGGCCAAACTATATAATATCCACAGCATTGCCAACTATGACGACTTCATCACATCTCGTGCAAGGCTTAAGGTTTTTCTTCACACCTCAGCCTTTGAAGCATGTACAAATCTCAGTTAAATAGTGGGTTTCTAGACCTTGTGATTACAAACAGAATTTTGGAAATGTTAACCCTTGAGGCTGAACACCCAGAAAGCGAGTAAAACCTATTTTGCTTAAATCTCACTTTAAACCCATTCTCCTGATTTTGGGGATCTCATTCATAACTCTGGCTGTGTAGATCTGGTTATACTGAACACCAGGAATCTAATTCAGCTTTACAGAATTAAACCCTCCTGATAGAAGGTCTCTGTGGTGTCCTGGTGGTCTGTGGTGAGCTGCTACTTCTCTCCTTATTTCCACCTGCTATTTTTCATTAAAAGACAGCTAAAAACACTTGACATGCTTTTGCTGTATTCCTGTTGCTTATAATTATTGAACAGCATTGTGGGAATTGAATTCACATGTTCATCTTTTCTCTAACCATTCCATTGACTATGGGATATTCTCTCGCCTTGTGTTTCATACAGTGAAGTATTTTTAAGGTTTCCAGGTAAAGATAATTTCCAGCATCAGCATCATGACATTAAAACTTTTCTTTAAAATACAAAAAGAAGTGACTTTTTCCCAGTCTTTCAGATGTAGGCAGTGGCAGGGAGAGCTGCTGGGAGAATAGCTTGTGTTCAAATTAGGTTTTTATGGAAGTTATTTCCCTACCTGCCTGGGCTCTGTTGGAGATTGGATCTGCACATTACAGCTTCTGTGTAGCTGAAAGCTCTGATAGGCACTGAAGTGTCAGGGAGGACAAGGGAGCTTTGGAATCCTGATATCTGTGTAAAACAAAAGCAGCATTACAGAGTCTACAATTGAACCCCCAATAAACCAATTTTGAAAGCCCCAGTTTCCCCTATGCCCCTCCTACCTGTCTTCCTTTGATAGGAACAGGAGGTAGGAGCTTCCCAGGAGTGTAAAAATGTCTGGTCTGGAAAACATGAAAGAAGAAAAGCCTGTATGTTTATTTTGCACACCATAGATTTTAGGGCTAGAAAGCCTTTTCTTTTTTTCTAATTAGAGGATAATATCTTGTTAAAAAGTAGATGTTCTGAGGCTTCAAAGAGGAAAAAACCAAAACAAATCCTCCTCTTGACCTATAAATACAGTTTGAAAAGATACAAAAATTCATTGAAGTTTACTGTGATAACTTGATTTTGGCCTCAGTCTAGAAGATTTGGGCACTTTGGGAATTGTAGGAATCTTGAGCCTCACTGGTAAACTGTGAGAGGAGAAGTATGAAGGCATGGTGCAACGCTGACAGGGCGGTATGCAGCATTCCTGTGCATCGGCAGTGTCAAAGAGTGGGGTTTATCGCTGCTCTTTCGTTCTCCTCCATCAGTAAACACAATCTCTCCACTCCCTGAAGTGAAATCAAACCACTGCAAAACAACTCGTGAGTAACCAGGGTAAAATTTCCACTGAATTAATCATATATCTGGTCCAAAAATATTTAAGATATAAACAAAACAGGATAGAATAAGACCAGCCAGGCATGTAAACATTTCCAAAGTGGTTGTTTTCCAGATAGTTTTTGAGCCACAGCTGGCAAGAAACAGAGTGGTTGCTCAAAGCTAGCTTGAAAGAAATGGCTTGTCATCAGTTTACACCAGCTGAGAGTATGATCCCACATATTTTGTGACTGTTTAAAACATATCTGAATGTCCTTGGAGAATATTTTTCCATTAGAAAAAAAAAAGGGGCAAAATCATATCTATGAAAAAGTTGAGCAAAGTTTAATAGATGTTCTAAAGCAAATAATACTATTTTTAAATAAAAGGAAGAAGCTTTAAATCTACATCCAGTGTCCTTATCTGGACTTCCAGTATATATATGAGAACAATAATTTGTATGACAGTTTTCATTTTCTTCCTTGAAAGAGTAGTAAAAGCAAGAAGGATAAGTACTAATAAATCAGATCAAAATCAGAGCTGTTGAAGAAGCTAAAGTCACAGTGATCTGGGTGAGATTAAAACTCCAGACATTTCAGATGTGGTTCAAAATCTTTATGATACACAGTGCAAAATGTGGGGAGGCAGCAGTTCACACAGCGAAAGGTAAAGTGGATGACAAGATACAGTAGAGTAGGTCAACAGTGAAATATTCTAAATCCAAACTTGGGGTGCATGAACAAGTCATGAAATGATAAAAGTGATACTTATACACCTAAAATCCAGTATGTAGACTCTCTTGGGAAGTTTGAACTGTATTGTTGCACAGTACCATTTTCTGGTGTTGTGTGAAATGAACTCAGGCTGAAGCCCCAAAGTCGTTTATGCTTCACACACAGTCACCTGAGTTCTACTAAAATAATAAGCTTCAGAGCGGAGCCTAGGAATGTCATTTATTGCTCTCCTACAGTACCTGGAGGAAGAAAGTGCATTTAATTTGTTAGACTTACAGGTTCTTCCTCAAGGCACATATTAAGTACTGGTAGAATGCAAACTGTATACATATTTATAGAGATATTTGTGAGAATGGCTAGAATCCATAGTTCCTATAAAGGCTTTGCCTGGCACAGGGGTTTAGAGTCTTTTCAATAAGAGTCAATAATGATCTGAACTCTGGGTGAAGGGAACATATTGAATGTTATAGAGCTATATTTCATGTAAGTGTCTCTGAAGTATTTGAAGGTAGAAGGTCAGAATGCATCTTTTTTCTGGTTGTATTTTTCTTACTAGGGCATAAGCCCTTTTTTTGTTTGTTTGTTTTATTGTGTGCACTCTGCTTGTGGTCCTGCAGGCCAGATAGGGATTGATTCTTGTGAAGCACGATTTGTGGTCAAAGCAAAGAATCAGCAACAGCATCTTTTGGATTAAGCACATTTTGAAAGAGTCTAAACAGTATCAAACGACAGTTTCTTATTTATTGCTGAAGTCTTGGAACCTCAGATGAGATGATAAGACTGAACTGAAAATGTATCTCAAAAGTCATTCTCTGTCCCAGGTAGCCTCATCCCTGGCGTTTTTAAAGTGGTGCATCACATAGTGTGTGAAAATTTCCAAACCAAGTAATTTTTCACAGTATTTCTCTAGCCTAGTAGTATGTTTCTGCTGATGGAAGATACAAGTGCTCCTTGTATGACCTCTGTGACCTGCTGGTATGGGTGCTGGATACCAAAACTGAGTCCTTGCTTGGCCTTGGTTCAGAGCCAGGACCTACAAGGCAGTCTTCTGCATGTCTGGCACACATCCTTAGCTACCAGACTATTTGTTATTTCTGGATGTGCCTCTGATTTTCATTTTGTAGCTGTCCTGCTTTGTATTAACTAACTCTTCGCTAGGCAGGGAGGGAAGCAAGAAGAGTTGGACTCTCCAACCCTTGGTTTTTGTCACTCCCTTGGTACATTAGTTAGAGAAACTCCTAAACACTGGCTTATGAAGTTCCAGATAGCAGAGCTGTAAAGCTCCAGCTGCTGAGATCAGGAATTTGTCTTCTCTCTGTTAACTTCAAAACACCCTCTTGCAGACACAGGACTAAACAGCTTTGTGTAGTTTAGCCCCCAGCTGTTTCCTCTTGGCGAGGTGATGGTATTGCTTGCTTCCTGCTGGAGGTTGTCCATATTATATAAATATATATCTTGGGAAGCAAGTCCTTAAATGCCACTAACAGAAGTTAGTCCAGATTGATTGTCCACTTCCTTATGGCTACAGGAGTGCGTGGTGACTGATTTTTAGGCCAGTCTTGGAGCCTGGACTGGGTCCTGTCTCTGAGGCAATTATCTGGAGCTGTTTTTGCCAGCTTTGTACTTCAAAAGGTAGCACTTTGAAGTTTCATTAATTCTTGTTTCATAAGATCATACCTCGTTAGTGTATGCTTAATTAGTTCCTGCTCTGTAAGCTGATGCTTTAAACATTTAAAAATTCATGCCTTTTTTTTTTTATACAACAACTAGCAAGTCAGTTTAATTTGATATTATTTGTTTTATCAGTTCCCATGGTGTCACAGTCGCTGTAACCTGCAATTTTATTACAAATCTGTGAACTTTTAGAATGTTCCTTCTAGTTGGTTCTCTGTTCATTTCCTTTGGGCAAAATAATGTGTGGTAAATAACAAGCATTTGAGTAAACGTAATGTGCTTGAGGGAGCTGATGCAGTTTTCTATGATGGTTATAAAGATACCTCTGCCAAGTCATATTCAGTTCCCTAGGACTAGTCAGATGTCTCTGGAGGTAAGGATTGAAGCACAGGAGTGGCTGCTTATCGGGTGGGACGCCCTTTCACCACGAAGCACAGCCCGTGCCAGTTGGAGTCCCTCAATAGGTCTGCTCAGCCAGGAGGGCTGCCTGGGAATAGGATGTTGTGTGCAACCCTTGTCCTCAGATCGAGCAGAGCAGAAGGCACCAATCACCAATCACTCTCCTTGTATTTATTTTCACAAAAGACATAGTCTAGCTTGCTCTTATAAGTACTGATAAAAAGATCGAGGCTAGCAAATTATGCTTTAAGTGACTAGTGCAGAGTACTTGTATATAGAATGACTTTTTTTTTTTTTTTTTTTTTCTAGAGTAGCTGAGGGCTGTCCTTAACTTTACAAGAGACCTCAACAGCAGGTGGGAGCAGACAGCAGGTGAAGATTCATATCTCCCTGCAGAGGCCAAGAGCTGTCAGCAGAGCTTTCCCAACATTAGCCCTAAATGAGTATTCTATGCAAATAGTAATGTTGCTTCCACCAAAGCTTAAGTCATGCATCTGGCACACTACCTGTAGATGACAATGACTTGTTTATTTTATTAGATCATGTGCTACTCTTCCAAACTCAAATAAATTATTCATTTCTAAAGAATGTCAACAGCTAATGAGTGTTGAACAATTCACAAACACTCAGTGCTCTCTGGAGGGTTGAATCTGTTATTACTGCAAACTGGTACATTTATTCATGTATATAACATATACAAATGAGGGCTATTTCTGCATCTTTCACTTTTGTAATGCTTTTCCTTTGAGCTGGCAAGGGTAAAGTGTATACCAATTAGCATGGCCAATGATAAACTTAGTCATATGCACTGCAAAATTGTTTACTATATTTTTTAAGGAAGAGAAGTAATTACAGTCCAGACTTGGTCTGGATGGTAATATTGCTTCAAGATTGCTTTGTTCACTTCTAAGATTTAGATAATGGATGAATTAGAATAAATCAGACAAAAACACTCAAGAAAGATTTTAGGTACTGTTTAGTTTTGTATTTTCTCTTAGTTTCTTATACACTAATTGGACTGTGAGTGTTATTTCACCAGATTGCTTCTAATTATGTTTGTTTGGATAGAAAATTATCTTTCTGAAGAAATATTTGCTTTTATGTTCTGAAACATGGCTCATTTGAACTGTGAAAACTATGCATGGGGGTTTTTTTCTCAATAATGAGGTGAATTTGCCATGCCTTCAAAGTGGTTAAAATTACCTAATAAGGAGATGAGAACAAAGATAATATTTCTGAAAGTTATGAAGCAGTTGTCTGAACAGAGAAGCCATCCTAAGTTTTTCAGCAGCTCTTCTAGAAAAGCTACATAAAGGATGAGGTTCTACTCTCTTAAAGGCAGAGTAGTTATACATTTTTGCATTTCTGTATTTGTTTCCAGCCAATTTCCAAATGTCCAGAGACAAGTATCTCTACATCGTTGTTCTTACTAGAGGAAGGGGAAAGCCTGAGTCAAAGCAGAAACTTGAAATTTGCCAGCAGTGAATCTAGCAGAGCTTGGAGTGACCAGCAAGGTTTATATTTCTCATATATATATAAATATATATATATTTCATATTCTATGACAGAGCCAAGCAGTATCAAACTCTACACACCCACCTGAGTAATGTGTTCTTTCAAAGAACTGAAATGCCAACTGAGTTTGAAGCAGGAACTTCTCAGGACAAGTTTTGTCCTTTTCTTTCTGAAGATGGTAGGTCTGCACAGAAGCAACGGATTCATGTTGCCTGACTCCAAAACAGCAACAGTCAAGAGACACCAAAGTGACAATCTCACACAGAGATGTGATTTATCATCACATCACAGATTGATTTTACATCATCATTACCCAGGCCACAGATGATGGAATAATAAAACTATCCACACATTTCTATATATTGTCCCTCTGCCAAGTTGTAGGCAAGGTCTGGCTCTGAGTAGTTCAACTTGACTGCACGTACAGTTCTCATGGTGGCCAGGCATGGCAAGGCATGTTTGCTTACATTCACTGATCTGTGGATGAGCATGTTTTTTTACCACCACATTAGCAAATGTAAATTAGTCACTTTCCAGAAGTCAGCTTTAACTCAAGGCAAAAAAAGAGATCTCTGTCTGCTGGAGACACAGTCTTATTAATCACTAATATCATGTATCTCAGCATGGAAAGTATTTGTAAACTAAGAAAATTCTTTAATGTCCATGATGAAGAGAGAAGTGACACTGTTGCTACTTCATAGGTGCCTTTTTTGAGCTCTGTCATTGTTCTTTATGTGTTCTACCATGTACAAAATGCTTGTATGAGGCCCTTGGAAAAGCAGAAAAAGAACAAAAGAAAGCCCAAAAAAGGAATGCTAAAAATATATATATTGAACTAACAAAGAAATTTATTGTTAGCTTATGTTCTTGAATATTCAGGAAGTGTCTCTGTTAAATACCATTTCAGGTGTATTTTCCTTTCTTATTTTAAGTATTTTTTTCCAGCATATATATAAAGCAAAGCAAATTTTTAAAGTATGGCTTTTCTCCTTAACCAAAATCTCTCCTATATGAGACACTTATCAAAGGCTCACCAAATAGGGGGTTTTAGTAGGAAAACTGAGGAATGTTCCAAAGCTGAGCAAAGCCACTAATGTCAGTATGGTCAGACTGAAGTTCTGATTAGTTTTTATCTGCTATCTGTTCAAAGCTGGATTGTTTAGTGCCCATAGCACAGCCATGTTTCAGCCACCATAGCTCAGTCTTTAAGGAGCAATGTTTTCCACCGGCAGAA
Organism: Pyrocephalus nanus; assembly: GCA_038380795.1. Lineage (NCBI taxonomy): Eukaryota > Metazoa > Chordata > Aves > Passeriformes > Tyrannidae > Pyrocephalus > Pyrocephalus nanus. The sequence goes on along the minus strand of CM076271.1, from coordinate 8,242,578 downwards.
GCAGATGGTGTGGGAGCTCTCAGTGCCACTTTGGAAGAGTTGCACTGGCTACTGCAGAAGGTGCTAAGAGCAGCTCTCTGTAGGAGAGAAACCAAAGTGCCAAAGTCTAGCTGAGGACTTGCTTACCCAGCCAGGTCAGCAGTGTGGGGAGATCTCCAGGCAACAGCACAGCAGCAACCAATATGCCCAGCATCTGCTGTGTTTCTATGAATTCATGACAAACCAAAGTACTGGGAAACTGAAAACCAAAAAGATGACACAGATGTCTGATGTGCTGGGTGATACACCCACCACACAGGCTGAGAGCTGTCTCAGACAGTCTCAAAGTAAGACAATTAGGCAAACAGGGAAGGTCATCTTTCCAAAAAACTATAGTTAGTAAAAAAGAAGAAAAAAGATGTTACATTATTAACTGCAGTCCACTGCAGGATGTTTTCTGAAGCTCCAGGCACTATAATGGTGATTCAAGTTCTGTCCTGATCTCTATTCTTGTGGAAGAAGTACAGTAAATCAGTGAATCAATGCATAAGCTGATACAGTCTTTGTTGCACTTCAGCAAGTGTACATACAATTTTCATGGATTTAACCATGCATACAGAGGTAATGAAGAAATATTAGGGATGACTCATCCCTTTTTTGACAGGAAAGTCTATCAAAGCTGGCCAGTGGTCTGCAGAGTTCTGTACTGAAGAGATTTGGTGGTGTCTACTTCACTGTTGCCTCTTTACAAGCAATAGAGGGAAACCTGGACATCAGTTTACTGATGGGCAAAAGGTCAAACCAAAGATAGCCTTGTATGTCCTTTTGCCAGCTGCAAAATGTATGTTAGTGAAAATTGTGTCTCAGAGCCCAAGCTCATGTGTGCAGCTGCTTTTTTGTGAGCAATGAAAATGTTACAGGAGCCCTGGTTTAACTGAGCTCTGTCTTCCACCTACCGCTTGAACACTGCATTACTGACAGCAATAACAAATTTTGAATGCTATTAATGTTGAAGAGGGAGGAAGATCTAAATATTAAGTGGCTGCTTGAGACACTACTGTAGTTAAGAATTAATTTAGAAAGAACAGATGCCCTGAAAAGAAAAATGTATCTCTCTCAATTGAGGTGTTAAGAGGATTAAGGATTAAATAAGCACAAGATCAGAGGCTAGACTAGGGCCAAAATAAACAAATCAATTTATTCAGGTATATAATAAGAGGAGATCAGAAGAAATGAGAGGAATTAGAAGACAGTAATGATGAAGGTGACTCACAGAGAATATTGAAGATACAGAGGTCACAGACAAGAATTTCTTAACCACAAACCAGAATTGTTAAATCAAAAACAGATGACATGCAAAAAACCAGGCCATGATAGCCAGATGGTGAAATTCTGTTAAGAACTGTCTGAGGATAAAAAACCCCTGCTAAATAATATTGTTTTGACAGGTGACAGAGAATAATGACATGAAGAGCTGAGACAAAGTTTGCAGTCAAAAAGTCAAGAATAGAAAAGCTCTAGGTGCTAGTCAAGGTGCTAATGCTTTTTTCCCATGTTGAGTGTCAGTACTGGAGGTGACTTATTCCAAGTGTAAACATGGAAGACTTTGTATTAATACTCTTTCCATTACCAAGTGAAAATAATGGGAAGACTTGTGTAACAACCTACAACTTTCTTTTATTCTCTGGAATCAAAATCAACTTTGGGAGCTTTTAGAGGAGGTTTTCAGAGGTCAGTGCTCCCCAAAATATGGGGGGTTTTCCCCCCTCAGAACAATGAATAGCTTTATACAGTCTGTGTGAACTGGCCCCAGAGACACTTCCTAACATGTCACACAAATTTATGCTATTTGCCAATCTCTTCACAATCAGTGGGTTTTCCACTTTCAAAAAAGTGTACTACAAGATAAAAAGCTATATTTACTAACTTACATCATCATAAAAATGGAATCCCACATCCTAGCAACACAAAGCAGCATGTGTCAAAAAAGAAGTTCTGCTCCTGTCACTCCTTACATTGTTTACCGCAGACATTCAAACTGTGCCAGACATCCATGTTTCAGCAAACTTTGTTTTCCCATACTTGTTGCTCCCTTCCTCAATTAGGGGAACAGTTATTAACCAGCATATCTGGCTCTCTTTAGGGAGTTGGGCACTTTAAACTGTAGGTCCTGAAAAATTTCCCTGCAGTTAGTACCTCAGTTTGATGGAGTTCCTGTGTATTTTTCTAACTCTAAATATCTCCAAACACCTAAATATCCCTATAAACCTAAATATCTTCTTTTGAATATGGCAAGACCTAATCTAATAGAAAAGGGAATTATACAGAATGGAGCAGAGCAGTGCTGAAGAAACCTCTGGGAAAGGAGGTAAGGAGGAATACTTCTACCATTTTGCCCAGAAGTGAAGATTAACTCAACTAAACTGAGTTTAACTTCGTTTAAAGTGTAGAGGATACAGTCAGCATTGCCCATGTTGCAGATGAGCACTATGCTGGAGATGGTGTGGGTTTTTGACATTCCCTCCTTGCTTAAAGATGTGAGGCAGTGACAGCTGGTCCATGATGATGGTCCCTCAGTCCCAGCCAGTGAGTCCCACTGCAATGGTAGGAACCAGGCTTGGTGGGGAGATCTCCAAGAGGCGGGTGGTCCAGGCACCACAGAGCAGGAATCCCTGCAGACATCCTAAGATAACTATCTGACTTGTGAGTCAGAACCCAAAGATACCAGGATTAACAAACTTGAAAGCAAAAGACTTAGCCAGACAAAGATTGTGTATAATCCAATGTATACATAAACGCCTCTTACACTGCCCAGCCAGTGAGCCAAAGGGCTTGGAAGGGGCTTCTTAGTGGGAAGCCACTATTTCTGGGGGTTCTGAGAGATGAGTTAGAAGGCATACTGTCTAGTTTCTTGCTTGTGAAACTTCACTAGTTATTTTGAACATGTATTTTTACCTCAAGTAAAACCGAATTTCAGTGAAACATGCAGTAAAAGCCTTGATCCTTTCCACTGCACAGTTATGGCAAGATGAGGGAAGCACTGGGGCTGATGTGAAATATCTGTGCAATCATGTGTAATTATAAAATACACATGCAGTCAGTGGGTAATCCTAGGCCAAACTATGGTGTCCGCTGATAGCAGTTAGTGCAAGACCATAACTTCACACAAGCAATATCCTGCACTTAGTAGCCTGTTTTCAGATAGAGCTTTTTTCTTCTTCATGTCTATCGCAGCTACTCAGATATGCCCATGAGTTCAATTTCTTGTTAATAGTGCAGCATGTTAGATGATTCGGATAATTCTAATAAATAGTTAAAAAAAAAAACCCTCCCACAGATCTCCTTCGTGAGATATGCATTATTTTTTTCTTTCTCAGATGGGGAAAGAAGAGCCCATCTCCTTATCAAAGTGAGAAATGAAATAACAATGAAGGATGTGGTGGGCTTTTTTTCCTCAGTCAATTATTATTTGGATTCAGCTTCTTTCCTGAGTTAAATGTTTATTTATTTTTTTAGCTGCCTATAAGTACTACTTTGTAATTACAGCCATTTCATGGGTACTTGCACCACTTCATCTCCCATGAAGACATATCTGTGGGATCATGAAAGTTTTCTAATGATAACTGAGAATTCTCTGTTCTATCCATAGCTACACTGCTGCCCTTTACTAAGGGATACCACCACAAGTACTGAACATACACCATTTTATTATCTACAGCAAGACTATGTCTGTAAGAAGGTATTTCATGTTGTGATAATCCTGGGAATCAGGATTTCTCTGGTGTTACATTATATGCTAATTAATTATTTCTAACCCTTGGCACAAAACAGCAAGAAAATCTTAAAATCAGCATATCTGATTTGTAGCCACCTGAAGGTGTAACTAATATTAAGACAATATTATGGTTCAAGCAAGGCGGGGAAAAAATAAATTCATAGCTGAACCACATTAGGGGAAAAATTTTCAAATTTAATATACCACCCACAAGGAAGCCAGAAGCCATGTTTGCTATTGTTGAAAAAAAAAACCAAACAACACTCCCCAGTATATACTCAGCCTTTTTGGTGCTGTGGATCAGATCCAGGGGATAACATCATATTGTCACACTCTGAGTGAAATCGTGTTAGCAAGCGCTTTTATCTGAGTGTTGGTGACACCTAACAGATATTTCCCAGGGCACTGACAGGTCACAGATTCATTAGAGTAGCTGCTTTCCTGTAAAACTGTGATTCTTAACCATCTGTAGAGAAATTAGTTTTGCTAATCCCTCTGCTGGTGTTGGGTCACTCATGTCATCGTACCTGATCGACCATTCAGAAACTGGGTCCTGTGACTGCAGATGTAACTCATTAAATGGTGGTGTGGGAGTAAAGCACTGCAAAGCACAGGAGAAGCACAGAGAGGGAACCAAGGGGCTGGAAGCAGGGCATTCTGTCATGAGGAGACAAATGGGTAAAATAACACTAGGAGGAGAAGAGCTTCCAAATAAAAGGGAAGGGAAAGGAAATTTAAAAAAAAAAAAAATCAGTGAGAAAATGCTGATCCTGAGATAGAATCTGTGCTGTTGTTCTCTACTTTCTGTCCTTTGGAAGGGTAATGGCAGTTTTGAGATGAAGTTGTGATTACAGGGCACATCCTGACACTTAACTGTGGTCCCAGGACATTTCTAAAAACCTGCATAAGCCCCCAAACAATCTTGCAGTAGTGCTTATTGCCAGAGAAAAGGATCGGTGATGGTATTTCTGTCAAGAGAAAGGTATGGGGCCTCAGCATTGCTTTTGACAGCTGTGCTGAGGATGCCAACTGTCATCCTGCTGCAGACACAGACTGAGCAGGAATGAAGAGGAGAAGGGAAAGCTTGAGAAGTTGTTGTTTGGCAGGTAAATGCTGCTTGTAGGCATTTAGGTAAAAAGCTGTGTTCTAGCTTTCCTCCACTATACTTTGGTGTGCTCTCACGTCATGTGTAAGAGCCCTTGTCTCTGCTGAGATGTAAACTCTTGGGCATAACTTTTAAAATGGGTCTCTTTTTGAACTTAATGGAGCTGCTTCCATGCTTCAGACTAAGCTGGCAGGATTGGAGGCCTGGTGGTGTGACAAATAGCAAAGGACCCCTGAAGGGCTGGGGAGGCCAGATTCCAGCTCTCATCAGATGGCACCTCATTGATGCACAGACACAGAGCAGGGGTTGCACTAATTTTGTAATTTCTCCAGCACAGCTCATGTCTCCTGCTGTCCCTAAAAATAAAATTGAAAAAAAACCAACAAAACAAAACCAAAAACGAGGAGAAAACAATAGCAAATCATGTCTCGTACTGTGTTTGGGAAGTGCCAAGCAGCTTGCGGAGGCTGCTGCTGCAAAAAACTAGCAAATGATAGCAATGGGAAGTTAATGAGGATCAGGACACTTGGCGGTGGAGGTTTCTGGGCTGCAGAAGGGAGGGGGGCTCTCAGGAGGTCCCGATAAGCATTAGCAGTTTTGGATGCTCAGCCAAAACTTTTGCGGTTTGCCTGTTAGTACTGAATCTCTTTTTTGTTCGGCTGTTACTTTATACTGTGCGGTCTGGCTCGCAGTTGTACAACAGCATTTAAAATATACAACATGCTGTGAGACAGAATGCAGCTACCTTGTCAAAGATGCCAGCGTTAAATTACAAAGAGTCTAGTATATTCCATACGTAGTATATAGCCATTTTGCCTGGAAAAGCACAGATAGCCAACCTCTGTTATTGTTCAGTTTGGGACGCAGCAGCTGCCTTGAGTATGGTAAGGGAGGGGGAGGAAAGGGAGGTGGATGGTCCCAGTTGGGCCCATAAGCAATCTGGCCTGAGAGAAAGAGAGAGAAGGAGTTGGTGACCTTTCTTTGAATGAGTAAAATGGAAAGAAAAGTAATTGTATAATATCTCCATGGTGCTCATCACAGGAAAGTGTGATGACAAGATGTTTGCAGGGTGAATGTAGCAGAGACGGTGATTATGGTTTTTGAAGTGAAACAGTAATGAAACTACATTTACGTGTGGGGTTTGGCTGTCACTTTTTTAAATTTGATGAAATTGATTTCTTCTTGAACATTATCGGCTTTGAGAGAAAAAATATAGAGTAGAGCATTTGAACAACAACATTGATGGGACAGACCATAATCCTTGGTGCTCTTTTTAGTGGTTAATTCTGTATTAGTGAAATAAGTTTCATATTCTTAAAGGAGGTGGAACTTATGCTGCAGCTACCCCAGAAGCTGTGTGAGAATTACAGAGGAAAGGTTAAAACGATCTCATAAGAGGAAAAAAAAAAAAAGACACTAGATTAACTTTGAACCTGGGAGTTTCCCACACTGCAAATCAAGCGCAATGTCAGACAAAGCACAGGTGTACACCACATGTACAGGTTAAAATCTAGTCCCAAGTGCTGTGATGACAGTTCTGTGTTCATAATGTATATATATCCCAAAGTGTACTTGTGTGTCTGTTATAAATTCAGGTAGGACAGATGATGGGGAATTTCTTTCTAAGTTGCAATATTGTAAATACAGATTTACCCTATTAGTATCAAAGCAACTACTCATATGTGAATTTGTCCTAGAGATTTTTATTTTCCTTGTAATAATAGTTTTGTAGACACCAATATGTAAATACTTATGTATCTGTCCCACTTTAAGACATGGAGAAGGATTATCTTGAGGCTTTGCTGTGGTCTGATAAGAGCAGAGGGAATTCTCTGCAGGAGCAGGTCTGATCTGTGCTGTGCTAAGGATATAAAAGGGTAAAAAACCCCTTGGAAGTTTCACAGCTTTCTAATTGACACAATGCAACATAAATAGAAGAGATGAGTTAAAATAGATCAGGAGTTTAAAGAACAGAACCAACATAAAGCTGTTTATGTGACATTGCTAAAGTAAAAATGAGTTTGCATCAGAAACTTGCAGAAACTATTTTTTTCCCACCTGATACCACAGTAGGTGTTTCAGCAAACTTTTGTACGTGGCACAGAAGTTGAAAGTAGTACATGCTTTTGGTAGTTTTAAAAATCAGTGAGTTTTTCAGTTGCAATTTTACAGAAATAGACCCACAGTTTGGTCTGTGTGGCCCAGCTTTAGCATGGCCCACATAAAGCTTGGCACATAATCAAACTTTAGGGGCTGAAGCCCTTGGGGATGTGGGGCATAGGGGATTGAGGCTTTCAAAAAAACCTCTGGTGCCTGTGTTTGTGAGACCCTCCATCTTGGATACTGAAAAGAAAGGGGAAAATTTAAAGAAGGAGATGTTATGCAAACTCTATAAATGAATCACTTTGTTGTTTTTATTCATGGCGTGCACCTAGAAGCCCTGAGTCAGCTTCAGGCCAGTACTAGGCACTATATTCCACACATAAGAAATAAGGTGATTGCTGTCAGCAGGCTCATACTGGCTGAGAAGGGTTTGCCAAATTGTTCTGCCATTGGAATGCTCTTGTTGGCCAGATTGGAATTTCATAAAGAACCAAGCACAGGTTTTGCATCAGCTCCAGTTAGTTCAGGCAACAATAATACCAAAACAGGAAATAAAAAATGAAAAAGAAAGATAGCGACTCTTGTGCTTTAGGCATCTTTGGAATTAATTAAAATACATAAAAGTGTAAGCAATGAGCTGTGTCAACTTTGCTAAAAGCCTGATCAATATTTACATAATTCATGCATCCCGCTGAGTGAGAAGCTGGCAGTCAGAATAGCATCACTTCTGCATAATACTACTGCAACAGGAAAAGGAAAATATTTTCTACATCCTGAATCAGTTATTTAAGGCCTCTCTACCTCCTTGGGAGTATGACAGAATCGATCAGCCAAGCTGAACAGCACTGGCATTGCAAACATTTATTCATACCATCTGGTACAGAGTCAACTCCAAGTAACAAAGGATTTTATTTTCCCACAAAGGCTGAAGGTTACATAAATGTTACCCACATTCTTGTGGCATCCCAACATGTTATTCTCACGTGCTGTAGAGAGATTGACAATTCCCAGACCAGAACAAGACAGACAGCCACAAAGATTCCTGCAGTACAATTGCTTACTAATGCCACTAAATGTACATTTTAGACCCCTGGAAAAGCCTGTTGCACAGATAATATACATGGTCCAACATGACAGGGAACATCTCCAGTGGTTAAATCCAAGGGTAGTAGGGTTGGATTTTTTTTACTTATCTGGAATGACCACTGACTTGAACTCACTTGTGGCTCTATTTCATTCAGCTGCTCATAAATTAGCCTGGCATCCTGAACTCATGAAATAAATACATATTTGATGCTTCACCAGTGTATAGGCAGTCACACTTGCTGCTTTTTGCCAAATATTCAGATGCCCACATGAAACTTGTTATTCTTCATCGTAACTATAAATATCCTCTGAATGAATTTTAATACTTAAATGTTTTGTAAGGGGTGGTGGAAAAAGAAAGGTTTAAGAAATACAGACAGTCCTTCAGAAAGTTTAATGAGGTGGGGTAACCTGTAAAAAAAGTGTATTTTTCGTGCTTCCCTTTCAGAATCTGGTGCACCTTATTTACAGCCTTACAAGTAAGCATTTATGTGAAACAGCTTCAGGCTTTTAGAGCACAAAGATAAACTGAGATCTGAAAAGCAGGACGTTTGCTCACCTGCTCCCAGTCTCTCCTATGTATGAGGTGCTCTCATTCCCCAGCTCCTCCAGCAACTCCCACTCCATGTGAGGGGCCACATCCTGCAGGAACAAAGCTGCCAAGGACATTTTATATTTAAGCATTCAGAAAAGTAGACCTAGTCAGAATTGCTTTTTTTCCTGAAGGAATCGTTAAAGGAAAATAAAAATAAAAACAGGAGGGGGAGAGAATTCACATACTCTTTGGCGAAAAAGAAAACACAGGTAGAAAACTTTTTTGTTGTTTTAAACAGGAATTTGATGTGTTTGACATGAAAAATGGAAGATTTGTTTCTCCATTGGGCAGTTCATACTTCTGTTTCCATGTTGTTTTATTCAGACTGTGTTTTCCATGTAAAACTTAGCATCTGCTTGTTGCTTCCTGAGATGTGTGAGACATTCTGAATCTCTCTAAATGTGGTGCTTCAAATGAAATGGCTGCTCTGCTTTGACAGGAGCAGGATTTTAACTGTAAGGTCCATAGGAAGACTGTGATATGGGGCACTGTATTCCATCATTCTAAAGACGAATCAGGAATGTAACATATACCACTGATGGGGTTTTTTTCCATAAATTAAAAAAATATCCTCGATTCAATTCCTTATGAAGCTACTGATATCACCTGATGGTAGTAACAGAGAAAATGGGAAAATCAGGATGAGCTAGTAAAAACTTTCAAATAATCCTTTAAAGCTCTTCCTTTTAAAGCTGAGCCATGGCCACACATGAGAGCCTTCTATTCAAAACTGCTTTTAAGCCTCTGTGGAAATTTCCATTCAGAAACATCAGGCCAAGCTCAATTCTTGCCGGATTCAGATGAAGCAAGATCTATCTCTTTTGGAAAAACTATTAATGTCTAAATTATGTGGCAGTATTAAGTGTTATCTCTTAGAAAACAGCTTAGGAAGTCCCAAAGTCAGATACTGTCAGAAGCTGCAAGGGCTTGTGGAGGAAGAAATCACTGTATACCTCCCCTATTTGTTTATTTCTTTTTCTTAGCCAGGCAAAACATTATGTTAGGTGTGTGTGTCTCACCCACAAGCAGAAGCATGTTTGAGAGTTTGGATTTCATAATTGACCACAGCTTTCTAGGTAAAGCCTGGATGGCACGGGACACGTTCCTAGTAAGGGCAAAGGAGACATTAACTTTTCTCTTGTAACAACTTTATCTCACTATAAACTCTCTGACTGTCTCTTGAACATTGTATTATTTAGTCAGTTAAATAACACAGATGGCAAAAGAAGACCTAATTTGTCCTTGTCTGACTGATTCCCAGTCACCTCAGAAAAGAAGCTGTCAAACAGAAAGCCAAATCCTGTGGCACCTACACAACAGAAGAAAGCAATGGGAATGTTCGCTGCGAGATCAAATAAGGACTCGAGTGTTTGATTTCTATTGCAAGAATAGTGCACAATTTCCAGATGTTTATGACTTTGAAGAAAAACTGGTTTAGAGATAAGGATCTCAAAAGAGCTCACACTGAGTGCAGAGTGCTGTGCATATGAGACGTACAATACTTCAACTTCTGATCCATACAATGAAGGAGAAGACATTCGTTTAAGGCACCAGACAAGACTGTCTGATGGCCATGTAATTCAGAGGTGTCTTAATGGCATAGTTTCAGACTCTGCAAAGCTAAAAAAGAAAAAAGGCCTATAAAGCCAAAGCACTGCTATTATGAGACAGCTTGGTCAAAACATTAACATTCTTGACCGTATTCCCATTTTTACACTTCAGGACAGTGCCAAGGTCCTACCAACACACATTTCATAAAAGAGTATATTTGATTCATAATCATGTACTGAATGAGCTGAAAAAGCACCATTCTGATAATTTATTTTCTTGAATGATGTAAATAGAGAGATTAAAGTGTTCTTGTATAAGGGGAGACAGCATTGGAGAGTCATTATTACTTTTAATGTTTATATTTCCATAAAAAGAGAAAGGTGAAGAGTTTGCAGGGTTGGGATAAGAACTGTAAAGAAAAGAAGTGTTTCAAAACCAAAAACCAAATTAACCTTTTTGTGTAAACAGAAATAGACAAAAGCAGGAAATGAATAATTTATCCTTTAGACTACTATGACCATTTCTTTTAATTTTTATTTACCATATAGATGAAAGGTAGGAATGTTGTATTTCCCTGGTACCTGAGCTCTAAACCAGAGATGTCTCCTAGGTGGAGGGTTCAGAGACAGTGCTGCAGAACTAAACTGGAGGATCTGATGTTTCAGAATATTTGACTTTTATGTCTGGTGTTTGATAACATCAGTTAATTATGAAGGAATCTTTTATCGTTTCTCAATCTAGTTGACCTCAAATCATGCAGTTGGGCAAGAAAAGAGCAGTTCTCATGGTCTGAAATTAGAAAGAAAACTAGTAAAGAGACATAGATTACTATCAGAGAGAAACATTTGAAGTTAAACTAAACTACTTTATAAACTTGTGTTTAAGTACCACGAAATGCAGCACATGCTACAGTGTATTGATTATTAATCAGGCCCTTGAAATAGGCCCACAAAATAGATTCTAGCAATATAAAGTCTATTATTACAGTGAGAACAGCCTCACTGAAGTATATGGATGCCCATAAGCTACCTAGTTCACTAGGATTGCAAGGGACAGGGACTAAGAAGATAGTATAGGACAGGTTGAAGCTTACTGAGTTTTTAATCTGATTTTAACATTTTCATTGACCAGACTGTATAGTTAATATTTTAAAATATTTTGCTCCTTCTCTGCAAGTAAATCTGCAGTTTAAAACAGGCATGTCCTTATTCAAAGCTTCTGTAAGAAAGAGACTCTTGTGTTAAACATTTATGTCTCACTGTTAGCTTTAAAAATTACTCATCTTTAATAAAGTTCCCACAAACTGCACAATTTATTTTTGCACAACAGGAGTCTATACTTTTTCGCTCTCCAGAAAATATACAGAAGCACGTGGCTAAATTTCCTGAGAACAATCTATTTTAAATGTTTACTTGTCTTAAGGTATACTTAGGAATTTTAAATGCTCTTAAGAAAAACTTTTTATTAAGTCAAGTTTCAGTAGTACTTTTTATTTTCCCCTGTAGTGTTAAATGTTCCCTAAATCTACATGTTATTTTATTCTATGTCTGTGCTACTTCTGTAGTTTTCTTCAGATTAGGAAAAGAATTCCAGATAATAGTTGAGAAATAGAGCATGCAGTAATATTTTTCAAGTAGTTTGTTCAATGGTTACAGTTCACAAGGAATGCCTAAATACATGGTTATGCAACTTAATTTAATTTCATAATTATTGTAAACAATGGATACTGTAAACACAGCGTAATATCTGAAAGGACTCCTATGGACATTATAGAAAAATGCTGTCCAGTCTATTTTAAAAGCATGAAAAAGGAATTTCCAAATGTTTTCTTGGGTTGTTTTCTTGTTGGTTTGGTTTGGGTTTTTTTGGGTGGGTTTTTATAGTTTTCATTTAAAGATTCTGGATTGTAAAATTTGGATTAGGGAAAGAGAGGTTTGGCTAATGAAACAATAAAATCTTTTGAATCCATATTCCTAGATGAAATCATAGTTTTACAGAGAACCCTTTTTCCTAGTGAAGTTCACAAATTAGATTTTGTTACTGGTTATGTTACCATTTTTGGCAAACTGGAGTTTTATGAGCTTTTTTGGCTGAGCAGCCCTGTAAATCTGAAATAGCTTTGCCCTCCATGCGTACAACCATGAAATGACACAAAATATTGACAGAAGTGAGCCCCTTTTCCATGAGAGCTCCCCGGCAGGTGGGTGGCACAGCGGCCTTGGCGGCAGACCCCAGGCATCCTGGGATCAAACAGGATGCTCACGGCTTCTGCACGTGCCCACAGCTCCCGGCTCTGCAGGTTTTGTTGGGATTTGGAGGTATTTAACACCCCTCGGTCACTCCTGTCAGGCACGGTGGGCTCAGATCACCCTGCCTGGGGGGTTAACGCTTGGACTTCGTGATCTTGGAGGTCTTTTCCAACCTAAACGATTTTATGACTCCAGGCTCTTGCTTCCCATCCAACTCCGAGAAGTACTTCCACTACCTGACAGAGCCATTTTTACCTCTTAGGCCTCTTTCTGATTTATGAATTTAGAGGCACTTGTAGCTTTAGAATGGAGGGATGGGTGTCCATGATCCAGCTGGAGTGCCAGGGTTTGCCCTCTATTCCTGTTCCTCTGTTAGAACCCTGCTCTCTGTGGTTTCATTCATTGCTGTGATTTCATTCACCATGCTGTGCTACTACCAGGACATTTGCCTCCATCATAGTGCTGCTGCAAATAACAAACTATTGAATAGCTGGGAGGTTTGTTGATTTTTGATTCCTTTTACTCTCATGAAGAACCAAATGATTGGGTCTAAATCAGGAAATTCCCACACAGATTTCCAGAACTGAATAAGCAGAGGATGGGGTGGGAGAAGAGGAAAGCAAAAGGCAGATGAAAATTTACTTCATCTTCTTTTTCTGGGAAGATGCCACAAATGTGGACATGCATTTCTAAGTAGCAAATTTGAAAGTGTTGTGTAACTCATGTTCAAAATCATAATTGAAATGTATAGTGTTTATTGCATTCCCATATGTTTGTAATCGAGGTATGACTCTTGTGGATGGGAAGCAAAAAGCTATAATTTGCTTCTTAGCATCAGAGCTGATGCACATTCATTTAAATCGCTTTATTTATCTTCTTCCCTATAAAGAACCTTCCATACTGTAAATTTAGTGAATGGTTAATGGCCCAAAAGTATGGGGTTCATTACAAAATGAAGTATTTATTGCAGTGTTAATTAAATAAAAGCATTGTAATCTTTCCAAATTGAACAATTATGCTCATTTGAACATTTTAAACAGAAAATCTTTTATATACTAATTGGGTTGCGTAATGAAAAGCACGTGTAATGGAAATTTTAATCAAAACAAATACTGAAATAATTTGAACACTTTTTACAATATAAAAGGTCTACCTCAGTTTTTATTAGAAATATTATAACAGCCAGATTAGTTTCAGGACTCATGACCTTTGAGTGCGGTATATTATTTCTGAGCTGATAGGCCACCCTCACATACCAGTTGGCTAACCCCTTAAACATCAAAGTTACAGCTTGGCTACCAGCCTCAAACCATGACAGACTGGCTGCAAGCCCAACACTTGACAGCCTGGCGCTAGGCCTGCAGCCTGAGCTGACAGCCCTTTCTGCAAGGGGCTGATGAATGATTTCTGGCAACTGGTGCCGCGCTCTGACTGACTGGGAGAAGAGTGTTCAATCAGAAAAATGTGCACAGAACCTCGGCAGGTCTGCAGGAGATGGCACCAAGCCGAACGCCCGGATCGACGGCGTGTTCGCACCCAATTCTTTATTTATTTATTAAATTTCACCCGGCGAGCCCGGAATATTTTTGCAACTGCAATTATATTTCAAATAGTTCAGCCACCTAACATCTAGGTTTTATTCCAAATTCAAGGCTATTCTTTTGCTTCTCTGTGTTTCCTGTTCTGAGCTCGTGCTGGCTTTATCATTTGCAGACAAAAGCTGAATAATGTGTATTCACTTGTGAGTCTGAAGAAAATTCCTGAAAGATGAAATTGCATGCCACAGACTTGCAGCTGAATTTTTTCTGTTCAGAGGAAGGCATGTAGCCCAGTCTCTTTTACTGGGAATTTTCTTGTTTATGGATTGACATTTCCAACATTCTATTCCCATTCAACAACTTTATATTATTAAATTGAGGAAAAAGGGCAGGAACTGTTTAGATCCTTTTCTTTGCTTGATGTGGTTGCACTGTAAGGGGAGCGGTCCATTAGTTGACATGAAGATTTTGCTGGGATTATTGAGAGATTTATCCTTAAATCTCTAGAAAAAATTCCATGTAATTAAAAGGTATCAGCATTAAGCTGACAGTATATTGATGAGAATGCTTTGGAAGCAAATTCCTACTCACTTTATCCTTAAAGTGAACAATTATTTATAGGAATATGTAATGGTAATCCCTTACATTGACTGAACATTTAGGTTTCTGTAATGAAATGGACCTACTTGAAGAGAAGTGAAAAAATACAGTGTTATCAGGCAAAGAAGCTATATTTTACTTTTAAACCTCAACAAACACCACGGACATGAAATACGTGTATACCAAGGGATTTTAGTGGAGATAAAAGAATACCTAAAATGTAAAATCTTCAAAAGTGGTGAAAGTACCTGTGATGGTTGTGTTTTTGTGTAGTGAACACTGACAGAGGTACCGGTTTCTACAGGATAAAGGATGTTATTCCTTTACTCCTACTGGTAACAGGAAAGCCTATGTGCATTAGCAATTTTTCCTGTTACACAATATGCTTTTGTAGCTGTTGAATGACAGGTTGGATGTTAATGTGGATGGGCATTCATATGACACTGGTAAAGAGGAGTGATTGCCAACACGTTATGACACTGATATTTCCAGATCACTGCTAATGGGATATGACAAACCCTAGTGAAGAGCCAGCTATAGCAGGCTTTTATATTTCAAAAGCCATTTTCATCCCTTCCCCAGAAAGTCTGAATGAATTAGGAGAGGAACCTCTCGCAGTGAAAACTTGTTCTTGTTTTTCTTGCATTAGTTTGGAATGGATGTCCTGCTGTTCAGAGCAGAGAGTCAGTGCAAGCAGGAGGGAATCTAGCTCCAAACTTCCTGAAATTATCCCATCATGATCTAGCAAGCTAGATAAAATAAAAAAAATAAAACTACAAATGAGGAACAAATATGCAGAACAATATATAAGGATATCAGAAACCCCATTTTTATGCATGGGGTGATTAATGCAGTGACCAAGGATAGTGTTGAAAATATGACCATGTTATTATTTACTGTATATACCCTTTATCACCCAAGCCACTGCAGAAAAGATTCTTCTTTCCTGGGTTGCAGTGAGAACATTTCCACTTCAAAGAGAATTTGACTGTTTAAAAATCCAGGTGAGCAAAACTAAAATGACTTCACAGAATAGTTTAACTTAATATCTAGACTTTAATTCCTAACTAAGACATCTAAGTTTCTCTTAAGAGAATAGAAAGGAGAGGAGGTTTTTGTTGCCTTTTTTCTTTTCTTTTTTTTTTTTTTAAAGCTGGGAAACCATTTGCAGTCTTATTGCAACCATCTGTGGGAAACACCAAGACAAATGAACTCAAGTTAGAAGGAGCAGCAGACAAAACATCACTGTGTGCACCCACCAAAAAGCACGTTTGAGAGTTCAGCAGCTCAATCAGAGTTCTCCAGTTCAATCCAGGGCACTGGGAGCAGGGAGCATCTTGCAGCCTTTAGGCAGGGCTGTGGGCAGCCTTCAGGGAGAGGAAAGGGGGGATAGTAGAGAAGTGTAGTTTTTGCTGCTGAGGGTCTCCAAGGCATGAAGAGAAGATTACTCCTGGAAGTAGAACTCTATTTCTTCTCTGAGTAAAAGCTATTGCTCCACAGGCTCTGACCTTCTGCAGAACAGCACCCAACTGCCATGATGCAGATGTCCTCTGTTCTCCAATGTCTTGGGCAGGAAAATAGCAGGTAGTTGCACTCAGGCTGAAAATCTGATCAGATCAATACAGTACAGAAAATAAAAAAAAAAAAGAATAAATTTTGCCTGTAAATGAAAATATTAGCTCTTATACTGCTAATAACTACTACAAGAAGGACTGGGAGCTGTATTTCCAAGGCCTGTTCATGAACTGTGGCAGCAGCTCCCACAGATGAGACCTGCACAGGGTTTGTTGCCTGCTCCCCTTGCCCCCACCCCACTGAGACAGAGTTCATGCTTAGGGACCCACCGGCTCTCTCCTCTGCCTGACCAGCAGGGCTGGCAGTGGGTTTGGACTTGCTGGAGTGTTTTCTCCTGTCCTTCCATGATTATTCACAAGCATAGCAGTGTTTTATTGAGAATGAAGAGGTAGCCCTGATATTCCTATTCCCTGCTCTTTACTGGCTCTGCAGGAAGGCAGTGGGATAAAGGGAGGAAGTAAGAAAGTACCTTATCTGCTAAACTGTTATTTAAATTGTTCCTAAACTTGATAAAGAGCTGAGATACTGTAGGGACTTTCACAGTGTTAATAACTCATGGCTGTAAGCAGAGCTATATTCAATTAGAGAACAGCTACAGAAATCTCTCCCCAAAAGCCAAAGTCCAGCAAGATACAGGAAGGAGGAACAAGGGTTACAAGATGTATCTCAGATATATTAGCAGGTGTTGAAGGAAACTGAAATTTGCCGACTTCCAGGGGTTATTTCAGGATTATGATAAAGTGACATAAAGAAGGGCTGTTGTCCTTGCAATTGCCTCAAATTAATAATTTTAATCTTATTCTTACATGATGTCTCATGTTACTTCAGATCAGGAGGTAAATCTCCCAATTATCCCCACTAGCCAATGTGTTTCCAAAGTACAAATTCCTGGGAGTTGTGCTCCAAAACACCTCCCTGGCTGTGGCCATCACTACGAGCCCAGGCCACAGGGCAGTCCCAGAGCTTTTTTTCCCCCAGAAAAGCAGCCCCTTTGCAAGCATTTGTGTTTCAAATACAGCTTTAAAACAAAAAATGGGAAGTGTCAGGTAGATCTGATGGTGTCACCACGATTTCTAGGTTTTACCATTTATTGGAGTTAAATTAATTAAGCTCAGTAATTTTCAGTCTCAGTCAGGATTAAGATCTTCAGTGAGCTATGTACTGATTGAAAGATCAGGTGGTATCTTAGAGACCCCTTTTTTAAAGTACATGAAAGAAGTGAGTCAAAGAGGAAGGAGACTGACAGTCTTAGCAGATTTCAAGCACTGGGACCTGAGTAGTGGTTTGGCTTATGGGGTGGCAGAATAAATCTCCTGCTTTGTCAGAGCTTTCTTATGTGATTTTTTTCATCAGTCAGTTTGGTATGACTCATTAGACATTTAGCGGTTCATTCTCCTTGATTTTAGTGAAAGACAGGCACTCAGGTATTCCTGAAAATCCCACAAGTCATACATCTACATATTTAGGTAACCAGACATGGCTAGAAAAACATATTAACATTAAATGGATAAAATATTTTCATCACAGAGAAACTGGAGGTTAAAGAAGACTAGAAGATAGAAAGTGGAGGGGTTTTTTTTGTTTGTTTGGGGTTTTTTTGGTGTGGGTTTTTTTTTTTTTTAATTGCAATAATGTGAATTAGCTTTAAATACCTAGAATGGACCAAAGGGACAGGGTTCCTGGTACTGAACTGTTAATCATTAATGTGGTCAAAATGGGCCAAATTCTATGGCCATTACTCAGGAAAAACTCCTGTGAAAAATCAGCATAAGGTTTGCCAGGGTAAAGATTTGGATGTATAGTGGGTATTGCTCAGTCTTTTATCATTTGTTAGATCAGCAAACTCCTCTCAGCATGCAGTGTGCACACAGGATATAATTTAGACCACCTACAGAACAGCTTGTCTGATTCCTAACTGCAAGCCATTAAAAACTAGAATGTAAATATGATATTTGAGCCAGTAGTGCCATCAACATAGCACAGATCTCTACTTCGAAATCAGAGGAGTCTTGCTTGACTGGATTTCACAACCAGTGCTTGTTTCTGAATTGTCTTCTAGAGCCTCTGAAATTAAAAAGACCCTGAACTAGTAACACGCTGCTGGTTAAGAACTATAATTAGACTACAGTATGGCCTGGCTTTGGTTTAGTTGCAAAAGCACAGACAGAGAAAAATTTTCCTCACCAGGATGCTTCTGTACATGAGGAGCAACTTCCCTGACTTTGACTCCTTGTGTCTGGAGAAGAGTGGGACACTGGGTCCACAGTGCCCCACATGAAAGGTTATTTTTAATTAGTGCCAGAATAGGGCTTCAGATGCTAAATAAACTTTGACATCCTATTCTCTCAGGAGCCATAGACTTGCATGCTAGACCTTCAAAGCTAAATAATCCAAGTGACAGAAGTATAACAAAAAACACTCCAAGAGCTGGAGGGAACCTGGTATGTGAGGACACCAGGGAAGGTGATAATGTGGGAGCCTGGATGGCAGTTAATGCTCCACATCATCTGCACCCGCTGCCAACACTGCCCGGGCTGTCCTCATCCTTCAGTGTATCTTGAGTACACTTTTCTTATGGTACTCTTGGTAATTTTAAATGCTTAAGAGTCATAGCCATTTATAGTGCATGGAATTTCAGTGGTGTTTATATTTCCATGTGAAAACCATGGATATGATGACTTAGTCATTTATGTAACATTAGGGGATAGATGAAGATGGGAATCCTGGCCTCTTTCCATCCTAAAACATGTCTTATGTTTGTAACATTATACCACGTTTGCTCGGATGTATTTCTGCTGCACTGATGAATATGTGATTAATGGGGGTTTATCATAAAATTCTGTACACAACTAAAAATTACATGCAATTATATGTGCAGAAACAAAGAAAAAAATATTTGGGTTGGAGTGCACACATTTGATTTGGCCACATTACTGGTTATTTGCAACCCAATCGGGTAGATTTTCTTACAAAAACAAAGTAATTAAGTAACACTAATCATACTTTTGCATGCAGACTGAGTGACATAATGTGGCTTATTAATGAGAACAACAAAGAACAGTAGAATTAAATGTATCCCTGGTGTAACTCAGTTGCTAAAAATCAACATCACCACTGGGACTAATTTG
The DNA here is from genome assembly GCA_038380795.1 of Pyrocephalus nanus. Taxonomy (NCBI): domain Eukaryota; kingdom Metazoa; phylum Chordata; class Aves; order Passeriformes; family Tyrannidae; genus Pyrocephalus; species Pyrocephalus nanus. The sequence goes on along the minus strand of CM076271.1, from coordinate 8,223,294 downwards.
GTCTAAAATGGATTGTTTCCCACAGGCTGCTGCTATGTGAAAACTTCTTATCTTTGAGAAAAAAAGGAACAGTGACCTCACATTACATTTACTTTCTTCTCCAGTTGCCTATTTCCGCTGGTTTCAGTGTGATTGTAAAGGTGAAAATGGGGACATGATTTGATCCCATCAGGTGAATAAGTACCAAAATTTAGCATCCTGCTGGGAAAAGGTTGAATCTGCCACTTTTCAAAGAGTTTGCAAGCAACATAGCTATAAAATATTAGCCTAACTTAAATAGTTCCTAAGGTTGTATTAAACTGGTGAATCTTAGACTGGAAACTCTATGTTATCTGAAGAAAAGTGAATTTCTGGAAGCTTCAGTTGTACCTGGCAGGGTGAAATGATTAGATATAATTTTTTAAAAGCCCTTTCTTTCAGAGTTCAGAGACAACAGACAGATCCAGTTGACCTAGAGTTATCTTGATCGTGGTCAGGCGTCAAACTCTGCAGGTATAGGGCAAATGGAAAAATGCCCATGATGCCTTAAGGAGCATCAACTGAAACATATTGTTAAGCTACTTGTGAAATACTCACTGAGCAGGTTGCTGTTAGTGAATACCAATTATAAACTCTCTAAATTCAACCTGTTTTTCTTGTAAAAGTGTTGCTGTAATTAAGGTCTAATCCCACAGTCACTGTCCCTGTATAAATAATTCAGTTTGGTTCTGAAGAGAAAAGCAATTTCAGTGGTTCAGAATTTATACAAGTACTCCATGTTGATACATTTTTATGCATGTGTGATACAGGAAAAATAAATATAGGGAGGAAATCTAATTCATCTTTAAGTTTCTAAGAGGTAATTGGAGACAACAGTGAATAAAAATAAATTTTAAATTATGAAGCATAAGTTGATGTTTTCTACTTAAAAATTTTAAAGCTAAATTTATGCATGGGAGGATTAATATAGAACAATAACACTGCACCATCCTGAAGGCCAGAGGTTGAAAAAGAATAATACATCAATGTTATACTGAGATGTAATACTCTATACCCTAATTTTTTTTTTGGTGCAGAATAACATGTTTTTCTTGGATAGAAGAATTCTATGTCAGCTCTTAGCTATTTACAGTTTCTTCTGGCATCCAGACTCGGGAAGCTAACATTTATCTGGTCGGGCCATTAGCACCTTACAGCCCAGTCTGAAACTTTCTCAGTCCCTCTACTAAATAAACTTAACAAAGGGTCTAGGAATCATAGTTTTCTCTTTACAGGTGCCCTTTAACCTCCTTGACTGTTCCTAGCAATATATTTATTTACATAAAACACAGTACTTCTGTGAAACACTAGGCTGCCTACCTCTACAATCATTTCCTGCAGGGAGTTGGGGGACGGGAAGCAAGCTTGTCAATATGCTTCAGTTTTCATTTGCCTCAATGTAATCATCCTCTGTGATTTAAAAGGTGGGAATGTGTTGATACTGAGAGCATCACTGTTTGAAAGGAACGATAACGTATACACAGCCAGCTCTGGATGCACGGATTGGAAGGAAGTTAATTTTAATCTAAAAGGAATTTAGTGAGCACTGAACAGCTTGATTTACAAAATATCTTAGCTATGGATCCTGATAATAATTGGGATGGTGTTTTTGAGAGGCTAAAGTAACAGGTGGCTTGGCTAAGTATTGAGCTATGTTACAGTTTTCTTCAGAGTAAAATTTAGTTTGAAGGTGTCCTGTAGAGGGTTTGGACATAACAGGACTTTTAATGGACACCCCCATCCCCATCTACCACTAAAATCAAGATAAGAAGACATTTGTCAGACTCCAGCATCCCTTCCCAATGGGTCAGGCATGTGATCCTATTTAAGACTACCTAGAGATTACAGAAAGGTTTGAAATGCAAATGAGGTTTTCACTAAGAGCTTGGTGTTCTTGTCGCTTTTACTTCATCTTGCTTGGTTTGAGTCTGCTCTCTCCCTGACCGAGGTGTTGCACTGCTGTTCTGTGACTGTGCCCAGCTGTTCTTGGGCTTCCTGAGAAGCTCAAAGGCCACCAGGTCTGAGGGGCTCCAGGGAATATCAGTGACCATCCAGTTCTCCTCTGCAGGAGCCGTTGCTGTCTCCCATTTTGTGGTGGGAGGGGATGTCCTTGGGAGAGGCACAATGATCCCGGCAGGGGAAGGACAGCGAGCTGCAGCTGCAGTGTCTCAGTGCCTGCTGGCACCGTGCTGGTGCACTGAGTCCTGGCCATAAACATCTGCTCCAACACTCGGTGTGGCATCCAAGTGCCTTTCAGTGACGTGGTTGAGACACTATGTTTTGAATTCCAGAATGCCTCTCTTTTCACTTTAAGGAAATCCAATCCCACAGATAATTATTTCACTGTTGAAGGATAGATTTCCAGGCACGGTACCTTCCCTTTTGCAAAATCTATGTCTGTTTTATCTAAACCACCAGAAATCATAATAACTACCCTCCTTCCCCCCCTTTTTTTTTTACACATAAATTTGCTATCATTCCTTCTCATTCTTGAATGTTCTCCCACCTGTCCTCAATTTAATCCATGAATGTAAGCACATAAATCTTTGTGACATTTTGGCAGAAAGTACCTATTTTCAGATGACTCCTTTAGGAAACTCTGAATCCAGGTGTTTGTTTTTTGCATAGAGTGTTGCAAAAGGGGGAATTTTAATGTGACCATACAACCAAAAAACTGGTTCCATTTGAAATTCTGCAAAAGGGTGGGCTAGCATGCATGTAAACTTCGTGTGTCTTTTCCACACCCTGAGTTATACTCTGAGAGCTAAATGATAATTACTGCACCATCTGTAAAGGGAAGGAATACGGGATTTTACTGCTACAGGAATGTGATTACACAAACTTTGTTATGTGTAAAGAACATGCACTGGGTATTTAAAAGTCCTTTATCACGTTTGACACATAAGGATGGAAAGGGGAATGCTGATCGCAAAACACATTTTTGGGATGAGGTGAAAAAAGAATCAAAAAAAAAAAAGGAATATAGTTGGCAAATTTTCTTTGGCCAGGTGGTTTCTAAACAAAGATCAGAATCTATTTGAAAGTCTGATCATAAGATCTGGACTGAGTAGTTTTGACGTAAGGACTGCATGGTCTGAAATTTGAAAAACCTTTTACCTTTAGTTTCTGTGGGGCCTGTAGAAACCCTGCCTAATGATGAATTAAAACAGAGGTGTTCACTCTTCTGTTTCTACCAGATACTGTATTGGGAATAGATTTCTTATTTACTAATTGCTGTTCTCCAGCCCTTAGGGAAAAAATAAAAATTCCTGCTTT